>CM060262.1:30959942-33359942 GCA_030684275.1 Acipenser oxyrinchus oxyrinchus | reverse complement strand
CCTGCTGTTCCACAAGAGGGTTACTTTTTTATCTTCGTCTTCCACAACTGAAAGGATATGTGGAGCTGCAGTTTTTACTAAAAAAAAAAGACAACAATGAAAAAAAGTATTTTCTAGCATCTCCAGGTATCTGATAGATTGATACCAATGGTTGTTCTAATGAAAGCCTAATTTCATTATAAGGAGACCATGCTACTGTATAGTGGTCAACTGGTCAACTGGTATGTGCACAGCTTAGCAAGAGGGCTAGAAAGCCAGATGTCTAAATATGTATTGCTGAAGGGGTGGTGCTTATCTTTTTAGTTAGGCAGTTTATCACTGAGAATATTTGTTTTACTTTAGAACAAAATACTTCATCGTTCAGTTCTTTACTGACAGGATGAAATCTCTTCTGTGCAGTAAATGTTCTCCACCTACTTACTTGTTTCAGCAACGCGGATGGTACTGTTCAACACTGCCCTGCCATCGGAACAAATGTCCACTTCGTATTCATCAGTAGAATCAAAACCTGGAACCGCAAAGCGGCAGATGCAATGCGCGGATAAGCCCCCCCTCTCTGGGTCGACTCTGAAGTTGTGTGGGAAACACGCGCCTTTTCTGAAAACGCGTGCAGTTAAAATACTGAATTAGTGTACATTTATTTTACGTGGTGCGATTTATTTGAGCCACAAAACTAAAAGATTCGCTGCACTTGCAGGATCAGCTATTAACCCTGTTCAGGGTGCTGTTTGGCATACACTTTTTAGTTGCAGTAGTAACAGAATGGTTTTCTCTGATTCCTGATATTTCAATGCATCAGGGTTACAACTGAAAAGGGAAACTAAAACAGCACTACTTCCCACTGCAGTCTGGTACTGTACAGAGAATATTGTATAATGAGACGAACACTTCACTCACTTAGATCCAGCTGTCTTCTGGTAGTGTAGAGTATAGTTAGTATTGCAGTTCACTTTCACCCCCGTATCCCAGGTGCAGACCATTTCTCTTAAATAGTCATTGGTGCACTGCAGGCTCTGGGGTTGCACTTCTATGCCTGCATAAGCTGTATTTAAAAATAATAACAATAATGAAATACAAATGTATCAAAATGTTCTTTTAAAAACCCTTCTCAAGTAATGATCAAAGTGTTTGCAACGGCATAATAATAATAATAATAATAATAATAATAATAATAATAATAATAATAATAATAATAATAATACACATTCTCTCTTATATTTATATTACTGCAGGTAACATTACACAATCCAAGATAAGTTCTGATCAAGGTCTGGAAAACCACCCAGTTTACCTTGTTACCAGTGTAAACAGAGCTTGATAATAATGTTAAACTGTTAATGGTGGTCATTTTGGGTACAGGTAACAACACTCACCCTTATCAATTATGTTTGCAAGCTGCAAAAGAAGCACCACTCTAATGGAATCCATGTTGCAGACACTTTGTGATCTTTTCAATGTTCACTACAGCAAACACAGAGTTATTTTTATCTTGATTCTGGAGCAAAAAAAAAGTGAGGAAAAAACGAAAGGAAACGCAGTCAAAATCAGCAAGGGGATAAAAAGTAATACATCGCATCATTATTTATACAATTCTCCATTATTTACAATAACTGAAAAAACAACAACAGCGTTTTCAATGAGTATTAACATGTATACATGAACTCTGGCATGTATGCCTTCACACAGGACATGTAATAATCACATTCTCTGCGTTCAGGTAATTAGGATACTGCGTTGTTGTCAATGTTTTCTGTTGCAATGCACACAACAAAGTGTCCCAATTAACAGCATAATGTATTCTTTCCTTTCCTTTGCTGTGTTTATCCTATGTCAAAAAAACAAACAAACAAACAAAAAAACTGAACATTTCTATGACACACCATGTTCAAAATGCAGAAGTATTATACACACACACTGTACAGTTACTTTCTGGTGTTTCCTGGTGCAATTTTGTTTAATATCTGTAAGTCGATTGGATAAAAAAGCGTCTGCTAAATAATAATAATAATAATAATAATAATAATAATAATAATAATAATAATACCAACACACGAAAGCAGCAGGGTCCATCACAATTCGTTTGTTTGGGACACCCATCTCTTCATCTTTCTGCGCGCAATACCTTACGGTCGTTTGTAGTCCAGTTTGTTTAATCTTAACATTTGAGTTTTAAAGTAGTGTTTCTGTTTCTTTTTACAGAAAACGTGTAGCTTTCCACTGCCAGCTATTAAAGAAACACGTACCACTGATGAACGATAAATTGAAAAAAAAAAAGTCTGTGTTTCTTCACCTTCGGTCCCCCAAAAGAGTCAATGTTTCCGCTTCGTGCGTATGAGAGCTACACAGTAAATCGATGCCTTTGATTAACAGCGGCTTTCGTTAAACTCTAAGTTTTAAACGCAAGAATGCAACTCAATGAATACAGACAGGGCTGCTATGAGGAACTAATTTGTATTAAGCCTAGAGGAGGGCACCAAGAATTGGTCAGGTACACACCCTTCTGAATTACGAAATATACAATGAGCTACCTTTTTTTACGCAACAGAAGCTCACACAGTATAAATACCACACCAGCCCCGGAAAAATATATCTATGTGGGTAGGTGGTACCGTATAAGAAATGGAAGTACTCGCTATCACAACTTGTACTCGAGTTGTGGATTCCCAGCACGTTCGTGCGGTGGCAGGTTTGACAGTAATACTATTAGTCATTTTTTTTTTTTTAATGAATACAAATGTCACAACTGTAATCAATTTAAAAGAGATAACATAAAGTACTAGAAACCTTGGATTGAGTACCAAACCCGTGGGGATTTTATAGGTACCACGTAACTGTAAAAATAAATAAATAAATAAATAAATAATAATATTTCTTCCAGATATTTTTTTAATACAGTTTAGTCGTTGGAAAACTATTCCGGCCCGGCCAAACCAATACACTTTCGTTGCCAGTTAAAGCCACGAGTGGTATTAAAGTTTCTGCCCAGGATTGGCTAAACACCCATTAGCAGTTCAATACTACGGTAGGCAATAGTCGGTCTACAAACCCGCACCCTTCCTTGTGTTGTCAGTTGGATAGTTACTTTAATGACACTTGGCATCGCCACTCACCTGATTACAGACTGCTGCGAAACAGGATGTCACTGAGCACGTAATAAACATTGCAGTATGAAAAGTAAAAAGTAAAAATAAATAAATATAGTTTCCTAGAATGTTGATTACATAATCCCTTCTAGAACTTTCTAGAAGAGTTTTGTGATGATCAAATTCATTAGTATTCTTTTTAGATCATTCTTTTATTAATTTATTTTTTTTTGAATGCACTACATGAGCACGATATCAAATACTTCTCTAATATGCAGCGAAGCTAACCATAAAACCTTTTTATTATGGGGTAGGTGACATTTCTAGTCAGAAGGCTTGATAATAAAACAAATATTCAAAACAATTCAAATGCTGAGTCTTCTGAACAAAGGGGTTTTGTGCGATAAAGCGGATGGTTTATTTGTTCGTGTCCATTTGCTATTCAAAAAAGATTGCAGCCCTTTGTGGTGTTATGTAGAGAACAGTATACGTTTATATTTAAAGTTCACTGCACAAGGAAGTGCCGTCGGTGTAGTAAAGTCCCTGAAATGACAAGACGTGTACATTAAGCCCAGCCCTCATTACCCTGCCAAAGCCTATCTCTCAACTCTGTAGCTGTGCATTTTTTCCCTGTGCAGTAATAACAGCTTTCAGGAAAGAAAACAAATATATATATTTAGCTACAACTTCCCCCAAACAACTTGTAACTACTGCAAGATCTAATTTCAAATAAAACTGGTTTGTTAAGTTGTTCTGTTAAAGAGGATATGCATAAATGTTATTTGTTTTCTTTCAGAGCATTTTTTTGTAATGGAGATTCACCAAAGCCACAGTTCCATTTGCTGTGTACAATCTACACTCAGACATTACACATAAGTCAAAGATCACCTGCATCTATCGTGTTTTTGTATGATTGCTATTTATTAATGAATACCCCAAACTCTATTTCCACCGTCAATGCGAATGGGAGTTCTGCCAGCTTACAATCCTAACTGGTGCTGACAGAGTGAATTTTTGTCCATTATTCTGACCCATATTGATTCTGCGTTGTTTTCTTCGTCCAGATTTAACACCTGGGCTTCAGGACTATTTGTGATGTATAGTGCTACTCCTCCGCCTCTTCTGTCTGTCTGTCTTTCCTATACAGTGTGTACCTACTAATATTATATTCGTCTCCATCACTCTCGGATAACCAAGTTTCTGTAACACCTATCACATCGTAGTTACTTGTTAGTGCAGTAGCTTCAAGTTCTAACATTTTGTTTCTAGCATTTTGATAAATACACTAATGGCTGTCATTCCTGAGTTGTTGCCCTTGTTTTGATGTGGTCTCCCTTCTGTTTTTTGTTGATTTCTCCCCTTCATTTCTAGTTTAAATGCTTCTGAACCTCCTCGAGGATCCTTTCTCTGAGTAGATTGGTTCCCTTTTTGTTTAAGTGCAGTCTGTCCCACCTATATAGATAGTCCTTCTTGTAGAATGTGCTCCAATGTTCAAGAAAGGTGAAGCCTTCCTGTGTGCACCACGATTTCAGCCATGCATTTTGATTTTGTATTTCCAGCTGTCCATATTGTCCTTTGCAAGGTGTTGGCAGTATCCCAGAAAAACACAGTTTTGGTCTTGTCTTTTAATTTCCTTCCTAGCTCTCTGAATTTGTTTTGCAGGTATTTTGGTCTGTCTCTTCCAATGTTGTTTGTACCGATGTGGACAACTACTACCGGGTTGTCTCCTGTTCGTTCTAGGAGCCTGTCCACGTTCTCAGTGATGTGCTTGTCAGAGGCTCCTGGAAGGCAGCACACTGTTGTTGTAAGGGGGTCCAGGCTGCGCACTGAACTTGCTGTGTTTCTCAATAGGGAGTCCCCGACAATCATGACCTCCCTTCTTTTTGTTGCCTGGCCAGCACTGTTTATGGGGTTCTGGATGTTGTTCCTTTCGTTCTCTTGATGTTGGTTGTGATCTTATAAATTTTGAAGTGAAATTAATTTATTTCACCTGTTTTTTTTTCTTATACAACAATAGAAAAAGTTACAATTAAAGTAAGTCACACTACAAATGATTTCCCTGTACAGTCCAACATTTCAATTTCTTCAGCCCTGATAATAACCACTGACAGCAGTCCTTTCAGGGTTTCTTACTGGCAGTAGAATTTGTAGCTCTAACTGGTAGATTTTTAAATGGTTGTTGACGCTTTTTAAAGAAGACAATAAAGGTGATACATTTATTTATTTATATTTTTTAGATTTGTCCATCACAAAGTTATTTTCACCACGGCTGTGCCCATGACAGATAGCCACCAAAGTTTTTTGCAGACCATGATGTGAAATGGTATAGTGGAAGGATCTACAGCCAAAACTGTCCATAGACTCTGCTGTGAAACACATAAAGGCAAGTCAAAGATTGTTCTTGGTTTTCATTTACTTTGTATTACAAAGGCTTTTGCATGACAGATACAGACACCCCACCCATGTACAGGTATATGCAGGAATAGGAATACAACTCTCATTGCATAGCAGTTTGATCTGTTCCTTGTTATACTAGGCGTTTACTAAGATACACAAGCTCGTATTAAAACCTGGAATAGATGAAACTGCTATGCAACAGGAGTCTTATTTCCATCCCTGATGTGACATCTGTACTATTGACACGCACTCTTCACCTGACACAGAAATAGCTTCACATTAGCACCTCAATAGAAACATGTAATCTGCTTCTGTTTTGCTACCTATGGTTGTTAATGTGCTACTTTGTTCACCACAGCTGAGCCCATAAACATCCTGAAGATGAAAAGCAGTTAGCTGGCAAACACTTATTTGATAGATGCAGACATAAATAGAATCACTTTAGACAGCAAAGCTGTCTCAGAAAGTGTCCCAAAGGGTCATGCATATTTAAAAAAAGGTCAGTGGTATGCCTGGAGGTACCAGGTGTTAAAAGCCTATACACACATTTCTAATTACAATTCTAATATTTTACTGTGTGAGTATTTAAGATATTCCTTTCAATTCTATTCCAGCTTTAAGTACAATATGTCAAAGTAATGCGTTTTGGGCTACGTACTGTATTATCTGTGGACCTGTTAAGCATGTGTAATTCCGTCCTTATGATGGCAATACATCATTTGTGCTTGCACTAGAAAGGTCTGTGACTATGCATACAGAGAAGGCAAATAAAAGAGATTCTGCTCCATAAGTGTTTGGCTTAAAAAGGAACAGTGATGTTTTTTAGTATGCTAGTACTGTACAGTATTTTATAGTGTTACAATTTGTATGAAAGCATTAACAGCAATACATGATACATTGTCGAACAGCCTCTCCCACAAAAGTGTTTTTTTCGTTGCTTGTTTTAAATCTGCCAAATGTTCATTTTGTAGCGAGTTTTTCATAGGGTATATGTTCTACCTAATAGTAAAAACACAAAACTCCCTAATATAAACTTCAGATTCTGAGTTCAGCAGTTGATCCTGCTGCTGAGAATATTGGAACATTGGGTTTATAATAGCAGTAAACACCCTCTGAAGCAGCCAGTTTTTTTCTGTAAATCCTTGCATCCTTGCGTGATGATTTCCCAGCTTACATTCTGTATATTACTCTTCTAATTTGTATGCCTAATGATTTCTCCTTGCAGGCGAATCTTGCGGATACAGAAATAACAAGATCTGATTATTCAGACAATGAATTTGAGTTGTTCAGAAAAGCAGTGAGTAGTTTTACTGAGGCACCGTTCTTTTAATTTGCACTACTGTTTTTCTCTGATTTCTGTTATCTGCAAGGGAGGGGGGGGGGCAGATTTAAGGGCATTGCTCTCTGTGTTTTAGGGGGGAAATTGCCTTCTATGATTTGCATGTGATTTGTCAAATCCTTTATTTATGTTATGCACAGTAGTTTTTGTCTGCTTCAGCTGACGGGCTCTGTTTCATTTTGATTTCTTGATAGACCCGATTGTTGAATCTGAAAACGGAACGGCCTGCTTCACAGACATTTTAAACCTGGCGGATAAACTCCAGTCAAAGAAAATGAAAAAGAAAGAAGTAGAAGGGGTTCTTCAAAGGCTGGTCGTAGACAAGTGGCTCTGTGAGGTAAAATAAGGGACAATGGAAGAAATAAAAAATAATCTACCCTAAGATTCTGTCTGTAAAATGATTGGACTATTTACTGTGTAACTCCCACGTGAATCTGCAATAGACTGACTTTATCACCTGCAACAGTGGAGGACAGTGGAGAGCATCTGTAAAAGTAACGCACACAATTTAAGAAATATTTCGAGAACCACGGATATGGTTGGAGTTGAACTTGGTACTGGCATTCCTTATGGTATGTGAGGGTATCAGAACCGAGGCAAAAGTAACTGTATAATTAGGGACCACTTGATGAATCATAACATTCAGAAGGTATTTAGAAGAAATCGTGTGTTCTGAGCCTCCAAAAACACAGCTAGCTCGTTGATGAAGAATGCTAAAGTTCTAACTTATTTTATATATATACAGTACTGTGCAAAAGTTTTAGGCAGGTGTGAAAAAATGCTGTAAAGTAAGAATGCTTTCAAAAATAGACATGTTAATAGATTATATTTATCAAATAACTAAATGCAAAGTGAGTGAACAGAAGAAAAATCTAAATCAAATCCATATTTGGTGTGACAACCCTTTGCCTTCAAAACAGCATCAATTCTTCTAGGTACACTTGCACAAAGTCAGGGATTTTGTAGGCATATAGTCAGGTGTATGATTAAACAATTATACCAAACAGGTGCTAATGATCATCAATTCAATATGTAGGTTGAAACACAATCATTAACTGAAACAGAAACAGCTGTGTAGGAGGAATAAAACTGGGTGAGGAACAGCCAAACTCAGCTAACAAGGTGAGGTTGCTGAAGACAGTTTACTGTCAAAAGTCATACACCATGGCAAGACTGAGCACAGCAACAAGACACAAGGTAGTTATACTGCATCAGCAAGGTCTCTCCCAGGCAGAAATTTCAAGGCAGACAGGGGTTTCCAGATGTGCTGTCCAAGCTCTTTTGAAGAAGCACAAAGAAATGGGCAGCGTTGAGGACCGTGAGGCGCAGTGGTCGGCCAAGAAACTTACTGCAGCAGATGAAAGACACATCATGCTTACTTCCCTTCGCAATCGGAAGATGTCCAGCAGTGCCATCAGCTCAGAACTGGCAGAAAACAGTGGGACCCTGGTACACCCATCTACTGTCGGAGAAGTCTGGTCAGAAGCGGCCTTCATGGAAGACTTGCGGCCAAAAAGCCATACCTCCGGCGTGGAAACAAGGCCAAGCGACTCAACTATGCACGAAAACACAGGAACTGGGGTGCAGAAAAATGGCAGCAGGTGCTCTGGACTGATGAGTCAAAATTTGAAATATTTGGCTGTAGCAGAAGGCAGTTTGTTCACCGAAGGGCTGGAGGCGTACGAATGAGTGTCTGCAGGCAACAGTGAAGCATGGTGGAGGTTCCTTGCAAGTTTGGGGTTGCATTTCTGCAAATGGAGTTGGGGATTTGGTCAGAATTAATGGTCTCCTCAATGCTGAGAAGTACAGGCAGATACTTATCCATCATGCAATACCATCAGGGAGGCATCTGATTGGCCCCAAATTTATTCTGCAGCATGACAACGACCCCAAACATACAGCGAAAGTCATTAAGAACTATCTTCAGCGTAAAGAAGAACAAGGAGTCCTGGAAGTGATGGTATGGCCCCACAGAGCCCTGATCTCAACATCATCGAGTCTGTCTGGGATTACATGAAGAGAGAGAAGCAACTGAGGCTGCCTAAATCCACAGAAGAACAGTGGTTAGTTCTCCAAGATGTTTGGGCCAACCTACCTGCCGAGTTCCTTCAAAAACTGTGTGCAAGTGTACCTAGAAGAATTGATGCTTGATGCTGTTTTGAAGGCAAAGGGTGGTCACACCAAATACGGATTTGATTTAAATTTTTCTTCTGTTCACTCACTTTGCATTTAGTTAATTGATAAATATAATCTATTAACATGTCTATTTTTGAAAGCATTCTTACTTTACAGCATTTTTTAACACCTGCCTAAAACTTTTGCACAGTACTGTATATATATTCATTTTTCCTGATTTTCTCCCAATATTGGCATGGCCAATTATTATTCAACCTGGCTCACCACTGCAACCCCTGAACTAACTTGGGAGAGACGTTAATGAGCACTCGGGTCCTCCGAAACGAGTGCCGTCAGCCATCCGTTTTTTTTTTCGCTCTGCAAACCCGCCGTGCAGCCATCTCAGAATTTACAGCGTTGGAGGACCACGCAGTTCTGAATTGTGTACAGGCCGGCCCGCAGGCGCTATAGGAGGTCATTCTAAACAGTAATAGCTGGTAATGTACTTTAAATAGTGGACAATAAAAGTTAACTGCATACTTTGGGAGCAGCCAGTATATTTGGTATATGGGGACAGGTGAAACCCTTCCAAACTGGTGTTTTCACATGGCAAGTGCACCTGTCCTTCCTGTTACTCTGCCAGGCTTGAGAGAAGGGCTTTATTTTCAGATAAGATAAAGACAAATCAGATAAAACAGGGTTCGATTGTATTTTATTTGCTTTTGTCATATTAAAACTGTTCCTATTTTATTAGAAAAATGGAGAGTATACACTGAGAACCTGTTGCATTATGGAGATGGACAGTACATACAGAATATGTACCAGGATCTAGTCAAACTGTGTAACACCTGTCACAACATTGCAATACAGGTAAGTGTTTTTTATTTTATATATATAACCCTAGGATTTCATTAAAGAATGACACTATCTGGTAGTTTCTCAACATGCCCTGAAGTGTAAATCGTTCTGTACAGGGGTGAAAATGGCGTTTTTTAATTTTCATGCTCATTTACTGAAGGTCCCCATTCTGGATAATGACTGGCAGTCACGCTGCGTGGTTTTATGATGCGTTTTTATACATCAGGAACAATGCCAACCCCATTTTACACAAAACCTGCCTAGCTGTCGCAGCAGAATCATTTCTGCTTCCGCGTAAACTTGTTTCGAACTCTGGATGCAAAAAGGGTAAACGGTTAACCCAGTTCTGCCCCCTGATACCCATCTATAATTAACGTTCACAGCTGCAGTCATGTCATGAGACTTCCTTCCCTTTGATTGCATCTTCTTGAAATGTACAACTGCAGTACATTTTTTAAATGTAAATTCCTTTGCAGAGGAAGAAAACATTAACATGACAAAGATTAATGCTGCTGTAGTTGTACAGTACATAGATAATTGCATGAGGTGGCTGAGATGCAGTGCAAATAAAATTAAAACGGAAGAATTTCATTAAGAAAAGAGACAAAAATGAAGCCTTGGTCATCATTCACCTCTCAAAAAAAAATAAAAATAAAAACAAAAACATGAATTGAGTAATATTGCAGTTGTTCTCTAAAACAATAAATGCAAAAGGGTTGAATATTGGGTTTTCACCCAAAGTTGTTGTTACTTTAATCTTGATTAAAACTACACAAGAACAGTGACATTTAAAAGATATAAACAGAAGCACAAACCTGCATTTTATACGTCTGTTCTGTAAGTGGGCCACGGCCAAACCCGACAGTTATATTATAACAATACAGACCAAGAGTGACACACGATGAAGGAGTTAATTCTCTGCAATTCTTAACTTCAAATAGTGATGCATTAATATCTGTTTATTAGACTCCCTGTCCTGTCACTTTGTATCACCCTAAATATGCTGACATTGTATAAGACAGTAAAGGGACACATATACCTTTATATGGGAGTTACATTGCATTCAATTTTTGTTTTGCTTACAGAGCCAGATGCGTGAAAACCCCTCGTGTGGAATAAAAATGCATGTGCCCTGTGTAGCGAGGTATTTTCGAGGTCGTACTGAACCCCACTGTCCTGCATGCAACGAGTTCTGGCCTCATGAGATTCCAGGTAAACTAACCGTTTTATTGCTGAGAACAATCTGTAAAACGTGTAGCGATCGAATATAATCTGCAAAATGCATGTTCTTAGCAGCCAGTGCTTTGTAAGTATTAACAGCTGGAGGCATAATAAATGAATTCTGCGTTTGTCCTTCAGGGCAATCCTGGAGTAGCTAAAGGAGAACTGGCATAGGCTTGAACACTGAACAGCATTACAATGGAACTGGTGCTATTGGAGAAACAACATATCCATTTATGTCTTTATGTTTCAGTATTCAAGTAAAAACTGTTGAAGGACATGTTATTTAAAACTAGCAATGCAAATAACGAATTGCACAACCTATCTAGTTCAGATGCAAAGTTGGGAGACAATACACTGGGGGTGGGTTTACTGTTTCAATGTCAAGAAATGTGTGTATAGCTAAAACAAGCATTAACAGTACTGTGGAAAACTAAGATAACACAAGATAAAATCCCGATTATATTGGTTGCAGCAAGAACTGCATTTATTGTCCATGCATCATATCTTGAAGTATGGTCAGGGTTAAGCCATGTTTATTCTATAGTTGGAGCTTTGAACAGCGTACAGAAAACTCAGCTCCATCCACCTAAAACACCACGCTCTAGCATACTGAGGAAGTGAAGATATTTTTAGTTTATTTTTAGTTTGTTATTTCACAAACTGCATAAGAAAAAAAAGAATAAAGCATACTTCAATTGTGATTCAATGTAAGACTATCCAGGTATGTTAAAATGTAACAGCACTACATTTTAATATCCAATTGTAATAACATTTACAGACAGTTGGTCAAAGTCATTATCACGAAACTTAAATCTGCCAGGGGTCAAGCGCTTTTAAATCTGCCAGGGGTCAAGCGCTTTTAACTCTGTCAGGGGTCAAACGCTTTTAAATCTGCCAGGGATCAAACGCTTTTAAATCTGCCAGGGGTCAAACGCTTTTAAATCTGCAAGGGGTCAAACGCTTTTAAATCTGCCAGGGGTCAAACGCTTTTAACTCTGCCAGGGGTCAAGCGCTTTTAAATCTGCCAGGGATCAAACGCTTTTAAATCTGCAAGAGGTCAAACGCTTTTAAATCTGCCAGGGGTCAAACGCTTTTAAATCTGTCAGGGGTCAAGCGCTTTTAAATCTGCCAGGGATCAAACGCTTTTAAATCTGCCAGGGATCAAACACTTTTAAATCTGCAAGGGATCAAACGCTTTTAACTCTGCAAGGGGTCAAACGCTTTTAAATCTGCCAGGGGTCAAACGCTTTTAAATCTGCAAGGGGTCAAACGCTTTTAAATCTGCAAGGGGTCAAACGCTTTTAAATCTGCAAGGGGTCAAACGCTTTTAAATCTGCCAGGGATCAAACGCTTTTAAATCTGCCAGGGATCAAACGCTTTTAAATCTGCAAGGGGTCAAACGCTTTTAAATCTGCAAGGGGTCAAACGCTTTTAAATCTGCCAGGGGTCAAACGCTTTTAAATCTGCCAGGGATCAAACGCTTTTAAATCTGCAAGGGGTCAAACGCTTTTAAATCTGCAAGGGGTCAAACGCTTTTAAATCTGCCAGGGGTCAAACGCTTTTAAATCTGCAAGGGGTCAAACGCTTTTAAATCTCCTCAAGCCAGCCACAAGGACTCCCAACTGTTTTTTTTTTATGGCCCAGCAATTAACAAGCCTTGACAGGCAAGCAGCCCTTATGCAAGTTAATAGACCAACTGAAAGCTGACTATAACCATACAATTATTTTATTACATCAATAACAGTCCCCAAAGAGCCCCTCTTACTGAAGTTTAAACAAAGGTCAAATATGAAACACAGTAAATGTGTTTTCATGTATTTGGTAAATACCACCCCCGTGGACAAATTAACAAACCACTATTTTGTCTTAGTAGTGTTTGTCAAGACCACCAAAAGCTGACCGAGAAGCTGATATCAAGGGATCGCACATAATGCCAATACTTCACAGGGATAAAAAGAACTTCTCCTGGGTGAAGAACGCACTCCTGAAACTGGGCCTTCGCAAAATCTGGAAACCGCTGAGAGTCTGGGTTTTCAACCTCCACCTAGAAAACAACAAACCAATTACCTGTATTAAATAATGTGATGAAGAGGACATCACTGAACTCGTATCCAATAAACCTCTTGGTTCTGTTGACATGCAACTGTACTTGGGGCGTGGAACAATGTTACTGTGTTTTGCATTTGCACTGGTAAACGCAAAAAGCACTACCATTCTGGTAATAACAGTAGCATCTTCTAGAAATACATAACTAATAAATAATGTCAATGGCCAAGATTAAACTAATTCCAGTAGTTGTGGTAGATATCTTATTTTAGGACTGATGATGAATTCTGGTAGTTGTGGAAGATATCTTATTTTAGGACTGATGATGAATTCTGGTAGTTGTGGTAGATATCTTATTTTAGGACTGATGATGGGAGTTCCATTCTGTTATTCTCCCTAATCTTGCTACTGGGACATCTGTAGATGCAATTATTAGCAATTATACTTGCTGCTGTTTAAAGGCATAGTGACTTATGCTTATGTATTTTATGTATATAAAAGGTTAGCTTAGAGTAAAAAAAAAAACAAGCTCTGAAGGCATTTCCTGTAAGATGTTATCACCATACCAAAATAGCATGTGACAAAAAAGGTTAACCTTTTTAAACTAAATTCATAGTACAGATCTTGGTCAAACTACTGAACTAACTAATAACTGGACAAACTTCCCCTTCATTTAACTAAAGCTTTGTAATTAAGGTGGAATGGTTATGGCTCCATAATTCCATTAGAGGCAGTACACACACAGCACTCTTAACTGATTACAGCATTATAAAGGGGGTCCTATAGTCAGCATACATGAATCATTCCTCTGCCTTCTTGTTTAGGTGTCTCTAGAGTAGTGGTTACCAATTTGTCCCCAAAGTGGGGAAAACCCAAATGGGACAACTTTTGTGTTCAACGATTTTCCCTAACCTTTGCACAAAAGAAATTAAATAAATGCTATTTTGTGAAAGATATTGTTACACCCAAAGAACAGCAGACAACTCTTGACAATCCACCATGAGAACAAAAATAAGGTCAATGTCCATTGCTGTAATATATTACGCCTATTATTTATACCTGGCTAGTATTGTGAAGCAGTTGACTCTGGTGGGGATACAACTTTTCAGTTTCATCTGGAGAGTACAAGCGAATATACTTGCTTCCGACTACCTGTAATAAATAAAAACATTGTATTATTATTCAAGAAGAATAAAATGAGTTGAAACAAATCTACAAATGACCATATACAGTGGTAACACTTAAGCCTACAATACTGTTTTCCATCATACAGTAACACATTGTTTCACTTCTCCTCGCACGCACACAAGTAAGAACATAAGAACGTTTACAAGCGAGAAGAGGCCATTCAGCCCATCTTGCTCGTTTGGTTGTTAGTAGCTTATTGATCCCAGAATCTCATCAAGCAGCTTCTTGAAGGATCCCAGGGTGTCAGTTTCAACAACATTAAGGTCCCACTACCTGTGCTAAAAAGTTGTTCTGGGGATCCTGGTGCAGGGGAGAGACAGTCCCTCTTGGCCCAAACCAGGCGTTTATAGTTATATCCTCTTCATCTCCCTCCCCCAGGCAGCAGTAGTCTGGAATACAGATGTCCCGCTTCAGTTCCGGTATCTGTTTTTCACAAAACATGAGACAACGAGGGTGTGCGACATTAAGTGTCCACTAAAACAATTGTGTTGATACAGCAGACGCATAATGTGTCCCTGCAATATCAGAGATTGTTATTACTGAATGACCTCTACTGAGGAAACCACGACATCAACAGGAACAGCATAACATTGGCGGTCAGAAATATGAAGGCTGAATTACCCCCAACTTCACATCGGCAGTAAGAGGCTCATTAGCAGACCACGTTGTATGAATGCCTGGCTCAACGCCCGGTCATGTAGTTTAAACGTCAAACCATTGCCAATATCTGACTACTGGACACTTGGGAGCTTAAAGCCCAATGCATTCCAAACACATTGTGAACGAAGTAAGCACATTTAGGGGCACACCTCTAAAATTGCCAGCCATGAACCCCAGTCCCTCCAAACAAATTGCTCCCCCATGAAACAAAGAGCCAAATTAAAGCTCCTCAGTCTTGAAGCTCACTCTACAGAGAAAGGAAGCAGAACGTGTGTTGCAATCTATCAGAGTATCCAAACACAGTAAACCGATAATGAAATGTATTTGAAAGGTACAAATGAAGTATGCTTGATGGTTTTCGATATCCCTGCGTATCACCCAGTTGGAAGCTTGTTAATGATGAAGAGCTCTTCAGCCAATGCAGAAGTGCTACTGCTGTACCTGATCAAACAGCTGATGTTGAGCCAAGTATCCCATGCCATGCTCTCCGTCCTGCCAATGATTGAAACAAAGCCATAGACGGGATTTGAATATTTATATAGATATAGATTGAGATACATTCAAATACAATACAGTGTAGAAGCATGTTTATGAACAGGTATCAACAAACTACATGTACACTACAACTCCTATGGGTATGTTAACACATATTTATAACACATTTTATACACACACACACACACATACATATATATATAGAATAATAGAGGGGCTTCAGTGAGTTTCCTCTAGAGGAATTACTTTTTGATGTCACTACTGTGGTATAAAGCCTTTATTTTAGAATGGCTCAGGATGCAAATATAGCCTTCATCCATGTGCAATTATATATATATATATATATATATATTTATGAATGATTGAAAGGTGGTATAACTGCAGTGTACACAAATGAAAAAAAATGTTTTTGGATGTACACAGAAGGTTTAAAATATTAAAAAATAATGTATTTCAGGATGTTTTGGACAAAAGCCCTTCTTCAGCTGTGTAGAAAGAATATATATATATATATATATATATATATATATATATATATATATATATATATATATATATATATATATATATATATATATATATTTCTAAGATAGTTTGGAAACACTTGAGGACTCTACATAATTCAGAAAAATTAAAAAAAAGTATTTCTTAAGGCCCCAGTTGTAGCATTCAAAAGAGAAGCTAATTTAGGTGATATTTTAGTTCACAGTAAACATAAAAGAATAATTGACAAAATAGGTTCTACGAACTTGTGCACCAGTAGATGTAAAGTGTGTAAATACATGGACAAAAGTAAAAATATAATTAAACATAAGAACAACACATAGCCACTAAAAACTAATACCTACTGTAAAAATAGCAATGTTGTTTATGGAATAGCCTGTGAAAAATGTGATGAAATCAAATATGTTGGAGAGACTGGAACTACTTTATATAAAAGAATTCAAAACCACCTTTCATTAATTAGAAATAAAAAAATGAATGAACCAATAGTATAGCACTTCACCAGTCATAAATGATGTAGAGTTTGTAGTATTAGAACAGCTACAATTAGACAATGCGACATATAGAAGAATAAAAGAAAGTAAATGGATAAATAGACTGAACATGATTATGCCAGCGGGACTCAACAGAAAAGAATGAACTAATTAACTTCAATAATTATATAACATTTAAATAAATAAACAAAATTCATTCAAAAGTTGTGCATGCTGATGCGCTGGGGAGGCCAAATCAAGACTGATCCTCAGAGCCAGCATTGCATGATATAATACAAATATAAGTTTATGTAAAGTAATGTTAATTAGAATTAATACAGATTCAAAGATTGAAGTAAAAATGATGTCACAATATACAGAACACCATTACATCATGTAAGAATAAATCATGGATTTGAATGTAAACAATAACAAGTAGTTGTCATGTTGTCAAAAACCTATAAATACCTCCAATGTTTTCATTCAAACACAGGCTCCCTTGAGAAAGATATGTACAACATATCGAAACGTTGGGCAGCTGGCTCTTTGAGATAGATATATATATATCCCATTTGATGCAACAATACACTGAGTAACTAACATGTAGCAGCAGTGTTCTATAGGAATGCAGTAGGTACAGACCTGGCAGAGAATGTATTTGTCTATGAAGTCATTCACTGTCAGCAGTGTCTGTGACCATTCTTCATCAGTGTATCTGGAGCCCAGTTCAACAGGGACAGTCCGACAGCCGGCTGCCCGTCGGATGTAGCCAATGCTGGAGGGACACATTGCATAAACACAGCACTCATATTAATGAAGTGTGCTCAGTCTTTACAAGTGACTGTTCCTGCTGATAACTCCTGCAATTCATTGGCTGTTGTCTCTGGCCCCAAAACCTCCAAGCGATTCATTTTCAAAGCTTTTTAATGCAGTTTTTAGTTTAAACACAGTCAAAAGTACTCAACCTAATAATGCACAGTCTCATACTGTATTACTGTACTGGACTTTTAAGTGTTTTCAGTTGTACACAGAGCAGGCAGTCAAATTTGCTTTTCAAAAAGACTTGTTATGCTTACAACAGCCTCATAAAAAGAGGGTCTGTTGGGAGATAGGCTTACTTAATTTGAGCTGGGTGCAGAGCCATGCAAACCAGCAGGGCTACTGCTCTTTGACACGCTGAAGAGAACCATTACCTCCATTGATGCTCCTTTAAGGCCGGCCAGTGCTCTGTGATGCCTTGTACTATAACAGGCTTCTGAGGAATCAAGTAATTTGTTCTGAAGTGCTCCAGCGAAGGGCAATGAATCCTGGAAACTGCTGCTTCTGGTTTAATTCCTGGTGTCACAACAGATTCTGTCCTTGGTTTCTGTAAACAATGAGCAATCGTGAAAAATACATAAAGTAACCATACATACAGTAAACTTGTTTGGGTACACTGTGGTGCTCATAAAACTCGATCTAACATGTTATCCAAGGTGACTTAGAGACTAGGGTGTGTGAACTATGCATCAGCTGCAGAGTCACTTACAACTACGTCTCACCCGAAAGACGGAGCACAAGGAGGTTAAGTGACTTGCTCAGGGTCACACAATGAGTCAGTGGCTGAGGTGGGATTTGAACCGGGGACCTCCTGGTTACAAGCCCTTTTCTTTAACCACTAGACTACACAGCCTCCTGTGACCGGAACCAATTTCATCAGGGAGAAAAAAAAAAGACGACATTGATCTGATTTGACAGGTTCATTTTAAGCTGTGGACAAATCAGAGGGAATTGTTGAACTTTCATTAATTTGATCGCTGTGTTTTCGTTTAGTTAAGGTCACGCCACCATACACTGCACAAGTTTGGTACTCACTTGGAGTTAACGCTCCTAGCTGTAAAGAGGTAAATGAGGTTCTCAGTATCAATACGGGGCAATCTGATCTGACAAATGTGATTTGAATTTGACTGAACCTTGCAGTCAGCACCACAAGGAAATCTCGGGGAATGACAGAAACCATTCCGACATTAACCACAGAATATCTTAGGCATTTTTCCAGCCGTGGGAATTAATCCTTGCACGTTTAGCCATGGATATTGCACCCCTAGCTCTACAGTTTACGCAACTGCTAAAGGATCTTTGATTAGTGTACCTGGCTATAATAGACAGTGTTTATACAGTTCTTCCCTATTCATGAATAAAGCATTCAGTTTAAGTGAACCACCTTCAAACCAGCTAGTGTGGATAACCAATAAGAATCTAAGATCTTGCTCCTCACCTTCCCGCTTTCATCGAGGTCATCTTCATCTTGCAATGCCCTCTTTCTCCCAGGAACATGTTTCTGTAGGACGTTGATCAGTCTTCCAAGGACGTTGTCCATTATTGCAGCTCCCATCAACAGTCCCAGATCACAGGTCTTGATGGCTTCAGCAACACTGTCCTGGGATGCCCCTGCCTGACAGAGACATGCTGCCTTAAAGAGGCAGCCGTGCGAGTAAACCCTCCTCCACTCCTTATCCACATCCCTCCATGTCCCCGTGTTCAGCTTCTCCCAGGAGTAGTCGAGAATGATCTGACTGGTCTGCAGGCATTCTGCAGCAGCGTCTGCACCCTCATAAAGCAGCTCCCTGGCTTGCAGAAGCAGGGAGACCAGGCTAGAGTCTATCTTCTCGCTGAAGTCCAATGCAAACTCTGCTTTGGAGGCTGGCAAGGCTGACTTTAGCTCTATCCAGAGACTACTGGACATTTCTTTCTTTTTTTATTGTTGGTCTTCTGAATTATATCACATAAAAGACAGTCTGGCAAATGCGTTTGTAGTTGGGGAGTTCTTAATTAAGCACTTCCATCTGAATTGTCTCCCAAGCTGCTACTGGAGACAAGAAAAGTTATGTCATGTGACTGACCCGGTGAAGATTAAATAATGAAGTGCAGCCAAATAAAGCCATTCCTCTGCGGTTAGTGAGTCAGGCACTTCATGCTAATTTCAACAACTGTAAAAATGACATGCAAAAATACTGTGGTAAAGTTTTAGAAGAAATACATGTTTGTTTGTTTTTTTAAAAGAAACTATACATTAGTGATTTTGTTACAGTACCTGACCTCAACGTGTCTACATCATGAATTGACTTGTCTGTAGCAGTCAGGGATGCAATACTGGCGATGATATTAACGCTAGTGGAAATCTACAGCGTTTGCATATGCAGTACGGTATAAAGTGTCAACAGTACGACACTTGCAATGTTATAGATGCTCTTTATATACATATCCTTAGGCTGACACTAGACACTTTTATTTACTCATGTTGACTACTAATTTACTGTAACCTTTACCTACCTTTAATCACGCGTTCTTATATTATGTACACAGTATTTCAATGTAATTCTTTCTTAAATAGCGCCTAGCATGACGCAACGCAACTGTACCGCAGCATGGTTTAAAAAATAATCGCATGGTTTAGCTGATTGTTTGTATACGAACGGTATGTGCTGCAAAACTGTTTAATCACACACTCCGAGTTTCCAGTTACAAACATTTAAACCGCGAGCTTTAAAAACAAACTGTAACTTATACAGCAAAAGTACTTGTGCTGCCTAAAATGTTGTCCGTGTGGAAACGAGGCTTTTTCATGTACTGCCCTTGTGCTGCTTGGTCCAAGTATTACACAGACAGTTTCCGAAGGGAATTTGGGTGATATTCACAACGCACTGTGTGAGTAAGTTTATCGGCATGCATCTGCTATTTAACAGTGATATTCGGATGAATTGTCTTATTTATGATGTTGCTGTTCAAAGTTTTTTTTTAAAATGAAAATCACGATGTGCATAAAAAATGTAAAAATAAAAGCACCATCAAGCAATCCAGTTATATATCCATGTTGCTAATCATTTTTCTCACCATAATTATATCTGATGCGGTGGCTTTATTTATTTATTTTTTTATTAAATGTCTCAACCTTAAAATGAACCTGATTAGCCCCAGTGTGTAGAGGTAACAACCTCAGCTGTGTCTTATTAAACTCATAGTCTTATTCAACTCGGAGGAGGCTGTGTGGTCCAGTGGTTAAAGAAAAGGGCTTGTAACTAGGAGGTCCCTGGTTCAAATCCCACCTCAGCCACTGACTCATTGCGTGACCCTGAGCAAGTCACTTAACCTCCTTGTGCTCCGTCTTTCGGGTGAGACGTAATTGTAAGTGACTCTGCAGCTGATGCATAGTTCACACACCCTAGTCTCTGTAAGTCGCCTTGGATAAAGGCGTCTGCTAAATAATAAAATAATAATAATAGTAAAATCAGGAATGGATCAAACTGCTGTGCAATGGGAGTCGTATTGTCACCGCTGTATTAAGCATGTTTATGATTGATGCAGCCAGAGGGGGTTATTGCATTGGAGAAGGGAGTCTGGGAGGATAGCAGACCAGCTAGGAGAGCTAAATTGGAGATTAGTTCAGGAAAGTATGTTTTATTTGGAATAAAATACATCAGATTAGATAAATTCTTGCTGTAACTTCTCCACGCATTATGATGTAATTGTAAAATCTGTACAGAACCATCTGGCCTTTTTCTAAACACATCATTTCTTTCTGAATCAGCGGTGTAGGTTTTTATTTTTCCTTTCTTCCTGCAGTATAATCTCATAACGAAGCTGTAGCGCCACATGCTCGCCCGAACTCAGCAGTGACTTCTAAAAGTTTCAGAGGTGCATTAGCGAGAGCGAGAGAGAGAGCGTTTCAAGGAGAAAAGTACCTGGGCTAGTGCTGGGATCTTCTAATCTCACATGGGACTTTTGATAATCAGTTTTAGCAGATCACACAACTCATTTACCTCCTTACAACATGCAGTAATCAGTTCCATCCCTTTGATTGGTTTTTTGACTTTCACAAAGTTCACTTAAATTAACAGTCTATCAGATTTGTCAAAGCAGTCTGCCTATTCAAAAGGAGTGCTAACCCATGATTTAACATCAATTTTCCTACCTCTTATTGGCTTTATTAACTTTATGACCTGCCCCCCTTTTAGGGCGCTGATTAATATTTTGATTCTTGTATTATGTCTGGATAGAGAAGTATTTCAAATACAATCCTACATATAAATGGCTGCATCCTGGTACCTTTGCTGTAGCTCACGCAATCTGACTGCAACCAGACCATTGGAGTTCGACATACATTAAGTGATTAGATACCAGGATGCAGCAGCAGTAGCTTTTTGTCTGCAGTAATGTTGTCTTCAGAATACGTGCGTATTCCAAACTGAATTCTAGAATACAAGTTTTATGGCTCTTCTTTAATCTATTTGTTTATTTAGCTGACGCCTTTATCCAAGGCGACTTACAGAGACTAGGGTGTGTGAACTATGCATCAGCTGCAGAGTAACTTACAATTACGTCTCACCCGAAAGACGGCGCACAAGGAGGTTAAGTGACTTGCTCAGGGTCACACAATGAGTCAGTGGCTGAGGTGGGATTTGAACCAGGGACCTCCTGGTTACAAGCCCTTTTCTTTAACCACTGGACCACACAGCCTCCTTGACCATGTCCTTTTGCTGCAATAATTAGAGATCCTCTAATAACAGGGGAAAGACCACTAAATGAAGTTTGCATACATGAAAGACCATTGAAAGGGCCTGATTTGTCATTGTGGGCTTGCCTCAGCTCCCATCCAGAGTTCCTGGACTTCTGTCAAGGTTTTAAGTTGATATGAGATACATCATCCATCACTGTCGAGATGAATTCGATTAAAAACTGGGTTACTCAGATTTGAAGGATATTTGGCTAAAAGGTACTGGTCTGGGCAGTCTGTTTAATATGCATGCCAGTTGCAAACACCATGAAAGCATGGCTTCAGAAACGTGCCGTCTCCCTTGCGTTGTCCACAGTTTCTAGTGGTTGCTGTTTAAATGAACTCTGTAGGGATATTCCTGGCTAAATTAAAACTCATAGATAATGAAAACTTGATTTTATTTGAGGTCATACATCTGTACACCATGGTACCATTGCGACCTTGATTTGTTTCTTGGTATAACAGCAACGGCTGAGGTGTAAGACTACCTTGCATAGGTTCACTTGTCCATGGCTGCTGTCTAATTTTTATTTCATTAATCAACAAAATGACTGTACATTGCTTGCCGTCACACAAATTGCTTCAACCGAAAATTGTTCAAACTCCTATTAAAACGCACATGACCACACGAAACGGAATATAAAACACGCAGAGTGCATTCAAATAATAATAATAAAAAAATATAATAAAAACGAATTTCCTCTCACTTCTGTTGCTTGTTTTTTTAAAATTATTTAACCCAGTGAACGAGTCGACAGGTAATTCATGCTACAGTTGGGGTTGTTGGATTTGTTGTTGTTTTTTTGTGCCAACGAGCACGCCTTGTACATCTCGGGACATATCCTAAGTGGTTTGTTTTTAGTGGATGGATTGATTTTTAAAATGACAACATCTGTTTAGTTGTGCTTCATTTCTTGTTAATTCCTCCCTTGGTGATTGTGTCGGCTGTTGGGTGAATATTAACCAGCTGTTTAAGACAATGAGTAGTGAATGCAGCTAGCTGATCTGTGAAGGAGTGTCTGTACTGGGGACAAAAGTAATAACATCATAACAGCTGCCTTTAATATGTATTAGCTATTGCGAATCTTGCCTGTAAATCTGTCCTGATCTTGTTCATGGAAACGAGTTTAATGATATATGTTTAAAATGCAGTAAATGAAATGCACTGAGTTTAGCTATATTATATGTAGATGCTAATTCCCCTGTATATGTGGATTTAAAGGCCCATTTAACAATACAAATTGTAACCTGTAATGATAGTCTTCCGTGTGGTAAAAAAACACAGAATTAAGGTGGGTAAAATGTACTTTCCCTTTGTAATTTACTTTTCTACTTGGCTCTCTCACGTACAAGGGGGTCCTTTATGCTGTGACACTGGTTAGAAGGCTTCCATTTGCCCTTGCCAAGTTAACTGAAGCGAGAGCTTGACCTTCCTGTGCCTGTTTGCTTGACGGAGAGACGGTAAACATTGTTGAGTAAATGAATTGGTATGCCAGTATAACCCTAATACATCCTGCTTGAGAAGGACATTCCTAAGCATTTCAAATTGATTCGTGCGGCGCGCTGTAATTGTTGAGTGCAAGTGATGTCTTTATCATCTACTTTTCTAGCTTTCCGCTCCCGTCTCCGTCAATCTGCAGGATTAAAGCTGGCGTCTGCCTCGTTCCTCTGTGCGATGCGGTGGGTCACAAAGTGACCTACAGCATTGCGAGCCTTGTGACTTCATGGAATTAGCCATTAGAAGTGCAGGATATCCACGGGCTTCAGTCTTTTACTTTAATTCAATGAATGTTTTACGCTTGCTTATAATAAGGGTTGCTCCTTTTCTGCTTTTTTCAGGGGCTCACAAAATACCAGCACATATATGAGTAAATGGGAGGATATGTCGCTGGGTAAAGTATACAAGAAACCTTTAGAATACATAAAATACGTGGATGACATTTTCGGAATATGATCACATGGAGAGGAATCTCTTTTCCAGTTTCATGAATTAGCAAATAATAGCCATCCTAATATTTTGGTAGATCTAAGGTGGACAAAATCAGAAATTGAATTCTTAGATACCTTGGTTAAACTTGATCAAGGATTTATTAAAACAGATCTTTACTTAAAACCTTCTGAAATGTATCAGCTGTATCAGTACCTACCTTCACATCCTATCCATACAAAAAGAACCATGCCTAAAGGACTGGGTATAAGGATAAAAATGACCTCTGATGAAAATGACTACAAAAAAACAGAGAAAGGAATTAAAAATAAATCTTAAAAAAAAGAGGATATAAAGAACAAATTATTGAGAAAGAATTGAGAAAAGTTGACAAACTCAATAGAAATTAACTACCTGAGTATAATATATATAAAAAAAAAAATTAAAAGGTTAAAAGAGTGCCAATAATAATTACATATGCTAAATTATTACCCAGCATTTCAAACGTAGTGTGGAAGCATTTACATATACTTCATAATTCAGAGAAAATGGAAAGAAAATATATTTCCGAAAGCGCCGATTGTGGCTTTTAGAAGGGATGCAAATGTAGCTGACATTTTGGTACACAGCCGACCTGGATTGTAGACACATTACAGGACATTAGAACCTGTAAGAGCACGTGTAAGGTATGCAGATATATCTGTGAAGATAAAATTGAAATCACAAATAGAGAAAAAAAAGTACTCAATCTTAAAAAATCCCTCATGCAAAACTAGCAACCTTGTTTATGGCATATTTTGCCAAGAATGTAATCTAATTCAATATGTAGGAGAGACAGGTACAACGTTATACAAATGCATACAGAATCACCTATCAAACATAACACATACAAAAGTAAATAAACCAGTGGTTCAGCACTTTACAAAGAACAAGCAGAACACGAATGACCTAAAATTCGTAGCTTTAGAAATAAATTAATTAGACAATGTACAATATAGAAGACAAAAAAAAAAATCAATGGATAAATAAACTCAGTACCATGATGCCTGAAGGTTTAAATAGAAAGGAATCGCAGATCATTACATCATCAACTACAGTATGTGGTGAATGACATCACAGTCACGTTAATAGATTTAAATAGAAATAAATGAGTGTGGTTGCCATGACATCCAAAGCTTATAAGCACCTCCACTGTTTGTTTTCAAACACACTTTCCTTTGACAAAGGTATGTAAACATACTGAAACGCTGGGAAGTTGGCTGTTATAGATATAGAGCTGTTTGCTGTTTTTGAATTCTCTTTCTCTCTCT
Source organism: Acipenser oxyrinchus oxyrinchus (assembly GCA_030684275.1). Classification (NCBI taxonomy): domain Eukaryota; kingdom Metazoa; phylum Chordata; class Actinopteri; order Acipenseriformes; family Acipenseridae; genus Acipenser; species Acipenser oxyrinchus. Next base: position 33,334,790 of record CM060262.1, on the reverse strand, counting down.
ATATATATTTATATATATAACCCTCCATTTGTTGAGCTCTCAGCTTATTAGAGTTTAATAAGCCGATTCCCCAATTTGTTTTGTAAACTATTTAGAGCGAGTACCTTGCATAGCATTACTGCAGTACATTACTGGAGAACTCTCTCCAGCCTGAATGTATGGTTTCCGCTATAAAGAGAAATGTTTTGAGTTGTAAACTCAGGGCGTGCTTGACTCCTATCTAAGAAATCAGAACTTTCGCTGCCGACATTTCTAACCAGTGCTTGAGTGTTTATCGGCCCACAAATTGAAGAGGTTTGGGCAGGTAGAATGGTCTCTGAATTTGAGCTGCCGTCTCCAGACGAGACAGGGCTGTTTGTGGTGGACTGCTGGTGCTGTGTGCTGCATTAACTAATTATAACAAAACGATAATAATACAATTACTAATCGGGTAGCAATGACATACCGTTTTCGCAGGCGTGGCTTGATGGTTGACTATGAAAAATGACTTGTGTTGGTTTTGTTTACTTAAACGTAGTTGTTGGTCTAAAACATTTAAACATTTGTTTTAAAATAATATTGACTTATGAGAACCTAGCTGAGGTGACGATTGAATAAATTGTTTTGTATAAAGTTGGGAACGCCAGCTGAATTACTGGTTACACTAGAGCCTCAAGCGATCAAAAACACAATAAGAATTTTGAATTCAGTTGCACTGGGGAGGATGTTAGAGGAGGGTAGAGGAGGGCTGATCTTCCTCCTGTTGTCAGCACCACCTTGACAGGCCCTTGTTCATTTCATTATGTGGTTTAGTTTACACCGCATTGTCACAATGAAGGTAATCAGCTTTGTGATGCGGATAGCTTCTTCCTATATAAAGCTGTTGTTGAATATTGATGGGGAAAGGAGGCTGCATCGGAATAAACAACCTTTCCTGGGCCACTGTAACCGAATGAGCTGATGCATCACTGTTTGCTAATGCAGCTGCTGTAGATATAGATCCCTAATGGACTCATTAATCGCTGAACTTAAATGCTACACCTTTGACTGCAGCAGCCAGGATCCAGAGAAATATCTTGCATCTGTTGCACAGAGAGCGCTTCCTCCGGGTATCAATGGAGACATCAAAGGAAGTGGAGGATGGTTCTGCGAGGCTTCAGTCTCCCCTGGATATCCCAGCATTAAAAAAACAAAACAAAACGCATAGACATCTTAAGGAAGCTACAATGTGCTTCACCAAATCTGCCCTTTTGATTACGATGTAAATTATTACACTCTACAGTTTCATCTCAAGCGACAAAACTGTAACGCCATGGATAACTGCACATTGTTATAGTCCACTTGAAAGACACACATTTTGCTGCCTTAATCCTTAGACTTATGCATTTTTTTGCATGAGGCTTAAAAACAGGCCCTGGGTGGCATGCTGTCTGTGAGCCAAAGGTAATCAAGGAAAAAGGGGGGCGTCAAGCCTCAGACCCAAGGGGTTTAACTGGCCGGGTGCCTCCACTTCTGTGTGTGCCTTCAGTGATCCATGCAAGCTGTCCACAGCACAGCTGTCATTATAAAAGATGACTGCGGTGCTGCCAGTACATTCTGGAATACACAGCACATTCTGGAATGCACGCAGGCCTAAAGCTATTAAAGGTTAAGGCGCCCCACTAAAAGTCTGGTGACAGTTTTAATGGAACATCATGAAATCCCTCAAGGTATAACACATGTGAAACATGAACTGAAATGTCCTGTGAAACTTACAACTAATAAGTATAAGAAACTCTGAAGCAGATGACACAGGTTTGCGTTACGCTTTGTGGTTTTAGTCTCGTAAAAAGGATGCAGACTAAAACATGTTACGTCTCCAGTTAAAATGCCATACCACCATAACCTTTTTGCTGGGTCGCCTTAAATGCATTTCAGCCAATAAAAAAAATGCACTGTAGTCTTACCTCAACTTTACAATATTGACCTTTCAACAGACACCAACCCTGTTACCAACTCAAACGCAGAAACGGCTATAAAAACTCTAAGCGTGAGTATTTTACTTGCTTAGCTACAACACAATCCTATGACTCATATCGTTAGCTGTTATACCCAGCAGATTGCTGTTACAGGTCTTCAATGGAATTCATTGCATAAAGGTCTTGGAAAGGAAACGCCATTCAACACTACAGACCTATTAACCTAATATACTAAGAGGTATAACCTATTGTTGATGCATCAGAACTAATTACAGTAATTGGGTCTCCCAGAGTTGTCTTTCTGTAAAGTTACTTAGTGCTATCATGTTAGTTAACATTTTCGTTGGTGGTAATTCTAACTCTAAGCCCACCCCAACCTCAACTGTAACCTCAATCACAACCCCAACCCCAACCCCAACCCTGAATGTGTTCATGCAAGCTGGGGTGTGCCTGGTGAATTGTTTACTGTGCATGAGAGCCGGGAAAAATAATTGAATTAGAGAAACAATTACAAGAGAATTGGATTGGCTTGCAGAGTGTACCGAAGAACCTTGGGATTATATGTCCCTTGTAAAGAGGAAATGAAAGAAGGTCTTTTCGTGTGGGGGCTGCTGTCACTGCTTGTGGAATTGAATCAGCAGGGCTGAACTGCCCCAGGAAGGTGAATTGACAGAAAATGAGCCTGCCTTGGTGCTGTGCAAACTTGCAGCAGATCAGAAGGGATTTTAGCACTTTCAATCACATCACAGCTGGGATGCGTGGCACCGCTGTCAAGCGAGGGACGGGCTGTGTGTTTTTTAAATCCAGAAAGATATTGTTAATTTTATTAATCGTTATGCAGCTTCTAAACATGTTTATCAAAGTGCCTGCAGAGGGCAGTAGTGCAGCATTATTAATAATAGTATAAGTGGCTAGTAAACTGGGTTATACAAGAGCTTCTCAGGCAGGGGAATATATCTGTGAACTGAAGAGGACATGTATTTACTACATTAGTATTTAACCCTAACCGCCCCTCCCCATTTTTTGACAGAAATGTATGGTTCCGGGGGTGTTTGCAAGGTGATCATTTAGTACTGACCTTATTTATTAAGGTCAAATGCACTGAATTACGGCATGCAATTGAAGGTTGGTTAGATTTAAAATGAAAACAAAAACCAAAGCAGCTTAACCCTAACCCAAACCCAAACCCAAACCCTAACACTAACTCAACCCTATTCCTAACCCTAACCTTAACCCTAACTCTAACCCTAACCTTATTCTGCACCAGGTAAAGATCGTGGCCTGTCTTTCTGCACCTGTGTGGCAATTTCAATGTTCAGGAGTAGATTATACTTTCTTTTTTCAATGCATTTACAAGCTACTAAACCAAATGAGAACTTATCGGCTACACAGTGCCAGAACCTCAAGGGCTGGTGTCAATGATATGACCTCTCCCCATCTGGACAGTTCAAACAAAACAGCTGTGGTGAGCAAGCAGCCCGACTGAACGAAGCCATCATGGGGATGAGGGGGCACAGCGGGCGAGAGCTCCACCGGAGGTTTGGCACTGAATCCAGGTTGTTTCGCATTTCGAATGGGTTCGGTGGTCTCTGCTTAGACCTCATTGAGAAGCAGGCCGCATGACACAGCCAGCACACAGTTCGGCACAATCAGTCCCTCTCTTAGCAGGCTTTCCAAGGATGTGATGGGCTGGGAGACCTGTCTCTTCTACTGCTTTAAGTGGGTGGCACTTCAAACAGACTTGCATGATGCTCACTTTTAAAATAAATGAAAGGAAACCCTGCAAACATAACAAGCAAATTACCCACAGACTATGACCCTGTATGACAGGTGTACCGCTATCCATCCTCTAGCTGCATAAAGTACCCTGGCGAGTGCCTTGCTCTGCTGCCCATGCTTTTCTCCTCTGTGAACCAAGCAATTTGTGAGCCATCATCTATATATAGTATTACTTAAACATATGAAATTCACCCCATTGCTTCTATTAGAGTCTTTGGCTGTCCGGTGAAGTTGAGGTATGTATTTCATTATGCTCTCTCTCGATTTCCCTCCCTTGCTGGCCTGTGATCAAGGCATTTTTGCATCAACTTCCACTTGCTATTTGAGCCATTGCTTGGTTCTCTGTATTGTGCTGTTAAACTACATCCACACTGGGGAACAGGGTTAGATGTTCAGCAGGTTGGAACACACTATAGGGCCATTTAAAACCACAGGGCCATTTCAGAGGCTTTTCTTTATTTATGAATGCATTTTGGCTGCTGTCTCGGAGCTTGCACTTTAAGCAATTAGGTTTTTGACAAAAAAATAAAGTCTCAAACTGTTTGGCATTATAGCAAAGAACTGTATTAAAATAGGCATCAAGTAAAATAAAATAAAAAATCTAAGTCTGAGGGAAGTAACGTTTGTAAAGAAAACCTCAGTCTTGACGTTCTGTAAGATAAATGATCTAAATTCTGATTGAAATTAATTAAAATCCGCTCAGTTGTCATTTCCGGATGCCAGATCTGGTTAATTCCTGCCTTTCAATGCTTTAGGTTTGCTCCCTTGTGGAAGTCGCTGGAAGTGAAGTCCGGCCTCACCTTACTAATTCATTTTGTTTCAAAACCATTTTTGTATTTTGTAACTTAAATTATAATTTCTCACTATTCCTGGAGCTGCAGGCAACACTGTGTTATTTTAAATGATTGCAAATTAAATTAATTTCTAATAATTGCATTCTGTATCTCAATTTAGTGGCAGCAGAGCGTCTGGCTGAAAAATACTGTAGCATATGATTGTTATTCGATTTTTGCTGTAAATGTTATATGTGCAATATATATACACAAAAAAAACGATGGGGTTTTCTGGTACCACAGTGCTGTGACTAGGAGAAAGAAAGCTAATGTTTCTGCAGTTTCAAGATAAGGGAGCGACTCTGACAAAGTAAGCTTATTATAGCATTTCTGGATAATACAATGACAACACTGGATAATACACTAGCAACCATTTCTGAGGAGAGAGCTTTTAAAAAAAAAATCCGGTGAACAATGCAATGCAACTGCCGCTTGTAGAATTGTACAATAGATTCTCAGCTGATAAGTAAATACACTCTGTGACAGCGACTTTTTGTTAACTTTGGATAAGCTTTTCGTACAGCTACATTTCTTTGACTTGTAACACAGCTGGATTCTAACCCCTCTCTGATTTCTTTCTTTATCTTGACTGCTACTGATATTGTATTGTGTTTGGTAACTTTTTTTTAATATATATACAGTACTGTGCAAAAGTTTTAGGCAGGTGTGAAAAAATGCTGTAAAGTAAGAATGCTTTCAAAAATAGACATGTTAATAGATTATATTTATCAATTAACTAAATGCAAAGTGAGTGAACAGAAGAAAAATCTAAATCAAATCCATATTTGGTGTGACAACCCTTTACCTTCAAAACAGCATCAATTCTTCTAGGTACACTTGCACAAAGTCAGGGATTTTGTAGGCATATAGTCAGGTGTATGATTAAACAATTATACCAAACAGGTGCTAATGATCATCAATTCAATATGTAGGTTGAAACACAATCATTAACTGAAACAGAAACAGCTGTGTAGGAGGAATAAAACTGGGTGAAGAACAGCCAAACTCAGCTAACAAGGTGAGGTTGCTGAAGACAGTTTACTGTCAAAAAGTCATACACCATGGCAAGACTGAGCACAGCAACAAGACACAAGGTAGTTATACTGCATCAGCAAGGTCTCTCCCAGGCAGAAATTTCAAGGCAGACAGGGGTTTCCAGATGTGCTGTCCAAGCTCTTTGAAGAAGCACAAAGAAACGGGCAACGTTGAGGACCGTAGACGCAGTGGTCGGCCAAGGAAACTTACTGCAGCAGATGAAAGACGCATCATGCTTACTTCCCTTCGAATCGGAAGATGTCCAGCAGTGCCATCAGCTCAGAACTGGCAGAAAACAGTTGGACCCTGGTACACCCATCTACTGTCCGGAGAAGTCTGGTCAGAAGTGGCCTTCATGGAAGACTTGCGCCAAAAGCCATACCTCCGACGTGGAAACAAGGCCAAGCGACTCAACTATGCACGAAAACACAGGAACTGGGGTGCAGAAAAATGGCAGCAGGTGCTCTGGACTGATGAGTCAAAATTTGAAATATTTGGCTGTAGCAGAAGGCAGTTTGTTCGCCGAAGGGCTGGAGAGCGTATACGAATGAGTGTCTGCAGGCAACAGTGAAGCATGGTGGAGGTTCCTTGCAAGTTTGGGGCTGCATTTCTGCAAATGGAGTTGGGGATTTGGTCAGAATTAATGGTCTCCTCAATGCTGAGAAGTACAGGCAGATACTTATCCATCATGCAATACCATCAGGGAGGCATCTGATTGGCCCCAAATTTATTCTGCAGCATGACAACAACCCCAAACATACAGCGAAAGTCATTAAGAACTATCTTCAGCGTAAAGAAGAACAAGGAGTCCTGGAAGTGATGGTATGGCCCCCACAGAGCCCTGATCTCAACATCATCGAGAAAAGTAGCCACAAACAAGTATGCCGCACTTATAATAACTTGCATACTTTGTCTACATGCATAGAAAATAATACCTAGGGGTCAAACTAATATTAAGCCCCAATTTTCAATATCTTAATTCCTTGCTCTAAAATGCATCTGACAAATGTAGTGCTTCTAGCTGCAAAAATAGTAAGGCAAGGATTTGCTTACTGGGTAACCAAGGAAACCATAAGTGAGACAAATGCCTGGTATAAAAACCTGTCAGTTGAAATATGACACATCTTAAGATTTCACAGTCTGACAAAGAGAGGTTGAAGTGTTTTTCTTTAATCACAGGTTTGCAAAAACAAAACAAAACAAAACAAAAAACATACAGCAGAAAAACAGAAGTGTTCTGCTTGGCCTGACTGCAAAGGAAGTGCGTTGGTGGGAGTGGGGCTGGTGTTGCTCTTTTCAAGCCCTTGGGAAATTGCTTACGCTGTGCATGGTGGTATGATGAATGTGTGTTTCCTAGTCGCTTACTTCTTTAACACAGGACTGTGTGTTTCCTAGTCGCTTACTACTTTAACACAGGACTGTGTGTTTCCTAGTCGCTTACTTCTTTAACACAGGACTGTGTGTTTCCTAGTCGCTTACTTCTTTAACACAGGACTGTGGGTTTCCTAGTCGCTTACTTCTTTAACACAGGACTGTGTGTTTCCTAGTCGCTTACTTCTTTAACACAGGACTGTGTGTTTCCTAGTCGCTTACTTCTTTAACACAGGACTGTGGGTTTCCTAGTCGCTTACTTCTTTAACACAGGACTGTGTGTTTCCTAGTCACTTACTTCTTTAACACAGGACTGTGTGTTTCCTAGTCGCTTACTACTTTAACACAGGACTGTGTGTTTCCTAGTCGCTTACTTCTTTAACACAGGACTGTGGGTTGCCTATTCTGCATATATTTTATAATATTTAGGGCAGTATAACCCACGCTCACAGCAAGTTGAATTTGTGGTTCTGTTGTAGTTCAGTAAAATTAAGGGCCAATGTTTCTCCTTTCAAACAAAGGTCCACTCCAGTGGTCTAGCTACAATCAGACCTACAACAGAGGTGCCTGAAACGAGCAGTATTCTATCACGTTGTGTTTGAAAACAACCCACAATAGATTCTCAGCACAAATAAAGAGGCACCAGTAATAATGTTAATACATCAAATATAAGACATGCTAGCACTCCTAGAAATATACTCTCTCTTTATTATTTTAGCTTACACAGTGTAGGCACATAGATATACACACACTGTGTAGCGATTCTTTACCCTGGCTTTGAATTCCCCCAATCAGACTTCAGTAAATGCTTGCCGGTGTGAATAAGCGTGAAACATCTGATTTTACCTGCATTCGCCTGACAGTGACAGCATGAAAAGTATTTTTTAAAAATTGGTAAAATCAGTCCCCTGGGATCTCGACAGAAGTGTTAAACTGCGTAATAACTAAAGTCATGCTTTCTCGACTGGGAAAAAAAACATACATAAATGTCTGCATTGATATCAAAGCCAAGCGGTTCTTTTGCTGAAACCGTAATAAGGCCTGAAAAGAAGAAGAAGAAGATGATGAATGACATTTTGTGCCTCGTCTCAATATTGTTTCGTTAGTTAGGAGAGCTTTGTTACAGAAATGTAGACAGTGATATAATTTGAAACAGATGATAGCAAACATTGTCATTTGTGATCTGAAAGATGATATTTTTTAAATGATTTAAACACTATCTCTATCTGTCTATCTATCTATCTATCTATCTATCTATCTATCTATCTATCTATCTATCTATCTATATATATATATATATATATATATGTCTATCTACAGTTTATTTCTGTCTCTCTGTCTGTCTGGTCTGCCCACTGTATTGGCTTATTTTTCCACCTGAGATTGCCACCACAAACCTTCGACCAGATATTGTCTTGTGGTCTGGATCAGCACGCCTTGTTCACCTGGTGGAGTTAACAGTGCCATGGGAGGATGCTGTAGATGAGGCGTATGAGAGGAAGAAACTGCGGTATGCTCAACTAGCCACTGAAGCGGAACAGCGAGGATGGAGAGTCTGGGTTTACCCAGTGGAAGTGGGATGTCGAGGATTTGTGGCACACTCTACAACCCGGTTTCTCAGAGATGTCGGATTCAATGGCCAAGAGTTAAGGCCGCACAGTGAAGAACTTATCTGAAGCAGCAGAGAGGAGCAGCAACTGGCTGTGGTTGAGACGGAAAGATTCTGGCTGGGGATCTCAAGCACAATAGAAAGAAAGAAACGCTGATGTACAGGTAAGTAAGCTGGGCTGAGTTGAGTGGGGACGGAGGGGGTGATGCTGGGACGCCAGAATCACCGTCGAGCCCTCTTGAGGTGTCGTGGGCTAGTCGACGAAACACCGAGGATGGAAGGTGCCCACTTGAAGACCCCAGAGATGTACCCTACTTAGCTCAATCCAGACTGTTGTCATGCTGATGCGCTGGGGAGACCGCACTATGGTTGATCCCCGAGCCAGCATCGCAGCCGTTGTGTGTGCTGATGCGCTAGGAGGCAAAATAAGCTGATCCCTGGAGCCAGCATTACACTTCAGCCATCAACACCAGACAGAAGGATATCTTCATCATCATATGGAAGGAAGCGCAAATGGATGGAGACACATATGGATCACATTAGTTTACTGTGAAGCTACATCTTAGTTGGTGCTTATCTTGGCGAGAGCCAAGTTCAAATCAGCATGAAGTTTTAACATCTACTCTCATGTAATGGAAATCATCTGTCTATCTATCCATCTATCTATCTATCTATCTATCTATCTATCTATCTATCTATCTATCTATCTATCTATCTATATATATATATATATATATATATATATATATATATATATATATATATATATATATATAATGTCTATCTACAGTTTATTTCTGTCTCTCTGTCTGTCTGGTCTGCCCACTGTATTGTCTAGCTGGCCTTTATGCTTGTAAAGAAATGCATAGCCCTGGATGAAAATGCTTCATGCTCCCGGGAAACAGCCAGCTGAAATGCATTGTTGTTTGATGTAAAACATTTCTATTTATGAATGCACAAGATGCCACAGTTTGATTCAATAAGGCTATGCCGGATGCCACCAAAAATGATCTCAATTGCTTGAGATTGTATTATGGAAAATGTCATTTAAACTGAGCCTTGAGAATGTGCAATATGAAGATATGGGTTAGAAGGGCATCTGTCTAAACGGAGAATGTTGTCGTGTGAGTAGGATTGAATTGCCCTGTGCAGGATCTGAGTGAGACGATTGTATCATAGACCTGCTTTCCCCCTTCAGGGATGCTGTATATTTCAAAGCCTGTCCGTGGCACTTTATTAAGTCTTGTTTTCTGTTCTGCAATGAATTGCTGGTAGCAGTAGATCATTTTTTGCCATGTCATGCAAAACTCAGGTAATTGAGTCACTGAGAGTCACCAGGGGCATGAGAATGGTTTTGGAAATGCCTTGTTGTAGTCAGTATTTACTAACGCCATTGGACTGCAGTAGTACTGCTAGATCTTTGCTAACTTGTGACCTGCAGAGTTACAGTGCTTCATCAACAAGCCTCACATGAGCAGTCCAGAGGTGGATTAAAGGGCTCTTCCACACAGGAGTTCCGAGGCCTTGAAGACATTGAGAAAGGTTTCTAGTGGAAACGTTTGTCATTGAATTGAAGTTTAGTGTTTCTGTTTCCTGTCGTCAGGGCTGTGCTGACTTTCTCGTTTCGTGTACAGTCAGAGCGTGGCTGTTGCCGTTGGACCTTCCTAATCTACCTTCCTCTTTCACAGCAGCGGGTATCAGACTCAAGGGAAAGGATAAGCCCCTGTGATCTGTAAGTCTGAAAAGAGCCCTGAGAAGAAACAGGTTAGGAATCTCTTTTAAATAAACAAATTGCCTGCATATCAATCTGGATGTACGCCATATGGTGAACATTAAAGCCTTGTGTTAGTCTTAAGGATTATTAGAGTCCATTGCTATTCTACCCTGGAGAAGGAAACAAGGACAATGGGATGGGAGAGCCCTGAATTAATGAACTAAAGAACATTACGAGCCCAGGTATTTTCTTAACTAAACAACCATCTGGTCTAACTGCTCGCTTGACCCTAGTTTCCTATGATATCAGGTCAGGAAAAACCCTTTTGTTTCTCTAAATAACAGTGACAGTTAATGCCTCTAACTGAGGACTGTATGCGCCAAAGCTACGTTATTTAATACATTGCCTTTGTTTTGCTTGAAGGAAAAAAAAACACCAATTACAATTCTAAAATGAATAGGAAATAAGACTGCTTACAGGCCACTAAATTAAAAATCCAATTGGTTTATTTCCAGTTTGGAAACTTTGTTGGGTGCGTTTTTCCTTTCTGAATCTAGCTCTGCGTGTGATAGTAATCTCTGATGTGATAACTGGCATAAGTGAGATCCTTATACTGTATGACAAGGGATGTGGACTGGTTGGTGTGTACCCACTTTAAAATATGTGACAGTGCTTTAAAATATGTAGCAAGGCAAAGTGGAAACACCACGCCTGATACTTTAACTAAAACTTCTAATCCATACCTATAAAAAATTCAATGGCAATTTATTTAGAAATGTCTTTTACAGTAGATTCCCATGTTGGGACATTATATTTTATTTGTACTATTGCATTTTTCGAGTTTTCAATAAATAGCGTTGGGATTTCCCAAACGGTAAACTCAGTTTCGGCTAATCCCTGTTTTTCACTAATTCGGGCACAAGTCATTTCCAATCTGCACGGATTAATGGGGGTCTACTGCACTGTATATGTGCAGGTTACGAGCTTGAAACTACCTGTCAGTGGAAACAATATTTGCAAGATCAAGCATAGTGGGTGCCCCAGTGGCATGATAGAAGTAAGCAATGCTGATTCTACGTTTTCTTATGGAGTGTTCTTAGAATTCCACCAGGTAAGGTGTTAGAGTTGCCTACAGTTCTGCCATTTGCTCAATGTTAAACCCTGAATCCCCAAGTGAGTGTCCTCCAAACGCATGGAAGTTGGAGAAGGCCAGACTCTGGATCTCAACAGCCAGTTATAACCTCGTCTAGGCTGGCTGAAGCTGAAAGGGTGTGCGAGCCAGCAGCGGAAGATTCTTCTAATGTTTGAGACAGCTGCTTCTGGTAGGAAGTATGCGTTTAGTCTAGTCGGTTTGGCACAGGGTCTGTGAGGAAACACGCAGAACCTTAATACATTTAATGCCTCTTCAGCAGCTCTTAACGTAGTCGATACTCACTGTTTGAAACTGTGAGCAAATTGCAACAATTGCCAGAGGCACTACAATGATAACGGCACACAGTGGTGAGCCATACCCTATTAACTGGGGATAAAGCACATTTCTGGACGAGTTAAAAAGGTAAAATGATTGCAAATATCCTTTTAGATTTCTTATTGCTCTGTGACATGACTAGTCCTTAGGTGTACAACAAGAGACACAATAAAATACTATATATCTGTAAGTGCAGAGTGCTGTATCTACAGCTATGCCAAAAGTTTTGGATCACCTATAATTTTAGGATTGAGACATAATTTGGATTAAACTGCAGGTTAGCAAAAACATTGCTGTTCACAGGTCTGTACTCTGTATCTATTTATAAGATATGTTTTCTTGACGACGATAAGCTTCTTTTTGGTCACTGTCTTGAAGCAGAGTTAATGTCTCGGGTCCTTGGGGCTTAATGTCCAAACCCCAGTCTTGGGGGTTCTGCTTTATCCTGTCACTGGGTGAAAGTCATGCGATAAGGTTGCTTGACCCCCCAGGTTAAACCCTTTGCCTGCTGTTGAAAGTTATTTCAAGATGTTGCCTGACAGAACCCATTACGGAAAGTGTGTGAGTGTGTATGTGTTTATTGTTGATTAGGGAACTGGATTGTTAAAAAAAAAACTTTTTGGGGAATTGTAAATCTACGGAGTCAATGGCAAGATAGTAATGCACAACTCTGCGTGTGTGCGTTTGTGTGTGTGTGCGTCTGTGTGTGTGTGTGTGTGGGTGTGCGGGTCTGACGTCATGCAAATGAAGGGGAAAGGAGGAGGTTGATATGCAAATTAGCCATATGTAGAGTTCTCGTGCTGTTTTCGCAGACAGCTTGAGAAAAGTAGGTTTCTATGCACAGAGAACAGGTAGACGAGAGAATCACACCTGGAAATCCATGGTTGTCAGGTGACATCTTGTTTGAGTGAAACTCTAAAGCACAGTGTTAAGCTCATGCAATAAAGCTGTGATTTTTAAATGCCTTGTGCCTGGTTGTTTAATAATGTGTTTTACTGCTCTTGCCCAGATTGTTTTTCAAATTTCCATTCGTGGGGTGGCATACTGTTAGTAGTGAATAATATTTAAACTAATGGGTGTGTTTTACGTCATGCTCACGAGTAAATGAGATTTGCCCTATCCCTCTCTGTTCCTGTTATTTTCGGCCAATGTATAAATAAATAAAATGTAGAAATATTTGGGGTATCGCTAGTGTATTCCAAATGTATATTACCTACAGTAACTAATTTAATAATACAATTATTTCCCTGCCCATAGCAGTACATTGGGATCAATAATTACTTCACTGAGCTGCAAAATTAGTTTTTCTTCCAAACTCGCGTAACTTATTTTGTCCAATCGAAATTGTGTATGGTGGTTGCAAGTACTTGGATTTAACTACAGATACTGTATGATTCCATCGCACATATTACTGGCATCTGCAGTTATTCAGTTGGAAGCATTTATACAGGACAGCATTTTGTCATTATTTTAAATTCTTTCTGTCTGCCAGAATTAAAGGCCCTTAGCAGATCGCGATTGTTGCAAAGGACAGACTAGGTTACATGATGTATTAAAGAATGGAAACTGATTAATTCCTTCTTCTGTTGAATAAGCAGCCATAGTTTGCTCCCTGTGATCCATGAAATAAGCTGTCGGAAAATAAGAAATGTCATTCATTTGAACTTTACTCATTGATTTCATTTTGATTTGACTGTAGGTGGAGTATTATAGTACAATGGTTCACCTCAGGCAAACCAATATGCCTTTTATTATTTTTTATTGTCCTATTATGTGAAGCAGTCGCCTTGCATATTTATAAACATCATCATCATCATCATCATCATCATCATCATCATCATCATCATCATCGTCATCATTTTCAATGTCACACTTAAGCTATCGGTCTAAATGTGTTTCGGTCATGTGTGATAGAGTAGACAGATCATTTTAAATCTGGCAGCAATGGTATTTGCAGGCTTGTGCTCGTTTAAATTGTTTAAAAGGCTGGAGGTGGCAACATGAGTTAATAAATAACAAGATACAGCAGCTTAATAATAATGATATTTTGTTTTAGCTTTGCTATATTGTGGCTAGCAGACTTTTTTTTTACAGAACCATGGGCTTTGATAGTAAAACTGTTAACTCATTTAGGACCCCTTTTGTGAAGTGAGGGAAGGGGGGGAGGCAGTCAAGCAGAGAATGGGACAGACATGGGGTGACATGTGCTTCAGACCCGTCATGGATCTTAAGATGTGATTTTAATACAGGGTGATAACAAGCATGGTAGACAATTGGCTGATTTTCTGAACTAATCAAACCTGCATATAAGAAAACTAATTGCAATGCTCCTTGCTGACAACCACAAGACCTGGCTCCACGTCAGACACAGGAAAGCAAAGCAGTGAAGGCTTGACAGTAACACACACGGGTGGGCGGAACACAATCCAAACCGTTTTAATAATTTGATGTAATAAAAACGGTGTTTCTGTTCAGGTGGATGTGCTGCTTCTGCAGTGCAGTCTGTGGTTCTATTCTGGCAGGCAGTGACCCGTTATATTCTGTAGTTTTCTGCTTGTCATCATCTGGGCTTCACTAATACCAACTTGCCTTGATGTAGTCAGCTATTTTGTGTCTCAAAGCTAACCCATTAGGTGCGGTTGTGTCAAATTAGATTGTACAGCTACTGTGTATTGATATATAGAGGTCACAAATATTGAGTGAAACACGTTTAATCATGTTAAAAAAAAAGTCAAACAATGTAATCAGATTTAACTAACTCCTCATCTAAGCCTCATATTACCCAGAGGTCAAATGTCAAGATTAATGTCATAATTAAAATGTTTTCCGTGGGCATTAAACACTGTGAATCCACTTCTTGCCAGCAAAAAAAAAAAAAAAAGATATCTGTATGAATAATAAATGCAATGTACTACAAACAGTTTTTAAAGAAGGGAGTTGAAGGCATTGTACAAAACACACACACACAAGCAAAAAAACCCAACAGCATCATCATCAGACACATTCATGTCAGATTATACCATTTTTCAACTTAGACGTCATATATTAACTATCACATTAAGTGCTTTTCAGGTATGGTTAACTATGTGATGTATGATGAGTTGGAATATGTTCTTTTAATGGTACATTAGTTAGAAATAACAATTTCATTTCACATTTGCCGCTGTACTTTAGGGCTCATTAGGGTGTAGAATGGCTGTTCTGCAGAGCTGAGAATGATGCTGTATTATTAGAGCACTTATGCAGTCCAGCTGAGGTGCCAAGTTTCAATTCCACAGGTCATTGACAGTGTAGTCCTTGAGGTGTAAATGTGTGACTGGGACTTGGATTTGACTGGGAATCAGCTGGAACTAAGAAAATATATGGCAATCTCTCTCCAACTGTGGTGCGGTTCAATAAGCAAGAGCTTGAGCAAGCATTTCAATATGTATTTCATTAAGGAAATGACAGGGCAGGTGTGGCCCTATTTTTTTCTTTTTATCAAATTAACATAATCATATCCACAACAAGAAGACCTGGATTCGTGAATATATTACAAGCGGCCCATATATTAATATATTATCACTATATTACACAGCAGCAGCAGAGCTCTGGTTAAACATTAGCTTGATATTATTAAATTAAGTGGGTGAACTCTTTGGATCTGGAGCGACTTATCAAACTGATGAAACCAATGGAAATTAGGACACATGATTCTTGGTTTCTTACTGGTTACCCAGCTGGTAAATAAAAAAAAAAACACCACATGTTACCAGCGACTAGAAAGGAATTTTCTAGAATAACCCATTGAAACACGGCGAGCTAAAAACCGCAGCAACCAGCAATGAACCAGTCTCGCCACAGTAGAACAATTTTAATTCCAAAGTAAAAGCAACATTAGGATGCTTGAAAAACAACCCTGCATACAATATACTTTCTTACAAAGAACCATTGCCCAGTGTTACATGCAAACTCTTAAATAAGTTACAAGTCAGTTATTTTGTAGCTGGTCTGAACATGTTGTTATGCTGCCATGGAAGCAAGACAAATGAACGCACAACAGGACCTTGGAGATCCAACTCTTCCATTGTACTGCGAATGAAATGATAAAACATTACAGCCTCTGTTGAATTGCTATAAAAAATACAAGAATACATTAAAATAAATGACAGGACAAGAGCAATGTAAAAACCTCTAAAACATGCTTCTGTTCGTGAAGTGGAAGGATAAATAAAATCAAATAAAACAGCAGTCATCGCAGTTCTTTTTATTTTTTGTTTGCTTCCTGTGTAAACCCATCTGTTATCCTTTTCTATTGCTTTCTAGGCTTATGTGTGAGACAGAAAAGGTGCGGATAAGCATCTTCTTTCTTGGGCTTTTTGCATGCTGATCGGATGACCGGTCTGAAGAGTAAGTTAATAGAATATTTCAGCAGAACTGGGTGTTTGATTCAGTTGGTCTCAGAATCAGTTGGGCACGTTTTCAGCCTCGCAGACATCAAGGAAACAAACAGGCATGGAAACTGAACAACCCTCTCACCCCACTTACCAGTGTACTGTGGTCCAGTGGTTAAAGAAAAGGGCTTGTAACCAGGTCCCCAGTTCAAATCCCAGCTCAGCCACTGACTCATTGTGTGACCCTGAGCAAGTCGCTTCACCTTCTTGTGCTCCGTCTTTCGTTGTTGTAAGTGACTCTGCAGCTGATGCATAGTTCACACACCCTAGTCTCTGTAAGTCACCTTGGATAAAGGCATCTGCTAAATAAACAAATAATAATAATACTCCTGTAATAAGCAAGTCTTTCCCAATTACGTACATTAAGAACAACAGCAGCAGCAAATAAATAAATCAGTAGGTGATTAAGTGGATGCTAGATTAGGTTTCTATGCAACATTGCCAGTCCTACCAGGTGCTCTCCGTTGAATGAAGAGTTTATGCACATTCACACATTGTTAAAACCCTCCATGCATCATCTCACTGGCCTGGGCAGTGAACCATAGGCATCTTTCTGAGGGAAAAGCAGTAAAGCTGCTGTCAGAGGAGGCAGCAGTAGGCAGCTTGTGAGCTACTTGAGTTTTTAATTAAAACAATGGGTTACAAGCTACTTTACAGTGCTGGAGCCATTTCATTGTGCAGCTCACAGTGTCAGCAAATTTTAATTAGATCCAGTGGTGTTCTTCATTGTTGTGCTCGATGCTGTGCGATTTTTCACTGATCTGATTTTGGGTGACAGAGGTAAAGGCACTTAATAGGGCGGTTATAAAAATGCCTCTGCCAGTTTGCAGAGTGGAGGCACCCAATGATCCAGCCCCACTACCGTCACTCGTAGAGAGCCCTCGTACTAGATTGCTTTTCATGGGCACCATTTGCATCAAGGAGGGTTTCCATTGGTGAGATAACATAAAAAACAGAAGCATGCATCACATAAAACAGTCGAGAGTTATATAGAGGGCATCATATCATCTGTGTTGCATGATATTAGATACATTTTGTTTTTTGTAATTCATTGATTTTTTTTGGCCAGTGAATGCTGCAGTACATGTGTCGGATGAGGGTGGGCTGGTTGAGGAGAAAGGGTGGTGTGTGTGTGGTGGCGGTGGTGATGGGGGGTCTCCAAATTAGAACAAAGATGTACATTTCTTTGCTGTTTTGATACAGTTCCCTTCATGACTTTGAAGGAACATCTTGCTGGACAAGAATTGTAAACCTCTCTCGTCAATCAACGCGGCTGTCCTTGTTGCTTTGTTAACTGCACTCGTGCTTATGCACATGAGATACACAAAGAAGAAGAAGAAGAAGAAGGAGAAGGAGAAGGAGAAGGAGAAGGAGAAGGAGAAGGATGTGCTCCTTTGTGTGGGCCAGGTTTGAATTGAGCTCTTGGAGGTAAAATCACAGTGCCTAGGTAGCTTATTATTCCACTGCCACCAAGGCAATCTTACCCTTCCTTTTCCTATTGCCTAGGGGAATTGTGTAGTCGAGATGACCTGTGTACAAGAAAATGGCAAGCCAGAATGTTTTAAAAGTCTGCTGAGTTTGAACCTCAGGGCGCTTGTTCAGTGATTCCTGTTCTACACTGCCAGCTTATTTTATCCGTGACCTCCGTATATGAGAGCTTCCTTATTATTGGTCCGTCACACTGATCTATAGTGCGAGGCAGCCATTCTCTTACCACTCGCTGGTATTTGTACAGTATATAATAAAACACATGAACAAATCCATTACACAAGACCCGCAGTTTTTGAATAGCGTTATTTATTATCCTAATTGTTCACCAGCACAGCTACCTGGTAATTGAACAAGTTGTTGCGCCATTTCAGTTTATGGCATCCGAGTGATCAAGATTAATGAAAATAGTCACTTGCTCTACTGCTCTCGAGCATTACTCACTTAAGGTTATAGCTTGCTGGAAGTGAAATATGCTGTGCAACTGCAAACTCCCCCCAAAGCATCACAATATTTCACCCAGACAGGCTTCACATTCTAGCCTGGAGTTCTCCGGATACAGCATTAACAAAGCAATTTTACCATATACATCTGAACAATAAGGTGGCAGGCCAGGTCGCGCGGTAGATTAATACCCAAGTGTATCGTACTGCTCTGATGTCCCTGCAGGTCTGATAAGGAATTCAGATAGACAACTGAAACACTGCGTAACACTACCAGTCTTTTCTAATAAACCATCTAGATTCCCATCCATCTCCCCATCTTCCTGCTTCTCTGGCATTTACTTTGTGTCCATATCTGTCTGTTACAGTCACTCCAGAAGGTCAATCCAAGTTCATTCGTAATCACACCCACCAACTGGACAAGAAAACCATTGCTTTACCTTTGCTGTATCCCATGCAGTCCTCATCGACATAGTGCAGCACGATCCTAATTGTTTCCATTTTTATTTTCTCACACATCAATCACCTGGAAACACATTTCCCAGCTCTTACTTGAGAGCGTTTGCCAGGAGAGGAGAAAGAGAATTTCACTTACGAGCAATGATCGCGTGTTTCCAGATCATGCCTCCCCAACAATGTTGGTTCTGTGATTGGATGCTATTTCAGAACGAGCAGCGTTGCAGGAGGGAGCACGATCTGGATACACTATGAGGCTCATAAAAGAAATGATCTTTTTTATTCCAGCTGATTTACGCTCCATGATGTGTGAATTAATATATCAAAACAACTGAGATTGTGTTGATGAAAATATATTGCACGATACGGACAAAGCTCAATATAACAGAGGTAAGGAAATGATGCTTCTGGAAACACTGCAGGACATTCTGTAGCAAATAGAGAGTTTATGGGCTCAATTCTCAAAGCTTTTGCTCCAGTTCATCATTTACACCATTTTTTTTTCAGAAAGGTGAAACCCGCCCAATAAAGTTACCAAATTTGAAATAAACAACTAAGACTTTTAATTCAGGGGCTTGAATGAAGTATTAAGTAATTTCTTATTCGTTTTAGAAGTTTAATTGGTGTTTTTCTTTTTCCATTCAGAAAAAAATTTGCGCCAATGACGATTTGGAGTAAATAACTGTGTCAGCCCTGTGTCTTCACAGTATTTATATGTAGCTGGCCACGTAAAGTGAGTTATCCAATCCAAGCACTCTCATTTCATCACGACTCCTCAAAGGAACACATCAATATGGAATGCTTTCTTTGTTTTAAGGTAATGTCCTATACAATTACAGTAACGCTGTATGATAGCGGTAATTTGCTTTTAAGTGGAGGGAAAGTCAACTGTGATTTGTCATTTGAAATAATTATTACAATAGTTTCTCCTCTTATTCTTCACTTAAATATATCATCAGTTAAATAAATGCACCAGTAATTGCTGAAAGATTTGAATGCAATTTAAAAGCAAAAAGGTTTTGTTTGTACTGTTAGATATCCTTCTTACTTTACATAATTCATAAATACTGAATATTTGGCGGCTGTAGTGAATTTGGTAGTTTCTATAGCCTGGTCAATACCGAGTGTTAGTCACTGCCCACAAGTGGGATGGATCAACAGTTGATGTTATAACAACTGGGAAAGAAAACTCTAAAAAGTCTAGTACCTCTGTGCTCTTCCAAATAGAACCACCACCATTGTCTCTGACCCCTTTTAAACCTGGAGGCCAAAGTAAAAAAAAAAAAAATGTAACCATACTATCTATTCCTGGTTTTAAGATGGTTTAATCAGACACCTGAGCTTGTTGCCTGTACACTATGGCTGATCAAGCTCGTAGTAAAACCTGGACTAGGTAAAGCTGCTGTGCAATAGCAGTCTTATTTCCACCACTGTCATGTATGACCACCATGTAGTACTTATATAGTGAAAGAAAATAATTTCCAAAGCTTTTTCTTTTTTTAATTTCGATGTACTTGTAGAACACTTTTCGAAAATGATTACCTGACAATGTTATATCGATACTTCTTCTAGGTCTTGAAATGAAATAAAATAATAATAACAATAAAAATAATAATACATTCTCATTATTTTTTTAAAAGTAGCTATTAATGCTGGAAGCTATTAAAACATGACTGCTGTTATAAACTACCCATCTTTGAATGGTCCAAACCCTCATTAAAAAGACAAAGTGAGTCCTGCAATGCACTGGGAATTAAGTGTAATTAAAGAACATTTGTCAAATTAAGTGAAACCTGTGATATTGATTGCTGTAAACTGGTGCTGCTGTTTTCTGTTCAGAAATATGGAAAGCGAATTAATGAATAAACGAGTTCAAGCCAGAGAGCCTTCCCTTGGGAATTGGACGACACGCAGGGCAGATACAGAATGAAGTGGAAAGAGAGGAAACACTACAGATTGTGAACTGCACAGAAACTCTGCATGTCAGGTAAGTGAGACTAATTAATAACCCCGTTTCCTATTAGTGCATACAGATGATCATTAGGTACGCTTTTATGCAATGAACTGAAACGAATATGCCATAAAAACCTTTGCATTAGAGCTACGTAGAATCTGCAAGCATTATAATCACCCTTTAAGAAATGGCTGCATATGTTTTTATTTGTGTCCTGTAATGTCTTCTGGTAGCCTTATATTACTGGGTTTGCTTTTTTGCCAGTGTTTTTTTTTTTTTATCTCGTTAAATGTATAGCCATTTTGTTAATAGAAACTTTTTCTGGGTCGCAGTTTTACCCGGATACACATGCACTGGTTTTGGGTTTGGGCTTCCTGCAGACCTTCAAAAAATGAATAATTTCAGATGAACAAGAACACAAAATATGGAATGCAAACCAAGAAATATAATCTGGCACACAGGCTAGATATCTAGATAATATTGTCTTTGTATTGAAGCTTCCTGATTTTGCTATGAAATTAAATCATTTTGATTAAAACAAATATTAATAGTTCATCTCAGTTACTTCCAATGTGCTGAAGGAGGGCTTTTCAGAGCTATTAGTAAATTAATACATTTATAGATCCCATTCCAACTTTATCTTGGCTCTTTTTCCATGGATTACTAATAGGTTGGTTCATATTTCAGGAATAAAACTGTGAAACCTGGTTATATCTCTTACTGTTTCTCTTCAAAAATGATGACTGGACCAAAATAGCAAAATACAAATGAATTCTTGAGCAAAAAGGCTTAACTGGCTTTACTGGTAACCCACGTTTACAGAAATATTCTACATTATAATAGAAAGTATTTGTAAAACTGTCCCTCAGAATTCAATGTTTCAGTAATAAGGTGCCCTATTTAAGCTTTTACTCCTGTGCACACGTTGCTTCTTACTAGTTTTGTAACATAATTGGTTTGTTTTACAAAAAATAATGCAAATTAAAACCTGTTTTGATTCAGTGATTGATAAAAAAAAGAATATGCGCAAGTGCAAAAACTTGCCCAAAGTTTAAAGAAAGGAAATAATAATAATAATAATAATAATAATAATAATAATAATAATAATAATAATAATAATAATAACATATTTCAATATCACAGCAGCCTACACTATTGCCATGAAGGAAAGATGAATCGGCTCAAAATACCAGACCGTATGTAGAGCATTTCTTTTTCATTCAATAAAAGATCCTAAAACTATTAATTCAGTCATCATAGTGATAAATGATTCAGCGTGTTAGAAGGGTTATAGCTAGCATATTTTATCAGCAGTCATAGATATAGTACCTTTATACTAATCCTTTTTGGATGAACACATGTAGTGTAAAAAGAGCACACTGTAAAACACAGCCATTACCCAATAAACCTGTCATCTGCAGAAACATCGTTGCAAGTCCTTGAGGAGCAATATCTGCCCAAGTTTAAACAGGGAAGGAAGTTCTTGCAAATCATTTTTCACGGGAGAGAAAAAAATCAATACGGAGTTGAGCAAACGGATTGAGCTGACTGCCCACGGGCGACTGGGTGAAATAGAATGTGTGACCAGGACAGACCTGAAACCCAGGATCATCACGTCACCAACGTAAATCAAATTTCCAAGAAACTGTCGGAACGGTCTTCTGTCATACCAGGAGCGCTGACCTTGAGTGTTTGCCAAACGCATTATAATCTCTGCAAATACGTGACAGACAGTCGCGGGATTGCACAAAAGCATTCAGGTGGACACTGCCGAGCAGGCCTGGGGTCAAGGTGCCTCCCTTTTAATCCTGTCTCGGCTCTTTACAGGCTGCAAGGAACCCTTATTGAGAGAAAGAAACACCTGGGATGTTTGTGTTAACAAAGACCTGGCCTCCCGATTGAAATGCGGCAATACAAGTCATCAGATATGGTGCAGAATTATTTGTCAAGCTTAACCCTGTTGTGTTCTTTTTATTCCTGGGTAAAATAATGAAATGCCACTTGTACTTTTCCCATCTGATCTTTGCTGGGTCGGATTCTGAAAGCATACGTTTTCTGTACTCAAGAAAACAGTATATAGTTCCGGACTTAGCAAGGTTAAAAATGGAGATATTCAATGGACATTCTGAATTATGTCTTATAAAAGTTCTCAATGTAACGAAGTACCAGCTTGGACAGATCGGAAATTGAGGTTGTATCTTTTTAAATGCATATTTATTTGATGTTTCATTTTTTCCTGAAATTGAGGGTGGTAAATTTGGGCTGCGTCTTAAATTCGAGGGCGTCTTAAATTCGAAGTAATACGGTACATGGATTACATGCCATCACTTCGGTATGGTTTTGTCTTCCCATTCGTTTACCTAGCGCAGTCGGTTTATAATCCTCTCATTGAGATCTTCCCAAGCTCATGTGTGTTTCTGGACAGACAGTATACTAACAAAGCTGTAGCCATATTTAATTAGATTCATGCCTTGGTCCAGTATTGAAGAGTTTGAAAACCTGTATCACTGATACAAATACAACCCATTGGTTTGTCAGCAGTCTATTTGGTATGCATAAATAACATCTGTATGGCTCCATCTTATCTTGCCCAGTGCTCCTTCCCATCTCAGATTTGATGGTATGCCAGTAAAGTATAATGTATGTGTCAAGATTGACCCCTGCTTTGTTGGAGCTACGTACTTTATTACCATATCAAGACACATGTCTTACATCGACAGGGTTACTCATGTTTTTTTTTTTTTTTGTTACTGTCTATCAGCGCAATGCAGCCATCGATTTGCATAACTCATTTTCAAGTTTATGTTTTTCTGAGTTAATGTTTGATAGAAAGCAATAAAAAATGTGGCCTCAAACTGAAACACATTAAATGTGCCAGATGAAGAAACAGCCCTGAGAGCACCGACAAGTATCTGCTTCTAACAATACCATTATTTTTTCAACCCCCTTTCCGTCTCTCTAAATGCAGTACCCAGCTATTACCTATGGTTTTACACACATGTGTTCGGATGACTGGAAAGCAGAATGTATCTATCTGAGTTCCAGGGATTCCGTGGCCCCAGACTGAGAGCAGTGTTACTATCCAGGATCAGACCCATTCCTGGGGCCTTACGGCTTGCACAACAAGGTATCTGTGATCCTCCTGTGAGGCAGCCCTGGGCTGGAATTGAGATCAGATTCTGCAAACAATAAACTGGCAGATCTATTTAGAAGCCTGCCTATGGTTCCGTGAAGTAGTTTGCTACAGCAGTTTGGTCAATATCCCTGGCCTATTGAATGCACATTTTGCTGACCAGTAAAGTAAATATACTGTGTGCCACACCCAATACACACACTGTGCATATTGATCCACTTTGCTCCTTTTGTAGTCAAGTAAGCATTTGGGTTGAGATATGAGAATGTGACTGCTGTGCAAATTTCCATATTTATCCCAACTGCATGATTCCTATGCAGATTGTAGATTTTAAAACAG
Source organism: Acipenser oxyrinchus oxyrinchus (assembly GCA_030684275.1). Classification (NCBI taxonomy): domain Eukaryota; kingdom Metazoa; phylum Chordata; class Actinopteri; order Acipenseriformes; family Acipenseridae; genus Acipenser; species Acipenser oxyrinchus. The sequence continues at coordinate 33,310,798 of CM060262.1, read as the reverse complement.
CTCATGTCAGAGTATTTGCATATTCAGATCCTTTGTTAGCTACATGATGGTGGCAGCAAATGATTAATTATGCTATCATGTAAAGCTTCTCCTTGTGATATGATGATGTATATTCTGGTTTCTAGCCTAATTAAAACTGTGCCGAATTTATGGCTTAGTAGTGCTAACTAAGCAACAACAGTGGCCTAATTAGTCACGTAATATACTGCTGAAGCCATATAAACATCACCTAGTGATATGTGATTTAAGTGCTGTGCAGTTACACCTAATTGAAAATGATACAGAGGGAACCAATAATAGCTCCCTCTTCACTCCTTACATGAAGCCACTAACCCATAACACAATACCGACATTTAGATTCATGTTTGAGGCTTTTGTTGAAATGTGTTGACCATTAAACACCACCGGCCGTCCAAAAAAAAAGATCGACCACATCACTTATAAAAGTGACCCATAGTAAAAGCATAGCAAAGTGTAATAAAGCACAGTGAAAGCAGGCTAAAGCTCAGATAAGTATTGTAAAGAATACCCAGGTATGGTAAAGAACATCAATATACATGGCAAACCAGGGTAAATGATGAGGTGAACTTTTATTAGGGTAGAAACGGAAATATCTAAAACAAGCGCAGTGCATTTGTGGTCACTCATTCACTCCCCTCATTATTAAAATACAGTGGAAAGAGCCTTGCTTTAGAACAGGTTCACAAGAGTACAGGTAATTCATGAAGGAGGAAAAAGCCTTCCAGTCATGCTACAGGCTATTAAGTATAGTATTTTATACTGAGGCATGATACAGTATATTGCAATGATTGTAACAAATAGTGATAGTTTACTTACCTGTACCGCATCTTCGCTTATCACTGGTTTGTTTAACAATAAGAAATAGTGTAGATGGTTATAGCTTATTCAGTGCTTTTTATCTAGGCATCGTATGATGGGTATTGCTTTGCTTTATGATCTTCCCATACATTTATAATGCTCCTTTTAAAGATATCTGCAATTATTAAACAGAAGTGCTCCAGGATTTAATGTTGCGTTTGGTGTCAGTTAAAGACATCCAGTTATTTAAGAGATACACACACCGATTTGAAATACTGACACGCACATTAATCATTTGTATGGCTTGATGCATAAGCCACATATCATGCCTCATCTCTTTAATAAGAGCACAATAAATCACAAGACAGAGCTCTGTCATGCCTTGAGTGTGATGTCACTTCCTGCATGAAGTTCAGAATGGCACCCACCAAAATGAGTAATTGTGTAAAGTTTACAATAATATCCTGTATTAAAAGCCATGCAAAAAAGTTACATTACCTTATATAATTAGGGACGTACTATAACTTATACAGATAGCAGCATATTGGTGTAATTCATCACTGTCAATTTCGAAGTTACCTTTCAGAAATGTTTTCCCAATTCATGTATTAAATTAGTTACCTTCTGATGTGTAATAACCCCATTGATTAAAAAATCTGATTATAATGTATTGTCCTAGCAATCTTAAACTTGGGGAGTAAATATGAGTCTGATTCTATACAAAAACAATAATGTCCAATGGCATCAGAAATAAGTTTGCTTAACAGAAATAAGGAGAATTATAGCCCAGCTCAATGGAATTCTTCCATCGTTGTCGGAATCCCTGTTGGCTATGATGTCGTTCATGCTTGTTCCATGTGCCTCTGGGATTCTGGAATCTTGTCAGTGAGTATTCATTCCATTCCATCATGACTTGATTCCACAATAGTTTCATCACCTTCATTGTTTACCGGTGCTGGCTCAAACAGATCATTTGGCTGTCTTCTGATTGTTGATATTGTTCAAATGATTGATTATGATGCATCTGGATGCAAAATACATTCTTTTTTGGTCTTTCCTAGACAGTGGAAAATAAAATGTAGCTGCTAAACATGGGCACCTCAAAGAAACCTTTATCTCGCAAAATGGTCCAGTGTTTTATATAAAATAAATGTTTGAAATTAGTCCATTTTCAAAAACATGTTCTATCACTATGCCAATGAATGGGTTTCTAGTTTACTCCTTGGTTTTCAATGACTGGTTTCCTTGGCCTGAATTTTCACTTCCCTTTATTAGGCTGTATGCCCCTTCATTAAAGTCAAATCCCCTAGTTTAGGCACAGACAGTATGAAGAGTATCAATCAATCAATCTTTATTTCTTATATAGCGCCCTTCAAGATAAATCACCTCAAAGTGCTTTCTTTACAGACACAGTCGGGAAAACTGATAATCGGGATTTCTGCTTAAATGGAGAAGGTTCTTCCAAATGCTATTTATGTAATCGGACATGACTTTGTTTAATTGGGATAAAGTATTTTCAAATGATGAATGAAGATCGCTTTTCAGAGCAAGGCAGGTTCAAGTAGCACAGTGCAGTGAGCATGTGAGTACGTGATTATGCTGTGACTTGCGTAAATTGTGTAAACCACATTGAACTCTTGAAGGCGTCTCAGGCTGCTGAGGCAAAGAAAGTTGGTGTATCAACATTGCAGGTTCCTCGCCTTGTGATAAGATGGGATTTCATTCTTTTTCATGTAGAAATAAAGAAAACAGCAATTCAATTAGTTTAGGAATAAAAAAACAACAACAATTGACTCATATTTTAAATGATGTATTTAAAATTTAATCATAATGTGATGTAATTCCATTATTTTTCTTTTTAATTTATAAACAAAAAAAGTGTGACTCAGGTTGTTTCAAATGCCTCTCGTTTAATTGGGACAGCCGCTTATTCAGGATATTTTTTCTTCTCCCGAGGCGTCCCGATATTGCGGTGCCGACTGTACAAATATGTAAACCCAGCTGATATCAAAGTGAGCCCATGAAGGTGCTTGAACCACACTTTGGTCCCGTTGACTTTCATTTAATTGAATAGGCTCCGTTTAATTGAATAGGCTCAGTTTAATTGAATAGGCTCCGTTTAATTGGGGACTGGGTGCTACATTATGACTAATACTAAGAAATACAAGTCAAGCAGTTTAAAGAGAATCCATGACCAATCCAAGCTATAGTCTAGATAATGACAGTGCTCAAGAAGTCATTGTATTTAAACTCTTTAGAGTCTGTCTCTCTTCCTGTGATTCGTCCAGCATATACATTAATGGGATTTGCATGAAAGCATCTGTGTCCATTGCCTTTGTTTGTATGATTTTGAAACAACACTCACAATTCTCTAATTGGCACAGTGTTTGTGGCTGATGCTTTCAGCTATACTTCAATAAAACTGTCTTGAATTCCTGCATGATGAACAGTGGCGTTGACTGGAAGGAGCGGGTTTTCTTTTAACTTTGTTGACTCTGCCATTGGTGTTATGTGACGAATTGCAACAGAGCTTGTTAGAAAAAAAACTGACTCGCTAAATCACTCTTTTGACCCCGGAGTTGCAGGCAGTTTTTGGCAGGAAAATCTCAATCAGCACACTGATGCTGCCCTCTCGCGTATTTCAAGATGAACTGCAACAAATCATTGTTATGCTAGGCCTCCACTTGTTTAATGCCTGCCTTCCTGTCCTTAACCAACTATCTGCTTCCTCTAATGACTGAAATTGTTTGAATGCAGCGAGTTTCCTTTATCGTTGACTAAGATGTATGCATTTCCTATAGAGGGCTATGGACCGACAATTGCATTTTATAGTGACTTGTCGACAATTCATTAAAATAATGATGGAAGCCCCCTCCCTCCTGAATAATGATCAGCACACCCCGCATTGCATGGAACTGTGATCTGCAAGCAATATGAAGTTACCTTGGTTCTGCATACCAATGCTTGGAGGAGTCCCTGTTGCTGAAAGCAAGATTATAATAAGGAGCCATCTGTTTTTTTCATACTGTGTTCTGTACAGGACTCATTAAGCAGCAGTTTTGCATTTGATCAAAGAGATTTTTATCAGCCAGACTTAATTATGTTTGTGGGGGGATTCAGTGCAAAATGACACTATTTGCATTAGAGTCTTGAGTGTTTTCTGATGTAAGGCTTCAGCAAAAGGGTTCAGCAGATACAGACAAACATAGTTGCAGCTACTGTACAGTGCATTACTTTCACTTGTGTCCAGTGCGATTGCACTCTATAAATAAACCAATATGCACGGTTGAATGCCAGGGGTGTTGTGCATCATGCTGTGAGACCTGCACAAACTGAAATAGAAAAGGATAAGACCCTCACAAAACATATGGTTGTTTTACTACAGAAGGAAGACTTTAAGGATATACTTTTGTATTGTTGTTCATTATTTTTTTTTCACACAAGTTCTGCTGACTCCCTTGCAAATGGACTTGTCTAGGGGACAGTGGCTGCTATTGATACCTGTTTATAGACCAAGGGCTGTAGGCGTTCATGCATATCTACGGACTGGAAACAATAGTAATAGTCATCTTACTTATATTAAATGTGTCACATCACCACTTTCTGGTAGGAGGGGGAGGTTACATGCCAGATATACTTTGGCAATATATCCTCAAATAATATTACATAAATCATTCATTCATCCATTCAAGCACATGTGGATGTCACCTCTTCTATTTCAAAAGGGGGGCTGACCCTTAATCAGGGAGACATTAGCCTCTCGCTGTATGAATTCACTCACCTGTCACTGCTCATTCACCTCCCACTCCCTCAGCTTCCATCTTGCAGCAAGCCTGGACTCGTTGGCTTGTACTTTGCCAGAGCTTATCCATACTCAATAAACTGTCATGGTGTTAGCCTTCCATTCAGAACAATACCAAGGACTGTTAATTCAGTTCTATATCTGAACTAACCAAACGGCTGTGTAACTGTTGACATCAAAGCATTTGTGTGGCAAGCAGGGGTGGTGTCATTTGATCCCATGGCACATGTCACATCTGGCGAGGGAGTGCCAATCCTGAGGTTATGAATAAAATAATCCCACTGCAGAGCTGTAATGGGGGACAATGATTCAGGCAGAAAACCTTTATGCCCCTCTGCCCTTTGAACGCAGCAAAGCCTCCTGCCTCCACATTACAAGGTTTATTTAAAAAAAAAATGATTTCAGTCCTGGACCAGTTGCACTGCTCAGCAGCTGGAAAAAAAGGTGTTGCTGGGGTGACAATATGGTGGTTACAAGAAAAATAATGTAAAATAAAGGTAATGAGGTGAAATATGTCTTTCGAAGCGTAATGTATTTTTTTGTCTGCATCATTCAGATGTCACTCTGGGGAAATGAACTGTGTTGAGCTAGACCATCTCTCTCTCTCTCTCTCTCTCTCTCTCTCTCTCTCTCTCTCTCTCTCTCCAGGGTTTAAACCAGGGTTATATTTAGTGACTTAAAAGAGGTGCAAGACAGTGTAGTGAAAATAACACAGAACTTTTTAATAAGGTAACACTGCCAGCATTACCCTTTGAGATTTGGACCCAAGTCAAGAAAGCAGAGCAGCGTCCAGTGTCCCTGATGTCCCCAAGTCAATTTAGCTGGTAGTACATACTTAGAGGAACGGGAAGACATTTGCCAGTGGCACAGTCTTTGGGGTTGCGTATTAACTTCACAGTAGGGCAGTTTGCTTAGTCATTCTTGGTAAAGTTGACACCTCCTTAGGCAAGTGTCAGCTCAGCAGTGATCATACAGAGAGTGTGCAGCTAACTGCTTGTAAAGGTGGCATTGCTAGTGTCTTAAGTAATTACACTGTATTTACACATCTACCTATTCACAATAACTATGGAACCACAGATTCAATTAGAGTTGAATTGTGGCAGATGATTGACTGATAAATAGAAAGAGATATTAGAAAGAATCCCAGGACAAAATGAAACATTTTATAATAATCACTTTATAAAAGGTTATAAAAATGCAAAATATTCGGAGTACTATAAAGGAATTTGTGAAACTCATTTCTAAGGCAGTTTTCGTTTTAAATGCATGCTGGCATGTCCCTGACCCTGTTAAAGGTCCCGATAATGTATATGTTTTCCTTTTGAAATGCCTTTCAGTAATATTAATAAGAACCTGCCAATAAAAACCCAGGCCCTCTGGATCTCTTTCAGGTCGACCCCAATGAATTACAGTTGTAACAGTTTATCTCCTAGAGCACATACCATCTGCCTCTCAGACGATTTGTGGAGATTCTTTTTTTTTCACGTTGCAAATGTTTTTTTTTTTCTTGACGGGATCACGCTGAATGTAATCACTTTCTGATTTAGGAGGTCAGAATGTTAATGTTTACATTAAGCAACTGTCAAAAATTACCGCAGCCAGATAAAATATTACAGTTTTATGAGTTTTAAGTAATTGCTTTGCTTTCCCCTGCAGGATTTGTTGCAATACCCAAAGAGAATTGAGTTGAAATCCTTCTTGCTGTTGGTTCAAAGGCTGCATTTAAATAAAGGTATGTTGGAAAATATAAAGAAAATAAAAGTTTTTACCAAGGAATTTAGTTCTGTTTTTTTTTTTTTTAAATTTGAGTCACTAATTAAATGCAGACGGTTTTAATTTCTGAGTTCTGTTAATGTGTTATATTAAACATTTAAAATACTTCAAACTATTCTCTTGCTCTCCAAAAATACATTGCAGCCCCCACTAAGTATGCTTTGAAAACCTCTCCCTGGAAGAAACCGAAAGTCCCTCCTCTACAGATTGCTCTACAATGCAATGCATGGCCATTTCTACTCCCTCACCCGATCCACTGATGGGAATGAATTGTAGTCTCTGAACCACGGGGCGGGTACCGGATGGGATGAGCTCTTACACAGGCTGCAATGAATGTGAGAAACCCCTTGTGGTAGTTACAGTAAAAACATCATAAAATCGGCAGAGTTGGTAAGTACATTCAACTGAAATAATGTATACCAATGTCAAAGTTATACCATTCTAGGGTATATACCGATGCAGCTGTATATGCCTGATCCTGTGTTTAAACTGCTTTATACCCAATGAGAATCAGGATCCAACAGAATACTCTTCAGTCACTATAAATCAGGGACTGTGCAACTTTCACACTTAAAGAACAACACCAGTCTACCTGCTTCTACCATTCCACCTGAATAAGGTGGAAGCACAGTGCACAGAGTACAGAGGATTCCAAAACAGCACACAGCTGATTCTTCAAGGAGAATCAGGATCCAACAGGATACTCATCAGTCATTATACATACTTAATGAAGAAGAGAAGGGTTATCCACCTGCATTAGTTTTCTTCTTCATTTTATATGATATATATTGAGGGACACTGATTGGAGAGTCTGTGGGAGGTGCTTATTACATACAGTGTGCACTCCCTGGACTGATAACACAGCAGCCTTGTCTAATTAAATCATACCAAAACTTATTGACAATGTGGTCTAGTTAAAATCTCATGCAATTAAGAAATCATAAAACAATAAAGCACTTTTAATATCTCATTAAACGTGACAAAACAAATCTACTTGAGGTTTTAATTACCCACAACAGTATTTCAGTATTTCAAAAGATAATTTCTTCCCATACAAAAGGATACATGATGGTCTTAAGTGTGGAATATTGCCTAGAAGAGTCCCTGTTTACCCTGTTGAGAAATCAGGGATTTTATTTTAAACAGAACTCTACATGCATTCCTTATAACACAACATTACAGGCAATATTAACGCTATCCTAACTCTGTACACACCTATACAGACCCTTGCAGGCCTGCTCTTGTGATTTTCTGTGGCAATCTCGGTTAAAAGGTGGAAAAACCACAACAGCTTCATGTGCATAGGTAACTATACCCTTAACCAGGCATAGCTGTGAGCTGTGAATATGCAGCATGTGGTCTGCAAACCACAAAACAAGCGCTCACAGGGATCACACACACAAATGCATTCACACACTGGTGAGAATATATTTGAGTAAAGACATCTAGAAATAAAGGCACAGAAAGAGAGAAAGGGACAGAGCAAAATATAGTCAATAATTTGGCCTTCACTTTAACGAATTGCAGCTCTCATTCGCTTACACACGTCTGAGATCACAGGTAGCTTGAGCGACATGCAAAACAGCCGGTACAATAAATAAAAATGTTTACATGTACAAGAAAAATGACTCCTCTTTTCCTTTCTTCCCAACTTTTTTGTTGAATTGCTTCTAGCCCTGGTCCAGCTTGCAGGGTGCTGGTGATTCATCTGTGCATTTAACTGATCTTGAAGACTTCATGACATTCCTGCATTTCACCAGTCCTTACACAATAACAAACAAACTGAATCACGTAGCAACTATACTGCGTAGAATTGCACAGGCAAAGAATTCATGCTTTTGATTCCTCCTTGAGTTCGTCTTTGAATACATTTTCCATTAATTGATTTTGGTTTATTTTCCAGACACTAAAAACTGAAATGAAATTGGTGAGGGAAAAAAAAAGCAGTTTGGATTTTTTTTTAACTTTAGTAAAACACACATGTTAAATGATTCAGTACAGAATAAATTTAAACCTTTTGCATTTGCCGCTTCTGCTTGTAGAAGGCCATAGGTAGCTATATTTACTAAACCTTTTGATTTTCACAACAATACAGTCAATACCTGGGAAACAATATTGAGCGGCAGTCTGAAAAACGTGTAAAAAAATTATAAAAACACGGAACCCCATTAACAACAAAACGTGGTTCAAGAACTGCAGGAGCCATCCCACGAGGTCAGGAGTTGAATTGTGAATGAATAGGGAAGGGTTTATATGAGAAGCAGCTCTATATTTGTATAAATACACCGTTGCTCTTCTTGCTTTGGGGATTTATCAAAGGGCAGATGTAACAAAATGAGGTTTCTGCCACAAACATACATAAATACCAAGTGCGAGATAGCGATCTGCCGTTGCTCTTTTAAGATATGGGCTTACTGATTTATAAAGCCGGTACCAACCTCTTCTGCAATCTATTTTCTATCTCCCAGCTCCTTTGTGCCAGCGCAAAGGCCTTATCTTTGAGAACTGTGCCATTAAAAACACAAAACAGGTTTTTTGCAAATAACAGATATAAAAAATTTCGTATTCAAAAGAGATGAGCATCTTATAAAACCATTACAAATTAGGTATCATGCTCTGTCTGTGTGAGCCACAGTCTCATTTTTCATTTAAAATTTTAATTTGATTTTGATAACAATGCCAGTTCCCAGTAATTATTTATCACAGATATAATTTCTGGCAAGTTATCTAGTAATGTGGGATGAAGAATACGTTGCTAAAATTACACTGCGGGAGAGATCTCTTGCAAACACCTCTGTGTTTCTGTTCAATGCTATGTATGTGTTCAGAATTAGTAAAGACACAGAACCATGCAATCCCATTATCAGGGACAGGGTGTTTTTGTTCAGCTTTCTCTGTGCTCTGATGTATGCACATGCTGTATATTGCACTGTACAGTTTAGCATTTCAGTTTGTGTCTTTTTGTAGCTTGGAGGACAGAGTGTCACTCCTTATCTCTGTAATCGTAGACCATGTCCCCTGTCAATCCTTACATGATAACTCAGGCTGCTTTGTGACTCCTGAAGCAGCTTCATTACTTGTTTGTGGTACAATAATGCTGAGGTTGTTTTTGCACAGTTGGCCAATATAATGTCCCACAGTGGCATCTCCAGGCCAATAAGCTGGGTTACAGTACCTTTCTAAGCTTATTTATTTGTATGAAATGGTGACTGGCCATTCTGCAGAGCCTTGGTTAAGAGGTATAGTAAGTTAGCTCACTGGTGTAACCAGGAGATAACAAGGGCCACATAGAAGTGAAGCTGTTCATGACTGTGGTTACTACTGCTACAGAATCCTTTTAAGAATGCCACACATCTGGCTGGGATGTCAGCAGTGCAATCAATGGTTGATATAACAGGCATTGCAAACTGTGCTTGTGAAGAATTAGCACACCAGTAAGCACACATGCTGTTCCAATGCATTATAGAATGACCTTGTACATGTTGGAGATAATCAAAGAAAAGGGATGTTAGTATCTGCTTTATTCACTTAAAAAAAGTACAGAATGCAATGTATCATATATACTGTACCAGGTCAAGGGTACGAGAGCTTACAATCAAAACTAAACATTTAACGCAACTCTCTGATGTAGTGTCTTCAAACATTTCCAGTTCTCTTTGTGTAGCTAGTGAACCATGAATGTTCAATTTCAGTCGACCAAACAAATAAAATGTTTGGTTTGATGCCTTGCTGAAACAATTATACTGTCATTGTGTAACCCGGGAAATATATTGAATGCATATGACTGTGCGCGTCAGGCTTCATTTGAGATTTTAAACACCACATCCTAAATCCTCTCCAGCCACAGAACCTTTTTATCATTTAATGTGACAAACTGGAAGCTAATGAGATGTTTAACCCAAATCAAATGCGTTCAGTTTAATTCACGCACTCTCCCCATTTGTAAGCTTGTATCAAACCCCATTTAACTATAGCTGGGACATGCAATGACAGCAGTCGTTACTGGGAGCTTATTGGATTTGATGCACTTTAGTTACATTCAGAGATTATTCAGGCATCCTTCCCAGAACATTCTCTTAAAAATAATATTATAGGTGCTATGTTATATTAACCCTTAATACAACATAAAAGAAGTAGGAGAAGCAGGTACAGCATTACATAAAAGAATTGGTAACACTTTAGAATAGGGATCTGATAGAAGTGATTGAAAACAATCTATAAATATGTTATTAATGATGCTATTAACAATTATAGAATATGAATAGAAATAGTAAGAGTATTATTACACACTTTTGTCATTGTTTTCTGCACTATTGTTTATAATCACTTATAATGGATATAGTCTGTCTGTCTTTTCAGGTCTGTTTGTCTTTCTATGCCTGTGTGTCTCTCTGTCTGTCTGTCTGTCTGTCTGTCTGTCTGTCTGTCTGTCTGTGTGTCTTTATTGTATGGGTTTGCTTTATTTTTGCAATACAGTTATTATACACTTTTGCCATTGTTTTGTTTTTGTTATTGTTTATAACCACTTATAACGGATGCCTAAAATAAAGTGTTACCAAATAATACAGAATCACATCTCAAACATAAATACAAAAGTAAATGAACCAGTAGTTCAACACTTTACAAAAAATGAACACAACATGAAAGACCTACAATTGTAGTTTTTTTTAGAAGAAATAAAATGAGCACCAGGATATAGAACACCAATACTGCAGTACATCTACTAGCTTAAACTAATGAGTACCAGGATATAGAACACCAATACTGCAGTACATCTACTAGCTTAAACTAATTGATATATTTATATAATCCAGCATGTTCAGCTTGGTTCTATGTGCTCAGAAGAAAGGACAATGTTTCAGCCCACATCATATCGGAAGGATCTGTGTCTCTGTTTGTTAAAGGGTACATAAGGACCTTTTTATTTTATTGTGTTACCTGTTCCCATGTGTTGCTACAACTGTTTACATAAGGTGTGGGTGTTGTTTTATTTTTTTTTCACATTTTGACTACTTTTTAAAACTTTTAAATTGCATTCCCTGCCTCAAGATGGCTTCCCATGTACCCACATGGACCTCTCAGAACTACATTTCCCATCATCCTCCTGCTCACATATGTCACTGAGATTGATTCACCAGTCCTTATGTACCCTTTAATATTGCTTTAGCAAATAGCAAGGCTCACACGGTCCATCATTTGTTATCCATGTTGAGCTGGACATTAGTGAACACAACTATGTGATTGGCATACCGACATAGCCAGCCAGAAATGCAAAGTGCTTGTTATTTTGTTTAAATGAAGTGGGAGCCTGTCAAAAGAGCATGCAGGATAACCTACTGCTGAATTATTAAGCCACATACATAGTGATCCTCTGTCATATTCTTAAGGCAGCCGTACATTATTAAACAATATCGTTTCACGCCACAGGGAATCAATAGTGGATGAAGTAAAGCTGGTGACCTCAAAATCATTCAGGTAAACTGGTAAGAACTTTATAAATCGACTTAGCATACAATAATCAAAATGAATGTCCAAGCAGTAAAACAGGTCACCAATCTTCCAATTACTTTAAAAATAAAACTGTTGCGAGGGTGTCTATAATCAAATAGTCCTGTATTATTGTAACCAAAGTGTGGTTCGGGTGGCTGGAGCTAGGGCTCCTCCCTTTGTTCTGTCCCGACGAAATGTCTGATCAGTTATTGCATGCTTTTTAAAAACCTAAGCACTAAGATACATCCACTGACCTTTAAGCGCTTATCATGTCTTGATATTTAATTTATCTTCTGTGCTGAAACTAGCAGAATCTGTCCTGAGTACAGCTAATCTGAATTGAAACAGCACTGCTAGTCATTGATTGGCCAGTGTTTTGAGCAAGGAAGTGAAAATGTCATTAGCTCCTCTAATCAATAACCTTTGGTTTACAAGAAACTGGAAGCTGAGCTATGAATAGATAAACAGTTGTGTTCTAAAAAGGGAGACAAATTAAGGAAGAGTAGTGTAACTTCATGGTTGTTTTTCCATTGCCTTTTGGGGATTGCAAGTCCCATAGAAAAAAGAAAGTATTGCAGTACACAAAAAATAACCCATACAGTTCATGCACTAAAGAATATTAGGGCATAACACTACTGTAACAGCTCATTTTCATTAATTCACTTGAACTTGCTATTTTCTCCCAAACTGAAAATTATTTTACATAAGTCTTTAGTTACATACATTTTTTTGTCTTTCATATTACTTCACATAATTGAAAAAGAAAGTAGGATGACCTTGTGGAGGCAAATAATGGCTGTTTTGAATACAACAGTACCTGCACCACTCAAAACAGTCAAAAAACAAATACATAACAAAGGTTCTGTCTTTATACTAGGCCTACCTTCATTGCCATGGTGACACTATTGAAAAGTATAGGAAGGGCCTTATCAAGGTTTAAACTACACGCAATACATAAATAGAAAAAAATCAAGAACAAATTTTGACAAGTTTGTCTTTTTCTGAATAGGCGGTTGGTGAATAGAAGAATGCCACAGGAACTCAAAAAGAGCAAAAAAAAAATGAATGTAAGGAAGGTGTATTATTATTTCATGAAATTTTGAAAAAGCATTTCATGACATGGATGGTTGTGGCTCCAGCATTGACATTTTTTTTCCTCTGAAGTATAAAAAAAAAACCCCCAGTGGTTGTGTTTCACTGACTTGTTTGCTGTCCTTACAGACAACCTTCCTTGGTAATACTTTACATTAAGCCTAACCTTAACCCTAACTCTAAACCTAACCCTTTTACAATTGTGTACATGCATATATCGTTCAAAAAGATTTACACGTTAAGTGCATTGTAACTATCCATAATAACATTGTAATTATGTGTAAGCACACATGTATTTACTATGTAATATCTCTGTAAATACACAGTAATTAGAGTTGCTTAATGTAAAGTGTTACCTCTTCCTCCTATGAAAAACAGAAGTTGGGGATGGTTCACTTTATCTCTGCCTTTGACGTATTAGTCTATAGGATACATAGGCACTGTATGTAGCGATCTCTTTTACAGCGTCAGAGAGGGCCCCAGGTTGTGGTTTCTCAGGAGGTAGCCGTAGCTCTGCTGGAGCCTCCCGGCTCTTGTTCTGCGGCGGTCACAAGGATGAGGTCCTGTCAGGCAGACGGCAGCAGAGTGAACTCAAGCTGTTAAGTCTGTTAAGTTTCTTTTCTAATCCCGTTTTTAAAGCTCTGTGCTTTTCTCGAGCATTCTAACAAAGGGTGTTGGCTTTCTGATTCGCATGCAACACAGTGGGTTTGTTGTTAGCAGAGGTATGCATAACATGCATGTAATTTTTTTTTTAATGACAAATGGACGAATAAACCTTCTGTGTGAGAGAAAATGATTTGTGTTACTCTGTCCTTAATACTTTTCCAACCAAGATTCAGTTCTTTTCTACATAATGCAGAATAATGACACAATTTACATGTAAAAAATAAATAAATAATATGGGCAGTAGGGTGCATTCAGTATCAGTATTCTGTTGTCGTCCTGTATTTTACTTCATGTACAGTACGCTATTTTATAAGCATATTAAAAAAAAAACAACAACTTTATGAATTCAGTTTAGTCTACATTTCCAGTGGCACACTTCATATCCATAGTTTGTGCCTTTAGGGTTCAGAATAAATTAGCGTTGAGATTGTCAGTAATGCTGAGGATAATAAATAGAGCCTTTTTAAACACAGAATTTAAGTTAAAAGGGAAATCAATTGCTGTGCACATTGGTGGGATAAACATTTATTGTAGAGAATGGAAACTGACTTTGAATAAGGCGTCTGCAAATTGCATTAGAGGGATATAAAGGTACATTAAACTTTCCTCAGGCTAGCCAGTCCAGTTCATTTAATGGGTAATTCAAGAAACAGTAACTGTTTAAATGAAGCGTACATCAAAAACTAAACAATCTAAAGTATGTTGCCCTGTCTATGAAGTATTTTTGTTAATGTTCAAAATGGTCTGTGTTTGTGTCATACTTTCCTGGGGTATTTTTCTGTAAACAATTTGCTAAAGGAGAGCTTAAAAAAGACATTTACTCACTTCTTATTGGCTTTATTAACATCATCAAGCTCCAGAATCCTTTGTTTCTTCTCTTTATTTTTTGTACGCCAATCACAGTGCTATAGACCCAAAGATCGAGGCACAGCATTGATATCTAGTAAATGGCATAAAGCACAGTTCTGATACATCTAGTATAACATTTAGTGAAAGGTGGGTTTGGTCTATATAGGGTTGGTTAGCCAATAAGGTTAGCATATCGGGATGCTTTAAATTGATGATTGCATCCTCATGCCTTTGGTGTAGCTTACATGGTCTGATAAGTGCGTGTGAACCGTAACACACAGAGTGATTATTTACCAGGAAGCAGGATCTTCAACAGAACAAAGGGGGAGAGGGGGTACTACAGTAAGTGATAATATTTCTAGCACTGATAAGAGGTAAGAACATTGATTTTAACCCTCTGTTAGCAGTAAAGGGTTACAATTCATCTGCAAATGCTTGACCTTTATTTAAACAGTCAGGCAATAGATGAATGTCAGTTTAATTCTTAATTATAGTGTAATTACCCTGGCAGAAATATACACAATCTGGCACAGTATTAGCTGCAATAAAGTTAAGTGCAAAGAAAATTGACATGACAAAATGATACTGGTCTCAAGTACTAACTAAATCATTAAGTGTGGATACGTTTTTCCAAATATACTGTATAGTTATTAATCAGTGCTGAAAAGTGAAATTGTTATTTCATCTTGAAGAATGGAGTGCTATACTGCATGAGAAAGATAATGAACCTGACTAAAATCCAAATGGAATGTGGAAAACAGCCTCAACCAATCAGAATGTTGCATTGTAGGTCATTAACTCTACATAATAAGCTGCTGCAACAAACAAAACACCTCCTTACTGTTTCATATAGAAACAAAAACTGCTAATAATGCTGCTTCATTTCTGGGGGGTTTTCTTCATTATTTTGTACCAGAAAGCATCTTAAACTGCATAAAATAATATACCGTCATACTGGTGTATACAAAATTAAATGACATTTCAACTAATAAGACTTTGCAATTAAAAGTCACATATGCAAACTTGTTTTGGCTTGTTGAGGTTCATACATCACTGGTAGTAATTCACTGGTAGTGAATTACATGCAGTTGTGTTCACTAGGACTCTGTCCATTGCTGCGACACATTTTTTTAAAAATGTTGCTTAGCTAGCTACTAGAGCTTTGGCAATGTGTTAGCTTGTAAAGCGCCTTGGGTTATTAGATAATGATTTTGCTATACTATGGAATGGTGGTGTAACAGTGAGGAGGCTGGGCGCCAACTGGCAAACTGACAACCCCACACACCTCAAGCGAGTGTGTTAACCACTATGCAAAAGGTCCGGGCTTGTCTGCATTTGCTGTTACAGAGCTTTTAACCTCATCTCATCTCACTGACGGCAGTACATCACATGGCAGCCCGTCACAGTAGCATGGGGAATTAGGGACAAGGGGTCTGATCATTTTTGCCCTGTCCATTTCATTTCATGGATGACTCTCATAATGATACTTTTCACTACAGCACGCCTCCCGAGTCTGTTTATGCCCATCTTATTCCTCGTCTCCTAAAGTGAATACAATCTCTCCAACCGATCTGGATGCTTCAATCACAACAGGTTGACTGGCGCTGTTTGCATTGCCAAGCCCTCCCCAATGGATTAGAGGCAGCTGGTTAGATGCCAACCTCAGTTTACTGACACTTGACTGCATTAAGCATCGCTAGTCAGGCTCAGCTGAAGGATGCATCCCCTGTGCTTTCTCCCAGGTAGCAGCATGCTAACGTCAGGGCTATCAGCATCACACTTCTAGTTTCCAAGATGCCTCCTTGAGGTGGAGCTGACAGGTATATTTGTTGTCTTTAAGTACTTTATATCATATGGAGCAGGGTTTCCCAATCCTGGTCCTTGGTACCCACTGCTTCTGCTGGTTTTCATTCTCAATTACTTAATTAAACCCTTAATTGAATTGATAATTTGCTTAAACAGCTGCAGATGAAGTTAGCTGTAACATTTTATAAGTAACTTGAACTCTGCAACTGTTTAAGAGTTTCAGTCATGTAGTGTACGTTTTGATAACACAGCACTCCACAATCTGAGATGTCTGATATAATAATCTATATCTCTAAATCCAAGTTATTAATCAAGTACTGTAGGTAAGTCAGTAGCTATTGTTGTAGAAGTATCACAGCGTTATAGTTTGGACTCAATGCATGATAATACGGTATATTTTGTCTGTCTCAAGATGCCCACTGTGTGTTTGCCCACATGCCATTCCCCAAAGTGGTGCTCATCCAGAGCTAGTCATTTACAACGTAACATATATGGCTGGAATCAAATGGATTGGGTTTGTGTATCTTGTTCACCCTGTGGTTTTAGACAGATGCTGGGTTAACATCTGACATGATGTGGAAAAGTAGCGAGTCATTTCACAGTCCTGGATAAGAGTAACTTACAAGTAAAGGTTTAGTCTGTTCCAGTTTAAGTGGCTTGCATCAAACAGTGTGCCTCATTCGGCTCAGATTTGTCGATTTAAAGTTGTACTGCTGAAACTCAGGCTCAAAATGCTGTGCAAGGGGAGTCTTAAATTATGTCCCATCAGGCTTGCTTGCTGCTTTTTTGGCTGAAAATAACATAATCTGTTAAAATGGCAGCCCCCTTAGAAGCTGCAGAGACTTAAAACTTGCACAAAAGAAATCTGGTCCCGAAAGAAGGAGCAAAAATAGACCAGCATTTATTAAATTGTCATTGTATTCTGAGATTTCCCTTAATGAGGAAACCCAACAGAATTAACACCAGTACACACAAATTTACAGCACAGCGATGGATGCCCAATAAAAAGACAAATCTTCAATGGCAGATAAAGTGGGCTCATAATACACAATACAGACGGCCATTAAACACTGTTTTTTTTTTTTTTTTCAAACAAAGCAAATTACCATTTGACTGCAATGACTAAGTAATTAATTTGCCATCATTTAAACCCAGTGTTGACAATTACTGCAGTGCATTCATTCCCAAACCTCAGCTGCTTTAAATGTATTCAAAGAAGGAGATCAACAGCTTCTCTAATGTTCACAGTTTCATTGCCTTGGTGAGAGTTTCTCTGTGGCAGACAACTCCATGTGAAACAAGCTTGGCTTAAGGTGTCATATGAAGTGTAGTGTTTAAATAAACAGTTTACATTTCAGAAGCTTTAGAGCCACGATTGGCTGATTTTGCAGTTGGCTTTAGTGCAACAGTAACAATACTTTATTACCTAGGTAATTATAGACAGATCTACAGAGGAGCCCTCTGAATGAATCGCCAGTCAGAAATCATTGTCTTCTCACAGCTGTCAGTCATGAAGAGTAACAGAGACTTCAGAAAATAAAATGCAAAATTGCAGTTCATCTTGGGGGCCAATTTAAAAAACTTGAAGTAGAGTATTTAACAGGGAACAATGGGAGTGGAATATGGGTTAGCAGGGAGCCATTTCTTTATTTCCTGGCTGAATCATACTGTATACATTTCCAGTCTCCCAGGTGTGAATGCAATCTCGGTACCCTTCCTGTCAGCCCACTGTGGGTAATAGAGTTGATCAGCCTCGTTAAAGCAGTCTTACTTTCATCCTTTATTAAGTAAATTCCTTTTTTTTTCCTACCAGCTTTGCTGAATGTCTGGTTGTGCGGGGTATAGGTTATGAATACATAAACCAAATCTTCTGTCATAACTAGATAATGTTAAAATTGATGGTATTATTGTACTATACAGTACCTTACATTGCTTGCAGTGTGTGAGCCAGATAATAGAAAATCAACTCTTTGATTTAGTTTGCTGAGTTTACGGATATCAGGTCTGACTGCTGTTTTTCTTTGTCTATTACAGAAACATCTTATGAAATATAATTTAAACAATGTCTTGTAAGAGAGTCTTTTGGGAATCACAGTACCTATGGTTTTTCTTTTTTGGGGGAGGGTGGGGGTGTTCTGATTTATTTAAGTTTTAAATAACATCATTTCATTGTTAGGTTATTCAACAGATTGTCTAATGGCAGGATTGTACATCACACATCACACATCTCAAATCTACTGTCGGCCCTGTGTGGAATCAGCATCTGTATGCAGCAGGAGTGAAAAATGATCAACATAAATTCAAACTTACAGTGGGTGACAACACTATTTCACATTGGCCTCGGAGGGATTAAGGATATCAGCACACCATTGTCAACCCAAAATACAAAACAGAAGTTGTAAGTGCATGTCAGACACAAGCCAAAATTTCCTCTTCCATTCTGGCTTCTGTATTAAACCCAACGAGCCGTATTCATTGAGTTTAATACAGAGTATTTTACAGGAGGCACGGAGGCATCCATCGCTCATTTACTGTATGCATGTTATCAATGAATCAATTTGAGAATGGCCACATTCCACGCTTACTTTTGCTCGGATGGGATTTTAATGATAGACACTGAGTGTATGATGTGTGCCAGTCAGAACTGTTTTGTGATCCTTTGTGCAAAATAAACCTAAATCCTATACACAGTGTGTAAGCACTACATATTTCAAGATAGTTCTCTATTTGTTTGAAGCCAGTTTTAGAGAATGCATTTAATTCCATATCTGGAGCAGTTCAGTCTGCTTTGGGTCTGTAAGACCTGGAATGCAGAGATAAACCATGTGACAATATATTATATCATTTATCACAAAATATGACAGTTCCATTGTATTTCTTCTTTCTTTCTTTACACTGAAAGCAATTCTAATTTAGAATAGATATGGGATCCTTTTTATTTTCATTGTATTGTGAGGTTAGATGCTGTGAGAGTGAACCAGCAGCTAGTGTTTTAGTTATTGACATGGCCCCCTGAAATGCGTGAATGAGTTTATGAAAAAAATACCTTTTATCTGTAAATTGACCACATTTGACAAGTCCTCTGTGGTTTCAGCTTCATCCAGGAATTAAATTAGAAAAGTCTGCCAGCGCCCAACGCGTTTCATTCAATTTATGAGGTCCCCTCACCGAAGGGAAATTTCTGCTCAGAAATCAATAGTAATTCAATTTCATAAATGATTCACAGTGAAAATTAGGCAAACACTTTGCGCAGAATAAATCCAATTTTTTCCAGTTCACACCCAGCCTCTGTCTGTTAATCTCTGCTTGTCACTATAAAATTTAAGAAAAAAAATAATCAGCAAATGTAGAAATTACCATCTTTATTTACTAAGTAGTTTTCAAGTCGTCTCTGTTAGTTCTGTTCATATTCCACTGCTTAACAAATGATGTGTTACTGTACTTACCCAGCATGCTGTTTAGAGTAATAGTGTACATGTTATGTGCTTATTCATATCTGCAGGATTCCACTGAGCACTGCAAAGACATATAAATACTGCGTATTAAATAACATTGGATGCTTAATGCTTGAAATAAATGCTGTTAAGATGAAGCAATGGGAGGTTAGATAGACGTGGGAGTGAATAAATGCTCTCACATGTTCACTTGATATGACAATATGAATGCTTACAGGAAAATCATTACATTGAAATGCAGGTTTCATCTGATTTCTGGTTGTTAAGTCAATAGAGCTTTCAATTCAGCCATTCGAAAGCATAACATTCATTTATAATGCTAAAAGCTGTATAGGTTTATGTTTAGAGTTAGGGATAGTGTAAATGTTAGGTTTGGGGTTATATGGTGCAAAACGATTTACACTTAAGTACACTGTAACTATGCATAATAACATTGTAATTATGTACACATGTATTTCCTATGTAACTACTATGTACATACACAGAGATTACAGACACTTCATGTAAAGTGTTACCTTGTTTTGTTACCCTGCAAACTCTAAGTAACAGAATGCCTTGTGGTGTGACACAACAAAAGTGAACCCCAAACTGTCCTGGTTAACCTGTGTCATAGGGTCACCCTGGTGTGCTGTTACGACTTCCTTAAACATTTCATTCAAAAACTGACAAGGGTCTGTTGTCATTGAAATGCCAAATTTGCATCTGTTCGTTTTTACCTATAGGTGTCTGTGTGGTCCAGTGATTAAAGAAAAGGGCTTGTAACCAGGAGGTCCCCGGTTCAAATCCCACCTCAGCCACTGACTCACTGTGTGACCCTGAGCAAGTCACTTAACCTCCTTGTGCTCCGCCTTTCGGGTAAGACATAATTGTAAGTGACTCTGCAGCTGATGCATAGTTCACACACCCTAGTCTCCTTGGATAAAGGCGTCTGCTAAATAAAGAAATAATAATAATAATACCTCTCAACAACCAATCCACTTTGAAATACAGTTTATAGATATTGTCCAGGCTTTAGTGACACTACAATTTCAAATGCGTTGGGCTTGTCAAGTTTCCTAGCAGTTTGTTCCTCAGTGAGGGGTTTAGTCTTGCTTCACTGGCATGCTGTATCCATTTCAAATTGTTTAAGAGATTCTAATTCCCAGAACTACCATGCTTGATGTAGTGGCAGTGGCTCTGTGAGAACAGCCAAGGTGAGTTCTGCACTCTGACTTTAGACAGGTCTCCAAAGACTCTATTCAATAGCTCCTGCTGTTACAGCAGCTAAACCAAAGGCCAATTTATCTGAGCAAACCCCTTCCTAATATAAGACCACAGCGGAAATACAGATATGTGCACTACCAAAGGGAATTATTAGAACCTGCTCGAATTGATACAAGCCAAAAAAAACCCTACAAAAGCAAGAAAATGTGGTCTTAAACAAAGAAAATATTGTAGCATGGATATTACAGGGAAAAAAGAACATTCAGGCCCTGCAAATGTCAAACTGAGTCCTAGTCAGTTAAATAACAGTTATTGAATGGAGTAAAGATCAATTGGTACAGCAACGGTTTTTAATATTCAAACATAATTACTTACTGTAACAGCAAATTATATAGAATCGGTCTTCCAATTTATTTGAAGTAAGCATTAATTCACAACACTGCTTTCAATTGCTCCTGTTGACTTAAATTAGCGAGTACTGTAAGAAGCTTCAAATGACTGTTCCCTTACATTGTTATGGTGTTTGCAATAAGTGGCTCTCATTGCTGTTAGTCCAGAATTGATTTAGTTTTGTTTTCATAAATCTGTGTTAAGGCAGTGTGACTGTGAGTTCAGGAGCTGCTGTTGCCAGCAAAACAAAAGGAAAATTGCTCCAAAACGTCAAATCACTCGATGTCTCTTACTATGGATACATTTTGACTGATCGTGCCTATGGTGCATATATCTATGGCAGGCAACTATAACGGAAGAGAATGTCCTGAACTCAGACGAAAGTACCTTGCGTATCAAAACATAAAAAAACACAGTATTTTAGTTAATGCAGCGAGACCCACTCTAAATGTTTATAGCTTTATAAATAGTAGGGGAAATGATAAAAATACAATTAAATCTCTCTCTCTCTCTCTCTCTCTCTCTCTCTCTCTCTCTCTCTCTCTCTCTCTCTCTCTCTCTCTCTCTCAAATTAAGCTACTTCAAATACTTTAACATAAGTTAAGGAGGCAGTGTCCAGGACTTATAACCAGAAGCTCACCGGTTCAAATCCCACCTCTGCCACTAGCTGACTCACTGTGTGACCCTGAGCAAGTCAGTAACCTCCTTGTGCTCCATCCTGTGGACGAGATGTTACATATCAATGTCCTATTGTAAGTGACTCTGCATATAATGCACAGTTCACAGCCTACCTCTGTAAAGCGCTTTGTGATGGTGGTCCACTATGAAAGGCGCTATATAAAAGATATTATTATTATAAGCAGTCCAAGAGAACTCCTGACCCATCACTGTTCTCGGACATTAATTCATTAATTAAACTATCATGTTAGTTAACACGTAATTACATTTGAATGAAAGATTATCCCCTTTTTGTCCCCCCCCTTGTATTAAGTCATGCTATGTTTCCATAGAGCAATCTAATCAAGATGCAAAGCAGTCTTTTGCAGTCCGGAAGTTGATCATCTTTCATCAGGGGTGAGAAGTGAATATTTAAATAGCAGCTACCTCTGTTCATGTGGATTGTTTCCTGAGCTGGGGCTCAGCTCTTCCCTCTTTGAGAGTGCTGTGTCGCTGCTGCAGATGGGAACAAATTAGACCGATTGTACCGAATCCATATCAACCCCAGTGGTTGCTGGCAGAGGGCATTGAGTGTATATAACTACACTGTGTTATGAAGCTATGTTACACAAATTCAGGCTGCTGCTAACCTGCTTTTAAATGAGTAGAAAAATCTGTTTGTGCTGTTAGCTAAATATAAACTGCAGCCTTGGATTGGCATCCCGAAGGAGGCTCCCGCTGCACTCACACGAAGAGACAAGGAAAGAAAGCACGGGAAGCAAGGCTTGCAAAAGAACAACCAGCAAAAAGAAAACAAATAATGAAAGCCTGTAAACAAAGTTCAATGGCATTATTAAACCCACCTGAGGTTCCAGAAACAGTACCTCGCACCCTGTTTTTCACATTTCATTCTCTGAAGAAGCAGCCCTCTGGCTACGGAGCGGCAGGATATGCTTCTGCATTCAAATGAAGTTCACTAAGGAGTTCAAACCAGGGACATGGTCATTTGTAACACGACCAGACAAAATCACGACCGTTTGTTGCAAACAAGTTACAATGATTGATTTTTTTTTGTTGCCTTGCTAATTACGTTCAAACTCTTCAGGTAACTGCTTAATATTTGTACTCAGTGTCACCCTTTAGAATGTACTTTAAATGCTTCTCTGGATAGGAATGACTGCATCC
Organism: Acipenser oxyrinchus oxyrinchus; assembly: GCA_030684275.1. Lineage (NCBI taxonomy): Eukaryota > Metazoa > Chordata > Actinopteri > Acipenseriformes > Acipenseridae > Acipenser > Acipenser oxyrinchus. Next base: position 33,287,611 of record CM060262.1, on the reverse strand, counting down.
CAGCCATTTAAACTCAAGTGCCAAACTCAGATTAATATTACTTTCTCCTCAAATAAAAATTAAATAAAATAGTGTTGTCCTGTTATCCATTTGCCTGATTAGCCCTGTCACTGCAGCATTTAGCTTTTGTCATTTCCCCCCATGTACAACCTTTAATTTTCAATGAGTCAATAATTTCTGGACAATACAGTCTTTGCCTCTGCTGGCCTTTAAGGGTTAACTACACTCCCAACTCCTAAACAACTTTAAACAACCCCTTTGCAACTTTGTGTGAATATTCTGTTTGATTTTCGATTTGAACAAGAGATATTCGTAAATCGTTATTACTATGGAATCTATTTTTTTTTTTAATGAAATAAGAAGATGGTTATGGTCACAGTTGAAATGGGCATGCTTGGACAGTCCCTAGATTTCTTGTACAGTGTTAAAGGCAGAGGATCAGGCACTGATCCGCAGACAGACACATTCGGAGCAGTACAGGCTTGTCCTCGTTGTGCTCTTGCTGTGTTTCCTCTTGTGCAACCTGTGCAATTCACTATATCTTTACAGTGTTTCAGGGTTTGTTTTCAACTAATTTCAACGCTTCAATAAACTCCCCTGTGGGTATATGCAAACTGACCCTTGTTTTCTTAAATTTGGCAGTCTGGCCCAAGGGGGTGTGAAACAGTGTGTTAGTTAATACATACTGAGATTAGCTGTGAAATACCTGTGCTGATGCTTATTATAAAGAGTTCCTCACAACATTAGGTTACAAGCTGTAGCAAACTGCAAGTAATATTAAAACCACAATTTGTTTTCCATAGGTGTCAGTCTTGGCTTGTTTTATAGAATGTCAACACAAACAGCACTTTGTCAGTCGCTACAACACTAACACTTTTTTTTTAAAATTTATTAGTCACCAATTAGTTTTTTGTTATTTTCTCCCCAATTTAGTAGTGTCCAATTATTTTTAAGCTCAGCTCACTGCTACCACCCCTGACTCAGGAGGGGCGAAGACAAAGACATGCTGTCCTCCGAAGCATGTGTAGTTAGCCGTCTGCTTTTTTACACACTGCAGGCTCACCATGCAACTACCCAGAGCTACAGCGTGGGAGGCAAGCCCGCAGGTGCCCGGCCAGACCACAGGGGTCGCTATTGCACGGTGAGCCGAAGACACCCTGGCGACCTAACCCTCCCTCCCCCCGGGTGGCACTTGGCCAATTGTGCGCCGCCTCCTGGGAGCTCCCGTTCTCGGTCGGCAAAGGAATAGCCTTGACTCGAACCGGCAACGTCCAGACTATAGGGCACATCCTGCACTCTACACGAGTGCTTTTACTGGATGTGCCAGTCGGGAGCCCCCTACACTAACACTTCTGAGATGGAGCAATGATACAGGAGCCATATGCTCACCAACCATGCTAACGTGTTACATGCTAACATCAAATTACAGATTAGGATGTGCTGAACAAGTCACATTTTCCCCCCAATTGATTCTGACTCAAAACCACTCAAAACCTGAGAGAGATTACATGAGATAAATTAGATTTCCTTCTCTCCTAGCTGTTCAATACTAATGCAGAGGCTACCTTGTATATGATAAATGAACAGGTTAAGCATTGAGAAACTCATATTTTTAATAAAATCAAGGGCTCTCCCATTCAATGGGAGAATAAAATCCTACTGGTGGTGGTGCTGCATTTAAATAGGATGGGGGAATAGCTTGCGCACCATAGGCGGCAGTACTTATTCAATGCAGGAGATGTTAGGATTCATGTCCTGTACTCTACCAGGTTCACAATATCTGTTTGCCCCTCACGTGACGTTAGATTAACTTTGTTTAAGACGATCTACTGTAGGTATTTCACATGGAACATATTTTCACAGCCTAATATGCTTTTAAAAACAAACTAAACCAAACCGAAATTACTTTTGCTCCATCGTGTACAATGCGCAATGACCGTAAGCGGCTCACTCAAGGAGTGAGGGAAGACATAGACACCAATGGAAGACAGTCCTGAACTGCTTCTGGTGTGGAGAATGATAAATACGCTTTGGAACACCCTCGCACAGATTTTAAAAAGTTTTCTTAATTGTTCTGGAGGAAGATTTTTTTTTTTTTTGCATTTAATTATCAGACATCATCACTAACGAACCAATAAATCAGCAGGCCCACGGCTGCAGTAGAAGACTGAAAACAATTCTACAGACAACAGTTTTACACTCTCCCTAATGACTTTTACTTTATGAATTATTATAGAAAATACCTCCTCTTGGAGTTTGTTTCTGTGAATCCTGGGGGGCACGATTGCAATCACAGTTTTTGCCAAGCTTTCAGTGCCTAAACAAATTATCAGAAGACTACGGGATTCAAATCTAGATTGACTCCAACTTTGCAAAGGTACTTATTTGTGATATCCGGAGGCCTCCTAGTTGCTTTTACAGGGCTTGCATAATGTGCCATTAAAGAGTTTGTTTATAGCTAATGAAGGCCTTGAGGTCCAATTGAAGCTCACACTGATATCCCACCTTTGTTGGTTGACGTTTGTATTATTCACTGCAGATGCAAAATTATTAAAAGTTGTGCCATATTACCTGGGGCACTTTGAATTTTACAAATGTTTTGTGCATACGCTGATGCAATAAGCAGGACTTAGAGAAACCCCATTTTCATACTTCATAAACAAAGTTAACTAATTTGAATCAGCAACACACCATTCTTAAAGATTGTGTTATTCTGCAAAGCATTCTGTGCCATATATAGGATATGGTCTAATAAGATAGGAAAGGTGGTGACTCCTTTGAACTTACTGAAGGTCTTTTTTGATTGATCATTAGTACTGGTTCTGCTTGCTTTTAGATGTTTTTTTGATGTTCTGCTGGGTGGAAATCCATGACCCCATCTACGCATTTTGTTCTGGTGCTGTGCCAATTTTCTAGAAATACTGAAAAAGCCTGTTTTAGAATGGAAAGGTTAATAAATCCTGAAGGAAGCTCCCAGACCAGCAGCTGAGAGCAGGGACGACCCAAGCAGATGGCAGAGCCAAAGCAGGATAAGCCTGGAGTTCAAAATTGAACATAAACTCCACTGCTCTTTTAGTATTGAATACAAAAATATAGTCAACCGGGAAACAAAATTTGTAATCAGATCTCAAATACATATGTAAACTATTGCTATGACCACCAGGGCCCATTTTAATTAAATTGATACATAAGAGATGGCTGATAAACTATAGGGATCATATCTTTAATGTGCTCCCAGAATACAGCAAGGAAAAGAAAGACCTTCCTTAGGCTTCCTCCTATGCAGATGCACAAGGGAATGACATTCTGAAACCAGCGCCTGATCGTTCCCGTTTCATTGCTCTGCTGTTAGTGTTTACCGCGTTATTTTGGTTACAGAGGTGGGAGGTATGCGCAGTACGGTTGTCGGAAAATTGTGCTTGATGTATTTTTCTGCAACAATAGCGTTTCATATTTTTTCTAATAAAGAAGTAGCCACTAGCAAACTGAAAATGCACGATATGCTTGCTCTACCTCTCTGAGCTTGATCTGTGAGATCAGACAGGTGGCTCATGCTCCATATGGGCCAGTCACACTACCGAGTAAGGCAGTAACACATTTCTGAAGTTTTAAAAGCAATACATTTTTAATTGTAGTATACAGTACGTTTTGACATTTGGTACAACTTATTTAGTTATTATGCATTTGCAAAGGTGCTTTTTGAGTTAATATCACACTCTGCGATAAACCATGCTGTCTGAAAAATAATATATTTTCACTCCTCTGTTGGTGGCTGAAACTCATTTTACATAGTGTCCATAGCTTTAGAAAGTGCAGAAAACAGTATTGTTTCTAGATGAAGAGCATGGAGCTTGTTGCTGCTGAACACAGGATAGAGTGAATCAATGGTGTATGCGTTTCTGTTGCCTGTTGTCTCCAATCATTCAATTCTCAATCAATAAAAACACCTAATGGCACAGAATAAGTAGAATAAGGTCTATTTTCAAAAGAATACATGAAGCTACAGAGATTCTAAAGAATTCTGTGTATCAGAACGTTCCCCTCTTGCTGTGCAGGGGCCTGCAATGGGTTAGATATGAGGGTACGGTGCTAGGAGATTCTAGATGAGAGTTACAATTAGAACCTCCCTGGGTATACTCTATGTGAATTACAATACAGAAGTCTGTCGCGTATCAGAATGCGATGGGACCAGAGTAAGGGCAGAGATGTTAAAAGTTGGATAAATGAATCCTGTTTTAAATACCATTACCCTCCAGCTGTAACATTGACTATATTCACACAATTATTGTTTTGAGATTCAGCTTTTATTAGGGAGCTCCCCCAAATCCATTGTTTAGAAAGATACAGGGTATTAATGCTTGTAGCCGTCTGCCATGTGGGTGCATGCATTCGCTGCTGAGTGACAGGCAGGCGATCAAGACAGGTCAAGTCAAGAATCCAGAGCCCTAACCACTACTCCACACTGCTGCCCCCTCTATATCTATAGTTATATTGTCTCAAAGCTATTTATTAGTCATAATCCGATCATACATATTAACTTGAGCTGTATACTGTCAATACAAAAACAGGATGCAATAGTAATCAAGTTGGAGATTGAAATTAATTCAGTCGCATTTGGAGTTGGGTTCTCTTCTGATTAAGACTCTGATTATGAATAGATTAGAATCAGATTCCCTGGCTGCAGGGCAGAAACAGGGCTGTGGGTACGAAGTATTGATACAAATGTATACAAAATGTATTTTAAACTTTCCCCACATTAATTCATGAATATAGCACAGTTACATGACTAACCCCATTTCTCCAATTTTAAAGGTTAAACACCGCCTCCTGCCGTAAACTTTGCTTTATAACAAATACAATTTTAATGCATTTTTATTATCTCTGTTTGTAGCTGAAACTAAATTTTTACGGCGCTTTAGAAGTGCAGAAAACATTCTTGTTTCTGGATGAAAAGCAATGGGGTCCAAAGAGTAACTTTGAATAAAACGGTATTCCCGCCCCAACTGTTTGCTAAAGAATAACCTTTGAATGAGTTAACATCAGCTTTTGCCCATTAGCCCTGCTTATATCTATTGAATAGCTCCCCTGATGTTAATAGCTTGAGTTCAGAAAGAATACAAATACTGCTGTTCTGATCAAAACACCCATCTGCTTTTGACTTCAAAGCCTAATGAATGTTAAATATAAGTGAAACATCCCAGAGTTCAACCTTCCTTGCCAGTTAAGTCTGTGGCACTGCAGGGTCTAACTAAGCCGGTAAAGTTTGGCATGAACCACCCTGTAAATAAAAGGGTAGGAAACACATGTTTGAGAGTTTCAAATTAAGTCAATATGGTAGCACTTTACATCGAGTGCCTCTAATTACTAGCAGCTACTTGGTAAATACTTAGTAATTACACTGTTATAATGCATAGTTATAATGTATTTAATGCATATATCTTTTATGCGATATATGTAAGTACACAATTGTATCAGAAAAGGGTTAGGGTTAGGGTTATATCATGCAGAAAGATTGACACATTCAATACGTTGTAACCATGCACAATAACATTGTAATTACTGTTTGTTATGAAAACTAACATGCTGTTTTAATATTCCAATATTCAATGCTGCTGTAGCCAGTGCAGAAACTCTAACTATAAAGATGCACACTCTCTAAAGCAGAGAATTCTACCACTGTGACTAAGAATAGCATGCAATAATTAGAAGAATGAGGAGGAAAAGAAGGATCATCCAATGCATTGCTGTGCATTAGCTGGTGACTGCTTTCAATAAAATGGCAATTGTTTTGCTTTGTTGTGAGACCGAATAGTGTGGTCTGTAGTTAACATCGATCTTTTGGCATCAGGAGACCCATATTAAAAATAAGTACCTTGTTGGAGAGTGCTTCTAAAAAAATATTTTCCCATTATTATAACATTTATTAGAAGACGTATCTGAGGCAGTATCTTACAGTTCTGTGTGCTCTTAAGTGCAGTACAATGTACAACAATCACTGAACAAAGCAATTACATCTACAGCATACCCTGTTTATCAAAATAAGAAAAACTAGGACTTAACTACGAGCAGCTCTGAAAACTGTCCTTTTCCACAAGGCCTCCAGAACAAAGGTAGTAATCCAAACACTAAAACACACTGAAATATTGTAAGCACTAGTGGAGAAAACCAGTCCTTGTAATCTAAAAAAAGAAAAAAGGATATACAATAAGCTAGCAACTTAGTACATTCAAGTGAGCTCCAACACGCATGATTTGTTTCTTAATATGGCCGTTATGCATTTAGGTAAAGATACAGGTTTCCACTGCAAATCGCACACGATGAGCTAATAGAAAGGACTCCAAGGACCCAGTTAGAATGAAATTCAGATGGTCCAATTAGAATATGTTGCATTTGAATGGTTTGCCTAAAATTAAAAGTGTAGGCGAACAAATGGCTTTGCATATTGAGTTGTGTGTCTGCCAAACCTCAGGGTCGACTGAATGGGTCATCTTCAGTTCTACATGCTGAAATGTAAATATTGTGGAGAGATGGGGGGTGTTTTTTGCTGAGCACCATCTGTTAAGCACAACCACCAAATTAAAACATTTCCTTGATCTCTTTTTTGCCAGCTCTGCTTGCATCAGTGTCCTGTTGGAATGAACAGGTTTGCACATTGAATCCCAACCTCTGAACTCCAGCACCTCTGATTTAATTACAGTGGATCAGGCTCTAGTCAACCTGACAGCATTTCCTTTTTCTGCCTGCATTGCGGAATTTAACAAGATATGTTGCCATAGCAGAAAAAAAAACACAATACAGCAACACAAAACAGTGAATAATTACAGCAAACGGTATGGGTTTTTATTTATACACCTCCTATTTACTGATTCTAGTTTTCCACCTTGTTAGATACATTGTAAATTTATTTTTCAGTTTTCCCAATGACAAAATAATGGGGAATAAAGGTACAGCCTTGCAGTGCAACATTGTAACAGGGCCGTGATGAAATGACATGTCAGGTTTGAAGTTTAGTGCACTCTGGCACTCTAACCCAAACCCAAACCCAAACAAAAAACGAAATCCTAACCCCAGCCCTTACCCTAACCCTAGCCCTAGCTCTAACACTCTCCTGAACCCTAACCCAACCTGAGCCCTACCCTTAACCTAATTGTTAGTTCATATATGCAGTATAGTAACCTATTTATAAACTAACAAAAAGTTTTCATTTTTTAAAGTTTATAAATAAGTTCATAAACATGCTAGGAAGCTGCTTGCTAACGGTTAATAAACTATAACAGTTAATAAACTAAAGCGTGATCCAGTATTTATATTGTGTGGGTGACGAGACCTCACTCTGTTACAGAGATATTTCAAAGTCATTACTTTGGGTCTTCAGGTCAGAAGTGACCACAATAGGTATAATTGTGACTTTAGTTTTTTTTTATTATTCTAAAAGGTTTTAAACCTCCTTTCGGCTATGAGCTGAGAACAAGAACGGACGCTGAGTTCACCGCGCCTGTGCTGGAAACATTTAGAATTCAATACAAGGAGCGCAGGAGTCATCTGGAACCAGGTGCAGTGGCTTCATTGTCTCAGGCAGGCAATAGAATCCTAATGGGTATCAATTTAGCCCTGTCTGCCCCTGGAGTCTGCTGCAGACGCCAGCAGCAGGGTGGAAGACACCTGTAATAAACACCTCACATCGGCTGCCTTCATTACACTCTGCTCCCAATGCACAATTGATTTTGAGCTCCGTTTCCTCCTGTTAGATTAGTGAAACAGACTAGGTGTCGGGACTAGAAAGCTGCACCAAAGCGAAGCAGGCGTCAGTGTTAATGCTGCATTATTGCTTTACACCAGTTCTTTTCTCACGGAAAACATAAATCAGTTTAAATTAGTGAGTTTGCGGTGAATAGCCAGAACAGGTTACATGTGTTCTGAGATCTACAGGAACGGCTCAGAAATACCTCATTAATAACAGCAGTGGCTCCCAAAGCAGCTATAAACCCATGGCACATGTGAGGTTAATTGCCACTTATTTGCTGCGTTATAAAACTGGCAAGAACACTTGTCAGTGGTTCTCTTTTTATTTCTGCCTTGCATGCAGATGGGAAGTACAATATGATCCATAACATAGAGGTAAGACCTTAGATTTTTTTTCCATTGCTCCACATGAATCAGGCTAGAGATTATTACCTACTGATTCAGCCACACAAGAGTTCTGTACAAAGGATCTTTGTTATTTCCATGTGTTCCACCTTTTCTTTCCCAGCATCCAATGACCCTCGCTGAGGGCGCTTACCCTTTCTATATATATATATATATATATATATATTTTTTTTTATATATATATAAAGTATATATATATATATATTTAAGAAATGGTTATTTTTTCTTTACTCACTGTAGGGTGTTCATGATTATGAAACTAATTAAAGGATTCGTGCAGTGCAATGGTAAAATAAATATACATTATGAGCATCAAAGGGATTAAAGAGTGTATTGCTTCACACAGACTAGGTCAGGCGATTACCATAAAACTTGCTCATTTCTAAAGCAGGCTGGGAAATGTAGCTAGGTTCTAGTGTGCGAAATGTCTTTTTAATTTAAAATCTTCTTAATTATGTTATCTTCAGGTCAAGTTATTAGATACATAAGGCTTTTTCAAGCAGCATGACGGCTCCAAGTCTCAAGAAACAGCCCCCTAGGTCTCTCTTTATACGGCGAACACAATTAGAATTTTTCTGAGACTATTTCTATTTAATGCCAGTTGTGTAAAAGAGGCAAAAGGTTGAAAAAGGCTATGGTTCCAGAATAAATAAAAAACCTGCTTTTGTTTCTCATACCTTCAATACATCAATACAGGATTGAGATATAATTAAGATGTAATTAACTTAAATTCATATCCATTTATCGGCAAAAAATACAAAATCTCTGAATGTAGCCCGGACATCTGGTTTTCAGTATCCTGGGGACGTGCACTAGCATTAATAGGAATGTCCCCAGGATACTTTCCTAGCCAAGAGCTTGCTTTGCATGTAGAGTAGGCTAAGAGAACACACCTCAGGAACAAGCGAAGTGTTCTTATAGCCGAAGTGTTCTCTATGGCGGAGTTAGCCACCAGACACAATATGAACCAGCAATAAATACATATGTATTACTTGTCATGACGCGCGTGCATCAACATATGAATTGAACAAGTAAAAGCAAAACAATAGGCAAGTGTATGTTAATAAACTATAATAATAAAGTAACAGACAAACTAACGTTAATAAAACTAAAGCAAAACAACATGGTCAAAAAAGCTTAAATCGCTATGCACTATGAAATTAGCTGCTGGATGTGTTTTGGTCTATCACAATGGCAGAGGCAAAAATAATGGGCGTTACTAAATTAACTAAATTAACACAGTACCCCTACACACGTTACACCTCCAAAGTGTTCTCTTAGGAGGTGTTCCTATACGTGGAGACTACTGTACTGTAAAGGAAACCACAAAAGACATTTGCATAGCCTATCAAGAGAACTAGATTTGTAAGCCATTTGCTCCAGTGCAACGTTCCTCCAAATTAAATAATAAATAAATAAATAAATAAAAAAAAAACGTAACAATTCACAATTCGAAAACAGGTAAGAACAATTTAAAAAAAAATGTCGTCTTCTTCTTCCTCGCGACACAAAAACAAGCAAACTAGTTTACAAAATAGATGATGATTTATTTGATATGTTACGTTGGGTTTTGAGGGAGGAGAAGGAATGAAGAGAAAGGTTTACTGCGTATTGCCTTCTCTAGTTCAAGCAGTAAATTGGAAGTAGTTCAAATGTAAATCACATATCTTTTCATACATTGATGGAAACACAACTAATTCATATAATTCTCCATGAGAATGTTTCACAACAATACATAAAATATAAACCCTAAGCAGTGCAGTGCCTGATAATATCCAGTGTGGCTTCAGTGATCCCCTCTATTCAGAATGCAGACACCTACAGGATTTAATAACTATGCTAATCAAGGTGCAGCCTTCTCCTTAATTTAGCATTTCAAGAATAAATGATTGGTTTGCAGGTATATTGGTAAATATTTAATGATCACATGTCTAATTCCCTTTCATGGAATCCAGCGGAAAAGAAATCCAGTCAGATGCTTTGTTTTCTCAATTCAAATTTTGAACACGAGCTGTGGAATAGCTCAGTAATATAAGCGACTTGAGGTCAAGGTAAACATTGGAAGCAAGGTAACAGTTTTCCTGCAGGTTTCTTCAATAAATTAAAATGACCCTCTAACGTCTGCATGTCAGGTCTAATGCCCCTTATAAAACACATGCTTCAATGGCTCTGTGAAAGTGATGCACAGCAGACAGCCTTGACTTTATTGGAACCAGGGAAAATGTGACCAAGGCTTTTCTACCACTAAAATGACGTGCCGGCTGGGCATGCCAATAAAGCTGGTGTTGAGGCCGATGGGCAGTTGTAACAGAACAAGTAAAACGAAAGTTTCTGTAAGCATATTAGATTATGACGTTCTATGGATTGAGTGTCATACACCAGGGCAATCAATATAGCACTGAAATGTAAACCTTCCCTTTTGATGTGAGGCTTTCTTTGACACAGGGGAGGTTCAGGACAGTCATTCATTTCTGTGATTTGTTTTTCCAAGAGCTACTTTTCTTTGTTGAACCAGATAATCAAGACATTGTCACCATTTATTTTTGAAATGGCTGTTTTCATTCATACTAGTTTTCCATTTACGGTTTGCTGATTGTACTTTATCATGAAAATAAACCTAGATAAATCTGTCCCAAAGTCATCACTTTGGCTTATAATGAAAGACAGCTTTCAGATCAACAGTTTATACAAAGATCATACAGAATACCTTGCAATTAACACCCAAGGTGGGCACCAGCAACAGTGGAAGTACTGTACTGTCACCAGAAATGTTAGGCCCATACAGTAAGTGCAGCATGCTCGCTGATAACAGTATGGAAATCAGTCACATTTACATTGTGTCTGTAATTATGGTGTATTTACTTAGTAGTTACTTAGTGAATACATGTGCAGTTACACATAATTACGGTGTTATTATGCATAATGTGCTTAATGTGTGCACAATATATGTAAGCACACATATATGCAAGTATCTGAAAACTGTTAGGGAAAAGGTTTGTTTTTAGGTTTATGTTTAGAGATATAGATAGGGTTAGGGTAAACGTTAGGGTTATATAGTGCCAAAAGATGTAAACATTGCAAGCACTCTGTAACTATGTATAATAACATTGCAATTATGTGTAAGTGCATATGTATTTACTAAGTAACTACTAGGTAAATACACAGTAATTAGAGACACTCAAAGTGTTACCCTGAAATCCGATTGGCCTGTGCAGTTTCCTGCTGTATCCCAGTGTGTGAAGCACTAGCCTGAAGCCACAGTGGTACTCATTCAAACCAGCAATATAAATGTCGCATAGATTTTTGGCATTGCGAATCATACATCTTTTTGTAGAAACATTTGTTTCAATAAGTCTTGTGTCCGTATAATATACGGGAACTCCAGTGGAGGTAGAGCACTGAAGGGTGCGGATGCATGAGGTTGCAGCCTCTGAGCAGCTGTTTCAATAATGCTGAGTTTCACACAGTTCTCTCGTTTTGTTTTGCTTGTTATTTAATGCAGTAGAAATTCCAACAAACCAAAGTTATAATACCAGAGATAAATTATGTTAGTACTATTAGTACTAATGGCATTAGTCTTAATGGGATGTTAAATAAAATAGAATCTGCGTAGGTGTTTATTTTTTTTTTTTTGTTGGTTAACTCACAAAAGCACACACCACAATACCAGTATATAAAAGCAATGGAACTTTGTGCTTCGGATGCATTGACAATCTCAATAACACTTACAGTAACACACAGATATTGCCGCATATTGCCTACATTTGCACAGGTGACTTTCTATTAATAATCTTCTACGTATGCAACACGCTGTGGATATTTTGTTCAGGCATATGGGTTTTTAATTCATTATGTTGTATGCTAAGCTTTAACAGTTTTAGACAAGCTACAAGTACAATTCCAGCTTTTATTGCAATAACACAGTAGCTTGTGATGTATTTGTTTTATATTGTAATCGACCAACACAAATAATAATTAATGACAGTTGGTTCTTAATATTATCAATGCTAGTTATTAATATTACATTTTTATAAAGGAGAAAGTTTTTAGCTACCTATTGTATGTTGGGATGCTTAAACGTAATTCCATCTATGGCTACTGCATGGTTATAAACAATATATCATGCTTTATTAACACTCTATAATATAGTTATCATATATATATATATAGTACTGTGCAAAAGTTTTAGGCAGGTGTGAAAAAATGCTGTAAAGTAAGAATGCTTTCAAAAATAGACATGTTAATAGATTATATTTATCGATTAACTAAATGCAAAGTGAGTGAACAGAAGAAAAATCTAAATCAAATCCATATTTGGTGTGACAACCCTTTGCCTTCAAAACAGCATCAATTCTTCTAGGTACACTTGCACAAAGTCAGGGATTTTGTAGGCATATAGTCAGGTGTATGATTAAAACAATTATACCAAACGGGTGCTAATGATCATCAATTCAATATGTAGGTTGAAACACAAATCATTAACTGAAACAGAAACAGCTGTGTAGGAGGAATAAAACTGGGTGAGGAACAGCCAAACTCAGCTAACAAGGTGAGGTTGCTGAAGACAGTTTACTGTCAAAAGTCATACACCATGGCAAGACTGAGCACAGCAACAAAACACAAGGTAGTTATACTGCATCAGCAAGGTCTCTCCCAGGCAGAAATTTCAAGGCAGACAGCGGTTTCCAGATGTGCTGTCCAAGCTCTTTGAAGAAGCACAAAGAAACGGGCAACGTTGAGGACCGTAGATGCAGTGGTCGGCCAAGAACTTACTTACTGCAGCAGATGAAAGACACATCATGCTTACTTCCCTTCGCAATCGGAAGATGTCCAGCAGTGCCATCAGCTCAGAACTGGCAGAAAACAGTGGGACCCTGGTACACCCATCTACTGTCCGGAGAAGTCTGGTCAGAAGTGGCCTTCATGGAAGACTTATGCCAAAAAGCCATACCTCCGACGTGGAAACAAGGCCAAGTGACTCAACTATGCACGAAAACACAGGAACTGGGGTGCAGAAAAATGGCAGCAGGTGCTCTGGACTGATGAGTCAAAATTTGAAATATTTGGCTGTAGCAGAAGGCAGTTTGTTCGCCGAAGGGCTGGAGAGCGTACGAATAAGTGTCTGCAGGCAACAGTGAAGCATGGTGGAGGTTCCTTGCAAGTTTGGGGCTGCATTTCTGTAAATGGAGTTGGGGATTTGGTCAGAATTAATGGTCTCCTCAATGCTGAGAAGTACAGGCAGATACTTATCCATCATGCAATACCATCAGGGAGGCATCTGATTGTCCCCAAATGTATTCTGCAGCATGACAACGACCCCAAACATACAGCGAAAGTCATTAAGAACTATCTTCAGCGTAAAGAAGAACAAGGAGTCCTGGAAGTGATGGTATGGCCCCCACAGAGCCCTGATCTCAACATCATCGAGTCTGGGATTACATGAAGAGAGAGAAGCAACTGAGACTGCCTAAATCCACAGAAGAACTGTGGTTAGTTCTCCAAGATGTTTGGGCCAACCTACCTGCCAAGTTCCTTCAAAAACTGTGTGCAAGTGTACCTAGAAGAATTGATGCTTGATGCTGTTTTGAAGGCAAAGGGTGGTCACACCAAATATGGATTTGATTTAGATTTTTCTTCTGTTCACTCACTTTGCATTTAGTTAATTGATAAATATAATCTATTAACATGTCTATTTTTGAAAGCATTCTTACTTTAAGAGCATTTTTTCACACCTGCCTAAAACTTTTGCACAGTACTGTATATATATATATATATATATATATATATATATATATATATATATATATATATATATATATATATTACACATTTATAAAACATAAATAAGCAGCTCCTTAATATAACATGTTACTGTTTTGCGTATTTTGCAACAAGGTCTGTAAACTACTGTCTTAGCAAATAATATTCTATAACGCTTGTGAGTAGTGAAATGTGCCATTGATCACGGCAACATTTGAAATGAAAAAATATTGTCCCCCTGGTGTTGTATTTATAAGCTTATCTTTATTTAGAGGGTGACATTCTGTCACTGACAAGAAACAGGAAGGATCAGCATTACAAAATAAAATAAAACAGCAAAGAAGAATGCCAGCCACTTGATCTCTTGGTTTCATTGAAATTGACAATAATTGCAATAAGCCGACCATGCATTTTGCAAGGTGGAAATGACTGTTGTCATGAACTCAGGGTTATCCATCTGCTCCCTTGGGGAATGGAGGGAATCAGAGATTTATTTGAATGGCAATAATTGAGAAGCTCATTTTATTCCAGTAAGGTTCTTTCAACCACAATCAATTTCACTTGGCATCATAACTAATGGAGGTCAGCAAAGATGTTAAAATGACAAGAAAAAAGGAGGGATGTGACTGTGTGAGTGGGTGTGACTCTGTGTGAGTGGGTGTGACTCTGTGTGAGTGGGTGTGACTCTGTGTGAGTGGGTGTGACTCTGTGTGAGTGGGTGTGACTCTGTGTGAGTGGGTGTGCATTAAACCCTGTTTAAAGAGAAGCCTGGCTGGGCTTCATTCCTCTAAGGATTCTTCTGTGTTGAACCAGCAATACACAATTTAATTAAATTAAGTTGCATCAGATCTGTTTTCAGAACATAAAAGAGAGAAAGCGTCATGTGATCATCTTTTTGAAATGAGCTCATTAGAATTATCAACCCCGTGTAAAAACAGCAGAATGGAATTGCAAACTGGATCCTGGGTTTGCGTTTGTTACGGTTCGGTCTTTACACAATTTAATTAAATTAAGTTGCATCAGATCTGTTTTCAGAACATAAAAGAGAGAAAGCGTCATGTGATCATCTTTTTGAAATGAGCTCATTAGAATTATCAACCCCGTGTAAAAAGAGCAGAATGGAATTGCAAACTGGATCCTGGGTTTGCGTTTGTTACGGTTCGGTCTTTAAAAGCTCACTCACCTTCAGGATGATGTATGTTTCTGAGATATTCCATGAAATTTCTTCTTACCCAAGTCTCCAAGCAAACAGAGCAAATCCTTCAGAATCTGTGTGCAGTAAGACAGGTATGTGATGGAGAGACAAGGCTGTTTTTGCAGCACTGGATACTGATTCAATAAGAACATGAAAGGACATGAAAGGGCCATTTGATCAACAACTCGTATTCAGATTTTCTGCTGTTTGGAAAATTGAAATATACTCTGCTCCCCACCCCCATCCTCTCTTTCGATTTGTTTTCTCCCCCCTGATATAACCTTGTATCTTGCTGGCCTTCTTCACTGCAGAGATACAACAACTAATGCTTTCAATGAGCTTTCAATGGTAACCCCAAATCCCTCCACTTCATGACTGTTTCATGACTGTTTAGCACAGCATCCCTCTTTCGGTTCCTTGCTTCTAGACTAATTGTTGTTACACTGGTCCTTATTTAGCTGCATGTCCCATTTGCTGTCCCAGCAGCCTTTTTTTTTTGCATTATATGGAAACATGGGACCCTCATTCTGAACATCACTGCCTTCTGCATGGATTTTATTTTCTTGTACTTCACCTTATAAAGCAACCTAATCAATTTCATTTGATTGTTCTAGCCATTAAAAATTTATTGCAAAAACCTTATGCCCTGGAGATGTTGCTCCATAGCATGAGAAACAGCTGCTTAATTGAACAAGGCTTGCTTGAGGTGAATAAATACCACAGGAAGAGCAGCAGCCCCCACTGGAGCTACCCAAGCGGCACTTGGAGACACGGCCCGAGGATTCGTTAGACATCTTCCAACGACACATCAAGTGTCATTAAAACAAATGCCTGCATGTAGAGCATTGGGAATGGTTTGATTCATCTTAGTGTCTTCCATGTGAACTTCTGGCTGACACATAACCTCCAGCTTTATATATAAGCTCAGTCATGAATTGGAAGGTAAAATGTAAATTGCTGATTTGTCATACCCTGATAAGCACTAATCTTGGACTACCAAATGTTCCCTCGAGCTGGTTTCAAAGACCCCGATTAGAATTATACCTAATCGTGGACTAATGTTACCTCAGGGAGGTCATTCCAAGTTTAGAGCTAACCAGGGTCTGTGAAACCAGCCAATAAAGCACAGCGATCAGTCCATGCTTAGTGCTAGTCAGTAGTCTGTGAAACAAGATAAGAAGAAGCTAAGTCTTTGGCATGTTTCCTCATCAGCCTGCTGATATTACGTATGTCTGTATTCCCTGTAACCGCAAAATTCTTCTGAAGGGGGTAAGGTTCCTTATCACACATTAGCATCACATCTTCAGAAAAAAATATATTTTATGGGGACTGCAAAAATCAAAATGAGGTAGCATTTCATTGTCTTGGTCATTTACCTATCTACTGTTGATCCCTTTAAATGATTCCATGCATTTGCACTCAGAATATGGTTCAGCAATGCATACTGTCAAAATAGCGTGGGACATTTTTCATTTCACTCAGAGGTAAAAGAGTACATTGGGCCAGAGATCAATGTTGTTGAAGTGGTTTGTGAAAAGATTGACAGACCCTTCTCTTCCCAGAGCTAGGCTGATATTTCCAATGTTAATGTATATTCTTGACATTTTCTGTTTTCATTTTTATACTAAGGTTAGCGCCTTTTGTCACATTACAGTGACTTGAATACAATGAGATTTTTTTTCAGGTGTGCCTGAAATCTGGAGCTGCTCGAGTGAATGTAGACAACACTGTCTTATTCAGCCGTCTAGGTCTGCAGGGAAATCAGTGGCTATTCAAATAATCCAGCTCTTTTAGTTTCTGGGGTCTTAACTGTGCCTGATGGCTGATTTTGTGTCAATGCAAAACACATTAAAGGCTGGTTCATACTTCAGTCATTCAGCCACCGGGGGACGGTCGTGCGACTGTCGACCAGCTGGATTTGATAAAAACTCTGGTGACCAGTCTGCCTTATATCTTCAGACAGCCACAAGACTAGAGATTAACCTCAGCGATGGTTGTACAAGTATGAATGACGAACCAGCATGAAGGTGGAATCAGGACACCGGTGAGGATTATAGTGTAAGCTTTCTTCCACGCCCTCTTTTCCTTCTCTCCTTCTGTTTGTTCCCCTCTCACAGTCTCTCCCGACCACCTTAGACAGGGTGACATTTGTTTATAAGGAGCTGCTCGAAATCTGAAGACCTTCCACAACGAGATATTCCATCAATGAGGGATAAAAATCAGGTACTGATCCGAAAGGTTTTTTTTTTTCTAGTTTATTTTTGTCTTTTTGGTTTCATGGCAACAACTGAGCAGTTTTCAAAGCTCTTGAAGTGACATTCAGATAAGCTCGTTTGGATTCAAAATCATGAAATTCAGATGAGACCCATCACATTGAAAGAAAATAATATATATATATATATATATATATATATATATATATATATATATATATATATATATATATATATATAGATTTAAGAGCTGTGAAGGATAAATGTATGACAGAATTGTTTCCTTTGTAAAACATATCCCTAAGCCAGCCCTGAGTAACCATGAGCATTGGCTTTATGGCTCTTTTGTGTCCCAGAAAGCCAGTAAAGAATAAAGAGCGGCTCTGTCACAACAAAAAGACTAAGTGCAGATTTAGGGCTTGCCATTAAAGTATACAGTATGTTGAGGAGCAATTAGAATTGAATGGTGCCAGGAACAGTGAGCACATGAGACAATACTGTAGTTTGTTAAAATCCTTTTTGCATTACCAGGGAATGCTTTAGCCGTTATTATCTCTTGTATGTAATTTTGCAGATTTATCTGGATTTCTCCCCTTGGTTAAACTGTACTACCCATTTGCCATGTTTGTCTTTATCATTTCTATAAGTGCTTTACTGTCCTTCCTTGCCACTGCTTTATCATGCTTTTACTTTACATTAATACTCATTGATAGGATTTTTTTCCAGGGTAAACTTTTAAAAGGGAATGGAAATCTCCGTGTAATGGTTGGCCCAAGATCTGTTATTATGACAATACTGTATAGGTGTATTGAGCACTGCACAGAGGTCTCACTAGCCATTCAGAAAAAAAACAAAACAAAATATAGTCTTTATCCACAAAGCCATGGAATGTGATACATTTTTATAACAAGGTGAATTATATTTACAAACAAGCGCGCTTGATTAAGTAGGTAAGTAGGTGGAGATTGCAAATGCAAACACACAGCAGGAGGGCAGGTTAACGGCAGGGTACTTTACAATACTCCACCCACTTCAGATCAGATTTGTGTGTGGAAATGTACAGGGAGTTATTTTGTGTCATGGTGGATGAGGGATACAGAGAACAGGGGGGCACCCCTTTCAACATTACTTATTTAATAAATGAAATGCAATAAATAATGCCTGTGAGAGCGTCCCTGTGGTTACTTTTAAGCATATTGCTAAGCTACAGGCAACTAAGACAGAAAGGCTTTGTGGTCGTTTTCAGGAATATTGCAATACTCGAGGCAATGAAAAGGCAATATTTGGATGTGCAAATTATTTATGTTCTTATTTTTTTCTTATTTGCTTTGCTGCCCATTTAATTATTGGAGCAGAAATATTGTCCAAACCTTCAGAACGGTTTATTAAGTATAACAGTATTTACTTACAGTCAACATCTGCAGAGTGCTACAGTATTATGTGTAAGTTTCAGCTTAAAAGATTAACATTTAGTTGTCGCAGTGTAGGATGTGTAAAGATCCAGACCATAAACCTTTTAAGCATAACTACTCCACCAGATCATTTTACATGACGTTGCAGGAGGTCAATAATGTGTTGGGTTTTGTCATCATTTTTTCCACCTGGTCATAATCTTATAGTGTAGTTATAGTGAGTTAGAGATACTTCATGGAAACCGTTGCGATTTTTGTAATATAGATACAGTTTAAGTAACTTTTAGGATATGAAGAATGCTTTGAAAATGACAGTGGTTGGATAGAATACATTTAAATTCAAGTGATGTGCTTTCAGGGGCTACAACAGACCTGAAAATAATTGACGAAGTCCCCATGCAGTTTTCTTTATTATCAAGTAATTTTTTTTCCCAAACAACAGCGGAAAAAGAATAAAGAGTACCCAGGAGCAATCTGCATGCACGGGGAGTTTAAACAGGAGGTCAGATAGCTGTAAGGGGCATCTTTATTAGGGTGCAGTGCATCTTCAAAGAAATGTCATGGCTGCTCTGAATTTCACTGAGCGCTTAAGGCTGTTAATACTGTACATCCTGCCACTTTCCAATCTGAACACAGATCTGCCAGAACCCTTGATGCTGCTTTCCAATGTGTTTTTAGCCATTTCATTGCCATTGCTATCTGATACAGAAAGAGACTGGAGAATAAAATGGCTGACAGCCAGTGCATGTTTGAATTCGGAACAACAGAATGTTTTACTATGATGTTGAAATGCACAACCTCTTTTAATCACGGTTTATTTAACTGTCACTTGCAACTCTGTTTGCACTGTTTGGTGTCTTTTGTTGAATGACAAAATATGACTCCATGTACAATGGGACAGTTCAGGCTTTTCAACTCACATCACAATGCATTCCGGTATGTTTTACCTGTCTCAGGTACATTTCACAGCAGGACTACACTTACCAGAATGCATTGAGTCATATGGTAACCTTGGTTATGGTGGGTTAGTGGGTGATAGTACCTTGTTGCCTCGTGTGACTAGCCACATTATTTTTGAAATATAACTGAAAAGTTGAGATCAATTTTTAACAGTTCCCCTTTTTATTTGTATGTGATCGGATCAGCGGAAATTAGATTAATGTTTTTTTTTTTTTTTAAGGCAGTAAAGCTTTCACTTCCAAGCTAAATCCAAACAGATCACTTAATTGTTAAGGGTCAATGTACCTGACTGTATCCATGCTCCATATAAATAAGACGTAGCTGACTGGTTCCTCCCTAGCCTCAAGTTTGTCATAATGTAAAACAAGAGCAATGCAAATAAAATAAAAACCAACAGAGGACAGTGCTTAAGGCTTGTCATTGGTTTCTATCAGTGGTTCTAAAACTACGTACTGGACATTTGAGTATTGAGCTTTGTAAATTACATTAGGGCACACATGTCTAGCTTCATGTTTAGCTTCATTGCAATGAACTACGTTTCTAAATACCCATCATAAATACAAGGTTTATGTTCTAGTACGTTCCAAACCAGAAGGCTGCTGGAATTTATGCATAGATGCGTTGTGTTTTTCACAGCTATTGTATTCCAAATCGAATATGCAATACACATTTTCAAATAAAATAGAATCCCACTTGAATGTCTAAAGGTAGTGATTGATGCAAAAAGAAATATAGAGAAAGACTTCTATAATAACAGATAAGCGTATGCATTTTTTATATCAAGCTAACAGAGCTAATTGACAAGCGATTGCCGTGTGTGCTAAAGAAGATATTAAACAAATATTGTAAAAATTGTCACGGAAAAGGCAATTTCATAACATGTCAGTGTTCATATTTTAAAACATACCTCCTTCAACAATACCTTCTTCAGCTAACAATACTTTTTTTTTGGCTCAGTTTTAGTTGGAGAATTTAAAGGCATATAACAAAAATATTGCAATAAATAGTATATCTGTTCAAAGTGTTTTTGCTATCTCTAAACAAAAAAAGCAAGACTTTGTGTATTTGTACTGATGTCACTTAATAGTCACTTATTAGAAAAAATGTACATAATAATCTGGAATAAGCTACCCTATACATTTTGCACTCCCCATAGCAACCTAAATACTGTATATTCTATTTGTATGTGTGTGTGTGTCTACACTGTATAAGGCCACTAGCCTTTTCTACCATTCTTGAACTGCATAAGCTGTGTGATCTTTTAGAGTCTGACAGCTGTTGCCTCTTCCTACCAGAGTTCCGGCAATTGCCAACAGTTCATCAGCCACATGTTTTTCTGTCTTTTGGGTACTCTGGCCAAAAACTTGTTGTTGGCAAACTTTTTCGCTTCAGCATGCTTGACGCATCTCTAAGTTGGTAGTTGCTTGATAGAAACACATTCTCCAAAGAATAGAAACACAAATGCAGAAGCAAAGTTTACACAAGCGTAGACGGATTAAAAAAAATAAACAGTCTTATAGTCTTTATATGGGGACATATGGACGATGCAAATGCATAACAGTCTCATATGAGGAGGTCATTTTTTCCCATATAAAGCAATGCTTTCATGCATGAAAGGGTTAAAGTTGTTGCAATTAATTCTTCAGCTTTCATCACATGTATCCCCCATAACTCCCCAGATGTCTCATGCAAAATGCATTACATCTTTAATATGTTTTTTTTTTTTTTTACCAGCTCCCCATACCTTCGGCTTTTTGGAGTTAAGGTGTGTATTGGTTTTTGCTTGTACTGGTTTAAATGAAACACACACTAATCTTTAGGGTAAGCTAGGGCCATTGCACTCCAGGTTTAGCAGGTCAAATGATATAATGAACTAATTCAGGGTCTGGATCGAGGCTTAATCGGTTCCATCGTTGGCCACCCCTGATCTAGTGTGTATATCTGCCTTACATTTTCCTAATGGGGGCGGGGCGGGACGGAGACGTTTTATTACACCATCATTTCATCACTTTTCAGATTTCCATGATTTATTTTTTCTTCCACAGTATTCCCTTTATTTGTCAAAGCAGTTCACTGCAGTTATTTTAATATCTGCTAGTCAATCATACATTACATGATGGCTTACATGAAGCATTTTATAAATGGGATACAGTTTTAACACTGCTAATGCTGTAATGACACAGATATGCACTTCACCTAATGCCCATTCTAGGGTTTGATTGACACAGCTAGCTAGGGAATATACACTACAGTATATTAAGGACACCTAAACAAATACACAAAATCTCTTTTCATATCAACTGCTTCACAGTATATTTCCTTAATTTCTATATGCTTGTTTTAATTTACCAGCAGGTGCCGTTGGTGAACATACTTACAGGATATAGTTAGTTCTGTGTGTTACCAAGAAAAGAAAATGCTGCTTTGGCAGTCCAAACAAACCTTGTATGTAGTACGGTTATTTTACGACCATATTTTGTCAGTTCCACAACAGCAGTGTAACATACACAGCACAATATTAAAGCACAAACGCACCTCTGCACTAAAGGGGGGCTCACGTCACATTACACACATTTCTCAATACAGATATAATATAATTGCCCTTTGCATGTGTATTACCTTTCCAGCTGTTTGACGCTTCATAAAATACTGAACTCACTCAGGCAGCACGTCTTGTCTGTAGCTGGCGATATGAAATGTGAAAAAAAGCTCTTTGATTTTACAGCAGTGTCTCACTGCATGTTTCCAGTGACAGCTTTCTCAGCCACCCCCCTGCCATGTAGTAATGAAAGCATATTCATAAGAGACATGTGCCATTGGATACACAGGATGCAGAACAGCACAATGTCTTCTTGCCCTGACCCTATTCCAAACTTCGTAAATACAATTCTGTTCACTGAAGGTTTTATACAATGGGGCAGCATGGGTACTCTTTTAACCATAGGGCTCAAAAAAACACCTTTGATCCTGTTCTTAAAAACCACACTGATCACACAATAGCTATTTAAAATAAACGCAACTCCTTACTGTACTAATTGTAATCTCTATCCTTTGAAAAGATATTTGATCAAAGCCTGCCCTTCGTAAAAAGGATATTCTTGTTTCTTATGGAGCTGTTAGTCCCCAAACCCCCCCTGTATTTCAATCTCTCAATAAATATCAGCACAGATCATCAGGAAAGACTGATATATCCAGTCATTACGGTGCTATCCTTGAATATCATCGCCCACGCCTAAGGTTTGCCTGTGTTCCAGAACATGCTTTTTGCATGCTGTTTCATCATGCTGTATAATGTTGCCTTGAGCTGTCCAATGCACTTTATTCCCCATTTAAGGTTTAGGCTGCTGTGAGTGTTAAAATACTGAATATTAAATAATGGCTGTCACTATTACACACACACACACACACACACACACACACACACACACACATGTTTATGTATGTATATGTATTATGTATTATTATGTAAGGACACACTCCTAAGGGAAACTAGTCCCAGTAAGAACTAGTCCCAGTAAGCATGTTATCCCACTCATGTTATCCCACTCAAGTGAGATAACAAAAATATATCCCATGCTAAATATACCACAAGAGTGGGTATGTCTAGCATGGGATATATTTTTGTTATCTCTCTTGAGTGGGATAACATGAGTGGATAGGATTTCACTTGTTTTAAAGCTTCGATTGCCCTTTTGTAGCAGACCCAGACACAGAAATTGAACTTTTAAATTGAACTGTTGTCCCTGTCTGCTAATCTCCAGCAGGTGTCCCTCATTAATTATTAGAGTCAGGTGAACCTCATCCTGGCTCCATCCTATGGCATTCTGGGGGATGTAGTCCTTTAGCCCCTCCTGGACTACATTTTTCTCTCTTCCTCTCCCTTGTCTGTTGCATGCAAAATAACATGCAAAAACTAATTTTATACTTTGACAGAAGTATTTGGGAAATCAACATATTTCGTATGAAATCCATTCATTGCTAATTACTGACAATTATCATGATTTGAAAGCCAACACTTGATAATTATAGAATAAATAAATACATAATCATCAAGTGCTGAAAAATAAATTAGAAATTGTGATTTTATGTTTTATTTTTTACTTTTGTTTTAAATCCAAATTGATGACAAAAGAACACTTTCACGCACAATGAAAAAAAAGTTGATGATGAAAAATGAAAGTGACTATCCAGGCCTGAACATCAGTACTCCAGGATTACCGTACATGACTCAAATCACCTGCAGTGAAATCTGGGCTCTGATCTTTCCAGTTCAAAGCTGAAAGGCATTGATGGGAGAGCATTATGTGCCCTTCGGTCAATTTGGTCTGGTTGAAGCCTGCATGAGACAGACAGCTCTGAGCCAAACAGAAATCACCAGTGTATTTGAATGGAGTTCTGTTTTATATTCCTCAC
Organism: Acipenser oxyrinchus oxyrinchus; assembly: GCA_030684275.1. Taxonomy (NCBI): domain Eukaryota; kingdom Metazoa; phylum Chordata; class Actinopteri; order Acipenseriformes; family Acipenseridae; genus Acipenser; species Acipenser oxyrinchus. Next base: position 33,263,510 of record CM060262.1, on the reverse strand, counting down.
ATTAAAATTCAGATCAGTGATCTATGTCACTGCGCTGTGAACTGGTGGCTGCAGTGCCACAGAGACTTGAGAACCAATACAGTACATAGGCAACAAGCCTGCATAGAAACCAGCAAAGCAAGGGCTGTTGTATTGGTTTTGTGCTTTTAGAACTCACTATCTAGCCAGTACCCTTCAGTAGATGCCAACCCTGTGCAAGTTGAATTTATTTTATTCATTCATGTATTTCTTTATTTTCTATAGGTACAGAGTAATGTATCCTATTGTCTTCCTTCTCTTCTTCTTCATGCTTGGAGTTTTCTTGGAATTTACCAAACAATGGTAATAGCATGTTATTAAGAAATGCATGCATTTGATATAGGTTAACTACCTCTTACGACAAGCAGGTGTCAATTTAAGAAGCCATGATGAATATTGGTTTAATCTGCTCCTGAAATGGAGAATCAGTCATGTTTGTTATATCCGATAAGCGATTGCTGTTTTTCAGCGTTACCTTTCTCTCTCTCTCTCTCTCTATATATATTTATATATACTGTATATCCACTGCTGGTGGCCAGCGATCACTGATCATTTAACATTTCACAGTGTGAGTCTCAGATGATTTTTGTTTCTTTTCAGGTACAGTTAAATCAAAAGCATGATGAATACCTCCAATCATGCTAGCCTTCATATATCTGGAATAAAATGAGGAGTCTTTGATCTGTTAGCCTCTTTTAAGATTAAAATGATAAATATCCAGCTTTTTAAACTCTGCTACCCAATCTTCTTTGACAGAGGAAGACTGTTGCTTGGCAACACAAGTGCTTTGTACTCGCCCCTTATCAATCCGTTCATTGTTGTTATGGATGGAAATGGTGTAATTATACAGAAAACGTAAACAGCACCCCCCACCCCCTTCAGTCACCCCCTACTACAGAATCACACTGTCAAATGCTTAATGTTTAAAATAGGTTATTATTGCTAAAGGTGCCTCAACTAGCTATTAATTTTTTTTTCCTTGTCAGGGTATGAATACTTTTGAATTAGCATTTTTGGAGTTTTGCAAACAAAACTGCTGAAATAAATAATTTCAATAATACACAGCAAAGCTTTTTCCAACAAGAGTTGCCGACCATAAGGCACTTTATATATTAATATCTCTACAGAGTTAAAACATAGTTAACAGCAAGGACATGTAAACCACGTATACTTTGCTTGATGACGCTTGTAGAGATTGGTCACACACTAAAAAATCTCTTCTTCTTTTAGACTTGACCACTAATATTATGCATCAGATTCATCTTACATTTTATTTTAAAAATGTTTTTTTGTATTATTTATTGAAACAACACGTGTTCCAACATACAGTGCCTTGCATAAGTATTCACCCCCCTTGGACTTTTCCACATTTTGTAGTGTTACAAGCTGGAATTAAAATGGATTTAATTAGGATTTTTTGTCACTGATCTACACAAAATAGTCGAAGTGGGGAAAAAAATCTACATATTTTTCAAAATTATTTACAAATAAAAAACTGAAAAGTCTTGATTCCATAAGTATTCACCCCCTTTGCTGTGGCACACCTAAATAAGCTCTGGTGCAACCAATTGCCTTCAAAAGTCACATAATTAGTTGAATGGAGTCCACCTGTGTGCAATTAAAGTGTCACATGATCTCAGATTAAATACACCTGTTTCTGGAAGGCCCCAGAGTTTGTTAGAGAGCGTATCTAAACAAGCAGCATCATGAAGACCAAGGAGCTATCAAAACAAGTTCAGGATAAAGTTCTGGAGAAGCACCAATCAGGGTTGGGTTATAAAAACATATCCCAAACTTTGAACATCCCCCGGAGCACTGTTAAATCCATTATTAAAAAATGGAAAGAATATGGCACAACCGCGACTCTGCCTAGAGAAGGCCGTCCACCAAAACTCAGTGACCAGGTAAGGAGGGCATTAGTCAGAGAAGCAACCAAGAGGCCAATGGTAACTCTGAAGGAGCTGGAGAGATCCACAGCTGAGATGGGAGAAACCGTCCATGGGACAACTATAACCCGGACGCTCCACAAAGCTGGGCTTTATGGAAGATTGGCGAGAAGAAAGCCATTGCTGAAAAAAACCCATATCAAATCCTGTTTGGATTTTGCCAAAAGGCATGTGGGAGACACAGCAAACATGTGGAAAAAGGTTCTCTGGTCTGATGAGACCAAAATTTAACTTTTTGGCAAAACGCTATGTGTGGCGCAAAGCCAACACTGCTCATCACCCTGAGAACACCATCCCCACGGTGAAACATGGTGGTGGCAGCATCATGTTATGGGGATGCTTTTCATCGGCAGGGACTGGGAAACTGGTCAGGATTGAGGGCAAGATGGATGGAGCCAAATACAGGGAAATTCTAGAGGAAAATCTGTTTCAGTCTGCAAGAGACTTGGGACTGGGGCGGAGGTTCACTTTCCAGCAGGACAATGACCCTAAACACACAGCCAAAGCTACACTGGAGTGGTATAAAAACAAGAACCTGAATATCTTAGAATGGCCCAGTCAAAGCCCAGTTCTCAATCCGATTGAGAATCTGTGGCAAAACTAGAAAATTGCTGTTCACCAATGGTCCTCATCCAACTTGTCAGAGCTTGAGCAATTTTGCCAAGAAGAATGGGCAAAAAGTGCAGGATCCAGATGTGCAAAGCTGGTAGAGACTTACCCAAAAAGACTCACAGCTGTAATTGCTGCCAAAGGTGCTTCTATCAAGTATTGGCTCAGGGGGGTGAATTCTTATGCAACCAACAAATGTCTTTTTAAATCCATTTTAATTCCAGGTTGTAACACTACAAAATGTGGAAAAGCCAAGGGGGGTGAATACTTATGCAAGGCACTGTAATGTGTCTTCATCAGAGGTTGCTGATAAGCACATGTATTGTCTGTTGACACCCGCTGCTGCAAAGTTCTCACACAGGAACTCAGGAAATAAAGCTTAATTAACAGGTTATTAAAAGAGAAGTTAATTAAAAGAACACATGCAGAAGCTGGGTGTAAATTAGCCTTGGTTTATATGATAACAAAAAAAAAATCTTTCAAACTTCAGTAAATAAATTTATATATATATATATACACACACACACACACACACACACACAGTATATATATATATATATATACACACACACACACACACACTATATATATATATATATATATATATATATATATATATATATATATTGATAAATTAACATGTCTATTTTTGAAAGCATTCTTACTTTACAGCATTTTTTCACACCTGCCTAAAACTTTTGCACAGTACTGTATGTATATATATATATATATATATATATATATATATATATATACACACACACACACATACATACACACACAGTATATATATGTCCAATAATATTTATTCAATGTCATGCATGAAAGGGTTAGAAAAAGAAACACAAAAAGAACATTCCTAATGGCAAAAATGATGGAGAGAAATACTGCATCATTGCTATGCGGAGGAGGCACGTACTATACATATAAAGTAGTATTTATTTTGATGCTTTTCTTTTCTTTTCCCCCCTTTTGGACTTTGGTATTCTACAACATAAAAAGGCTTTTCATTTACATTTTACAAATTAAAGTTAGGAGCGCCTGAGTATCGCGAGGTAGCAGGCGTGCATTATCAGTCTGTGGCCTTTTATACATTTGTTCATTAGAAAACCTAATTACAGATTTTAATTGGAGCCCTTGGAATGTTAATCATCCATGTTTGTTATAAACAAAAGCAACTTCCACATGACGTTTAATTATTCCGGTATAACTTCTGCTGCTGACACAAACTCATTGAGGGACGCATTGAGTTTGTGGAGAGAGTCAGAGGTCAGTGCCGGCCTCTCCAACAATAATCACTGCAAACATCTAGAGTTGCAGGAAGATCTCCAGGGTTTATGGGGGAGATTATTCGGAACTGAAGCACTCTTTCTTATGGGGTTAAAAGCACCATTTGTTTTCATATTGCTGGAGATATTTCCTCAATATATTATAAGCACTCAGAAAACTTTACCTAGGTTTCTTAAGACAAACTTAAGACAAACTAAGGAATAGTAGATTGTTACATCATTAGCTATGTATTAAATTATATCAGAAACACATGATTAGATTTAAATAAAAATACGTGAGCATAGTTTCCATAGCATCAAAGGATTATAAGGTCATCTACTGTTTGTTTTCAAACACACTTTCCCTTGACAGAGGTATGTTAAACATACCGAAACATAACAAAATAATATACAACTATATATATATTGTAAAAGATCACGTCACTCACAGGTTCGTGCCCCTTTAAAAATACGACCCAGAACACAGGAATGGATTTTTCTCTGCTGGCGCTATTTTTAATAAACACACCAAACAAACAAATACAAAACAAAACCTAACTCCGTTTTGGAGCGCTTACTAAACAGGTTATTCCCTGACTAACTCGCAGGACGGCTAAGCCGTTTACCTGGCACCACAAAACACTCACGCTAACACAGCACTTACTTTACTCTGGCTACTCAGAGACAGAGCACCTCTTCTGCCTCCTTCTACTCAGCAGCCATGAGCAGACTGACTGCTCCTCTTCAATACCCTGCACCTGGTCCCAATTTAACAATAGCTACCAGGTGCAGGGGATAATTAATAATAAAACAATTAACAAATTAAATGAAACAATAAAACAATACAATCAAGCAAACCAAAAAAGGTGCATTTTCTCTTCAGGGAGGTTTTAACCACCTCCCTGCTGTCTCACACAACCTGCTGCCTTACAGTATATATATATATATATATATATATATATATATATATATATATATATATATATATATATATATATATACAGTACTGTGCAAAAGTTTTAGGCATGTGTGAAAAAATGCTGTAAAGTAAGAATGCTTTCAAAAATAGACATGTTAATAGATTATATTTATCAATTAACTAAATGCAAAGTGAGTGAACAGAAGAAAAATCTAAATCAAATCCATATTTGGTGTGACCACCCTTTGCCTTCAAAACAGCATCAATTCTTCTAGGTACACTTGCACAAAGTCAGGGATTTTGTAGGCATATAGTCAGGTGTATGATTAAACAATTATACCAAACAGGTGCTAATGATCATCAATTCAATATGTAGGTTGAAGCACAATCATCAACTGAAACAGAAACAGCTGTGTAGGAGGAATAAAACTGGGTGAGGAACAGCCAAACTCAGCTAACAAGGTGAGGTTGCTGAAGACAGTTTACTGTCAAAAGTCATACACCATGGCAAGACTGAGCACAGCAACAAGACACAAGGTAGTTATACTGCATCAGCAAGGTCTCTCCCAGGCAGAAATTTCAAGGCAGACAGGGGTTTCCAGATGTGCTGTCCAAGCTCTTTTGAAGAAGCACAAAGAAACGGGCAACGTTGAGGACCGTGAAGCGCAGTGGTCGGCCAAGGACACTTACTGCAGCAGATGAAAGACACATCATGCTTACTTCCCTTCGCAATCGGAAGATGTCCAGCAGTGCCATCAGCTCAGAACTGGCAGAAAACAGTGGGACCCTGGTACACCCATCTACTGTCCGGAGAAGTCTGGTCAGAAGTGGCCTTCATGGAAGACTTGCGGCTAAAAGCCATACCTCCGGCGTGGAAACAAGGCCAAGCGACTCAACTATGCACGAAAACACAGGAACTGGGGTGCAGAAAAATGGCAGCACGTGCTCTGGACTGATGAGTCAAAATTTGAAATATTTGGCTGTAGCAGAAGGCAGTTTGTTCGCGAAGGGCTGGAAAGCGTGCAATGAGTGTCTGCAGGCAATAGTGAAGCATGGTGGAGGTTCCTTGCAAGTTTGGGGCTGCATTTCTGCAAATGGAGTTGGGGATTTGGTCAGAATTAATGGTCTCCTCAATGCTGAGAAGTACAGGCAGATACTTATCCATCATGCAATACCATCAGGAGGCATCTGATTGGCCCCAAATTTATTCTGCAGCATGACCCCAAACATACAGCGAAAGTCATTAAGAACTATCTTCAGCGTAAAGAAGAACAAGGAGTCCTGGAAGTGATGGTATGGCCCCACAGAGCCCTGATCTCAACATCATCGAGTCTGTCTGGGATTACATGAAGAGAGAGAAGCAACTGAGGCTGCCTAAATCCACAGAAGAACTGTGGTTAGTTCTCCAAGATGTTTGGGCCAACCTACCTGCCGAGTTCCTTCAAAAACTGTGTGCAAGTGTACCTAGAAGAATTGATGCTGTTTTGAAGGCAAAGGGTTGTCACACCAAATATGGATTTGATTTAGATTTTTCTTCTGTTCACTCACTTTGCATTTAGTTAATTGATAAATATAATCTATTAACATGTCTATTTTTGAAAGCATTTTTACTTTACAGCATTTTTTCACACCTGCCTAAAACTTTTGCACAGTAATGTATATATATATTCTTTAACATTTTTTTTTCATTGGTTTATATGGGGGGGACATGGCATCCTCATATGAGGTCATCATGCATTTGCATCTTCCATATGTCCCAATATAAAGGACATTGCTGGTCCAGGATAAGCTGATCACTCAGATTGTTCAAGGCTTCCCAGGAATAAAGCGGTCATTTGCTAGAACAGAATTCAACAACCATCCACACTTATTTAAGCAATGGCAGTCATTACTGTCTAGAGGTAGTCTGCATTGTGAGGGATCGAACAAGGTCAGCTACCACACTAATGTTCTAATCAGGGTTGTATTACAATTATAAACTACGATGGGAGAGAGCGCCAATAGAGAGATTCAGGATTTATTGCCTTTTTTCTCACCTCTGCCCTCTGAGACTAATTAATGCATCACATTGTTAGTGATCGGTAAAAACTTATGCCGTGTCCCTGTTAATGAAGCTTTCTGATTGGTGGATGAGAGTTTGCACATTCGGGTTTATATGGACCAAATACTTTCTTTAAAAATGGGAGAAGGTCAAAGGCACTGAGCAATTTGGTTTCATAAATGGATTCCTTTTATAGAGAGCCATTTGTCTTAAGACAGAATAGGAGTGATGGTGTTCTGAGCTGCGCTCTTTTCTTTATGCATTTCTCCCTGAAAAATCAATAACGTGGTGCCAGTTGGAGACTAATGGGATGGACGACTGACACTCAACTACAAAACCTATAACTGCGATCAGAACTATCTTTTTTAATTGCAGTATCCTTTTCGATCAAAATACAAGCGTGTTGCTGGCTTCTACTGGTTATTAATTAAGTGGAAATATTTATTAGATTGTTGTTGATCCTAGATTCTTCGCATTTCCTTAAATGCCCATTGTAAGCTGCTTGCTTATTAAATGTAGGTGTGTGGGGGTTTTATTCATTGAAGGAAGCCCTGTGTCTTGTTGCAGGCAGTAGCTGCTTCCTGGCTTACTGACTAGCGTATGCATTCCTGTGGGAGTGTGAACATAACAAGACGCAAATATATATGGTAGTTGAGGGTGACCAAACATATTTCCCTGAGGGTCCGACAATGGGTTCTAAAATAATTTCCAATTATTGGTTACTTTCCTTATAGAGGAGGGCTATTGGTTTTGAGAACACGACAAAACTACGGTTCACACAAAATATTTTTTTTAAAACACAGATTCTGCTTTTCTGTAAGCTGTGTTCTGATGTCATTATATTCTATTGTTTCCTTTGCCTGTAATATAATGGGAGTTAAGCTTTGTTGCATGTGAATGCATCACCCTTTTGGTCTATAAGCACCTCCATATTATGCATTGGACTAAGCTACTGAGCAAACCAGAACCCAGTGTGACAGCATACATCCCAATATCCTTCCTTACTGTTGGAAAACATGACTTAAATTTTTTTTGTGAATTGAAAATGAGGATGAAATCACAACTACGATAATGATGGCCATTACTACTACAGCTAGTAATAATAATGACAACTCAGACAACATGAAGCCTGGTGATGTGTGGCAAGTGTCAAGAACATATAGTTCGTGGCTTCTAATTGCCTGGAGATAATCGGTGTTACAGTGTAAGTCACTGCCACTATATAAAAGAAGGCATGATGGTCAATTAGCAGCTACTTGATCTGACAACCTGATCTGGGGGATCAAGTTATAATGATGACAGCACAAGTTCAAGGGGAGATAGTACCTTGTCACAGGAATTGTTGGTTGATTAAACTGTGCTTGACTCATTCCCCAAGACCTCTGAACAGTATGATGCAGTGATGTGACAGTTGTGGTACTTGTTAATCAGGAAAGTGTTAATTGCTATCCTTTCTGTAAGAAAGGATCTGAGGCTGTACAAGCAAGCAAGAACTGTTAGAAAGGAGCTTGTAAATTAACATAATTTTATATAGTACAGTCAATCCCATTTAAGATCAATTACCAAAAGCGAATTTAACTTTTAAGTTTTCAATAAGGGAGATCGCAGAGATAATGGCTGCATTCAATAAGGGAGATTGCATTGCTAATGGATGTATTTAATAAGGGAGATCACAGTGATAATGTATTCAACAAAGGAGATCGCAGTGATAATGGCTGTGTTCAATAAGGGGGATTGCAGTGATAATGTATTTAATAAGGGAGATCACAATGATAATGTATTCAATAAGGGAGATTGCAGTGATTTTTAGGACTAATGCACTGTAAATTACTTCAATTGTGTCTCGCTGTACAAATAACATGGGTCTTTCTTTGGTGTATAACACATAGCTGCATGTCTAGGAAATCATTTACAGTAAATCGTTTAAAAAAAACAAACAAAAAAAAAAACCTCTGGATATATTGCTGACAAATTGACAATATCCAGCATCCAATACCAATGCGTTATCAACAAGAGATAGCAAAACTAATATCGTGCATATTAAGGGTCAGATCTGTTTAGGATACTTATGGAGATGCAGTGGATGAAGAATGCAGCTCAACAGTGGAGTATTTAACCCTTCTTTAAAACAGACATTCCAAAGAGCTGGTATTACTGTAACAGTGAATCAGGCATACTCTTGTTATCCACATGGACGAGCAAGTTGAAAACAAACACGGGGGGCAGTGAGTCGGTCTTCTGGCTCGTCTCAAGCCTCTGTCTCCAGCACACATGGGCTGTAGAATCAGATTCAAACTACTTGTCTGAAAATTGATTCCAGCATCCTCTACATATCCTGCCTGTAAACCGGTTTCGAGCTGGAATCGGGCGTAGGTGCATTGATCCCACTGAACCTGATTGGGTTTGGCATTCCAATAGGATTAATTCCTTGTGCATAAACGTGATAATATGTTGCCACCTTGGTTACTGTTGGGCTGTTATAATACACTTTTTACATCCTGAAGAAACAGCTCCTTTGTGTTTAATTTAGCATAATTGTTATGTCTCTTTAAAACAGTGTCTCTGATTCGCGTACTTTATGATAAACAAATATCTTTTTGGAATTGTGGAGAACCCACCTGCCCGCCTGTGCTACAAACACGAGGAGGAAATTGAACTGAACTCATTATTTATATGTAAAGATCCAGCTCAAGATATATATTCTTATTAAAAAAAAACTAATTTTCTGAAAAGAAAAGAAGCCCACTGAGGCATTACATATAAATACTTTTGCAGCCACAATAATTATCATCAATATTAATCCAGTCAATATTAATCCAGTTTTTTTTTTAATCCGGTTTTTTGAGGGGATATTTGCCAATGATGAGTAATGTGATGAGTTTATAGACTCCCAAGTAAAGCACTGGCTATCATTGTTCATGGCCAAAGCAACTGAATCCATTGCAATGCTGTACTCTCTGCACCTGGGTTATTTCTCTGTTCTATGGTGCATGTTAATCAAACTTTAAAATCTCTTATTACTGTGTATTTACATTTACTTAGTAGTTACTTACAATGTTATTATGCATAGTTACAATATACTTAAGGTGTAAATCTTTTTGCACGATACCCTGTATGTAGGTACACAATTGTATCAGAAAGTTAGGGTTAGGTTTAGAGTTAGGGTAAGGGTTGAGATAGGATTAGGGTTATATCGTGCAAAACGATTTACACATTAAGTACATTCTAACTATGCATAATAACTAGTACACATGTATTTACTAAGTAACTACTGTAAATGTTAATACACTGTAATTAGAGACACTTGATGTAAAGTGTTACACAAATCAACTGTCTTCAACCACCTGGTTTCTCATAGTCATGTTACTTGGCCAGCTAGGATACAGTAAAAGCCTTGAAAAAAAATAGTAAAAAAAAAGTAAAATCAAGAAGAAATGTAGACACGTTGTACTGGGATTTTCACGAGGGCGAGAGAAACAGGTAATGGGATCTCATTTTGCTGAGAAATGTCATACGTAAACAACCCCAAAAACAACACCTGAAAAGCAATTTCATGACTTTATGAATATCCTAGAAACCATAGCAACTAGGCCTTAAACAATAAAATGCTACCTGCATATTACATTTCCTGACATATAGGTATATTGTAGGATTACACCAGTGATCTCTGCAGAATATTAGCCACTAGCAGCAGCATCTCCATGCATTGTGAAATGAAAACCCACATGAAAAGAGAGAAATGAATTATAAAAAGGGAAGGAGGCTCTCCATTTTAGATAAACTCTTGTGCATGCATGATATGCTTTGAGTAGTCTCTGAACATGGCTTGAGCAATTCAAGCACTTGTTTAATTCAAAACTGGCAGCCGTCTGATGCATGGGAACAATTATCTTCTCAGACCGTTATTGAGCGTGTTGTCACAAGCACTGATGGTGACTGGCAGTTACTCCATTTATTCAACTAAACAAACCTTCTTGCGTGCTATTCAAATTGTGGCTGATATATTTACAAAGGTTTATGGAATTTCTGGCATGAATGTAACCAATCACATGATATCTAAACTTCACTTCATTTTCACATTCCTCCACCAACAGTAATTATCAATGAAAAAAGTCTACAGTTTAATACAATGTCAAGGACTGGGGTCCTGTGACTTGATTGATTATTGAAAACTTATCCTTGAGAAATAAGATGGATGGATGTTTTCCAGTTCCAAAGTTGCAAGTGACCAGACACACATACTTGGCTGTAACCATTGTGGTTGCCTGGTTGCAGTTAATCGATGTGAAGCAATAATCCCATCATTCTGCAATTATACTGAGGGTCAAGCATTATGCCTTTATAATTTAATAATATAGAATTTAAATATTTGAATATGTAGCGAGTTTGCTGAACCTCTGCCACCCTGTTCTCTTCCTGGATTCACCCTGCTATGTACAGTAAGTGTCTCAATTTAAACAACTTGCTCTGCAGTCCAAAGTGCCTCATTAAAAGATATTTTCCTTCTCCAGAAGGATGTTTCAAAATAAAGCCCTGTCAGTTCAGGGACTCTAGTTTTATTCTTCAAGCCAAGGTATAATATTTAATTGAACACTCTTTCCTGTAATGCTCCAGTGATCACCTGATGATGCCTTTTCTTCCCTTCTACTGCAGCTGACGTAAATTATAACATTTGTGAGCTGTTAGTTTTATACAGAGGGTAGGATTCTTAAATGGCTATTTACGCTTTCTTTTTTAAAAGAAAATAAAAACCTGTTTAACTGTAAAGCTGTAAAAATGAAAAAAATAAATGAATAAAAAAACCTGACAAATTTCCCATTTCATTTCAGGTTTTATTAAGTGTCACTGTATGGCAGAAGTGATAGATGAAGTTGATTTTGTCCTGTGGTCTTCATGGATCACTGCAAGCCACCTATATTTTCTCAACTATGTTTATAATTCTAGCAAGACATTTGGGAGAACTTGGATCTGCCCTGTTGCAACATGCTACAAGATCACAGGTATATGTGTGCATGTTGTATACCTAACAGTGGAATTGTACAAAAAAAACACAAAAAGGGAAAGGGTAAAATAAATCAATCCTGGTGAAAAATAAGCCTCACTCCTGAAAATTGAAAAAAGAAAGTAGTCACTTGTACCTTTGCATCTGCAAATACCACCCATCCATCCACCTTCTTTCCCAAGGATAAGGGCCAGTGGTCTGTCAAACTACATGACACCAGCCCCATACTCCAAATAGGGTAAACCAACAACTCAAGTTTCCAATTAACTCTAAGACTAAAACAGATTTTTGAACAAGTAGTTTGACACCTATGTTACCATTTACATAATTCTTGTGAAGCCCTGTGTACACAAGGAAACATTGGTTTATCCAGCTGTCTATCATTTGTGGGAGTGGCCATCATACACATGTATGCCAAGACTATTTTTTGTAGTATAGCAGCATCACTCAATGCGATGATACAATGTTTCTCAATTTTTGGACGATATAGCGGAGGTCATGATCTTTTCTTTGAAAATGTTTCCTGAATACATTTGAAGAAACATGTTTCTGTGTTTTTGTGATTGCTGGTTTGGGTTAAGTATTCAGGATCAGGGTCAATATGACAAATGAAGATCAATTATTGCCAGATACGCTGGCAGGTGAGGATGACAACAGGAATTAATTCACACTTGTTAGCCGTATGGACCGCATCACTGCACGACAGGTGATTGGAATCATACTTCAGAGAAGTTCAAATTGCTGACTTGAAAAAATCAGGCCCTGGAACAAAAAATCACCCAGAACAGCAAAATGAACATGTGGAAAATATGACAGATACCTCTCAAGTGCCAAATCAATTCTATAGATGGAGATTTAATTTGGCTGTCGAATGCAGCCAATTTAATTTTGCATGACATGCTGCATGCCATGTAAATAAATTATGACAAGCTGGACTGTTATGAAACAGAAAGCATTCCTTTTGAAGACCCAGCAAATAAATAAACTGAATACTGCTGCACAATTTTAATTTTCATGCAATCCAAACACTCATTGTGGGCACAAAAGATGTGAATGTAATTCTGATAAAACATGGGTTTTGCGTTGTTATTGACGTTAATTTGGCAGGTAACTAAACCACACAGGAAGAGGGTACAGTTTCAGAAGACTCAGTGATTCCCCATATATATATATCTATATATATATAGATATGTATGTTTCTGATCACCTGCTGTTCCCCAGTGTAAACTATCCACACTACAAATTGCCTTGGTGAGCAATGCTCAAGAACACCCAGCTGGTCAGCAGCAGGTCTCTTTTAGCTGTCTTTCTGTTCCTGACTCCAGTCTTCTGATTGACTTGATTGACTGGTTTGTTTATAAGGAGGACAGTAGGTGAATGCATCCCTGGAGTGATAGTGGGCCTGTGGTAAATTGCCAGCTATTGGTGCCACGTAGGGTTAGCCCAATAGCTCATTACCTCAGTAGCAGTATTCTTAAACAAAGAAACAAATGAATACAGCATAAGGGACAAATGGATTCTTGTGGCATTCATGTCTGCTTGTCTGAGAAATGTTGGAAGTTAAATATGGACAGTAATGGCAACCATAGCATGGCCTAAAAGATCATATAGATCAGAAATTGTCCGGATCCAATTGAAGTAATTCACAGCAGCGTATAATATCATTCCTGCAAAGTTATCCATAATTATGGGCTGACACACATGCTTAAAGATAATACATTAGGCTTAAATTGTGTCATAAACCTGTCAGAAATATCTGACACACAGCAAGATTTGACTGTTTGAGACGAGACGCTGGCGTGTAATAAAATGAAATCATACATCACCTGTTGACCTTTCTTGGGAAATGAACTGTTCTAGGGTCACAAGCATTCATGTCTATGTCATCAAATACAGAATATCACTAGTGACCAGAGTCCATTGCATACACATGATCATTGAATTTGTTACCCTTTGGCAATTGAATTGGAAGTGACATGTTGGAAATCACAGTATATGTCGTTTTACTTGTGACGAACAATAGTTTGAAATTTGGAAATGTATTTTTTTTCTGTACTGTATTACAGTATAATGTATAATGGTAATCACATGCTGTTTTTGGTAACTTTGCCGCAGCAGTTTTTTTTCGAGTGGAGCTTCTTATTATCAGCAGGACCATGTTCTCATCAGTGTGACCCTCACAACCAGCTGTGACCTTGTAACCCGTGCTGGTCATCCATTGATGGAGTGCATACAGTTCAACATGCAGTGGGTGTAGGGCCAGTAGGGTAGGGGTTCCAAGAGTCTCATTAAGATTCTACACATGGTAGCTCTCTGGGGACCCTGGCTCTATCAGCTCATCACAGTGCTCTCAGGAACCCAAGATCCAATTAAGGCTGAGGTTTTAGTTATCGAAAGCCATTCCTTACAGACATCTTTACTGATGGGATTCTGAAATCTCAGACCTGTTCCGAGTGTCCAGAAGGTATAAACGCAATAAATAAGTTACTAAATAAATAAACGCTGTCATCACCAACATGCTTGACTTTTTGGATAAACAAAATGTCACGCGATATCCCAAAGGAACCAGCTATCCTACTGTACGCACATAAATAAATAAAGTGTTACATTCTAGAAATGCAGTCTAGAACAGTTTCATAAGTATAACACCTGATTTTATTAATTAACCCTTTCAGTCCTGGCTCAAGGCCCCACCTTATCTTAGCACCGTACATTAACATAGGGTCAGAAATCATGCTGCAACCTCACGGGTCTGAGGTAGTGTATAAATATAAGTTTAAAAAAATGTTGTCCTGTTCTCATGTGCTGTATACTCAATAAAATAGTTTATTTTTCAGCTCGGCAAAAATTATTCAGGACTGAAAGGGTTAAAACAGACTTTGAATAAAATAGACTTTAAATGTCTGATGAGTTAATTGTGAACAGGGTCCAACATGTTGTATAACCACTTGTAACATATCCCTAAACTAAAGTGTTACCTTTAATGTAATGTCATTTGAGCCCTGTCACTTCAAAATACAACTGTGGCAACAGAAGACGGAAACTGATTAATCCAGCACATGTTATTTGTTGTGAATTCCAGCTCGATAATCACAACATCACAATTTTGCTCTGTATTTCAGAGCAAACAAGCAATATATATTTTTTTTCTTTCAGTTTAGTCTCAGCATTCAGTCATTTGTATGTTAATAGTGGGGAGGTCTGTACCTCTGTAGTGTAACCAGGTTCTTTCTTTAAGATTTTAAGTGTGATCTTCGTACTGTTCAATTTCTCAGCTTCACCTACCCCCAGCAACAGTCTGAAAGGGCCAATAATTCAATTACATTGTGCAGATCTGTAAATAACATACAGAATGTGTGTTATTTGTCAACTGATTTCTTTGCATGGGGATTCAGATGTTTTACTTGCTCTAGTGGAAAACAGCAACAAACAGATTGTGATTAAGCTGTCACAAAAAGCACTTATCTTATTTTCCTGTATTGTCTTTTTTAAAAAAAAAATTGTTATAACTTTTGCCACGGACATTAACAGGCGCCAGTATATATTAAGACCCAAGGGGGACACATCTCCTGTCTACAGCATGATATTATCAATTTGTACTTGTCTGTGCACAAAAAAAAGAATTGGTGCATACCAATTTCAGCCTCAGAATATTATTCAGTCATTCAGTCATTCAACCTCTTGGACATTTCCAGACACACATTCCCTGCAAATGAGCAATCTAATTGGTGTAACCAAGTTCACTGAAACAGTCTGGGACGGTTTAAAGTTTCTTATTCATTTTTGGAATTGCAATGGGTGTTTTTTTTTTTTTTGCTTTCATAAAAACATTGCACTCATGACAACTTGCAGTAAATGGCTTTTAGAATCTAGCCTCTTGGAAATCAAAAGTCGGTAGGAAAACTGTTAAACAGCTTGGGTGCTAAATAATATAGGACAGTCATGGTGTGTGGGATGCAAATTGCAATATCTACACATTCCAAAACATTCCCAGAGGCATAGCTTGACTCCTACTTATATTCTGACTTCCTACTGATGTAAGTGGTGAGAGGATAATTAAAAGAAGATTGCTTGTGAAAAAGCTATTTGAAAATATGTTGTTGGTTTTTCTTTTTGCACATTTGTTTATTTCGTTAAAATGCACAACAACCGAAGAAACAAATGGGATTTATACAAGGCATTGGAATGAACTATGTGGGGAATCTAGGGTTAAGACTTCAACAGTTAAAATGACAAAAAAAAACATATTTAAGCATGCATGCAAACATACATAACACATATCATTCAGCTAATTTAGGGGGGAATTGTAGGAATACAATGTCTGACATCACTCTGGAAAGAAATTGTAGTTTGGGCAATAGGTATTTAATGCAGCATACCATATGTACACTGCTTTACCAGAGAGACATGGGATAAAATACAGCACATAATTTACATTATGAATCTTTTCAAATCAGTGCAGTACTTACACTCTGCAATGTAATCGTTTCACAAGTATAATTGTATTCAATTAAGCTGTTCTTTTTGCAAACAGGAATCAAGTTTTAATTGTGTGCTGTAGCAGAGCATGATACTGTCTTCAGGGAGGGAGCTCCAGTGTTGTTAAACCTTCTTAATGACCAGCTCTCCTCAGAGAGTGTCTTTGCAGGGGAAAACGAGACAGGACAAGCTGGCTGTGAGGAAGGTAGCCAACTGCAGGGATGCATTACTTTGCTGATTACATTGACTGGTTTGCAGAATAGATGGATCGGGTTACTATAAACAAGGTCAAAGGGGTCTTCTGAGTAAAACTTACTGTATCAAACAGAATTATGTTTTATGCAACATCCAACGAAGGACAGGCCATGTGTGGAAATTTGATATAATTCTGAGTATAAACTAGCAAATGAAATAATAGACCATGTGTCACCTACAGAATGTATTAGAGTAGCTGTACTTTTTTTTATTTGTGGAGAAGCTGTAGTGTCATGCTAATATTGGTCATAAATGCAGCACTTTAGATTAAGGGGCATACCTAAGAAAGTAATAACATTGTAATAACTGTGTAGCTACCACTGTTTCTTGCACTTGGTCTGAAATTCCCTGTAACATAGTGTTGCCATGTAATTGCAGTCGTTAGCAAAATGTTTTTCACAAGGCCATGTCCATGTAATTACAAAATAGAGTGTAAGAGCAGAAGCCACCTGTAATTACTGTGTTATTACAATGTAATTACATGACTATTCTTGCCATGTAATCTAGAGTACTACTGTCAAAAGTAACCCTTTTAGAGTATGTCTTTGTTAAAACCAAACATTGATACCAATATAAATGTGTTATAAAGAACACTATGTACAACATTATATTGTTATTAATAGTATTAACTAGTGGTATAAATACAGTGTTATAAAACATGTCACAAGACACATAAGAAATGTTATAATTACTGTATAATATTTTACTGTATAATATATTACTGTATGACATGAGGCTTTCCACGAATAATCACCTTTTTCTTTAATAACATGCTTGCAGATGGTTATCTAACACTGAATAGGCCTACTTAAAGTGTAACAAAAAAAAAATCTCCTTTGCTTCCATCTAGCACTGAAAAATTATGAAATAATTTATTTTTTATTTCTTAAGAACATTGTAAAAATCTCGGTATTGGGCTAATTTCACGATTTCCACGCAGCCCGTGAAATCGCGATTTACACAGGGCCTTACTCATGAGGGTCTGTGAAACTTGCCATAACAATATGTTTCCTGTCATGGACTGCATAGACCTGTACAGCACTCAGTCATTCTGTATTGGGAAGCAACTACACGATGGGACACCTTTCTTAAAAGCCTATGGCTATTTTAAAACAGAGGGCAACTATCCACACAGGAACGTCAAGATGTGTTGAAAGCCAGTGGGGCGAAATGAACGCTCTACCACTCAGAGCATCACAAACCGGCAACGCTTTTGACATGTTATGATAGCCTTATTGAAAATGCCCTTGTAGGCAGTATGAAAGCTTTGGCAAGTGACACAAACAGGAACCAACGGGACTCCAATTCCCTCTCAAGGTTTTATGTTCCTCTGCCTCACAATCCCTTCTGGCTTCTTCCCAGGCAACCCTAGCCTTCTACAGTAATTAGAGTGCCTGCCAATGGAAACAACATAAACAGCTGGGGCCATTCATTTCCGGGGGGTTGGTTAATATTAAACAGCATCCCAAAAACCCCAACTTCATGATCCCAAAGCATTTCAAACATTTGGATTATGTTTATTTGGATCGTCCTACAGTATTAAGAACAATGTTCCCACCTCACCTCAGCCACTGACTCATTGTGTGACCCTGAGCAAGTCACTTAACCTCTTGTGCTCTGTCTTTCAGGTGAGATATAATTGTAAGTGACTCTGCAGCTGATGCATAGTTCACACACCCTAGTCTCTGTAAGTCACCTTGGATAAAGGCGTCTGCTAAAACAAATAATAATAATAATAATAATAATAATAATAATAATAATAATAATAATAATAATAATAATAATAATATGGTTGCCTTACTGCACAGTACTGGTAACCAAAAATATTTACTCCTGAAATAGCTTTATTGAAAGGATTGTACACAAATATATAATCAATATATGTATAGATAGATAGATAGATAGATAGATAGATAGATAGATAGATAGATAGATAGATAGATAGATAGATAGATAGACTCAATGGTTCAATACTGCATGAAGTAATATTTTGAAAAACATAATTCAATTGTCACGAGTGTCTACTGGCAGGATGGCCACCAACGATTTCCCCTATAAAAATCTTCTTTTGCTTGTTAACATTTCTGCATTATACCAGACGGCTTCATACTCAACATGAACCAGAAATGTAACTTGAACTTGAACTTGAAAGCTTAAAGAAGTCAACATGGAAGCGAAAAGTGTTTCTTACCCTGGAGCAATGTGTTAAACAATATCACAGCTAGAAGCAGGTACCAGTGTTTCTTACCCTGGAGCAACGTATTAAACAATATCACAGCTAGAATCAGGTACCAGTGTTTCTTACCCTGGAGCAACGTGTTAAACAATATCACAGCTAGAAGCTGGTACTAGCTGCCGAACAGTTTGGAGTCAGAAAAACACAAATCCAAAACCTGTTAGGAAGGCAGAAATCCTTGCCAATTATGGGTCAAGGTACTGTAGACTGAAACCAGACTACTTTAGACTACCTTTTTCGAGAACATTTTGGTCTTTTTGATAATGATTGTATAACTTCACACTTCGTGATACAAAGCGGATCATGACATAAACCGGGTTTCACGTTTTCCTATGACAGCACGATACGAGTGCGAGAAAAAAAGAAAGAAAACTAACAGTGAATTGAAGAGCAGGGTTTTAATACTGTACGTTTCTTCGTTCTTTACAATGCATATAGTTTACCTTGCCATTTATGAGTCAAGGTACTGTAGATTGAAACCAGACTAATTTTGTCAAGAACATTGTTGTCTTTTTGATAATGATTGTACAACTTCAGAGTCTACAAAATATGCACTTGCGTTACAACTAAAAAAACTAAGCTAGTGTAGTGGGATGCCTTTTGAAGCACGTAATTACAATGTTACAGGGAACACCAGTAACAATAGTAGCCTTTCTGTACTTAGTAAAAGTGCATTTTACAGTTGACCTTTGACGAGAGACCACCTCTTACAAGCGACCACTTACTCCCATGAGTGGCAGGTTTTACTGTACCTTCAACAAACAATTATTTTCTTTTCTTAAGCAGTCCTGCTGATTTGACAATCTGTCATTACAGCTTTAGAATTTCCTGACTGCCTGTTTTCTGCAGTCATTTCCAACACTGCCTTGCAATATATAGGGTTTTTTTTGGACAGTTTTAATCAAACCACCATTGGTTTTGCAAACATATGTCTCCCTTTTTTCTCCTGTCCTTTGGCTCTGATCACCATCTGAAATCATGGGCTTTTAGCACAGAATACAATACAACAACTGTGTCTTACATAATATATGTGTTTAATAAATATATCATGCATGCTTTCACATATTGTTTAGACTTCTCAACAGTAGGACGCAACCCTTTAAAGGGGTTATAGGTAAATAAATATAACCCCAGATTTTACTTGTTTTGTGCTTCCATTGGCTAAGTACACCCTTGCTGTAACGAACCTGTTGGGGTCCAAGCCTTTTATTCGTTAAATCGAGGGGTTTGTTATAGCAAAAGGACAATGAAAATGAAGGATAAACTGTTGGAGTAAGTTAATGAGATGAGATTGTAAATGCAAGTCGCATTACATGCACCTGCTCGTCTCATGTATGCAGTTTTGTGGCTTTGCATTATCCTATTCGTTAAAGAATTACAATGCAGTACAAGCGAAACTCCTCAATTGAAGCTGAACTTTTATTCAAAATCAATCTGACATGAATCTTTTCAAAGTGCACCAAATCTTAATCCAACATGGAAGAATCCCAAACTGAGCTTTTCTTCCAAAATCAACCCGACATGAAAAGTTTGACATGAACAGTTCATCAGACTGCTTTTTGACAACCTATATTCACAGCAGAGATATGCCTGTGTTACTACTTTTTTCAAACAATCAATATAGTTTCCAGCTTTGTTGCAACATGAAATGATTTCGGAAGTAGTTACACAGCACACACTTTTTTATTAAGACAAAAGAGCTGACTTCGCTATGGAGGTAGCTCCAGTGCGAACAGACAGGGATGTTGACAGTGAGTGTCTATATTATCTTTATTTATTTATTTTTTATTTGGGGGCCAGGTTCGTTATAGCCGAAGGTTCGTTATAATGAAGGGTATACTGTATCTATCTAATATGCAGTTTTGAAAGAAGCAAACATGTATTTTCATTTAAGAAATACGGTACCTTGGTGGGTAAAAGAAAGATCTCTGAGTTTGCAGGGCTTGCTTTCAGGTTATTACTATGACTGTTTCACTTCCTACGTCATTCCACCTGGGCAGGTTCTTCAGGAAATGGCTACTTTCTGAAACCTAGTATGGTACCAGGTATTTTTTGTTTGTTTTTATTTTTGTTTTGTTTTTTAAATGAACATAAAACATGCATGCAGGATCGTTTTTTTTTTCTTTTTTTTCTAACTGCAGATTATTTGTGGAATTATGTCTTTAGAACCCTCTTTAATAGAAACTTTAGAATATACAGGGTTTAAAGAGAGCTTAAAGGAGGCTTCATATCTAACAAACGTACTGTTCTTTTCACACAACAGACATTAAAAACCGGAGACTTGTGACTTGAAATTCAGTTACAATGTTATAATGTGTCACCCAAATTAACCACCTGTAGCCTTTTGACACTGTCTTATTTATAAATCATAAACACCTGTGCCAATACCTACCTTGTTTGTTAATATTTCTTCATGTAATTAGCTATACTGACAAAACGTTGACAGCACCATTAAAGCATTTAAAGACATCCTGTTAACCTTTGTGTCCATTTGCTTAGCATCAGATAAACTTCTGTGTTCGATTTTTCTCCCAGATGGCTTTTTAAGGTGAAAGCAATTAGTGTTTGTTTACAATATGGTAAATGAGCATAACAAAGGCATATTAGGAATAGCACAGTTCCCTGAACACATCTCCAAGCTAATTAACTCCACTCGTCCCTCATCTTCTGTTATAGCAACACATTCGTATTTGGTAAAATTTCCATTGCATGTCTCTAATTACTGAGTAGTTACATAGTCGTTACTTAGTAAATACAGGTGTACTTACATGTGATTGCAATGTTGTTATTATGCATAGTTACAATGTCTATAACTGATCCAATGGGTATTCAGGCGTTGTATTTACCCTATAATCAGGGTTGACTAGACTGTGTTGGAGTTTGTTATCCTTTATTTGTACATTGAGTTCCCAGTTCTCCTCGAGACAGCATGGATCCTGACAGGGTGCAGCACTGTGTACCTTTTCTGTAATGTCAGTGTTGTGCACTACGATTTATCACGTAATTGCTCACCACACACTTGCTCCAAACCGCTGCTTCCCAGATCATTATTTTTCAGTTCTGTTTAGCACATAATTCGAACGTTCATTTCATTATAAAAGCCTCCTTGGTCTAAAACAATTTATGTATAAAAGAGCAATCACTTGTAAACCAGATGGTCTTCACCCCTTGTTGTCTGTCTATAATTTATGTATTATTCACTTTCCATAATTGCTTCTTAACTGGGGAAAACTTCACGAGCTGGTATACTGGAACATATACTGTATGTTCAAAGCCATATTCATCTTTCTTAACCCTGAACTAAGATTAGAAAGAAGGTCTACTGATCATTCTTTTACAGATTAGCAGTTTTCCAAAGGCACGTAGAAGTAAAACTGACAACTGAAAAATAACTAAAGAAAAAAAAACAGCAGCTGGATGGCAGAAAAAAAACTGTTCAGCCTTTCTCTCACACTAAGTGTCTATTTTGTTCTAAATGGGTTTCATTATTTTGCTTTACATTAAGTCTGTCCCTAAGATTTTACTGGTAGCGATAAGTCAGCAGCCTTTCTGCTCCTTTTGTGAACTACTCAGACGCACAAGGATAAATGCCAGTATTCAGAAGGTTAATAAAACAAAACAGTAATATTAGTTTGGTTCCAAGTTTGACGAGCACCTTGCTGTGTTTCTGACACCTTTGCCTGATTAGTCATGAAAGCCCTCCATTTTTCATTAAACTTAATTAGTGTTATTTTAGTCTTCCCAAAAGCAAGTGTAACATTTTTAATTTCACAGCACGCTCTCTGTACAGTGGCATACAGGGAGAGTGATTTTTTTAATGCATCTTTAGTTCTTAAAAAGGTGTTTTACAAAGTGGGGACGTCCCCACAACTTCGTTTTTTCAGGAGTTACTATCTTTGTGGGGACATTTTCTCAAATTTTGTCCGTACATTGATCGTAATACCTGCTCACACACACACACACACACACACACACACACACACACACACACACACACACACACACACACACTTAGAAACCCCTAGAAATCCTAGGAGGCTGTGTCACATGTAATGACATCACAATACAACGATACAAGGTGATGGACTAAAGTGCTCGATCAGTTTCTGAAATCCTGCATTACTTTGTACCACCTCAAACCTCTTAATAATTTGCATGGCACCTTCATGGTCCTTGCCAATAACCCAAAAGGTCAACGATCACTAGTAAACATCTACAACAGACTTTCTTGGGTGCACATTGGGCATACATATCCATCCAGTGGATAGAGGACTCTACTCTGAGATCTCCAGTAAGATGTTAATACAGGTACAGAAGATAATGAAGGTCCAATAAAATGGTATGCAGATGAGCAGTAAGGTGTGTTGAAACATAAAATTAAAACAACAGCAAGTCCCATGAGCAATGCAGTTTTAATATTGTATGTCTATTTACACCAACAGAGGTCAGTCAAGGGCAGGACAGGCACACAATGCATCAGCTGTTGGGAACATGCTGGACAAAGCACTACTACATGTTGCTCTATACTAATGAGGTTGTAGATGGATGGCTTATCAGGTGTTCAGGTACTGTTTTTTATATTGTGTCTAAACAGCAGCATGATGGTTACTGCTGGGTATGGAAAGACACTTGAGAATCTGTAAAGCTGAATGTTTTTAAAGTGATTATTGCAGGTTCCCGGGAATGAGACTCCTAACAATGCAAGACCTCTGCTGCTTACCGATATCCTGCAGACACCGATGACCAAGCTAGTGCAGAGAGCGACATGATGGAGATGACAATCTTCACAGAATGGCTCCCTCGTGTGCACTGTGTGTGGTTCATTTCAAGGAAAGGCAAAGGGTTCTCTCCCCAGGAGAACATTGTCAAACTGATCCAACATTAAGGACCTTAACAAGTAAATGTGTACACGCTATTCCAATTGCCTGAAGTCATTTTCAACGATTTTTTTTTTATTGTAGAGAAATACTCAGCAGTGCAATTTACTCTTGATTTGCATTATAGCGCAAGCTGTTTGTTAAAACAGAAATACTACAACTATGACTATGACGACTAAATAATAATAATAATAATAATAATAATAATAATACATTATGCACAGTATTTGTCAAAAGCAGAGTGGTCCCAGCACATATTTGACTGTATGAAGTTAGTTCATCACTGGCTCCAGAGAAATAAACAACAGAAATAAAACACAGCTCCAATTGCACACAAACACAGGGGCACAGCAAAGAATCTGGGTTGATTGTTGTGCAATGAAACCTCAATGCAAGGAGACAAAATGATCTTCCGTAGTATTTAACAGGTGTTCCATTTAGTGAAATCTATTTAGAACACCAAGAGCCTCTTTCCAGACATTTTATGAATGGAATTCTTTCTTCTTTCAATTGAGTAAACTGCCCCTGTTAACCAGTGTGCCAGGTAAACTGCTATACAAAAATATCAATTAAGCTTTGCTTAATCACCATTGAATAAAATAAAAAATAAAGAAAATAAATACGCCCTTATTGAACCATTTCAATTATTCCAATGTCTTTCTAGGCATAGTTGTGGCAATGCCTCTATTTAATATCTCTATATATGGAAAAACAGAAACTGTCATTACAGAGTTATCATTATCATGAATTGGGGAGCCTAGAGCTTTTAAGTAATAATCCTCAGGACATTACCTACACCTGATTGGAAATAATAAGTGTCTTATTTTTATGAAGAGCTAACATTCAACTTTGTTTAATATTGTTAGGAACAATCTTTTAATAAAACCATGCAGGCAGATAGTTTAAAGTCAATACCAAGTCTGCAAAAGCTTACACTCATTCCAGAGTTCAACAGACATCTAACTGTCGAGGGTTTGTGTTTCAATTAGATCATTTTTTTCCCAAGCTAGATAAGCGTATTAATTGGCATTAATGAAGACAGTGAATGCACAAGCTCACAAGCTAATTAAGATTGTTTTTAATCACCATGCTAACACATATTTTTGCTTCTCTAATTGTGATGTGCACTGTATTTGTATTTATTAGTATTTTCCCCATTCCATTCTTTGCTATCTTTTGTTTTGTTGGCTTTAACAATGTAAGGCCTACTGGCTACACAAAGGAAAAGCACTACCTCCTAACCCAGGTAATAACTATCCAAGCTTATCATTAAGCAGTAATCAACAGTAATCAATAAGCAATTTACTCCATGAAAGGAACAACATGGAAAAACAAGCAATTAGTAGACACTGCCCGTTTTCTTAAAAGCTCAAGTAAAAAAAAAAGCATTCAGCAAAAGACCCAACACTGAAAAAACATCGAATGAAGGTGATGAGTTCAGACTTCCTGCAGTGTTACTTTATAACAGAAAAGTCGCACATACCTTTCCCCTGCCACACACACAAAGTGAATTTTGAAACACCCTGTGGCAATTGCACAGAGAAATTAAGTGTTGTAATGTGCAGTTAAATCATTCATCAAGGGGCCAAGAGCACTTGCATTATATGAAAGGGTCTGGGGTTAAAATAACTAATCTACATGCTTCTTCATCATGCAGAGATTTCCAATGACTTTTACAGTTCTCTCAAGCTAGCAAGCGCAGCAGATCATTTGCATGTAAATACAAAGCAATTAACTGGAGTGTAGAAAAAAAAAACCTGATACAGGTGCGTTGAAGTATTAAAACTTGATGCTGTGGTCAACTTGTAACTTGTGAGTGGCTGCCTTATAAGGTACTCTGCACTGTATATTGAGCATGTAGAAATAATACTAATGAAGAGTAAATGGCCGAATCAGTTTTATTCCAACACAAGAGAAGCTGAAAGGGAACGCAGAGTTGGCTTGAAGATCGTTTGATGAGAATTACATGTTCAACTGTTATTGCTTGACATCGTTTCGAACCAATGGAATAACATGCTAAATGCAGATACAGTGTTGTGATACAGTAAAAGCTCATTATTAGTTACCAAGTAGACCTAACACTAGCAGCCTAGCCCCTGGCATCTGGTTGAATAATGGTATGCCCAGCTGCCTTGTACTGCATTGGATTTTAAAATGTGAGTCACGTACGATGCCAAGTGAGTATACAATAGAAAATGCCTTGGTGTTTATTATTAAACATACAGGGCAGTTTGGCAGTAGGAATCTTAACTGGCAATTGCAGGAATATCTCTGAGAACAGGAATTCTACAGATAGAAGGCCGGTAGAGGTCAGTTTAACTGAAGCCATACATACTCTGTATGGGGTAGTGAAACATTTTAATTGTGCAACAGGTTGCTGAGGCTTTGTAACGTAATGTCATAACCGATTACTGCACGAATTAGCTCAGAGTTGGCTCTCAGTCCACAGGTAGCTTGGTTAACTAAGCAGATAATAAATTCAGTCATTGTGCAGTTCAAGGGGGAGTATCATGGTATCAGGTCAGACACAAGGCAAGACCAACACAGACCAGTGGGTCCGGAAGATAACGTTCAGGGATTCTTACGTTTGCCTGTTGATGGATGAGAACTAAAACATGCATTACAGTCAGCAGAAGAAACATGTCTTCAGTGTTATTTTAAATAGCAAAGGAAGCCTTTGTTCAGGTTCATCTTCAAGGTTTTTTCATCATCGTTTTGAAAACAAAATGTGGTCTTTCAGAAAATAACATATAATAATTTCTGAAGACCTCTCTTCTTTTCGCCTATTGTATCCAGTGAAAGACTGCTAGACTGAGTTGGGGGAACAAAAACGAGGCCTGCAATCTGTCATTTTGTGAGCAGCAGCCCTGCAATAAACAAAGCCAACGGTTTTACACCATTGACAGCATGGCATAAACAGGGCTGCAGCTCTCAGCAGCAGGTCGGCACCTTCTGCAAGTCTGGTAGTTTACTGTAAAACAAGCGATACGATATTGATAGCCTCCCCTGTGCTATCAGCATTATCTCAGATACACTCTCCTTATCTGTCATGAAGCTATTACTTTCACTCACATTTTTAATTTCAGCCACTCTTGCAGAAAATATTGATGCTTAGAGTGCAGGAAATGAAAAAGCACTTGTATTATAATTGGGTTTTTAAAACAATGGTCTTTTAGCATGTATCTGTTTTTAACTCCCATTGATGTCATATTCAGTTCAATAAAAGCAAGGAAGTGACAAATGGTGTTACACCACGCAAAGTCCTTGAGCAGCATACTTACCACTTTATAAATGCTAGTATTTGTTTTTATATGATGGCACTGTTGAGTGCATTGGAGTAAGTTTATATCTGTATAAAATCCTGTTTACACTTTTCTTTGTTTTTGTTTTTAGTTTTTTTTGCTATATTTATGAATGTGCTAATATATTTGTTATTGAATTTTTTAGAAATTTTAAAACAGTTTGTCTGAACTCTATGAAGTTCGTGAAGTCGCCCTGCCATAACTTTGAAAAACAAACAAACAAACATACTGTATATCTAAGAAACAAAAATGTGAGAGTGCTTAAAGGTCAGTGATATTGTTTGTTTTTTGGGTCTACAGGTAGGAAAACATAGACACAGTATAATCCAATCTTCTTTAAGTCTGTGTTCTTGAAGTAACTATCCTCAAGTTTTTACCCACTGTCCTTTCCAGCATATTTATCACAATAGTAATACAACTCTATGTTGATCACAGTCCATCACAAATCAAACAAAATCAAATCCCTGCCTGGGTGTATTGCCCAATGGATTGATAGCTAGCGGACAGAGGAAACTGTGTGGATGGGTAGACAGATTGATTGTCGAAACTTCCTATAATTGATTATTGCAATCAAAACTAATCACCTAATTTAAATTCTTCTTTGCAGAAATCAGAGCGAATGCAGGTCTTTAGTGTGTAGCATGAAACTCTAAATGTGACGTTCGATAAACTGTGCAAAGACAAACGTATTGCACAAACTTAGCTAATTAAAATGCTACACTGAATCATTAAATGTATCTATCTATCTATCTCTCTATCTATCTATCTCTCTATCTATCTATCTATCTATCTATATTGTTGGTTGTCGAGTAAGTGGGTGAGATACATGTTGTGTATGTATTTTAGTTATGTAATGCATTTTGAGAAATTTCACATCACAGACAGCTTTTGATTGTATTTCTTTCTTTTTTAGTTATTCTGTTTTATGTCAATAAAGAATGTCATGTCTAGTTGACAGATATCATCATTAAGGGTTGTTAGCCTTGGCCTGGGTTGAATCAGTACTGTATATTGCTTTGGCAGCACTATATATTGTGATTTAATTCAGGCCCTTGTATCCAAAGCCCTTAGCAAAGGTAAAGGTCTCCAAATCTTTGACATGAATAAGGTACATTTTAAAGAGACACATGGCAGATATTTACTGGATACATCAGCTTCCCCCTTACATGCTTCAGGAAATGCCACCATCTTAAGGATCTGAGTTTGCAGAGATAGTAAAAGCAGAAGCCTTGACACACAACTGCATATGCATAACGCTGCTAGACTGAACAGTGCAGCAAAGCTAATGCAGTTTCACAGCAGAGCCAAATACCAGGGAGATTGTTTTTTAAAGAAAGAAAGCACATTTGTGACAGTATTTAAAGATACAATATACTTACTTTATCAAATTAACTCCTTATGCCTTCCTGCATGCAACTTGAAAAAACACCGCCTACAGTAGAGATCTTGCCTTAAGCCAGTAAGATGACTTTCAAACTGGGTTACACTGACTATCCTCAGAAATCGCATTGCATATAATAAAATAAGCAACGAGAAAGGAAGCAGAAATTATGGTACAGTACTAATGCTAATGAGAGGGACAGTAGAAAGTGTTTAAGAGCATTAGCAATTTGACTCTAAATCAAAACTGGAAGACCTTAGAAATGTAATATCCTCTTAACTTCATACAGTACTTTCCTTTTTTCTTGATAACAAATATTAGGATATAAGACAGTTTTGCATGCACACTGAATCTAGGATCCATTTTCTACAACTGTTTGCGATCTCTGCCTCTTAACAGGAGTCATCCGCGCAGTGCAAATCAAACTTAGTGCTTAAATCCATATCATTCATTTGGTTTCTCACTAGCCTGGGGTTAAATGCTCTCAGAGTAGAGCTGCAGTATTTGGGTTGGCTGTGGCTCTTTTGGGTCTGTTAGCTAAGGGAGATAACCTCAGCAGTGGATCACATTTCTCCCAAGTCTCGTTATCTACAGCCACGGTGTCCTGTGTGTAGGGCCCCTTGGCACTTATCCTTCACGGTGTCCTGTGTGTAGGGCCCCTTGGCACTTATCCTTCCAGCACTTTTGCACTCAGGTTCTCCCGATAGACAGTGACATTGACAATATGGCCTTTCATTAGATACGGAATGATCCGCTTTCACTGGTAACTGATTGTCAGGTTTGTCAGATCTTCACTAAACCTGTCATTCAGCTTACAGTTTGTCTTTGTGCATTGTCCTATATATGCAGTCACAGACAAAAGTATTTGGGCAGTTAAAAAAAGGAGTTAGTTTATATTGAAAGATATAAAGTAGAGATTCAGATATATAATAAAACAACACATTATTACATAACATACATAAAATGAAATATAACATGCAAAACTAATTTCATACTTTGACAAAAGTATTTGGGCAATCAACATATTTCATATGAAACCCATTCATTGTTAATTATTGACAATTATCGTGATTGAAAACCAACACCTAATGATTATTATAGAATAAGTAAATACATAGGGCTCTATGTAACATTGATTTTTCTTTTGTATCTTGACTTTTCGTTGGTTTTTGTGACTTCGTAAACCTACCCGCGATGTATTAAAATCATTTTAACTTCCGTAACTTAGTTTTATCTCCTCTGCAGTAGTTTAGTTACGACTGTTCGTTTCAAACTATTTTCGTATGCAAATGTACGAACTGCATCATAATATCGAAGTTTTGCCCTGTTATTTTACGCATGCCTCTCACTGGAGTAGATTCAACTAGCTGAATTATATGACTGTAGTTTCTTATTCTGCTTTCTTATTAAATGTTACAAAACATATTGAGTGAATATTAATTTGGTTGCTTGCCAGTTTTTGGTTTTTCTAATAAGTTTCTTAATGACACCATATGTTGACTGTGATAAGATGCTGTGCTATATCTAAGCAACATAATGATGCCCTGCATATTAAAAGAATGCATCAGAGATGAAGATGATTGAATCCCAGCATACATTAATGAGAGTACTCATTACTGGACAGGAAGGGCATGAGTTTGTCTCGTGGATCTTTCAATGCAATGTCTATCAACAACCTTGTCCAAATGAAGGAGTTCAGAACTCAGAGGAAGCACACAAGATATTAAGGTGTTATTCCTGCGGTAATCAGACGGAATTTATTAGGATTTTGTGGTCATTGATGGTGTGATTATATATATATATATATATATATATATATATATATATATATATATATATATATATATATATATATATATTCTCTGTAAATTAGATTAAAGATGATAGCTGACAAGAGCAGATACTGCTTACCTCATACAAGTGAGGGGGGCAAAGTATGATGCAGGGAGGGGAGAGGTTTAATCTACGATTCACAATAGCTTCCGAAAGATTTTTCCCTGAAGATGTCAGTGACCAAGGATTGACCTATTGGATTTCTCAGTGCAGCGGGGCACTATCACTTTGACAAATATATCTCCCTAACAGAGGTTATCTATATCCAGTTAATTTACAGTGTAATCTCGAGCTTCATGTTCCCTCTATTAATCATATAGCTGTATGGCCTTCCGAGGCTGGACCACAGCTCAGCCCCTTTCCTATGAGAAATGTTGTGAGTCCCTTTGTCAATAGATGTACCCAGACATGTTCTTGTGCTATATAGTAAATACAGTAACTGCACTGTAATTACACTGTAGTAACACAGCAATCACACAGAAACGTGTGTAGCTGCTATGCAAGAACATGTATAATTACAAATTTGTCAATGCAAAAATGCTTTAGAATATAAAAAGTCTGCATATCGCAATAAAAGAACATGTAGTGGCCATATACTAGCAATGACATATACATGTTCAGTAACATGAAATCTTCCAAAATGTTAGTTAACTCTTTCAGTACTGCAGACCTGTATGCAGATAATAAACTCTTGTTAAAATGTATTGTACAGTATAATACACAGAAAACACTTTCTTAGCTATTATCTTTTTCACTACAGAAAGCAAGTGCATAATAGTGTTTCCTCGTTAAGTACAAAAAATGTCTGCAAAGGCTTGTGCTTCGTTCATGACTTCCATAAGAAGAATGTGCAATGCATACACAACCAGCACGCAATTAGCTTAAACACACTAGCAGCCAATGCTTCATTGATGTGTATTCTACTTCATGATCATCTTTGAATTGAGCTGGGTAGCTACTTGGTATGCTGCTCATAAAAGAGGAGCCTACTTCCAAAATTATCTTTCAATAACAACTTCAATATAGGCGAATCTGATGTGCCTCAACCTTTAATTTTAGTCACTGTTGGTCACACTGTATCAACAACTAAACTCTACTCCAATTTCAATTATCATTTTCTGTCTCCTATGTCAGCAAGTGTTATATTTGACTAATTTAAAGGGGATTGCCAAAGACAGTTCAAAATCCATGATGAATTAATGATATCTGCATCTAAGAAGCTCAAGGTTATTAAGTAATATGTTTATTGCCAGGCATAACACTGAGAACGCATAATAAATCCTTGATTAGGTCATCATTAGTTTTGCTCTCATACCAGGAATTGCATTATTTTTTTTTCTGTTCTTGTTCTTTCACTGGAGATTGTGTTAATAAAGGGCAAAGAATGGAAGAAAACATTGATTTTTTTTTACCAGATTTTTAAGTCCTTAAGCTGGGATGGAAATATTGTGAATAACTTCCAACTTTCAAGCACAGGGAAGCTCTAGGTTTTTTTTCACTTTGGAAATGTTTGATCTAATATCATATTGAAAATATATGCAGAGACACATGGTGATATTCAGAGTGGCATCTTTTACTTTCAAAAACTTTTTTGTGAATAAATGATCTTATTGTCTTTGTAATTTCATTTCTACACAACAAGTATAGTTATTACATTACACAGTAGCAATTCAATAATATGAAATTCCGAGATTCTGTTTTATTGCTGATTACTGCTGCAAATCTAGCCCCATTTCTGCCTAAGAAACTGCATCTTCTCTCTTTGATTTCCACTTTCCATCTCGCTCTATCTCTATGCTATCCTCCTGTGTCCAATCTGCAAACCATACCCTTCCTGTATGAATACATTAAATATCTCAATATTTCTATTTATTAAATGGTTACTTCATAGAATCTGTTTTCAAAATATTTAACTATTTCATATGCCATGGTATTTGTTCTGTATATTTTTTCTATTGCAGTTTCTGCTTGGATCATTAGTGTGCCGTGATTAATAGATACTAGGATTTTTTTCAGCCACTTTCTACTGCTGTATTAAACTGTTACAGGTGATGAGATGTGTTAAATATCCATCATACAATGAACATGTTTTGAACAGGTTCCTTTCTGTTTTAAGTGATACCTGTCAGCTTAAATCATGTCTCACAGAGTGGGAGCGGGCTGCAAGAGGAAAGGAGTGTTGTTTGCAATTTAGGATTGGAGGCTCGGCCTCTAGACAAGGGAGAGAGAAAAGGAGGGGCCGGACTCCAACCGAGAGAGCCTTCCCCTTGGAGTTGAGACTAGCCCTAATGGCCTCCAGGCCCCTGAAAATACAGAGTCCTCTCGTTATAGGCTCCGCCTCGCGACTGGGTCCCACTTATAAACAGAGCAATACATACCGCTGTATTGCCTGTTATCACTGTTATTGTTTGCTACCATCAGGCAATTGGATTATAAAAATAAGCCACCATTGCACCTGGATAATCGTTGTTTGTCTGATTATTGATCACCTGCACCTGCACACTGTTAACCACTTTGCCACAGTTAGGTTTAATCACAGGCCCCCAATATGTGTCTAAATGGGGGCCCAGAAGCCTGTGTCAGCCTTTTACACAGTAGATGGTAGTTTGGAAACCTTGTCATTTCAAGCCTGTGAAAACATTATTATACTGTAATGGACTCTTGATGCCTGGAGCAAAACATGTTGGCTGGAGAAATTGCTTGCTGCGTGTGTGACTTGCCTTTTTAATTTTACATCACTTAATTTTACATGCACAATGGCACAGCTTGTCCAAGTGTGAAACTTCCATTGTTCTCAGTGGTAACCAAAGCACATGCATTTGCACGATTGAGATGAAATAGAGTTGTCCCACACTCCAGCTAGCATGACAATGAAATGAATGTGGGTTTCAATCCTTAATGCCAAATGACACAACTACTTAAGGGCATGCTATACTTTTCCTTGTAGGAGGTAGAATATTCATTTTGACTGAAGAGAAAAAACTGCATATATTTCTGCCATCCCAGCTAGCAAATACACCTACTATCCGTCTGTCTGCCTGCCTCATGTACCCACTCATTATTTCCAATCCAAAGCTGATCCACTATTCTCTGCATGACATCTAATATATTTCTGTTTCATGAACAGAGAGCTGTAGTGTGACTTTATTGTACTGATTTAAAAAAAAATATATATATATATATATATATATGATGGAATGATCAGTAATGCATGTAATACAAAATCAATATGAAATACCATAGCAGCTAAAAGACCCACCTAGAACGTCATGGTTGAGCACTTACTCCAGAGAGCAAGCAAGTCGTATGGCTTTATAATCCCATGAAACTAAACAAGGAGCTATGGCACTATGTCATTTATGAGCTTAAACAGGTACATGTGCAAATTCTCAAGAACATACACACACACAGCTAAACACAAGGCAACGAAGAGATGGTTATTACCCTAAAAAGTTCAAGTTAATGAGGCTAAGCATAATAATTTAATGCAGCCTATTAAATATGACACCACCTTTCCCACAGCCTTTTACTGATTAGATATCAGAGATAGAGCTATTACACCATTTGGGGTATATTACAGCATCCAGCCTTCATTAAATCTACATGACTGTAACATTTCTTGGAGGGACACAGGAAAATGATTAATGCATAAGAGCCACAGGTATGATATATCACTTGTTATCACCGCATAGCTCATAGGCCATCTGTAAATATATATATATATATATATATATATATATATATATATATATATATATATATATATATATATATATATATATATATATATATGCTTTTATTTTCTTCTTGCTATGGTGCAATATTTGTTGAGTAAGCACTGACTATTTTTCAGCTCCATTGGCTAATTTAAGTATGGTTCCAATTTTCTACTTGTGATGCATTGCAAGTTTGCAAGTAATGAGGACGCAGCAGGCGTTTAGGTTTATATAGACAATTTATTAACGTCCCTGTTTTTTTCAGCAAAGGTCAAGAAAGGACAACACGTAAAGCGTGTAAAGACAGTTTAGGAAGGCTACAGAATTGCATTTTCAACCTGAATCACTGCTTTGGTACTATTCAGAGCACCAAGACAATGCACAATAGCCATCAAAGACCATGGATAAGATCTCCAACATGCCCATGCTTTTCTATATGTTTATTTATTTTTTTAACCCGTTAATTACTAAATAAAAATGTTCTTTGAAAAAATCTGAATACAAACTGTATTTATGTCACTTAACATATTATATTTAGACTTAACTTTTGCAGTTAACAAAATTAGTAAGTTATCATAAAAATATAGTTGAAGAGAAAATATTAAATAACAGGCAGATGCCAGTTAATAATGCTAACAAAAATTACAAAGTAGCCCGTCCTCAAATAAGAACAATGGCACAATGGGTTAAGGAAACTGCAAGAGCTACACATGCAGTTTTGGTTTTGTTACAGAATTACAGTACACGTAGCTTCTATTAAAGTTTAAATAGCCCCTCAGTCAGTCTCAGATTATGTTTACATTAAAATACAGTGCTTGTACTTAAACATTTTAAAAAGCAAACTGAGAAGAAATTATCCACATTGGAATTGCTTCCGACTTGTACAGAGTACATAGATTTGCACATACTGTCGGATAAATCAAGACACCTCATTTTAAACGACTTTCAGAATCCAGCAATCCAACAAAATCTCTAGGCGTGTAGTCAGTTGTTTACATAGCTGTTAACGATCTTCCTCGACCACTTCATTTTATACACATATAGGGGGTTTGTGCTAATATCTCGAGATGGCTGTGTATGGCTATGATGATGAAAAGGTTTTTTGCCTGAAAAAGGTGAGACTGTATTAATAGTTTTACAGTTTATGTTTCACATATAAATAAGTCATTCTACTGAAACACAGATATTACACAGAGATGCATTAAAATTAATATTAAAATTAAAAAAAGGGTTTCGTATTTTCAATATCTTAAAAGCTGTTATAGGAAGGCTCATTGTGAGTTCATGCAACTGTGATGATTGCTTTGAAAGAAACAGCTACCTCCGCTGTAGAACATGGTTATTTTCTTAATGAGGGAGGGAAGGAGAGAGAGAAAGAGGTAGTGGTATGAGAGAGAGAGAGAGAGAGAGAGAGAGAGAGAGAGAGAGAGAGAGAGAGAGAGAGAGAGATTTAAGGGGATACAGCAGATTCATAAAGCAAACAGCACCCTGTAGACCTTGGTTTATATTTGTTCAACGCCAGCCTAAACCCTAACCCTAACCTTAACCCCTAACCTTAACCCCGATCCTAACCCTAATCTTCACTCCAACCCTAACCCAAACCCCGACTGCATCCCTAACCCTAATCCTCACGCCAAATTTTTTAACGCCACGGATACAAAAAGGAAAGCAACCTTAAGTAAGAGTGGAATGCATTATTTTTTGTTAAAAAGCAATGGCTCAAAGGCCTCAAGATAGTGTCCAAATATATATATATATATATATATATATATATATATATATATATATATATATATATATATATATATATATAAAGCTCCCAGAGACAACACAAGTCTCAAAAGCTTAAACTGGGACACTAATGGGAAGGGAACCTCTGTAATGATATATATGAAATAGATGAAATATTATTTTGGCAGTAACAGCAACTTCAGGCAATCTCCTGGGAGGCCCACTCTCTGATTCAGCCGGAATATTCTCTAGCAATACCTGCACCTGCACTGGGGAAGGTTTCCTTGCAGCCATTCGAGGAGCCTGACAAAATGGGTTTGTGTACAGAGATGGCTTTTTTTAATGCACCGTATACTGAAGAGGCATTAGAAGAGCAGAACAATGCACAATACATAATATAATAATATTATAATAGCCTTTCAGTGATGTGATTCTACCCTGCTAAATCAGTGGTTAAGTAGAAAACCTCCCAATTCTCTACAAACTTGTAAGGAACACCTAAAGAAAAGCTAGATTGTTGAAATTTAGTCCATGACCTAAAAACTTCCTAACACAACATGAGTAGAATATAAGAAACAGACCTGTTCTAACAGTACCGAAATGCCCTCCTTCAGTACTTGATTGAAGAAATTGGCAGAACTTGGTAAGTGGAAACGAAATAGCAAGAAATAAAGATGCCTTCGGATTGTCAGCTGACCACAGTGTTTGTTTCTTAGTTGAAGCCTCCTTCCTTTGGTTTCTTGTTTTAAAATGGGATATGTCTGGAGGAAAGAACACTAATACCCCCTGTGATTCAGGAGCAGCTGGTTTATAGTCCCTGTAGATCTATAGCCCCTCTCCTTCCTGCTTTGAACAGGAACTTCCTCCATCCTTTCTAAGATGTAGGCTTACATTGAAGTTTTGAAAGAGTAGCTTAACATCAGTAAGAAAAAACCTGGGGGGTGATAAAAAGAGCATACCATTAATAATTGTATGTTCTAATCATTTAACATTCTCTTCCAGCATCGTGATCCTGCCAACAGGCTGTCTTCTACTGTTGCATCAACTCCTGGATGAAAGAAAGTTGATTGTTCAGGCATAGTTTGTTAAAACTGTTAACATCACCCCAATGCAGCAAACAGTTTTTGTGCAAAGCACTTGATAAGAAACAATAGATTTCAACTTGACTTAGTTTTGCCTCAGAACAGACTCTGTAAATGAATCATTTAACAATATCACCTTCAATCACTGTGTGTACGAATGTTAAGTTTCTTATCATTGTGTCTATTTTATAATGCATATACTGTATATAGATATATAAAGTATTAGATTGTAACCGTTTTCATTTTTTCCCCTTTGCTGTCTTAAACTGAGCAGACTAAATGCCAAAAAATCCCATTCATGTTCATCAGGTCGCTTAATAAGCACACAGTTGAATAGAGATACATTCACCTGTTTAGCATACATGCTACATTAAAGGTTTGATGACCAATGCTTTATCCCCCAAGTGAGGCAGTAGGAGGTGATGGGGTACCAGGAAGCAGCAGTTTATAATGTAAAAATGATGTGTTTCTTCACTCACGCTGATGATTTAGAACATTTAACTTAACTTGCAAGGAAGACTGTAGAGATGCCATTACTTTTCAACACACACGCACGCACGCACGCACGCACGCATGCACGCACGCACGCACGCACACACATCCCCCTTGTTATGTATCTGTCCTGCACTTTTTTACACCCTCATTAGCTGCTGACGTGCAGTTATAACTCATTAGCATACAACCGCAACATTGCTTCCATGGTCAAAAGTCTTGACAGTTAGTGATCAGCCAGTGCCTTGCCTCAAGGCTTTCTCGCAGCCACACAGAGAAACAACATCATCCAGCACAACACATGACTGCAGCGACTGTGAGCAGATTGAGCAGGGTTCTCATGTAGGTCTTGATTAAAGAGCATCTTTCAGGTATCTACGACATAAATGGTGTGTGTAAACGATGAACTAATACAACAGGCATTTACATCAACAATAAACCCTAGTTAAGTGACAGGATTGTGATTGGGCTATTGGGACATCATTTAATGAATCTTTTATTAAATTATGCATAAGGTCTCCATTAGTTGACTGCACTGGTAATTGCCCAGGTACCTTCATTCACTGCTGGATCACCATTGTTAGAAGTAGATTTAGCTTTCACATTACACAGTCTATTAAAACAACAGCTTTCTGTGAGAGTGAACATATTAAAACACATTAAAAAGTGTGAAAGACGTGTTTTGGAAATATCCAGTGCAAAGAACTAGTGCATTGCGCTTTGAGCAAGAAGCATAACCATCAAATGTTTAAGAGTGCACTTGTATTACAGCTGACTGGAGAGTATGGGGACAGAAACCCAACTGATTGGGCATGTCCTTTATGTTCGGCAACACTGCTAATGAAATGTAGTTAGGCTTTCTAATTTATTATAAGGGAACTGCTGCAAATGCTGTTACTCTGCACCCCAAAGCTTGACTGAAGCTGCTGAGAGCATTGATTATTGTGTACTGGTCAATGTACTTGCAGGATTTAAAAGGTTTAATTAGAGATAATTATCTCTGCCACACACACTGTAATACATGATTCAGCGAGCTTTCAAACACTTTCTTCTAATTGATTTTCTGGGTTGTGTTCTCACCCTTGCAGGCAAAAGTAAATGAAATGCGGATCAGGGGGAAGGAAATATGCACAAGAAGTTATAAATATTAAACATTTCACAGAATGAGCAGAATTTCTTGCAATACGGGTCCTTTTCTTGCACAAGCACAGCTGCAAGCTGACTAAAGCACTGGCTCGCTTCTGCAGCCTCCAAAGTAACATTTAAAAGTGTGGTTTAAACGTCTAACTAGATTGATGTGAACGTGTTCCTGGTTTAGGGTTTCTTTTTACATTAATTCAGGATATGCATATATTTTAGATACAGCACTACAATTTAATTGCTGCTAGACCACTGAAGTGAGTTACAACACGTGGACTTATATTTTCCCCTATGGGCAAATCACAGGCAAATTGCCACCACCATTACCAGGCATGCATAAAATCAAGCCCATGAAGTAAATCTATAATAATAATAATAATAATAATAATAATAATAATAATAATAGAAGCCACTGTCATTGTAACATACTAGGAGCATCACAATGCCAGGAGAAAATGCATTCACGCAGTATTAAAATAACTTTAAAATTACATCTGTAGTCAGAGACCAGTTATAATAACATTTTGCCACACCATTGTGAGAGCTAAAAAGCCATTACTCCCCTGCCAATAGACGTGCTTCTTATTTAAAAGCTACAAGGACATGATAAAAGCATACCAGTCAGGTCATGCTCATAATGGAAAACACCTCTGGTCATGGAATACAGCCACTGGCTGTCTATTTAAAAGTCTACTAACAAACCTAAAAATGCATTACTTGAGTGCTGTTCTATCTTTGCTATTGAGCCTGAGCGATTCTTGCTCTGCTGCTGCTGCAAAAAAAAAAAAAACCCTGTCATTCTATTGTTTAGAAAATTGTATTTTACAGAGAAAGCTATCTAGAAGCATTATGAGGCTCTCGCAAAAAAACAAACCAAAAAACTGATCAGTGTTAGAAAGCAAATGAATTAAATAAATACCTGTACTGTAAAACGTAAAACATCAGTGGTCCAGACTTATCTGTTTCTTCTTATTTAACTGATGCCTGAAATGTTGTTCTTCTTATAGCTCCAGCTCAGTGTTTATGATTGATTGTTTAAAGTT
Source organism: Acipenser oxyrinchus oxyrinchus (assembly GCA_030684275.1). NCBI lineage: Eukaryota > Metazoa > Chordata > Actinopteri > Acipenseriformes > Acipenseridae > Acipenser > Acipenser oxyrinchus. Next base: position 33,224,140 of record CM060262.1, on the reverse strand, counting down.
ATTGATGTAAAACATACGTTAAACTTGCTTGCAAAATATGCAACGTCTTATAAAATGGATTATTGATGCCTGTGTGACATTACTTCCATTACCAGCAGTTCAATAATTTCATGGGTTGGCGGTATCCAGTGATTGATTTCAAGATTGTTCAACATTTATTAGTCCTCCCAAACTAGACAATAGGTAACGCATTCATTTCCAGAACAGCAATCAGATTCCATGTTGGAGCCAGATTGAATTGTGATCTCAGAGGTGTTCTTCTATAAGTGGATATAGCCTCAGAGCCTCACAGCCACTTCGAGAGGGGAGAATAAATAACTGCAGCTTATTGATTTAAGAAGACAATGTGTGAATAGCTCAGTGAGATTTCACTTATTCACACATCTGAACCTCTTGAAATAAGCAAATCTGTAGCTGTGCTTGTGGCAGCTGTGACAGTCCACATGAGCACAGCTTCACTTGTAAACCTTTCCACCTATGCAAATCAATTTTAACGAATGATTTGGAATAGATTATATTAGTGTCACCAAAGAGTCTTGTAAATGCCCTCCCCTCTCCCCCCATATTTTAATGAACTAATCATCTACCTGTGACACCAGCTTCAGTCTGGCCCGCTGTTTTGCTAATTCCATTTAAAAGAAACCCCGCTTTCTTTAACAATACATTACATTTAAAAAAGGATGAAATCGGTTTTAATTATATTTACAGCTCAAGCAGCTCAGTGGTAAGCCACTGGGTTCAGTCAAGGCGCTGGCATTCCCCAGAAACTTGGAAATAGGTACAGAGTCCTTTTAAATTAGTATTTTAAATTAGGAACAAACAACTTGAACTGAGACCTATATATATTTTCTTTTTACTTCTTTCAAACCAAATTCAACACTATTTCTACATAGATCAATGTGTGGAAAATAAATAGAAAAACAAAAGATTCTCTGTCCGGTGCAATCTGTTATATATATATATATATATATATATATATATATATATATATATATATATATATATATATATATATATATATATGTATTTATTTACAACCTATTAATTCTTCATTACACCATGTTTTTTGATTCTGCACCAGCATGCTGTAATCACAAGTGCGGGGCTAAGAAAAGATATCTCTATCAGGTCACAGTGACCTGCCCATGAACAAGACTCAGAACCTGGCTCAGAACGCAGAACATCATATTGCACCACTATTCCCTTCTGTATGCCTGATGCTTTTATGGAAGAACTGGCAAAGGGCGTTTTTAAAGCAAGATGTGATTTGCCCATTGAGGTGTCTGAGAAGTCTTCCGTTTCCTTCAGTGTGGTGCAATGATTATCCATGATCAGGTGAAGCACCACATAGCTTACTGTCACTGGATCAGAGACAGCCATGTCCTCCTTGCCTTTTTTTCCTCATTGGCACCCAAGGGCAAAATTCAACAGCGATTGAGGGTCCTCATCACATACACCCGCCAGCTGGCTGTGAATTTAGGTACCATTCTTATTCAGCAAATATTTGCTGTAAAGCAAAAGTTAATGAATGAAACAAGACTGGCTATGAATGGAACCAGATTTGACTACGCAGCTTTTGGAAACATTGAGAGTGGCATTACTTTTTTGACCTCATATTTTAAACTGTACATGTGTTTACAGGATCTAAGCATGTTTCTTTGTTAATTCATGCTCAAAGAGACTGGCAGTCCAGGCGACTGAAACCCATCCCAATCTAACCACACACCAGCTATTGCACTGAGAAATGAAATGAGAGATTTCTCCTTGAATGGATTATCAATATAACATCCATTACGTATAGAAATATTGTGCAATACACAAACTGCAACAAACATATTACACACCTTCAGAGGACTGTACTGTAGTGTTAGACCTGAGCGATCAACACTTCTGAAACGCATTTTCAGTATTCCAAATGTGCGCTCAGTGACACTTCGAGCAGACATGATGGCTCTGTTATACCTGTGTACAGCAGGAGTGACAGGATGTGTCATGAGTAGGGCCCTGGAAAATTCACTATGTCACGAATTTCACAGAAACAGTGTATTTGACTGCCTACCGTGAAAAATATGTATTTTACATTACTTTTATCAAGTAGGAACAGAGCTACAGTAGCTGTACTGTTCATGGTCTGGCGTCAATGCCGTGCATTTCGTTACTACGACAACGGAGTCAAACAAATACCGGCTTCATGATTGGTGAATTCCTCATACTGTACAAGTTTAAAATGGTTGTTTAGATCAGGGTTTCCCAATCCTGGTCCTGGGGGACCCCTGTGGCTGCTGGTTTTCATTCCAACTGAGTTCTTAATTACTTAATCAAACCCTTAATTGAACTAATAATGTGCTTAATTAGACCTTTAATTGTTCTCAGCTCCTAAAACGTTGGTGATTTCAAGTTACTTATAAAATTGTTTGGTGAACTTGAAATCTCCAACTGTTTAAAAGCTAAAAACAATTAAAAAGGTCTCAGATGAACTCAGCTGGAATGAAAACCAGCAAACAGATCATCATGGATCATCTAAGAAAAGGTACCATTGACAAGCATCTTGGCACCACAGTACACAAAAACAAGAAAATCAAACTGGAAGTTCAGGCTAAACAATTACCGAACAAGCCTGTCACAATCACAGGATTGTTTAAAAAGAGCACAGAAAATGGAGAAACACGTAATGTCAGCACGCTTGAATTAGTGGAAGCCTTTAGTGCAGCGAACATACCGATACAACGGCTGGTCAATGAAATATTACAACATTTTTTTAAATGAATTGGGGAGCCGTGCCTAACAGTGACACACTCAGACGAGAGTATCTCCTTACAGTGTATGCAGCACACGAAGAATATTTAAATGGAAAAATGAATGATTCTGAGTCTGTTTGCTTTGTATGCGTTGATGTTCATCCCACAGAGCTTTACAACTGCTAATTCAGAGAAACTTACTGCTTACTTAGTAGATACACTGCATCTTGACTGTCATTAAGACGCTTGTGAAGAATCGCATTGATTTCAACTGTGTTTCTTCCTTTGTAATAGACAATGTAACAGAGGGAGAAACATGAGCTGTTTACGTCTATGCTTAGTCGTATAAGATGTTTTTTTTTTATTAATATCATTTTTTTAGGTTGATAGACTCCAGTGGCATATATGATGTTATATCATTTACTAATAATTTGATGGTATCTGTGGTTTTAAAACTTTATAAAAAATAATTTTTACATACTACTAGAAATGTACAGTGTGTGTAAAGAAAAACACAAAAGCTTCAGTTTTGTCATTTCAGGTTTGCAGTTAACGTTTCTCCCATGTTGAATATTTTGGGATTAATAGCAGCACAATAGGCTATAGGACTTACATGCCATTTTAAAGGTAATGCTGCCGACATTTTTACAGCTACAGGCAGTCTATTATATGTCTCACTTTTGTTTTCCAGATCTGCCTGCAGTAAGTGACGGATGTCAGTTCCTGTGTTGCTTATGTAATCTCAGCTGCTGATGACATTGTCGCTCACAGAGGGTTAAGTAATTGATTATATTTCGAGGTGCTGTGTTCCAAATTGTTCTGCCTCTCAACCTCTCCTACGTCTTTGTATCTGAAAAAAAGGAGTTTTTTTAAAATTCATATGTTTTTAATAATAATATTGTTTAGTTCCTTAAGTTTTATCGTTTTTTCGTCTTAGGTTCTTTTTTCTTTTCTTTCTTTGATTTCCTCTTTGCCTCACTAAATAAACCCGGTTTCAGCGGGTCTTAACGCAGTGCTCAATTGTTTATTTGGGACCCCATTGCGCTGTCATCAGAATCGCTTCGGTGATAATAATACCACGCCCCGAAATCTATGCTAACCCGTAGCGATGTAGCAGGCGTTCTATCACGGCGCAAGACAAGTCTTCAGAATACTATTAGTGCACAGTGTTTTTTAATTTTTTTTAAATGTCTGCTTCATTTATGCATCACAGAATCATGTGGCAGGGTTAACACATAAAAATAAACACAATGCCCTTTACAGTACCTCATAGCTATGTTGTTTCAAGTTTCATTTGTATTATTATTTAGTAATAGAAAAAAGGTGATATTTTATTATGAATAAAATGCAGTTTGGGATTCCTGGAACTGTTCCACACTGCTGCTATCTATATATTCTTTATATAAGATCTATTAGCAGGTTTTGTGTATAGGGCCCGGTATATCATGCAGCACTCTTTACTAACAGTATCACTTTTTGATTTCAAGACGTTGACAAGCAAGCTACAGTCTATTGTATTGTATTTGTACTCACCCATTGTTCTACCACTGCAGCAGAGAGAATCACTTTTTGCTTAACACACAGAAAGAACAGCTGCAGGAGTCAAGTTTAATAACCAAGGCAAAATGCAAATACAGGGGAAAACATGAATGTGAACCTGCAGTATGGTGATCACATATAGAAGTCAAATTCGACACTACTTGTTGGTACAAACTCACGTCCTGCGCTGTAGGTCAGTTTTACTCCAATAGCATAGCTGTAATCGGGTCACGTGACCTACCGCACAGGAAGTGTTCAGTCCAGGAAGTTTTTTTTAGTTTTTTAGTTTTTTTTCACAGCGTAGCACATTAAATAATCTCCAACGAACCATAGGATTGGAAACCTTTGATAATGCTGCTAATGTTTACGGAAGGCAAGAAAATCAATTTTTCAAACTTTAAGTTTATTCTTGCATTCAACCGTATAATGAGACGGCAGAACTATGGCTGTTAAATTGTAGCTATAGGCAGCAGATGCCAGAGCGTTTGAGCTCATGCTGCAGCTCAGCAACCCAGTCTCTGTGTAATTCAATTCATTTTCAAACTGGACCAATCTGATTCGGCCCAGGCCTGTCTATGGGGATTTCCTAGTATACTGTAGCTATGCAGCAAAGCAGGGTGGGTTGTATGAATTTAGCTAAGTCCTACACAAGATTGCTGCTGGGTTTTCCTATTGTATAATAACTATATAATCACAGCCAGTATGTATATTAAGGTAAACCACCTATTTATGTATTGCATTTTTTTTTTTTTGCTGACATGCAGGAGAAAGTGATTTTAATATGCCACCCTTTTAGCAATGTGGTAAGTCATGTCTGCCCTGAACAGAAAGGACTATTTCCGTGACAGACAATTTCCATAGAAACAAGAAAAGAGGATAGGTTGATTCATTTTTGTGTAATTCAGAAAAATAAAGAAGACAGGGAAGATGCTATTGCTGTAACTTGCCACAGGAGGGAGGGGATATTCAGTGTGAGAAGAGGAGCTGCTCATTAGCAGAGGGAGCTGAAACCAGTGTAGGCACATAAAGGGTCCTCATAATCCCATAACAAGCGCTAGAGTGAAATGTACTCTGAAACCAACGTAACTTGAATGACGTTAAGTGGATAAAGTGATGATGTCATGTTTCTGGACGACTTGAAGTAAGAAAGTGAATGTGTGCATGTACAGGTTCAAAAGATTCCTATAAAATCCCCAAATTTATCAGATTATTAGGGAGCCCGGGAGGGGACATTATTATTATTTATTTCTTAGCAGACACCCTTATCCAGGGCGACTTACAATTGTTACAAGATATCACATTATTTTTACATACAATTACCCACTTATACAGTTGTGTTTTTACTGGAGCAATCTAGGTAAAGTACCTTGCTCAAGGGTACAGCAGCAGTGTCCCCCCACCTGGGATTGAACCCATGACCCTCCAGTCAAGAGTCCAGAGCCCTAACCACTACTCCACACTGCTGCCCTATGAGAGAAAATATGAGAGAAAATATATATTGGAAGGAATCATATTGGAAGGATTGGAAGGAATCATTGAAAGGACGTTCCATCTTCAGCCCTGTAGACGTGTTGGGCAAGTCAGATGCATTGGTGGTCACGTTTCTTCTGACTTAAGTAGAACAACATTTTTCTTCCCCATTCCCCAGCTGCATTTTCCCAACAGAGGAGACTGGATGGACACACAACAAAAGAAAATGGCCTTCAACTGGGCTATTCAGTAAGACAACAGCAACCCTGGTCCTTTCTCCTAACCCTCGGTATCTATAACCTTGAACCTAAAAGATCTTTAGGAATAAAAAGCATGCACTTTCTGAAGGTCGATAACTAACCCCCTCAAAATCTTTCAATCATTTAACAAAAAGATTTATGTGGTTCTCAACCCCAGTCCTTGGCCACCTCAAATACTGTCGTTAAGGTTTTTGCTGCAACTGGAACCTATTGTATTTGAAATGTATTGTTATGATTTCTGCAGTACACTAAAATAACAGCACCTCCAGCCAGCTGGGGCTGGATAACATGATAAAGTCACTGTGTGCATCCCCACACTATCATCTTTTCAATGTAAATTGAGCCAGAAGGTGTCTAACAGCAAGAGGCAATCTCACCACACCAGCTTAGGTTAAGCCAAGCTCAGAAATGTATGGATATCAAAATCAATGTGTGCAACAACTTCTACTTTGCATTTTTTTAAACAGAGGTATCTTACATTTTTACAATTAACACTTGTTCAGTAAAAAACTAAAGTCTTCATTAACAGTTTGCAAAATATTCAGAGTAAAATTATTGCCTGTACAAAAGTTTTTCTCATTAGCAAAAAAAACCCCAAAACTTAAAAGCTTCATCTGTTTATGAATATGCAGTTTCACTCTTCGTTAACATTTTTTAAATGATGACACTTTGTGCAAAGTGCAAATTACTTATTCTTTGAATTACAGAACCAATGACCAATGAAGTGGCATTATGTAAAATTGTCTGTAACATAGTCATTGACGTAAAAATATTTGTGTAAGTTATAGCCATTAGCACCTCAGTCACACACTCAGTCACACAATGACTGATGTATCCGTTGTTCAGCGCTCTTTGATTTTGTAGAAATGATGGTTAAAGAAGGCATCTAGGCCCTTGTTGGAAACAGGGGGCTCCAGAGCTAAATTGTATTTTAAAAAACTAGCTTGGAGATTTCCTGCACACTGATTGGATGCTAACATTCCAATACCATAAGAGTACAACCTATGGTTCAGATCAAATTTTATTCCGATCAGTAAAATCAGAGTTTCAAAATACTAAAGAGACATTTTACAAGCCTAGTAACACACTTGTATATAACTGACTTCTCCCGTTGCTGAAGTAACTCAACTGCGCCTCGGGTCACACAACTCACCTGAGGCGTGGTCTGCATCAGCACGGCCTACACATCCTAATGTGTTATTGCTTGCTTTTCCCACGCACCACGTGGATGTTCCAATGCAAAATGATCTTCCTTGAATCAATGGCCAGCTTGTGAGAAGACAGCCACTTCGACGGGCGAATCAAAACAAAACATTACTAAACGTCGCTGAGAATCATTTATTTTTATTTTTAACTTTTGTAGGAGGATGATCCAAAAACATGATTGTTCTGCTTGGATAATGCAAAAATAATCATGCCTTGATGATCACCGCAATCTTTAACTAATGCCAACATTTCAAATTCACCAGCTCAGCGTACGCATTGCAATATACAGCACAGCATATCCTTCTCATCGCAATTGCTTCTCAATGCTGTACCAGTTAGGTATCCGTTTTTGTTGCTGATTTAATTTAAAGGTTGTTTTTATTTTAATGGCGTGCTACAATGTGAAATCTGCCTGACTCGTCTCTGGTAACCTGCTGGTTTTACCACCACAGCACAACTGGAAATGAGTCTCATGAATCTCAATGAGCTTTTCTTTTCCTTCTAGAAACTGAACAAATATAAAAATAAATACAGGGGGATTCAGACTCGAATCGAAGAATTACATGTGCACGCAATTTAAAATAATGCTTAGCTACAGGAGATTTTGCTAAGAGTTTATTTGTTTCTCCCACACTATCCTGCTTAACTCTTTGTTCTGGTCTATACTGCTTTCTCAATACCTACAGTCGCATGCAAATTTATTACAACACCTTGAGATTAGTCATTTATATCCTTTATATACAAACCTGCATGAAAACCTCTGGGTGTGAGAATTTCAATTTCCAGTCTGTAATCAGTAATATAGAAACAATAGACACTCTTGTGAAAATGTTACACCGCTTTGTGCTTTAATTAGGCATCTTAAACATCTTCTAAAAAGTCTCCTGCATTTGACCATTTGTTGCTATGCTTTTCTCTTACTATTTGAAATTCATTGCATGTGTGGCTTATTAAAGTCATCAATTAAATTAGGCAATCACTTATTTGCCTATTTTGACAAGTGTCCAAGATTTTCAGTTCCTGTGGTTTCATTTCATATGCACAACAAATCAAAACCACAGACGCAATGGGGTGTTCTAATACAAGGGCACACTACTGTACACGCCTTAAGTGTCCAGTTATTGTGAATGATAAACAGGGTGGCGTAGGCTCCTACTCTTTTCAAACCTTCCCTTATAAACATTTACTATTATCCCAATAATGTTGCAGTTCTATATGCTTTTCCCATGGCTTGTACTATGCATTTTGTTTTTGACCATGTTTTGCCATACTTTTACAGATATGTTCTTGAAAGCGAGTTTGTATATGTTTGGCAGTCTAATAAACACTATCAGCTTCTAATCAGCTCATACTTCTCAGTGATTTACCTTGCCTGCCTCTGCTTCACCATGCTTTTATAATGCTTTGCTACTGTAATTTGTTACCGTGGTATATAACAGTAAACTTTTATTAGGGACATACCTTCCTTTTTCTTTTTTTTATGAATTTGTCACACAAAGGAAGACCTGATATGATACAACCGAATAGGCTTTTTCAGTTGTGCATGTGTGTCACTTTAGGAAGTCATGCACACACAGTTTGGCTAGTGCCTCAGTCAGTGTAAATGTCTGATTTAATGTCTGATTCTGGAAATGTTGAGACTTGGGCACGTACCAGCGTCTCTCTCTGCTTTTCTTCCTCTGCATTAGTTAGTAGCATACATTTTGATGTCTGATTTGGATTCTGTGTTTCGCTTCACGGACTTCAGCAAATGGCCTTGAAGCTATTATTACTAAGAACTAAGCTACTTATTGTGGCTTCTAGGCTCCTGCAATATTTAAAATTAGTATAATGCATTTTCTAGTAAACAGTGTTAATCAAGGGCAGAAGCAGCAAAATTAAGGATTCTACATATTTTTGCATTTTAGGTTTTTGTTGAGATCACCGCAACAGAATAAATCTGAATGTCCTTCATGACTCACAGCAAAGAGTTAACATGTGCCAACATGAGAATGACTACCAAACTGCTATAGATCTGTACCCTTGGCTAACATCCAAACTGACCTCCCTTTGGTTAGCAAAGCCTTCTGGCAGCAGCCTCATTACCACTATAGCACCTTCTCAACTTTTCACTTCTCCAGGGTTGCAGCAACACAGGAGAATTTATAATTCATGGAGCTGCTATGAATTATGCACAGTACTGATACTTAATGATGCCGTATTCACATATCTGACTCTTTGAATAAGCACAATCTCTCCCACCCCCTCCCCTTTTATATACCTGAGCAGTAATTGAAATAAAACTGCCCCAATCACTCTGGCTGCACTGCAAAAATTTGACATGTGCGCCACATCTAAAGCATTAGCACCCAGCCGTATTGATTAGACTGTGCTCTTTTTACCCAGTATCACAACGCTGGATTTGATTCGATTGCGAGAAGATTGGCAGGAATCTCTGAAGCTGAAGTGAAGGCTGTACCATGGAAGTGTCTTTTAATTAAGATCTTGAGACGTACCCCTGACCTTCCATTACACAGAGCAGCTACCACCAGTTAATTATTGGGTTGTCCGCATGGATTAATCCAGCTGATCTGTATCGGGTCCATTAAAATGAAAGAAGGTAAAGTAGATTACAGAAATCTGATATCTAAGAAGACATGGTTCAATAGCTTAACAAAGCAAAGAAATAACACTGGGGATGATTTGTATGGGAATCTTTTTTGCCCCTATGCTTAGGCACAGCTTCACCTTTGTAATTTAATGGATTTTAGTAATAAAGATACATGTGGTAACAGCCCTTTGCTTCGGCCTCTCTATACCAAGGCATAATGTTAACAAAACAAGAAAAGACCAAGGACAGTGTTGTTTTTAAAATGCATGAGCTCACCGTTGAGTAAAAGCTGATCTAGTGTGCTAAGACATCTGTGCCTATTCAAACTAGCGTATTTGCCTCAAGGAAAAAAAGAAATATGTTTATTTTAAATGATTTTCCTGGGCAACAACAGCTGAAAGTGCAGTAGCCATGGCAATTGCATTCTCTATGTGCTCGTTTGGAATCCGTGACTCCTCACAAAGGACTTGCACATTAGTATTACACATGTCTACTCTAATCAGTGTAGGTGCTTAACCCTCACCCCCCTTGCTTTGAAATATGGATCATACATACTCAACATTTGTATTGATTCCTTCCACTGCAGAAACATTAAAGCATTTAAAAGATTCTAATGCTTTTAAGTATTTAGGGTAACATGAAGCCTGGCAATGTGCGTCCTGTCAGGACTGTCAGACTCGGCTAAGGAAAAGTTTCTGTGCCCTTTATAAAATCCACATGAAAAATCAGGTTACTTTTAAGGGTATTCCCTTCTGAATTCCAATATTAATAGTGCCTGCAGGAACCTCCTCCACTCCAATGCTCTTTACAGCCCCAAACTCTGTGTACTGCTTCATTGAAAAATGAATCGCTTCTTGTTTATTGAGGTCATGGCAAGGTACTGGAATAGAAGAGTTAGTTAGAGCTTACCATTTTAAGATGTTTATTTTTTTTCTCTATAAATGTCCTGGCTTTGATCTTGCTTGCAAACTCCTTGTTGTTTGGTCTTTGTCTGTGTTTCCAGATACCATATCAATGAAGAATCCCTCTATAGGGTACTTTGGTATGAAAGTCTTGGCAACTTAATAAAAGCATGTACTCCCTTGATACTAACAGGACTTATTGTGTACGGTTTGTTTGTTTTCCTAGTTGAAGAAGCATATCACTAGTAGTCGTATTTTGTCGTGATTATAAGTGATTATAAACAATAGCAAACCGAAATAATGGCACAAGTGTGTAATAACTGTACTGCAAAAGCAAAGCAGCCCCATACAATTGGTGAGGCAGACATGTAAAGACAGACAGACAGGCATAGAAAGACAAACGGACCTGAAAAGACAGGCAGACAGACTATATCTGTTATAACTTATTATAAACACTAGCAAAAGACAATGGCAAAAGTGTATAATAATTGTTTTATTATTTCTAATCATATTCTATAATTGTTAACAGCATACTTAATAACGTGTTTATGGATTGTTTATAATCACTTATAATGGATACCTAAACCAAAGCATTACTAACATTCTGATAGTGTGAACTGGACAAGTGTTTTGTTCCATTATTTATTATTGCAGTTGACATGGACAGAGAGAATTCAAGCAGACCTGAAGTCTTGGTGTGTTAACCAGTAGACGGTTTTGGCAAAAACGCTGTAGTGAAGCAGCTGTGCACAGACACTGTCTGAAACCCTGCACACCATCACTCAGAAACCGAGAGACGCTGCAATGGAAACAGGATCCCAGGAGAAGAAAATATAAGCATTATCATGCGAGACAGCAAAATCCATAATACTGTACCTGTCAACACTATCTGAACAGACAGGTTTTTATCTATAAATAATATATTTTAGGCAAACCTTAAAGTAACTAAATAAGCATTTTTAAAATGCGTTCATTTTAAGTAAATGTTCAACCCAATTAATTATTAATACATTTAGGCTCTAAAGTTCAGTGCATACTGAATAGCAGGATAACATTGCCCATGTTAATTTTTTATTGTATGTTATGCAACTTCTTAAATGTATTAGTCTGGCATTATGAATGCTCTGGTTAGCATGTTACTCTATTACGGTGAGTTGTTTTATGTTAATAAACACACTTGAACACTTTAACATTTTACATGTGTACTAAAAAGTGATTTTAGGCAACTTTTGAAAAGTTGAATGTCTTTTGTCTTTCAAAGCAGCCCACATACAGTAGATGACTGCCAATGTGCCTATGCTGTTATAAATTAAAGCACAGGGAATAAAGCAAGATGGAGACTTTTATAGCAACATGCAGTGTGCAGCAAAACAGACACAACCCACCCAACCTCTCATGTACTATGAAACATGTCAATCATCTGTACTTAGAATACCCAATAAAAGTACAATGCAGAATTGCCTGTCTGTGTGTCTTTTCACAGAGACCTCCCCAATATACTGTAGTGTATCTTGTAAGCAGTTCATAAGCAGTTCTGTTCTGACAATGGGACAGGCCATACACTCAGTTTTGGTTCATTAAGTAGTTTAATCTTTGAGTCATCGCCCATTGCTCTTTCAGTAACCCAATTGATTTCTCGTGCATCTGTTAGCATAAGACAGTGGAGTGAGCTGGTCAACAAGGAGTATTCAAATACATGGTGACCTTTTCTGTTGTATATATTATAGACAGAGGAGATCAATGTTATTTGTTTATGGAGGCCTGCATATTTGACCTTTGTAATTGTAAATATTATCTGAACCAATAATCCATCAGTGAGTTATTATTAATGTATATTATTGTTATACATTATTAAGGGCAAAGGGTTTGAACCTTAGAGCAAGCCGCCCCCATTGACAATAACATGGAGTGTTCCAAACAATGCTGATAAAAATGTTCCAGGGTTCCTGAATCAGTAAATAATGCTTTGCGAGTCAGGGAGAGTTTGTTATCTAGGTGTCCCAGAGCCATGATTTGATATCCTTCTTCATTTCTTATTGTGCAAGATGATGAGGACACATGTTTCCACACCATGAACAAGGAAACTGCATGTGCTGTAATGTTACAGGGCTCAATGAGATTAGTGACTCCCATAGCAAGGCAACTGGACAAGGAAAGGAGGTGTAAACAAGTGGTCATGATATCTAAATGGTTTGATTCCCTTCAGTACCTAACATACACTCTGTCAGTTGTTTGTGTATCTGGATCATCAGCACTGTTTAATCTACAGATTCTATTCACAGTGGCCAAAACATTCAGATCAGAGATTTTAAGACTTTGTTCTGCAATTATAAGTATGCACATTGACATATCTGCAATACTGATCATCCATATGAGGCTGTGTGGTCCAGTGGTTAAAGAAAAGGGCTTGTAACCAGGAGGTCCTCGGTTCAAATCCCAGCTCAGCCACTGACTCATTGTGTGACCCTGAGCAAGTCACTTAACCTCCTTGTGCTCCGTCTTTCGGGTGAGATGTAATTGTAAGTGACTCTGCAGCTGATGCCTAGTTCACACACCCTAGACTCTGTAAGTCGCCTTGGATAAAGGTGTCTGCTAAATAAACAAATAATAATAATAGTATCGTTGATAATGATCTACTGCACATGTAGGTCCCTACTGGCCCATATGAACGGGATGATACTCTTTGATAATGTTCCATTCAGTGGGCTAAAATAACAAGCAGATCATGTGGAATTCCACAGACCATGTCTTAAGAGCATGTTTGACAGCTCACAGACTGGAAGGGTACACTGAACTATGTGAACATTGCTCGTTTCATTCTACTGACTGTATATTTACTGAATAGATCAGCTCCAGTTTCTGCCTGGTTAGTTACAGAAAGCACGAAGATCAATCAATTGACCTTGCTGTAGTTCTACGGGTCAAGAAGAAAGAGCTTATTAAAAGGTAAAAAAGAAAAGAAAACCCAGTATTCTCTCAGCTTTTTGTGTAAACTGTAAAAGTTTAACAAACCACAAATCTAGAATACACAGCAGTTATTTTTATTAACCCTTTGATTAAGATGCCATTGCAAAACCCTCAGCGTTAGTGCTCACCCAAGTGTGCTTTCTCAATATGAACAAGAATTGAATTGCCGCACTTGCAGCAACAGCACTTTAACAAGTCTATCACAACATGACTTCAAATCAGCTTATTGAGTGGCGAATGTAGTATTATTATGAACACATTGTGGGGTGGATTACAGAAGATTGAGTGATGGTAGGCCCCTCAGAGTTCATTCACTTGATGAATGTTCTCCAAACAAATCTTTTGCCGGTAAAACTTTATACAGTACTAGTATAGAAATATAAGTGACCACACAATAAATATCTCTGCATTGGAATGGGTTAAACTGAAGTCAGCCAGTGCCGTGTATAAAGCAGCACTGAAAAGTGGTGCAGTAAAACCAGACAATAGTAAAAGAACACTGGGTTGGCACCTACAGAATTATCAAACAGAAGCAGGCAAAAACTGTTCCAACACTATCTGCTAAAGGTTTTGTTATGCCATGATTTAAAACCGAATATCATTCTTTTAAAACCCAATATCATTCTGAAGTATAAGTATAAGTCTTTTTCTGGAATAGTTATTACATTTAACATTAACCAAACTTCTATACATGATCTTTAAAACACTGTTTATTGACAAAATTCCCCCCCCAAAATCAAAGGCTTACTACATCAAAATAGGAAGCACTGGGGAAAAAAACCCCTGCTCCTCGCCTGCAGACTACACTGGCTGTTATTGACAAGTCAGGCACAGTCTGCTCGGCTGCTAGAGTTGATGCATTGATCTGAGTCCCAGGGGGCTCTCCACAAATACAAGAAGTAGAGAAAGATGATGTTAAGCAGTGTGTTGTTTTTCTCTTCTGTACAGTTTAGAGATGGTGAGGCGTGACCAAAAGGAGCATCAGAGCAGCCTGTTGTATTAGAATGAACCAATACCATCTCCATTTCGACATGGATTTTCAATACACTGCAGTGCTGAGGCCTGTTAATTTGCCCATCTGCAACAGAGTGTTTACCGCAAGCGAAGAACAGAAGCAGTGCGGGTCTGTGTGGGGTGGGGCTGGGGTCTGCTCAATTGATCTGAATGGTGACGGATTGAAATACCGGTTGTTGTTTAAATTAATTAAAAGAAGAGGACTTTGAGCAAACTTTGAGCTCTGTCTTTCGGGTGAGACATAGTTGTAAGTGACTCTGCAGCTGATGCATAGTTCACACACCCTAGTCTCTGTAAGTCGCCCTGGATAAAGGCGTCTGCTAAATAAACAAATAATAAAATAATAACCACCCACCCAACCCACCAACCAACTAACCACCTACCCACCCAACCAACAAACTCAACCAACCCAGCCACCCACCAACCAACTAACCAACTGAAGACTGAAGTTCTTAAGCAATAAACAACCACTGATTTAGTAATGCTGCTGGTGGCAACAAGGTTTGATAGTTCTGACCATACTAACTGTATGAATCAGTATGTTTGCATGCCTTGAAAGATAACATGGGGCAGGGGGTAGATATAAATGCTGTATTCTGGAAGCAGGCAAAATAATAATAATACAAAATAAAAAAATCATACTCGAGTTTGTGTAACTTGTTGAAAATCAATTAGCTCCACCTGTCATGGATCCAACCACAATGTGCTGGAAGCCGCAGGGGGGTAATAATGTTCAGCGATATCTACTTTTCTTCTGAATGGAACCGTAAACATTGCCTCTTTTAGCCCTTTCCATTCACTGGCCTGGAAAGTAAAATAACACAACGGGACCAAGTTCTGTATTTGATTAATATCAAATATCAGTCGAAATAGGGTGGGTTAAAAGATCAAGCAATCCTCCGGAATTTCCACATAGAAACTGACACATTGATATGATTTTTCTTGACAGTGTAATCCTTTCACTTTACAGTAAACAGAATACTACTACCCGTGGCACCACTGTAATAAATAAAATAAAAAGAATAACTGTGGGTAACGCTTTACATTAAGGGTCTCCAAGTACATTGTACGTACACTGTAATTGTATGCATGGTTACCTTCTGTGGCACTTACATTGCAAATACACAATCACATGTGTAAATACAGTGCCATTACAAAAGACATTGCCAAGTGCTGACACATTCCATTTTGTAATTAAGCATGGTGTGGCATTGTGACAGCATAACTATATGAGTAATTACTGTGCTTCCGACTGTGCTTCTGACAGACTCGGCTGGGCAATGCCTTCATGAGCACCATCTTGGAGTGGAGGGGTGTTGTGTGGTAATCCAAAGCAAGCTCTACACAAAGCAAGCTTTCACTCAGTGCCCGGTTGTGTAGCCATGGCGTTGCAGTAGCCGCGAGCTGTGGCACAGACACTTTTTGAGCTGGGCGCAGGCTCCCTGGGCACGCCCTCCCAGCCAATCAGGGCCTCCAGATCAACTTAGCAATGGGCGAGCCTATTTGCTCAATTAGTTGCCTAGCAACGCGTCTCCTGTTGCGTGTCCCAGCTGCTTCCATAAAGGCACACATGCACCCAGGAACTAGTGACAGGGTACTCCCTGTCACAGTGCCTTACAGAAAAATAGAATCAATCTGTTGTTTATATTGTGTAACTTGTTGAAAATCAATTGGCTTGGCATGTTACAGATCCAATTGCATTTTGTTAGCAGTCACAGTAAACTATTTTCCCCTGACAGCTTTGCATTCTACCAAGTTACATTTTAATGCTTCAGTTGTTCTCCGGCACTATGCTTTTTAATAATTGAGAGTTAACAACAATTTGCTTTATAAATATTAATTTTGATGTGCTCTGTGTGTTTCGTTAGTTTGTTTGCATATGAATTTTTAACCAGGCATTCATCTGCAGTTTTGCTTAAAAAAAATACATTATTTCTGTCCACAAACTTTGTCATGGATTTGTTAGTCAAGTCTATCTGTGAAGCTTTATATTTTGTTAGAACTTTAATGGCTCTATAAGCACAAGATGGAAATTTCCCACTGACGTGGCACACATTTTTCTTAATAAATCTCGTCATGCATTTGTCATCTTAAATCACAATCTAGATTTCCCCAGATTTCCCTTCCTTATGTTTGAAAGTTCCTGGAGCACTGCAATTTTATTTGTTCATTTCTTTGTTTTTACATTTTACTCAGAAAATGATACCTTGTTTAACAGCCTATACTTTTCAAGGGTAGCTGGATCCCTGTGGTAATAAAATCTACAGTATATTGAATTTTGATAATCTGAGTATTGGGTGGTTCAACTGTTAATCTGCAAACAGAAAGCATCAGAATAGACTTTTGGTTTTTCTCATGTGAAAATAAAAGCCACAGTCTGAAGAACCATTGTCATTTCTATCATATTTTCTCATAGAAAAAAAAACATGTGATTTGGGTATGAACTTGGATGTTTAGCTGAGAGGGTTAGCTGACTGTGTTCATCCTTAGAGAGGCCATGGAGCTCACATCATTGCCTAATGCAGAATACAAATCAGGTAAACTTCTCAGCATGTATCTTATGCACCTAGCCCTGTTTGAATTAAATAAATGTAACTTTGAGCATAACTCATGAGTTAAAACTTTGTGACTAGAATCCAGCATCTCAAAGTGCACGGCTGAACTTGAAAACTGACCCCTGCGAGCTTCATCAGCTCTTGAATATGAGCCAGTTCTGTCATTGTGTGGGACACAAACCCCCACACAATGTGCTGCTCAGACTGAAAGACTTTAACATGCCGTGATTGGCACAGTGATGTTTTGACGGTGAGGAAAGGGGTCACACCTAAAGAGAAGGTTGACTCCAGTTCTATGCTTCCCTCAGGGATACACCCATTACTTTCTACCTTGAAAGTCACAAACCTCTCTGATGGAACCCTAAACCCATCTGGCAAGTCCATGCACGTGTCTCTCAGATACTGCCTCGGGCAATTGATGTGACTCAGAAGCGGTACGTTAAAGCAGAATTCTCCTCTATGTGTGTCCATTGGGGAATAAAATGACTTTTATTTCTGTCATATATGTGTTGTTACCTTTTTACCCCAACCTGCCACACAGTTAGGCTTCATTTTACATTTTAGTGTGAGCTGATGAGTCTAGGCTTTTTCACCTGGATTCCCTGTGTGATGAAGATGGGAAAAGACACAAATTAAGTGTCGTGGAGATAGCGATGGATTATTCAGTTTGGTTTACTGGATGGAAGAGGAGTTTTGGAACCTACAGGGTACAGTAAATCTGCTGGGTTGCAGCAATAGCTGTAAGGGATGAAAACAAAAATGAGCAGCTTGTCTTCACATATTATATGCCACTAGCAAAATAGTCCCATTGAGACCATGCATAGGAAATAGGTGTGAAGCCCCACAGCAGAGATAAGTAAGGGAATAGAGAGGAAACAGAGCACCTTGCTGTAGCCTGGAGCTTTCAGACAAGTACCGTATTCACGCAAGATATTTTTTAATCAACAAATACTTCCATGGAAAAACTAATTGAAATTGAAATCTGTATCTCACCAACAAGGAGTAATGGGACTTTGAAGGCAGTCAATCATAATTGAATGGCATTTGTATTCATGTTTGAAAGTATTATGAATGTATGAAGTGGAGTTATTTATTTATGTACCCTGGTAAATTCACATTTGACTCCAAGACTATAGGAGAGCATAGCTCTTTCTTGGTCAACCCCAATGGGAGAAGGTGCTTTCTCTTGATAATGAACCATTATGTCCTATGCTTTACAGCTACTCTTCACTACACTTCACTATGATGTAACACAGTCAACCCTTGACTTCATGTGGTATTATTACACTGTAATTGCATGTGTAGTTCTATAGAACCTTTATGCACCTGCATGGCTACTGTACATACAAAACTTGGAAACGCTTTGGTTGTAAATGACTAGTGGTGTTAAATTATTATTTCTTTACCCACATGCCAGATAATCGTAAATCAGCATTTTATATGTGAAGTGGTCTAAATAAATGTACATTCTGCATGACAAAATGCACAATTTTAAATGAAGTTTACAAATTATACACAAAATAGATATTCCCCTTATTTTTAATTTCCATTTGGCTGCTGCTCGCTGGTGGGAGAGCCATCTCACTCTACGCTAGTAGTTTCCATTACAGCGAATTATGCTTCCATTCATTTTTCTTGATCTCATTAACATGCATTTTGATTAACAAGTTTTCCTTACCTAGTTGTTGAGACAGGAAGTGATGTATGTGACCTGCGACAATTAAGCTTTTTAACAGGAAATGCGATCATTAATGACCTCATCAACCCAATTTCAAAGCATTAACGGATTGATTTAATTAACACATTTAATTTGAAAATCACTTGCTACTAAAGCTCTCGTTACTATACCGTGAGTTCGATGCAATAACACTGGTTTTTGAAAATCCTGCCCCATGAGTCCAAAACCAGACCTACAATCAGGTACATTCTGCATCTATTTTCTTTTTAATGCTGGTCATTTTTAACAGCAACGTGCAATTAAAACAAGTAAAGCAAATTTTAAACACATCAATCCAGCACTCCAAAAAAAAAAAGAAAAGCACAGTGCAACAAGGGAGAAGTTGAACTAATGAGTCATGTAAAGTTTACTTATACTCACGAGACTGCTTTTCTTATTGTAATGCATGTCAGTGTAATACACTGTGCCCTGAAGCATGGGGCTGCTTAACTGCTGTAAATGCATATACTGTACAATGTAAATTATACTTACCGTTTACATTCTTACAGGTAAAAATCTCAAGGCAAGTGCAGTAAGCTGCTTTTAAAGTTCCTGTTCCTGTAATGCAACACCTGCAGTACCTGCAGCACCTGCAGCCCTTGATTGGAGCTGGGATTGCTATTGTTTCTTGCATTCTAATTATGTTAACTTTCAATCAATTAAATCTGTATTAAGTTCTGCACACATAGAGTAATATTATGTTAATGTTATTCATTTTAGGCGCATTGACTTCCTTGTACGTAGAGTGTTTATATGCAGATTCACTAATAGTAATTATTTTTTAATTAGCAGGTATTTTGCGAAGAGCAGGTTTTGCAGAGAAATGTGCAGTGCCTGTTTCTGAGGAATGAGTCGATAATAATATGCACACACTGTATTCCATCTATCACACCTGGTCTGGTTACATCAATAATATATAAAAATATCACAGAAGCAAATTACAGGCGATATAAAGTACTTTTTTGTTCTAGACAAAGCTGGGATCACATCACACTCATTACAGCCCTTGTCAATTGTACAGTCAGACTAAGTAACAGCAGAGTTGTAAAATGAAGTAGAGGACAATATGCAGTTTAATATTCTACTCCTGTCACTACCAATATCAGCTCCACAATGAACTGCTAATATGGAAACTGTCTTGTTAATTGAGAATTTTTTTTTGTTCATGATTTTGTGCTTGAATGAAACTGTGCATAACATCCTTAAAGGCCTCATATTGTACACTTTGGTTATCATCAATCTGTTTTCTCCTTTTCGGCTGTATATTGTCTGCAGATAAATAGAACTTGAATGCTCAAAATATGCTAATAGAATGTTATCCGCATTGGATTTTAGCAATGCCAATGTCAAAACATTGATTTTGTTCTCTACGTGACTTAGCTGGTGGCATTTATTATTTTTCAATTACTTGTTAAGCGAGGAATCAAACTGATAAACGATTCTCTTAAACAGTCCAATTATTTAAAAAAATATGCAGAGAGAAGCCAGAAAATGTGTTACTGACAATAGGCACGTTACCTCCAAAAACTGATATATGCTGTCATTTGTTTTGAATAATTGCTAAGATGTTGATTATAGCAAAGCGGGGATTTCATGTTCCATAGAGAAGCTTTAAAAGCTTTACTGCTCTGATCAAAGTTATCTGTGAAACCATATGAAACAAAAACAATGAAATCAAATCTGCAGATGCTACATTGACAAGAACATATTGCACTTATAGAATCCCTGCTACCATATACCGCCAGCCCCTAAATGCAGAGGTAACTCAGTGGACATAAAATAAAAGCACCTATTTATAAAAGTACATTATGTAGAATACACCCACAGCTACTGAAATGCAACCTGGACTCACTCTCCAGATTTTAGAATGCTGTATAATTCATTCAGGTTTGTCCCTTTTATTATCTGATTTTATGATGTCCTCATAAATGTTTTATGATCTGGCTTATGACCGCGTAAGTAACACAAAATGCCATGGAATGCTGAGCATCTGTTACTGTATCTTCCGATTATTTTTCCAGCATAATTGTATTCATGGAACGTTAAGTTAAATAATACATATTATTTGACTGAAAGGGATATATTGTGTTAATGTTTCCTAATAGTTATTTCCATACATGTTTAATATCCTATTATGTGTGTGTGTGTCCAGTTTGATGGCTGGTAGTGTTGTTTGTGCTTTACTCATTATTTTCCATGCTTACTCATTATTCCTGCAAAACTGATTCTGAAAAGTCTGTGGAGGAAGTGGGGAAGCATTTCCGTGTTGCACAGGATTTAGTGCACACTGCTTCACTTATAGACCTCACTGCACGGTGCACCACCCATTTAGAGACTCTTTGGATGGTTAATGCATTATTAAAAACTTTAATCTCACTGCTGTTGCTAATACAGCATGCTGCCATATCAACCCTGTTTCACTGGGTGCAGTGCGTTGTGGCTGGCATTGAGTCTGACAGGTAAAGATTCAGCAGAATGTATCTCTGAGTTTGCAGAGACCACATTTCGGGTTAAATTATTTACACAGGGTTGTCCTTTGACTAGATTTATTATTACCAATATGCAAAGGGATTACTCATTCACTATAGGAAAAGCCATGGGACCCAAGAGAGAATGTTGATCTAATCTACAGATTGGCCAAGTCGAATTCGACAGAATTTAGCAAAATTCATTGAATTTCAACAGAAACAACTCACACGGATCAGACGTTTTGTTCTTTTGTGTATTTGTTTTTTAATAGGCATGACATGAAACATCTGAAAGCCATGTTAATCTGTCGTACTGTTGTACAATCAAGTAGCAATCTATTCAAGAAGACAAGGAGTCACTTAAGATATGATTACATCTTCTTACTCTGTCTGTCTTTGTCTCTTTCTAATGCCACCTTTCCATCTGCCACAGGGACCATGGAAGCTGAAAGAAAGGCTGTAAATCCATTATCTTAAATATCGGAGGTACAGTAGGTGAATTCATTTATGAATGATATGAAAACACAATATATCAGGTGATCTTTTACCCTTGAATAACGACTGGTTGCAGATTAGATCGCAGGCTGCAGATAGAACCAGACCTAGTCTGATATTAGAACAAGACAAGATTGAGTTTTACAGGCAGGTTCCATGGAGCAGAAGAAAGAGTGGTATTAAAACAAAATCTGACAGTAATCATAAAACTCCATTTACTGTGTATGTTACTTCTATGAAGTGTAGCAACTGGGGTACAATAACTATAGAAAAATCCATCAAAAAGTTCCACTGCTTAAGTATAGACTTACTGTCTTAAAAAAGAGTACTTTTCATTACAGGGTGCAGTATGTGTTTCTACAGACTACATAGCAATACATCTATCCAGCAGAGCAAGGACACAGAATGCAGTTTGTCACATTCTATTAGGCCTGCTTAAAGAGAACTGTCAGAGTGTTCCACACAATACTGCTGCAATCTGAAATAAACACTAAAAGTGCCATTTATCCAATTGAAACTGATAGGTGGGCTGAGCACTGTAGTCTTATTACTGCCAAATATAATACGTTTGGAACAAGCTGGGGCTGATGGAAGCATGCTCATTTAAATTGGCAAGGCAAATGTGCATTCCCTTAGCTGAACTCAAGCTAAGTTAAGGTACGCTGAGCACTAGACAAGAAAAATAAATAATTAACGCACCCTCTTGGGGCTGTTGAAACAGCCTTAACTAGGGTTCAGCTGATCCAAATTTCAATTTCAATTTTCAAACCCTTGAGATATCAAGGGGGTCGTGGCTGGAGACCCAGATAGCAACGTAACGGACCACTTGACTAGCTAGGGAGTCTATAGGCATGACCACTATGCAATTCAGACCAGTGGGGGATCTGGGGGTCTAAGATGCAACACTGAAGGAACTCCAAGCAGACATGTTTACAGATCCCCATAGATATGCACCAGCATACCCGGGGAAGCACTGATCTATGTACCAGAGACACAGCCAGTCACACACATGTAGACCGACTCTGATTTGAGGCTTACGAAGCACACTGTGCCATTTAAAAACAACAATCCATAATTTAGGATGATTCTAATGATTTGAAGAAGCCTGGTGAAACAAATAGATAATAATCTTGGGGGAAATATGCACAGGGAATCATCCATAGCCAAAGTTGTTTACTGTGCTAATGTTTCCGGAATACATTATGGAATTCCCTTTGGTGGTTTGTTTGGGGGTTTTAACAGATCAAAAACTCTTTTCATTTTTAAATTTTGAATCTGTATCCGTGGTGCTCATTACTATACCAGATGACAGCACCGGAGAGCTGAGAATGGGAATCTGTCAACACAGCCACTCAAACATTGACAGATCAAGAATCCTTCATGGCCATCTGAACTGTAGAACTGTAGAACTGTACCAAGCAAACAGAACTCCTGCAGTTATTATAGTATTGTGGACTCTATAAAAATAAATACATACATGAATATAGAGAACCATTCATCTACAGGCAGATGCAAACCAGACCAAGTTTCTCTTTTTGATTTACCTTTTTGTTTTTCTGTAGGGAATTAGAATGCTGTGTATAATCCCAGTAATATTGAACAGTCTTGAGAATGACGCCTCAATCAAATGGAATCCCTGTTTGCAACTTTTTTTCCCTTATTTTTTGGTGGGGATGGTGTGGGTGAGGGACAATGGTATTGGCTGCTGACACGCAGGGTATTACAAACCCAATCAGTAGCAGATCCTGGTCCAATGATGACAATGAGCAAGTAAAAAAAATCCCTCTTCTCTCTTCCTCCCGGAGTTTCACACCAATTCAAACATGGTTACATTGAAAATAGCGAGTGTTGTGACAAACCGACTAATCCACCCTAAGCCCTCAATCTATCTACTGTAAACATTTGTCATTACTGGCAAATCCTATGGAAGACTATTATAAGGTTGGAGATTTTTCTCGAACTGTCTCCTCTAGGAGGTTTGCAGTAAGACACAGCCTTGCTGTGACAAGTGGATTTCAGGTGGAATTAGTTTTCTTTCACAGTATCAATTCCAGGTGCGGACTGCTTTTAGCAGTATAGTAAGTAGAAGAAAAAAAATGAGGTCCCTCTCTTCAGTTGTCATGTTTTCTTGTTAGGATAGATTTTCCCTTGACTTGAGCAAACTCCTTTCAAATTTACTATCACTTAAAACTGTTAGCTTGTCAGAAGCACTTTGCTCCTACAAGCCCCTGAGAATATCCTATAGATTCCTGTTGCTTCATTAGGTCATATATGTGAAGTACATAGGAGAACAGTTGAATAGAAATCCCATTCTAGTTACAGACCGGAGAGACCCCAGAAATACAAAGTTGCAGAAAGGTGTGCAGTGCACCACAATGCCCTGTTAATTGCAATGTAAATGCATCCCCAAAGCTTTTAAATGCAGCGTGATTACAAAGATAATATCAACTTCCTAACATTTAACATGTCGTTGCGATGTAACTAAACTGCTATATGGGTAATCAATGTGTTATTACAATGTAACTAATATGTGACAGCACTATAATATGAAGTGTTACAGATTTGTATACACTATCAAACCCTGCTAATGCATCTCTTATTTCAGAAGCATTGTCGAACATTTTAACTAGTGTACTGGTATTTTAAACTCCCTTAAAACAGACCTCCATCATCTTCAGATGCTTCCACACCCTGTTCAGATTCTCCTTATGGTTCCTGCTGTTCTTCAAGCTTGGCCATTTTCTTTCACAGCTTGTCCTTCTCCAGTGTCATACATCTTTCTCAGTGACAGAGTTATCAGTGACTGCAGATGTTTGCAAAAAGCTGGCAAAACATTATTATTTATTTCTTAGCAGATGCCCTTATCCAGGGCAACTTACAATTGTTACAAGATATTACATTATTTTTACATAAAATTACCCATTTATACAGTTGGGTTTTTACTGGAGTAATCTAGGTAAAGTGCCTTGCTCAAGGGTTCAGCAGCAATGTCCCCCACCTGGGATTGAACCCAAGACCCTCCAGTCAAGAGTCCAGAGCCCTAACCACTACTCCACACTGCTGCCCCAACACAGAGGGTAATGAGTTTGTCAAAGCCAGGAGATATGGAAGACTCTGCCCAGACTTGAAATATTAAGAGTGGGATGCATGGATGGTCAATATTTGTTGAATATCATTTGTTTGTTTTAGAAAAAGAAAAAAGAAAAAGGTGCAACATCTACTTTAAGAACTCTTTCTATTAAAAAGAACAATACTATCTTTTAAATATTTAATATTCCAAATGAGGTAACACATCTCTTTTACAGTACATGGTGTAAGAAACTGGCATCTCAGTGTATCGGATTGAATGGAAAAACAAGGGCTGGAGGCAAATTGCAAAGCACAAGTTTCCAAGACAAAGACTTACCATTTAAGTAAGTAAGCAGCTCTGTGGTTGTGAGGCAAGTCTTCGCTGATGCCAGTGTTAGTAACCCATCAGCCGCTAGAAGGAGTTCCATTACAATGGGCACCCTGTGAACACTGGTCGTACTGGCTGTTTTTGTCTTTTACACAAACCACAAAAAAAAATCTTTTAAAATAATCTATGCACAAGCTGTCCTTAAACTATTTTTGTAATAATAAAAAGTAAACTTCACAATCGTTCATCATAGTCAAAACCCTGCAGCAATGTACTTTTAAGTTGTAGGTTAATTACATTCATAACCAAACACTTTGATAATTAGTATTATTATGCTCTCAAGATAATTACCAGCTGTATTTTCAAATATACTGTTCTAATTTAGAGTGATAACCCTCTTAATTGTACCACGCTATACAATATACCTTTGCTATCGCGTTACAGTATGATTAGATAAAATACAATATCTTAATGTTTTAAATAATTAAACTCCAATTAAAATAAAATTTAAAAAGTGGAGAATAATTAAGATTAATTTTGGTGCTTTAGAAAGCAGCTGGATTGGCATTGCTGAAATTATTATTATTATTTATTTCTTAGCAGACGCCCTTATCCAGGGTGACACAATTGTTACAAGATATCACATTATTTTTACATACAATTACCCATTTATACAGTTGGGTTTTTACTGGAGCAATCTAGGTAAAGTACCTTACTCAAGGGTACAGCAGCAGTGTCCCCCACCTGGGATTGAACCCACAACCCTACGGTCAAGAATCCAGAGCCTAACCACTACTCCACACATGCTGCCATTATAAAAATCCGTATCATAAAAATGGATAACAGAAACACATATTCCCAAACTAAAAGGCTACTGGTTTTTGTCCACCCTCCCATTACTTATCAAGTAGTATTTATCAGATTATTATTAATAATCTTCAGATGTAAAGCTAGCTATTATTATTATTATTGTTATTATTACCCATGCAATTGAAAAGTAATGGAGATCAAGGGCAACCAACCCACCTAAAGAAGGCATTAAAACACCAGCGCTTTGAGATGGTGGTCCACTATGAAAGGCGCTATATACAATACAGATTGATTGAATAACAAGGATTGACATACTGCACGCCGCCAAGGGAAGGCATTCCTATAGTATAAGCCATACATTGAAACACGATTGAAGGCTCTTTCTTGCATTTTCTTTCGTAGAGACTGAAAGGATGTGCAATTATTGAAAGAAAAACAAATAAATGTTATTTGCAGATGGTGGCACATCATATCTCAAGGTTTTGACCCACTGCGAAGGTAACAATTTCATATTGCCAAGGCATTGGTAAATAGCATTCATTTTTTTTTCTTTCTTTGTGGTTATTTAGTGCTTCTTGGAGGGTGAAGGACTGACAGCTCAGGAGGTGCATTCTTCATTTACAGCAACTATACAAAGTGTTTGTGTGTGTGTGTGTGTGTGTGTGTGTGTGTGTGTGTGTGTGTGTGTGTTTGTGTGTGTGTGTGTGTGTTTGTCTGTGTGTGTGTGTGTTTGTGTGTGTGTGTGTTTGTGTGTGTGTGTGTGTGTGTGTGTGTGTTTGTGTGTGTGTGTGTTTGTGTGTGTGTGTGTGTGTTTGTCTGTGGTGTGTGTGTGTGTGTGTTTGTGTGTGTGTGTTTGTCTGTGTGTGTGTGTGTGTGTTTGTCTGTGTGTGTGTTTGTCTGTGTGTGTGTGTGTGTGTATTTAACAATATTTAAGATGGTACTGCAACTTTGTTTAAATCTGTGACTAAAGCTAGACTGAGTCTTAGGAATGTCAAGCCTCTACCATGTGAGCCCAACCCTCCTATTGCACTATTACATCTAAATTACTCTATTCAATGTCATTCAACAGAAAAGCAATGGATGATTTTATTCCCAGTACAAAAAATAATTCCCAGAGTTACCAATTTCATTTTGACACATGCAGGATTGAATGAGCGGCATTCCTGTTCTATATTGTATTCCTACATAATTTAAATTTAAGTGGCCAGTTTCACAGACCCCAATTAGCACTGATCTCAGACTAACTGGTGTTATATTAGGCAAAGTAGACCAAGACTAGTGCAACTCAGCGTCTGTCAAACTGAAAGCCTATCAGTAAATGTTAAACCCTGTTTCATGCAACTCATTGCAAACAAAACAAAAAGCAAGTTAGCACAAGTTAGGGACATCCCTTTATTTGAACTGTTACTCCCACACACAATCAGTTATGTTCAAGCATTATTTTATAATGCACTGAAAAAACTGCAACACTTTCGATAGTATGTAACCTCTTCTCCACCTCTGTTCCCCCCTGCGTACTCTCTGTGGGATGGTTCGGGCCAGCCATTTAATTCCAGGTTTGAACATCTACGCAACCACAATTCCATCATTGGCACATAATATAGGTACTTGTCCTAGTCTGCCACTCAAGGCACACACTCATACTGATCACTTCTTAGCTCAGCCAGCTTGGATAGCTCTACTTAGCTGGAGCCCCCTTCTAATTGACAAGAGAGAGTCTGAGTTGTCAGATTTTTAGTAACAGAAGCTGGTTAACTGCCTGTGGAGTCCATATTATGCATCTGTCAAGTGGCATTGTACACCCATTGCACATATTTATGCTTTTCATACATATGGTCTTCTCTCATGTTCTTTAACCTATCCATTCCTCACAAGTAATTGTCTTGCACTTACAGTGGCATGCTGGTGCAAGAAAGCTGACCGCCCTCTCCCACAAAATTGCTTCGGTATGGTACTGGGCCTAGGTTTGGCATCATTTTCGCCCCATAAATGGCACATCTATTTTGGAACCACTATTAGTAAGTGAATTGATTTGTTGAAAACCACACTTCAGTGTACAGTAAATATTAGTATTGCCACAGACTTCATGAGTCTTTTATCTAGGTGTACTAGTATTGTATTGTGGCAAGCATTTAAAAAGTTCCATATTTAGTTTTTTAAACCACAGTAGATGTGTATACCCGTTCTTCGGTCCTATTGTAAGTGACTCTGCAGCAACAGCAGCAGTTGTGCCTGTCCCTGAAAGTCGCTTTGGATAAAAGTGTCTGCTAAATGACTAAGTAATAATAATAATAATAATAATAATAATAATAATAATAATAATAATAATGTGCATCTATAGGGAGTGTGTGTGTGTGTGTGTGTGTGTGCGTGCGTGCGTGCGTGCGTGTGTGTGTGGTGGAAGGGTTCTAGTGATATTTACATAGCTCCACACTATGCATGGATTATTTAATGTGCACGTTTCACATGCTTCATGGTTCGATACATTTAACCAATTTCTTTCCATCTATTACCAGTGCTTTGAAGTTATTCTTTCTATGTAGTCTGATATTTAGAAAGGGCTCTCTCTCTCAGCAAACAACAATGACGATCCCTTGTAAGCTCTTTTCAATCTCTTTGAGAGGTGTTCTGTGACACACTGATTTAGAAGCACTTCTGCTTCTCATCCCTTTCTGATTATCTGAGACCCAGTTCTATTTCATATTCCAAGCCTGTTAGGTTTTTAAAATTTTTTTCGTTGGAGTGATGTTCCTATTAATCTTAAGATCTTCCTTATAGTGTAACTTTCCTTTTTTTTGGTGAGAACATCAGATTGACATTATCCAACCTGCATGGACTGGTAGACGTAATATGGATTGAATTTAGTTTAACTAATATTGGAACTGTATTCAGCATTCTTCTGAGGTGTCAGATCTGTGCAGAAGAAGAAGAAGAAGAAGAAGAAGAAGAAGAAGAAGAAGAAGAAGAAGAAGAAGAAGAAGGCCACTACACACATCTAAACAAATCACTATCCTAGCAGTTCAAAATATGCAAGCCAACTTCCTTATGATTTTTTCGCCAATCAATCTTTGTAAGAAGCTACACTTCAAGAAGTAGCCAAAGAGATTATTTAAATGTGTATGCTCCATAAATCATTTCAAATATATTATCTGCTAAAAGAAGGGAGAAGCATATATTACATTTCCCCACAATACCAGGCCTCATCAAACCGGTGCAACAACAGAGGACTGACACTCTAAATGAGCACATTTCTGCAGCAGGAATTTCCATTTGGTGCCATTCTGAATACGGCTGTGTTTTATCATACTGTTAACACAATCTTGCTTGTCTATTGATGCAGGGCTGTAACGAAGCTCCAAATTAGAAGGCAGTGCAAGAGTAGCATGTGCAATCCTTTAAATGGCATCATTTGTCAAACGTTATTTCGTAGGACTTTGCACTGATGATAATATGCAGATTACAGCAAAATTAAATGGCTTGTAAAATAAAAAAAAAGCAAGTGAAAGGAATTATTTGCAAGAACCTCAATCAAGGGTGGGAGAGACAGGTTGACTTGGCCCTAGTGGGCAGAGATAACAGTAATTAATCTCGTCGGAAGAGCTTCTGTTAAAAAGCCCATGGTGTTTGACAAGAGGCAAATCCTTCTTTTGAATTTTAATGAACTGTTTCTGAATGTAATTTGTTTTAATATGTATGTACTGATGCTAACTTAAGAGTTCTACAAATCAACTCGACTGAAATAAGCTTTGAGATTTTTATATTAAAAAAATGCTCAAATTGCAGTCGACATTGTACAATTGTACAAATACACATATTAGTCTTTATTTTATATAGCGCCTTTCATAGTGGACCACCATCACAAAGTGCTTTACAAGATGCAGTAACAACAAGAAAATCCATAATGCTTTAAATACAGAGAAATGCATAATACATTAAATACAGTGAAAAGTGCATAAGACATGATAGTAACAAAATACATGAAATAGTAGCAGCAACAAAGCAGCTAATAGCAGATATCAGGCTTAAAGAGCGTGGAAAGCAAAAGAGAACAGGTGGGTCTTGAGAGCTGATTTAAAGTGAGCGACGGTGGGAGCATCATACACCAAAGTATATAATAATCCTGAACTTTACAGGTAGCCAGTGCAGCTGGGCAAGACGGGGGTAAGAATCTGGTAAAGATCCTGGCAGCGGCATTCTGAAATAGCTGCAGTCGGTTTATGGAGCGTGCCGGGAGACCACCATATAGAGAGTTGCAGTAGTTGAGTTGAGAGGAGACAAATGCATGACAAAGTATCTCCGCAACTGGGAGGGAAATGTAGGGACGGACTTTGGAGATGTTTCGAAGATGGTCGAAGGAAGATTTGACCATGGAGGAGATGTGGGCATCAAAGGAGAGTTTGCTGTCAAGAAGTACACCAAGGCTTCATACTGTGGGGGAAGGCAGCAGCAGACAGTTTCCGAGGTTCAGGGCAGCTATATTTAGATTCTTAAGTTGAGTTTTAGATCCTACCAGAAGGATTTGCTAGTGTTCAGCTGAAGAAAACTGGCAGACATCCAGGCCTCGATGTCTTGAATGTAAGCCAAGAGCCGGAGCATAGGAAAAATGAAGATGCTAAAATAATAAGTTAAAGGTTTTTGCAAATCTAGCTTGGGTGGGGAGAGTCCCATGACTGAATCTGCTGAAATGAAATTCACCAAAAACAACGAGGTACTTTAAATAGTTAAAATAATAAGCTCTAAAAAAACGTTTATTTAATCACACGTCTTTATACGACTCACTTTCTTCTCCATGTGATTTCTTTCAGATGAGCTATACATATTTTTTGTATTGTTTAGCAATGCAATAATGAAGGCTAATGCCCAGCCTACACTTTGTTTAAACCTTTTATTTTGGCCCTCGTGCCCTGTTTATTTTGTTCCTCTTTTTGTGCTTGTTTTTGTTAAATAAACGTGCGCACCAGCACTTAAACTGCAGCTTTCGGTCTCTGGGTCTCTTTCCTGTCGGTAGACAGTCTGGGCTGTGATGCTACCCTGTCACACCATAATTTCTGCATTGTTCAGAATCATTATGTTAAATGGCTGTACTGTGCACTAATGTGTTTTTGGAGTTCAGGGTTGAAGTATTCTGTTATTAGTTATATTTAAAGTAAGCCACATGACCCAGGTTGTTAACGACTGCACTGCAGAGGATTCATTCACTGCGTGGGCTTTTCATTACAATGCTGCTCTCTGACGGAAAACTTGACGTGGGCTATAATTGCATTACCCTTTCACGAGAAAAAGAGATCCCAGGGGATAAATGAAGGATGATAACAGTAATATTTAGATCAGATAAAACAACAGGAATGTGGGTAGCAATACAGTACACAAGATTTTCAAGGTTGTTTCTTAAAATTAAATACAGACATAAATAAAGACTAATGAAATAGCTGATATTTAACACATGGACCGTCCAGTTCTTCTGCAGAATTCCCTAATTAAGTGTATCAAGGCCTACCGTAAAACCTAATTCAGCTCTGCTGGGTATGGATCTGTATTAAGCTTGCCTGTAAGCTGCCCAGAGCAGCGCTGTCCTCTGACACTGTAGCTCTCGGTTGGTTGCATGGCAGGCCTGCAGAGTGAAAAGAAGCGGTCGGCTGACAGCACACGCTTCGGAGGACAGCGTGTGTTTGTCTACAGGGGTGGTAGGGGTGAGCTGAGCCTAAAAAATACAATTGGACATTTCAAATTGGGAGAAAAAAAGAAAGTACACTCTGAACTTAAACATTAACATATTATAAACCATTAAATCTAAATAGAAAATGAAGCATGATATTAAAGTACTTAATCTGTTTTTATGGAACTTGATTAAAACATTTAGAATGCTTTGTCAGCCATTGGCATTCTGAGTATGAGATCTACACTCTCAGGGAATTCTAAGTGTAGTTGCTACTAATAGGTGCCAATGCGGATGTGACTAACAATATCATTTATAGCACATTTATAGATGATAATTAATTACAGATAGCATTGTAACAAAGTTAAAATGAGCATTTGGGGTTGAACATCACCCTAGAAATATTCAAATATTGAAGCATAAATAAAATATGTATTTTTGGCAACAAAAAAAAAAGCAAAACATATCAAGTGCTTTGCTACCCTGGCCAATTTCACATGCACTGGTAATATCATACTCTCAGGTACAACTGCAGCTGCTTGCAACACACCCTGGGGATGAACGTGTGAAGAACAGTTAGTATCTTGTTAGTGGTGACAGGCATAGTCCAAAAATGGCTGGTGCAAGACACTCAGACTAAAAAGGTTGAATTAAACAGATTGTATGCATGACTTGGAATTGCCCCTATATAGATAGATAGATAGATAGATAGATAGATAGATAGATAGATAGATAGATAGATAGATAGATAGATAGATAGATAGATAGATAATTATAATTTTTATTAAGAAATGTAATCCTCAACCCTAATGAGATTGTGTACATAACGTACAAAATGTATGCAGTTAATTAGAAACCCAATTGACATTTGATTGGGTTATATAAGGAAATTAAGTAAAGCAATGTTGTTACATTACAGGGTTCAGTTTGATTTTGGTTAATCCTAATTAGAAAACCTTTTTGCAGTTGACAGGGGAGACAGTTCATAAAAAGACTTCCTCATGAAGTCTCTGATAGGCTATCTAAGGGAAGCATATAGATTATGCAGCAGCCCATGTTGTTTCAAATAAAGCGATTACCATTGGTATGAGCGGCACTATGTGAGAGACTGTAATTGCCAGCGGATTGACTATGTGACAATTCCATGGTAACAACGAATTAGAAATGAATTCATTACATTGTAACAATGTGCTTCCAAGATCAGCTCATTTATAAGACTTTTTTTTTTTTATCCCACCAGACTGCAGGGAAGGCAGTTCACTCTTGTTATCAATCCTGGAATTATGAAGTACTATACTGTACCATACAGCTACACAGAATTTATGTTGCAGTTATTTTTGAAACAGAAATGCAATTCCGAAGGCACGGTTGGAATTGATAACTCTGGTTTGCCATACCTAAATAGTGTTACAAAGTATTTGTGATTTTTTTTTTTTTATTATTATTTTTTATTGCTTTGTGATATTTCATTATTGTACTGCCATACGGCAATGTGTACATATTTTACTGTTATACAAAATGTATGTAACATAATTGCTTTGTTCTCCACAATTCCACATTGTAATATTATATTTATTCAAAACAGCTGTAAATTGGGGCACCAAGACCAGTGATTAATGATACATGTGTTGTTACTAAATATTAAACATACACACAATCTAAACAGTGGTTAATGGGCTTGTAAGTTATTTAGTCCAAATATTAGTTATCCCCTTAACTGCTACACTGTAAAATGAAATATTTAAGACATTAAACATAAGCCATAAACGACCAGTTTTGAAGGTAGCATGGTGTCAGGTTTAAATTGTTTGAGAATATTCTTAAGACGTTAACGGAAATAAACATTGCAATGTACAAACATGTTTTAAAATGTGTTGCATTGTATTTCTGCTCATTCTAAAACATTTGGTTTGCAATGTAGAGTTTGTTTGTTTTCTTCCTTTCACTATCATTGGACATTCGATTGTCACAAAGCTTTACAGATTGCAGTGCCTTAATGTTTAATGTACATATGTATTGTGCTATGTGTTGCTATTTATATCATTTCATCCCAAGGTTACTTTTCTTGCAGTTTTAGTTTTGTATAGATTTATATTACCAGAAACCCATCTCACCATCACAATGGAACTGCACATAACTCAATACAGCATTATAATGCAGAATAATGATCATGTCATGTATGTCATTTCTTTGTGCATTTCTAAGGAAGCAAACTATAAGCAAAAAATGATTTGTATTTTTTAGGTAGATTAAACAAAAAGTGGCCTTGGGAATGACTACAATAATGTATTATTATTATTATTATTATTATTATTATTATTATTATTATTATTATTATTATTATTATTATTATTATTTATTTTTTTATTTTATTTTTTTTTTTTAAATTACAGGTCTGATGAATTAACTATTACCAGTGTAACGTCAGAAAATGCATCCCTTAGAAAAATACATCACTTGGTAATATGAGCATGCGCAACAGCTCTGGGCATGCTCAATACCTGTTTCAGTAATCCCCGTCTTTTTATTTATTTATTTATTTATTTGCATCCCGGCCTCTGTCAAATTATTTGAGGGCAAGATTCAGTTGAAATAGTTGTATTGCCATAAATAATTGTACAGGATTTTTCTTTTTTTTTTTTAATTGCCCAAATAATTGTACAGGATTTATATTCTGCCTGCCTGCTGTGTTGTGAAAGTCAATTTTATAGATGTGGGGAAATAAAACACCATTTTGAACGGAAAAAACAAAATAATTCTTCACCAAATAAAACGATAAATTATTTATTTTATAAAGTAAATAAAATAAAAAGATTTTTACCGGGCTCCAGTTAATTTGTTTAAAACGGCTTACCAAGCAACAACAACAAAAAAAAGCTCCTCAGGCTCTCGTTGGTCGATGGCCGATAAGATTGACAGAGGAACCAACCAATGGTCAACCCGCTCCGATTAGATTGTGTTTCGCTTGGGGTCCTAACATATATATATATATATATATATATATATATATATATATATATATATATATATATATATATATATATATTCACTAAACAAGCACATTGCGAATGTGTTCATAGTTCTATAAAATAAATGATCTTGGCCGTACCACTTTTCTGCTATAAATATGTGAAATATCTGTCTTTCTAATATACGTTGTTCCTACGGCCTTTCCACTGCCCACAGACAACACAGAAAATAACATGCATTCTTCTGGGAACATGTTTAATAATATTCCTTATTTAAGATACATTCATATTTACAGATGCTTATATTATTTTTACATGTTAGTGTCAGTATTTGAAAGACGTCTATAAAACTTTAATGTTATTTTAGATATAACGTTAGTATTAAGTCATGTATTTGAAACCTGACTCTCTTTTTTGCCCTATTTAAGTAAAATAATGTATTTTTTCTCACTGGGTTAATTCGTGATCATTAACATTGTACAAGACTTGTGTAGCTACTATCTTCTTTTGCTGCTTCATCGCTTAAAAACAAATAAACCACCAACATTTTCAAAAATGAACTTTATACTATTTTAATATTTTGAACAATATATATATTTTTAAATGCTTTGTTAGTTTTTGTAGGGGTGCATATTTCCATGTAAACATTGTAACGTCAATAAATAAACTTGCATTATATTACGGGATGCATTTTCTGACGTTACACCGGCATACAAAGTTTCCTTGACAACTCTTGGAATGTCATTAAATTAGTGCGCGCACACTCACAACAACAACAACAACAACAACAACAACTGAAAGTCACAGTTTTTATCTTTTTTATTATGAGGTGTCCTTCTCTTCTTTTAGAGAGAGAACTTGCATGTACATGAGAAGGGATACAAAATCTTGGTTCACATCATGACAGTAAATAAATAACTGCCAAATTCAAGAGCTCATACATTTTTCCTTCATGGCAAAATAAATTGCAAAAAGATATGTTGTTATTCCTGAAAAGACCATTTACCAACCTAGTTTTCTGAAAACTCTTGAGAAAGAACAATGTAATACATTTTAAATGAATAACATTGCCTTCAATTGCAAAGCTCTATTGTTTCCTTCATTTCAGCCTCTGACAATACTGCAGAGTCCTCACAAATTATGTGAATGTTTGTGTGTGTGTGTGTTTTTATCTTTAGAATATGTTCTTCTACCTTCCCAAACAGCATTGTATATAACGCCTAAAATCTAAAATAATAAAGCAGGTCTCAATGCAAATCATTACATGTTTCTGTTAGGTGTTATGATCTTGAAAGTATGGGTTTATGTCTCAACGGAGAGACTGTGCTAGCTAGGTTGATTGTGTGCCTGAAATGACGAAATATAACCCACTGCAAGGAGAACTACAGTGCACATCAATTGGATTTATTCTTTAAACTTCCAAAGCTATACTTCATGTATTGCTTCCTTTAGTGAACTCTCGTTTGCTGCCATTTCCACCTCGTTCAGCAACCTCTGCCTTTGTTTATTCTTTTAGCTTTATTTGAACAGTTGCTTAGTTTGCTGATCATGCATTGACACAATATTTATTTCCAGGTCTGAAATGAATGAGTTGCCGGTCACTGTAAAAACATCTCCTAGTCCAACAGCAATTGAATATTATAAAATAATCAACTATATTTAAAAAAAATCTGTATTTAAAAAAAAAAAAAATGTAAACCTACTCATGACAGTTGCATATGGAACAAACGTCTTCACAGTTAAGTGTGCCAGCAGGTCTGCATCAAAACATACAGAGTCGTTTTAACACCCTTGCAAGAGGTCTGATGAGGAGACTGCATCAGTTAAAGAAGAGTTCAAACTTAGAAAAGGAAATGCAGCAACATAATGACGAGTCTATTCAAGATGAGCTGCTTTTTTTTCAGATGACTTCAGTGTGGTCCAGTTGAGCATCATCCAGTATCCATCAGAATAAACACAGAACGACAACAGCAAAACTTAATTTAACGATTTACAGTTTAATGATTCACAACTAATTGAAGCCTGCGAAGTGCAAAGATAACCTTTAAAGACATCTCCTGAACCACTGAACAGCAGTTATTACAGGGGGAATCAACAGCGCATTAAAAGAAGCATTAAAAGGCAGGATTGATAGAGGAATGAGTCCCCTCTAGAGGGGGGTGTACTTTCTGCAACAAAAAGATCGATTATTTGATGAAAATTTGAACAATTCTCCTCCTGCGTGGCTTTTAAACGTCCTTTCAAGGACGGTGTTGGATGATGTAATTACACATCACTTGTGATCTATCTTTTCAAGTCCTGCCAGAAGTAGAGCTCAAATTGCCAGTTTCCTTAACAAAAGGCGCCCGTCCTTCTTCTAATGAACCTTCACAGTTAGTGACGTCTAAATAGTATTGTTATTGACAGGACAGAGCACAGAATTTATGAAATGCATATTTTCTGCTTGCTGTTCAGCAGTGCCTTATCAAAAGCCAGTCACAGAACAAAGCAAGCTGGTTTGGTGAAAATTTAAGTCAGAGAAAATGATAATTTTGTCTGGTGTTATTATATAATGGGGTGATAGCAGTCTTATCAGAAGTCTATTTCTACTGTATATTTATATAACCCCTGAATGGTTTATTTAAAGTTGTCTGCTTTACCTGATCACTAGGAACGATCAGGTTTAGCTTCAATTAAACCGCGTTATGTAAATGTTTTTTTATCAAGACTTGCTGCATTGCTGGCTGATTCTGTGAACTGTGTGCTTGATACTATACATACAACTGTAATTTCACTGCCCTCCACTTGTATTGTTTTTTTTTTTTGTCAAACCTTTCATTATGTCAGCTGTTTGCCATATTGCAGCAAGTCTCTGTATAGATAAAAGTCCCTTTTGATTATGTACCAAACAGCAGATATATCTGTTGACACCTGTGATTAAGTATTGTTGGTTCGTGTAGCAGTCAGGGTTTATAGATGTAACAACTGGAAAACTGTTCACTGAAGGGAAAGATTCATATCCACTCTTTCAAATACTATGTTGAATTAAAAAATTGACCTATTCACAAAACTCTGAGGATTGTTTAAATCCCATTTTGAATAATAAAATCAAGTTCATGAAACCCTGTTCATTTTTTTCAGAGAGAGT
Organism: Acipenser oxyrinchus oxyrinchus; assembly: GCA_030684275.1. Classification (NCBI taxonomy): domain Eukaryota; kingdom Metazoa; phylum Chordata; class Actinopteri; order Acipenseriformes; family Acipenseridae; genus Acipenser; species Acipenser oxyrinchus. The sequence goes on along the minus strand of CM060262.1, from coordinate 33,186,260 downwards.
TATGATCCAAATTTAACATGGATTTAACATGGATGTTTTCAGAAAAAAAGAGGACGCGATTCTCTACTGCTGCAAGTATGTTTTATTGAACAGTGCTACAAATTCAAAGTGCTGAATTCCACGCTCGTTTGTTTGTAAGTACAGAATAATAAACATGACATTGAGCATTCCAGGAAAATGACAATCAAGCAATTCTGAATTAAAAAGAAAAGAATGTGGCACCCCACAGTGTTCCATTTGAAAACCACAAATTCCATCAACCCCTACAGCACGCGATGATAACTCATCAGTCTCACAAACAAAAATTCAAGAGTCCTCGAAGGGTTAAATGTAAATATCTGTGGCCATTCTACATTTAAACACAGTTCCTTTGGTCAGGCAGGCTATGCCCAACACACTTCACCTCCTTCAGCTGGGAAGATCCTACACAGGGTTCAGTTAAAAGGCCACTCATCAGCTATATTCACACTCTAGCAACAGGACATAGTATTGTATTGTTTATTGATATGTCCAGAAATATCACACTTTGTCAAGGTGAAATAAAGTCATGTGAAACCAAACTATGATCGCTATGACAAAGTACTGCAAGACATTTTTACATGAATCTAGTTTATGTGGTAAAAAAAAAAAATATAGACTAATTACCCATCATCCCTCTGTACATTTTCTTTTTTTAAAAAATATAGTAAAACACTATGGTTAATAAGTTGTCAATGGTGCAAAAAATCAAGAAGGTGATTAGACTGCACCGGAAAATGAAGCAAATCGGTGGCAGGGAACTCACTTTTAACCTTGTGTATTGTAGAAATATGTATAATGTAGTTATGTTGTCTAATTCTGAGCTTTAATAAGTCATCTACCGCATGAGTTTCCTGACTGAACTATGACGAACAAACAGGACCAAGACCACAACAAAATAGTAAAAAGAGATACAAACATTCTTGAAACTGAACTAAAACACGTCATGGCAACAAACACTTTAAAAAAAAAAAGTGTTCTTAGAAAATAAAATATTAATAAACGATGGAGGATGTATAGTTTACATGTCAGGAGGCAGAACCACATATTGTGAGCATGTGACCTGTTCAGAGAAAACAAAGTCGGGGGATTTACTGTCCTGCGCCCAGCACAAAAAATACCAGCACACATTTATTGTTATTTACCATATTATTATTTTTTCTTTTTTTAGTGCACGGATACAATAGTAAGCCGATGCATGCTATGATAATAAGAGGGATGGCATAACAATTAAAAGACAAGTAAATAAATATAGGATGGATTAATTATGGATTCTGAATCCTTCTGAGGCTGAACAATTTGACAGGTGGTGTTTTTTTTATTACAAATGAAGTACTGGACCAGTGTAATGAATGCGCTCAAGACAATTCAAATCAATATTGCTAAAAAACAAAACAAAAACAACAACAAAAAAAGAAACAGAACTGGGTTTGGACAAGTAAAATCTCCCACTAGGTTGCCAGAATTTCCTCAGAACAGGCCACACTTTGTTTAATGATTCCAGTTTGACCCAGGGCCCAAAGTTCTGTTCAGTAAGGGAGCTGTTCTTGGGGAAGTGAGGCCCAAACCCAGCCTAGTCTCCAAGGCAACGGGTACTAACCCCCCGGAATGGAATTCTGCAAGAGGTGACAGGTAATTGAAACACTGGTGAGTGATACAGCCCTGTATATATCCTGGTTAGTTTGGGCTGATTGATTGAAGATTGTCCAAACTAATTTCTTAACACAATAAAAAATAAAACATGTCTGATTTGGTACTAAACATGGGTAATAAAGCATAAACCGTGTTCAATTGATTCAAATTATGTTATTATCAAACAGCTGGCTCAATACATTGTACATGATTCACTTTTATTAAGGACACTTATCCCGAATTGTTTGTGATTTTACTCTGCAACATTTTACACCCTTTTTCAATGTATATGAAATAACGTCCCCACCTTGATTGTCCCCACCTTGTTCGTCCCCACCGTGTTGCTAATATCATGACAGCTCCTGAATGGAGCTTGGTACTTAAATAAAGCAGTGATTGTTGGTTTGTTTATTGTTTTTGAAACGTGTTGCCTTCAAGCTCAACCTTCTTTTATGATATAGTATCGTAATTAGTTTTCTTGATTTGAAAAGGCTAGCGATGCTTTCCTGCAATATTACATTTAATAAGCAGTTCACCGGATTTCCTCCTGCTCCCACTGAAAGTCCTCACCAGACATTTGGTAAAACATCATATTAAAGGGTTTGTAAAACTTCCGTAGTCTGTGAATAACATCGGGATCTATTTTGGGGTGAGTTCTACCCTTGGATTTGCCAAGGCACCTTGGAGCACTACTGTCCTCTGGCTTCTTCAGGCAGGGAAACCCCTTGGTCTTATTGAAATAGAAGTGTTTGTCTGTTATAATCCTTTTGAGTCCGAGAAAGTCCTGCACTTTGGCCATTTCCCCTGCTGGATCAATAATAAGCCTCTCTCCGCTGACAAAAGCATCATGAAAGCGGAAAATACTGCAGCCAGGTCTCCAGGTGGAGAGCATAGATCCCTATCCGAAGGGCACTCCACGATGCATCAATCAGCCCTAGTGTCCTGTTTTTAAAAGCCAGCACCTCGAAGCTGGGGATCTCTGGCTTCTTGGACAGAGTCTGTGTATAGTCGGAGATGGCTCTGGTCACTGGGTTTCTGACCACCACTATCAGTTTGGTGTCCCTCGCCATTGAGTGAATGCGCCGCGGGGCTTCGTTAGTTACGAAATAGCTCGGCGTTTTCTCCATGGTAATTTGACCTTCAAGTGTCGAGGGCATCAGGTCCCTGGAGAGACAAATACAAAAAAAAGACAAAAAGAGAGGTTATGTTTTTGATTATTATCAGAAAAGATTCGGGTTTAAAGAATTACTGCTTTAATGCATTTTTTGTTGTAACAGCAAACTCCTAAATGCTGGAAGAAGAGTTAGACCTTTAGTACGCAATTCTGTATGTTTTTTTTTAATCTAGCATAGACATGAGAGATGTACTGTAACTTGATCCAATACAGTAACTGTGAATCCAGCAGAAGCGCTTCAGGCTTTCAGTAACTTGCCACAAGTATCCCTCCATTAACTCTTGAGCTCCCTATTTACACCACTGTCCTATATTACACTACATGATTATGAATTCCAACACATTCATATCTGTGTCTCTCATTCACTTTGAGAATAGCCACTTTTTCTTACTTTTTTTGTCAGAACACATTAAAACGAATGAGCAGATTAATTAGGACCCTCCTGTTTGGGCATTTGCATGTCAAACAATGTAACAAAAAACAAAAAGGGTCTCTCAAGCACGGGAAATGCAGTATGTACAGTTTTAAAAACATCCTCTTTGGGACCAGCAATGGAATCCGGCATTTCGGTGGCATGTAAATGCAAATTATATTTACTGATTGCAAATGAGCGACATTCTTTCTTCAGTGCCCTCTCAAAAGCATGCCTACATTTCCCTTGATACACAGTGTCTGCCAAATGTAACATTTGCCACATGGCTTCTGTTTGTCTGTGCAACAGCTCATTCAAACCACCGTCTACTGTGTGGGAATGCAATCCATGCAGGATTTAAACGCAATTCTCCAAGCTATTAAATTGAATATACCCAGATGTTGTCTGTACTAAGATCATTGAAGCCAAAAGGTCCAAGGAGACCAGAGACGAGGTCCAGCAAGTAACACCTAGGAAACAAATGATTGTAGGACCTACAAGGTGTAATACAGATGAGCCTGGTGTTTTGTTCATGGTTTATGGATTTTGGAACGGTGGATATCTAACAAACAGTTAAAGCACACTTCAGACAAGGCCAGCTAAGAAAAGCGTCTGTTAGGTGTTTAACGCGACGCCTTCGAAAATTAAAAATGCATTACATTTCTACAAAAACGTCAATACGCTTTATTGAAATTGTCAAGAAAGGAAGCGTTTTTATTTAAAAAAAAAAAAAAATCATTGGCTTTAATCGATATTTTGTTTCTGCTATTTAAATGTCTTCTCAACCTTTGTGCTTCGGTGGCCCCAGTTGGAAAGCTGTTGAGTTTAGTCGACCAGGATTTTCCACATCCCTAATTTAAATGGCGTATCCCAGTTTAAGGGACATGCAATATGAAAGTGAATCTAATTTAAGAGTAAAAGGAAAATATGAAACTGCTCTAGTTACAAGAAAAGTGATCATCTCTATAGTTATTTAGTCTGGTTTAAAACTAGTCATGCATGGGTGGTTTAATTCTGCATGTAACGGTTCTCCCACACAAAGACAACCCGCTATAAACCGCCACCCCCACAGTCCACAAGACAAGACTAAAAAGCCAAATTCCTGCCACTTAAATTCCAGCCATTTTGTCCAAGTTTTCTGGTTAAAGTTATCTGGGATATTAAAAGAGGTGCACAGTATTCCAGACTGGTCTTACTGCTGGGCCTCAGCAGCAGTTAAATAAGTTAAACACATCTCACCATCTGCTGCTGTTAGTTTAATTAGGTCTTCTCGCTCTGCCATTTACATATCATCTCATCCTACTATACAGCGCGCCGTACTGCAAATAGAAACAGCCCTTCCACTATTTTATTTATTTAGTTATTTGATTTAATGTGACGGAAAATATATACAGTATATATCTTTTTTTTTTTTTGCATGATACTTTGGAAGTTTTTTTTATTTTTTCGGGGCAGGCATATTAACTGTTGAAAAGACAATTACTAGCAGAATTCTTTTGCAGTTGATTGATTCTGTTTATTCATATCCCAATTTTTCAGGAGATCCAATTGCTGTGGGCAGCGCAGCAGCCATCCGTTTGACAGGGTAAATCATTTTTGCATAAATATTGGTTGGGAAATAAAAAAGAAAACTGCCTCTCCTCCCCCTTGGCTTCTTTACAGTAGGTTTTCGCACACTGATCGGTCTGAGCAATGACCCGGGGTGCCTTGTTTATTTTACCATCCTTTGGCAGTTCTATGGGGTAGATCTGCTTCACACTAGGGCAGAGCTATTAAACACTAAAGGGCAATTGTGCATTTCTAACCACACCTCATGTATGAATGTACATTGGACTGGGTACTGCCCAAGCAACGCCAAGAAGAGTCTTATCTGAAAAGAGAAAACGCATCTCCTTTAAGCTAATTGCCTCTGTACACACCCAGGCACTCAACCCCATTGCATCCATGGCTTGAACAATTCCATACGCTAATCAGAGGCAAAATGGTAGAGTATATATAGATGGAAATTAAGATGCTCTCATGCAGTTGAGCAGAACAGTTAAATACATGGAAGCACACTAACCAACCAAATTACCTGCAGCCCTATTAGTACCTGCATTATTATTATTATTATTTTATTATGATATATTTCTTAGCAGACTCCATTATCCTGTGAGACTTACAGTTGTTATAAAATAACACAGTAGAAAGTATCACATTACAGAATATCACATTACAGATAAGAGCCATTATAAAGTACAGTAAAATCAGTAATAAAAAATATAAATTTCAAATAAGAGCAAAAAAAAGGAATACATTAAATAATTACATTTAAGAGCGAGTTTGACTAAGAGCATTTAAACATAGTAACAATATCTGCTTATACAAGTAAAGTCCATTAAGAGCACATAGTAAGTACGATAGATGCTCAAGAACGATTTCAAATAAGAGCAAAGTCATTATGAAACCTCCATTAGTTATACATTAAATACACAACATGAACCCATTTGTGGTGATTGTGCTAAACACCACAAAGACAAAATATCAATTTGTTTTATAACCTCTTAGTGGTGGGAGATATATGTACATGATAATGGTGACTAATAGATAAATAATAAATAAATAATAAATATTCAACAGTTAGCAATGGATACAACAGAACTGCAGAAATTGAGTATATATACTGTATATCTATATATATATATATATATATATATATATATATATATATATATATATATATACACTGTATATATGTGTTAACATAGTGCAACATGTCCTTTTACACTGGTTCAGGTTCACCATCTAAACTGTCAAATGTACATAATTGTGTATCTTATTATTTCTCACCATACATATTGGCCAAACGTTTATAAAACTTAGGTAGCTTTTATAACTAATGTTTCCTTGTCAGCCACTGTCATCCTGGAGGGCCATTCCACTACAGCTAATAAGTATAATTTAATTATAAGTTATTTCAGAACCTGTCCAGGGGATAAAGAAGTCCAATTTATTAATTGCAAAAGTGGTTAGAACAAAGACTTGAAAATGTATTGTTGGTATTGCATATAGAATATGAATTCTAAAGACATCAATGCTCATTATACCCAACACCCTCAAAGGCACAGTCCAGTTGATATGCTGCTTTGAGTTTGAAGTTGTGGTTCAAGATGTAACTGATTTAACTGACTTGATCACGGGTGGCAATCTCGGGACAACTGACTGCCATTTAATAGAAAGATAACATGGAATAACGCTGTATAATTCATTGGTGTTTCCTTCCCACACACTGCTATGAAAACACGAAAATGAAACCGATTTAAGTATGACTCCATGTGTTAAAACATCTACTTTCCTGTAAATGTGATAAACTGCCTCAAGAACATAATTGGCAGATAGACGTGGTTGGAAGTGAGTAATTAGCTTCTCGTGCAACTTTTACATTACTTCTATGAAAGACTGAAACTGTGATCCTGTGTGAGTGAGCGCTGAAGCGTGATATGAAAGAAGTGGCGTGCCCTTATTATACCTTTAATAAAAGCATGCTGTTGCTGACTGTACTGTACCAATGCACAGTAATGAAGACCAGCTGTCTCTTGTGTGGGAGTGGGTCAAGGTGCCCATAGGTACCTGTAAAGCAGAGCTCACAGATAAAGCATTCATGGAATCCATTAGGGAGTTGCATGCTTGAGCACATTCTAATGAACCCATCCCAGCTCACACGGTGAGCACTTTCTTTGAGTGATGATTGCGTAACAGGGGTTCTATTCAGCAAAAGGGATTCTTTTGTCGTAATTCCTGTTGTTTCAGTTAGCAAGGCCATAGAGCATATAAATATATGCCTTCTCACCTCCTGCTGCAGAGCCCCTAAGCATCTAAGGCAGTCACCTACAGGGACAAGTAACTCACATAGAGCCAAGAAGCATTTGCTATGTAGTCTCGAAGTCTGCGCTGCCTTTCCAGTTTGTTTTCTGAAGCCTGCTGTTTGTTTTGCGTTCTGTTTAACAGCCTCTGTAGTAGCCTTTTGTTTAACGTTTGATTCTAAAGCTAAATAGCGGTTGATCGTATTTTCTCCAAAGTCACATTAAAAGATGTGCAAAACAATTCCCTCCATCTGCATGTAAAGTTTCTTCGGGAAATGCCTTGACACGATCCTCAGCTGCAATATACTTTGCTTTTTTTGCTTTGTCGTCCATTTTTGGTATTTTACCTCCAATGCTGAAAACTAGTTTATAGCAACCTAAATCAAAATAAAATCTGTGGGAGAAACTGAAGCTCGGACAAAAATTTGGTCAGACACCAAAATCCAAGCCGAACTGGACAAAACTCACAAAGAAAGTCAAATATATTCAGTATTTTCTTAAATTACTTTGTTTAATGCGGACAGAATTCATAAACATCAGTATATCCTGCGACACTGCCCATTATATGCCATGCGCAAAGATAGAAAGATATGGGACCAGGTAGGTGAAGAAACTTCAGGCTGATATAAGTACAGGGCTGGAATGAAGGAGATCCTAATGAGACGGTGAAAAAAAAAGGCCCATAGGGGAAGCGATATCTCCTGGTTAATTAACAATGAGTGTTAACATCACATCAGTGAGTGATACTGAATGGATGAGCCTCATGTCTCAAACACACAGCTTCATAGCAGTTCATTGTTAATTAACCATGTGATGTTCCTATATGGGTATTTGTTTTATTACATCATTGTGTTCCCCAGGACTTGTTCTGTGTCCATGCCAGAATTCAGCACTCTAGATGGGCTAGATGTGCACACCGTGCCGCTGCACTCGTGAGACACGTGGTTCATGTTGCTGGGCTGAGCACCAACTGTTTTGTGTTGTTACTTCTGTTTCTTTTCTTTGAGAAAACATATTTGTAATATGTTTTTTATACATTCAGCTTGTTTTGCAATAGTAATTGCTTGAGCTCTCATCCACGGCCTTTTAGAAACTCGCTCATCCAGGCAATTGGAGCAGAACAGTAGCGGCAAAGGCTGAAATAAGTCATTAGAACAAAATATATTTGCTGCAAGCATCCGTTTCAATTCCCCCGTTGAGCTAGTTCAAACATGAAATTATGTGCACATTTTACCACAAATAGATTCGCCGTAGTGTATTTTTAACTGTTTCAATAAATCAACATACAGGACTCTCTTTGTTAAAACGTAACTCTCCTTAAAATAGACCAGTATTATTCAATTGGACTTTCTAAGCAAATCAACATATGTATTTAAGGATTTAGTATTTACTATTTCATAATAGAAATTGAAAATAATAAATAAGCCAACAATATAATATAATTTATGGTCTGACGAAAATAATACCACCTTTTCTGTGAAATGAATTGCAAGCCAAGCTCTTCAATTAAAGAATCAGTGTCTAGAAAAAAAATCTGTAAACTGGCATACTGCATTTTCTGGGCAAGAGATACAGCGGTAGTCTGTAGCCCGGATAAAAGAGAGAGGAGAATTCCTAAAAAAAAATCTGTTCATACCAATAGCTGATCCAAAACATTTTAAAGGTAGCTTTGGACTTGTAAACGGGAGAAAGATAAATACATGCATATTTTTTTTTTTTTTTGGTTTTGTTTTATTTTGGACCATCTGGCTGCTACAAAAGAGGCAGCTAAGGATGTTCTAATCATGTGCAGAAGGTATAAGCTGCTCCATTAAGGACTAAGCTGAGCTAGCGGTGGAACCCGTCCTAATCCTAATAGGGGGGGCTTTAGCAAGCAGACCAAGGGACATCTACCCAGCCACTTCGCAATTGAAATAAATCTAGACTCTAAGGATGTATTTCTTTCCACAAAAGGCCTACATTCAGCGTCACGGACACACGCAGAAATTGTTTACTGTGTTCAGCTCATGGTTAGGGACACACTTTAGGTCAGCATCCAACAGCTGCTTAAATTATAAACACAGCATCCCTTCCAGACCTTGTATTACCTGTTTAATCAGTGGATTTGTAAAGTAAAGGATCTATAATGTGCAGGACAAGCCCAACACAACACTGTAAGCCTGTGTTAGAGTTTACAATGTCCCACCTGAGCCTTAACCTTGCATTCAATTCTGCAGTGAGGAGACAGTATGAGTGTGTGGGGAGAGGGCCCAGTATAGCGAACAGGAAAGCAACATGACAAGGAGACATAAGATTTTTTTTTTTTATCAAACATGTTGCTTAACAGTCCCTAACACTGGTGTGTATTAATAAAAAATATTATGTAGTTCCTGCAAACCTGTGCACAGATTCCTTCATCCCCCATCTGACCCTTAGAAGAGGCAAAGCACCCCCTTTTAATGTGTGAACGCTTGGAGTAAATTCATCAGAAACTGGAAAGCATGAAGACGTGTGGGAATAAGACCCAAGGTCCAAAGAGAGAGGGTGACAAGGTTAACAGTTCTGTCAAAAGCACAGCCCTGGAGAAAAATGGATTCTGCAAAAAAAAAAAAAAAAAAAAATTCATAAGGTTGAGATCTGTCAGTTCATTAAATTACTTTCTTTATCACAGGGGTAAGATTGACAGAACAGAATCTTTTTTCATCATTTTTAAATTTTTCATTCAAATTCTTTATAAAAAAAAAAAAAAAATACAGCTTTCTGTTGCCATTTGGTGACCTGAACAGCATGTTGAATATGCAATTAAGTCTAATAATATTGCATATTGTATATATTTTAACAATAAATTCAATCATCAGTGCTGTTCTGTTGAGCTGGCCAAGAGAAACTTACCTGAAGCCCCGTTTAAATACAAGGGCAAAACTTTAACATTACATATTAAAATCCAAACATGAAGTGATCGCTAATCATATATATATAAAAAAAAAAGTAAAGAACAATTGTAAATAAACCTGTGCTAAAGCAGTGACATTTACAAACCACACTCTTTACGTACAGATAATTTGTATATATGCTGGTAGCTCAATGGTTTTGTCTACGGTTCAATTAGTATTTACAGGGTGGCAATGTGACTTCCAAGCCCAGTTTCTGACCTTCACGCATGTCTAGGAACAAGCACATTGCCAATAGTCTAAAGCCTGGTGCTAGATGACATTTTGACAAGCTTTCTTCCCCGGTTCTACCCGTTAACCCCTTGAGGGGGAATGCTTTTGGGTGTACAAATATGCCACAAATACACTTAGCAAATGCTGGATAATGTATTACAGATATTATAGATATGCAGATTAAACTCATGTAATCCTTACAGCCAAATGAGAACTTAATAATAAGTGGCACAGTCAGCCTCCACGGGATCAAATGCAAAACAGCCTGGCTTTGTGATCCAGCGGGATTAGTCTGTTCCAGTACTTTTACCTCGTACCACTCGCATCCAGCAGACACGAAGGCATGAGACAGGAGGAAGAACCCCCCCCCAACAAATCAGAAAAAAATCACTTCTAACACTTAATGAAGTCATTAAGGAGACTTTGTCCATTTCATCAGTAAGTTTCTTTTGAACGTGCAGAACTGCCTAGTTATTCAATCGTTCTTGGCTCATACAGAGTGGTTCACAAGTCATTTTGTAGTCTTGGTAGGCATACTAACAACACACGACCATAATATTGAATACAAAAAACAAAAACAAAAAAATGAGAACATAATACTGAATATTCTGGTTTCGTCACTACTTAGTATTGTGCGAGAGCCAGTGGTCTGTGAAAGGCTTGTGCCAATGTCTAGGGATGAGAACTTTCACTTCTACGTAGGACAAATAACTCTGATTTTCCTTTTAAAATAATCTGTGAAATTGTATTCGATAGGTATCACGTATTTTACCATTACGAGGTGGAATATGGAATTTTAAAAAGAGATTGTATATAAAGATATCGTTTCCATCAAAAAGTATGTAAAATTATGATAACATATACTATATATATATATATATAGTATCTGTCACTATTAAGGGGGCAGTGCCAAGCAGTAATGATACGCAATAAACAGTACTGTGTACATCAGCAGTGTTTGCTTGCATTACAGGTTGCAAATATACAGCCCTAAATAAACAAATAAATAAATATATAAAAATACATTTTATGCAGAGTAAGCAGTCTTAATACGTCTAACTGCACAAAAATGTCACATTTGGCATCCATATGAGTCCTGCTTTAAATTGATGCTGGAAAAGAATACACTGAGCAAGTAAACAGAATGCTGATTAAATGTTAGGCCCTGGATTCATATCTAAGGCTTTAGCCAAGAATAATTTTCAGACATCGGGGAGTCTGTCTTCACAATGCATTTGGAACAGGTGACCATTGTGTCTATAATACAAGCGCAACCAATAAGCCTTAAAAATATTACACACCTGTAAATAAATCAAACATATGTTACTGTAACACTTTCAAATAGTGCATTGCCAAGGGTGACCATGATCTTAAAACAGACAGACCTGACCCTACACAGCTGTTCCCAGTGTTGTGTTTTTACCTTGCTGTTTCTAATTTGTGGCTGCTGATGTCTCCATCAGCAAAAAAAAAAAAAAAGTAAAGAACAATCAACACGGAATTCTTTTTCATCCAACTTCAATTACAACTTGGGATGAATCCACACTGCAGACTGCAGACTCATTTGACTTTGCTAAACAGATGTTTTTTCAACAAGGGGACTCTTAATCCAAGGGGAGGGGTTAACCTAGTTGCAGGACCTACTTTCAACATCCCTGGGCCTTGAGCCCCTGCCACACCTGCCCCTGCAGCTCCCCGTAGCACACTTAGAAGACAGACTGTGTCGTGCCAGCACAGGACTGCAAAAGGATATTGTGCAATACCCCCCTTTTGCCCTTCAAATATGGATTAGCTAGCAGCACCACTAAAGTTTCTTTGTTAGACTATGTCTGTCAGCCTCCGGGTGAGGATTTGTTTTAGCTTTTAGAGCAACACTTGTCTTACTCTGAGCTGTGATTCTGAGCAACAGCCCTCCAGGTCTCATCAGTCCTGAAATTCAACTCCATCAACAACCGCGAATAAGTGAACATGAGAAAATAAACGATCTCCCTGTACTGTAACTCTGACACACACACACACAGGGCTTTTTACACGTCCTCTGAATTCATTTTAAATCAACATCATCTTTTGTTTGCGCTGCTCTTCAGAACGAAAACCAGTCATCATACAAATAGAATGCAAAGTTCAGAACTACATACAGAGTGGTATCTATTTTTTCATTTTTTTTTTTATCACTGTGCACGATATGCTTCTCCTGTCATCTCACATGCCATTCCAGCTTTTTTAATATATGTGCTGTGTTGTAAAGACAGTAATTTAATTTAATGTCTGCCAATGAGTGCATTAATACCAATACCAATGAATTACTTATTAGAGTGATGGTAGCTGTAGTACAGGCCTTTCACACAGAAAAACACAGAAAAATTAACTGCCTTAGGCTACCACATGTAAATGCCACAAAACAGATGTCTTTGGAGCCCCTTGGTACACTGTTACATTTTACATTTGGGGATATTTTTGGTCACACTCCTATTTTCTCAGACAGGCAACGGGACTGTGGAACCAATTTTTATCATTTTTATTTGTATCAGTTTTATTTTCCTCGCATCTCTTTCGCGACTTGAGTTTCATTGTCAAATCATTGCTGGAATTTTAAAACATAACGGTATTTCCAATGGTCTTGTGGGAAAGATGAGACTGTTACATCAATGCATTAATAAATATTTGATGGGTGTTTTAAGCCATTTGCCGGCATACAGACCCACCGCTTTCTCTAGTCTAGAAGTCTCAAACAGAGGCAGCGCAGAACTAGGCTGTAGCCTGGATACTGAAATTGTGTCTCTGCTAATGTTTATTATCAATCATTCGTTGTCGCAAACTTAAATCCAAACTGTCTTCTGTAGACACAGATCAAACCGTAGAAACAGAAGTGCAGATATTGCTTCAAAGCGCATCCAGTTGCATACACTTTGGTACATTCCCCAGCATGAATTGACTACGGTTAGATAATAATAATAATAATAATAATAATAATAATAATAATAATAATAATAATAATAATAATAATAAAAAACTTTATTTTGTATAGCGCCCTAAAAAGCAATCATCTCAGAGCGCTTCATATATTTGTATTTACTGCTGCTTAAAATCATTTAGAGATGATTACATAACGATAAAAACAATCAGTGCTAGAATATCTGTGAGTACACATTTCGAGTTTAATTTTGTACATTATAATTCCAAAGCTTCAATATATGCCAGTACAACAGCCTTAGAAGCATGCATTTCCAATGTTTACCACTGTAGCAAAGCCTTCCTTCCCTGCCTTGTAAGTGATTAATATTCTCTTTGCTTAATTGTGCTGTTTAATCAAGCCGTATGTCAATACATTTTGTGCTAAATTTTCCTTATTGCTTATTGATGCATTCATGTAAATTACTACCAGTATTAAAAGCTATTAACAAACACATTATGTTAAATCTAAAACCTTTAAAATCTGAAACTTAATTATAGACCCCAAACATCGATACGATGGTAATTTAATCTGCTTCTTAAATATTTGTTTTTATCGATGAACAAGCCAGATAGAAATTTTCTAACAGAACTGACAGGTGTCTTTTCAGAACGTTAATTGTATTAAAAGGCGTTGTTGTTTGTTGTTGTGGTGTGGTATCCAGCTAAGCAGATTAATTACAGTCTGCACTGATGGGAAAAAAAACAGATTATGTTGCTTTTAAAAACCACTCAAGCCTTGGTTTCAGCATGTTTATATTTCAAAAACTGTATCCCACTGTGTCTAAAAGCAATGCTTGAAATGGGCAAGGGAATTCAGGAGTTATGAGGTCATTACAATCCGCTACAAAGGACCCCACTTATGTTCGCCATCATGGTCCATCTCTGCAGTTCGCTTTGTAGTCTGGTAAGGAGTAATAGCTTATTTCTACACTGATTTGTAGAATGTCAAATGTATTTTCAAAATAAACCTCTCCATTCCCCTTTTAATGCTTATTTCCATTCACTCAGAGCCCCAATGTATACCCAATGTATGCTGGCTTGCAGCCTGCATTATCTATTTATTACACTCAAGTTCCCAGCAAGAGATGATTCAAAACAATTGTCTATGTGCAGAAGTCAACAAGAAAGAAAACCCACTGTCCTTCAGCAGCTTTGAAAAACAGTAAGACCCAAGCACAGACAGGCGCTTGGACATTCTCTGATTATTAATTTAGCAGCAAAGAAGAGATTGGCATCTCTGGAGACTGAAGGACAGCATTCAAATATAATTCAGGATGAACATGTGTAGGCATCATACCAGGCTATACCACAAAGCACTCCACCCCACAGCCCCAGTCTACTCTACCCTGATCTGGCAGGACCACCCTCTATCGGGGTGAGAGGGCAATTTATCATGCATCATAACTCAATAAAATACCTCTTTTGGCCACCTATGGAGTTGGATTCTTGATGTGAGTTCATATTTTACTCGAATCATTTCTTCGTGGCTTGGTTTGGCCTGGATTTGAACTCAGAGGTCAAAACAGGAACACTGGGAAAGGTATCCTGGACGCTCCCCTTCAGAATAACCCGTCCTGTTATGGGCTAATATCACAAACTTTAAGCGCATGACGGACTCGTCAGGTTTTTCAGAGAGCATGTTTAATTCCATCCTAAAGCAGCCCCATGAAATCAATAAAGTGTATTAGAAGACCTGTTAGATCCATCCTACAGTAGCTGTCAGTGTCATTGACAGCGCAGGACAATAAGCTCACAGCTGCAAATGTTCTCATCTTTCATTGAACAGTTTAAAAAGGACAACGATATTATCTATAATAGCTAAATGTACAAAGGATGCCCAATTACTGCAACTGAAGATCACTCTACTCCTAACAAACAGACTGCATTAAACTAATATACACTATATATAAGCCATATATAAGTCATAATATAAGCTCATATTTTACTACAGGAACACCTTCTTCTAGACTACAGCTTTAAACATACTCAAAAATCTCTTTAAACAGAGATTATTTCTGTCAACTGGGCCGGTGGTTTTTTGGAGAGAAATATGGATGTCCAGTAACTTCCTTTTTGCATCAGTTACTATAATATCAGAATCTGCAATGTGAAATCCCTGTATCTGATTTTTTTTGGCTGTGTTATCCTGGAAACTGACAACTGAATACACATATCCAAGCCAGACTGAACTTTTGAGAGTTTCCATTCAGTTACAGTATGTTCAGTTTGCTACTATTTCAATGAAGCTATAGCTGACATTTAGAAAACAATCCTGAAACTTTAAACATGCAACTTCCTTGAGCTGCATTCATGAAAAAATATAAAGGAAATGCCATTCGGGTAAGGGAATTCATACCTGTGTGCAGCTGAGTACTGTAAACTGTTACACCAGCCCCAGAACTCTTAGTCCATTAATAAGATGCTGGTAGGATGTAAAACCTGCAGAATATCGGCTGGTAATGTATCTTTAACTGGAAATGTATTGCTCCTGTACAACCTCCAGTACATCATGGGATGAGAGTGACCTCATTGATTTGTTTTCCTCATCATAACCTTACTGCCATGTTTTCTTTGCCTAATGTCTGTTGCAAATGATTACAGTATGCTCTGAGGCACAGGCATTTCTGACAAAAAAAAACAAATGCACTGCTGTTATCAAGAGAACCACAAGTGTTTTATGTTTTATTTTATTTTTTTCTTTTAATTTGTTATGCAGGGGGACAAAAAAACACCTGCCAGTGAGTACAGCAAAATGTCAGTGAAAAAAATAAATAGAATCTCACCTGATCTCACTCAAATAATGCCAACGATAAGAATATACACTGCAGATATAAAAGCATCAACCTTAAAACACTACCTTAGATAGAGGTCTGAGATTACTGTTACCCAGGGTCTGTGAAACCAGCTGTCAGGTCTAAATCACCACAGACCATCTATCAATAAGATAACTTAGACAGGAACTAACGATTGAATCCTATTTGTCAGTCTCTGATGTGGAGACCTGTTGGAAGTGGGGAGGATTTCTCAGTTAGTTGTATTCAGGGAAACTGCTGTTTTTCAAAGTCAAGTTCCATCTGCCTGGTGGAGGACCACTTACTGTTATGTGTACAGTTCTATAGCTCTGAATGTAATTAAAGTGCCAGCAGCCTTTTCCTGTGTTTTTATAGCCAGTACTGTTGGAAACTAGGGACAGTGAACAAAAAAAAAGTGTCAAAAAAATTAAATTCAATGGAACAATGCATTCTTTTTGTTTCCAGCCCAATTATATATTAAATAATGCATGTTACTGGTAAATACATGTAATATGATCTTGCTTGGACCCTCGTACTGTATATACAGTACATGACAAAAAAAAAGCTCAATTTGAAGAAAAACAGCAGGAGATTGTTCACCCTTTGGTGATACAGCATGTACTGTGCTGTTCTTCATTTTATAAAACATCACAGGGTGACAGGATACGTTATCAACCCTGAAGACCCAACCAAACCTGCTCAATGTAAAGGCTCTGGTAGTGAAGCAAGCAATGGAACATGAAAAGAGCTTCAGGTGGTGACCTGCAGTAGCTAATGACCTACAGGGGTCTAGTTCAATAGGGGCTTGGCACATTTTAATACCATAGTAACCCATGCAAGTCTCCATTTTACCAGGGTGAAACTGTAAAGTAGTTTCACATAGTATCACAAGCAAATCACCCTAAAGGGTAAACTATGCAAGTAACAGAATGTGTATAATGGTATAATAGAGTTGTTGTCTGTTTAATTTAAAAAAAAAAGAAAGGAAAGAGCAGCTGGGCCTAATCCAGACATCTCAATTAGGCCTTCTGAGGCCCATCCTCAGCTACATATGGAAGTGCAGAATCTATAGATAGATAGATAGATAGATAGATAGATAGATAGATAGATAGATAGATAGATGTATATATATATCCTGTTTCTTAATATATTATCTGCCTCAGAGCCGGCGCTTTCCACAGCAAAGTTCCAGCTCTTGTACTTGTAACCAAGGTAACCATGAAGGAGTCTGACATTAGAGCATCAACTGCATAAAAAATATGGGGGGAAAAAAGCGTTGAGAAGATTGGGGTGTAACTCAATCAAGAGGGTCCACGTACAACCAGAAAACTGCAGGCAATAAACCACCTTGCAGTAAATTAAACAGAATTTCTTTACTTAGCATTTTTAAACTGAAAAAAGAATGGCATGCTGGGATGGCATACCATCTGAAATATGTTTAATAGGATATAGCCTAATTAACCAAGGTACAAAGACTACTTAGTTTCTCAAACCTGTCTATTCAAGAGACTTCACATTTAACCACCTTTAATGTGGCGTAGTGGGATCTTGAAGCCCATGGTAAAGAGTACATTAACAGTATTTGTAAATGCTACTAAACTAATAACATCCCCTATAATGTATTGTTGGGAACACACTTTGCAAAATCTAGTAAGTATCTATAAAGTGTTATTAAAATACTGTTGTAGTATGCCTTGTGTGATTGACCTGTAATCTCTCATCACAATGACTAAACCACTGCTGTTACTCATGTTTAATGTTGTTGTTGAACCAGAGTACTAGTTAAACAGCACACTGCATTGGGATGGTACAGTAAACATCCTGAATCCTACTTGATCAACACGGAGCAGTGAGACCTCTGTCATTACACATCAATCAATAATGCACACAGTGTATGCTGTGGATAAACAGAATTAGCAGCACTGAAAATACCCCCAATGTTCTGCGTTGCCTCATTAGTGCAAATATGCAAAGCACAAGCCAATTAAAGCACTGTAAGCCTACTTATCTGTTGTCACTTTGTGCTGAGGCAATGCCCAGCACTAAATACACCATTGATTTTACCATTAAATACAGAAAATGGCTAAATAGAACTCATTACAATATTGAACTAGCTATAGTCACAGTAGGCTCCAGAACTATATTTAAGTTCCATTGTAGAGTGTTTCATTAATTGGGTAAACAAACTCCGGTACATACAGAGACGGTGATGTGGTATTTGTATTGCAAAAGTGAATCTCTCTTGTACAATGATGGCACTTTTCTATCAGAATCACAGTCTTAATTATGAGGAGTAATGGTTCTTGGACATGCTATTGAAATCCTTTAAACAATTGGCTGATTTATGTTGAATATTGTATAAATTGCAAGGAAGCCGACTGAAAATGGAAGCTTCCGGCATTAAACTATTAGGCAAATTTGAAGCGTATATGACACATCAGTGACAATCCCGCAATGTTTTAATCTGGAAAATGAGTTAACTCTAACAGGTTTTGAATCCTGGTGATTATTATAGAGATCAAATATTAAGCTGTAGTAAAATATCTATGATAACATCACCTAATAAAATCTACTGTCTAGTCTCTGTCATGTAAAACGAATTGCATTTATTCAGTGTTTCACCATAGCTTAGTTTTTTATCCTTTTTTCTAATTGTGGCAATTGTCAGAAGTAAAGCACTCAAGCAAAATGGATGCATTGCTGAAAACAAAGAAAAAAGTTTTTGTTAATGTATCTCTAGATGGCTCATTTATATGGTAATGTATCAAATGTATTTGGGGTTCACGAATCTAACGATTCCTATCAGGTGTGAATGCATTTACTGCTTCTTGGTACAGTGCACTTTTACTAGCATATGTTTTTACTAACATACTAGCAGTGATTTTACTGTGTGCAGTCGCTGCTGAAAGTCCTGTGTGTGTGCAATTCTATTTGATCATTTGCTATGAGAAAGAAAAATGCTACTATGGGGCAATAAAGTTACTGATCCACGTTTTGAGGTTAGGAAACTTGACCCTGAATGCTTTTGTTGGGTGCTGTTTTGGATTGGTCTGTCCTGTACAGCCTTCTTCAATCCCAGCTGTGCAAAGTGTACAAGTCCCTGTAACCTCCCATAAATATCTACAGGAGAAGTTTCTGTCTTTCCAATCCTGTGAAAATGTAAAAGTTTGCAAACAGTTCATTGGGGAGAGTGGTGTTAACAAGCGCTAACTCATGCTTCTGATTTTTGTTACATGTTGTTTCAGAGTTGGTTGCACTTTACGTAAGTGTTAAAAAGTGTTAATCCCCTTGTCAAAATGACCTCTGGTAATATAATACCAGCATATAAAATATGTACGATTGTAATTCACTGCAGTGTAATCCAGCACTGAGGCCATATTTTGATCAGTAGTAGAAAGAGTCCTGTATGTAATGCAATCTATTTTTTGGTCTAAATTATGGATCAATGTTTATTTAATAGTGGCATGGCAACCTTTAAACCACTTCGATTGGGAATCAATCACCATCCACTGACTGTAACTGGAGCCACTCAGAGCACAGAATTTTATTTCTGGTTCTGAGCTGCCCACTTTAAGTAGAAAGACGGCAGCAGCTGGACGTGGTAAATCTAATATTGATAATGTTTGAAAAGGATAACCTGGTTAAACTATAAATGTGATCTAGCTTTCTGCCCTCAGGAAGAGTTTTCTTATCGCACAGAAGAAATCCCCAGAGTATTTACAAGTTGTTTGCAGAAGCTGAATCACCAAGGTTTGTCTTTCACAGTTAGCAAATACATCCCACCTTGTTTAGTAAGCAGGAGTGCACAAGCTGCGATTTATTTTGTATATACTCAGAAATGATACATCTTCAAAAGGCACAAGCATCCCTTTTATGGCACAATATCAAAGGGATGCTCTGGTAGCATCAGAACTGGGATTTCTAGTAACTGCAATTCAAGTCTTTGTTTTCCTTTTTCAGGACAGCGAGGACATAAGAAACAGCTGGCAATCTCCGAGGTACACAACTACATGAACTCGCTTTGCGATTTCTTGGTAAACAAAAACCCAAACAAAACAATATATACTGAGCATCAAAAAGAAACTTATCACTATTATAACACATTTATTTTCGAAAAAAATAAGGTATATAAATGATGGACATTGCCGAAATATTTTTGGTTTCTTTTTAATCACTCGATCATTCATACTTGACCATGACACGCTTGAGTGACTATATATGAAGCACATGCACTTAATCACCTAATTAGTGAGACAGCTGATTGGACGCTGGATATGGAGTAATTCAGCTGTTGAATTGCAAGCTTGAATAAAAGCAATAAAGAAAATCACAGAAAAAAACAATATGCCATGTCTGTCAAGAGAGCAGCACCTTTGTGAAATCGGCATGTTGGAGGCTGGACTAGGGCAGCGTACTGTGGCTCACCGTCTTGGGTGCTCACAGCCAGCAATTTCAAACCTGGCGAGACGGTATAACCAGACACATTCTGTCAATGACAGGCCACGAACTGGGAGAGTCACAACACCTGCCCAAGAGCAACAGATCATTTTGCAGCATCTTCAGGATGTCAATTGTTAATCAGCACAACACAAAGTCACTGCACCTGCTCTGAAACACAGTTTGTCATTTTTCAATCACTTCTAGTGAATTTTATCCAAATATAAGTGATGCGTTTCTTTTGATGCTCAAATATAAGCCACCTTTTTTACATTGCTCCATGCTAGTAATCTGTTACATCAGTGAATTATTATTAAGACTGTATTATTGCACTGTTATCATGGATTTCACAATTTCCCTGAAATGTACCCATTGCCATGTAATATGTGGTTCCCCTGGACAATTCTCATTTCTGTTACAATAGTGTAAATATGCATATTTGTCATGACTTACAAATAAATACAGTTTGCCTTATTGACACACTGCCTGTTACACTGCATTTAGGAACCTGGCAGTTGGTTTAGTTTTCTTCTGGTAAATCGTGCATAAAGCTACACAATTCCTTTAAAATATCTTCAGTGAAAAAGACACCGGCTGTGTCAAAGCTTGGACATATTTCTGTTAAAGTTCACTCGAATAAATATTATGTTTAATCGTAAAATATTTTGAATTACCTATCTATAGACTGTGAAATAAGACATTTTTTACTGTGACAAAAATTATATAGTAAGAAGCCTGAACAACAAAAAAGGTTATGTTTGCTCTATTCTTTCTCAAACATTTACTGATAATTTCTTTAATCCAGAAAAATAGCCACAAACAAAAAAAAAAAAATCATTGCATTACAACTTGGAAACAGCGTGGCTGTTGGCAGTGCAGTGTTCTGTTTTCAAAAGGATTTCCATTGAAAATCTGTTTTTCAAATATCTGCCAAGTGTATGAACTGTATCACATGCCTATCTTTGTCATTCACTCTGACCTTGCAGTATCAAGGAATTACTGAAGGCAAAGTATACAAACTGGACAAGCAATTCACTGGACATGATCGAGGGCTGCATAGAGGAAGAGACCTCAGGAATTACCGAAGGCAAAGTATACAAACTGGACAAGTAAATTAAGCAGAGACCCAAGACTAACGGATTCCCTTCTTGCACATAAAGGTCACTAAAATCTGAAATGACTCAGATCAATAGCACACTGTTGTGTTTGACTCACTTTTATTTTTGATTTTTTAATTCAGCTTTTTCAACCTGGATGCTTTGCAGAAGAAATAGCTTGAGCTGTCAACTGAAC
The DNA here is from genome assembly GCA_030684275.1 of Acipenser oxyrinchus oxyrinchus. Classification (NCBI taxonomy): domain Eukaryota; kingdom Metazoa; phylum Chordata; class Actinopteri; order Acipenseriformes; family Acipenseridae; genus Acipenser; species Acipenser oxyrinchus. Next base: position 33,164,562 of record CM060262.1, on the reverse strand, counting down.
AGATTACATCTTTAGAAAACCAAGCTTGTTTTCTCTTCTTATTCCTTGTGACAGCTATAAATACTCACTTGCTATGGAAGTGTGTCTACTGGTGGCTATTAAGGCCTTTCTTTATTACCCTGCCACAGTAGCAGGATTATATAAGAGAAAATCTTACCCTGTGATCTGAACCAACCTCTGAATTTTCGAAAATGTACATTGTCTGTGTCAATCAATTCCTTCAGTATATATATATATATATATATATATATATATATATATATATATATATATATATATATATATAAAAAGTTTATAATCATGAATAGTCATAGTAATTTTGCAGTTTACTAAGTTTTACCCCTTGCTACTGCTATGCATTTACCAAATTAGTGAATGTAATATCCTTCACCATTATTCTCTGTTCCTTGTTATTCTTACATTTAGGGTTGCCATCTCTGAGGTACAAAAAAATGGGACCTCCGAATGGATGAGGAGTTTGTTAAAAGTTGAAACTCTCTTTAGAAAGCCGATGTTCATCTAGTAAGAAACATTGATAATACTACTACTATAGTACCGACAACCAATTAATATTGCATCTAATTTGTGCTCAACTTATGATCCTGGCATTTAGTGTCCTGGGAAGGTATATTCAATTCCCGGGACACCTTCCACAAAACCGGGATGATCCAGGGAAAGCAGGGACAGGTGACAACCCTACTTACAGTATATTATATAACATACCACAAAACTATCAAGTTTACTAAAGAAAGTATTTTCACATTTACAGCTCCTGCAGAGCTTGTATTTTTCATTAAAGATATAACCACCTGGCCAAGCCAATGCAGAATGCAAGCACCATCACAGTCCCTATTGGCTTAAAGGAACACCAGGAGGGGCCAAGGCATTAACCTTCTGAACATGTCATTTTAATAATAACGTTTGTGGAGTTTGTGGTAATCCTTATGCTATGTTATGCCTTTGGAATTCGAAAAAACATGAATCAAAAAAGCTGGATGAGTGCTGCATTCCCTTTGTGTTTGGACATTTTAATCATACTGTAACTACAATGATTTTTACCAGCACAATACCGTTTTCTGAAGCCTAAGCCTACTGTTCAATAACCAGTTTTGATCTCTAAACAGGGGTGGGTTTAGGGTTATGAATAGAAGATGCCGTGAATGGCATATGCATAAGACTATTCTGGTTTTGTTACTTTCTGCAGGTTGTTGTTTTTTTTAAAGAGATTTGTAAGTGCAGCCTCAAGTGCCATCAGCACAATATGTCTCCTCTCTCCACATTTTTTACTAAAGGAATCGTTTTCGTATTATTTGTCATAGCAGTGCATTCAACATGCAGTACAGTACAGCCCTCTGGCACCTAGCTACTGTACACTACACTAGTATTACTCTACTACCTGTTATCAGATCCCAGTGAAAATAAGAGGAGATATTCTGTGGAACAAGCACTACCACCAGAATGTGATTCTGACAATGTGTATGATTAGAATGGATGTACTAGTGTAAAGCAATGTTTCAGCCTGGTAATTTACCAGCAAAATTGAGATCGCTAAAGGAAGGTAACATCCCACATACCCGTCAACCATCAATCAATTGGTAGCTACCATATCTCACTTTGCAGTCTGTCAGAATGCTGAGCTCTCCCTCCTCCAACCACAACCTATAACTCACAGTGCCGGTCAAGAGATGTCAATAAAAATCACAAGCTCTGAGGAAGCAAACAGTGCCTTAAAAGACGAGGTCAGCAAAAATAAGTCAAAATGTCTGTAATAAAATTCTGTTTTCAACCACAAGAGTCAACTGAATGGTATATAGATTTTTTGAGCTTGGGTGCTTTATGTAAACTAATTGCACTGCAAGCCAACTTCAATGATGTTTTGCGGGGTCAAAGTGCATTGAATAGAGACTCCTACGCTTTCGCTGACTTTCTTCTGTTTGGCCTCGCAATGACTCCACTCTGAATTAAGCAGCGCAGCTGTCCTGACCCGTAATGAACACAAACGCACATAAAAACAAGACAAAACAACAAGGTTTATGCAGCTGCTCTTCGGTATCATAAATATCAAGCTTAAAACGAAACATTTGTGTGCGCCTTAATGAAGCCCCGAAGGATGTATTCAAACGTCTGTAGGTTTCTTTCTTTAATTATCTCCAAAGTAGCTGACCCAACAATCTTTCTAATCCTACTGGGCTTCATGGAAGGAGTTGTCTGAGAAACACTCCTACTGATGGATAGACCCCTCTGTAAAAATTGCTTATGGCATTGTGTTTTCTTTTTAATCCACGTGGGAAAATGAAGCACTGTGGAAAAACAGTCAATGGCAACTGTTAAATATTACACTCAGATCTGGGTAATATCTTCAGAAGTTGTAATCCTGTTTAACTTGCATCTCCCCTCGATGGCATCACACCGCATCCTTTCACTGCTTCACACCCAGTGTAACGTGAAGGCATCCACAAAACTTTCACCCGCTACTGGCTCTAGCAGGCAAGGCTTCCGTTCACCACGTACTTGTTAATAATTGTTAACATTGTAGATCTGCTAAAGTGGATAAACACATTAGTGGGCCCTGGGATTTAATACCCACGTTCGTCTGTCACGCTGAGTTGAATTCCTCGATGTGCCTTTCTAAGGCTGCTGGTTACTCTAATCCACTCTTTCTACAATGCCTACATCCACCAGGGGGAATCCATGCGGCCACAGCGGGCCCACAGTTACCTCCCAGTAGACTCCCAGTTACCACGTAATAGACCCTTCATTGATAGTGGTATATTATATGGTTTGGGCCTGTGTTCTCATTCCTCTCACTTCTATTGTCCAGCCATGATGAATGACAGCGTAACAGTAAGTGTTGCTGCATGCACTCTGCTGTCCCCAAGTCTTTTGGCTTAAGAGCCACTGCTTCATGCAGGGAATAAATGGCACCCTGGCCTTGAATACTTGAAGCACTGTGTGTGTTTACTGAAGGCATTTGGAAGAAAATCTCAAATGTAATATGAAAAGGCTTATACAAGATGTATTTCACGGTGTAAGCAATGTGCTTAAAGCAAAGAAGGGTAAAAGCGAAAGTGGTATGCTGGCACAAGACGGGACCTAATTCAACATACATTAGACGTCCCATTCACTAATGCATTAGATTAAGAGCTGTGTTTTGAGGAAGAATGTGTAAGGTCCAGGCCCATGTTCAAATTCCCTTACAGATATCATTTCCCAGCAAAAACCAATGATGGATAAGGGAGAGTAAAGAACAAAGTTGATAGATGCTGCCTACAGGAAACGGGTCTCTCTGAAGTCAGGACTAACAGGACAACCTGTTAACCAATGACTACCAAGTACAGCCTTTAAAGGTTTAGCTATCACCAGTACATCACTGTGACCGGCACTTTGTAGAATAATTGAGTCATAGAAGAGAGTTCATAATTATGAAGTATATACAAGGGGCTGAATGTGCAGTGGTGGTGACAGATTTAAAATAATTATCAGCACCCCCAATTAGGTAGGTAATTAGAGGGACCCCAATTAAATCAAGTGCAATTAAAAGGGAACAGTCCTACGGAAACCTCAAGGCATTCCATGAACAGCAAGGATTATCCCTAATAAACCATATAATTGCCAAATGTAGAAGCAAAATATTGAAAAGAGCTTTGTTTGCTGAGTTGGTTAGAGTTTTAAAATATCCCAGAGGTACAAATTAATGCATATGGAGCAGGATACTCTTTGCTTATACCATGCCTAATGTATTGCTGAGTGCAAATTGGGAATAGCACATATTATAACACAAAACTGTTTTCTATAGGAATTGCTGTGAAGTGTGAAACAAAAGTAATGTAGATAACTGGTAAACAGTTAAAACTGTTTGTAATAAATCTTGCCTAAAAGTGAATTTGTTAGAAATAAAAGCAAGTGTTGTGTGTCACGTTATTATTTGTCAGATCCGTTTCATTGCCTAATTTTAATAATTTAACTTTGCACTCAAGGGAATTATAACAGACTGCAAGCCGCACAGTAAACATGCTTGTTTTGCAATCTCTCGCTTCTTATGTAAATTCCAATTCCTGCTGTTAATAATAATTAAAAAAATAATAATAATAAAAAAGAAAAACCTCTTTGTTCTTCAGATAAACCTGTCTGCTTGTGAAGTGCTGGTCACAAATATAAATGTGCAGAGAAAACGATGATTATAGTCATTAAGATGGTGTTATCATGATGTTAAATTATTAATAACTATTTCAGTTCAAAGGGCTTTTCACACTTACTGTCCCTCTGCTGGGCTGTGTGTTGTAGGGAAGCTGCATGCTGTGTATGAAGAGTAGGGAATCACAGGGGGAAATGAAGAATAAAAGCCTTGCTTGCAATAGTACCTGTAAGCTGGCCAAGCTTACTAGTTAATGTAAAACTGACAAACATGCCAATAACAGTTTCCTTCATATGATGTTTTTGATTTAAGAAATCCTCTGCACATTATTTCAAGTTGGGATCCATGCTTTTTTTTTTTTTACTGTTTGGACCATACATCTTCAGAGATATTGTATAAACACCATTTGGAAACATGGGAATTAAACGAGCACCCTCTGTGTTGGGAATGATTTCTGTATTACTGATACACCATACGATTTTGCTTGTACTTTTATGTCCCTGGGCGACAGCAGCTGTTTTGACATGGTCGAAGTAGCTCACATTTAACAGTATATACGCACTGCGATTTCATTCTACAAAGAGCAAATGTGTGTGAAAGCAACAAACAAACAAAAAAAACCAGCCAAGAACCAGCCAAAAAACCAGGTTATATGTGCAAATTAAATGGCTTCTCTGCATTGTGGACACTCCTTTTCACACTGGAAGCATGGTGTGCACGTGGAGAGCAGTTTCTCACAATGAGGTCTGTTTTCATTTCAGTAGAGTCAGAGGCTGAATCATTTCAGCTTGACAGGTGAGCACTCCACCCAAACCTGCTGAGAAAAGCCTCAGGGCACCTCTGAATATTTGAAAGTGCCTGGGCATATGTGGAGTGAATACCAAGGCACCTGAACCTAGCGGCTCTTGTGGGAATCCTCCTCTACACAAGGAAACTTGCTTTTGTTTACCAGAGTTTTCTATTTTTTTAAGAAGATCAGCACTATCTTGCCATGGGATGAACAGATCTGCTCATACACTGGTTCATGCTAATGAATACAATCCAGCAGGTCAGAGGTTATTCAGCTTTCTGTAGCCCAGATCGTTTGGGAATCCAGGTAGCACAACTCATTAACTTAATTATTCTACACAGATACAGTATAGGCTTACCATGCAATTTATTAAACCTGATAAAAATCACTAATAGGGGCTGTGCTGAAACTATACCGGTACACTAAGGTGCAATTAGAGAGAGCTGCTCCAAACTCTGGCTGCTTAAGTTCAGCTTATTTCAAAAATAATTATTAATCACTGCATTCCATAAAGTGGGCCATTAAATACCAATATCAGAAGTAAATATACTACATCTGCCTTCCCGTGTCTCTGTTTCTGTTCACAATCATGGTTAATTTCGGTATGTAAATAGGATCATTTGCAACTTAATAATACAAAATAAGCCACATCCTCTAAGTTTCACTTGTTGGTACAGGACCGCCCTCTAGTGGAGGGGTTTGAGTAGACCGAGAGTTATTATTGACCATATGAGAAGCCACAGGTGTCGTTGTCCATCCATCAACAGTCCAAAGCACCTTTGACCATTGTTCTTGTGCATATTTTAGCCTTTTAGTCTTGTTCCCCTTTCTTAACAGAGGTATTCTTACTGCAACACATCCTTTAAGTCCTGATTTCAGGAGTGACCTTCGTACTGTTGATTTGACGAACAACGACACCTGTGCCTTCTGCCAGTTCTGTTGTCAATTCAACACTTGTCTTCTTTCTATTCCTTAAGGATATTATCTTCAAGTATTGCTCATCCTTGTTAGACAGCTTTTTGGGTCCTCCAGTCCTGGGTTTGTCAATTACAGATGATGTTTCTCTGTACTTGTTGATTATGCTTTATATATATAAAGCATAATCAGACTTGTAAGACTTGAGTCGCATTTTTCAGACTCGAGTCATGGCCGCACAAGACTCGAACTTGACTCGCACTTGACCTTGTGTGACTCGGACTTGGACTCGAACATTTGGGCTCCGTGACTCGGAGATATTAATGACAAGTCATTTTTTTAGTTTCTATTACATAAGTGATATTACAGTTATTAGGAAACTGCACAATAAAAACCCACCCAACAAAACATTATCCAGTCACTGGTTAGCCCTGTTGTCTTTGCAGCCAATCACAGTAAAGAATAAGAAATTGGAAGCGAGTTAGGTTGAAGCGTAAACACCCCTCACACAAATCAAACTGCAACCATCGCAGACCCAGTTTTTTTTCTCTTTTGCATTAAGTTTTATAAGGAATAACTAATGTCAGCATGGTAAACAAGTAAGTAATTACTTGGCTTTTAACAAACCTTTCTCTTTACTACTTTAAACCGTGTCCTAAGTTTTTTAAGCACTGTAGAAATACATTTCTAAAACTGCATACTTGAAAAAATACATCATTTGATTTTGCTGAGCTCCCTGAATCTCTGGAATATAATGTATCTGTTTGCACTGCAAAAAATAGAACATTTGTCACCTTAATAATTTTGAGTTTACTGAATGAAAAAAGATAATCATATGTGTTATAATCATACTTTTAGAGCCTCTTAACTCATATCAGAAGGTCGCTGTGTGATTAACTAATCTTGCTTTTTATCTTCACTCATTCCCAGCACACGCCATCGCTGTTTGCATGCAACGTCAATTAATTCACCTGGCAAATTCAGTGTAAACCTAGGCATTAAAGTCTCAAATCCAAATTGCCTACCGTCAAACAGGCAGATATATCAGGCTGATATGACAGAAGGACTGATTGATAGCAAAAAAAACAAGAACAGAATAACTTAATACCACTTCATTTACCAAAATGAAAATAATTTACTATGGATGCGGGACAAACACATTAACAATATGCTGTGCAGCGTCAACCTAGAAATCTGTCTGTGTGTTACTTCATTTTTTAATTCCATTATGAACCTACACAAAGGGGAAATACATAAATATAATATGTTTTTGTGTAAAAGAGAAAAGAGAAAAAATACATTATCTGAAATCAAATGAACTGAAGCACAGTCTCATAAATGCATCATTGTATTACAGGCTTAATAAAAGTGCAAATGCAATGAAAGGGAAACATAACGATTCTGTTTTGCAAAACACATAATACAAATAATGCTAAATGTACTATTGATGAAAACAGTATATATACCGTTCCGGCAATGTCTAAATCAGATTGGCAGACTTTACCTGAATTGAAGTCAAAGCAGATGCTCTAGTCAGAGGTGAAAGTAACTTTCATTTCTTACCAGTGTAGCGTTATTTTCAGGTACGCATTAAGGAAGCAGGGAAGCGCCCATTCAAATCTGGTATGTTATGCTGTTTTTGTGTTTTATATCTTTTTAAATTGAATTTAACATATTTTCCAGTCTTTTACATTGTTTTTAATTGTAATTTATCATATTTTTCCACCACTATAGTGACTTGAAGTCAAGGACTGGTGACTCGGACTAGGACTCGTATGATAGTGACTCAGACATGAATCCTGATGATGGACTCGGACTCAGACTCGACACTGGGGACTCGGACACGGACTCGGACTTGAGGTTTGATGACCTGAAAGTCTGATATATATACTGTGTATATATATATATATATATATATAATTAAAGATAATAAAACAGTAATATAAATAAGTATTGTTTTCAGTAACATTCAATATGCAGCAGAGTTGTGTGAAAGGCTACAGTATTTATGTAAAGTTCTGTAAAGTTATTTTTTAAACTACAATTGTTGCGTTAGTGTAAAAGGTTGCTTCTCTTTTTATGACCTCGATATATATATCTGTCTTTGAAAGTTAATTAATTAGCTTGGATGACAAACGTATCTGCGTTCAGCACAAGCTGAAGAAGGAGAGATAACGAGACAATGGTTTTAATATGTTTTTCTATATTTGAAAATATTTGTGACGATTCTGCAGTCTTTTGTTCTTTAAAATCATTGTTCTCATCTTATTTTAGAGTTGTCTTGGGTGAGTTTATCTTTCTGTTCCACACGTACATTCAACCCTTAAGGTCTGATATGCAACAAGTCCAGGAAAACTATTTATTTATTTATTTATTTATTTATTTATTTATTTGTTTTTTTTATTTGTTTATTTATTTAATTTGGAATTTTACAGAATGAATTTGATAGGTTTGACCAAAAGCACAATTGCACTTATTTCACAGTTACACTAGAGTAAAAGATACTCCATTTATATCTTCTTGTATTACTGCAAGGGTCATCATTTGAGAATGCAAAAGGAAAAAGGTCTGCTAAGAAATAAAAAATAGACTGTAGAATTACAGATCTTTTATTATGCTATCATGAATAACAAAGCTTGTTTCTATGGTTAAACAAAGATGCACAAATTCACAAGCCAGAGTTCTCACGTCAACCATCCTGTCTTGCTATTTAAAAAGAGTTCACTGTATGCAGTATATTCCTCTAAACACTATCAACCTGCTAATAGTTCATGATGGATACAGGCAGCCTTTTACAGGTTGGACGGTACAATAACTCCAGCAATGGGCTTCACTGCCTTTTCTTAGCAGCGGTTTGTGATTGCATGACTGCAAGCGCTGTCAGTCATCCCCAATGCTGTCAATACCTTTCCTGACAGTCAGATTACACATCACAACAACGTGTCCGCAGCAAGCACCCAGAATTCCTCTCTGCTGTCTTCTAGGATAATCGGCTTTAAATGAAAAGGTGACCCGATAAGAGGAATGAGCCAGCAGAATGACAGGTGATACCTACAGATACTTTCCAGGGCTGGCTTGAAAGTAATAGATTATTAAACAAATGTCTTAATCAACAAGGTGACCCTGAGGTCCATGTTAATGACCTAAACAGCATCAATAATGTTCTAAATGCTGTCACCTAAACCTACTGTGGTAACTCTTTACATTAAGTGTCTCTCATTATTGCATAGTAAATACATGTGTAGTTATACATAATTACAATGTTATAATGTACTTAATGTGGGAATCTTTTTGCACGCTATATATAAGTACACAATTGTATTAGAAAATGGTTAGGGGGGTCCCCCGAGTGGCTCATCCAGTTAAAGTGCTGCTGCCGGGAGCGCAGGATGAGTCATGCAGCTTGGATGGCACCAGTTCCCGTCCCGGCTGTGCAAAGAGGCCGAACTTTTCTGGGGACTCCGTAGGGGGCATCACATTGGGGTGGGAGCCCGCCCTGGGGTGGGAGCCCGCCCACCTCTGCCCTGGAATGCTCGGTGTAAAAGCAATTCTGGCTTTAGGCTTGTGAGATCGGAGGACGCTCACACACCCTCATAACGTCTGTGCTGTGTGGGGACTCGCTGCGGACATAATTGGACATTCCAAATATGGGGAAAATAAATAAAAATAATAATTGGTCACTCTAAAAAAAAAAAAAAGGGTTAGGGTTAGCTTTAGGGTTAGCATTAGGGATAGGATGAGGGTTAGGATTAGGGTTATATCTTGCAAAAAAATATTTACACATATTGTAACTATGTATAATAACATTGTAATTGTGTGTAAGTACACATGCATTTACTAAGTAGCTACTTTGTAAATACACAGTAATTAGGGACACTTAATGTAAAGTTTTACCACTTTAGTTTAACTGTAAAACGGCAACTGCCCCAAACAATGATAGTTCATAGCTCTTGGATATTATTTAAGTACTGTGGCATCCCAGAGTCATTCCAACAGGCGCTCACTGTTTTATTTCTGAAGAATGCTGGAGCGTTAGCCACCCAATAAAAATGACTATGCAAAGAAAGATTATCTGCTAAATGAAAGTTATGACAGGAAAAGGTTATAAAAGTTCCTCAAACAGTGGAAAGTTATATTTAAGTTAGGAAATGGGAAATACAAAGTTATCACTGTAGACTACAGAAGCCCTGGGCTCAAAATAATATGCCCACCATTCAATGTTTCATAGATCTGCTATGGTAATAGGATCAGAGAGCAAATAGTGACATGATAAAAACCATTTGAACACAAAAACATCTCGTTCCAATAAAGAAATGGAGTCAGGTATGCAGAGAAAGCACATTTCACCACTGCATAAACTGGTAGGTAGCGGTGAATGCTTCTCATTAGGTGAATCAATTTAGTCATTGACTTTCTTCCCCTCTTGTGCTCATTAGACTTAGATCTGACAATGATGGAGGAGCGGGTTTCTGCTAAATACTGGCAACAGTAGCGAGTGCATCAAGGTCAATGCTGGTGTGCGGAGAGAGGTTTATGATACATCATCCCTCGGTCAGTGGTTGTCCATTTTGTGGTTACTAAGAAGAAGAAAAAAGCCTTGCATTCGTGATCAAAATGAAATTAATTTGAGATTAGTCAGTGATGGGCTGCAGCTCGTTCTAGCACATATTGTAACAAAGCCTTACGGCTTTTGAACACAGAAACACAGACACAAACTTCAGGTTTAAAGCACTTAGGTACACTTACAATATATATCGATGTTATGAGCATCAACAATTTATTCAAAGCCTCCACTAGTGTTTTCCACTATTATAACAATTTGGACTGTTATTAATACAGCTTAGTTTGGGTGAGAAGAAACCAAGCTTGTCATTTAGCAATCTTGATCAGAATCTTCAAAAACATGTGATCACAACAACTCACAGTAATCTATACATGAGCAGCTAATATGAAGTGTTCCAGTAGCTAATCCATCACATTTACCCAGTGGTTCTCAACAGGGGGTGGGGGCATCCAAAAAAAAAGTTTTTTTTTAAATTTAAAATATATACGTGACATGACGTTCTGTACATCGTAGTATTAAAGCAGGTTGATTCTATGGCTGTATAACCCCCCCATAATGTGCAAAATGTCTAACACTCCATATATATATATATATATATATAGGGAGTGTTCACCACTGATATTAGAGTGACAGCCATCAGAAGTTATTTGGTATTGCGTGGTTTGTATTTCATGGTTAATAGTATATTGCATGCGGTGTATGACATTGAAATGCAATACTCATTATGTTTTTCTTGATTCACAATGTATTATACAACAGGCAGGTATGTATCACCACAGCATAGAGCAGCCACCATACATGAATATGAATATAAACTGATGTTCCCGTATCCTTACATAGTTGCAATTTAACCCATTAAAAAAAAAAAAGTCAAATCACTTTTAAAAACACTAAAAGTAAAACTGTTTTTGTAAATTCTGCGTCACAAAAAAATCCCTCACACAACTAAGTCTCAAAAATATATCTCAGCAGAACATTAAACATGTATTTACTGCAACAAATAACAATTAGTATCAATGCTATACATAAAGCATTATTAATGAACTGGGCTTTTAGACATTTTGTTTTGTAAATGTTTATTGAGGAGAATAACGTCACTGCAGAGACACTCAAGCTCAGGCGGTTACGGTACGGTATGATAACAGCAAGATAGACACAGAAGCCTGATTAGCATATTCCAAGCCTTCATTAAACTGACAGCACAGAGGAATAGAACATTGATGTTGTGTTCTCATCGGCAAATCCCTTTTATTTTGTGGACGTGCTACCTATAGCGTGTAATGATAATGTGAATAAACTCAGCACACAAGACCTGTTGGCAGGCTGTCACTCACATGCAGGCTCCTCGTTGCATGCAAACACACCTGCTAATCAGTGCATGCATGTGCATAGGGATATGCCAGAGGCTTACAGCTGTTTTTCCTTTTCAAGCAGCTGAATGTGGCCCATATATCGGCCTAAATCATAATGCATTAGAATACAGTCATTTTCACAACTGTGGTCTTGGGAAAATTGAAAATACTACCCATTGAAATACATTGAAATGTATTATCTGTTACCTTCTGGAAATTAAATAGTTTAGAGTTACCTACATTGAAAATTCCTTGGGGGGAAAAATGCTTCAGTGACATTTCCTACCAATGCAATTTAGATGCGCTTTTACTTCAGATTTACTTCAGATTTTTAGGGTGAAATTCAGACCGGCTCAGTTGATAAATGACATGCTGTTGGGATGAACTTTGATTAAATTGGGAATCGCTGTCCTTCTATGCACAGTCTACAAGGACCACAGTGCTTATTCTTGCATTTTGGAAGGTCTTCCAAATCACCTCTGCCATGAATCAGTTCAACAATGCACTTCAGTTCTCCTGTACCTCCTGCATCCTGGGAGCAGAGACCTTACTAATAAAAGACATGAAATGAATGGGAGCCTGCTGAAGGTTAACTGTTAGTCCCCAGCCACTGTGCCATTAGCCCGGTCTTTCTTCCACCAAACTTGCAGTGAACTTCCAGTATTTATGCTTAATTAACCAGCAAGACAAAGTATTACGGTGTAGCTGTGATTCGTGTGCTCAGATCCCCCTTATCTCTCTGTCTCCCAGGGCGCTGTCCCACATGGAAAAGTCATCAGCTGGTAAGTTATTGGGCATTGGAGTAAAGTTCGCAGCTTTATGTGATGCTGCTAACTGCATACCTATAATTAATTCCACTTGCAATGCTAATGCACAGATGCTGCATTAGATCTGATTACTGCAAGAAGAGAGGTGTGAAAAAAGTTTGAAGGCAGCAGCATGGGGGGGACTGACAGAAAGATTAATAGTTTTTTGCTTTTTCAAGCTTGCTATTTGTTTAATGCATGTAACATTTTGAAAAAGCAAGCGACTGTAAATCTCTATAAAGGACGCCCTTTATCTGCTGACAATACTAGGACGCGCTGCTGACCGTATCTTTAGGCTTCCCTACAGTGTAACCAGAATCCCCCAGACCAAGCCTAAAGGAACTACCATACCACCACAGCTTGGGGTGTAATAATGGACATGCTGATGTAGTGGTATCCAGACCAGAAAGCAGCAGAGAAGGTCAGAATACAGGTTGTGGGTACAAGCACAGAGCACATTTCTTTCTTCAACACATGTCAGATGCTTCTATTATCTAGCCACGGTAAACTTGAATTTACTGCACTCAAGTTTTTGGCTGTAATATTTCTAACATTAATATTGTAATATTAAAACCGTGAACAATTAAGGCAGTGCATATCTGCCATGTTTCCCGCTGACAGAACTATTATCTCTTGCCCATCTGTGCAATTTCATTATATTCTATCACAGCTGCTGGGAGCTTGGATTGAGAAAATGCTGAAATCTGGTGAGAACTGGGATTCGTCTTAAACATCTCTTTTCACACTGAATAACAGAGCAGCCACACCAATTCAAGGCTTTTAAAAACAGAACAGCAGAAGAACTTCTAACGGTACAGCTGTCAGTTATAAGAGGCTCTGCATACTGTGTGGTATGAAATTAAAATCAGATTAGCCTCAAATACGTTTCACCCTGAGGTTTATGAACTGACTACAATATCAACAGTCATTTTCAGACTCTTTGCATTTTACTTTGCCAATTGTTAGTTAGCCAAATATATGTCCCTAAGGCATAAGGCATCAAGATCGATCTCGATAACTACATTCTTGTATTCCTTTACAACCATTAGAGCATTAAAATATAAATTATAAAGCTCACAACTGTCTCAGCCAATCCAGTTCTGGGTAGAGCGGTCATTGTCCCACAGGTACTGTAGATGCCCTTTAAAAGCTAACATTTAAAGCTGTCTAAGTGATCCAGTCCAATGTATAACCAATGTATGGTCCAACAATGGTGCTTGACATTGCTACAGAACATCGACATGCTATATATTTTGTGACAAAACCCAAGTGGTCACACACTGTCAAAGAACACAACCTGTGCGAGAAAAACAAAGCTATAGTAACGCTAAGAAAAAGCCGTTGTAAATAATGGGTTTGTGGTAACCGTTGTTAATTCAAGGAGGCTAGTCTGCATATTCCACTTCCCTTTTTTTAATTGTGAAAACTTAAGCAAAAGGAATACACAAGGTTAAACGACTAGCTAATTTTGTTTTTGTTCTACAGCAGTTATCCTCATTTTGATCCTGAACAAGGAGCGCCTCACACAGGCAGGGTTTATTCCCACTAATATGAATTCTTGAAATGTCATTGTTGACAGATCCCTTATTTAATTATAGCAAGAGCTGCAATGATTGTGAGACCGTGTTTCAATCAGCAATGAAACAGCAGTTGTTGTGTACTCCGGGCATACTGAGGCCATTACAACCATGGTCCTTTACAAACCAGCCCATACAAATATGAATCATAATTAAAATGTATTCCTCGGTGACTAAGCATCAAGTTCCCAGGCTTGTTTTCAACAATACCTCATTTGAGCGCTGATGAGAGATCTTGCTTTGCACTCAGCGCTGTGCTAAACTCAATTACTGTGTATTTATAAAGGATTGGATTGTACATCCCTTCTACAGACTTATGATCTCCAGTCTGCCAGCTTGCAGTGGCCGGCTATCCAAAGCAGTTTAATATGCCAATAATCAGCGCAGGTTAGTGCTTGAAAAGAAAACGGCCAATTGATGAACCACAAGATAAGATACTATCGATCTTACCCTTACCAAATGATCTTCAATGGCAATGCAATAGTTCTGCACATTTAGAATGGTATGAGCCATTTGTAGAATGGTAACAGTTTCATATTATGTACCAATTGGCACCAGTATACCATGGTTTTATACCAGGACCAGAAAGACCTATTGCGTTGAATTTTCTTGTAATGCTGTTGTGTTTTAATGGTTCTTTTAGGGTTACTTTGCCGTCATGGTATCCCTGCAATAGTTTGTATTCATGTGTCAAAGCTAGTGTGTAATTCAATGGCAACATAAGCACTGTGAAATGATACTATAATCAACATATCACTTTCTATTGGAACCAGCTACCATCTTTTGTTACTGATAGGGGTCGACAGGAATCAATATTTAATTTCACACAAACAAAAAAGGATTATAAAGAAAGAATTGGTTAGAGACTAAATCAGCAATTAAGGTCTAATAAAATGATAAGGATTTGCAATAACCATATACTTATAATCCAACGTGTACGCGCCTACATTTCAGTGCAGGTTTTCTCTGTCGATTAAGGTTTGCTGTAGGCTTTTCCTGTTAAAGAAATTGACACACCAGCAATTACGATCTTTCACAATTAAGCTGAGTGAATCTTGTTTTGTGGCAGAGAGCCACACCGACACCAAGCAAGGATTTCAATTTCATTCTCCTGTAGTGAACATGTTGTCAAAACAGGCTGTCAGTTTGAGCAATCGGTGTTCATTGTCATGCCAATGTGCGAGATTAATTGATTAGCACAGCTGGAGTTAAAGGGAAGTGGCAGAAATGCTAATAAAGCATCAAAAATTACGTTGTATTTTCATTTATGCACATCAGACCTCCCTTGATTTATTAGTCAAAGTAAAACACACATGTCAGGGTTTTGAGCGCCTTGTGGGAAAACAAAAGGCTTTCCCCCAGGTCTTTGAATTTAACCATTAATTAATTTAGTGTACACAGAACTGCAGCTGTTGTGAAGCTGAACATCTTAAACAATGAGTTTTCCGGAGGGGGTCACTTATAAGTGACACTCATTATGAAACAAATTGTCAAAAATGCTTTCAAGCAAAACCTGTTATGAGGAATCCATAAAGCTATCTGAAAGGGCGTTGTGATTTCTACCAGTCGTTTGTGTGCAGCATAAGAATTCTGCAGAGGTGAGAACACAACGCTCCCAAGGTCAGCAACAGTGCATCAGAAGCGTCACCATGGCCAGACTCCTTCTCTGTCCTGCGTAGGTGCCAACCTCAACTGGGCACCCAGTGCTGAATCAGCCTTAAAAACACCATTGCTGTATTCCTGCCCTCTTTATCTCCAAGCTGAGACTGCAAAACTGGGTGCCAATTAGTGCACTATGTGTCAGTGGAAGACTGTTCTTTTTTCTTCCAACTAATTCCCCCTAGTCCTTGAACAGTGCTGTGGAATAGAAATGATTCCTGATCTGCACCCACCTCAGCAGGGTTTGGATCCAAGATTAAAATAATTTCTTGATCACTTAATCTCACACCAATTTCTGTATTTATCCAGCCATAAGGAACGAGTGTGACAACCCATTTACAACAGTGACCTCAATCATCTGGACTGTACATCAGGACCCATGTCAAGCTGGCAACAATTAAGAACAGCTTTGTTTGGTAACGCTTTCTGTATGGTTAATGTTGATAAATGTCTTATTTTTAGTTTGTTTTTGCATTGTTCTTGCATCATACTCGCAGACAAGCCTAAAGTCGTAGAGATTTTTTTTTTTGGAGGGGGGGGGGGGGTAATTATTACAAATGTCTGAAGATGGTTGGAAGATATTGCATACTATATTCTATTTAATCGTGTGAAATAAACCTTCAGTTTTATAGAATTCCAACACGCAACATTATCAGATATCACCAACAGTTAGCAGAAAAGGCACATTTTTAAATTACAACAGAGATCAACAGAATGCGATTGTTGATCAGATTGGGGTACACCAGTAAAAGCGTACACTCCACCCAACAGGAAAGGGTCAGCTCACAAGAGATGAAGCGGCTTTCCTTGCAAGTATCCCACGCAGAACCTTCTCTTATCCTTCAGTCTTCGCAATCTTTTATGTAGATCATTATCACACATCATTAGTAAGTGCATACGGATCATTTATGTTTGGTTTTTTTTCTTTTTCTTTTAATTATCTGTGAGTCAAGAATGGAAGAGGGTATCAATCACATTTTCTTTGTGGACGATCAATGAAAAAAATATATATATAGCAATTAGGTTGCACTACATCATTATCAAAACCCCCTTCCTTCTTTTTATATACTGACACGTTTGTCTTTTATCACATAAAAAAAAATATTGAATACTATTTTAATGGTGTGCAGAGGAAACATAACAAACAAAATTACCATAATCGTAAGTACTTGGAACACCCCTATTAATTTTTATTGTGTCTCCAGTATCTGCTATTGAATATTAAAATTACTAAAGAAATCCACCCTTGTTAACACGGTTTTCTCAATGTGAGTATAAGCTAAATAAGCTGTGCAATCAATCAACCCTTGCTTTTGTTTAATTGGGAGGTGAAAGCTTTTTTTATTACAGATAACTTCAAGACTAATCATTGAATGGCAAATGAGAGTCACTGAGTTCTTTTGGAGATTTTCCAGGAAGTGGAATTCAAAGAACATAACAGCCCTGCTTTTGCAGATTACTGGTCTAATGATAATTAATTCCTGTAGCTGCTGTGAAAATGCCTTTGCTTAACATGTTGTGCTATTGTCTGATCCGATTGCCTTCTTTTCTAGTTTTTGCATATACATCGTAGTTTATCTGTTTAATAATGGCATACAATGTCACACCTGTGATGATCACCAATGTCATCTGAACCTGTGTCAGGCACTGAAATATCAATGATACTGATCGGTTTCAAGCCACTGCAGGTGCCTGGACTATAACTGCCTCTGTCAGCTAAAGCCCAAGTCCTAAAACCCTCAAGTCCAAGCAGGTACATCATTTCAGATTCTGGACAAGAAAAATAAAAGAGTTTTGATATTATGCAGAACAATGTGGTGTTTGGGGTAAAAAAAAGTTGCTGTATACAATATCCTCCAGAGATAGATGATCTGTTTTTCAGGGCAGGATGTTATATTCATGATTTTTAGGAATGCAGGTATTCTGATAAAACTAATCTTCCTTCCCAGAATGTTTTATTAATAATGTAATTATGCATGTGTGTGTGTGTGTGTGTGTGTGTGTGTGTGTGTGTGTGTGTGTGTGTGTGTGCGCGCATAAGGGATAAGGGCATCTGCTAAGAAATAAATAATAATAAAATAATAATAATAATCTGTGTGATATCAAGAAATATGTCTGGCATATGGTTTGTGTTCAGGGTTTGACAAAACATTTGCTCTGGGGAAGCTGAAATTTCAATCAGCCACTTTGCATTATGTTCCTCAAATACAGTCAAAACAAACTAGTATTTCATCGGGGGGAAAGTTGCACATTTGTTGACAGAAAGGAGATATTCTGAATATTAACTAACATGGCAAACCACGTGAGTGTGCGCTGGCTTCGTATTTCTTTCGCTCAACCATTATAAATGCACACGTTTTTTAAATCAATCTGTTTGAAATGATAAAAGTCGCAAGCTTTGCACTTGTGCACATATGACTGAAATACACATGCATTGTCTGATGTTTACAGGATTGGTTTAAACTTTTGTTGCACATAACTGACTTTAAAACCACATACAAGGGGAAAGCAGTTTGAGTTTATATGAAAATATAATTATTAATATTAAAAACAAACTGCATTTGCGGTATAAATATGTCCAAGTATTCTCACAGCTTCAAAGTGGAACTGCCAGCTCTCCCAAAACTCCCTGGGAGCCTATCAGGGTTATACACATGAAGGAAAGCACCCAAGCTAAACAAATCCCTAGATTCTTGAGCTTTGTCCTGCATGAAAATGCCCATTAAATTCTAAAAAAAGGTTATGTTCTGCCATGTGTTATATGGATTTATTTTTCTTTTTTAAGAGACACTGCATGTTGGCACACAAAGACACCCTTAAGAGATGCTGAGGTAACGGGCAGTGCTGTGTGATACACTGCCATTACGGATGATGTCCTCTGTATAGTGGTTCAGAAGCTGGCTTGCTCACCGGTTCAGGCTTAGCCTCCGCCCTGTTACACTGGCACCGACTGCGAAGTATGTAAGCCTGTTCATGAAAGTTGGCTTGCTTTTCACATGTTTTGAAGCCATGGGGGTATTAGCTACCTGCGCTATTTCTTCTTCATTATAAAACTGTCTACATTTCACACCCTGGTAGCTCTAAGTCACCACTGCAGAAATGTACTGCTAGTCCTAAGATTTCTTTAGCATTATTAATGGGATGGTGAAAAAGGCAATGAGTTGTGCGCTTGCCTGCACAATAACTGACCTCTGAGAATTCTCAGCTCTCAGCTCCATCACTAAATCCCAGCATTACGAGTTTGTTAATGAGAAAAGAAATGGGAACAAAAGGAAAGAAGAAACGATACCGTAAACAATGACATTGGCATGTTGCATATATTTTAAACAACCTGCAACTGGATGACACAGCCAATCCGGTGCACGATTCAATAAGGTTTAGATTTGCTGAGGCAGCACATAGACGGTACCTGCCATTATGAAACTGCACTTAATTCTCATTAGTTATAAGCCACACACCCAAAATACACACAGTATTTTAGGTACACCAGATGTCAATGTGTTTATCAGGCAGCTGGTTTGTTAAAGCTTGGATACCTGGGGGGTTGATGCAAATCTGCTGATGTCAAAATTGTGCACAGAGATGACACTTGGAATAAGAAGCATTGCACTGAGCATACTGCAGCAAACAGCACTGATGAAGAAAAAGGTAAGTTCTATCTGGAGCCAACTAAAAAACAGATCAGTTTCCTTGATCTCAAGCGGGCTCCTACGTCCTTCACACTGCACATCTGCATTCTTTAGTCATTCCAGTTACTGAATGCGTTTCATAGGTATCATTCTCTTTCTGATTTATTTTTCAACAAAAGTATTTGTATTTGCAAACAAGCAATATTGGGGGCTTTACAGAAGTCAGCATCCAGCGTCCATATTAAAATATGCGATACACTTTTTAAAACCTCTTTCTTAGAGTCTTTCTTTGTGAATGCAGTGCTGTATTGATTTTAAAAGTTGTGCATTTTTAGTATAATTAAAATAAATAAATAAATAACAACCTCAAAATACAGTTCATTAAACAAGGCAACACATTTGGTGTTTTAAGGACAACAACGTGATGTCACAATAAATTAAAGTCCATTTCAGTGATTTCAACCTTTAACTATTGGAGGGGCTAGACTTTCTTTTATCAGTTTATAAAAAGCTTGCTATAATATTATTAACAAAGTAAAACATGAAACCGATATGTTAATATGCAAGCAAGCTACCTGTAAACAGTTAATACACTTTTATTTGAACAATGTGACCCACAATTTTATTTGAACCCTGGTAAGTAACCAGACACAGGGATGGAGGATGTGAACCACTGACTGCATACTTCATGTGGTCATGTACTATTTATTTTCATTTGTTGTGTATAGTGGGCAGATTGTGCGCAGGAACTGTGCTTACAGCCCCATGCCCTAGCACCTCACAGGAAATGAAAATTCTGTCTGCATGACTAATGTCCAGGCTTTAATAGAAAAAAAAAATAGTTTAAGAGAAAAGCCGCAATCACACTGAACACTTTTTTAAAAAAGGTTTAATGATCCCCAGCCTGATCCCAATATTCTCTCACACCCAGGTTGAGCATGTCTGTTATCAGAGTTGTAAATTAAGGGGGAACTGACTTTGGACAGAGGGTAGGTGACACCACTTGACACAGCGAAGGATGAGCGTGTGGAAAGATAAATGACATACAACAGCAATTCAAATGAAGACAGAAGCAATGACACTCAAGGATACATTTTTTAGAGTCACTGTTTTGACATCTTTTTCATGGCAATTATAAGAAGCATAGCAAGTGAAAAGACTGACCGCACTTACCACAAACTCCACTATGCAATGTAGAACTGAGCTTTTATTTTTTCTTTAGTGTGAATCAATCATGCAGTAATCTGTAGCTCAATTAGTACAAGCTGTGTGCCCATATAACATAATGAGAAACATCTCCAAATTAGACTGTGCAACAATGACAGCCAACATGACTGTGCTAAAATTTTCACAAAGAACAATCGCACAAGGGTTGGAGAGGAGAAGAAAATGGGAGCCCGCACATTTGAAATTTCTCCGGAGGTGTCATTCCCGAAACAACTGCGCCTTGGTAATTGAGAACCGTAAATAATCCCATCAAAGCGGCAAAGTACATCGACAGCAGCCTAATCCTTTGTTAAATGATCTAACAAAAACGATCACCTCAAGCTACACAGATTAACATAATACCAAACAGCTTTAGTGTATGTCTCACTGGCTTAGCTGTGGTGTCCCTGGAGTTTTATTTAAAGAGAAAGTGTTATCCGCAATGTTAACCCTGATTTGCATGCACAGGCTGCTTTAGGCTTACAAAATGACTGTAGGCCACAATTTCTATCTTGGTGTTAAGAAGCCCCTAAGGGCATGGCCACGATAGCATCGATGCTTTAGAGCCTAAAACTGTACCGCATGTTTCCAATCTGCACGCAACGCCAACCTTAGTTTCTGTACAGTACACAGATCCAACAGGCTCGCTGGATCATATCCTGCCGAGACGAACAATTGAGACACAACGTCTTGTTAAAACGGGGCCCTGAAGTGGAATTCCCCACTGTCGGAATTCTACCAAATACAAAATGCACTGAACAAACCAAACAAGGAGAAATGTGGGGTTTCATTGCACTACACTGCCAGAGTCATACAGTAAGTATGAATAGCCTCAGCTAAGCAAAGGCCACAAAAACAAAATGAAAGTGTTTTCTATTAACTAGTAACCAAGCATTCAGTTAACATTAAAGCCAGACACAGTGGGCAGGATTTTCAAAAACCAGTGTTATTGTATCGAACTCGCGGTATAGTAACGAGAGCTTTAGTAGCAAGTGATTTTCAAACTAAATGTGTTAATTAAATCAATCCATAATGCTTTGAAATCGAGTCGATGAGGTCGTTAATGAATGCATTTATAATAATAATTAAAAAAAAATGAAAAAATAATAATAATAATAATAAACAGCTTTATTTTATATAGCTCCCTTAAAAGCAATCGTCTCAGAGCGCTTCACAGAACAAAGATAAATTCAACAAAAACAATAACACATAGAAAAAAAAAAGAAACAAGGAAAAGGAATCATAAAAATGCCTTTCTAAAAAAGTAAGTTTTTAAGCTAGATTTAAAAACACTCAGTTGCTGGATCCCTGATCTCTAACGGAAGAGTTCCTCAGTTTTGGGGCATAGCAACAGAAGGCCCTGTCACCCATAGAGCGCAGGCGAGCAGAAGGGACACACAACAGTCTAAGATCGGTGTTAAAAAGCTTAATTGTCGCAGGTCACGTACATCACTTCCTGTCTCATCGACTAGATGACGGGAACTCGTTAATCATGCATGTTAACAAGATCAAGAAAAATGAATGGAAGCATAATTCGCTGTTATGGAAACTACTAGCGAACAGGAAGACGGCTCTCCCCCCTCCTGTGTGCAGCAGCCAAATGGAAATAAAAAATAACAGGGATATCAATTCTGTGTATAATTTGTAAACTTCATTTTAAATTGTGCATTTTGTCATGCAGAATGTACATTTATTTAGAACACTTCACATATAAAATGCTGATTTACGATTATCTGGCGTGTGGGTAAAAATCGAACGACACAGATTTAAAAATAAAAAATACATCAATAAATAAATAAATCCCACTAGTCATTTATCCTCATTCGGGGGGATATTTTGACACAGCTTATTATATACAACTCTTTTAATGTGCATTTTGCAATCTTGTTTTCCTTTTTTTGGATGGGGTGGTGGGTGTGGTAGACTGGTCAGCTCATATAATAATAATAATAATAATAATAATAATAATAATAATAATAATAATAATAATAATAAATGGCCAACGCTGTTCTTTCACAAGCACTAAGGTTCAACAACAGAAATAAAGCACTCTTCCACAGCACACTGGTGAATTCCCCATGCAGTTTGTTCAGTCTTAGCACAACACTGACAGATGCTCGGGTTTCAAAATAATAACTCTCTCCCTGTTTTCTGTTCATCACCGGAGGCAGATTAAAAAATTGATGACCTAAAGTCAAACACAGTAAGAACTGACTTTTTTTTTTTGGTTTCAGTTGTTTTTTGGCTTTATATAATGCTGCTTTGAATGAAACATCTTAAAATTAAAGCATTGCCCCCACCCCACACCCCTTTCTTCATTAATCAGCCTCCCTACTGAAACCTAGGGATTTAATGTCCTGCTTTTGTTTTGGGGCAGGGCGGGGTCCTTCAGAAAGAGACTCGTCGGCCAATTCAAATCTAATACTCCAATCAGGAGCATGCATTGCTCCTGCTATAAATCAGACACAGTATGCCAAACTGTCATAGGGCATTGGAGACGCAAGCTAATAAAAAGAAATGCAATCTATTTTTAATAGTACTATTACAGGTTTCGAGGAGATAAGCTGATGGCAAAAGCGGATTGTCACGAAATCCGAAAGAGAATCGAAATCAAGTTTACTTTTTGACTGACAATTTGGAAGAATCGTTTCTGGAATACAGACACATACAGTAACACTGCTGGTCTCTTCGATTACAGTATATGCTGGTTTTCCTGATTTCTGGTTCCCCTGTTTTATTAATTATGATTGCTGAAAACATTTGTATTTCTAAGTCCATTTTTTATAACTTGTTCATAAAAGAAACCACTAACCACCAGGCTTCAAGCATATTATATCTGTCTAGTTAACTTTCCTGTTGCTAATGAGATATTTTCCAAACATTCTGCAAGAATACCCATTTATTACTGTTCCCAGGCAGATGTCCAGGGCTGTATTTCACTCACAATCATGCATATTCGTGCAAACCTGTGATACTCAACCTGGTTCCTTATGAATGATTTCCTCAAATCTAAGCAAATGCTAGATTAGCATTAGGAAGTTGTGCTTTGCTAGTCTGTCAATCAGTACCAGCTCCTTATGCTGTTCCTGGTACAACTGTTCCCTTGGCTTTGGCACACCAGAAGACCTCTGAATAATTGCAAGCATCGTAAAATAAATAACGTGCACAAAAATATGTTTTTGAAACCCTTTGCTCTTTATCATTGCACATCAGTTCATTATAACCCATCATTGCATGCAAGGTGTAAACCATTATATTGCATTGTTTGTTTAATCTGTACTGCTAAACTTTAAAAACCAGTAAGCAGTTCTGCTAGTTTTTAAACCAGTACGCTACAATGTGACACAAAGCAAAAGAAGTACACCTGCCTTCATTTCAGCCAAAGTCAATATTGAACAGCGTCAAAATAAAAAAGATTAGCAGATATCAATTGGGTTGAGAAATGTGTCAGTTTGCAGTTCTTTTGTGATGCAGTCATACAGAATCTCAATACCATGTTCAAAACAGCTAAATAAGTACGTCAATTCCTTTCATTTAAGCCTTATTTTACAGAGCAGTACTGTTCCCACTTGATGTATTTAGAGGTACACAGGATTTGCAGGATTTCATTCCTCATTTCTATGGAGTGCAAATGTAATATGTGTTTATACACACAGAAAATACTGAAAATAATCCGAGTGGCGCATCCGGTAAAGGCACTCCTCCAGAGTGCAGGATGTGCCCTATAGCTTGGAGATCACCAGTTCCAATCCAAGTTATGCCACTGCTGACCGTGGATGGAAATTCCCAGGGGGCGGTGCACAATTGGCACAATTGGCTAAGCGCTGCCGGGCGGGATAGGGGTTAGGTCAGCTGGGGAGAATTCAGAAATCGTCCTCCGACACAAAGTTCTGAATATGGCTGCACAGCGGTCTTGCAGAGCGAAAAAAAGCGAATGGCTGATGGCACTCATTTTGGAGGATGCGAGTGCTTGTCTTGCAGCAGTGAGCCAGGCTGAATAATAATTGGACATTCCAAATTGGGAGAAAAATTGGAAATAATTGTTCAAAAAAAAGAAAAGAGAATACTGATTAAAGAATTTTGCATGTTCTGGCGCACCAACATCAAACAACAGTGACCTGCATGCAATGTTATTTATGCAATAATTGCTTTAGTAATCAACAGTTTCCTACCTTGGTTTAGCTGATGGTTTAACTATGAGTATAACTGGATATTTGTGTTGCTGATAGGCTGTATTGCAAGTAAGACACTTTTTTATTAATGTAACCCAACCACGTAACCAGTGTCAAACCTGTTACACCTGCGTTTCATTTTAATTTCAAGTGGTTTCCCAAGCTATGAAGTCACGGCACACTGATGTGAGCAGTTTTTAATTTCCTGCTTAAAACTGCTCATGCTTAAGTGTGTTGAGAGCTGTCGAAAATGGTTTTAATTAGCCACTAAGATGGATTAAATCTGTGCAAAGGGGCACTTTAACCTTACTCTTTTGGCTCAGGTGTAATTGTAATTGAGAGGCTAACTCAGAGAGAGAGAGAGAGAGAGAGAGAGAGAGAGAGAGAGAGAGAGAGAGAGAGAGAGAGAGAGAGAGAGAGAGAGAGAGAGAGAGAGAAAGAGAGAGATTTCTCAGCAATCAAAAAGCATTTGAAAAAAATAATGTTCAAGCTGTGTGTATATAGTTTGCAAATAGTTTTTAATGTATCTTTGTCTACTGTCAGGATGGGATACTGTACATACAATCAAAGCAGTCAGACAAAAAATCAGCCAGGAACTTGGGTTGTGTAGCCTGAGCTCAGTTGCAAAGGGTTTCATACTTCACACAACTCCAACGGCCGTTTGAAACATCCGATGGCTGAATTCCGATTTGAGCCAATTTCAACCATTCGGAAACAAGAAATAGTCTTTATTCTATAAAACTGCCAACAACCATCTCATTAAAGGCACTCCAATTAACGAAATAGATGCCACACTTCAGTTTAATGATCCATTATCCCTCAATAAACATATTTATATAGGTGTTGACACTCATTAGTATCAAGGGCATCCCCTATTAATAACATTTTATTACAACAACATTTATTTGCATACAGCAAGCAGACAGCTAGCGGCATGCTATAAAGTAAATGACATTGGTAGCAGACTTGTGGAGTTTCTGCACTCATTCAACACAGCCACTATATCGGATTGTATTGGAGAAGCTTACAATATGTCCATTAATACAGGGCTCGGGATTATAGGCTGATCCAGCAATCCTTCAGATATATTCCTTATTTTATATAAATGATCTGACCCCATCAAGGCTGTACTGATCAGAGTGACGAGCTGATCAATGTTCAAACCCATCTACTGGATGAATGCCCATTAGTGTTAACTTCTATCCATTTCTCTCACCCAGGGTCTGTAATCAATCTGTTCTGTACTGGCATGCAAACTTAACACATTCCTTTCTGTCTTCCCTGTGGGTTTATTGATGCTACAGTAGGTTACCATACTAGGCATCTCTGTGCATTATTGCTCACTTCTTGCGATGGTTTTACTACACTACACTTTTCCCACAGTATATTTTTCTTTCTTTCTTTCTTTCTTTCTTTCTTTCTTTCTTTCTTTCTTTCTTTCTTTCTTTTTCTTTCCATGCCCTTGGTAATGATCTCCTCTATATGCACATACAATATCATTCTATTATAAAAGGTGCTTTTATTCAAACTCTTACCCTTTCTTGTCAATTGGGAAATGCTCAGAGCAAAAATCATGGGAAAGAAATGACTTCTGTGTATGACATCATAAGTGTTGAGAAATGCCCCACACGGGCCTCTTGCAGCCCCTAAGCAATAACATTTCTGCTGAAATGCAAGATGTACTATTTCAAGAAAGTCCCCTTGACAACAAACTAAAATAGCGAAATCAACTGAGAGACTGGTAGTTCTTCCCTACAGCTGATGCACATGTCAGGAAGAGCTCCCAAATATCACTTTTTTTTTAGATAGCATTGATATCTTTTTATCCAGCAGTAACCAGGCCACAGATACTGCGTTATTGTAAGCTTGTCAGATATATGCAAATGCACCTCGGAAGCATTTTAGAAGTTGTTAGATGCTGCTAACATCCTTAAAGGTCACAAAAGCTTCAAAGCAATTGGGTTTTTTTCCCCCCCTTGGAATTAACATCCTTTCAATCCACCTATCAGCAAAAAAATAATGACTTTCTTTCGTTTCTTTTTAACGTGCTGTGGATTTCTCTGAGACTGCTTTAAAGATAACTCCTGATCTGCGTCAGGTGATTTTTTTTTTCATCCTGAAAGCCGGGTTAAGCATTTTAATTAATTTGATCCTGAATCACCTTTTACGCACATCTTAGGCATTCAATTGCCAAGCAAGAGAAATCTATTAAGGAAGGTATAAAAAAAGCTGTAAGAAAAAGAGGCAGTTCCTTGTAATGTTAAATTAGGAACCTCTGAAGCCCAACCTAATACTTTGTTAGAACCTAAAGAGGAGACAGTTGCAGAAGCAGCCTGAAGTCTATATATACTGTATATCAGCAGTCATTCCTCACCAAGTCTTCAGATCCTGACATATATTGAGTGAGAGTTCCTCTTGTGCACCGCATCAATCCTCAACACTACCCGATGTACCGGGAAATTAATACCATATTCAAGGTGGCGTGTAACTTATTTGACATATATGTGCACCACATAATGCACCATATTACATTCCATGGGTTTCATCACAAATGCGGTATTGTTTTTAAGCAGTGTGCTTATTTAAAAACAACTTAAATGATGACCAATTGATTCATTATAGGGTTTTTATTTTGTATATATATTTTTTATATTGTACAAAACAAAGGCAATATTTGAAACCTCAAAGAGTGGAAATAACCCCTGTTGCCCCAATACCAGTGCCTGAAAGTGGTACATCATCAGAATATGGTACCTCATCAGAATGTGTACACGTACCAAAATGTGACCCATGTAAGGTCAGAAAATGATATGCTGTCAAAAAGTGGTATGTTTGTATTAGAAGTATTTTAATGCCAGTTTAATGCGCCAGTTCTTTTTTTTCATTGTTCAATATATAGACTGATAGCGGTATAGCCTACAGTATAATGTGAAGCAAGGCTGTGTAGAACACTGAAGCTGAGCTCAAATCATTTGCGCAAAATAACACCACAACGGCGTCACGTCAATTTATGCTACCTATCAAATGTTCCTACTTTGCGTACTGCGCATGCCCAGACTATTTCCACCCTGTACGGCGGATGCCAGATTTTGTTTTTCTTAAAACCGAGGACGCTCGCCAAAAAACTGTTACCTATTTTTGGGGATGAGAAAGTACGTGTTTTGTAAAGTTGCATCTTATTACACATTTAATAATTAGTTTTATATTAAATGCAGACAGGTGGTGTTAACGAACGGGAAAGTGTACTATATTAGAGAGCTCGGTACATTTTTAAATCAGAAAGCAAAAGATAAAATGTCAGCTACCCTGACTGCAAATTTGTTACATTGAAGCGCTATTATTATTATTATTATTATTATTATTATTATTATTATTATTATTATTATTATTATTATTATTATTATATTTCCTGGTGTAAATTCCAATCAGGTTTTTGATATTACTTTTAAAATAAGTAATGTTCATTCTGTTACATTATTTTAGTTCCTCTATTTTTAGAATCTTTTCAAACTACTCTCTATATAACCACCAAAAAAAAAAACGTTTATAGCTACAGATTACATTTTGGTACAGGTAGCAGATTTTGACAAGGTAGCAAAATGTGACGTTTGTACGTGTCATATTTTGCTATCAATAACACATTTTGACAAAGTAGCACAAATTGACGTTACACCGGTAGTATAATTTGTCAATATTGTATTATTACCAACACACGCAGGGCTGTGCGCGGACAAAGCACCAATGAATGCAGTCCGTCAAACAGTATCATTGTTTAAGCAAGTAGCCTAACTAACTGTGTTACATTACAACCATGTCAGACTCGGTTATTTTGTAATGGCACGTCGCCCCTTCTCAAAGCACATTAATATCCATCACCCTGCTGAAACCACACCGCACAGTGACGGGACAGGCTGTGGTCTGTATGAAATCGAACTATCTGTCATATGCAGGCACTGTCTGTATTATCAGAACGGAACAAAGCGGCGCGTACCTGTACCAGGCGAATCCCTTCTCGTAGTTCCTATCAAAGAAGTGGGGCTCTACCCCTACTGCCCTCACGTCAGGGTGGACCCTCAGGGCTTCCAAGAGAGCCCTGGTACCCCCTTTCTTCACTCCAATAATAATGGCGTGGGGTAACTTCTTCTCCCCATAATCGGGGGGAGCTGTGCTATCCCCTCTTCGGTTTAGTTCGTCGTCCGTGGTGCTGGATTCCTGGTGCTGTTCCCTATCGTAAACGACATTTCGACCGGTGATCATTTCCGTGGGAGCTAACTGAGTTTTGAACCAGACCTTCGCCCTCTCCTCAGTTTCGAGAGTACCGGTACCTTCAATGACTGCGACGGAGACTGCATAGCCGGCTGTCCGCGTCTGCTCCGTGGTGCTTTCCACCACGTTTTCGCTGAAATAGCCCTGTGACGGTGTTGCGGAATAAAGTTTTTTCCGTAACGCACCCAAAGTGGACTCTTCTGTCACTAGCCTGGCTTGGTACAGGTAGTTTTCTTGCAGGGGAAACTGCAGGGTAGTGTAACAGCTCATCAAACTGTAGAATAAGTAGGTGACAGAGAGGGAGAGAGTGAACATGAACAAAATCTTTCGGGGCACTTTAGAGGTTAAAGCAGGAGTGCTGGACCAAAATGCCATCTCTGACAGCAGGGATCCTCACAGAGAAATGACCAGACATGTTTCCACCCCAAGTCTCGCATGGACCCTTACCAACAACAAACTGACTCTGTCCAGCACAGTTCTTGCTGAAACTGGAGGTAAGAACAGCCGCGAGTAGTCGAAGTAGGTAGCCGTAGTGTGTTATCAGACCTATTACTAGCCGCTGTAGTTTAACTCGAAAAGCAAACAGCACGCCAGCAGAAAAACAAAACAAGATTCTTAATATTCCAAAAGATAATCGCCACGCATTCTTAGAATATCGATTTCTGATTTCAATCCTGACAGCCTTTGTCACAATTTACACGAGCGCACCTTTAGACCAGAAAGGCAGCAATCTCGCCTCCTTCCAAATGAGCAGCTCGGCTTGCATTGGACAGATCCTGATGGACGAAGTCTTGACATTTTAAAGGGGAAACACTGGTAACCGACAAAGTACTTTGGAAGTAGTGTGCTAGGCAGGTCTGCGTTTGCCGCACGCCCCTCGTAGTTTCACCACCCCATTGCCATGCGGGAGAACCCGGTGAATGACCAGTCACTGTATCCAAAGGGTAATTAAGCATAACATAAACACAAACGTATGACTGAGAATGCAGAGTGAACCCGACTCCGCTGCCAGCTTTAGTCCCTTTGATAATCTGCTAACTTTGCGCGGATGAAAGTGGGGGGCCGCTGTATTAATATTCATTGACTCTCCTCACTAGTTGGGAGTGACTGTTCATAATCCTTGTGTTGATTGGTAGATGCGATCCGGTCATCAGCAATGTGAGCTCATCTGAAAACTATCAAATCACTTTAAACAGCGTTTTCAGAAGCGATTGTTTTTTTTTTTTTCTTTTTCTGTTTTCTTCCCCAATGCTATCTTCGCGACTTTGCTTATTACTGCTATAAAATAATACGTTGGCTTTTATTTTCTTCATTATTTGCAACTCCAGCCCCTTTGTTACAATATGATTTGTGTTTAAGGAAATATATATTATAAAAACGTAGTATTAATTTTACCATATTTTTTTAAGTAATACAAAAAAAATCATACATTTTTAAAATAAGTCTGAGAGGTATTACCAAATACAACACAAAACAGCGTGTCTGTATTATATGATCTTATGAGTAAAATGGGGTCAAATACGCTCAACAAACAAGCTCCGTTCGTGGTTTGCTGGTTATCACAGCCTCGTGATCCCCACCCAGTACTGGGCCAATGTAATCTCTAACCCATGGAGCTCGAAGATCGACTTTCCCAACTGCCCTAGCAGTCCTTCATACTGATGTACCCGGAGTTGGTGGGATCAAAGACTTGTGTGATTGCTGCCGGAGAGGGACACTCATAAAACTGAACTATCAACAGCCTAGCAAAGCATTTAACACGTCAACTTCAGCCTGGCTCACTGGCGGCTGAGAAGAAACAAATAAAAGTTTGAATTTAACATATCTGCAGCAGATACTTGCAATGTATAATAATAATAATAATAATAATAATAATAATAATAATAATAATAATAATAATAATAATAATAATAATGGATATATCTTGCTAATTATAACAGGGAAGCAAAGAAGCAACAATTTGGAATCCCAGTCTAAAATTGAATTGCACATTATTATTAGTAGTAGTAGTCGTATAGTGGTAGTATTTCGCGCATTGAAACAGAAAATAGATTTTGTTAACATATTATTAAAAGCTAACCCACTGGTTTCTTTCAAACGAGAAGAGACAAGGAAATTAATAAGGTCGCTTTAAGACAGCGCCAGCGATGTTAAATGAAGCTCACGCCTGCCCTCTACCGGCCACTTTAAAAATAATAAGTGAAACACTCATATCTTTGTCCTGCACAGCTTGATTACATGAAGCGGTTGATTCAATAAAGGTTGGGTTTTGTGTTTGTTGGACGGGAAAAGGGAATACAGTTTCCTATTGCAATAGAGTGTTGTTGGGTGATTCCTTTAAAAATGTAATAGAACGTTGTAAAATGCCTCAGCCAATCCAGATGCACCAGGCCATTATTTTCCTTTGAATGACTGCTTGTGTAAACAGAAAGCCTCCTCACTTTGATTAGATTCTAATACTGTACAGCTGTTGCCTGTTGCCAGTAAAACCAGCTGTGCATCCATCCCTGATGTCAGCAAATACATATATATATATATATATATATATATATATATATATATATATATATATATATATATATATATATATATATATATGTTAAAGCAAATAATGAAAAAATAACATTTTAAAGGATGATGTTTCCTTACTTTCTCCTTTGAAGGAGTTCCACACTTCATTAGCTGTTATTTTTTTATTTTTTTTTGGGGGGGGGGGGCTCCCATTAGCTGTAAATGGCTATTCTGAATCAGCGGGATATCAACTTTTTAAAGTGCTTTTGCACACTGTAAATCTGATTGGAACTCCCCTGTCGGTGGCACAAGCCTCATTCTCTGCGTGCTCTAAAGAGCTTGAATGCCTTTCCTAGGGAGGCAGTGTTATTGTGGTAATTAACTGGGCTAGGCAAGCAAGGCTGGTCTTCAACACACACTCACCATTGGCATTGAATAGGGAATGCATGAGCCAGAATTGCGCCTTGCTTGCTGTGGGTCTGTGGCCCTTCCGGTACATTCTTACTCTTAGTACCCACTTTGGGGATTAACGTAATAGGCATAATAGGAGAATAAAACCTCTGTGGTAGCTTTGACTCTAGGCATGGCTTTGTGGGTACTTTGCACAGTGGGAGTACTACTTTACATATACTTTGCATTAACGCACTTATCTCACAGCGTGTTGCTCAGATTGCAATTTTAAAAACCCATTTTCAGTACACGTTGAATCCTCAGTAACAGGATTCTCATTTTTATTTTGCTGAAACCAAAGCGCACTACATTACCAGGTGAAACCCTCAAAGAAAGCGACTAGGCAATAGACAGGCACCATTGAACATGACACAGACAATGACTAACAGGTGTATTTATACAGTACGAGACCTGCCACTGGCACCAGATATGCAGAAATTATTCCCCCGATTTCAAAACTGAGACTATAGAGCCCGTCCTCCCCTCCTGGACTCCTGCTTTTACACAGCTTTATTTCTTAATCTTTAGCTGGCAAAAGCTTTTGGTACACAAAGTAAACTTTCCCCACTTTGTCTTGGCATACAAACCTGCTTTTATCTTTCCAAGTACAGGGGATGGCATCACATCAAGGTGCAGCTGTGTCTGTCAGTGGCTGCGTGGCCTGCAGAACCACAAGATCAGCCTAGAAGGTTGGCTCTCAATTACATGCAGTTTACAGTTTTAAGTGGGCAAGAGACGTCTCTTCAGAATTCAGAGGGTATGTAGTAACATTTTCATTTGAAAAGAAGTGTGACAGTTCTACCAGGGTTCCAGCTTACTGGAAGAGATGGACACTCCTGTGAACATGTATTGTGTAGCAGTGATTAAGCATGCTGCGTGTTACAATCCCATATACTGTAAACCTGTAATTGTACATATGTATACAGCCTCTGAAAAAAGGGTACTTGTCACTAAAGAACGAGAAAGTGTTTTTTCTCATTTAAATATATAAATAGTAACAGTTGACATTAAGTGTATTTACATAGTAGTTATTTAGTACATTCATGTGTAATTACACATAGTTACCATCTACTTAATGTGTAACTCTTTTTGCACAATATATTGTAAGTACACAATTGCATCAGAAAAGGGTTCGGGTTAGTTACATTGTAACTATGCCTTAATACAATTGTAATTATATGTAAGTACACATGTATTTACTAAGTAACTACTATGCAAATACACAATAATTAGAGACACACACTATATATATATATATATATATATATATATATATATATATATATATATATATATATATATATATATATACACACACACACACAGAATGTAGTATTAATTAGCACTATGGCTGCGAATAACATACAGATAACATACAGTAACAGTGTAGATTTATTTTCTTGATGTTTTCTACTTGACTGGAGAGTAGTATTTGAATTGCCTTGTTTTACAATACCATTTTAAAACTGCACCATTTTAAAACTGCAGATTGTCTTTGCACTACAGGGGCAGGTGACAGTCCATATTATTTCATGAATTAATAGCATTCAGCAGATTTCACCTCTGTGTCCTTTGAGGAAATTAAAACTTAAACACCATTGAAGATGTGTTCACTTCCATTTGAATGCACCATCCATCATATCTCTCAAATGTACCAGAAAATAGAAATATTATTGTAAACATTCTGTGTAAAGTGATTCGCGATGGGCTCTTAACTTCTGCTGGTGAAAATGAAACTGTTAAGCCAAATCAAACGTGACGTTGCGATCAATTATGTACTGTTGCTACAGAGGAGATCCTTTTGTAGGCATGAACATATTAAAAAGATAAAGTTACAGCACACTCTTTTTCAGTGTGTGTGTGTGTGTGTGTGTGTGTGTGTGTGTGTGTGTGTGTATGTGTGTGTGTGTGTGTGTGTGTGTGTGCAGAATAGTGATTTCAGAGGAATTACAGGTAGTCATTGTACCACAGGGTATCTGTGATTTGAAATAAATCAGACAGATGTTGGCTGGACTCATTTCCTTCCACAATGCAATACATTATCTGACAATATCATTGATTTAAATTAAGCTTGAGAGATATACCTGCAGTCTGTTTGCTTGATCAGGGTTAAATGCAGAGCCTAGGGATAGCCAGTCCTTGAGTGATATATGTGTGATTTATATGAGAGCTTCATTGCATGTAGACACATGTTTTGAGCATTCTGCTAACAAGGTGGAATGTTTCGGGTGTTTCATTAAACAGAGTCCCAAAAGTAAATGAAGCTGCACTGTGTGTGTTTATGTCTTTGCACTGATGTCAAAACAGTTTACCGTGTTTTCACCCACAGCAAAACTCAAACACAAAATTGGATCCCAGCAAAAACTGGGATTGATTCTCCAGAAATAAATGTAATCTAACAGAGTACATTTCAGAGCCCCACTCCTCCAGCTGTCCACGTTTACTGCATGGCTAGGAAAAGCACCTAAGAAGATGCACAGCCATGTCCCTGACAGAGGGTAATACTGGTGGCTGTGGAATAGTCAGAACAGAGATCCCAAGTTCTAAATTATTACCAACGTACCACACACAAAACACAAGGATCATGCTAGGATTAAGCAAGACATGCAAGACTATACAATGCAAGTTTAAAGCAATAACTATGTGAGTATGATGCAAGGATAAGGAAGGAGTTCATGCATACCTTGCATAATCCTTGCAGTCCAGTTCACATCTTGAAAATTCCTTATGCGATGCATGCATCCCATCCATCATCCAAGCATAAGGCCATGCATGAAATCTCCCCTCATCCTTGTGGCTTCTGGCTTTAATTGTTTATGATGCTTGCTTAATCCTAGCATGATCATTGCATTTCTTTTTTTTCTTCTTTGGTATGGAAAGTGTCTCAAAATAAGGTAAAAAGAAACCCACTGAACAATCAACAGTCATGATCCAGAAGGGCCATCAGAAAGAAGGAATGATGAGTTTCATTATAATAGGCTTATTGCGGTTTAGTGCAATAATCAAGTTGAGTATTCTCTAAACTCACTGAGATCAGGAAAGGTGTACTCACGAGTCAAAAATGAGAACAAAGCAGGCTTAGTTATGCAATTTTCTGACACCACTGCAGCAGCGTCCTTGCTTCGAATATAGATTACTTTCAATCAACATGCTCACCTGGCTTAGGTCATAACCTA
The DNA here is from genome assembly GCA_030684275.1 of Acipenser oxyrinchus oxyrinchus. Taxonomy (NCBI): domain Eukaryota; kingdom Metazoa; phylum Chordata; class Actinopteri; order Acipenseriformes; family Acipenseridae; genus Acipenser; species Acipenser oxyrinchus. Next base: position 33,129,354 of record CM060262.1, on the reverse strand, counting down.
AACTCCCACCTGATAAATACACTGTTAAGAAGAAAACAAAACAAAAATATTATCACTTTAGCCTGAGCTGTTGCATCTGTATTGTATTGGGTTAAAATGTAAGAAACTGAAAGACAACTGGCGTATGAAACCTTTGAACAGTATTTTAATACCTTGCATGGATCGAAAACGTTTGCACATGTAGAATCTATTTTACCATACGGTGATTTTTTTTTAACAATTAGAAAGAGACACAAAGCTTTGGGGAACTCCTGTGGATCAACAGGGAGAAGAGATCTTCTCTATAGTGCTAGTCCTTCAGTTAAATAGATATTGAACTGTCCCGTGATATAGGGAAACTAATTAAAATAGCCTAGCTACTACACCTTATTCATAAAAAGTGTTCTATTCTGCTATAATGTATTTTGACATAACCGACATACAATAATTATCACTGCGATGCAAATTATAGGGCCTATACCATTTTCTTTGACTGCCTGACTTGACACAATAGAAAGAAAAAACAGCAGATAGGTTTATTGGTAGGTTTTATTGGATTGCATAATAAAAAACAGGCATTGCAGTGGTTATTCATGCAAAGGTGCTAATGTGTAGAAGACCAATTGATTCATTAAACTAGCATGAAATTGAGGATTATTTTGAGTAGGACTTGAGTCCTTGCCTTTACTAATACCCAACATCATTCAAAGGTCATGTTAGTATCTGATATGAGAAGATTCGCACAGGGTCTTGGTAGAAGTGGGTGTGTGAGGGTATCACATTGGCTGTGGCGTTTTCTTTTGTGGATTAAAATGAAAACAGCTGTCTGTGAGAAATAGCGGTTATTCTTAGTAACGCTCTGCATTGTGGTTTGACAGCTTGCTTAATGCCATTTCAGCGAGACTCAAGGCATCTTAAAATGTTTTACATCTTTAAAAATCGGAGTAATATTTGCATTAGAAGTATTTTATATTCTACCCCGATCGCAGTTGCAATAAAGGCTTTTCAGTGGCCATGCACTTTATACCATTTTATTGCTTTTGCATCATTAAAACACATTTTGTTATCAATAATTGTCAGCTATTATGCAAAGATGGGAACATTCTTTATACTTAGATAGTCATTAGCCGGAAACAGTTCTATTAGTTTTAATGATATAAAATTTGAATAATAAAGCTATGCAGGGGAAAAAAAAGTGAACAAAGCCTGGAGACACGAATAACAAAGGCAGGCACAAGTTTCTATTCCCTTCCCATATGCTGCATGCAAATAGATGCAAATTCAGCTTTATTTAAAGCCAACTTGATATTTATAAATGAACAGTCAGATGCCACCAATCTACAAATCTTATTCCTCTTATTCCTGCAGCACTCATCAAAACATATTGAGCAAGCCAGATACTGGGGCTGTCAGGTGAGGGGCAACAAGCATGTCCAAGGATAGGAGACAAGCACTTGAATCAAGTCTTTAAACACTGAGACTACATTAGAAGTGCAAGTTGAGGGTTTTGTAAAACCATTGAGATGGCATTGTGACTGATGTCATAGATTCAGAATACTTTTGCCCGCAGGTAATGCCAGTTCCCTGACGGTGTTTTTCGGTGCCAACTCAACCTGCAGACACCTAGCCTGTCTTTCTACGGTTGATTGAAGCTTTTCAAAACTAGCCTTACAGAGTGAAGAGTGTGGCTGTTGTTCAGGTACCAATTCAATTAATTTCCAATCCAGGACCAGCATATTTCCTCACCTAGCAAGTTAGAATGTATGCAATATCATTAGCATTGACTGCTGCTAGACTCAGATATTTTTATGATATGGAGTCCCTTATGGATACCTTTAATATATATATATATATATATATATATATATATATATATATATATATATATATATATATATATATATATATATATATATATATATATATATTATATAAATCTATTACTACATTTTAATTAAAACACAATTATTAACAGTTATTACCCATATGGTTCTGTAGTTACCATGCAACATCATGCATAATCACAAAATGAAAAAGGTTGCTAGTAGCTAACGTCTATTGCAATGTATTACAATAGAATTCCAATGCAACTACGTGCGCAGTTACAGTTTTATTGCAGTGTAGTAAGAGACAGACTGTAAAACGTTACCTTTAATAGTGAAAGTTATCAAACTGGTATTAAAAATACTCAGACATTTGATTACGTCATATTATTTTTTTTTTCTTATTCATTTTAGAATAGTAATTGGTGGTTTTGCCTTTCAGAAAAATAAAGTGCCAGTAAAAGGCTTTAAGAATCTGGCTCAGGGAGTATTAAAGTGTAAATCTGTTTCAATACATATCCCTTCCCCCATCTATTGCACAGCCAATACAGAAAGTACTTTGCTGGTTTTGTAAAACCATTGAGATGGCATTGTGACTGATGTCATAGATTCAGAATACTTTTGCCCGCAGGTAATGCCAGTTCCCTGACGGTGTTTTTCGGTGCCAACTCAACCTGCAGACACCTAGCCTGTCTTTCTACGGTTGATTGAAGCTTTTCAAAACTAGCCTTACAGAGTGAAGAGTGTGGCTGTTGTTCAGGTACCAATTCAATTAATTTCCAATCCAGGACCAGCATATTTCCTCACCTAGCAAGTTAGAATGTATGCAATATCATTAGCATTGACTGCTGCTAGACTCAGATATTTTTATGATATGGAGTCCCTTATGGATACCTTTAATAATATATATATATATATATATATATATATATATATATATATATATATATATATATATATATATATATATATATATATATTATATAAATCTATTACTACATTTTAATTAAAACACAATTATTAACAGTTATTACCCATATGGTTCTGTAGTTACCATGCAACATCATGCATAATCACAAAATGAAAAAGGTTGCTAGTAGCTAACGTCTATTGCAATGTATTACAATAGAATTCCAATGCAACTACGTGCGCAGTTACAGTTTTATTGCAGTGTAGTAAGAGACAGACTGTAAAACGTTACCTTTAATAGTGAAAGTTATCAAACTGGTATTAAAAATACTCAGACATTTGATTACGTCATATTATTTTTTTTTTCTTATTCATTTTAGAATAGTAATTGGTGGTTTTGCCTTTCAGAAAAATAAAGTGCCAGTAAAAGGCTTTAAGAATCTGGCTCAGGGAGTATTAAAGTGTAAATCTGTTTCAATACATATCCCTTCCCCCATCTATTGCACAGCCAATACAGAAAGTACTTTGCTGACGTATGCCTTGAAAGGGAAAAATACTTTTTACAAGGACTCTGAAAGGTATTTTAATGCAACAATACAGCTGCCATTTCATTAGCAGGAATGTGCAGTGCATTGCACTTTGTCTCAGTCACTATTATGTGTCAGACCTGCGCAGACTGAACAGTCTACAGCAGTACAAGAGAAGTCCTTGTACTCTCTCAGACACTATGTCGTGCTTTATGCCCCATACATTCTACTCAACACTGCAAAGTTCTTTTTGTTGTTGTTCCTTATTGTAGTAATGTACCTACAAGCAGTGTGTGCATAAAATGATATTTCACAAAACAAAACTGGGAATTCTACCAAAAAAAAGGTTTCAAAATATAACAAAAAAGTTTTAAAAATATATATATATATATATATATATATATATATATATATATATATATATATATATATATATATATATATATATATATATATATGGATCAAAATACCAACACAATTGTTGTTTTTATAGACATTCTGTCATTTAAAAAAGAAAATACAGTGGAAATAGGTTTGTGTCACTGGTGAAAATCTGAAACAAGAACAATTAATGATGTAATATCATTGCGCTCACGATGTTTCTCTCAAAGTGCACTGAAAGAAATATTAAAACTTTTATGATGTCAGCTTAACCTCCCTGTGGCAGGAAGGCTGGTGGTGACATACCCAGACCAGCGCGTATATAATTAATCCTCCAACACAGCCTCTCTCTCTCTCTCTCTCTCTCTCTCTCTCTCTCTCTCTCTCTCTCTCTCTCTCTCTCTCTCTCTCTCATGAGCGATGAGTCTTTTTAGAATTGTACGGAATAAATGTTTAAGCCTCTTATTGCTGCTGCCTTTTAGCTTTCGACGAGATCTTGTAATTCTAATTTACACTGCATTTCAAATAAGAGAGTCTGCTTTAGTCCTGCATACTTATTACTCCTTATTTATGACAAGCAGCTGAGCTGACTTTTTTTCTTGGCCTTCTTTGTCCGCTGGAAAAGCAAAGATTAACCATCTGCTTGAAGGGAGAGGTTACTCCTGTTAACCCTTAGACCTCTTTTACAAACACAATATATAATATGTTACCCAACCAAGAGCAGAACCAGCTACTGCATTAACATGTGTCATGCTTCACGTTGGTAAGATAGCAATAGCCTAAGTCTTTTTTTGAATATTTAAAATTATGACCCTTCTAACTGGATTTGCATGTCACGTTTATAGAGATTGAATATATTCTCCAAAGGCTGGCATGAAGGCTGAGCTGCTGCCCAGGATCATCAAGTGGTTTGTACAAGTTTGTATGGCGTGTGTGGTGTTTGTGACCATGGTATATATGTGTTTAAATCCCTGCATAGTGTCTGGTTCCCCTCCAACAGGCAGATAAGCCAGCCATGTGAGAATGTAGCCAGGCCAAATTGGGTAATTAAGTCTGACCTGATTGGAGGGGAACTTTAAAAGCATCACTTCCCATTTAGCCTGACCACATATAAAGGAGGCGCTGGGAGGCACTCCTCAGCTAAGGCTCAGCTCATTTCTGTTATGCGTGCCAGAGCGTCAGCTTGTACTCTGGGTGTTAGTTATGCTGGGATGTTTCTTTGCTCTGGATTTTGTTTGATTTATTTTGTTTGTCAGTAAAAGTGAGCTCTCCAGTGCTTAAATTGCAATCTCCTTACTCCTGCTATTCCCACTGGTCTCCAGCCTTGGCCACAGCGTTACCCTTCCATAAGGTCTTGCAGGTCAGAATAGATCAAGTTTATCAGAATCCAGACTGTTATCAGAATATAGTGGGAGATAGGGGTGGCTGAGCGGCTTTAGGAATGAAAGAAAGATCCAACCGTGTCTTGTTAACTAAATGCTAAAGCTGACTTAAGACACAAATTCACAATTGCAGTACATTTTGTCAATTTGGTCAGGCATGCAATGCGTGATTGTATTCACATCTCGTTGAATCAGTAAACAAGGCTTATTTAGCACTACACCACTGTCCTGTGCTGGATTTTGGGAGCGCTTAACACTGTTGTTAGAAGAAGGAAGCAAGAAGTGATTGATGGCCCTGTGCTCCCATCTATCACGTTGATAAACACATAAATAACTGTCTAACGCCAGACACTTAACTGTGTGCACTGCATACATTACATTGTTTATTCATCGGGACGTGCTGCTCCAGTATTCAACACCCAGTAAAATACTCTGTAAACATGAACTTGTTTGTACATGGAAAGGAAAACGTTAAATGAGTCATCGCCAATGATAGTCCATCCATATTCATAAACAACTACTGTCTACAAAACATTTTAATTACCTCTAATGTTCCGTTTTATGTAACCTGTGTCAAGGCAGTTCACTTAGTTAGATAGACAGTGCCAAACACTCCTACAACATCCCTGTAATATGCCATTCCTTTGATGTAGCTGTTTGTGGTGCTTGTAGTGTCATTTTTAATGCTTGCTAATATGAAACAAATATTTTCAAGAAACTCTGAATGTGTTTAAAGGCTCCCTGTATGCTATGCTGCTATACTCCAGTTGATCTCAGTTTTACCTGCCTCAACTGCAACTCCCCGTCTCCCTCCTCCAACACAGCCTCAGCGCTCTGTCATGTAAACTCCCCAGGTCTAGACTCAGGGGAGCCCTTCCTTTCATAGGACTGCTTCTACTTTCCTCTCTGCTCAAGCTCAGATCTGTTTTCTCAGGGTATTTTATGGCCAAATGCCCCAAAGCTGTAAATTAAATTAACCCAAGACTTCAGAGTTCTAAGCAGTGGCAGAATGATGTTGCTAGGCAACAACACAAAACTCCTTGTCTCTGTTGCAGGTTACAGAAATCATCTTTGGAACCCCCTTCAACACAAACACATACACACTTCTAAGCATTCATAGTTTGTGGTCACCCAGAGTGTGTTTTGGATAGATAGCATAAGGGAACATTAGTTAGTGTTGAAATATTAGGAATCCATGTCAAAAACAAGTAATGAGATTTTAAATCCTACACAAATAAACAGAATATTAATTAGTGTAAAGCTCCTCCATAACATATTCTTTGCTATTGCTATTGATTATGTAAAAAAAAAGAGTTTTAAATACTGTATATGCATATCTGGATGCTTTATTGTACTTTTTATTACTAGTAACTACTTAGTAATTATAACTGAATTAGTATGACGTACAATAAACATTATTTTAATTATTGCTTTTATTATATATATATATATATATATATATATATATATATATATATATATATATATATATGTATATATATATATATATATATATATATATATATATATATATATATATATATATATATATATATATATATATATATATATATCATTAAAATGATTAATCATATACAGTAGTTGTGCTAAACATATGTTGTTGCTTACTAATATGATATTGTACCATTAAAATTGCATTGCAAAATAAGGCATTGTAAGCTTACTCCTTTAAAGCTTTTTTGAAAGACGGAACAAACTTTAAACACAGTTCAGTAGCTTAACGTGGAAAACGTAGAAAGACTATTTACTAGTAAAGTGGAAAACTATTAATCAGGAAGAAAAATGTACTGGAACTAGTGTTGGCAGATATCCCAACAGGTCTCTGCACCTGTCTTTTATGGCTCAGACTATACACAATCTATTAACTTATCTCTAACTAGGTTTGGAAAAACAGAAATTCATTCTTAAGTAAATGTTTGTTTGTTTTTTCACTCAATGGAAACATTTCTGAAATGCTTTCATTGACATCATAATGTTGAAAAAATCCAATAATCTCTTTGAAAATGGCAACCTTTGTAGTCTGGTAAACAGCCTGTTATTAAGACAAAGTGTTTGCAGAAAACCAGCGATGAATCATGAACGCTCACAATGTAATGCATGCTCACATCTGCAGGCTCGACAGGCTTCAGATAAACTGGAGCATATGCCCCAGCCTGGCTTTGTTGTATAGGTCAGAGCAGAAAGAATGCACTGAGCTAGAGCCAGAGCCAAAGGCAGAGGATCAGAGCCAGAGCCAGAGCCAGAGCTAGAGGATCAGAGCCAGAGCCATAGCCAGAGCCAGAGCCAGAGGATCAGAGCCAGAGCCACAGCCAGAGCCAGAGCCAGAGCCAGAGGATCAGAGCCAGAGCCAGAGCCAGAGCTAGAGGATCAGAGCCAGAGCCACAGCCAGAGCCAGAGCCAGAGGATCAGAGCCAGAGCCAGAGCCAGAGCCAGAGCCAGAGTCAGAGCCAGAGCCAGAGCCAGAGCTAGAGGATCAGAGCCAGAGCCAGAGCCAGAGCCAGAGCCAGAGGATCAGAGCCAGAGCCAGAGCCAGAGCCAGAGGATCAGAGCCAGAGCCAGAGCCAGAGCCAGAGCCAGAGTCAGAGCCAGAGCCAGAGCCAGAGCCACAGAGCCAGAGCCAGAGCCAGAGCCAGAGCCAGAGCCAGAGGATCAGAGCCAGAGCCAGAGTCAGAGCCAGAGCCAGAGCCAGAGCCAGAGTCAGAGCCAGAGCCAGAGCCAGAGCCAGAGCCAGAGCCAGAGCCAGAGCCAGAGCCAGAGTCAGAGCCAGAGCCAGAGCCAGAGCCAGAGCCAGAGCCAGAGCCAGAGCCAGAGCCAGAGCCAGAGCCAGAGCCAGAGCCAGAGCCAGAGCCAGAGCCAGAGTCAGAGCCACAGCCAGAGGATCAGAGCCAGAGCCAGAGCCAGAGCCAGAGGATCAGAGCCAGAGCCAGAGCCAGAGCCAGAGGATCAGAGCCAGAGCCAGAGCCAGAGCCAGAGCCAGAGCCAGAGCCAGAGGATCAGAGCCACAGCCAGAGGATCAGAGCCAGAGCCAGAGCCAGAGCCAGAGGATCAGAGCCAGAGCCAGAGCCAGAGCCAGAGCCAGAGCCAGAGCCAGAGCCAGAGCCAGAGGATCAGAGCCAGAGCCAGAGCCAGAGCCAGAGGATCAGAGCCAGAGCCAGAGCCAGAGCCAGAGCCAGAGCCAGAGCCAGAGCATCAGAGCCAGAGCCAGAGCCAGAGCCAGAGCCAGAGCCAGAGCCAGAGCCAGAGGATCAGAGCCAGAGCCAGAGCCAGAGCCAGAGCCAGAGCCAGAGGATCAGAGCCAGAGCCAGAGCCAGAGCCAGAGCCAGAGGAACAGAGCCAGAGCCAGAGCCAGAGCCAGAGCCAGAGCCAGAGGATCAGAGCCAGAGCCAGAGCCAGAGGATCAGAGCCAGAGCCAGAGCCAGAGCCAGAGGATCAGAGCCAGAGCCAGAGCCAGAGCCAGAGCCAGAGCCAGAGCCAGAGGATCAGAGCCAGAGCCAGAGCCAGAGGATCAGAGCCAGAGCCAGAGCCAGAGCCAGAGCCAGAGGATCAGAGCCAGAGCCAGAGCCAGAGCCAGAGGATCAGAGCCAGAGCCAGAGCCAGAGGATCAGAGCCAGAGCCAGAGCCAGAGGATCAGAGCCAGAGCCAGAGCCAGAGCCAGAGGATCAGAGCCAGAGCCAGAGGATCAGAGCCAGAGCCAGAGCCACAGCCAGAGGATCAGAGCCAGAGCCAGAGGATCAGAGCCAGAGCCAGAGGATCAGAGCCAGAGCCAGAGCCAGAGCCAGAGCCAGAGGCACAGAGCCAGAGCCAGAGGACCAGAGCCAGAGCCAGAGTCAGAGCCAGAGCCAGAGCCAGAGCCAGAGCACCAGAGCCAGAGCCAGAGCCAGAGCCAGAGCCAGAGGATCAGAGCCAGAGCCAGAGCCAGAGCCAGAGGATCAGAGCCAGAGCCAGAGGATCAGAGCCAGAGCCAGAGGATCAGAGCCAGAGCCAGAGCCAGAGCCAGAGCCAGAGCCAGAGCCAGAGGATCAGAGCCAGAGCCAGAGCCAGAGCCAGAGCCAGAGGATCAGAGCCAGAGCCAGAGCCAGAGCCAGAGCCAGGAGCCAGAGCCAGAGCCAGAGGATCAGAGCCAGAGCCAGAGCCAGAGCCAGAGCCAGAGCCACAGCCACAGCCAGAGACAGAGGATCAGAGCCAGAGCCAGAGCCAGAGCCAGAGGATCAGAGCCAGAGCCAGAGCCAGAGCCAGAGCCAGAGGATCAGAGCCAGAGGACCAGAGCCAGAGGATCAGAGCCACAGCCACAGCCAGAGCCAGAGGAGCCAGAGCCAGAGGATCAGAGCCAGAGCCAGAGCCAGAGCCAGAGGATCAGAGCCAGAGCCAGAGCCAGAGCCAGAGCCAGAGGATCAGAGCCAGAGCCAGAGCCAGAGCCAGAGTCAGAGCCAGAGCCAGAGCCAGAGCCAGAGGATCAGAGCCAGAGCCAGAGCCAGAGCCAGAGCCAGAGCCAGAGCCAGAGCCAGAGCCAGAGCCAGAGCCAGAGCCAGAGCCAGAGCCAGAGCCAGAGCCAGAGCCAGAGCCAGAGCCAGAGCCAGAGCCAGAGCCAGAGCCACAGCCAGAGCCAGAGCCAGAGGATCAGAGCCAGAGCCAGAGCCAGAGGATCAGAGCCAGAGCCAGAGCCAGAGCCAGAGCCAGAGGATCAGAGCCAGAGCCAGAGCCAGAGGATCAGAGCCAGAGCCAGAGCCAGAGCCAGAGCCAGAGGATCAGAGCCAGAGCCACAGCCAGAGGATCAGAGCCAGAGCCAGAGCCAGAGCCAGAGCCAGAGGATCAGAGCCAGAGCCAGAGCCAGAGGATCAGAGCCAGAGCCATAGCCACAGCCAGAGGATCAGAGCCAGAGCCAGAGGATCAGAGCCAGAGCCAGAGGATCAGAGCCAGAGGATCAGAGCCAGAGCCAGAGCCAGAGCCAGAGCCAGAGCCAGAGCCAGAGGATCAGAGCCAGAGCCAGAGCCAGAGCCAGAGCCAGAGGATCAGAGCCAGAGCCAGAGCCAGAGCCAGAGCCAGAGGATCAGAGCCAGAGCCAGAGCCAGAGCCAGAGGATCAGAGCCAGAGCCACAGCCAGAGCCAGAGGATCAGAGCCAGAGCCAGAGGATCAGAGCCAGAGCCAGAGCCAGAGCCAGAGCCAGAGCCAGAGGATCAGAGCCAGAGGATCAGAGCCAGAGCCAGAGCCAGAGCCAGAGCCAGAGCCAGAGCCAGAGGATCAGAGCCAGAGCCAGAGCCAGAGCCAGAGCCAGAGGATCAGAGCCAGAGCCAGAGCCAGAGCCAGAGGATCAGAGCCAGAGCCAGAGCCAGAGCCAGAAGATCAGAGCCAGAGCCAGAGCCAGAGGATCAGAGCCAGAGCCAGAGCCAGAGCCAGAGCCAGAGGATCAGAGCCAGAGCCAGAGCCAGAGCCAGAGGATCAGAGCCAGAGCCACAGCCAGAAGATCAGAGCCAGAGCCAGAGGATCAGAGCCAGAGCCAGAGCCAGAGCCAGAGGATCAGAGCCAGAGCCAGAGGATCAGAGCCAGAGCCAGAGGATCAGAGCCAGAACCAGAGCCAGAGCCAGAGGATCAGAGCCAGAGCCAGAGGATCAGAGCCAGAGCCAGAGCCAGAGCCAGAGCCAGAGCCAGAGCCAGAGCCAGAGCCAGAGCCAGAGGATCAGAGCCAGAGCCAGAGGATCAGAGCCAGAGCCAGAGCCACAGCCAGAGGATCAGAGCCAGAGCCAGAGGATCAGAGCCAGAGCCAGAGGATCAGAGCCAGAACCAGAGCCAGAGCCAGAGGATCAGAGCCAGAGGATCAGAGCCAGAGCCAGAGCCAGAGGATCAGAGCCAGAGCCACAGCCAGAGCCAGAGCCAGAGGATCAGAGCCAGAGGATCAGAGCCAGAGCCAGAGCCAGAGGATCAGAGCCAGAGCCACAGCCACAGCCAGAGCCAGAGGATCAGAGCCAGAGCCAGAGCCACAGCCAGAGCCAGAGGATCAGAGCCAGAGCCACAGCCAGAGCCAGAGCCACAGCCAGAGGATCAGAGCCAGAGCCAGAGCCAGAGCCAGAGCCAGAGCCACAGCCACAGCCAGAGGATCAGAGCCAGAGCCAGAGCCAGAGCCAGAGCCAGAGGATCAGAGCCAGAGCCAGAGGATCAGAGCCACAGCCAGAGGATCAGTCAGAGCCAGAGCCACAGCCAGAGGATCAGAGCCAGAGCCAGAGGATCAGAGCCAGAGCCAGAGCCACAGCCAGAGGATCAGAGCCAGAGGATCAGAGCCAGAGGATCAGAGCCAGAGCCAGAGCCAGAGGATCAGAGCCAGAGCCAGAGCCACAGCCAGAGGATCAGAGCCAGAGGATCAGAGCCAGAGGATCAGAGCCAGAGCCAGAGCCAGAGGATCAGAGCCAGAGCCAGAGCCAGAGCCAGAGCCAGAGGATCAGAGCCAGAGCCAGAGCCAGAGGATCAGAGCCAGAGCCAGAGCCAGAGCCAGAGCCAGAGCCACAGCCACAGCCAGAGCCAGAGGATCAGAGCCAGAGCCACAGCCAGAGGATCAGAGCCAGAGCCAGAGCCAGAGCCAGAGTCAGAGGATCAGAGCCAGAGCCAGAGGATCAGAGCCACAGCCAGAGGATCAGTCAGAGCCAGAGCCACAGCCAGAGGATCAGAGCCAGAGCCAGAGGATCAGAGCCAGAGCCAGAGCCACAGCCAGAGGATCAGAGCCAGAGGATCAGAGCCAGAGGATCAGAGCCAGAGCCATAGCCACAGCCAGAGGATCAGAGCCAGAGGATCAGAGCCAGAGGATCAGAGCCAGAGGATCAGAGCCAGAGCCAGAGGATCAGAGCCAGAGCCAGAGCTACAGCCACAGCCACAGCCAGAGCACAGTGATTCTGGGGTCTCTGTGGTGAATTCTAACATGTTTTGGGGGGTGGATGGTGTTTTTAGGGTCCCATGCACCGATCGTGTCAGTCTGTTTGTCACACTCTAATTGGTAAACACTATACCGGCCTTGAACTTTCACAAATCTTCTCAGACTCCTAGCCTTCCTATACAAATCTCGGATTGCCTTTTTACAAATATTAAAATGTACACATTAATGTCGTATGAGATTATTAAGATACTCTGTGTGTGTGTGTGTGTGTGTATGTGTGCACTGGTTTTGTTATTATTTGTAGTCTTGTGTGAAAAAGTTTACTGAACTTCAAAACTTTGTTTAGACCCAAGGTCTAACACACATGGCTAAACAATTCCCTTCATTCCCTTAAACACATGCAAACAGTTTAAAATGTGAGAGTTTCAGAACACCACTTTTATGTATTACACTTTATTAAATGAAGCACTAGTCCTATGAACTGCTGCGCCTAAAAGGTAAGAGGAGACGTCAATGCTGAGGTAAAATGATAGATACCAACCTAATATCTAATCAATACTTCTGTTTCAGCCAATGTTGATCAGTCTGCCACTGTGGGGACTAATTAGATGATAAAATGTGATGAATGTGTCTTTAATTCCGCTTGCCTTCATCAATTCCCTGGGGCATTCAGCTACTTTCCTGCTGACCTTATAAATCTCAGCTTTATTGTATGCAAATCCAATTAAATCAATGTGTCAGGTATTTGCATGGCAGCAGCTGGCTTGGAATTCAATTAGACAATGTCATTTTAACAGTGTTTGGGAGGCCTCTGTACACCCTACTTATAAAATCAATATTCAATAAGAACACCAGATGTTAGCAGGAGTGTTTTTAGCCTGTGGTTGTGTGTTTTTTAACCCCCTAGTAAAAAATACGATGCCCCGAAATATTACCTTTTGAGTATTTATACAATAGCAAGGCTGTGATTTGAGTGTGGTTATGGCTTGAGGCAACATATCATTTGGAAAACTATATTCCACATAACCGTCATGCTTAACTCATGCATCACTCGCTAGATGGTGAACTTGGAACCATTCCAGTTGAGTGAAACGTCATAAAAAGTTAAGGGAGGGATACAATTGAGTATATATATATATATATATATATATATATATATATATATATATATATATATATATATATACACTATGTTTTAGTGACTGTTTACAATTACCCATAAATGTACTCTGAGCCACACATAGTATTATTTATATTTTATATATTTCTCATTTAAATTACCAAGAGCCTGAACAGCACTAAAAGAGGCAACACAAAGATGATCACAATATAACAATAATAATAATACAAAAAAGATCTCATAGGATTTTTTTTCTTTAGCATGATGCTGATGGAGAGGCATCACCCCATACAATTAACTAATAAAGTCGAATGAAACCTGCTGCATAATGTTACGTTAACATATAGAATTACATACATGCAATGTAACTGCTGAGTTATTATAATCGGATTTGTATGCAATACAATGAACATTGTTTTTACTTATAGTTTTTTTTTATTATCTATAACATTAAAATATCAATCACATACAGTAGTCCTACTAAACATATGTTGTTCCTTGCTAATATTATATTGTACCATCAAAATTGCATTGCAAAATAATGCACTGTAATGTTAACATATTGAATTACATAGCGCTTTGTAGTTTTACATATACTTAAAAACAAATTGTGACATTTCAAAATCTAACATGAAATACTGTACTACTATCATGGCTTCGGGTAGACGTTTGCAATATAATTTTGTTAAATAAAACCTCTCAATTATGTTCGTATAGTTGTTATTTTTTAAATTATGTCTCAATCCTAAAATTCTGGGTGATGCAAATCTTTTGGCCATAGCTGTACAAGCACCACCTGCCCGGCTCTCCCACGCTCTCTCAATCGGAATGGCTTTATCACCTGTGCCAGTCACTAACAAAGTTGAATGACAGCTGTGAGGAGATCAACATGTGCTGTGTGTAACCCTGTTGTCAGCTTTGCCTGGAAGCTAGAAGTGAACTTTTCAGGGGCAGGCCCTCCAAGGCATGATAACCTGAACATAATTACAAAAAAATCATCCTGAGTCATTAATCTATAGGTGTGCTGCACAGATTCATCTTCTCTATGACCACTCTTAAATGGATTGCTGCCACCTACCAAGATCATTAGCGATAGCCCCTGCAAGACTGTTAAGAGCCGCACAAACTGGTAAGACGTTGCTTGCCAGATAAATAATTAAGCACCACATAATTAAGAATTGTTTATGCTATATGTGGTGTGTTGCACATCGAGAGGGACAGCAGGAGCCCCAGCAGCCCCAGCAGCAGCAGCTTCATCCCCGCTGATAAAGTTTCTTGCTGTCTCAATGCGCACCTTCCAGGGTGAACAGATGAGACCAAAATATACCCAGTGGCCTGGGGAAATCAATGTAGGAAATTGGATAGATGTGTCCTGTGAAGCATACAGTGGCTTGAGGTGAGAGCAATGGACTGCAGCTTGTAATTCAGAAGGGGTTTTAATTATATTTTTCATGTACTGTTCTTAATCAGGGGAGACCAAGCTGATTTTAACAAGGAAGATGGATGTCATTCTAAGCCCTCTGCTTGCACAAGTGAAGCTCTTGCATCAATATGCCACACTTGCAAGTTCATATGCCCATGGCTTCATGCCTCATCATTTGCTGTGGTGTTGTTTCATTCTGTCAATAATTGCACATGCCTAGACATATTTCTCGAAGGCAAACAACACTCTTTCACCCAGAAAATCTCATTAACCACCAGATATAAAGACTAATTTTGCACCTAAAATCAATTTCAAATTCCGGATGGTAAACAACCCAATACCAACTTGAGTAATCGGTATTTGCATGGATTCAGCTTCCATTTCATCATTGATGAGTTAAATCGAAAAAAAGACTTCATACTGCGGGAGGCACTACAGTAACAACTAAGATCAAGAGTAAGTGTACTGACGGATAATAAGGAGTTAACCTTCATCAACACTTCTGTCAATAACCAAGCATTAGAACCATGATGGTGAGGGCATGCAGAAGGGGTGGGGGGGGTGCATATGCTGTCACTGCCCAGATCAGAACGTGTATTATTAAACACAACCAGCTGGCACATGATGGCAGGACCTGCATGATGATGAACTAAGATGCAGGTGGTCGGCCCAAGCAGTGCAACCCGGGGTGATGCCACCTAGAAGATAACTAATGAGTCTTGTATTAAATGCACAGTAACGCGGTGCATGTATAGAATTGTAAAAAGACAATCATCCCATAATAATTGTATTGTATTTGTGGCTGTCAAGCTTGATGTTATAAATGAAATGATGAATCTAGTGGTAAAATTATTATCAAACTACCTATCTACATACACTATAGAACACCTCAAGATTTGTCATGCATATCCATTATATACCTACTTGCATGAAAGCCTCAGGGTGTGAGAATTTCAATTTTCAGTTAGTAATCAGTGATATAGAAACATTTGTGTTGGCATTTGTGTTTGAAAATGTTACATCACTTTGTGCTTTAATTAGGCATCTTAAACAACTTTTAAAAAGTCTCATTTGTGGCTATGTGTTCCGTTTCTGTTACCATTTTAAATTCATTGCATGTGTGGCCTATTAAAGTCATCAATTAAATTAGACAATCAGTAATGTGCCTATTTTGACAATTTTCCAAGATTACCAGTTCCAGTGGTTTGATTTCATATACACAACAAACCAAAACTACAGAAGCAATGGGGTGTTCTAATAGATTTGCACACTATTATCTATCTATCTAGAGAGAGAGAGAGAGAGAGAGAGAGAGAGAGAGAGAGAGAGAGAGAGGGAGGCTGTGTTGGAGGATTAATTATATACACGCTGGTCTGGGTGTGTCACCACCAGCCGTCCTGCCACAGGGAGGTTAAGCTGACATCATAAAAGTTTTAATATTTCTTTCAGTGCAGAGAGAGTATGGTATACAGATTCACAACTGAAAAGGTTGTCCACTGATTTTGGGTAAAAGGTAAATCATGCTTCTGTGCCATTAAGACAATTAAGTGAGGGCCCATGCATTGCACCTTTAAATGCAGTCTCCCATTTGTTGGATTGCTCTGTAAGTTGTTGGCCTTACAATGTTTTTTGTTTGTTTGTTTTGTGGATTGTATGTCTAGAATCAAGAAGGCTAATCCCATTGAAACTTCAGATGAAAGTATAGTATTTTAAAAAGAAAGAATAAAAGAGGATGTGCCTGAGGGTATAGTGAGGTTGCACATACTCAATATCTTAGGTGCCTTGGAAAAGTATATGGTTACGTGCAGAGCATATTTCCTCTCGCTTTGCAAAGGCACTGTTTCAGATAAGAAAATGAAAATGCCCCAGCGCAACACTTGGTGGAAATTCATTAAGGTATGACCCTCCAACACACACACACACATACACACACACACACATACACACACAGGCACACACGCGCACACACACACACACACTCCCACCCCATGAAGAACATGTCCTGGCATAACAATGATTCCACACAGAATGTGTCTTTAATTTAATTTGAACCCTGTGCAGCTGCTGAGAATCCCCTATCTCCCTCTTCATCAACTTAGTCAAAATCTGTGAACCTCTAATTTCAGTCCTAACAGCTCCACAGAGCAACAAGCAAATTCATCTCCTCGTGGCTTTTCACAGCTATGAATCTGTAAGCCAGTGCAAAATAAAGCATGCTGTGCACACACATGCTGTACAAGCACTACAAACACTGCATGAAGGAGCCGGGCTTGTTTGCACAGGCAGTTCTAGAACTGTCAACCTTGTCTGTGTGATGGCAGAACAACAAAATAAGTCTTATTTAGGCCAACGTGGGGGTTATGGTTGCTTATGCAGACTCATTAAATTCGCTGTCAATGCAGTGGTATCTGAGTGAGTCATTGGCTTTGGCCTTTGCCAGCTTTTTCTTTTCTCTAGGTCTTTCTGAAACACCCATTCTTTATGAACGCACATCTACTAGCAATGTATGGCTGCATGGTTCTTTTCTTTTTTTCCATGAATCCACCTTTAACTAAAAAAAATAGTTTATTTCCATGTAACATCTGTCTCTTTCCATTGGAGAGATGCTGGTTGGGGCACCTTAAATGTTGTCTCGATATTTACCAACAGACAGACTGGCACTAAAAAAACAAATAAGCAGGTCACATCTTTGGCTACCTCTAGCCTGGTGAAGTGCAGTCTGGCAGCATCTAAACCAATCATGAGGCAAAAAATATACATAAGAGATGGGGTCACTAGGTTATGCTTTTTTCAGTAAGCACATCAAGTATCTGACAGATCAGTACAGCTGAATTAAGGCACCAATTGGACTGCCCATAAAGATACCAATGGGTTATACATCTGGACATTAAATAATATGAATAATTAACTTGGGCCTTTTGTTACTGAAAAAGTATATAGTTTATAGACATTTCAAATAGCTGGATAGTTAATGTTTAACCTATGTGTCTGCATGCTTTGGAAAATCATCCCAACTCCTTGATCCTCTTGAGGCTGACATCATTGTATATTTATGTAAAAGGTGTAAAAATAAAAGATATTTCTGAAGTGTTTTTACATAAAATTGACTAATGAGGATACAATTGTTTTTAGACTGTAACTGAGGTTTTAAAATTGCCTTCTTTCAATTGTAAAACAAATGGTGTTGAAATAATATATTTTTTTTAATAAAAACAGCATTTATATAACAGCATTGTGTTACCCGTAATATATTATTATTATTATTATTATTATTATTATTATTATTATTATTATTATTATTATTATTATTAATAATAATAATAATAATAATAATAATAATAATAATAATAATAATAATAATAATAATAATAATAAAACACATACACTAAAAGAATAAGAACAAGTGCACTATCTCTAGAAAGATCAATGTATTATTCAAATCTTATTGAAACAAACAAGAACACTCCTAGATTTCTCTTTCCATTTACAACAAAATGAAGAAATCCACATTCAGAGTTTGTTCTGTCAAGTGTTCATCAATGCTGTATGACTTTATGTCTTTCTTGCTTGTTTTACTGTTTTATTGTTTTTGCTTTTATTCTGTTGTTCATTGTTATGGCCTATTGTTACTTTTTGTAATATGTATTAATATTTTTATAGTTGTAAAGTGCAGCGATTTATCATGAATGGTGCTATATAAAAATAAAGATTGATTGATTGATTATATCACAAGTTTATATTCATGACAAAGTGGTTTTGATGATTTAGCTGGGAGCTGAGAACTGTACACGTATATTACAGATGGTTTGACATTGATTCCATCCATGAAATACTGCTTGGCCATGAACTACAGACACTAATAAGATTTGCCATACTTCCCATTACTCTTGTCTAAAGAGCAAGACAAGGGTTTACATATTAATTAGCTCTCAATATTCTTTAGTGTTAACACAAACTGCCAGACCATTTAGCCTCAAAGAGAAACTGCATGTGTGCTGTGCATCCTTGAATCCCTGTTAATTACTTAAAAATAAGTTCAGGAAGGAACATAACACGTTCTTTTCCATTGAGTAAGCAAGCATCACACACTGAACCATTACAAAAAGCTGGATTATAATTAGAGAATGGTAATGCTATCACCAGTCTCTCTCCTGGCTCAATTTATGACCCTGAGGTTTGATATGATGTAAGAGGGAAGCAAGACTAACTCACTATTTCCCCCTTTCTGGTGAGAAATCTCTCCTGTAGGGCAAGCTTGATCATCTTTCACAACCTTGGGTATTGTTAGCGCAGATTACAGTCTTTATCACTGTCTGGGAATGTTCACTTTGTGCCCCAGACTTTAAAATAAAATGTTTTGTGTACACTATAAGGTGATCCAACACTGCATTTAACCTCAGTACGTCAAATACACTGTGTGCCACTCTGATAGCCATTTGATTGGATAGATGGATGTACTGTAAAAACAAACCAACATATATATTGAACTATTCTCCCACAAATGCATATGTCTTTATATGTAGCATTGGTATCTGAGTTGTAATAGATGGGGATTTGTTTTTTTTTCTAAAAAATTTCTAACATACAATATACAGTAGCGTAATACATTTAGCATTTACTCACAATATGCATATATGCACATATACATTTATTTGGCATTAGATGGTGTGTATGGGTCTTCTTGGGTTTAAATAGAGGAGCTAATAAATGTGTCACTTCCCCAACCTCAGCAGGGATTCAGTTTCATAACATATAATGTCTGCTTTTAGTTTTGCATTAGAATAAACAGTACGGCTCAGAGACCCTACAAAGGTGAGGGTCGACAGCAGCCTTAGATAATTGCTAGACTGAAACTTATGAGTGTTCATCAAGGTTATCGGGTTTTCAAGAGAGTTCAAGCAGTTTCAAGCAGTCTAACAGCAGAAAAGGCATCACACATGACTTGAATAATAAATGTGTCTGGACAGCAGCTCTCGAAGCCTCCGAGGAAAGCCATTTCAGAACCATGGACAGCTACACCGAGACATGCAAAGTGATCAAGCAGTTTCAGCACCATGGACAGCTACACTGAGACCTGCAAAGGGATAAAGCAGTTTCAGGTCCATGGAGAGCTACACTGAGACATGCAAAGGGATAAAGCAGTTTCAGCACCATAGACAGTGATACTGCTGCTAAAACTGCCTGAATGAAGGAGCACACTTCACTTTGGAGGGAGTTTGTTTGATTGTATCTATTTGTTCTCATTGAAGTAATTGGGACATGTCCACCCCCCTGCCCACACTACCACAACTACACACAACCCAGTCTTAAATCCTTAAATCCATTTTCTGTTGTGTTGAGTGCTGTAGCATTGCAGTTCATAGTTTCTATGTAAGCTGAAGTTTATCTAAATACCAGTCAGTTACTCAGTCTATTCCCCTGTCCCCAAAGCGTTTCTATTCTGTTAAGGAACAAAGAATACCATTTAAAAGCAAGTGGTTTTCTTTTTGGGCATCTGTTTTCTGCTTGACCGTGTTCTGATTTGCTTTGGGAGTGTACATTGGTTTAATGAAGGCCTTGTGAAACCAAAGTTAAGAGGAACAGTAACCCAATCATTGGTGAAACCTGTTATTGAAGCACGGACATAGCCAGCCTTGATTCTCATGATCTTACAACTATTTTTGGATCTGTCTTGAATTTAGAGATTATGAAAGGTGAGGGTTTGAAAGAGTTCTAATCTGATGCACACCATCTACCAAGACCAGCATGATGTTACAATAAAGCACAGTATTTCATTTCTTCACTCTGTGATGTTAAAATACTGACTTTGCCAGTGAATATCCAAGTCTATGTATAGTCGCTGATAAAGCTAAAAGCAGCACCCTACAGACTTGTGAAGCTGTCTCTCTATTAAACTGTGTTTAAAAAAAAAAGTCAGAACATCTGGTGTGCGACAGGATTTTACTTCAGCATTAAAAATATTAAAACAAAAAAAAACATATTGATTTTCTGAAAGTCTTCCAATGTGTTTATTCGAACACACTACAGATAAAAAGGATTGCGTTGAAAATGGAAATCTTTCAAGTGTATCTGGACTCATATTTGCAAATACAATTTTTAAAAAAGTACTTTAAAGAATTACTGCTGGTTCCATCAGTGTAGAGTGTATTGCTTAACACAATTGTTCTGGGGCATGGCACCGGGGTCATTTCTATATATGTATTACGGCTAGAGTTTTATTACTGTTAAGCTGGGAAAGGACATGAAGCAGTGATGCTCCATTGCTTTTTTTTTAAGTGCCTCAAAGATGCAATGCACTAATCTGCATTTCTTGACCGAGTTATTCAATATTTTATCTTGCACTACTAACATGCCCAATGCTGATTAAATATGCTGTTTCTCCATGTGTGCGCATTTAAATGCATGTCTCATACCTGATGCAGTGCTGTAGAGTTAAGGGTGCAAGGCATGCATTCAATTATTTATATAGCAGATGCCAGGGAATACAAACAAACACTGTGAATTACCTACTACCTATTTATTAGTAGAGTGCTCCCTCGCTATAACACGGGTCTCGGGGGACACACAATATGAGGCGCCGTGGGACACATAACAACACACATCTGACTAAAATACAAAATGACCCCCTCTCTATAATACATATATAGTGAAACAAAAATGTAACTTTCCATGAATTAACCTTGCATAAAGCAATATACAATCAACTCTATATTCTTTCCAAAAGGGGTGTAACATTCCCACTCGTGGATCATTTTAATTAACAGTTTTTAAACTATAAATAGCCTGGCAAAACAACGGTCGGGAGTTCAGTTCAAAGCGACAGACAAGCAAACCAAGTGCGAGAAGGAGAGTGGGTCGAGGGGACGAGGGAATGGGCTCCCTCCAGGTTCGACTGCCGGAGCGGGGCTGAAGCGGAGCTGAAACGTCTCGTCTCCCAGAGAAAGCCGAGCTCATCTCACAGCAAAAAAGTAAATACATTAGAAAAGATAACCACGTAATAGGCCTAATATTTATTTGGTTATAAAACTAATGCTAAATAAGATGTCTGTGTTACAAGTGCCAGTGCAGCTTTTCTTCAGTTCAGATACTGTATCAAAAGGGAGAGACAGAAACAGAAGTTAGACTGAGAAGTTGTTTACATTTTGAACAACACCGGTACTGTATTTACTGTAGAAATATTGCATGAATCACTAGCATAAGGAATTGGGGGACCTGTTGTAGGAGCGTTATATCCGAGGCGTGTTATAACGGAGAGCCTTATAGCGAGGGAGCGCTCTAAATGGTTACTGCAATAACAAATGTATAGTGAAACTCTTCTTTGTGTACGAAAAACAAAGACTGACTTGCTGTTCATAACAGAAATGTTCTGCATCCTCTCAATAGTTCAAGATGAAGCATATTTGAATATCTGCTTTTTTCAAAATCAATAGGGAAGTCTATGTCAGTTAAAATGATTAGCCTCTTAATAGTCCTAAACATAATCATTGGATGGTTCTGTATTTAACCCCAGTTACATATGCAAATGTATTCTCAATAGCATATTGCATTAATATGTTTTTCCATTTTACATAAAGCACATTTCATGATAATGATCAATTGATTTCTTGTTTTGTATCCCAGCATAAATGTACTGCAATCATTTGCAAGCACGCACAAGGTCACAGTAAACATCTCATGTCTCACAATATTTCTTGGCTATTAATATTGTGTCAGCATTTCGGAATATGTAATGGGTGAGGTGTTTGAGATAAAGTGAGGAACATTAAGTTGAATATTGAAGGTTTAAGTAAAGCACTCTGGGAAGTTTTGAACCCAGGCTGAACCAGAGCGCACTGATATAAAAACTAAATTTAACAGGGCAAAGCAACACATTACTTTGAAGAGAAATGCAAAAGGAACATACTTTGGAAACTGAGTACATTTACTCAAAATCCTCTTACAGATGTGTAGTACAACAGCTTTAACACATAGTGTTCTCATTCATATTTATCTGCAAGCATAAAAGCTAAATAAATACAAATCCAGACAATATGACAAAGTGCAATATTTATTTCTTTGCTAACATTATTCAAATTACAGTGGCTGCTTTAAAGAATAGCACTCACGATAAATATTATAATCCTCCATATTATATCATTGTGAGTAATGCCATCTCCAAAGCTCAGTTTCATTCTGAAAATGCTATAAAGTATGCCTGTAGTTACGCTTTGATTTATCAGTCTTTCTGCAACTCGGAGGGGAAAAAAATCCAATCTGCACTCTGGCAATTCAAAAGCCACATTTCATTCAGTTATATAAAAAAGATACAGACGCCTGAAACCAGAATTTAAGTCTTGAGGAAAATAGAATTGGTTTAAAGGATGTTCTGTTTGAAGTTTAGAATGATTTACTTAATATGAGACATGGAAAATGAAGCCTTATTAGCTGTATATTAGCCAGGCCTACATCATTACCCATTGATCTTTTCCCCGCATGAACAAAGAAAAGCCCCAACACTGGCCTGATAGAGGCAGTAGCATGCCTGTACAACTCAACTCCCTGATAGCAATTGGTTTGATTGGGCTTCTTTGAATTAAATGTCAGCTGTTTTTTGAAGGAAGAAAGGGGCGATGCTTTTAAAGTTAAGACTGTTCCCTCTGAGTTGCTGTTCAAAGTTCTTTCTTTCTTTCTTTCTTTCTTTCTTTCTTTCTTTCTTTCTTTCTTTCTTTCTTTCTTCAAGCACCAAGGTTCTTTATTAATGTGTCCTAGACAGAACTACACAACATGGCAGAAAACAAAACAGACTTAAAACCTTTTTTCAGTAAGAATTGTAATAACATTGTAGGGATCTTTGTTTAATGTTAACTAAAGTTCCTTAACTGTTTGCTTGTCTACCCTTTCATCACTTTTTAGATACAATAAGTGTATCTATTTTGAAGCTCAATTTGTGTGCTACAGTTTTTGATAAAAGCATAAACTCGTTTGATTCTTCTGTAGCTTTCCCAATATCTTTTCAAACCCCCCTTATCATTCTGCTCTTTTCTCAGTAGATTTTATTATTTTAATGTTTGCTCTGGAAAGACTGAAAGTAAAGACACATACAGTATGGCAAAGCAACAATACTTCAATCAAGAGACAAATAAATGTATCTTTAGATAATGTTATTTTAAGATTTCTCATTAAAAACCCCAGTTTTGTAAAAAAAAAAAAAAATACAAATCAATTGCAATTGGTGTTTTGAACTTGCTTACATACCTACCAACATCTATACCTAACACAATCGATAAAGCATTATGCATAAAGGGAGAGATTTTTAAAAGGCAACACAAACATAAACTTTCCACTTTGGTCTGAGGCCGGCAGAGTCCCCACTGGTATTCGGCATACAAGTGAATCATTAAACTCTCTATTATAACACGCCACGTTTACACAACCATCAGAGACCTGATCCACCATGCAAGTCCAGGGGAATCTATCAATGTTTTGTGCGCTTCAATCTTCCTATGAAATCCTCAAGGACAGGTATAAAACAGACTGGCACTCCGTATGCATGATTTCCATTACATGAGAGTAGATGTTAAAACTTCATGCTGATTTGAACTTGGCTCTCGCCAAGATAAGCACCAACTAAGACGTAGCTTCACAGTAAACTAATGTGATCCATATGTGTCTCCATCCATTTGCGCTTCCTTCCATATGATGATGTAGATATCCTTCTGTCTGGTGTTGATGGCTGAAGTGTAATGCTGGCTCCAGGGATCAGCTTATTTTGCCTCCCTAGCGCATCAGCACACACAACGGCTGCGATGCTGGCTCCGGGATCAACCATAGTGCGGTCTCCCCAGCGCATCAGCATGACAACCGTCTGGATTGAGCTAAGTAGGGTACATCTCTGGGGTCTTCAAGTGGGCACCTTCCATCCTCGGTGTTTCGTCGACTAGCCCACGACACCTCAAGAGGGCTCGACGGTGATTCTGGCGTCCCAGCATCACCCCCTCCGTCCCCACTCAACTCAGCCCAGCTTACTTACCTGTATATCAGCCTTTCTTTCTTTCTATTGTGCTTGAGATCCCCAGCCAGAATCTTTCCGTCTCAACCACAGCCAGTTGCTGCTCCTCTCTGCTGCTTCAGATAAGTTCTTCACTGTGCGACGCAACTCTTGGCCATTGAATCCGACATCTCTGAGAAACCGGGTTGTAGAGTGTGCCACAAATCCTCGACATCCCACTTCCACTGGGTAAACCCAGACTCTCCATCCTCGCTGTTCCGCTTCAGTGGCTAGTTGAGCATACCGCAGTTTCTTCCTCTCATACGCCTCATCTACAGCATCCTCCCATGGCACTGTTAACTCCACCAGGTGAACAAGGCGTGCTGATCCAGACCACAAGACAATATCTGGTCGAAGGTTTGTGGTGGCAATCTCAGGTGGAAAAATAAGCCGTTGACCAACATCCGCCAGCATTTTCCAGTCTCTAGCAGCTTCCAGTTGTCCTGGGCGAGGATTGGTTTTAACACCTTTTCTTGGTGGTTGCTCTCCTGGGCAGAGGAATGTTGTCCTTTCTGAATATAAAGGGCTCTGGAGAGGGCTTGTAAATCATGCACCGTTAATGCTCTCATTGGTGATGAAATTGTCTATAAACATTTCTAATTGGTGGCCTTCACTCCACGCTTAATCAGCAGTCAGACCCTTCTCATAATGAGCTGTAGCTATGCAGGTCCATGGAGCCTGTGCTGTGGAGCTGATGCTAATGAAGAATTTGACTTAAAGTGGGAATTTGCATAAGTTGTAAAGGTCAGCTCATCAATTTATTTTAGACATGACAGCATTTACAAACTGCTAATTATCAGGAATACTATACAGTAGTAGTAGTAGTAGTCGTACTAGTCCTATTTAAACATCCGTTATGACGGACTAAACCAGCCGTTAAGTGACAGCTGTAAAAAAATTGCCTATTTAGAATCCTCAAACAGAGGCGGCTAACAAGGACGGATGTTTAAATAAATGTAAAAATAAAACAGTTTAAAAAGGACTGTAAATTAAATATTAATTTGCAGAAATGAACCAAATAAGATGGTGCAGTGCACTGCATTTAGAGCACATTGGTCGACAAAGGCCATGATATCGCCGGGGGACTCCCAGTGAAAGAACCCAGGGCAGGACCAGGGCCTTGAACATGGCTCTGCAGTCAAAGAGACCACTCTCAGCTTGGAGTCTGTATATCGTTCCTCTTAGTGAGACGATTCCTATGGATATAATAGCCAGCCATACATAAACCTTTAGTGCTACAGCTTATATTTACCTGTGATTTTATAATCCAGAATATGAAATGAAAAAAACAATAAACCAAACTATGCAAAGTATCTTAAAATGTACCATATAATAAAAACATAGCACATTAATAATATTTGAGTATGCTAAAAAAAAAAAAAATAAGAAAGGAGGTTCTTGATGTTTGACGAAATTGATTACAATGTTCCCTTTAAAATCAAGAAACACAATGAAACATGACATGGGAATGCAGATGAAAAGCATGTACAAGGAATAAAAGGGAATTAATATAACAGGAAATCTGGCTTGGCAGAATTAGACGCCTTTTAATTGTTTTACTATCTTCTGTATTACTTATCATTACCAGAATGCGGCACCATGTCCCAAGACAGCAATACCTTGGAGTAGACTAACCTGACTTTTCAGCAACGTGCCAACAGAGAATTAGAACACTGGGCTTCAAATCAGCCCTAACTCCAACCCAAACCCTAATCTTCATTAAGGTTGGGATTAGGGTTAGGGCAAACGCTCAAAGAGAACGCTTTATGTGTTGGAAAGAATGTGGTGCAGTTTTACATTGACCCATCTCTCTGCACCAGGTAAAGAGCATGGCCCGCCTTTCAGCAGCTATGCCTGAAACCCAATGGGGAACTTGATTACTGTAGATTTAACTATGAACGTTATTTCTGTAATTGAATGCCGTGGCTACTTAATATTCCCACCTTAAATCCCATTCATTCAGATCAGTTGTCAAAAGATATGTACAAGCATTCGTTTATTTCCCCCTTGTGCAAAGTGTTTGGGCTCAAGCATACAGTTTACTACCTTCTGCATAAAAAAATAAATAAATGAGATGGGGGCTCTGTTGGCAGCGTTGTCCTCTCCCTGGAGTGACTGGCACAAACGGCTTCAGATGAATCATCTGTATTTTCTACCATCCCCATAGAAATTGCTTCTATGCTATTAGGTTTGCAAAATTACCTTTCTCGTTCCTTGAAGAAGCAGACCTGTCGAAATGCTACAAATTAACACGCTAATTAAATTGCTTTCAAGCTAGCGGTACTGTTGCATATTTAGACCACCAAATTAATAAAAAAAACATTAATAAATAAATTAGTGCCGCTTTAAAGTGCGCATCCTAACTTTATTTATTATCAGCGGAAAAATACCAAGACACTTTGTCCACATCAATTAAAAGAGAAGGATTCTTGCAAAATGACGGGTAATCCATTGAGGGTTGGCTTAATTTCTACTCTTCTCTTGAAAGATGAGAAAATTAAGATAGCTTATAAAACATGCCAAGATACATAGTGCGCTAGCTACCCATTTTGTGTATCAGGCACTCATTTTACAACTGGTAATTCAGTCAGAATAGCTTGTGTGATTTAAAAAACAACATAGGATATAAAAGTAGAATATACCACAGCATGTTGACCTGCTTGGTTATGATGCTTGGCCTTGCCTTTCAGGGGACTTGGTGCTGTTTCGAAATCAGGATTGATATCCCTCAGCTGGTGTCTCATGGTTGATCACTTCTTCCACATTATGTAATTTCTTCCACCCAGATAAACATGGCAGATTCCTCCTCCCCCCTTTCTTCAAACAACAGGAAAGTTTTTGTTTTTAATCGCACACAACAGCAAAGTACAGCGAAGTACTGCACGTGCGATTATGCATAAACACATCTTGACTTGTTTGAAGAATTAGAGTTTTCAAAATTCAAAACCGTTGCACCCCTAATTTAAACACAGATCTGCCATGGAGAGGGAAGATCTGCCTTGGCTCCTAATTATGGTAGTTTATCCAAGGAGGAGGACGTGGCATGGGGGGCGATCTACCATGTGACACCAGCACTGAGAGATAGGCAGGAAGACAGAAAATGAGGTGGAGGTCGATAAACTCCTTTACCTTCTCAGTCTACTGTCTGCTTGACCTTTGGTGATGGCTGCAAGGATTCTCCTCTCTGAAACTTTGCATAACGAATGTTAGCAGTATTTGATAAGACAAGAACATTGCTTGTGGAAATGTTTTTTTTTTAATAAACAGAACGGCCCTCTATACACTGAAGGCCAGAACGCCACCGATGTAATGCATTGGCTTTATCACACAGTGATTCGTTTCGAATGACAAAAACCATGTGGCTCATTGCTGACATAAACTTGACATCACAGTGTGTGTGACTATGTAACACACTGGATGAGTGCATTTCTGCTCCTAAATCCCAATGTAAATGGTTCACATGCCACTATTAGTATACCCAATGGCACCCAAGGGGTTGGTGCTGATTCTACAATTGCTAATCGCGCTTTCGCCTCGATAGGCCACAGGTTTTCTGAATAAACAAATAAAACAAGCTGCTTATGTGAAGTGCTTTTGCCCATGACACACAACAGCTTTTATTGCCCTTGAAACTGGAGATCATTGTGTAACCCATTATTTATAAATAATAATATCTTTATTTTTACATAGCGCACCACCATCACAAAGCGCTTTGCAGAGGTAGGCTGTGAACTGTGCATTATATGCAGAGTCACTTACAATAGGACATTGATTTAACATCTCATCCGCAGGATGGAGCACAAGGAGGTTAAGTGACTTGCTCAGGGTCACACAGTGAGTCAGTTAGTCAGTCAGTGGTGGGATTTGAACCAGGGACCTTGTGGTTACAAGCCCTGGAC
Organism: Acipenser oxyrinchus oxyrinchus; assembly: GCA_030684275.1. Classification (NCBI taxonomy): domain Eukaryota; kingdom Metazoa; phylum Chordata; class Actinopteri; order Acipenseriformes; family Acipenseridae; genus Acipenser; species Acipenser oxyrinchus. The sequence continues at coordinate 33,101,003 of CM060262.1, read as the reverse complement.
TTTAACCACTGGACCACTCTGCCTCATATGATACTGTGCATATGCATATTTGGAACTTGGTGGCTCTAAGGCTAGAATCTTAGAATGTAAAACTACAGTCAACTAAAAAACAAGCAAATGTGATACAGAAACGTCTTTGACAGTTTCTGACAGGAGCAACTCAAACAGAAAAGAAAAAGAAAGAGCAAACTTAGTATGTTTCAAGGACCAGGGGTAATATCAATGTTAATGGCAATATAATGTATGATGGGGTTTGTAAGGCAACAGCTGTAAAAAGAGAAATGATAAAAAATCAGAATAAATTGTGCGTTGCAATAAAAATGACGATTACATTCTTTATTTTACAAGCCATACTGTATGTGTGCTTTTTTTTCTTATTATTTGTTTATTTAGCAGACGCCTTTATCCAAGGTGACTTACAGAGACTAGGGTGTGTGAACTCTGCATCAGCTACAGTGTCACTTACAATTACGTCTCACCCGAAAGATGGAGCACAAGGAGGTTAAGTGACTTGCTCAGGCTCACACAATGAGTTAGTGGCTGAGGTGGGATTTGAACTGGGGATCTTCTGGTTACAAGCCCTTTTCTTTAACCACTGGACCACACAGCCTCATCTGAAGTGGCATAACCACAACCTTGACAGGCCCAGTGGTTTTGGATAGGGGGGAAAAAATGATCTCTTTTTTTAGCCTTTGGTCCAAGACTTGTGTTTGATTACATCCAACTTCAAAGCTCCTTTAAACTAAATTGCTTTACAAAATGACAAATCACATGAAAATAGGTTTGGTAAGCAGCAATAATGAAAGAAATCATTCACCCTGATATCAGCTGACATGTTATATTAAGTAGTTCTTCACATTGAATGTCAGATCAATCACTAATTTCCATGTACTTAGTTGACGAGAACATGCGGCCACGTTACTCTTTCAATATGTTTACACACAGGTTATCAAATAATAAGTGCTTTATCTCTGTTACTGATGGGTGTAATCAAAACGATCCAGGACGGGGCTATTGAAAAGCTTTGTGATGTGGTCTCAGATATGAGAGAGGGTAAAAGGAGTGTCAATAACACGGTTGAAATATGCCTTCATTTAATAGAGATCTTTTTTGAACATATTTGTAAATGTTAGTTGTGCAAATTGGTGATACCAAATTATTTCTGATTTAGGTGCCTGCTGCTGCAGTGACAAAATCAGCAGTCTGGAAAGTAAGTAATGGCAGATGACTTTTTTATGAACAAATCAACCAATCACTGTGGAGAATTTGTCAGCATTCCAATGCATCACCTTTCCTGTATATAGTTCATGCGCAAAGAACACACTGCACACTTCTTATGTTTTTTTATGTTGAATAATAGTTCTTAATTTAAATTATGACAGTACTATATTTTGATCTTCTTATATTAACCGAATAGGCTACCTAATCTGCTAGCCCGGTCCAGTAGCGATTTTTTAAAGAGTTTTTCCCCTTCCCCCAACAAATAGCACTTTCAGTGGAACTCTGATTTTTATCAGTACCTTAATTGTTTCAGCACAATTAGTAAAGCTGATCTAATTCAAATGTTAATTCAATCCACTTTAATTCCATTTGCTCAAGGATTAACATTGAATTGGAATGCTGAATGAAGATAATGGTTTAGGAGACACCGCATGTTTTTCTGATGCAACTGCTTAATCAAATCAATTGATCTGAAAAGTTTTGCTGACACTATTTCACATTGGCATGAACAGGTATTTAAATGGTGTGCAAAAATGCATTTATCAAAGTTCAGTCAGGTAACAAACAGCCATGCAGTATGGAAATGTAACCATACGAACATGACAAGATATCGGCATTATTCCAAAAGAAAATTGCAATGACAGTATAATGGTGTATACACACACACTCCTAGTTTATCTCTTCAGTGTCTATTAACATGGAACTGAATTTCAATTAAATGTTAATTGCCTATCAAATACTTCCACACGGTTGAATTTACATTGCCAATTTAGTTTCCACTTGCAGTATGTAGATGAAGGTGAATATATAAGTATACAGGAGACTACTTTCAAAGCAGATTAGACTGACATTATTACTGTATGCTTGATTATAATAAAACATATATATTTTTTTTAAACTAATTTGTAACATGATAGATTTCTGAATCTTTTTCATACACCCAGGAGTGCACCACTCAGCTTCTCTCCAATCGTATCCCTGGGATCCTGGCAACAAGACTTTAATAAACACTAATGTATTCTGTTTGTTTTTTCATTTAAAGAGCATAGAGACTAACATCATAGCTAGAATTATAAAATAACAACTCCTTATACTGTCCGGCAGAGTACCGTGACTCTAGATCAGAGACACTTAGAATACGGTACTGAAGCTGATTATGAAATACACAAAGATTGCCTGCAATACACTAGTGATTTCAACTTTAAATAATACAGAATGGAAATTTGAGTGAATAAACCTACTGTAGTGGCACGAATCCAATGTGGGGTGATGACCTGACACAGCAGGAAGGAGCTTCAGGCTATAAAGAGGGCTGCAGAAGAGATTTAAACAAACTCATGTTTGCAGAAGGCGAGAGCAAACAGAAGGGGATGCACGTGAAGAAATCGAGTTAAAGGTAGATATAGCTCAGTGTCTGTGATAGGGAGGAGGACCGAGTGGTCACGTTCAGTCAGGCAACACGCTAACCAATCATTGGACTTTAATGCAGGATGCATATTTGTATTAAACTCAATTTAAAAATAAAGCAAGTCAAACAAAAATAGAAACCTAAAATCACCTTAATAGCAACACCTTAGCACCTAATAGTATATAAGCTCTCATTCCCAAATCCCCACTGCCTGAACTAACTGCTAGGCAGGCTACAGCCCTTTATTAATCACCTGCCTTTTGCCGGTGGATTGATGAACTCAAAGCCTCCCGCTTCCTCCATTCAGCTGCATTCTCACATGGATGGACTATTGGAAGTAGGGATCAATTTTCCTGCATGGATTGAGAATTCTAACCCTATCCCTGCCGAATTACACAATCTACTGTTTATTAATATGCTTTACCATGCCAAACAATGCTTCCCTATGCTTTACCATGTTTTCACTATACTTTACACTTTGCTATGTTTTTACTGTGGCAAAATTTTATAAGGGAAACACTGCCGCCTTTAAATAATACATTTATATGTATTATTTACGAGTGGGCAGGGGCTAATGTTGTTTGGGCTGCGTTTAATATATTTAGATTTTCTAACCCGTTTTCTGAAGGGTCGTTTTACTGCCGATGAGTCCCAGCAACTTCAAGTTAATTGAATGAGTAAGGTTTTTTTTTGTTTTGGTTTTTTTTTTAGTGGAGTACTCAACTGTGATAGCCTGGGAGTCTCTTTCTCCGTGGTTCAGACTGGCGAGGGCTCTTTTGTGAAGTGATACATTTGAAAACTCTCTCTATATCAAGTTAAATGACCTTCTAACATGGCCATCTTTCAACTCTTACATTTCTGTCATTCCTCAGAATTTCACCACTGTCTGTACAGTTGCCAGAAGTTGAAGAAAAAAGCGGCACTTCCTTTCTAAACAAGCCCAACCCATTTCAGAGGGAGGGGAGTGGGGGTCCTTATACAAATCCCATCTTTTTTTTAGTAGTAGTTCTAGTTTTTTGTGTGTGTGGTTCTAGTTTTCTCCACCCTGCATATATAAATACCCGTACCTGCATACACACATACATATATTTAGCACCTAAATATTCAATCCTTCCTGATTCATTTCTGGAAATACACCTGTTTTGCAGCAGTCACACAGATTCAAACTCTACTAATCTCTGACTTGTTATTAAGGTGTTTTTTTTTTTTTTTTTTTAAACAGCCATACTGGTGTATTTACCTTTAATTCAGGACACAGTGTACAACTCATACACCACGGACTTGGTGAATGAGAACGTTTGAGGTTCACCTGGCTCCTGTTCCAATACTGCCATCTCCTGGGCAAGAAGGTTGTTGACATAACTCTGGGGGTCTGAGTTTGAATGAAGGAAGTTCGAATTGTCTCCGCTGAGCCCTCTAGTGGACATTCTGACAGATCACAACAAAACCAGCACATGGCACTGAGTGGCTGTGTCTCTGTTATTATTATTATTATTATTATTATTATTATTATTATTATTATTTGTTTATTTTGCAGACGCCTTTATCCAAGGCAACTTACAGAGACTAGGGTGTGTGAACTATGCATTAGCTGCAGAGTCACTTACAACTACGTCTCACCCGAAAGACGGAGCACAAGGAGGTTAAGTGACTTGCTCAGGGTCACACAATGAGTCAGTCGTGGAGGTGGGTTTGAACCGGGGACCTCCTGGTTACAAGCCCTTTTCTTTAACCACTGTGCCACTGTCCTTCACCACTCAGATCGCTCAATTCAAACGCACCAGAATGCTAAGAACAATAATAGCAGGGCTCTTTGTAAGGCTGCAGTCAGGAGCCATATGTAAGAGGGTGGGCAAGTCGTGTTCTGCATTATAATGAGAATACAAGTGCTAGTGTAATAGCATTTACAGGGCAAATTAGGTATAAAGGGACGCCTTATAATGAGGAAGCGCGGTAGTACTAATACTATTACTAATACTAATACTAATACTAATACTAATGCTAAAGCTAATGATAATAATAATAATAATAATAATAATAATAATAATAATAATAATAATAATAATAATAATAATACATTACTATGTTGATTATTAAATAAAGGGCATTGTACATTTACTTCAGCCAAGTCTCAAATGGAAAAAAAGCAATAAAAGTCATGCAAAGCTGGACATGAATAAAATCTGGGAAACTGATTTATTTATTTTTTTTAAAAATCACAGACAAAATTGAAGCTTCAGCAGCCGGAAGATGTGTTGTTGCTGACGTGTTGATTTACTCAGTGTGAACAGAACCTGCTGATTTCCTGCCTGGGCTTCACAGACACTTTAATCAGCCCTGTGGGTACCAGGGGCACACCAACCCAGCCTGGGAAACCCCACTGCTTTCTGATACTCCTCTGACCTACAATGGCTTTAAGAGAGATGAAACACTCACGTCAAGCAGGGTTGCTTTGTTATAGCTCAACCCTGCAGAAAGTCCATACTGCATGAAAACATTTGAAAAGGCAAGCACATTTTTTTTTCAATGTATTTTCTTGTGTCTAATAAGCCATCTGAAAAGTAACAACCAGAAAGATTTTTTTTTTTTTAAATGAGAATAAAAGGGTTTGTCCTTGTGCTTGTTTTTTGACACGATGACAATGCAAGCAAGATAAATGCACAGGAGCACATTCAGACCTTCAATATTCAATATTAAAGACTCGGGTAGAGGAAACACTTCGGACATTATATGGGTATCTCATTTGGTGCCCTTGTTTGCAGGTTTAAAGATATGCATCCTTGCCATTTAAAACTCTTGCCATTTAAAAACTATTTTATTTCTGATGTAATCAGCATTTGACGTTAGAATGTATTAAAGATAGTCAACATGCTTTGTTTAGGCATTCTGGTAAATGGAAGAAGGTAAACTCAGCGTTATATTTCCTGAGGGCCACACAACAGAAAGTGGCATCATCACATTTGTAAAAGTGTGATAATCCTTCTCGGAGCCTGGTGGGAGGTTTGCTAAAAATGAATGAAGATGATCTAAGAGCACACCCTGCAGAAACTGCTAATCACAGCAGCTAAGCTGTCAGCTCATGTTATATCTCCAGGAAACTGTTTAAATGGTAAGGTATTGAACCACCACTTTAGACAGGCAAACTGTCTTAAAACAAAAGGACAATCTGGTCAAGTTAAAAGCACAGTGGGAATTCAGGCAGAACTTATCACCTCCGTATTGAACACCTGGTGAGATAGCAGGGAGCAGGGAGTCACAATGGGTTCATGTGTTCTGTTTCAAGCTGCAATTAAGAGGAATAAATTATGAGTACAAATCCTTGAAAAACTTTTCCTTTTTATTGTGCAACTGGAACAGAAAACATGAAGTGTCTCTAATCACTGTGTATTTACATAGTAGTTACTTCGAAAATGCATGTATAATTAAACATAATTACAATGTTATTATGCATAGTTACAATGCACTTAATATGTACATATTTTTGCATAATATAACCCTAACCCTAACCATTTTCAGATACAATTGCTTACATACATATGGTAATTATGTGTAAGTGCACATATATTTAGTAAGTAACTACTACGTAAATACACAGTAATTAGGGGCACAATGTAAAGTGTTATAGAAAAAAGTTACATTTAGTACGTCAATATGGTATATAATTTGCGCCAATGTTAGTTAGTAATTCTGTCTAGTTCTAGTAACCTATGAGCGCTATAGTGCATTTCTATGGGATTGTGATTGCTGGTTTTCTTGAAATCGCCTCCAGATGGAGCACATGCCTTGTAAATGGGATGGCTAAACTCTCTGGCATGAGAAATGGAGCATCCTTCTAGCTCTGAACAGCACTGCTCCTTAGGAACCAGGCTTAGCAAAGCTCAGTGTTCAGAAGCACTGATCACCTGATTAGAGCACAGTATCATAGGTCTGATTAGGATCTGGACTTCCTAAAGAAGACTATCAGGATTGTAACACACGTGAACACGGGAGGAAAGCACTCCCATCGAGTCGTCATGGTGTAGCGCAGAACAATGTCTGCTGGTAACTACGGGTTATGAAGGGGGGTATCAATGGGGTGTGAAGGTGTGTGTATTGCCTATGCAATAAGCACATGTAAAAGAAGGAGACCATATAAGAATGTGTTTGGCACACGGAGACCACTGTGGGTGTGTGTGAACCGAAGAACGAAACCCACTCATCAGTGTTGCTCCAATGCGTTCTGCATGGGATTGAGTGCCCCTTTCCCCTGTCTCACAGTGGTTGCTATCAATGCGAATCCACAGTTACGAATTGGCAATGATCTGCCAGTAAAGCTAACATATATTATTTTTGACAAAGCTTGTGTATTCAAAGGAAAAGGTTTTTAATAGAAACAAAAAAAGCGCTAGAGGTGACAACACCTTTTATTTTGTCTTTATTTGGCCCATTTCACTATTGTTATCCGAGGTCAAATTGATATTCCTGTTTAAGTGGAAGGGTTTATACCGCTAGTATTACAGATCCGTATTGTGTTGTAATCCCATGCCAGTAAATGCAGTCCTTCTAATTCCCTGCACTGTATCAGGCTAAGTGACTCAGACATTTGAAATGCATCTAGCTGGTGACCCAGCTGACCTCCCAGTGAGTCTGTAGCAGAATCTGCTTCTTGTTGAAGTGCAGACATGCAGCAGCTCCAGCCGCGAGCTTTGACATATAAGACACTGTTCATATAAATATATACCAGGACGTTTGCTCTGTTGAGCAAAAACTTTTTTGTGTGAACCTTTTTATAAAAATAGTGTCGTATATTTCTATGCAAGGTTTACATTTTTGTAGTTGTGAAAAGTAATATCAATATGTGTTTATGATCATTTTAGTGAAACCTTTTCAGATTCCATTTCTCCTGCTTTTCTTTACCCGATTGATTTAATTGATATTAAACTAGGAGAACAGTGAATATCTTTTCATATTTAATGAAGAGTGATGATTTCTAGAATATTCACAATAGTCCCTTGACTGCTGCAGTCAAGGTTTAGGTGTCTTATAATTAATCACTTGCTTGGAGGAAGTCAGTCAGTAACCTTCAGATTGTAGAATACGTCAAAGAACTCTTAGATCAAAGGAGCTGAAAGGTGGAAAAAGGGAAAATAGATTATGGTACAGTTTTTAAAACAGAAAGCATGTCATACCACTTGATCTAAGAAACAATTTCATTTTTCATGTGTTTTCATGTCATTACATATGAAATATATTAACCTAACATGCATTTCATATTAATATAGAAACGTTTTAACATTTTGTAGTATGACGTTTTACTATACAGTTTGTATTTTCAATGCAGATATGTCCCTTCCTGTGCTGTGGGTCAAACTCCAGTGGTCTACTTACAATCAGACCTACAGCAGCACTGTTACCAGGCTGCAGCTGCTTATCTAGCATTGCATTTGAAATATCTCCATGTCCTGCCCTTATAAAAGTTTAACACAGTATTTTTGCATGGTATTTTTGCAGTTTTCCCATGCTTTTCCCATTGTTATACTATGCATTTACCATTAACCCTGGTTTGCCATGTTTATTAACATTTAAATACAAGTGAAAAAGCAGAAGATTCTCAGCACAGTAGCATGAAGAAAATACATTTTAAAGCTTTGGCAAGCTCCTTTAATACATACATAAATAACCTGTTTTCCAGTTCAAATTGTAACAATGTCAGGCCCATGCGTGTTCACTTTGTCAGTGTTAAATAAAAATGTAGCCTAATGGTCTGTGAAAGAGGTTCATTAGAACCTCTTCTGCAGCGGGACATTGATACACAAATACCATTGAAAAGACTTTCCAATCTAGTTGTCGTGATTTCAGCCCCTGGCTTGTGCGGGCTATGTCTTTGGAGAGCACACAGCAGGGAATACAAAAGAAAACAGCTCTGCAGACAGGGATAAAGATGGTATCCATACTCTGGTGTCTCTCATTACTGTGTATTTACATAGTAGGTACAGTGCTTAGGAAATACATATGTTCTTACAATTCGAATATTATTACGCATGTATAAAAGCCTTTTCTGATACAATTGTGAAACATGTAATGAACGCACTACATGACCATCACAGCTCATCTACGGTCAGCAGAAGCTGCCTGGTATCAAATCATAGAACTGTGGACGACCAACTAACATACCCAACTGGGTTCAGAGATCACTGCAATGAAAACATATTATCTATGGAGAAGCAAGGATCTGCAAGTCAGCAGCCATGTGCTTAAACGTCCTTTCAGAATATGAAAATGTATCATTTTATGTTAGTCTGATCACTGTTATGTTTTTTTTTTAATATTCTGTATTTAAAATACAGCATTGGAGGCTCTATACCAGGATCTGTTTGAAAATAGTTGTGTTTGTTATTTATGTGTTATTCTGTACTGGGATTCGATTTATACTTGGAGTGCAGTGGCTGTAAACATTCTGCTAAGTGCACTTGACTTTTAACATTGTGGACCCAATTTGAAATCCTCATAGAACTGAACCGTGTCTTTTCTGCTCTGACTGGCACACAAGTTCATACTATTAAAAAAATCAATACAAAACTGGATATGATGGAGTTACAGAAACATATGACTAAAAAGTAATGCAGTGCTAATAACTAATAACAATTTGGTTTAAGAAACTTTGAGAACCACCCACCTTCATCACCTTCACGTGTTGATGTCTAGACCCTATGAAATGTCACACCTCAACACCACCTTCTGGCCCATGACAGCTCGCAGTTTCATTCATTGCTAGCGTACAAGTTGAACAGAAAGATGAAGCCAATGGAAGTTTTGAGATTGAATTCTGCTTCAGAGTTCGCTGCCAGTTCCAGGAGGAATGTAATTACTTGGCCTGGGCCAGTTTGTTGATCGGTGTCTTTCTTCTGCCAGTCTGAAGATTAAACAGGCATGCCAGCTGGATGCCAGCTTGAAGATTAAATATAGCCGTCTAGTCTTTGCCAGTTTGATCATTTTGTTTGCCAGCCTGAAGTATTTAAATGCGCTGCCTAGTCAGTGCCAGTTCCCTATATTGTACATCTGAGATACCGCCAAGCTTCTGCCAATCCGTGCATGTTAAATAAACAAAAAAAGTTGCGTTTTGCAAAGCATATCAATCCAATTTAGAATACAGCATTGAAAAATGGTGAAACTGGATGAACGGCGTATATATTTTGATGAACTGTTTGCATAACGATTGTAGCACTCTGTTTCAAGGTGCAGTTTATTTAATGCTGTCCTATTACACTTGCAGCATGCTAAAGAGGAGACTGTATTTGTGTTGCATGGACGGTCCTGCTTGATTGGTCACACAGACGTTCTTTGCAGCTTCAACGCCATTCATGGTGTCTGTGTTCCTTTGCCTATACAGAGGCTTGCTGTTATGAATAAGCTATTGCCAGTATATTATTTCAGATACTGTATCGGACCTCTCGAAATGTCTTTTCTTCATATTGCACCTTCACAGTTTAATAACTGGATTGCGCAAAAGGGCTTTTTTTATAGCCAGGTGTGCTAAAAGACCCAGGCAAGGCCCCTTCAAGAGAGACCCAATACTCCCACAAGTGCCACCTGGGGAAATCTCCTCTGTACAGCTCATTTTATCTCTTAGAGAACCAATTTTCTCAGGAACTAAAAGCTGTAAACCAAGCAGCACAACATGTATGTGGCTCAATACAGAGGAGAAAAAAAAGTCTGCTCAAGAAGATTCACAGCACCACAGTAAATCTGCACAGGCATTCATCACACTGCCATGCTTATGTTGTACACCTACAGAACTATTCTATAGCCTTTATCAACCATCAAACCATAGTACAGTATCAACTCACAGTCTCCAGAACTTTGAAACTGACTTGGTATTCATAAACTTAACAGCCTTGCACAGACTGAGGGAATATATTAGGAATGTAGATCATTGTTCAGTTCCAAAGCTGCATGCTATCAATCCCATTCGCTTGGGGCATTTTGTCCCATTACAGAACAGTTAGATCAATGAGTATTCAATGGAAGGTCATTAGGCAGTGTCTGTAGTGTGTATTTGCTTGCTGCAGCATACGGAAGGCCAACTAAACACTGTTGAATAGAAGATTGGTTATTATCAGGGGAGCCCAATAGACGTGTAAGCGCGAGATGCCAATATGAAGCTGTGGCCAAGGTCTTGATGTGTATTAATGCATGTTCTATCAGGCTGTGCCACTTGCACTGGACATCATGAAGGCTCGTTCATTTAAACTTCATTAATGCTGTCGATATTGTGAATTCTGACTGTGTTCTGCCAAGCTGGCCTGTTGACACTTTTGGACGGTGAATTATAACATTCAGAATAAGATCAAGTAAAAGAGGAGTGTGTTAACATATGACACGTTCTTGTTTAAAAAAAGATGTTCAGTGTTACCCGTTAAACTGTGCTTACTGTCCAGATTCAAGGTGACACAAGCATAGCCAGCCATGTCTTCTAGATTTCTCAGTACTAGTGCTGATAATCTCAATGATACATCCTCTATGTCTTCCAGATTCCTCAGTACTAGTGCTGATAATCTCAATGATACATCATCCATGTTTTTATTGTGTATGTACATTGCAATTTTTCTTTTTTTCAAATTGTATTCCAGGACCCCCTTGTAAATGAGATCTCAGTTTTTAGTTGTTTTACTTTGTTTTTACCTTGATTGTGTTCTTATAATAATTTCTCAACTTCATCGCAATTTTGCTGACATAATTCAACCTGTGATTATTCAGGTACTGGCTGGGTGAGTGTGTTAAACATTGATACATCATGTTTGAACTATGGGTCACCGATCTCAGAAGCTGCCATTAAAGTATGATCCATGGCAAACAAAGGTGTCATGGTTTTATTGGTTTGATGTTCGATCCTTAACAGATGAACAAATAAATGTTATCGACAAAGAGAACAACCGTATTAACATAGTGTAGGTCACTGGCAATAGAATGGAATGGAAAACCTTCATCCCAAGGCATGCTGCTGTTTACCGAACTCAACATCATCATCATCATCATCATCATCATCTTCATCTTCATCATGGTTATAATAAATATTTTGCTATGCATATTGTGTTTCACATTACAAAGTTTTAATATGTTAAATAAGCAAAAAGCATGTGTAGGCTTGTGGAACACATAAATAAATAAATTGAGTCTGTTGCTGTAAATGTGATGGAAATCTACAAAGATATTTTCGTAAAGAATTTCATAAAGAATTTAAAAAGCAACAGATGATAGTCAACAAAGCATCATTACTGTATGGGCTTGAATTAAAAAAAAAACACAGTTTACTGCAGTTTAAATTCTATCTAGAAGCTTGGTGTTTAACAGGACCTGCCTTAGATGCAGAAACCCAGGCAGTAGCCCCTGTAACGTATCATTTATTTATAGGTAACTATATTAATGCCATATTGTTATTGCCTGAGGCTGTATAACATTATGAGGTCATATCAGTTTTCATAAGGTTTATTGTATTGGCCGATTCATCATCAGTCCGCTGCACTGTGTTTTGAATTACACTGAGTGTACTTCTCTATTCTAATTAAAAATATCTTAAATTGGGCTCTTGCTGAGATGGATGAGTCTAATATTTCAAAGTTTATATAAAGAGAAATCAGATCTCGGTCGTAACCTGAAACGTTATATCGTCTCACCAAAATTGAATTACTTGAAATATTTTTTTTTTCCAAAATGTTTGTTTTCTTTGCAGTTCCTGGTGGTATGAATATACCAGGATCTGTTTAAAAATGTTGATGTAATACCAATGTGAAACACTTTACATGAAGTGTATCCGATTACTGTGTAATTCTATAGTAGTTACATAGTATCCAGGTGTTATTCCTGTGGTGTTCAGTCAGAATTCGTTAGGAATTTGCAACCATTATTTTAAAGTGTTACCAGTTATCTTATCATCCCCAGAGCAGCTGGGTAAAATAACGTTTAAATGAGATTATATTGTTGAGTGTACTACAACAATGCTCCTAACTCGTGTATCATTATTTGTATCACGTAACATTTCACATCCATCTCCATAATCGCAAATCTAAACAGGCAATCCCAACACATGGCTGCAGCTGTATGAAAGTAATATAAATGAGCTGAATACTCAGATATCCGTAGCTTATATATCTTAATGTCATGATTGTCTTAAAAATATCCGTCTCAGCTTGATAAAGCTTACGGCAATCCTTTTTTTCGCATGTTAAAAAAAATTAAACTAACTCATTGTTATGACCCTTCCCTTGAAATATTGTGAATCACATACACAGCTAATGCCTGCCTATAACCAGGAGCTCTGAATTGTATTTTAATCTCCTGTGGAATAAGGAGGAAGAACGTCCAGGGATAGTTCGCCTCGTTGCACTTCAGTGACCTCTACTGGTCAGGCTGGGTCTGGCGTCAGTAGCTTAGCGACATGCGTTGCTTACGTTTGCAGGTGAAACAGAGGTTGCTCGTTGATCTTCAGGGATCCTGGCAGTACTGACTAAAGACATGATTGATTTTCTGCAATGCGATGATAAACAGCCTAACAATGATCAATCCCATGACATGACAGATGGAGTATCTTTTTTTGTTCCTGACCCTTACTTAAAATATTGCACATCATACAGAGCTGAAGAAACACAAATACATCAGTGAATACACACCTTTCAGTCTGAGAGGCAGATTAATGATACAGTGTATAAATTAAAGGTAATTATTATTGTGTGTGAATGCAGAGACATATTCAAATTAAAAAAAGGCTGGTTTGACAATGCAAAAAAACAACCTAACATGATGTGTCGTTTGCATAATTTTCTCTAAACCTTTTCCTTGCTGCTGTAAAAGGTTCATTCACCAACAGATAATTAAAATGGAAACCTAACTGAGGCTGCCATATTGCTTTCCAGTCAGCCCCAGTGGCATTAGTTTAGAAGAGAGATACAATACAGTGTAATATTCTTCTGTACTGTGGTAGCACTTTATTATTATTATTTGTTTACTTAGCAGACGCCTTTATCCAAGGCGACTTACAGAGACTAGGGTGTGTGAACTATGCATCAGCTGCAGAGTCACTTACAATTACGTCTCACCCGAAAGACGGAGCACAAGGAGGTGAAGTGACTTGCTCAGGGTCACACAATGAGTCAGTGGCTGAGGTGGGATTTGAACCGGGGACTTCCTGGTTACAAGCCCGTTTCTTTAACCACTGGACCACACAGCCTCCTCACTTTACATTGTGTCTCTAATTAATGTGTATTTACATAGTAGTTACATGGTAAATGCATGTGTACCTACACATAATTACAATGTTATTATGCATAGTTACAATGTACTTCATGTGTAAATCTTTTTGCACAATATCTAAGTATACAATTGTATCAGAAAAAAAGTTAGGGTTAGAGATATGGTTGGTGTTAGGAGTATGGTTATATCATGCATAGTATGTACACGTTAAGTACATTGTAACTAGGGTTAGGTTTAGAGGGGTTAGGGTTAGGTTTAGAGTTAGGGTTAGGGTTAGGGTTATATCATACAAAAAAATGGCACATTAAGTACATTGTAACTATGCATAATAACATTGTAATTATGTGTAACTACACTTGTTTGTACTAATTAACTACCATGTAAATACATTGTAATTAGAGACACTTAATACAGTGTTAGCAGCACATTTACAAAGGCGCTTTAGAAAAACAAGTAGCGAGCCAAAACATGCAGTGTTAACAATACAAAAGAAGCCCCATTTGCTGGCATCACTGCCCACTGTACCAGCTTAAGGTATTTCTGTTGTTGTTGCTGTTGTTATCAAGCAGCTTGCCCTTCAGACCCAAAAAGACATGTCACTTGAGTGCTTTCTATAAACCCAACAGAGCTGAGCCACACGTTACAAAGGCTTTGCTCACAATTTTCAATATTCCTGATAACATGCGTTTTTTTGTGTGTTTTTACCAGTTGGATAATAAATGTACTCAAGTAGTCTTTTCTGGTTTCAAGGCGTGTGTCTGTATAGTACAAATTAGATCAAGAGAAGACAGAGAACATTTGTTCTCCTGAAATATAGCTGTGCCAGGCCCTGTGAAAAATAGCACCTCACCAATAATTTATTTATAATCTGTAAAGTTAAAGTTTCAAGATCTATCCTGTATTATTAGTCATAGCGGAGATTGCTCTGTCACGGTTTAGAGAGTGATGCTTGCAGGGGTAAAGTAATCACATTTCCAAACTCCCGTTATTAAGGAGTATTGAAGGAAACTCTCTGCAGAACATAATGTTTAAATGAGACCTGGAGAAGATGTTTCTTGTGGTGCCATGAAGGGCAGGGGAAGCTGTGGTTTTGACCTTGATAAATGTCTAAAGCAGGTCATAATGTCAGCCTGACTCCACAAAGTGAGGATAAATTGAGTTAATTCAATCCACCAGCTGTGCTAAGAGGATTGTGGGTAAAATAATAAGAATGGAAGAAATCGAAATAACTTCTTTTTTTTCAGCGTGTAGAGCTCAATTTTGTCTCTAAATAGAAATATTACAAGAGCTCAAGCCTTTGTACAGTATGAAACCATCCTGAAAGGAATACATGTTGAAATGTGGACATTGCTTTTTTAGAAATAAGTGCTTTATATTTTACAATATGGAAATCACAGATTAAAAAAAAGACGTGGGCATACATTACAGATTATATGTGTTTTAAGAACTAGAGATGGGATAAGAAAATCTAAATGTCTGCATGCTACTTAAGAATGATAATTCAACTGAACAGAGGGTGGAACACCCAAAACGTTTTTAAGTACTGTGGTAAAATTGATACATGGAATTTTGGTTCAACAAGTGTCAGAAAATCAAATATATACTGTGATCTAATATATTTGCTATTGAAAATATTTGATATATGCAAACATTTAGGATACATTTTTTATAATGAATAGGATTCATTCATGTCCATTTTAGGGTTAAGTAATGGTGTGAATTACATGTACTTCATACACAAATGCATATGTTATAACATTGAAAATCACAGGCACTTTTGTATAAAGTGGTACCCGAATTTCTTGCAGCTTCTTTGCAGCTTTGGTTCACCGGAATGAGCTAATGCTAATGCTACAAACTTCAATCTGTATGTCTTCTCTGACAGTGCAAAGGGAGGGAGTAGACAATGGTATCTTATAAGTAACAGAATGAGTGAAGAAATGAATCTCTGATTACATTTATTTATTTCTTTAGTCTACGAGACCCCTTGCCCTTGTATGAGGACAGTGATTGTTAAAGATAATTAAATGGATAACAGATTAAATTACGAATTATCTGAGTTGAAGTTCTTTGCGATCTTAAAATGTTGTGTTGTAACAAAACGCTGACTACAGTCTCAAGAGGTTATTTCTCTCGTGCTAAAGGTCGCTAATTATACTTTGGATCATTACAGCTAAAAAATCGAATGTGTTTTGAGCAGATTTCTGTAACCGCAAACTTGGCCATGAATTGGAAATATTGCTAAAATACAAAAAAAAAAAAAGGTGGGGGGCGGGGGATATTGATCCAGTTGTAGAAAACCGCAAGTCCCATCATGCAGGTGATTTACATTATACAGACTTTTAAACAGAGAAGTAAAAGTAAATCGAAAGCATAGGGCAAAGCATGAACGTGAAGGTGGCTGAACTAATAAGAGAACACTATATTTAAATGCCTGGTTACTAAGGTACACTTGTCCTGGTTTTACTGGTGTCTGCACACACGGAAAGCATGAGTTGTTTTCTTTCCAGATCATTCCTTAAGGTGATTTCATAGTAGGCGTGATTACTTTTCTGTTACTGTCTGTCCGGATGAAACTGGCATTTCCACAGGTTGACCAGCTGCATGTCTTCTTCAGCAGTGCACTGAGCCCACACAGTTCACGCTCACACTCACCTGCATGAAGCCCTCTCTCCAAGCGCCTCTCTTGTTTGCGTATTTGGAGAGCTAAATAGATGCCGAAGGGCCAGTTAATCCATCATTACCAATAATTAAACTGCCAATGAAAGGTTCCGATGTCAGCCCGTAGCGACACTGTCCTGGATCTTTAACACATTAGGCTTGGGCTTCACAGCTGCCCTTTCAACGTCATTAATGGATCACAATGGCAAACCGAAAAGTAGCCAACACCATAAAAATGAATAATTTAGAGGTACTGTGAATTATTATTATTATTATTATTATTATTATTATTATTATTATTATTATTATTATTATTATTATTACTTAAATACACAAAATAGTATTAATGATTACAGTATGCATTATGTTACCATGAGCACTTAATATTACAGTACTTGTGGCACATACTATTGAAACAGTATCAGCTAACTCAATGATAAAACAGGCACTATTAACAGGTTTTAAAAAAAATAGTTGCACAGGTGTAAAACACTGAGAATTTATTTATTTATTTATTTTTTGCTATATTCATGTCTGACCACTTGATGGCTCCCTTGTCAATATTTATATATACTGTATTTTTTAGGTGAAGCACAAGAGAGGGATCAAAGCGTGCTGTGTTTGATGTACCAGTGGGAAATGATCACCAGCTTCTCTATAAAAGAAAACAAGCAATGTTTCCAATCAAAAAACGAATTCAATAGCATTAATAACACGGGACAAGCACATAACACATCGAATGCATCCAAAGTGTGTTACCAAATGTGTTTCCCAAACTGCCCCAAACCTTCATCCGTAACAACCAAAAACCGCATCAATGAAACATGAATATGGCAGTCAGGCTCAGGGGGGCGGAATATTATTTGATCTGTTTCTTTTGACTCTATGATTCAAATGGATTTAGAAATACTGATGTTAAACTATAGCTGGCAAGCTTATTTCTAAACCTTTTTTTTTTGTATCCGTATGCAGGAAGGTTCTGCAAGGAGTTTTTTTTTTTTTTTTTATCAGGGCGCTGGCATCCATTTCCCTTGATCTCCTTTGCAGCTTGCTATTGCATCTTCAGCAGAGAGCTCTTAAGTTTTACCTGTTGTGGCACTTGAAATCGGGCAGTCTCACAGCGACAAACACACACACACACACACACACACACACACACACACACACACACACACACACACACACACTGAGATGTTGCTGGTAGGTGAACTGTGTTAAGTTGAACTTGTGATTCTCTGCCCAGAGGCAATATGTTAGTTACTAAACTACCAGCTATCTGCTTTCAAGAATTAGACACTACTGTGCACCAACGTCAAGCATAAAGGTAAAGAGAAAAAGTAAAAGAAAAGAAAAAGAAAACAATCCTACAAAGCAGAGAAGCCTTCCAGTAAAGCTATTTATGTGGGTACTGATTTCACTCCCAAACTCCCAGTCTAAGGGCCTTAATGGACAACACAGGAGCCGGTGTGACGTTAGCTGCACTCCACTGAGTTAAAAAAAAAAAAAACTGCATGCCGAGTTATCATTCAAACATGGATTTGTTTCAGGCCTGAAAGGGTTGGAAAGAATAGGTTTCTGGGGACCTGCTGTGCAGATCTAAAATGTGTCGATTTCACCTCTCGCTGTGGCTGATCGTTGCTAAACAACCTGGAAATAAAAAAACTAAGAGCGGGAGAGGGGTCCCGAGGTGGGTCCTGAGCCCTGCTGGAGCTACCTGCTGGAACCTCAGAAACCTGCTTCACCACCTGTGTCAATTATAACCTGAGAGCAGAACTATATATATATATATATATATATATATATATATATATATATATATATATATATATATATATATATATATATATATACGGTACAGTACTATATATAGCTACTGGTGTTTACATTGTATATTTCTTAAACTTGTTTTTCATCTGACATGTTTTGTTTTTTTGTTGTCCTGTAAAGTGCTTTGAGGTACACCTGTATGAAGGGCGTGGGTGGATGACATTGTATGTATTTTTTTTTCTATTAATAGTGAAAACCAAGTGCCGGCGGCAGCTGTAACTGTAGAAAAATAAAATGTAGCAAGGTAGTATTGGCGGACTGTCAATCAAAGCAGAAATTCACAATCAGAGCTAACAGATTGCCTACCTGTAGGCGGGATGTAGAGCGAGAGCTCTGACAATAGGTCAGTGTTATGGTCATGTGATCGCTCTGCTGGCAGATGTAAAAACTGTGTTCGGTATTAATAAAATAACAATTCAATTGATGCCTATGATGAATATGTTTTTGTGATTAATTAGCTATTAACATTTAAAATATTGAGAACTTGTATGTTTCAATATATCGGTAATTGATTTATTACATACCGGTAATTGATTTATTAAAATGTTTGGATATCCTGCTATTATATTGATTACTGGCTCGTTCACAGTCGTCTTAAAATAACGCTAGAATATGTTTTGTTGGATAATAATAATAATAATAATAAAGTGTTCGGACTGATTCAAATTTCACTGCAGATGGATTTATTTTCATAAGTTTTCTTTTGGTTAAGAAGCGCAGCTGCGCTCTGATTTTTTTTTTTGAGGGGGGAGGGCATGTTGCAAGCCAACTGTATGTAATTTTGTTAGTTGTATTTGCTTGTACAGAGTTGTGTCGAAAAAAGTAACTTATGCAAAGCTCTCGTTTCCTTCTGTATTGTGCGCATTCCTCTTTTTTTGCATGACAATTCAGCGTGAGAGGTAACGGCTGGACGTTTTAGTTACACAGTGTTCAGAAATTAGGATTTAATAGTTATGTTTGTGTGTATGTTGTACTGGTTTTACTCAAAGTGATTCCTGTTTAGGTATTTATCCATGCTAATAATAAGAGACATGCACTTCTAAAATGTTCAATTATAATATTAAAATAAAATTTTAGGTTTTCTAAAATTAAAGTGTTTCAATTATTTATTTATTTTCACTCAGTTCATGTGATTTCCATCTTTCACAATATTTATTGAAATGAATAAAGGACAGTTTAGATTAGGTCTGTTTATAATGTTACAGGTTTAAATATATAAAATGTTTTTTTAAGTTGACATTTTCCCAAAGAGTGCTAATAGTGGGCCGCCCTGCCTAATGCAGCTGAACAGGTGGGCCTCAGGTAAACAAAAAGTTTGGGAGCCCTTGCTGTACTGTAAAAGGATCCCATTGTAATCTCACTGTACTACCCAGAAGAAACTAAAACCGATAGAAATATTATCAGACCACAAAAGGCTGTTCAATGCAAACTGAATTAGATTTTGAAAAAGAAAAAAAGCACTGCAATGCATTTCATAATTACTATAATGTAAAAAGGGAATGTCTAAAGTTTTCATCAGATCCAGTTATATAAATATATTTATAAGAGGAATTGGTGAATTGAAATGGCATGCATTATTTAGGATCTTTAACGGCAATGGTTATCTAAACATATTAAGATCCTTCAGTAATAAATGCATGGATTTTTTTTTGTTTTGTTTTCCTGAGATTAATAGGTAAACAAGAAAAATATATAATGGGATTTACTGTGTGCTGCAGTAAAGTATTTGTTTCCTTTTATGCTTTCCATTACACCCTTTCTGTCTTAATTTGGACATTTAAAACAATATTTCTAAAGTCTTTTTCCAGTAGCTTATTCACGCTCTGTTTGTCATATACTGTAGAAACATGAAAGTGTTGAATTTGCAGCGTCTTTCATCTCATGATACATTAGCCTGTGCTGCTAATCTCGCTTTGAGACCTATTCTCCTAGGAGCACAGTGTTCTGCAAAAGGCAAAAGCTATTTACTGTACCCGATTACTCCAGCTTATAAATTAAATATGTTTCAGTTAGTTAAATAACCTGACGTAACCTGTTAAATTACCTGAATAACAGTAGATTGATATATAATGAGATTGGTGCCCTCTGACCTACAGGTCACTGAAGGGGCATTTCACGCATTAAGTAATATGGCAGTTCAGGACTGTATAGCAACACACCAGTCTGGCCATAATAACAATAAAGATTAAACTACCAGTGCTTTTGTTATCAATATGATTTAAACCCATTCGAAACTTGCTGTTTTTATAACGGGGGGGGGGGGGCAGACAAACTGTATTTAATATGGGCTTCATCACAGTATAAGCATGTACAGGCATGATGATGAAAAATGAAGAATGCAAAGCAGTGAGTAGGGAGGCAGTGGGGAGACTCCTATTGCCCACTGCTGCAGTGCGAATACATAGAAAAGGACTTTAGTCTTGAGTGTTGACAACTGAAATGCATCCATGCACCAGTGAAAGAACAGCATTGTTTCTGTGCTCTATGATGTTTTAACATAAGCTCTTGGACAGTGTTCAAGTATTTTAGTACAGTCCATTGGTATTCTGAACAGGATGCCCTGCTTGGTTGTGCATGTGCTCGACTACGCATCTCATGAGCTGTAAAACCTCATGCAGTATTTATACGTATAAGATTGTTGACCTCCTGTGGTTAATAAATGATCACTGCTGACCTTTTTTTATTAAATGTAATACCGTGTGGACTAAAAACAGAAAGGTCAAAAGTCTGTTTTTATTGCAAATCTAATGTTGACATTGATTAGGTAACATACAGATATATTGGAGATCTCCTCAATACTAAGATACAGTATTTAACAAGAATATTGAGTGAGTATTGATGCACAGCCTGTTTTACCATTTACTTATTTAAGCTATTCAATTCTGAATGTCAAAGGACTAAAGGTTAATGGATGACAGTAAATGTTACTGTGACTGTGTGAAGGGGGAAAGCTCTGATGAAAATAAAGTCTTTCAAATAAAACAAAGTGACTTTGGACTGCATTGAATTAAAGAAACCAACATACACATAGGAAAGCTAGCCCTAATCTAACTTCTTAATCATGTACAAAAGCATACAGAGGTATGTGATGCTTCTTTGCGGGTCTGTGTTATTAGGGGGCGTGTCATGTAAAGACACAGAAAATAATGTATTACACTTAAAGTTAAGTATTAATAAAAAGTCATCACTATACCACGAACAGAACCCCTTCAGGTAAAAGGTATCGATAAGTCTTGCCTTACAGTTCTATTCACTATGCTTGTCTCAGTCTCAAAATCGACAGCTATTAACAGGAGCTGTTTGCTGTTGAAATCTGCAAGATTTCCTAGTTGCTGGATCACAGAAGAATCACACGATCAAACACTTCTTAGCAAACCATCAATTGCTTCCTACTTGCAAAGGCTACTGGGAGACAGTGTTACCAAATACACCAAGAAATCACATGAGTATATGAAGGTGTTGATTAAAAATGAGAAAAGAGAGCGAATTTAAGGCACAGCGTTCAGAGTAGGATTGCCTAAATGAAATGAAATGTATTTGCTTTTAAATGAATGTAACAGAGACTGTACTTGCATGACCCCAGCCATGACAATGTGTTTGTGTTTGATAGTGCTGGTGGAAAGCTGCCACTTCCCTCATTGTTATTCCCGGGCAATCATCTCAGCCCTGGTTTGCTGGCTGAGTGACATATAAAAAAATAAATAAAATGTAGCACACAATGCTGCTTGCGTTTAAGAAAAATAAATCTCTAATTCCAGGCACTTATACCAGAGATCAATGTAGTTTTTATCTATCTATCTGTACAGCGTTATGCATTGAAATTACAGTTTTGTTATTTCAGGTAATACATTTTTTTAAATGTTATTCTTCTTCTTATTATTATTATTATCTGCAGGCATTTAAGCAAAAGGAAAATGTCTTTCAGATAGAGCATCTGAAGCCTTGCCAATATCACCTTTTAGTTCTGGGCAGATACAGTTCAGCTGCATCCTGTGTCTAACACAATCTGATCAGTGCATCGCAGTTCCAAATCGAAACTCGCAGACTGCTTTGATCAGGCTGGAGCCACCGGATTCATGAAATCATTACGACAACTGAGATGCCAAGAGG
Source organism: Acipenser oxyrinchus oxyrinchus (assembly GCA_030684275.1). Taxonomy (NCBI): domain Eukaryota; kingdom Metazoa; phylum Chordata; class Actinopteri; order Acipenseriformes; family Acipenseridae; genus Acipenser; species Acipenser oxyrinchus. Next base: position 33,078,550 of record CM060262.1, on the reverse strand, counting down.
GAGACCTGGAAAGGGCTCAGTTCGTTAAGAGTCTCCTGACTCCTGGAAAGTGGAGTTGAGAGCACTGGAAGAGGACTTGAACTTGAACTTGGGAATAAACCAAGGCAGTGCATTGCACCTTGAGTAAACTTTCTGATTGTGTACACAGTAAAGAGACAACAATTTATTGAGAAATCGATTATTGATCACCATGGATTGTAAACTTGAATTGATTCATCGCCATGGAACCCCATTCACAGCTGCATGCCTCAGGTAAATATGATATCATTAGCAGCCTCTGCCCTGTTGCACATGCTTATTAGAACTTTTACAAGAATCATTTTGCTTTTTATTGATTCTCTTCATCGTTTCACCAGCTTATCAATGTAATGCTGTAATGGTTAGGAACACAGTTTACAGTACATACAAAAATAAAAAAATAAAAAAATCCCTAAAGGACTTCATAACAGAAAATCAACAGCGTAGCCTTGGAACAAATTGTGTTTTAATCACGTTACCCAGAAGCAATGCCTCTATTTCTGAATATATTAAATATTTCATGCTCGGTCTATAGCAATTTAGGGTATTTTAGGAGTTATTTGCGACTGTGTGAAGCTGAAGAGTTTAAAGGAGGCATGACAGAAAATTATGAATTATGTTAATACTGAGTTTTTGTTACTGAACGCAGAGATAAGATGGTAAATTGAGAGTTAAGTGACATCGCAACATCAATATTAATGTAACTTTACATTATGACTCAAACTGCAATATCACAGGAATACTTTTGTGATGTTTTGCATGAGCTTATCCATCGTTATCCATCATAGGGACCTACAAGCTGTTTAAAACACAGACACCTTGCTGTTTGTCCACATTGTTAGCTAACCATCCAATTAAAGACAGAGGGAGTAGACCACCTATTTAAGTCAAGACAACTAACAGGATGATTCAGGGTGTTGCATACTGCTAAACTGGGGAAAAAACAATACTATATATATATATATATATATATATATATATATATATATATATATATATATATATATATATATATATATATATATTGAATGGAAATATTGTATCTATCGCAACTGCATTAATAACACAGCTATGTAATATTGCCATGGAGCTTAAGTTTTGGAGGTGCTATTTTAGGTAACATCTTCATTCTTCACCACTGTTTGCTTATTAATTCCTGAGAGTGAGTCTGGGATCCGAGCTCAACCTCGAGATACAGAAATGCTGTGCTTAAATTATCAAGAGAAGGATGATAACAACCCGATCTGCTGCCATGGAAACACATGACACACACAGATGTCAGTAACAGGAAATACAAAAAGATCATCAGTTCTATTTCACAGCATATGGAATAGAATCCACTCTACATGGGAGTTCTAGAACATTACCTTCTTGACCCAGTGAATTGGAGGTCAAGACTATGACTTCAAGCACTTTTGCTTAGGAATATCATGGTATTCATAAATATGTCATAACATAGTAATAATGCGGTAGTTACCAGTGTTATCTGCTCTTACATGGTAACTACAGGTGTAGTGAGTGTGTAATTACATAGTCATACCATGGTGTTACCACAGCATCAGTGTTATGTAATAACCTGGTATCTAGAATGAGCTATTGGTAATCACCTAGTTATTACAATGCAATTATATGACTATTCATGCTATGTCATCTAAACAGCAATGTCCATACTAAGTTACATCAAATTGGATGAAGAGTTCTACAGACTGAAGTTTTATTTTCCACTCTTCTCATCCTAAAGGGATCATTTAAAAAATGGACAGTTCAAATAAAATTGTTAAAATAGCCTTCTCTTGCACTACCTCATTTACACGGCAGGGGGCGGTCTTGTATTGACGCTACAAAGCGTTGTTTGCTTCATCTGTTCAATAGGATTATCACTGCTTAACCTGTGCGTATTGTCTCGAAAATTAAATTGTAACCAACAATGTGTAATATTAAACTGTAAAGTGCAAAACAGTACTATCTAAATCCACCAACCATTTAAATAAAGTAAAATAAAATACATTCTATATATTGAAATTATTTGATTTGGGATGTATTTATATTGCCTGCGCTGTGGCAGTATTTTAAATTCCTCTCAGGTAAGATTCACGAACAAAGACTTGCTGGAATGTACTGTAATATTTCCTGAAGCAACCGAAATGCTATATTTGATATTATGTAGCATTTTGAAATAATATTGGCTGGTGTTTGCTCAGCCATATGTGCTGAATATATTTACAGTCTGCTGGCACACTTGTGTTTACCATAGCTTATTTACTGAATAAATTACATATTCAACCCACGACGCCTCAGGAAAACCTGGACCACTTTGTTGTCTTCAATTCTGCTGTTCAATTTGGTTCCTTATTTAGAGAATGAGGCTTTTTCATTTATTTATTTATTTAAATATTCGGAATACAGCGATGATATATCATCAAACCTAACCAGGGAATTAAATGGTATATACATTGAGGCAGGTTTAATCTGAGGGAAATTGAAAATGATATGACAGCATGAAAAGGCCCCAGGGTAAAATAAGACCAGGCTAACAACATTTGTTCGGTACTGAATGTGATTTTGCATTTCGCAGTCAGGAAAGATTGCATACTTTACTGACCACTCCCACCACAACTTCTAATCTCTAGTTTTGACATAACACATTCTTTATTTAATTTTTTTCCCCCAATGTCCTCAATGCACCACCATCGGCTGTATTGTGTTCCTCTTGTTATAGTTTGGATCATGTGAACAGTGTGGACAAGGGTCCCCATTTTAAACGCTAATACTCTATAAAAGTTTATATACAGTACTGTTTATCTCCCATGTGCAGAATTAGGTCAGAAATACCTGTTCTGTGTCATTTCTATTGGCTTGTGAGAAGAACACTTTTTGACAGAGGGTGGATTTGTGTTTAATTACTGAAATTAGCTACTGCGCCTGACAGCATGAGATAATAAGCTACACGGCAGGATCCTCAAATTGTAGACAGAAACATCCTGGTTAAACACTCTGTCTTTCCTAATTAAAATAGCTCAAAAGCTTTCATTTTCCTCTGACAAAATATTATTTTTGTTACAGATCGTATTAATCTCATTTCCATATCCCTATTAGCGCTGCAATTTTCATTCCTAGCCTGTGAAATTGCTTCATCCTGAGCCCTGTTAAAATTTTACGCATGTACATTTTACACGAAACATTTGCTATTTATAACATATAATTTCCCATATTAAAAGAATATGCTGAAATTGACTGTGTTAAAGAACATTTTTGATCTAACGACGACTTGGAGGAAATAGCTTTGAGCATTAAGCCCTTTCAATCATCCTCACAATGCCTGCAGTCATGTGTTTATGTGTTTCAGAATACGCAGGTCAGCTGGGCATGATAAACTACGTTTCTAGTTCAGTATGTTGTGACTCAATGTTCCTTGGATTTTAACAAGGTCACCTGCAGATTACCATAGGGGGGGCAGGCATTATCTGTGAGCGGTAATGTTCTGTAAACCCCCGCCAACCTGATGTTGTCAGAGACTGTCTATCAGGACCCGTGGAACGGATTGCAATCAATGCTTCCTGCTGATCAAAAAAAAGCCAAATGCAGTTACGCAACCCTTTGCGAGGCAAAGTTAGGTTTTGTTTGGCTGCTGTTCATCTTGCTAAACGGTTGTCAGTTCCAAGAGGCTCCCATATTGTCACACTCATCAGGAGGTCTGGAAAAGGACTTTCATGATTCTTTACCCAGTCATTACCTGGCTATACTTACTGTATAAAAAACTTGTTTTATAACTGTTGTTGTTGTTGTTGTTTTTTTTTTTTTTACCATAGTCAGACATGTAAACTACTCCATGCTGTGCTTCAAAGATTGAAATCGGCTGAAGCAGTGAGCCCACACCTGCCTCTCCCTCGGCACAGTTTGATATTTAGAAAGACGAGGGGACATTTACCACTTCACACTGTGCAGTACTTCCCTGTTGTTCCACACAGTCTCTACAACAAAACAGCTCTCCTGACTGTTCCTAGTGAGAATCACCTTCCAGCAAACCTGCAGATTACATGCTAAAGACACCATAGTTTTGTGATGCATGTTTATCAAGAGGTGTAAAGTTTGGGTATTTGTTGGCTCAGAGGTGAAAACAAAATAACACTAAAAAATAATTTTAAAAAATGACAGGTTGACAAGAAAATGTTTGAAAGTATGTTTTCAGTGCTGGAATTAAGGTGCAGCTGACTGTTGTCTAACAGGATAAAAGCACACCTTGTTATATGAGGGAGACATTCAAATTGTTTTTTGTATTTAACACTGGGTTAGATTTTAATGCTGTAAAATGCGTGTGATCTTTATGCAAATCTCACAAGCCTCTTTCCACCATATTCTTTCTTGCAGTTGTCAAAGTCACCAGCTGGATTAATTCAGAATTTGAAGTGCAGCAGTATCTTTTTTTTCGTACTTGGTGACGAGTTCTCCGCGTTGTGATCCTCGCTGTTTCCTCTGTGTCGCAGCCTCGAGAGATTGAAACATCACTCTGATCTATTTAGAGGTTGCTCTCAGAACACTCTTTGAGCTAAAGAAGCTTCAACTCTCTTTTTGGGAGGAATACAAATGAGGTAAAATGCAAGGGCATCGAATAAAGAACAGGTTATCTGTCACAAGAAAGTAGTGCTGTTGTCCTGTGGAAATAAAAACACCAGCTATTGGTCCCAACAGGCATCTTTTGCTCAGCAATGCTTTCTGGGGTTTTATTTCCTTTTTTGTCTTTTTTTTCTGTGAAAAAACACGCTAAGTATACATAGATAGGAAGCTTAACTGCACACTTTCTTCCAGGGGTTGAGGGAGGGAGCAGTACAGTCTCCATGCAACAAGCCTGCTCTGGACTGGAGGGAACTCACTTGGTCTTCAGGGACAAGGGAGGAGGCATTTTCGTCTCCATGCCTATACAATCATTGACCTTTATTGTTGACGGAACTGGGCAGAATCTTTCATAAAGCAGTTCCGCAATGCACCATGCCTGACTGACCCATTGCTATTACATCTCACCTTTCATACTCTAAAAGTTTAGAAGCACAAAGCAACAAAAATAACTGACTGTGCTGCTGGATAGAGAATCGTACAAGCTCCCAGGGGCTTAGCCCTCGCTGAGGTGAGCTGTATGCGGAATGTAGAAATGAGCTTGAGGTGAAGGTGGCAAAGGCAAGCAATCACATCATTATTTACTATCTCATCAATGCAAGAGAGAAAAAGAAAACCACCCAGTAAGCAAAATTACAATTTGTTGCTACAACTATCAATCGCCAGGAGGGCTGTTGTCCCAAGTAGTCAAACAGTGCGATATAATGTACAACCAAAAGCAGAGACGTTTTCTGATTTGACATACGCGTTTTAATTTAAACAAAAACGCCATTTTACCTGTCAAAAACATGTGACATTTCGAAATCAAACATTAAAAAATGTACTACTATTATAACTTCCTAGACTTCATTTTGAAGTTTTTTACATGATTACATGATCTTAATTATGTTCATGTAGTTTTTTTTTTAAAAAAAATCTTAAATTCTACTATGTTGCAAAACTTTTGGCCACAGCTGTAGTGTTGTTCTGTGCTGTCACCAAATGTAAAGCTGATCTGTCCGTTCCTTTCTTTTAAGCATTAACATAAGAGAGTATCTTGACAAGGCAGTCAAATGTAGAACAGTTGTGAGATGCTGGCAGGATATCCCCCACTGGTGCACACTGAAATAAACACTGATGAGAATCTCCACATTGCTGGTTTATTAGACTATCATAGAATGACAGCTGAAATATCAAGTTTCTAAAATGTCATTGTGATTTTTACCCACTGTGTAAACCCATTCCTGAAAGCACTCAATAGTGATTTTTTTGTAGGACTATAAGCTGGGTATTGATGAAGTTGAAGTCGACCTTTATGTGTAGTCAATAACCCTGTTCTGCATCCAATTCTTCTTGATTAAAAGCGGTCTGCTAGATAGTTCATGCGCAGGTGCTGTGGGTTCATAGTTACAGCATCATTGGAGCTCTTTATAAAATCAATTCAAGCCTATCCTGCTGCAACCTATATTATATGAATGGTACAATGTGTTGCACACATCTGCTATCATGCTGCAGGGCTTTTAAAAGTTGTTTGGAGGCATCTGCAAGACAGGACACCTGTGCTCCTCGGTTCAGATACCCTGGGAACAGGTGATATTGAAGAATCACAAGTTACTGTGATAGTAGCACCTATACATCCCAGCTGATTTACTGATGGGAAGATGTACTGTAGGTTGAACTACCAACTGACTCTGAGCAGTAGCATCAGGGGGGTTGTTAAAAGCTGGCCAGTTGTTGAACTCCTTCTAGCTAACATTATATACCTGTACTGTAGTTAAAACCGGAGGGAGGCATCAGTAAAACTCATCTTACAGGGAGGCCCTCTAAGGGATTGAGAAGACCAGGTTCACCAGCCAGGACAAGCCCAGCCTGCTATCTGCTTGATGACCAAAGAGGGTGCTCTTGCACGCTTTTTTTAATGCTGTGGAAAAGATGATAGCAGACTGTCAAGCTCTTCACATTTGATTCTCCATTGAATTCTACAATAAAGCTGCACAAAGGCAGCAGCACATCTTTTGAAATGGCAAAACCCAGCAACAGCCTAGCAGGGGAGCCTTGGCTTGTGTTATGTTTTGAAATGCTGACAGTTTGGAGATTATCACAGTAGGCAAGCAACTCCTCAGAAAAGAAGAGTTGAAAATTGAATACAGGAGGCATTTAAAACAAAAACTTTGTGCTTATATGCTGTTCTTGAACAAACATTCACAAAGCAATTCAATTAAGTTCATATCCGTTAATGTAGCAGTCTGGTGTCTGAAAGCTAAAGTCAATATTGATCACATCACTTTTTTTTGGCAGCACCTCATTGAAACAATCATTTGAACACAAGTAAAAGACATTCTAATATATAATAACTATACTAATCTCGTCAAACAAAGGACATTGTTGCTTGATGACTAGAAATGCTTAACAAAAAAACAAACAAACAACAGCAAACATTAAAAACCTTTCCAAATGATTGAGTGTATTTAATCTAAAGATTTCTTCTGGGTGAGTGAATTACAATCCTGTGGATTTCAAAGCGCGTGCAGGGATCCTCGTCTCAGCACTCGGGGGCTGTTGTTAACACATTCTCCTGTCCTTTATAAACCCGTTTTGCCATATCGTAATGCCACAAATAAAAGAAGCAACACAAGACCTCTGGATAACCACACATTGAATTAACCAGCCCCAAAGCCTCTAATCAGATCTCTGGGAATAATCACAGAGCGCAGGCTCCCCATGCTGAATTTTTCCTCTGACATTGCTATGATAAATCTGCGTCAGCCTGCAATGAGCTGACCTCTCAGCCGTCATGATTAGAACGTTTAATCACTCGCCTTTAGTACTACATTGACATTGTCCGGCCAGGCTTGTTGCCAGAGGCTTGATTTGCCAGCCTCTTCATGGGAAAAACTAATTCAGGAGACGGATTGCTGAAAGGGTTCTCCACAAGCCACATAAATCATTCTTTAATCAGAGCTCACCCTGGGCCAAACCAGAGACACTGAAACTAGTGCTGGAGAAACAAGAATTGACTGCAGACTCATGCCCCTCAGTTGCTTCATTAAAACAAGGCCTGAAATATCTATTTTTTTTTTTTTTAGAACAGACACATATCACAGCAAGATAATGCAAAGAATACAGTACCGTTATGCTTTGTGTCTTATGGCATTTGCACACTCTATAATTTTTATTTTGTAATATGAAGAGTATATAAAAAAGAAAAAATAGACTGTCACCACGAGCCGCTCTCACAAAGGCTTAGGCACATTTTTAATAATGAAAACTAGAAAATCAGCTGTGAGTGAATAGGCAGGATTAGCAGTGTTGCCCTATGTAGTGTCTTCAGATATTAAGATCCTGATCAACAGCTAGCTCTGTGGTTCATGAAAAAGCAGCGAAAAAATTAAATTAAAAAAAAAAAACTATTTTTTTTGGTTTTTGTTTTTAAATGATCAACCATATATAACAGTAAAAAAATGAACTTTGCGCTTTAAGCTTGCAGTTGGTTAGACTTTTTTTATTTTTTTTAAACCCTTAACTGCTGTGGTGAAAGAACATCAACAGCACCAGCCACTTTAGACTTAAATAACTTCTTTTATGTTAAGGCATCACAGCATTCTCACAGCAAAGTGCCTTAATCTGCAGAACATGTTCACAACTCAGTAAAACCTTTTAAAAAAAATGAATACTTTCTTCTCATTTTACCCAGGAGCAGGTAAAGAAAGAAAGGGAGAATTCTAAAAGCAGAATGATACCCTTAAGGATTATGTTATGACGGGTAACAATTGATGCTTATTACGAATACAGAGCCCCAATTATGAAGTTTAACTTCTTGCAGCTGTCATATCTAAGCAAGGCTTCTTCAGTGACTAGCTTGGAGCTGGCAGATTTCACTTCAATGCTGATAGAAGAATTAGAGCTGGACCACGCTTTGCTTTGTGCCTCCAGATAGAACACAGCTCTCCAGGGCAGCAGGGAAGATGTGTGGGTACACAACTTCAACTTTTTTAGCCCCCAAACTAATCAGACGTTTCTGAGATGTAAGTTGTTTTTTTAACTTAGCAAAGACAGATGATTTGTACTGTACATGGCTCTATGGAATAGTCATGCAAGCGCTATAATTCCTCACCTCCGGGTAGAAACCAGCTGGTTTAAACTTAATAAGGAGAATTGAGGTCAGTAGCACATTTCAGGACTGTAATAGTGAATGTAAAATGTACTGGTTCTGCATCTGCTAACACCTGCACCTAACACACACCTGAGCTATTATTCAAAGTGAAAATTACTACAGGTGGTATTAGACTGTATTGCTCAAGTAATTCTGTTGAATTGAGAAACACAATCTCTCAGTACAGTATGTCTGTTTTATCACAAATGCACCACTGGAATAGTTCTTCTTTTGTACTTGCTAGGGGTGCATATTAATGACAACAGGGACACAGTCCTGTATTTCACCCTTTATTAATAAAGTAGGACTCTCTCGTCCAATTATGATTAATCTTGATGAGGTCATTCAGGAGCATACCTTCTTGAGGATATCAGAATCCAGGTCATGGTGATTTCCATGTGCAGAATGCGTGACATCTGATTGATTGGAATATAAGGGATATGCAAAGACAACATGGTTTTGGATGGAGGGCGTTATTTGTTATGAAAGGTTGTATGAATGTAAGGTGACTTTCGGTAACTTGTTAGTTTAGGGATCTGTTAGAAGTGGTTATATATACTGTATGAAACATGTAATAAGATACAATATCATAACATTCACATAAAGTGTGTCGTAATTTAGCATTATTACTTCTATTCATGATATATAACAGGTAATAGGGACACTAATATGTTTATAGATTGTTTATAACCACTTATAACAGGTGCCTTTGACTTTTAGGAACACCTTGTGCTATTTTAATTAAACTAAGAGTGGACATTTGTTATGAGATGCTAATCAACAAGCTGAAGCTGTAGGTCATGGCAACCAACTTTTTCATGGTCCCAACAGCTGATATGTGTATCCTTTAGCATCTGTTAAATGTACCTTGCAAATAAAGCATTTTTAATAGCTATGTGCATTATATAAAAAATGCATGTTCTATGTGCTATGAAAAGCACCATTATTTACATCTTTGGGGCTTGCTTGATTTCCCTGAACTACAAAAAAAAGCTGACTTTTCACAGATGCCCTTAAGATACACGCTAACTTTGCAATTAAATCTGGCAGCTCAAGTTTTTTAAAGACACACAGTTTGTCATGCTGCTGTTGGCATGATGAGCCAGCCTTGCCAAAAAATCTAAAGCTGTTTAATAAATTCCTACAATATGTTTGGCAGAGATGAAACAAAGATTAGCGACAGAGGAGAGAGCCTTTGGTCATACATTTAACAGACACTAGAACCGATCTCAGTGAAAACATTGTTAACCCAGATCATATCTGTGAAAGAAGCAAGCATGCTTTGAAGTTTCATAGCAAAGATGAGTCTTTTCCATTCTCCCTGTCTGGCTTATTATTCTTAGTGTTGAAAGCAGTTTAATTGCAAGCGTGTGGCAGACTGACAGTGAAATATTGCCGCTGCTACTATCTGACAGCAGCAGGTGCCCATTATTGTAATGTCAAGCCTGAGATGCCATTGAGCTTGGAAAAGCCTTCTCAGGTACTCAGGACTCGGAGGTGGGGGCTGAAGTGAGGGGTAAGGCTTTTCCATTCTCGCTGATTAAAATCAAACAAACATGTACAACATTACTGGAGAGACCTCTCCACAGGTGTGCGCCCATCAGAGAGGGGTTTGAACTGAAAGCTTGGATGGGTTTCAGTGAGTCAAGTAACTGGAAAGAAACATAATGAGAATACCAGCGTGACTATTGAGCCAGGATTAACCCTATCAGCTTTGTTAATGTCCTTGGACCTCAGCAGGTAACATCTGACATGACTTGTGAATCTAATAAGCCTAAACATGGTCGTTCATGTCCCCTATTGTTTTGCTGATGATCATTTTATTTTTCAAACTCCTTTACTTTTGCCAAGCCTCTTTATCTTGTCACAGCACTATAAATATATGGATTGTTTCCTGTTTCCCGTTGGCAGCAGGTGGGGCTCTGTTGCTTGTAACACAGGAAGTGGACCAGCTACACCCATAGAAAGATACCACAGTGGTTACTTTTTCTTATTTTGACCTACAGTACCAACAGTGAAATATTTGTTCAAAAACCATTATCTTGACATATCTCTTGCAATGCTGGGGTCTGCTAACAAAACAACATATAAATACATATTTAGTTATATAATGTGATAGTTTGAAACTAGTGTTTGGCAATGGGGGAAATATGCTCAGACAGAATGTTGATTTTTTTTTCCCAGAATGCATCGCCTGCTTTAGAAAGTGATTGATGTGTTGGTTCAGAGTTACAGAAAAATGTCCAGTGGTTAAAGAAAAGGGCTTGTAACCAGGAGGTCCCCGGTTCAAATCTCACCTCACACACTGACTCATTGTGTGACCCTGAGTAAGTCACTTACCCTCCTTGTGCTCCATCTTTCGGGTGAGACGTAGTTGTAAGTGACTCTGCAGCTGATGTATAGTTCACACACCCTAGTCTCTGTAAGTCGCCTTGGATAAAGGCGTCTGCTAAATAAACAAATAATAATAATTAAGCACATTAATTAAGGGTTTGAGTAAGTAATTGAGAACTCAGTTGGAGTGAAAGCCAGCAGACATAGGGGTCCACCAGGACCAGGATTGGGAAACCCTGCCATAATTCAGTATAGTGCAGTATAGTATAGTACCTTTCCAGGTCTGACCACACAAGTCTCTTCTCAGACCTTAACCTTACCACAGACACAGACCAGACATTTTGACCTGCTTCTATACCAGCCTGCTAATTACAGGCAGGTGTACGTAATGGAATTAGAGCCAGGTGATTCAGTTACAGTTTTAGAAATCCTAAATACAGTAAGCCATACTGGATTATCCATCACTTATTATTATTAATATTTATTTTGTTCGGAAGAGTCTCTCATATATCAGGCCATAAATGACTACTTTGTCTAAATTACAGATCAAAGTGTGGGTTAGGATCTCACTGTTAATTGGTTGACATACTGTTGGTTGAAGATAAGAGAAACGTGTTTGTGATTTTATCTCCAATAAAACATTTTTTAAAAACCCATTACAAATGGCATGAGGCCGTTTTATACTACAAAGGAAGTCAATGGTGACATTACAATTAATTAAATAAATAAATATTAAAGGAAAGCAGACAATTCCCCCTCCATTTACTTACTATCAGTATTATTATTTTAATGGGAAAAAGTCTAGTCTTGACAGAAAACGTGCAGTGGATTGAGGTATTAATTCCAATAGTGCAACACTTTCAGAGTTCACTGGGCCTTGTCTTTAAAATCGGTCTGTCTTACAGAAAAAGACAAGCTCCAATTCTTCTTGTGACAGAATAACTCCAGTGAATTGCACAGTGGCCATGTTCCATCCCAAAGGGGTTTAATGGATCTGCCATAAACTTTGCTTTAAAGTCATAGCTTTTTTTTCCTTAGAGATGTAAGCTCTCCTGACATACCTCAGTCTGAAGAGTTTTCCACAGCTCCCTAAAAACATAAAATCTGGAGAAGACCTGTAGAAAACCACTTCAAGCTAAAACTCAAAATTCAAATAAAATTTACCGGCTCATATCCAAATACAACCAAGAAAGGTCAATGAAATGGTATAGATAAAGTTAACACAAGGCACTACTTCAAATTTAGCATAGAGAGAAGAACGAGAGGGCATAAATGGAAGCATGTAAAAGTGAGTTTAGAACAGAAAGTAGGAAGCACTTTTTTACACAGAGAGTTGTACATAGAATAGCCTACCAGGTGAAGTAGTAGGATTTAAAACACTGGGAAATTTAAAAAACAACTAAATTCTGTGCTTTTAAATTAGTTCCCCCAGTAGGGGAGAATAGTGTTCTAAGAAGGGATGAGCCTTGATGGGCTGAATGGCATTTTCTCCTTTCCACTATTGTTATGTTCTTGTGATAATAGTCCATTATAAAGGTTTGTTGGAGAAACAAAATGAATTAAAGACAGTTTCCTTTAAACAGACTTGAGTACAGTTGAGTTAAAAATGAACTACTGTACAACAGCAGGCATAAAGATTTAAGACGATCCATCATTTATAGCTTTGCCTAGACTCATCCTTGACAGATGAAAGAGGAAGGTGTCTACTCATTTAAGTACACATCAAAGGAGCAACCACAGTAATCTGAGAAATATTTTGCATGTTGATCCAAAGTCGGAATGCTATTTAATGATCCCGTTCCCGCACACCAACAGGATCGTAGTTGCCTTCTGTTTTCTCAAGCCAGGAAAACAAACAAAAAACATTTTGCTTTATAAATCAAATAGTGAAGATACAATAATTAAAGGGATATTGCAAGACAAATTATTCATGAGTCATACATATTAGTATTCTGGGCATTATGCACATTGCACTTAGAGTGGCCTTAACGGAACTCAGGAGGAAAAATCTTCCACTCAAGAAGATAAAACTCTGTTTTGTTTTAAAATGAGGTGGAAAAATGCACGTCGGATCTTAGGAACTTGGTAATTCGACGATATCAATGTGTAGGGAAGGAGTTGACAAGTTTTGTCTCACATGAATTTAGATGTTGTTTCATGCCTGGTGCATCGTATGTATCCAAAAAGTATTACCGAAGAATGCATCCAAAGCTGGCGCATTTTTTAAATTGTGAAACTACTTGCAAGTAGAAAATGAGATGAAAGTGCTACCAGTTTGGAATGTCATTGCTTCTCTCCTGCCAGTGCCGCTGTTATTAATGTTAATCAAACATGATTGATGGCTTTAGAAAATGCTGTGAAGTCTGTAAATTAGTTTTTACAATATATGATATAAAAACAACCACCAACAGCTGCCAGCATAATTGCTAGTTTGACATTTAAATGATACAGAAGAAACTATTACATTGGAAGCAATGGTGTTTGATATGGTTGACGTGTTTTAGAAACAAAGGGCACCTTTGCTTGTAATAAAAAAAAAAATAAAGCATGTAATATGATTGTGGGCTTGTTCATACATCTATGTACAAGTTGAAACACCTGTAGCTTCCTATACCCTCAAATCGACTGATAAAAACTGGGCAGCATGTGGCAAGCATGCATGCTACTAGCAATCTCAAGCAGAATCGGCTTGGCAGGGGCACCCAGAACATGCGCTAATGTGTAGACACCCTAGTGAGATGAACAGCATAGAAGACACTTGAAAGAGACATGCTTTTTTAAAAGATGACCATTTCAAACTTAATTATGGAATACAGAAGCGAAAGCCGCGATTGTTAATAATGCATGGATTGACATATTTCACAAAACAAATCATGATACTTTCAAATAGTGTACCATATTGTTTTTTTTTTTGTTTTTTTTTCTCCTGCGTGGGTACCGGGCCTGGGGTTAAGATTAACTAACCCATTAAAGCACTGAATAGCAGGTTTAGTTTGGAGGGTGAAATAGACTTTTCAGATAATTAAAACAGACATCAACAAGTAGCTCATACACCATATACGATCCTACACCAGCTGAAGATGAAACAGCACATAAATCTGCAAGGGTCACATATGGTCCAATCTCTGCTTGCTTAAAGGTGTTGCTCGCCAAACAAAGTGAATTGGGTCACACTTTACTTTGTGTCTCTAATTACTGTGTATTTACATAGTAGTTACTGAGTAAATACATGTGTACACAATTACACAATGAATTAGTGTTATTATGTATAGTTGCAATGTACTTCTTTTTGCACGATATTATGTAAGTACACAATTGTATCAGAAAAGGGTTAGGGTTAGGGTTAGAGTCAGGGCTGGGGCTAGGATTAGGGGTGGCACATTAAGCACATTGTAACTATACAAATATAACACATAATTGCAATGAGGTTAAGCATAGTTACACTTTACTTAATGTGTGAATCTTTTTGCACTATATATGTAAGTACACAATTGTATCAGAAAAGAGTTAGGGATAGGGTTAGGGTTAGAGTTAGGGTTATATATATGTGCGTGCGAGCGTGTGTGTGTGTGTGTGTGTGTGTGTGTGTGCGTGTGTAACCCTAACCCTTGCTTGCTGAAAGATTGGTCTAGTTCAGCTGGTATTTTTAAAATAATCATTATCTACTCCATAACTGATTACCAAGCCTGGGGCATTGCACATACAGTATTTGTTTACAATAACCCATACAATATTGATGTACCTTTGCATTTCCTTTAGGAAGTGTTTTTCAGAACAAGCTAAAAATACAAATAAATGCATACCGATAAATGCCGCTACTAACTCGCTACTAAATATACAGTTCCCAAAGATACGTTTAATTAACAGCAGGTAAGTTGCCAAGACTGTGATTGATAATGAGAGGCTTTTTGTGATTATAAACTGCTATACTGTGATTATAAGCTGTTATACTGTGTTTATCATCCTTTTTCACCCACCCTAAACTCTAACTCCTTTGCTTCTGAATATATCAGTGATCAGCTGCCGTGGGTTTAGAGCCTGCTAATGAGGCTTCCTGAGGAGTGCAGGAGAATTCTGAGGATTATAAGCAACTTAATGCTGAGCAAGTCACTATAGAAACCGTTTTCACCAATCAGCATAAGGAAATAACTCAGCTGGGAACTTAGTACATCAAATTAGAAAACAGGCTAATCGAACCTTAAACTTCCTAAATCCTACATTTATGTTATCTTATTTTTGGATTTAGATGGGCAAACCTTTGGGGAAGGCTAGTATGTTAGTTCCACAAGGACATACATACATACATACATACATACATACATACATACATACATACATACATACATATATACATACAGTACGTACGTATTTAAATATAGTACCCTGTCCTACTTTTGATGCTTTTACAGCTATATACTGTATATAATTTTGGTTGTTGTTGTTTTGTTTTATCTAGAGACAGGATAAAGGCCTTGTCAATGATAATCAATCAACCATTCAATCTATCAGCCCTAATTAACCAGACTACTTATGGGACTGTATCACTCACCTCCTATCCTGCACTTTGATTACCTGCCAGTGAGCTTGCTTACCTATGTGTATGCTGTTTGCAATGATTGTTCTTGCTTGTTTGCATGGGCTTGCTTTACAGACATTACCTCTTGTGATGTTCTAATTCCCATTCCCAGACACCACTTTTTCCCCATTTAGTCTATAGTTGCCGAAATAAACATAACACCTCCAATACCCATTCCCCAGCCACAATAACAAGTGATTTTAATTCTGTAGTCTGGACCGGGGAGGTAAAGCCAGGGTACAGTACTTCACCAAATAGTAATAGCTTCTAAACCTCAGGATCGAATCCTAGTTCCTGGGACTCCAATTATCACTGCCGATAATGAGCCAATGCTTATTACAGTCCCCAGATACCAATGACATCCCAGCACAAAAACAAGAGCTTGTTCTAATCAGCTCCTAAAACAATGTGACCTTCTGAGACTCAACCAGGAGATCTGCACACTCATCTAGGCTGTGCTGCATCAGTTAGGTTATTAGTGCTGAAAAAAGGTTAAGAGAAAAGAAAAAATAATAATAGCTGCACCATTTTTTTTCAGCTAACACCTCATCAAACAAAAAAATATAGAAGGTTTCTTGTGACTAGATTTTCGTTGCTGCTTTTTTTCCCCCTGAAGAATAAATGGGGGTATTTTTATTAAACGTGGGCCATCCAGACATTACCTTTCAATCTGCATTTTAAACATTCTAGATGTCATGGGTAAAGTCCTGGATTCCAAAACTGTAAGCTTGATTAGACGTAATGTTACGTGAGTGTCAACCTATTTGTAATGACAGTAAATGGAAAGTAATAAAAACACTTTACTGTACAACTGGTATTGTACAATGATGATTAGTTTAGGGTTAGTGAAATGCAGATATTACAATTGTAGTATGGCTAATGACATATGTGATATGTGCCTTGGTACTATGTAATACATAGAAATAAAGAGGTTGCAAACAAAGAAATTCTGATAAAAAATGAAGCATAAATACATTAATAGAAAGCACTGTATATAAGCGGAAAATGTGTACTTGGTATCTTTCTTGTCTTACCTGTTTGAATACATTTTCCCATTTAAAGTATTTGCGATAAAACATAAGGATACAAATAATACTGTAAAGATGTATTGACCAGTCTCACTTTCAAATGGGATTTTGCTTTTAGCGGGTGTGAACCTTTCACATTTGAGGGACTTGTTTTAGCTGAATTAAAAATGTCTTGCCTTTCAATCAGCCAAAAGGCAAAAGAGAAAGTCCTCAAATGCATGCTTGAGTTACGGTATGCTAGAGGTGCTCATGCATCAGCAGTTTGAAACATGCGCAAACTATCGACCCTTTGGAACTCTATACCACTGCCTGGAGAGCACAGCTTTGCTCAATCTGATAACCTCTGTGGTTTTCTATCTAAAAAATACATCAGCACAATACCACCGGGCTGCAATGAAATTAAGCAAATGTTGCTGTTCTGAGCCACTTTTCAGCACACAAAATCAAGTTTGGAAGTCTTAATGGTGGACTTTATTTTGATTCCTCCGCTGAAATCAACCAAACCAAACCTGTTTCATCAATAAGATGATAAGAATCAAATTAAGCTTTTCTACCAATGTATGTAAACATCAGATCATGAGGTGCTCTGTGGAAATCAATAACACTTTTAACATAATCCATTATAAACAGATCCCTTTACCTTAGTTCAGTTTCATTTATTCAGTTAAAACAGCTATGCACATTCTTTTTTTTTCTTATCTTGGCATAAAACGATTTGTCTTCATTTTCAATACCACTGTAATTTGTATTTGCATTTGGAATACCAAGCATTTTGTTAATTAATACTAAAATTATTAACTTTTCAGTTTGCAGGTAGTAGAGAAGAAAGTTTCATTAGCTACGGCAAACATTGATTATGCAGAAGCCACTGGACACTCATGAAGAAGTGTATGATGCTATACCTTTATATTTGCTTTTGCAAGAGGGGGTACAGGTTCAAGAAACCCCACAGTGCTGTAAATACCTCATCGAAAATTAGGGTAAATCATTGTGGTCATGGTTTGTAAATGTTTCTATATAATCACAATCAAGCTTTAATGAACCTAACAGTGGATAATTTTAATATCTCCCCATTAAAATGTATAAACCTTATCCCCTAGTATTTTATTGTATGTTAATAAGGAGGTCAATACATCAGTCCACTGGGGAAAACACCAGCAAGATTAACAAAGAGCAAGGTTACTAAGACTGGCCAACATTTGGATCATTAAAATTGACCATGACATGAGAGCAAGTTAATTATTCATTTGTTTGTTTGCTTATTTCATTTCTAAAAAGCAACCATGGGATCAGACTGTGGAAATGGGTTACATACATTTTAAATGTTCTCGAGGGACTGCTTTCAGGTTGGTTTATGACCACCCTCTGGTCTTGTGTTTGGGTCAGATCATGACCAATTTTTTATTAAACATTTCCAACGAATGCAACGTGTGTGCAAAATGATGGCCAAAGGTCACTTCACTCGAACTTGGAACCTCATTGGATAACAGTAAGCAGAGTCTCAAATACTATTTGTCCCAACAAGCAATGGACAAACCTTAAAAAAATAAAATGATATAAAGCATTTTTATTTTAAGGTGGTGAATTCACACCATGTTTTTTCACCTGCATGTGTTATAATATTCATATGTTGGCTTTCTACATATTGTAAGTACAGAAGGGCAAGGTGCTATGTAGAGATATATGCCAAAAAACAACACACAGTAACTATGACAGTAAATGGCAGTTATATTATTTTAGATCTCCCAAAGGATTCACACTGCTTTGGAACACTGAACAGGAAAACATGACAAATAGCCCCATTTACCTTCTGCAATCTATCAGTTTTATTCCTTCCTTCATTTCCTTCAAGGTGTCAAAAAATGAAGCCACCCTGAAGACTGCCCATTAAAAATATTAATTTGGCTGCCAGAAAGTTTTCAGTGGAGAGTTGCCATCCAAACACTGGCCATCTGGAAAGACTGCCCTGAAGAAATAAAGAAGAAATACACAAGTTTTCCTCTGAATGTTTGGGGCAGAATCAGATTTAAGAATGTTAGGTCAGAGCTACTATCAGACACACAAACGAAACAGGATAGGGTCTACTGTTGGTACAATCCTTTTACAAGCGTATACTGTATTTGCCAGATAGCTCAAGGTGATTAACCCCTTACCTAGTGTCACTTAAACTAAACTATGCAACTAGTTTAGTACTTTTAATATACCTAACTTGCAAAACGTGCTGTAATAAATGTTGGAAAAGAATGTGGTACAACAGTTCCCATATTGACAGTAGCAACAGAATGAAAGGCTAGCTAAGAAGGAAAGGATATGCAAGCTGAGACAACACATTCAGCCAATCCACTCACACAGCATGGTGGTGGCCAATCAAAATGCAATATTTTTTTTTCCAGACACGTGCATTAAACCAATCATATTCGCGCTACACGTCACAAGGCACCCTCCATATGCTTTGCAAAATTTGAAAAACAGCACTCAGCCATCACCCTCAATACAGCTCCTACCACACTACCTCTTTAAATTGAGCAATATGTTATCCTACTGACTTAGAGGCCCTGCATATGGTGGGTAAGGTAAGACAGCAGGAGAGTACACAATATTATAGTTGTACAATGCAGGTTTTTAATGGGTTTTCCGCCCCCTTCTCTTATGTTTTAATATTTACGAGACTTAGATTTACACTGCTCCTCAGGAAAATGCGCTTTCATTCTGCAATAGAACAGGGAAATATCATGGGTCACAGAGCTGCTCTGTATTATTTATCCACCTCTGACAGTAAAATAAAACGTTAGCTCCATATGCGGTGTTACATAATGTAGTTAATTAGGTATACAATTTATTTAAACATAAGTTAGTCTTTAGTCGCCCACTCAGGTACGTCAAAATGGAAGAAATGAGGCATACCATATTTAAGTTCTGGACCATGTAGAACTCTGATTCACTTGACAATAACCGACATTCACACAACGTGTCCGAAATATAAAACAATAGTTTATTTAAGAATAAAAAGGGGTGCACAACTAATCTAATATTACAGAAAGGAAAGGTTATTGGTTAGAGATATGCATGAATAGTATACAGTTCATTGATTTTATAGTCAAACAATTACAATGACCATAACTTCATTAGCATACATGGTAATATACTAATATTAATTATGGCTGATCACACAAAGTGTCTACTTTGCATTAGTATTTTCAATACCCGTTTCTCGTTGTAATTCATATCAATATGCACGAGAATTAATTCAACTTCCCATTCAGAACGGAATCCAACATTGGGGCAATGATCAAATTTTCTGCATTAACGAGGCAACTCCTTTGAGTTTCACATTTCAACAAACAAAATACATTTCTTACACACTCTAAAACAGGAAGTTATATTCTATTCCTAGAACAATTTATCCACTAACTTGATAGCATTTGCTGCAGATAATTTCTCGAGTAATAAAGTATTTAATATGTTGAATGCTTATCGATTTTCAACAAAGAAGAAGTCAATCTGTGTTGATGAACACGGCAGCTTCCCTCTCTGGATCTGAAGTTGCAGCGAAAGAAGACAGTACTTCACTTGAAGTATGCATTGTGTTGCGTCAAATGGAGATCAGCTTGTTGATTTCCAAGTCTTGCAGCATTATCTTTGCTGTCTGCAGTTTTCCAACTGGAAATAGTTCCGTTGATCAGTAACTCAGTTCAGATGATGCGTTGCAATTGAAAAGTTATATAGTTCGTAGAAGTGTTCTCATTGCAATTCTTCTGTATGGCTAGTACATGACCTTAGGCCCAGCTGCTGGCTATGCTTCCATTTGTGCCGTGTAGTGACGTGGAAACCAAGACCCGCTTTCAGATCAAGGCTGTGTCCCAGAAACCAAGTAGACACAGAGAATGGCTTAGGACCCCCTCTATATATTTCAATTCTGTTAATTTCATACACAAAATGATATTATGACCCACTCTGACGCTACAATAACGATAGAGGGAAAGGCATGGTGCATTCAGGCCCCCACTGTTCGAAGGCATGGATCAAAACACACCAGCATCTACACCTTTCATTTTTCACACAATCTATACTTAAATGTGCAGAATGGCTTTCAACAGAAAGGAAGGTCTGTGGCAGTCACAGTGCATACTAAATGTGTTAGATGGTTCAAACCGACTTCGTTTTAATTCTATCTAACAATGACTGACAATGATCTGCAACAGTTAGGAGTCTAAGGAGCTCAGTGTTTGACCTCTCACATTGTTAGCTGGGTGATCCCGCATGCTGTTTCGTGAACACTGTACACAAGGGGAAGCCCTTGAGGAATTCAGTGTGGCTTGTCAGCACAACATGATAAAGTGAGGCAACTGCCAGCAGTTGGGGTTGCTTACCAGCCGTTTGTATTCAGTTTGCCTGCTTAAATGGGAGAAACTCACTCTGAAAAAAGGTGGTATTTATACAGATTGTTTAAATGCATTCATGGAACATGAGGTCTTGCACTCCACGATAAGGAATCAGATGGGTGTAAGATCAACACACCAACACTAAATCTGCTATTAATCCAAAGGAATCAATATTTTTCATTAAGAATTTGAGAGAGCAACCCATTACTGTGAAAATCTGTTTAGCCTGACACCTTGATGATCTTATTTACTTCAAGAGCTGTAGTCTCTTGAAAGGCATTGAGGACTGCAGAAAGATAAACATACCAGTTATTGGATGAAAATGATGGCTCTGCAGCACTGCATTACCATAAAGCCATCATTGTGGCACAAAAAAGCTAAAATACAGGGAACTATCTAAATAGTGCAGCATGCAACTCTATCATTGAGTCACTGTAGCTTATTTCACAAGAGAAAATAGCGAGGGAGAATGTTCTCTCACTAAAGGCTGCCCACTGTTTTATTTCTGAATGGTGCCAGCAGGTGCGTTTGTCTCATTAATTGCCCTGTTCCGTACCCCGGTGTGAATGACATTTCATCTTTTCTGGGCAACCTCCAGAGTCTGGCTGGATGCTCTCCGCAATTCATGATAAACATGCTCTGGCACACAGCTGCAAAGGTTTTGTCTCTAGACTGGAATTCCCTGCTTGTAGCCTGAATGTAAATTAATGTCTTCATGCACTGCTGCTAACTTTTATTGACAGATTACATTGTATAATGAAGCTGCGGTTTCTCTGTGCATTTATGCATAACATCATACTGATGGTATAAACAAAGCTATGTAATACAACAGAGTTGAAAATCTGTTTTTTTATGTTCAAAACTAAATGATGTGCAACTATTATATATGAACGGTTCTATCAGTGTTATGAATACACTTTGATATGAATCACTCCAGCATTTCAATAATACCGGTACAATATTCCTATGCATATTTAAAATACATAGACTGGCATATAACCAAAAAACAAACATGCTGTACTTAGAAATGCTAATATGAAATATATCAAGCACGCTCAGAAAATATCTTCAAAAAGAAAGTAGAACCGTGAGAGCCTTTTTAATTGGAGTGTAAAAATATAAAATGATAAAAATATTTACAGTCTGAATCAAGTCATCATGGACGCATCTTTCCTTTTTTTTAAGACTGCCAGCAGCATATTAACAGGATGTTTTATTTATGAGCATTTACTACTGGAGGTGACAGAATCTGCTTGACTGATTTCCGAGTTCCAAAACTTCCATTAAGCCATATTCCTGTTAAATGACTGGGGTTTTTTAATCTTATATTTCAACCCATGATCAATTTATTTAAGGTATCCCTCTATGAGATCTGAGACACAGTACCAATGCAACAGAAGCACCAATGAAACACCACGCAATCACAAGCTAGTGTCTTGCAAAAGAGACAATGTCTTCTTATTAGTTGTTTGTTTATTTAGCAGACGCCTTTATCCAAAGCAACTTACAGAGACTAGGGTGTGTGAACTATGCATCAGCTGCAGAGTCACTTACAAATACGTCTCACCGGAAAGACGGAGCACAAGGAGGTGAAGTGACTTGCTCAGGGTCACACAATGAGTCAGTGGCTGAGGTGGGATTTGAACCAGGGACCTCCTGGTTATAAGCCCTTTTCTTTAACCACTGGACCACACAGCCTCCTATATGCACAGTCTCCTGCATTTGTCATAACAGCAGTAAATCTCACAATGCTGCTTGTTACAAGAGCTGTATTTCAAATGCAAGATAGTGTTCCTGATTTGCGAATTAATTTGTTAGGCAGTCTGTCCACCTGTCTGGTTGACACTAATGACATATTACCCATGATAACAGAAATACTATAGGAGGATCTGTTGGGCACATAAAAAAAAATATTTATTTTTCCAAGCAAATAACAGTGTGCAATAAAATGTTTATATTAAAATCTCAAGCCTGGCCAGTGGGTACTATCATTGCTGAAATCCAATTTCCAACACTACAGCTCCAGACTTTGAGGGATTAGAGTATAGTATTGCAAGTTCAAAAGCTGTGTGTACAGAGGGATTACTTGCACTTTTTGATCTTTTCGCCCTTGTATTTTTTCCCTAGATCATCAGGAGTTTTTATTTATTTGTTTGCCTGTTGACCCATTACTGTGTGTTAATGGTAGAGGATTTCTTTGATGGTTTTTATCCTGGCGCAGAGCACTTTGAAGGATTGATCTGTTTTGACCAAAGCTGTTACTCCTGCAACCTCCTGAAGTCATCCCTTTGCCATTCTGCTCTTCAGAGCGACTTTGATCAAATGTGTTTTCTCTCAGAAAAGATTTGATTAGAATGTGTTCAACTAGGGAAATCCAACTGTATATAACTGAGGCTTCAAAACAAACTGCCCTTGAAATAGTTTCTACCCTTTATGAAAGATTACTGCAGAGCACAGCCACTTTAAGCAAGGTAATTGTAAAAGCAGAACAGAAGCATGTTAAAGCATGGTTTGTGTTTAAGTTCAGTCTTTGTGGACACCCTACAGTTATAGAATATATATATATATATATATATATATATATATATATATATATATATATATATATATATATATATATATATATATATATAGATGAACCCGCTTTATATGATGATTGCCGTGCAGGCATAATTCTTGATATAAAGCGGGTCATGATATAAGCAGGATTTCACGAGTGCGAGAAAAAAAAAGAAACCTAACGACAATTAAAGAGCAGTGTTTTAATACTGTACTTAGTCGTTCTTTATATTTAACAGGATACAGGATACAGCATACGTTTTGTATCATTAATTGGAACAAAACAGTTTGTGTCATTATCTAAAAAAGGCATGCATTGTCAACTGATGAAAGCTATCAAGCGTTGCCCTTGGTGGTTTTTTTTGTTGTGAGTTTGTGGCAAAGTGCCCCCCCTGTGTGTATTTTGTGTTACGTGTTGTGTGTAAATGTTGGTGTATAGTCATTGGTACACGGGATATAAGCGGGTCTGTGTTTCACGTGTATTTAAAAATGTAGATTTGTATTTAGGCACGAGGATGGCACAAATCACTTTCACGTGCTGGTTAAAATATAATGTGTGGTCACGGGAATTGCACTTTAATTAATTCACGTGCAGTTGTACCGAGATTCCAATTGAATGATTGACTAGCAATCGAGTCTCGGTACAACTGCATAAAAGCTGCATGTTTTCACTCACTCGGGGTGGTGTGTTCGGTGAGTGGAGAACGGGTGTGGAGAGGAGGTATAAAATATAAATATAAGAAGAAGAATAAGTTTTGTCACTCACCGTGTTTTGTTTGTCTCCGTGCACCGTTTGTTTAGTGTTAGTTCGTTTTTGTTTATCTATTTATTTTGGCGAAAGTGCCGTGTCTTGTGTGTTTGTTGTTACAACCGTTTATTTTTCTGTTCTGTTTATTCATTAAATGCTGAGCGAAAGCATTCGCTCAGCTTCACCAAACTCCTCTCTGTTGTTTTTGTTCCTGCTTCTGACGTGACGTCACCGCTCAGTCGTCTTTGTCACAGAGTTGCATAATAATAAATGCGGTATGATATTAAGCAAGGTGATATAAAATAGGTTAATTATCTATCTGTCTATCAATCAATCTCTCTCTCTCTCTCTCTCTCCTCTCTTCTCTCTTCTCTCTCTCTCTATATATATAAAGAGAGAAGGCGAGAGAGCAATTGGTAAACTGATGAGCAGCTGAATAGATGTTTGATCTGTAACTATAATAAGTAGCGATTGACATAAGACTATAATACCCGCAGTATTACAGAGAATAATGAGCCAGGATTTTAGATTAGATTTGGTCTGATCAAGGATGACCAGGAGCGGTTGCCTTCAGAGCAATCGAGGGCTTGAAGACATGACTGTTGAGGATAGCCTCACAAGACCTGAGTATCAAAACCCTCAAGAGCAGAGACACTCCCTACTAATCTGCTTTTTATAGTCATTTCCAATGAGATTGTTCTTATATAATGTGCGCTTATCTCAAGGTCTGCTGTCCTTTATTGTTTTTCCTGGACGGGCTCATCATGGTTGCAGCAGTAGCATGTTATCTGAATGGAATACATTACAAGGCCGCTGTGTAATGCATCATTCTGGTGAGACCTGCATTTACAATGTTAAAAATCTATGCATGGTCTTCTACAGAACACACTGGAGCATGTGAGCTAAAGACAATCCTTAGTATGGATCTGTGTTTCGATTTTTAATGTGATGCTGGAAAGTTATTAAGCTGTACTGCGTATCTGTGACTTGCTTCAGGTGGCAGAATGCCTGTGATCCATGGCAAATATATATATATATATATATATATATATATATATATATATATATATATATATATATATATTTCTGGTTTGTAGTAAATCACATTAAAAAAGCAAACCAAATCAAAATACCAAAATTTTGGCTCATTAAAAGAGGATCATTCTCATGCTTTTATTTGGTCCAGCAATGCTACTTTAGATTCCAAAGCATATTGCAAGCCTGATATTTAAAACTTTTGTGGGATACCTGGAGATTTGATTTGACTAGAATGTTTACAGCCAGGGAAATTCAATGATATATAACTGAGCACTATCCAAAAAAGTCTGATCCAAAAAAAGGACTATCAATTCCAAAAAATACTTTTCAAATAAGACTGCTTGATGTCCTTTCTTGCTCACAATGCTTTGGTAATACTGGGCTGGGTTTTCCACTTCCCCTTTATAAGTTGTGTTGAAAATGACCCATCATTTTAGTGTAATTTACAGTAAATATTCCAGTTTAAGGGGCATGCAGCACATAAATAACACACATTATCAAGGGTAATCGGTTTTATTGCAGAGGAAAATGCTACCAAATAGTCTTGCAATACCTATGTATTTAGAACCGTAAAGATCCCAGCCACATAAAACAGAGAAAACCACAGGTTCTAATTTATGAGCTGTCCCATCTGAGCAGCCCTGTGTCTTTATGAACTACTGTGTTTATATACAGTATATATATATATATATATATATATATATATATATAGCAGTGCTGTGCCCACTTCAGCAGGTTTGATTTCCCTTCACATATAATGACTTGTGCATGGCAAGCACGAGGACACAAGCCATTTCTTTTCCGAGGAGTCTGCTATCTCTTGTTGCAGACACTGGCTGTCAGTGAATAATATTTAAATTAGCAGCTAAAATTAGATGCGTATGGAAATGGTCTCAGAATCTAACTACGTTCAAAATGTTAAATGTCTTCATTTGTTTCCAAAGATTTAAATTTCATATTTATATATTGGACCCAAACCTGCCTCTCTGTGATTTTCTTAGCGCTTCCTGTATTATTATTATTATTATTATTATTATTATTATTATTATTACAGCTTTCCTGCTGCTTAAATACATACAACATTCAGTATAATGTTTGGATGCACGTCATGTATTGATTGATTAGCATTGGGGTGTCATAGCATTGCAGGGTATTTTTCACTACATTTTTATGCCATTTGGCTTCTTATTTAAATCCCTTTTACAAATCCTCGAAAAGGCTTTAATTGAGACTTGATTCTGATAGATAAATGTGCTGCAGCCATCCATGGGATAGAGTGAAAGAATAAATGAGTTTTGAATACGAAGAAGAGCATAGTTGGATCCTTACATCAATAATAGATGCTACAGAACCTCAGATAGCTCCAAAATGCCCCCTCCAGGCATGAATTATGGATGCAGTTTAGTGCTCAACTGATCTGTTCCACGGAGCTTCACAGAGGTTTACAAGACAGTAAAAGCTGTAATGGTCTTCTGTTCCGTGATTGCTTCTAAAAGCAAAGTATATACTGTATATATATATATATATATATATATATATATATATATATATATATATATATATATATATATATATATATATATATATATATATATATTGCAATAGAAAACCTGAAATGATCGTCTGAAGTCTTTCATATTTTTTTTTTACTATTATGAAGCGTCCAATTTACATTTTACTGAATGCTTTCAAAGATATTAGCCTATCAATAGACACAAAAAAAAAATTGCGAAGAATTGACATCTCATTTTACTCACAGGGAAGTATGAACACGTTTTAACATACTTCACTAAAACGCATAATGCCCTGAAGCTTTGTTTTTTTGTGTAGAAAGCAAACAATTTAGTATTAATAAACAAATCTAAAGTTCACTATATGTAGGGCCTGCAGCATATACTGTATTTAAACCTATTCAAAGATGGGGAATCCTTACTTTGTTTATAGCTTCATTATGCGCCTGCTGCAGATTTCACAAAGTGCCTGTTTGTGTAATATGAATGGGGTTGTGAGCATTAGGCCTGTAATCGTTTCCCAGCTCTTATTTGCCAAGTATATATTTATCACTCTGTGTCAGCAGCTATGTTTAGTAATTAATGGGAGCTGTCCGTGTGATCAAATTAATACTAAAATAAACAGGATGGTTAGCATTGGAGCTATTTAGGAGTCAGTACCATCCATTTGCTTTTCAAGAATGACAAACAGCCAACAGATAGCAGCTCACCGCCCCTAAACAGCAGTTCAATCTTCCTATTTATGATGCTTAAGCAAATGTATATTAGCGATAATACTCACAGTTGGGATCCTCTTAGTGAAAGCAGTGTTTTGGGTGGCAAGGTAAATATCAAATGCATGCACTTAATAGTATTTCAGTGTTGTCTAAACAGACAGATGCCTTCCCTAAAAAGAAAGACTAGGAGAATACCACCTAGATTTAAATTAATATAGGGGCACTGGATGTGCCAAGGTTTATCAAAATTAAATTATGTTAAAATGTCATCTCACGACCTCAACCCACATACCGACACAAGAGGACTGAAGTGGATTGATTTGATGCCTATAGTCCAGTCAGGAGAGAGTCAGTCTGAAGAGGCTGCTGAGGCGTGGTGCGAGGAACCAACACTAGCTGAGTCTCCTCCTTCGCCAATGGGAGCTCAAAATCCAATGCAGTGTTCCCTTTGGGTCCCCAGCCAAGATCAGCCACAGTGCAGCTAGGAGTCTTCATTTAAGATTAGTTTCATATGTGTATTGAAACTGGATTCAAAATGGATACCAAAGGCATTCTTTTGACATTCAAAGTCATGGAAGTTAATCATACAAATATGCTTGAATGAATGTGTAGTATTTTATCTACACAGTATTTTACTGATGAAATAAAAAAAAAAGATCCCTTAAACCTCAAAAAATCTAACCTTACTTTACAAAATTAATTCCAGCAAAAACAGCATTCACACTGCAACTGAATCATCAGTTACCTTTCAGTAACGCCACAGACTCAAATCCACATTTCTAAAGAAGTACATTTCATGGAAATGATGAACTTTAACCTGAATTCTTATTTGTAACACTGAGACACAATACCCAGACAGAGAACATTAAACCTCAAAGCAATTTAAAGTACTCTTTCATTCCTAATAGTGCATTGATCAATCCCATTTCAGATGTGCTAGAGCAATGATGTCTTGCCATCACTAGATGCAGTGGCCCATATTTTAACATAAAGAACTATGATCTGCTGTATATGAAAAACGGGTGTCAGCAAAAATGTGAGTTAGGCTTAGACAAAACCATTGTTTTAACCTTCTCTTACATTGTAGCACTTTGTAAACTATCCTAGGAATTCACAGTTAGCAGTTAGCAAATAACAATGCTGACGGCTTTATGGGAGCGTCAGGGTGTCGAGAAGCAGGCGTAAAGAGAAGCAGGCAAGTGGGCCATTCAAAGTGGCAGCAGTTTTTATTTTCAAAGCCTGAATGCAATGTTTTGTTCCCAAAATAACAAAGCTCAACTCAAGCAAAGCAGTGCATTTACCAGCTTTTTAAATGCTGCAAAACAGATCAATCAGCAGAAGAACTACAGCACTCCCTCTCTCGAGCAGACAAACGCCCACTCACTCAGAGCAGTCACAACAGTCAAGTCTTACAGCCGAAGCCAGATTAAACCAAAGGGGAGCAATGTCAGGCCTCTCCATTAACCTGATGTATTCTCCTTACAGAACTGCAAACAACTGCAATTAAAATGTAAACAAAAAAGCTAATAGGATGTAAGTTGTATACCTAACCCCCCCCCCCCCCTTGAGTGACATCATCGGTCTAGCAGCCAATAGCGCTCATTTTTTGTGTGCTTCGCTCGTGATTGACACCCAAAGCCATTGCATAATAAAAAGTAACTCCCAGGGATTAATTTAACAAGGGCCACTCCAATGACCATTCAATGAACAACCCCCAGAAAGCCTTGTACTGTATAGATGGAAGCTAATGTCTAAACACTGATTAGCCACGTAATTCAAATGGGCAGCTCCCCTAGGATCCCTACAATATGAATTCCTTTCTAATTTAAACTAGCAAACGTCGTTGGTCCCAAAGCTTGGTGTGGTTGACATTGAGGTTTAGCAGGGTTGAACATACTGTATGCAGACTCAGACATTGCATTAACACCTTTACCAAGCGAGAAGGAGTTTCAGAAGGTATTCTTCTTACACAGCATTGAATTATTTATGATTAATTGCCAGGACTAGGATGTGACGGTACTTCCTCACCTAGGCCATACAATAAAATACCATAAATATGCACCACAAGGTCAAATGATTTGGCATCAATTGTAACAAGGCAGGGATCGCAAGGGAATTGACTCTGTGCCTAATGAACGTAATGAGTTTCTGTAGCCAGGGTCAGATTAATCAGGGATTGTGTTAAAGAGGGAAGGAAAGGTGTCTGGGGCTCTGCTGCTGCAGGACTGCGATAGCTTTGTAGCCCAAACTGTAAATAAGGCCTAATTTGATAGCCTCGGCTCTTGGGTATGATGGAATCTTTCTGGCTAGCTGTCTATTGCACAATAACAATTGTGGTTGGGATGATGTGTGAAGTCGGTGGTGTATCTAAACGTTTTTCAAACACATAACTGTCCTCAGTAAATAATTGACTTCCCCCCCTGCTGTCAATAAACTGAGAGATTTCGTCTGAAAGCAGTGTATATAATTACCAGAGCTA
The DNA here is from genome assembly GCA_030684275.1 of Acipenser oxyrinchus oxyrinchus. Classification (NCBI taxonomy): domain Eukaryota; kingdom Metazoa; phylum Chordata; class Actinopteri; order Acipenseriformes; family Acipenseridae; genus Acipenser; species Acipenser oxyrinchus. Next base: position 33,048,418 of record CM060262.1, on the reverse strand, counting down.
TCAGGGCTTCTCCACTCACTCCGGTTATTTTGACACTTTATGGCATGGATGCCATTATTACAAGCTTAGCTTCTTGACTGTTTCAATCTAGCGTGTCACAGAATCCGTATCACAACTGTAGCCCTTGAATTGGGTAATGTCAACCTTCTCTTTTCACAAGCTCATATTTTCTCTTGTTTTAATGATTTTAAATGCTTTCTTTTGGCAATAAACAAAAGTGACGGAGAGCGTTTTATCTTGATTTCTACACAATCTCTGTCTAGCACAACATGCTTGATTCCTTCATGATCTCTGTCTGGCACAACAGGGTATTGGTTGATCAATCACACCCTTAGTTTCTGTACCTAAGAATCTTTGACTGAACAGGGATAATGTATGTTTGCTTCATATGAGTTGAAGACGTTTGTGAAAAAACATGAGGTCATTCATAAGAAAATACATTATAAATTGAACTTATTTTTTAAACCAGATATAGCAGGTTTTTGTATGTGTCTGTGTGTGTGTGTGTGTGTGTGTGTGTGTGTGTGTGTGTGTGTGTGTGTGTGTGTGTGTGTGTGTGTGTGTTTGTGTGTGTGATTTTTTTGTTTGTTTGTTTTTCTTTTGAAAAAGCATGCCGTGCTGTCAGCGTGTTTCCAAGGGTTTTTGGGATACTGCATCTGTTCCATGGTTCCCGGATGGCTGGACACACTTGGCTGGTCACAGCTCCTGTGCTTTGTCTGAGAGAAGACAGTCTGAACACTCAATTCCCTCCTGTCTTCCTAACAGCTCTGACAAGATTAAACTCTGTCACAGTCTCCCCTGTTCCTGGTTCAAATCTGGCCTCCGTGTAACACAGCAGGGAACTCACATTTTGTTTTACCCTACAGATAATTCACTGCTAAAGTCTTCAAACCTACAATTGTACAACCCCATATTAGGGCAAGCATCTTCATTTGACAAGAAGGGCACTCAAAATGGTCCAGTGATGTCAGTGCAAGTGAACGTACAACACTCCTCCTCCTCCTCCTCCTCCTCCTCCTCCTCCTCCCTCCTCCTCCTCCTCCTCCTCCTCCTCCTCCTCCTCCTCCTCCTCCTCCTCCTCCTCCTCCTCCTCCTCCTCCTCCTCCTCCTCCTCCTCCTCCTCCTCCTCCTCCTCCTCCTCCTCCTCCTCCTCCTCCTCCCTCCTCCTCCTCCTCCTCCTCCTCCTCCTCCTCCTCCTCCTCCCTCCTCCTCCTCCTCCTCCTCCTCCTCCTCCTCCTCCTCCTCCTCCTCCTCCTCCTCCTCCTCCTCCTCCTCCTCCTCCTCCTCCTCCTCCTCCTCCTCCTCCTCCTCCTCCTCCTCCTCCTCCTCCTCCTCCCTCCTCCTCCCTCCTCCTCCTCCTCCTCCTCCTCCTCCTCCTCCTCCTCCTCCTCCTCCTCCTTCCTCCTTCCCTCCTCCTCCTCCTCCCTCCTCCTCCTCCTCCTCCTCTAAACTATAGATTTATTTCCCACTTTTGTGTAAGCGCTGTGCCATTACCAGTGGGGGCAGGAATGGCTGACTGTTTCTGATTGCCCTTTTACAGTACAGTAGTTACAACTGGTGCAATTACAGCGACTGTGCAAATCTGTTAAATACTGAGATTAGACTAGTCTAGTAAGGCTTGCTACTGGAAAACGTAAGGATCTCAGCAAGGGGTTTAATGCATGGTTTAGATTTTCAATAAGTCGCATACCTTGACACTGAATAGAAATAAAGAGACGACCTAAACTAGCAGACAAGCAACATTTCAACAAAGTGATTTCTTTTCTGTGTCTGACATGCTGTTCAAATACATACATCTCAGTGAAGTAATACATGTACCCATACTGGGGATTACTCGGAATTACAGTATTCCATACCATTGATCAGTTTAGCAGACAAGAGCGAATTTGATTTCTTTTTAGAATTGCTTGTGAATTCTTAAAACAATATGTATTTAATGGAGAACCTTAAATGTAAAACAAAACTGAAATAGTTGTTCATATTTAACAAGGGGCTGTTATTTGTGTATAACAGAATGCAGTTGTAAGCTCTTTATTAATAGCTAGAGGTATGGTCCTTGGAAATGTAAGGGAAAAAAAATCCCATTAAAAGAAAATGGATGTTATTGGAAAACAGGCAGCCTGCCTTCCAATCCCATATCAATCAAAGTGTAATTAAGGCATACCAGCCCGTCACTGCGGCTGGCTGTAAGGACAGTAGCTTTAATTGAACTGGGGACTGTATTTCTGTTAAATGTGATGCAGAATACATTAGTCAGTGTTTAATAAATATATCTACCTTGGTTCCTGGGGGCTCAAAACTCTTACAGTGATTTCAGTCTTAACCTGCTTAAATAAGACTTTCTTCAGCTTGCTCATTCTGTTAGATGCTCTGAAAGCTCCCCTATGTACAATGTTTAATGCAGTACTGTGATTCTTCTATGTGTGCAGCATCATATTTATTTATTAATTTTTTTGGTTGAAACAATGTCCCTCAAAACCCTTCTGTTCAACCCGTTTAAAGCAGAAAAGAGCATGGGAGCTTGGCTTCACAAGTACTTGGCCCTTGCTATTCTTCAGAGCAAGCGTACTTGTCCCTAGAATTCCTTTCTGAGAAACTGCATGCAGTTAAGCAGCACTGTCCATGGGGGCAGCCCGGCTTCCTTCATGCCTTGATGAGCTTCAGTAGGTTTCTATGGTAACCAGGTAAGAGATAAGGATGACCAGAAAAAGCAAGTCGCAGCCTTCTTCAGTCACAGGGTTTCTTTCGGGTAATTATACACCGTGTTTCAGTGACCCAGAGGTTTATGAAAACATGGCAATATCAGCGGTGTAGTCCAGTAACTAATTCATTTGCATTCAGTTCTTGGTGTGCAGAAATGTTAATCATTCATTAAATAAAATCTAACCTACAATGTAGCTACCTGGAGCTCTTCATCCCTTTCAAACTGCTATCTTCAGCATCCGTAACGGGCAGTGCTCTGTGATGTATTGCTGTTTCGGATTCTTGTCGGTGAGATGACATTAAAAAGCTCTATAACCACATGCGCAGTCCAGCCTGGCACTTTTGCATAGTGGTTAAGATGCTCATTTTGAAGGATGCGTGCTCCCTGGTTCGTGTCCAGCCTCCACCCTGTTTCAAATCAGACTTATATACACCTAGTAATTTTAATACCAATAATCCAACCTACAGTACTGTATCCTATTGCTCTGTAAAACTGACAGCCTTTACTGTAATTCACAGCTCTCCTCAGCTCTGAAAGTATCATTTCAATATAGTAAGAAACCTGAAAATACAGTACAACACAAACTCTAAAAAAAAAAATCTAGTCGTGAATAAATTAAACTTGTAATATATTTCTGGTACAAAGCCATTAACTGTTCAAAGGGCTGGTGCTAGAAAGGACTAAATAACTGCACTTGACAGCTTTGAATAAAATGTAAGTGTTTCAGATTATAAATTCTACACAAACCAGGTGGGAGGAGGTGTAAAGTAGAAAACAGATGTATATTAAAAAATATACATTCAGTGCCAAATATGATTATTTATGATTCACATATTTAGTAGTATGTCCTAATGTATTCTCTAGATACCGTTGGTGTTTCCTCTTGGATTTCAATAAAAGAAATTGCTGCACCGCTTTTGCTCTGAGTCTAACTTCAGCACAGTCATTCAATGGCAGGCTCCTCTGTGCTATGAATGAGACCTTTTGTGACATGTCCTGTCAGCACAGATTTCACTTGACAACCAGAAGTTAGCCAGTATGCATTATTATACATATCACTGTACATGACAGGGTTAGGGTAGAGACCTCAAAATGAGTATGTTACACATGTGTCATATTGTTATTCCCCTGGCAGGGTGTTGACAGTTCCAGAGTCCTGAATCCACGAATCCTGCCGCACATTTGACCTCATCGGGTTTGGCCAGTTGCCACCCACACCTAGACGGGTCATTATCTGCCGCTACATTTTGTGTCAGAGAAGCATCTGTTTGGAAAACTGGAAGACCTTCTTTTCACAAATCCTACAACAACAACAACAATAAAAAAAAAAAAATTTTGAAACATTTCAAGCAAAAACAAAACATCAAAAAAAGGTACTGTAATTGATTATCATAATTTGTACTCTTTAAAGAGTCTCTAAAGAAACCACACCACATTAATTCGATGACAGTCCACAATCCATCATTAACACAAGATTGCTAGAGCTGGAAAACCCTTTGGTCTCAACATTTTATTGACATGGCAACAAGCTTCTTTGTGTATCGTTTTCATTTTAGGACACATTCTTTTTTATTATGCCGTATTATGAGCTGAAAATCACACTGAATGTTGACACAGCTGTAATTTCCATTAGCATTGCAGCCTTTAAATTGCGCTCCTGTCAAACCTTTTCATTAAAATTTAACAAGGTGTAAATCTGTGCTTAATGGCTCATTAAGTTGTACATACGTTTTCTGTGGTGCAAAATCCCAGACTGGCTCCATATGAATACTATAATCAGGATACAGGTATTTGGAGAATGGTTGTTTCATAGCAGCACTTTGTGGAAACAATTACAATTGCAAGGCCTGTATAAAGAAACTTCCCTCTTGTCCAATGCACAGTGCATGCAACAGTCTTCCATTTAACTGTATTTCATTAGCAGACTATGACTGATCCGATTAAATAGAAGCAATGTCTGGCTAATTTGAATTAATGTACTTTTAGTCTTCAGGGAACTAATACAGAAGATTTGAATTATTAAAACTTGCTTTCAGAGAAAGGTTCTTGAGTAGGTCGCTGTAAGCAATTAACTTATATAAACCTGAAATACTAATAATATGATAATTTATGTATGCATTTAGCTTAATTTTTCCTTAAAGCAAATGTCAAAGAATACCGAAATAGACATCCATTCAGGGTGTGCATGAACCCAAGGATCTAAAACCCAAACCACTTTAAAACCAATTAGAAGACTTGTAAGGCTTTGCAATAGAGGCAGCCCTTTGCGAAGACCCTATGTTTATATCAATGACTTATGACTAAACTTGTATGGTTGTGGCTTAAATCACAAATCCTAATACTTAAAAGAATAAGTGAAAATGTGAACAATTTCACTGGAGCTGTTTTCTTTCCAGGGGTTCCTTAAAATGTTACCAGCAGTTTCGGATCGGTGTCTGTGTGCATGTGGCATTCCAGTTAAGAGAATTGTTTGAGTAAACTCAACAGCAATATTTACAGGAGTGGTCCTGGGTATTGTGTTTTCATTGGATATTCATTTTATACATTTGGAATGTGAGTTGTAACCCCCAATTCACAGCAGCAATGTCTCCCCCAAACGACATGCCCATGCCTTGCAGCAAATCACCCCTTATCATTGCAATCAATGGGCTGTGTCAACCAATTTCACAGACAAGTGCCTTCCACTCTGTTTAGGGTCACTGACACAGAGATCTCTGATTTACATGGGCAATAAAAAGAGATCTGTGGAATCACTGACCTAATATAAGAGATTAAATCTCCCCATATAAGGCCATTTAAAAGCTTTTAATAGATAACACTGGCAATCCTGTTATGGGAATGTCGTTTTGGCCAGGGTCAGCCGCCCCTTTCAAAAGAGATATACCGGGTCCAAAAAGCAGCTAATATACTTAAAATGTCCTTTTCAGTGATGCAGTTATTATAATAAGATTTCACTGTTATCGTCCGCAAGCAGGGTTAAATTGGGTTAATAATGTGCACTAAGGGAATAACCTTCCCTACAGCATTACATTCCAAAGTGGATGGTGACCTTCACTCCACTAGCTTTACGTTGCTGGTTTCCAAAATGCAATGGAAATATACAGTATATCATCTTCTAGTGGATGAGCTTCATTTTCATTGATGACGTTAACTAGGTTAACTAAGCTGGTTTCATAGACCCCGATTAGGTCAAATTAGGTAGTTCAAGATTAGTGCTAATTGGCATCTGTGAAACCAGTCATATATAAGTCTGTTATGTAATTCCTTATTGGATGTCTAATCTGTAGCATGGGTTTCTATATACACAAGGTTTATTATGTTGTGTTACATGCAATATACTGTATGCTCTATTGTGAGGATTTGGAGTTTTTATGGTAAATGACCTTGAACTGCAACTAAAAGTGCTTTTCAGAGAACAAAAATGACACTTTTTTTGAAACCCAAGATCTTTTAAGGACGTGTGAAGAAGATTGTGGCATGAGCTAATAATCCAAACAAAACAAACAGACTGTGGAGTGAGATGCTGTTCAAAGTGTCCTGAAAAAAATGGGTTTACAGGAATGTTTTCTCCAAGGGATTCACAGACATCTCAGAGGCAAATCATCATAGCAGGTACAGCAAGTACATGCACAGGGAGGGGTGGCTGTTTGTGAGAAAAACTGCTTACACTTTACATTAGGTGTCCCCAATTACTGTGTATTTACATAGTAGTTACTAAGGAAATGCATGTGTACTTATACATTATTATGTATTATTATTTATTTCTTAGTAGACCTACAGTTGTATACAAAAAATACATATCATGAACTACGATTTGATATCGGTGCAGTTCAAAAGCAGATAACAGAGTTGATAGTTACATCAGGGTTAGATACGAGTGCAAGTGAAATACAAAATACTTCAGATTGGGTTAAGTGCAGGATTAAATACAGTAAAATAGGGAGCAGATAAGTGCAAATTAAAGTGCATCAAAGGCAGAGTGCTATATTGTCCAGAAGAGAATAGTAGAGTTTTACAGGTGTTGTCTGAAGAGGTGTGTCTTGAGGAGGCAGGGGAGCGTACAGAAGGTACAGACAGTATTCTAGTGCAGGCGGAGCGGAGAAGTCGGGTGGGGGAGAGATGAGGGTCTGGAGGTAGCTGGGTGCAGTCTGGTCAAGGCATCAGTAGGCGAGTACAAGAGTCTTGAACTGGATGCGAGCAGCGATCAGGAGCCAGTGGAGTGAGTGGAGCCGTGGAGGTCAGATTTAGAGAGGTTGAGTTTGAGATGATGTGCATCCAGGAGGAGATAGCAGACAGACAGGTAGAGATACAGGAGGGGATGGTGGAGTCAGAGGGTGGAAAGGAGAGGAAGATCTGAGCATCATCAGCATAGAAATGGTGTGAGAAACCATAAGATGCGATGAGGGGGCCCAGGGAGCTGGGGGAAGAGAGAGAACAGGAGAGGACCCAAGACTGATCCTTGGGGGACTCCTGTTGAGATAGGGTGAGGTGTGGAGGTTGAGCCACGCCATGTTACCTGGTAGGTGCGGTCGGAGAGGTAGGAGGATAACCAGGCCAGAGCAGTGCCAGAGATTCCCAGGTCAGCGAGAGAGGCTAGGAGACAGTGTCAAAGGCAGCAGAGAGATCAAGGAGAATTGTACTAAGTGTGTAAATCATTTTGCACGATATATGTAATTACACAATTATATCAGAAAAGGGTTAGGGTTAGGATTATATCATACAAAAAAAAATATTTATCCGAATTCGAATCAACAGAGTTGTAAGAAATAAAAACAAACAAAAATGTGTCAAACCATTTCAGAGGACTCATACTCCATGGTCATTCATGATGAATCGATGTGTAAAGCATTGCAGTAATCTCCCTGTGCTTTCAGAGCAGTGTTAGGGTGCCTGTAAATCCAAGTCTATTGAATTTTGCAGTCTTCTGAGAGCCCATTATGGTGAATGTCATGGTCAAGTTTTCTGTTTCCACCTTTCCGAAACAGGTGTCATTCACAATGATGCTATACAGAATGAAAGTCATTTTAGTCCACAGTACTATTCTCCTCACTGTCACTTCCAGAGCTTCTCTCATAGAAGATCCTGCGGAGTGTGACATATGGAAAAACACCACAAAAAATCACAATTCTAGTTCTGTATAGCATGTCTTGTTAATAAGGAGACATATAGAATCCAGGTTTGGGGTCATTCATTCGGATACAGTTTATTCCCTAATGGTTAGAGCTAAGGACCATGAGCTAATAGATCCTAGGTTTTAATTCTGTATCAATACTGTATACTTGTGCATGATTGGTCTGTTATACTGCTCTTAAAACATTTTTGTTTTTTAATCATGCGCTTCAGTACTTCAGTATATGTTTAAGGAATCCTCTACTACACAGATGGCAGAACAGAACCATCAGCCTCCGAGATTATGTTGACCCCTTTTGAATGCAATTGAAACTTTACCTTGAACCTTGATTTGATGTAGGTCCCAGAGATAGCACACACAAGCAAATAGTTAATACTTAGTAAGGGACGTAATTGCACACTATGGCAACCAATTTGCTATTGAAAGGGCAGCTCACAATATCAAAAAGATTGACTGAGCAGCTCCATTTTTCAAAGATTTATTTTTATTGGTTTAATTACATGGCTTCCCCTGTGCCACCAAATGAGAAGCCATCTCGAATATCTGAGATCGATCTGCAGCTTTTCTGGTTATTTCTGCCAGGCAAATATTTGCACTGGGTGTTGTAGACAGACACTGAGAGAGACTTTGAAACCAGGTATTAACTTTGAAATGCATGTAATACTGTATCACGTAAAATGAGACCGATACTGAGCAGAAAAGAACGGAGGTTTGAGGTCATACACAGGGAAGCATACATAGAAATTGGGTTTGAATTATGAAAATCACATCTGTCTGATCTTTTGTGTTTAAGGAGACATGTTGATGACCAAGAGCTACTGTATGTTGTCCCTCATGAGGCATCTGTTTGATAGCTCTGTCTAATGGAACACATTTTGGTTACTTGAATGTATCAATTCTCTTTCAAACAAAAAATACTAAAGCAAGGAACAAACATTGCTGAGTTATATCAATCAAGTTTAATGTGGGTAATGAATTGTTGAAAAATAAGCAGGTCTGCCATCTGTAAACAAATGAGTTTATATATATATATATATATATATATATATATATATATATATATATATATATATATATATATATAGTGAACAGAAGAAAATCTAAATCAAATCCATATTTGGTGTGACCACCCTTTGCCTTCAAAACAGCATCAATTCTTCTAGGTACACTTGCACAAAGTCAGGGATTTTGTAGGCATATAGTCAGGTGTATGATTAAACAATTATACCAAACAGGTGCTAATGATCATCAATTCAATATATAGGTTGAAACACAATCATTAACTGAAACAGAAACAGCTGTGTAGGAGGAATAAAACTGGGTGAGGAACAGCCAAACTCAGCTAACAAGGTGAGGTTGCTGAAGACAGTTACTGTCAAAGTCATACACCATGGCAAGACTGAGCACAGCAACAAGACACAAGGTAGTTATGTTGCATCAGCAAGGTCTCTCCCAGGCAGAAATTTCAAGGCAGACAGGGGTTTCCAGATGTGCTGTCCAAGCTCTTTGAAGAAGCACAAAGAAACGGGCAACGTTGAGGACCGTGAGCGCAGTGGTCGGCCAAGGAAACTTACTGCAGCAGATGAAAGACACATCATGCTTACTTCCCTTCGCAATCGGAAGATGTCCAGCAGTGCCATCAGCTCAGAACTGGCAGAAAACAGTGGGACCCTGGTACACCCATCTACTGTCCGGAGAAGTCTGGTCAGAAGTGGCCTTCATGGAAGACTGCGGCCAAAAGTCATACCTCCAACGTGGAAACAAGGCCAGCGACTCAACTCTGCACGTAAACACAGGAACTGGGGTGCAGAAAAATGGCAGCAGGTGCTCTGGACTGATGAGTCAAAATTTGAAATATTTGGCTGCAGCAGAAGGCAGTTTGTTCGCCGAAGGGCTGGAAGCGTGCACGAATGGTGTCTGCAGGCAACAGTGAAGCATGGTGGAGGTTCCTTGCAAGTTTGGGGCTGCATTTCTGAAAATGGAGTTGGGGATTTGGTCAGAATTAATGGTCTCCTCAATGCTGAGAAGTACAGGCAGATACTTATCCGTCATGCAATACCATCAGGAGGCATCTGATTGGCCAGAAATTTATTATATATATATATATATATAAAAATGACCCAAAAGCCAAAGGTTCCTGATTGAAATACTAAGTGCTTGGCAGCTGCAGTTTCTCACATTGCAGCAGATTTCCAGTCTTGCAAAGTAATATTTTTCTGACACTCTGATAATTCTGCTGAATGATATAAAGTCATACAGTGAGTGGCAGCTTGTATTTGATCATCAGAAATATTAATAATAAGAAAAAGGGGGGGGAACCATATGATCAACATGTTGCACCTCAACCTGTATAAAGATAATTTCTTTACAAGGGTTGTTTTACAACCTCCAAAAGGCTAGCTTTGGAATGAATGAGGGAAAAAAAACAAAGACAATGAAGCTGAAATAATGCAGCCTTCCATTTTTGCATCAGCAATTTCATTAGTGTAAATAGATTTTAAATTGCGCTTGATGTTTTCATCCAATGCTGTGAAACAGATGCAGTTATAGTCGCTATTAAATTATTTGTATTCTTTATGGAGGCAGTTTGTGAGTCATGTCCTTATAAAACCAGCAGGTATGAGATGATAAGACAAGCATATTGTACTGTTAGTACAGTCATTGATTTTGGTTTGGTGAGTGCATTACCTCAGTTGACATTTCACACTGAGTTTAGCACCTTTCTTACCTACCTATGTCTTTAGAGTACTAAAGAACGACTGTGTGTTGACGATTTTGTACCACGGAAATGGGCTAGTCAGCCTTATACTCTGTTGCACTAATTCCATATTAGACAGTATGTTATCAGACTTTCATAGTAACATCCCAGCAGTTCTCCTAAAAGGAATATCACATGCATCCCATAGTATACTGTTGCTCTCTTTTGATGCCTGCCAATGCACCAATGCACTTTAAGCATAAAATGAGTGCAAATTTCCAACATTGCTGCAGTGTTCCACTGTTTGTCAACAGTTCTAGAACATTAATTTAGCTCAAGGGGTTAATATATTTTCCCATAATCGGTGGTCAGTTTGAGGTGGTCAGGAGTCCAAGCCTGAATTGATGGTGTGTGAACTCACAGGATCCATCTTTCAGTGGTCTCATAGCGGGTAACTAAAGGCTGGCTGTCCGTCTCACTTCCATTTAATCAGCTTTTCCAGTGGCTTTCAGGATGCCACTCTCCCGAACACAAAAACATTGGAAACAGGGAGAAAAGCCTTTTAAAGGATCTAAACACTGGAGACCGAACAGGCGGAAATAGCAATGCTGGTCTTTTTCCAGTTACATTATTTAGCTGCTCACTAGTGCTGTTCCTCCCTCCTGATTCTCGGTGTACTGTGAACCGCATCAAGATTAAATAATTCAGTAAGCTATTATCCAGAAATAAATGTTTCCAATGTTATGTCCTAAATTACAGCTGCACAGTACATTGTGTACATTGCTGTGGAATTACAGTGCAGCATTTTAACATTTGCTGGTTTGCCAATTGCTGATTTGCACGTTGTGTGTGAATGCGCTCATAATGTATTTGTCAATACTGTTCCATGAAAAAGCATGGATGTCTGTTAATGCAATTCCTATAGTTTCCCTGTTTCATTCTTTTTAAACACAAGCAAGTACACAGTCAATCATACTTTGCAGCTTTGTCTTCCCTATTTATATCCCATATATGAAGAGCGTACAAGGTGTGTTCCACACGGGGATGAGGGTCTGTTCGTGTACGATGTGTGCAGTGTGCGTCAGCTGGAGTGTGATAAATGGTGCTCATTCCATTTTCTGTCTTTATTGCTCTGTCCACACAGCAGCATGCACTGGGGTTGGGCGCTGACAGAGATCATGGTCTATGAAGTCTTTATCAACAGATTAACCAAGACTCCCGAAAGGTTGACATAGCTAAATAAACCTGCCATGTGATGGACCCACCTCTTGCCATTTTATCATTGCTTGTGAAAATTAGCAAGAGGGTCTGGAAAGTAAGATTACATTATAGATGAATCTTGTTAATTATAATGAGAAATGGGAAAATGGGCTTTTATCTGTGCTATTGCTGTTATTTTACAATTGCAAGAGTTACCAACAGAAGAAAGTGGATATTTTTTAAGCATAAGATTTTTTTACTACATTCCAAACTCAAATCCTGTGATTCAGTGTAACTGTGCAGAAGATACAAATTAAAATAACAAACACGTCTACCCTTTTGTTAATAATAGACACAACTTTACATAATGGATCATAAGATCGTCTGCAAAACTGAAAAGAATGTTCTCCCTCAAACAAGTGCCTGATTTTATAACCAATAAAAAAGCTATTATAAAAACTGCAAATATAGAATAATCTCCTAATCTAAAAAAAAACAAATGTTAAGCCACAAGAACAATTTTGAGCAGACTGTAATCCTCTGTGCTTTCCATGCTTTTTTAGCACTGCTGGCATTGTTAAATATCTGCAGTCTGCTGAAGAATAACATATTGAGCTTTATTTGTAAATTCCATAACATGTGAACAACACATGATGTCCAAATGACCTGGTAGCTGTAGAATACAAGGCATGAATAACCATGTAACAACTGTGTAATAACTGTGTAATTACAAGTTCTTTCTGATCTTCCAAGAGCAATTACATGAATATGACCTTAGAAAACGCAGATCTAAACAGTAGCAGATCTTAAGTTTAATTTTTTTAAATGAAAGACATGTACAGTTTTATATTAATTGTAATAATGCTATGTGCCCCTTTAAATGGTAAAGAAGTGAGAAATCATCTGTGAACATCCTGTGATTTTCCTGTGTTTAATGTAAGGCTTTTCGAACTCTTGTCTAACGTTGCCCTGACCTTGTAGCTCTGTAGCTTTGCACGTAGCCCGAAATACATGCATGCCTGAAAATGATGATAAGACATTTCATGACTCATAGTGGAGCTATGACTTCGGATGGATGACCCTTGTTTTCACAGAAGTTGTTCTGCTTAAAATGCTGTTTTTGAACCACAATCAGCCTAGCTAAAACTGGTTCTAAACCACAAACTTCTGCTAAAAGTGACATGCTATACTTTTGGTACCATGTCACGGAACGTCTACTAACACATCTCCAGTAAAGGGGGCCAACTCTGTTCATTGGTGGAAGTAGGAGATTGCCACTCCTTCTAGGTGGAGCTTCACTCCCAGTGGGCAGTAATTTGCTAAGTATATTAATGCTAGAAACAGGTACTCTGGGCCTTGGGAGCTCAGAAAGCTACATCTACACTGACGCCAGCTCCAATACCACCTGTCAAAACGTATAAGTTTGCTTGCAGTGCTGTTGCGATTGTGTCCTGTACTATCTTTGGATTTGCTTTGTTCCTGAATAAAACTATTTTGATTAAATCTTACCTGAAGAAGACAGATCTTACAGGCTAGCACTGAACACTGTGTGGGGTTAGATAGTCAGTGATGTCGCTATTAAGATAGGACTCTGTTTGGATCAATGGAATGCACCCCAGTGATTGCTACTGCCTTCTGCAATTCAGTTCAGGGTCCATATTAGATTATATGCTTATCTGCTTTTGAAAAATGCAATCACTGGGTTGGTACTGAGGTTAGTTGAAATGACATTGTTAATGCTTTGCAAAGGCATCCATCCAATATAGAAATGCTGTTTGCAGTGAATTAGAGGCAGCTCTAATTTGATAATAAACTACTGCTTCATTATTCAACAACCTTGAAGCTACATTGAAAACTACAGTAAAAGTGCACTTGAGCAATCTGCACAACTTCATAGTGTAAATGGAGGTGCATTCAAATGAATTAGTTCCATTGATGTTCAATTACCACACATTACACTTGTATATAGTCCCATCATAATTGTGAATTGAATTCTGATTATTAACATTTGAAAAACTAGCACTGTAATCCCATAGAAACAAATGGCCTGCTCCTAGTTTTCACTTGCAATTAATTTCTGTAATTAATATTGATTTTTAAGTGTATCAAAGAAAATGGAAGCAGAAATTCCACTTAATTTAGATTTCTTTATGAGTCTGCCTGAAAGCCATTTTCTTTTTATAAGATGTGCTTCTGTGCGCTGTAGTTTTAAGCATCATCACAAACAAACGGGTACATTTTCAGTTTATTTTGAAATGGACAGTCTTTTTCACCTTTCTGAAAATACACACAATGGGCCTAACATCTATTGTTTTTGCTTCTTTGTTTTATATAAGTTCTGGTAAGATACTGACTGAATGACCACATTCCATATTCTCAGTCCAGTTTGGTCTTTTTGATTCCATCACCCCTCTACATGTCCCTGAACATTCTACTGTGGGGGGTGTTATTAGGATGTTGGAGTGGCTGTGGAATTCTCAGTCCAGTGTTGTCAGGGATGTTGTTATTCTGTCAGGTTTTAAGATCCCCCTTATGAATAACCTTATATTAAGTTATACTAATACCAATACAATTCCACCTACGGTCCCACCATATTTCTTAAATTCATATTGGATATATGCACGTGTTTAAATGTACTTATTCTTACTTATTAAATATTCTTATTTAATTAACTGAACATCACAAAGCCTACAGGGCTAATATAAACCAGATGCAGGTAGCCAAATCATGTTTTAGGACTAACCCCCTGTAAATAAATTAATTAATAAATAAATAAATATTGTAGGGCAATTCTGCTTATTGATCTCTCTGCTCATTTTAAAAGGTTTTAACAATCATTCAGCCTTAACGCATTAAAGCTTTTGAAAAGGAGCAAGAGCCACGCTTTTCATGATATAGCCCTAGTCCTAACCTTAACCTTATTCCTAACCATTTTCTGATACATTTGTGTACTTACATATATCGTGCAAAAAGATTGGCCTGTCAAGTACAGTGTAACTATGCATAACTACATTGTAATTATGTATAAGCACACATGTATTTACTATGTAACTACACAGTAATTAGAGACACTATTAGTTTAAAAGTTTAGAAATAACAAAGTGCCTCTTGGGTTTCTGGAGCAAGCTTCACTGCTTAAATTACTAATTGTTTTAAAAACCCATTGCAAGGTGCTCACTAGGGGTGCCTATTGAACCAAACACCTCAGCTGTGGTGTGCAATTAAACAGTGTACTATAATTAATCAAGGGTAATTAATAGACTTAGATTTCTCCCAGAGATTAATTACAGGCTCAGCTCTGGTCTTCTCCAGGGTGCACAGTTATCAAGCAGACAGCCACTTAGGAATGACTGCAGTTTTCTTTCAGTTATCTAACTTATGTTGCATGTGCAAGAAGTTTATCCAAGTACAGTTCTAATGAGTCCTCAAAATACTTTTCATTTTATTAACAGTAATTAAAATCTACAGCTACTCTACATGCTCTGTATAGGATAAGACAGTCCAGAAGAGTTATCTAAAAGTCGTGTGCATTTTACTGTGCCTGTACTGAAGTTAAGGTTATGGAATACTTCACTGAAATGTGTGTAAGTGCTGTAAATCAGTGTGTCAAGATTCATCACAATCATCATCATCTCCATAAAAATGAAATACTGAAATGCTTCATTGTGGGAAATCTTAATAACTTGTTTCCCTGTATTTTTTTTTATTCTGTAGAGTCATATTTATGAATCTAGAATTCAGGAAGGGTAAGGTGTAGAACTATTTTGTATCCCACATCTACCTGATGAGCCTCTTCACTGCTTAGCTGTATGGAAACCATTAAAAGACACAGAAGAGGTGCTGGTGTGTGTGGTCATGCAATCTAAAAAGTGGGTTGCCCCTGTTCCAGATATACCCACACAAATTAATATTGAATCTGCTGTAGCATTTATGAGTCTGTAGTGCAGAGAAGACACAGAAGGATTTGAGGGTTGCTATATTTATCGTCGTTTTCTTTTCATTTAATGAAGTTTTGTTTGAAGAGTGGGTACTGGCAGCGAAACAGCTACGCAGATTTAATTAAATTGAGATATTTCACATGGAGGTAAACTTATTGAGATGAAAGTAACTAATTTACAAGGATATCGTACGTGGCATCAAGAGGCTGCTCTAGCAAAGCAGACTCGTAATGCAATATTACTCATCGTCAGAGCCGAATATTGAACCATATAGCCATCATGGGGGGAAACATTACCAGACACATCCAATCATAAACTGTTCCAGAAATATAGATACTGATGGACACAATTAATTACATAGTAAATACAGTGCATGTCCTTACACATAATTGCAATGTTATTATGCATAGTTAATATGTAAGTACACAATTGTATCAGAAAAGGGTTAGGGTTAATGGGGTTAGGGCTAGGTTTAGTGTTAGGGTTAGGGATATATCATGCAGAAAGGTTTACGCATTAAGTACTGGTACATTGTAACTATGCATAATAACATTGTAATTATGTTTAAGTACACATGTATTTACAAAGTAACTACTATGTAAATACACAGTAATTAGAGACACTTCATATAAAGTGTTACTCTATTACTTAACCCATTAAATACTAGAACATCTAGTCATGCTTGCTTTGTCTTTAGAACGCCCCACCCCCATGCATTCAGGGAAACAACTGTATAAGAATCCATAATGGTCACAGGAAGAATTACGTGAGGTTTTCTAGAGGTATGCATTATATTTATACTAATTGCCTATTAACAAAGTAACAAGGATTGATAGGTTGCCTGGGGTTTTAATGGAGCCACAGTAGGTTTCCCAGTTTGCAGAAGAGTGCTAGTCACACAGTTTCCTCAAGAGTGGGTGCTTGTTCTGAGAACCGTCTCATAATCAACACCCACTCAGATCTATTAAAGATTGCTTTCACACATTCACTGGGGATGCTAAATCACAGCAACCAATTTGCCTTGCCTCTCTCCCATCCTTTAATGAGTGTGAAGATACCAGCTGGCACTGAGGAAACCAAGGCTGCCTCCCCATAAATGATACAATGGCCTTTTAACGTGGAGCACTGGACCCGAGGGTTCCCTTTACGATGTTTACAGCGCAATGCAGAAGACGGTGTCCAACTGGATGCTAAATTTTCATGCTAGGGTGTCAGAAGGATTTCATCACCCAGCAGGGAAGCAATTTGGCTTTTACCAGACTTGCAAATTGTAATATTTTCACATGTTATGTAATGGGTTCTAGTTTATTGTGACTGTAAATTCCTGCCAGTTTCAAGCACGATGTTAATAATGTAGACGCATTGTGTTTTGTTTCTGTTTGCTTGTTTACTTGGGTATTTTAACCTAACTGAATACAGACGGTAGGTATTTCCGATTAGAAGAGTTTATTTTACAGTGTTAATGCTGCTGGATTATATTACAGTGTACAGATATTTATAGATTGACAGGTTTCCTTTATGTTAGAAAATGATCAAATAATAGTGGCAACATATGAGCAGAACACAATTGCATATTAATTTGCAAAAGCAGTGTTTCGCTTTTTTTTAGTATTATTTCATTACAATGCTATATATAGACATTTAAAATCATTTGAAAACAGTGGACAGAAAGGTAGCATTGCTGTACATCACATCTGGCCTGTCACTGTGAGTTGGATTTACTTTGTCCCAGTGAAGGTGCACTGCCTGTGAATTGAAGCCAGCACACCAATGGGACACCTACATTACAAGCTGCAACAGCAGCAACTTGCTCTTGCACATTTTAGTCAGGGGAATTACACAACCTATAAACATTTCCAGATTGAAAAAAAAGCCAAAGAAATATTAGTTTATAGACCTTGAAGATGCACCAGCTAAACAAACCATTTGAAATTAATTTCCCCACAGCAGTATTCAGTATTGCATGCTTGAATACAGAGGGCTAACGTATTAAAAAGATAAATCTTGCAGACGGCTTTAGGTATAAAATACAGAAAAAAAGAGTCAAACTATTGGGAGTCTGATTTGCCATTTTATGAAATTACATGTATCTATGTGGTCCCTTGATCACATGTCATGATACATGATACACGTCTCTATAATGATATTGTATACTGTTTAAAGATAGTTTCATTGACACAAAATCATTACACCCTACTCCCTAGTTACGCCACAGCCTGATTTTAGGAGCTAGAATGCAGCTCTCACAGTTAGCTGGCACTTTAGCTCCTGGCTTTCATTACTAACTCTTTCCTCTAGGTTTAGATCTGGTGGTGCAGTCCTGGGGTATTTGTCCCCCATTGTCTCCTTGTCTAAATTGATTTAGTCAGGCGTCGCTAGCGTATACAGGAAATTAACTTTATTAAATTAACCTTGGGCTCTGCTAGATTAGAATCATAGACCCTTGGAAATAAATTAACTTCATTACAAAATCACCATGTGATAATCGACTTCAGTGCAATAAATATGGAAATAGTATCATCAGAGCATTGACAGAAGCCAGCAAATAATTGGCAGTGATATAGATGTATCCTACAGGCAGCAGCTACAATAAAAGGCATGCCGGTTCAGCTTCAGGACACCAAGGTTTATCACATGCACAGATCAATATCACGGTGTTGGTAACAACCCAAAATAATGACTCAGGTTCCATCCGGAATCCAATTTCATTTGTTTGTGTCTATGTATTATTATTATTATTATTATTATTATTATTATTATTATTATTATTATTATTATTGTACACAGGATCAATGTGGAATGCATTAAGCTATATTTGCCGTTAGAATGGTTCTGGTGTTTTTATTCAGAAATACTAAACATTTCCCTACAGACATGCTTTTGTTAAAATACCCAGTGCCGGTCATTGTGATGCTAGTAAGCGTTGAGACTCTACTGTGTGTCCATCAGCTCTGGATTTCTCTGCTAAATGGCCTTGCTACTTAATGAGATCAAAACAAGCACTACTCAGTTTTTCCTCATTAAAAAGGCTGCTTTGGAATTTGCTCAGCTAACAAAATGTACAATCAATACATCAGTTTGTGATCATAAATTATAAATGAAAACGATTGGAAACCCAGCACTTTTGTCCCCACCTTCCAGCAAACTCCCCATTAAGTTATGCAAAGGACATGCTCAGGACTTCCTGTCTTGCTTGTCTCTCAACTGTTAATTTCTCTCTGGGATGATTTTTTATAGGAGGTCATAGTTTCATGTGACAAAATGTAAAGTAGCATCCGATATAAGACCAGAGGCATAAAACAACACATTACAGCTGGGATAAGCAAAACGTCACAACGGGTCACATTGTCAGCACAGCGACAGCAGCCTCACAAACCCAGAACAGTTCCATAGCTGGCTGTAGTCAGTGCTACTGGTCCCTCACCATCATCTACATTATTAGGCTTCCAGGCCAGAATGGCCGGGAAGCCTATTGTTGTTGTAAAGATTTTTATTATTATTATTATTATTTTTTTTTCCTTCCTCCCAAATTACAAAAGCCTATAACTTTTAAACGGCTGCACCAAAACTCACGAAATTTGGCACGGACGTAGAGGACTATGGGATGTTGTGCCATGGTCAATATGGCGGCTTTTGGTCACATGGTGTGGCAGCCATCTTGGATTTAATGAAATTTTTGGGAAATTTTCAAATGTCTTCTTCTCAAGAACGGTACATAGTACAGCTGTGAAAATTTTTGTACATAGTGCGCTCCTGTCCAAGATTGATTTTACGTAAGAAAAAGTTGATCGGTAACATGGTGTGGAAACTATGTGCCATTTTGCGTAAAACGCTTAAACGACATCTCCTCATGAACCCTTTGGCCGATTGACGTGAATCTTGGGTATATGTTATCTTTGTAGTGTCCTCTAAAAAGTTATTCAGGAAAAGTTCCTACATGAACAAACATGGCTGCTATGAGCCAATCAATGTGGGTGATATGGCATTTTGCCCAAAACATACCCTGCAATGATACATTCCCACCACTAGGGACCTGTTGCTATGGAAATGTGAGCAAGGTCTAGGGAAGAAAAGGCAGCCATTTTTTGCTGGTGTCTGGAAAAAAACTGTTTTATGAACTCGTGTAACGTTAAACACAAGTAATTACACTGGAATGGCTAGTATTATATTACACATACACACTGTACAGTGTACAATGCCTCATAGTGTAACTAAGAACTTTTTTTTTTAGGAACTGTTGCAGCTGCTTCAACGCTGGGAAAAGAAATGCAGCGCGCGCGCACACACACACGCGCTCACTAAGTACGAGAAAAATGACTGTAATCTCTGCCCTAATGTTGTTTATTTATTTAAAATAACCTTGTGGACATGCAGGCATATACAGAACTGTAGACATACTGAAACACACTAATTATTTGAAAAAAAATACCGTGATCTCGTGCTGTATAGAAATGTGTTGTAATCATTTTTTTTTTTAAAACGTAGTTGTAACTGAACAGCAGGCAAGAAAAAAACGCACGTATTTTTAAACCACAACACAATCGTAATACTAATATGTTTAATACATGCGCTTTACAAATCACACGAATACAGTTTGCTTAAAAATCGTCATATAATTATTTTTACAAGACAGTCACAAATCCTAAATCTGCGGTTGCGGCGCTTTACAAATCACACGAATACAGTTTGTTTAAAAATCGTCATATAATTATTTTTACAACACAGTCACAAATCCTGAATCTGCTGCAAAAAAAGCCGCGCGTGTAAGCCATTGAAAAGACGCTTTAGACGGAGGGAGCAGGGGGGGGGGTCGACTTTGCAAACGTATCATTCAGGTTATGAGTGCCATAGACAGAACTGTTCAAAATCGCTTCCTCTATTAAATACAATTGTAAGGACTAAGCTCGCGTGGTTATTCACAGAGAATCCCTCCCCAAAACAGCGGACATTTTAGTATAATAGAAGCGGATCAGCTTGTTCTGCTGTAATGTTATTTCTTTACTTAAAATAACCACGTGTAGCCAGGCAACCACAGGGAAACGTGCGTGTTGTAGTTATGTCGAGCTAGCAAATAAATACAAAATAATAATAAATAAAACTACAACGAGCAGAACTTCAAAAGCACATCACGTTCTGTACGAGAAAAATGACTGTAATCTCTGCCCTAATGTTGTTTATTTATTTAGAATAACCTTGTGGACATGCAGGCATATACAGAACTGTAGACATACTGAAACACACTAATTATTTGAAAAAAAATACCGTGATCTCGTGCTGTATACAAGTGTTTTGTAATTATTATTTTTTTTAAAAAACGCTGTTGTAACTGTATAGCAGGAAAAATAAAAAAACGCACTTATTTTTAAACCAGAACACAATTGTAATACTAATATGTTTAATACATGCGCTTTACAAATCACACGACTACAGTTTGTTTAAAAATCGTCATATAATTATTTTTACAACACAGGCACAAATCCTGAATCTGCTGCAAAAAAAGCCGCGCGTGTAAGCCATTGAAAAGACGCTTTGGAGCGGGGGGGGGGTCGACTTTGCAAACGTATCATTCAACACGGAAACGTGCGTGTTGTAGTTATGTCCAGCTAGTAAATAAATACAAAATAATAATAAATAAAACTACAACGAGCAGAACTTCAAAAGCGCATCACGCTTTGGCTGTCCCTTTAGAACTGAAAAGCCAAGAAAACCATTCAATGGCCGAGTGGGAGCGACAGGAGCCGAGAGAAGCCGAAAAAGGGCGTAGCTCATGAATAGTCATACGTGACCCGTGATTAGATAGGAGCGGTCAAAAGGAAACAAGCTGCCTGTGACTGAATCAGCGACAGAGAATAACACGGACATTTGCAGAGCTTTTTGAGATGTTATAGTAATAAAATAATGACTTGGATCTCATTATTGAGGAGTTTGGTGATAAAATGAGTGATTAGGAGATGATCGATCGGTATGTACGACTATTAGTATTATTATTATTTATTTCAAGCATATGTGAAAGCTGTAGCGAACGAAAGGGTGGGGCGGGGCGGAGTTGCCAGTGAGTGCTTTGTTGATATGCAGGGCCATTTAAACCAGTTTGATTGTGGGGAAAATACTTTTAAACAGCGCATCTAAAATTAAATGCGCGTGTGAAAATAAATTGGACCTGACGCCATGATGCACTTAATAAATGTACTGCAGACGCAGTTGTAACTGAAAGGCAGGCAAAAAAAGCACGTATTTTTAAACCACAACACAATCGTAATACTAATATGTTTAATACATGCGCTTAACAAATCACACGAATACAGTTTGCTTAAAAATCGTCATATAATTATTTGTACTGTTTGCAATTGCATCAACGCTGGGAAAAAGCACCGCACACACACACACTCACTATGAGAAAAATGACTATAATCTCTGCACTAATGTTGTTTGTTTATTTGAAACAACCTTGTAGACATGCAAGCATATACAGAACTGTAGACATACTGAAACACACTAATTATTTGAAAAAAATACCGTGATCTCGTGCTGTATGGAAATGTCTAGTAATCATTTTTTATTTTTAAAACGCTGTTGTAACTGTATAGCAGGAAAAATAAAACAACACACGTATTTTTAAACCACAACACAATCGTAATACTAATATATTTAATACATGAGCTTTACAAGTCACACGAATACAGTTTGCTTAAAAATCGTCATATAATTATTTTTACTGTTTGCAATTGCATCAACGCTGGGAAAAAAGCAGCACGCGCGCACACACACTCACTGTATGAGAAAAATGACTGTAATCTCTGCACTAATGTTGTTTGTTTATTTGAAACAACCTTGTAGACATGCAAGCATATGTAGAACTGTAGACATACTGAAACACACTAATTTGAAAAAATACCGTGATCTCGTGCTGTAATCATTTTTTTAAAACGCTGTTGTAATTGTATAACAGGAAAAATAAAAAACGCACTTATTTTCAAACCAGAACACAATAGTAATACTAATATGTTTCATACATGAGCTTTACAAGTCACACCAATACAGTTTGTTTAAAAATCGGGGGGACTTTGAAGTGTATCTTTCATTAACTGGTTATTTCAGTTAATTACATACCAGCTGACCAGCTTCTCTGCTATAATGTTAAAAGTAACCTCGTGGACATGCAGGCAGAAGCCAATAAAAACCAAAACCTGCTCTATTCTTTTTAACACTAGAACCGCCACAGTAGTCATTTTTGACGGTTTTCACTTTTAAAATTGAAATTACTATGCGTGTGTTAAACATCCACGGTTGTCTGTTCTTGACTTTTCCTAAATACATGTATTGAATATACTGACGACGTTTGAAAGTCACAATTGCACAAATAAAAAAAGTTATGAGCACTTCTACCTAGAACCGCCAAAAGTAGTCATTTTGACGGCTTGTTACAACACATGCTTTTATTATTAATATAACCTACAATATGGCCCTATATGCGCTAATTTTGAAAATAAAGCCTTTAATATTTATTTTTTCATTTATAATACAATGTTTCTGCTAAGCAAATGTTAGATATGATGTTTATAAATAAAACTTTTGAGTTGTATCTGATAGTTGGGTGGGGGGGCACATTGCAAGCGTATCTTTAATTAACTGGTTATTTCATTTAAATAAAAGTATATACAGAACGGTTAAGAATCGCTTGCTCTATAACCGTGTTATTTTATAATTGTAGCTGACCAGCTTCTATGCAGTACTCACCACCTTTGCCACAGCTCACTGCTTCAGCCATAATCTTATACCTATTTAACCTTATCTTGTTACCTGTAGTATCCCACTATTAGAACAAAAAACGAAATATCACTGTGTTTTACATTAACAAGTAGAAAAAACAGTTTGGCCTTTAACTATGGGTGGTACAAGGTTGCCCTCTTGTGGCTTAACTGTACAAAAGTCTCTGGAGACAAAGACTGCTTTGGAAAATCTCACCACAGGAGGCCGCTTATGACCATGAAAAGCATATACTGCTTAATACTATTATCGCATCTAACAGTAAATTATATAATGGTTAAAAAAATACTGTGCCCAGTTTATTTTTAACAGTGTAAAATTGACATTTTTATATTATTATTTGAATTTTTTTCATAAAATTACTATAATCTCGGGTGTACAGAAAATTGACAGCCGGGTATTTCAAATATGCAACTGAAAGTTCCACAGCGCGAATTGCACTCCCACAACGAATCGCAGGTAGTTATCAAAAGGAATACTAAATCGACATTTATAAAATACTAACCGTTGTCCTGCAAAAAACACGCGCGATAAAATGATGCTTTTCAGTTAACAGCATGTTCGTACGATTTCCATTTTCACGAGTCTCTGACCGTATCTTGTTCTGCTGTAAAGGCCTGGAAGCCTTCAAGTTGCCTGCAACTTCTAGTTTTTTATTTATTACTTTGCTGGGTCAGTGACAGATATGTAGAGATTAAAATAAACAATTTAGTAATCTACTCAGCAAGATTAATACCAGACTAGAATCTGTATCCCCTCATTTCAGAGTCTTTTCCAAAGTGATTAAGTCGCTGGGAAGTCAGGCAGGCTTAAAGCGCAGCTCCCAGGCAGAAAAGAATATATATAAGATAGCGTTTAGTGTGAAACTACATTCTGTGACATTGTGAAGACAGAGCCTAGAAGCGGACAGTAGCGGATGGGTAAGGTAGCATTAGAAGTCTCTGTAGTTTGCATCCTCTGCTTTTCCAAAAGCCCTGTTAATCCTTTGGAAATATATATCAAAATGTTATCTCCTCAAAGATATAACTATTATCTTCAGAACAGGCTGGATACGTCACCTTTGTTCTTCATTAGTAAATGTCTTATTAGAAAACCAGATCAGTAGTTTTAAAGACATTCATCACCTGCAAGATACTTTGTCATTTGTTCTTAAGACATTAACTGTAAACCACACAGACTGTGTGCAAGCAGAGCTGTCATTATCCCACCACCTAACCCTAACCCTAACCCAAACCCTAATCCCTAACCCTAACCCTAACCCTAACCTGAACCCTAACCCTAACTCTTGAATCTTTTACTGTTTAGTGACTTGGTGACCAGATTCCATTGACGTTTTTACTGCGGTACCAAGGCTGTGAACCAGTTTATTTAATACCTGCCGATAAATACTGCTTAAAGGCAATTATGAGTATGAGTACGAGGATCAGCACACCCCCTACTCCCTAAACTAGTTATATTGTTGCTTTTGAATGCCAGCCTGGTGCAAACCTATACTAAAACCATACAAAACATTGCTTGTCAAATTTGGACATCACAATATCCAGCTCACTTAACCAGGCTTCGGAAGGTAGTTTGCTGTTCAGACTCTATTCAATGCTAGTTTCTAATGAGGAAAAATGAGTAGCTCAGGAGGTCATTTTGCAAGCAACAGCAACCTGTTTGTATTCTGCATCCGAAACTCACATTGGGGGATGTGTGTGTTTTCGTATGAGAACTGTATATGTAAAAAAAGTAGTTAAAGTTAATTATTTAACATGAATAAATAAATAATAAAAAAAAAACAATTTCACTGTTGATTTCCTTCCAGCTGATAAGAGGTGTTAATTTTGAAAAATGCCGTTCGTCTTTTTTTTTAAAGTGTGACAAATACAGTTACCTCTCTGTCTTCAATGGAACGGGACAAGCAAGCGCTTCAAAAATGAAATGATCCCATCCTCGGGGTGCATGCTGATGTCTGAAGATAGGCTTCTGATCCTGTGATCCTTTAATAGCATGAAACCTTATTAAAATGAATAAACAGGACCAAGGAAAAATAAAGCCAGAATGAATAAACTGACTTTCTGCAGCATGGGAAGGGAATATTAAGAACCCCAAGTGACTTATAACAACAACGTGTTACTGGCTCAACTTGTCGATGTAATATAAGAACATAAGAAAATAGCAATTTAACAGAATCTATCTATTCCACTATCTTAAGCAGTTGTCAAAATAAAAATTAGTTATGCTTGTTACTCTGGGCCTGGAGGTGCTGTTCGTGGTTTTGTTCCGCTTCTCTGTCGAAAGTTTTCTCTTGAAAAGTAATTTCTTCTTAAATGCACTATATCAGCCCTTCACACACACCCACACACGCACGCACGCACGCATGCACGCACGCACACACACACACACACACACACACACACAGACATATGCCAGCTGGAGGCCAATCTGTAGACCAGTGTTGTTTATTGGATTCTTGTTTTTTAACCAAGGAGCCTGATACAGTGTTTATAGATTTGACCTTATAAAGAAGAAATTAAACCCAAGTTCCTGGACACCTTTCAGAAACCTTTCCCTCAGCCATAACACAAAGGGTTCCTACAAGCCAATAACTGCATAGGTTAGGTACAGTCAAGCCTGTAGCACCAGGTGGTGGAAATGAGTCATTTGTGACCTAAACTAAAGAATGCAGCAGCACATGAGGTTAACCACACTTTCAGTACTATGGACAGCGCTGGTTTATGCTAGCAGTACTTTTTTAAAACACATTATACAGGGTGATTCATAAATAACATGCTATATGCAGAACATATACATAAATATGAACCATCATTCCATGCAAATAATGTTTTATTGATGATTGGTGATTGCTGATTAAGATTCAACATTTCCACAATGGCATTTTTTTTTAACCATTAAACGCAAAGGTTTGTGTAATACAGAAACATTGTGTTCCTGTAATGGGATGGCTTATTCAGCAGGATAATAATGCAGTCCAGATCACTTCAGTTATTTCAAAGGTGCAGATTTTTATTTAAAAAAAAGTGTAGGTGTAGTGTTCGGAATTATTTATATATACAGCCTCAACATTTCAGCTCTTTCCCAGCAACTCTATCCCAGAGCTCTGCTGTAGCATCAATTGGCCACTGGAGCTCAAAGCCTTGATATAAAAATCATGGTGCAGCACAGTCATTCTCCACTGGCGCCAGAGACAAAATAACATAATTCATAAATAAACAGCTGCCAAAGAAGCTCTCAATAAATTGAAATCCTGCCAAAGTGTTTTAATAGCTTCTAGAGTTGAGTGACCATCATCAAATCAAATTACAGTTCCAGACTGTGAAGAACAAGTGATTACATCTGTTAGGTATTAAACAAAATAATTAAATTACAGCCAATCTGCCTTGTATGATGAACTAGATATACACTCTCGCCACCTGATGGACACTTAAGACATTACATAGCCATTCTGTGCGGTAGAGAGGATTAAAGGTAACCTATCAGCACTCCTAACCTCCAACTCCCACCATTGACTTCACCAAAAATTATTAAAAAGTTTGTTAAGATGGAATGGATCTCAAGTGACACAAGAGAAGCGGGAAACAGCCTCAGTCTTCATTAAGTCCCCACTTTAAAATGCCCTGCTGCTTCTGTGGCACACATGTCATAATAATGAAAAAAAACATCTTCAAAGGTTTCAGTGGGTAAAACCCAGCCATTTCAATTCACAGAATGCAAACCTTTCTGTAATCTGTTTATAGCAAGAAGACTTTGAAGTAAGGGACACTGTGTTCTTAAACTCCTCCGAACACAAAGGTTTCTTGCTTGGGTGGCTTTGAATCAGCAGAAATGTTAATCTGGGGGCAATGTCATTGCTTACTTTCACGCTGAGACTTCCAGAACAATCCATTTCGCTGGGAGATCTCAGGGATGGGTATGTTTATCAGAAGTGCAATCGGCTATCACACCTTAAAAAGTAATTTTGAAATGTTAATGCATTTTAATTGTTTTGACAGCCACACTGATCTTTTCATTCACCAAAACACATTCCAATTGTGATGCCGCAGAGTAAAGGGGGCCATGGATATCGAAAGAAAGCACACTGATGCTCTTTTAATAAATAGCCGGTTTAGCAAATCCATCAGCTTTAGGCCTCAGACATAAGCAATACCAGCTCTTGTGTATTTGATAGAACAATAACTTATTTTAACAGTATAACTTTGTTGTATTTTTACACTTATCATTGGTAGCAAATTATGATAGAGAACCCCAATCACACAATGTTAGGTGTATCGGTCTATACTACATAGATATAGGAGGCAGTGTGGTCCAGTGGTTAAAGTCCAGGGCTTGTAACCCGAAGGTCACTGGTTCAAATCCTATCTCTCTCACTGATGGTCACCAGTTCATATCCTTCCTTTGCCACTGACTGACTCACTGTGTTACCCTCAGCAAGTCACTTAACCTCCTTATGCTCCATCCTGCGAATGAGATGTTAAATCAATATCCTATTGTAAGTGATTCTGCATATAATGTACGTCCACCTCGGCTTCATCTTTATTATAGCATTCCAACACTAGAGGGCGTCTAATAAGATGTAAAAATGAGACAAGGAAACTTCAAACGCAAATATCTGTGCATCAGAGATTCAGAGGCAGGAGGAGTTAGAGAAGGAGTAGGAACGGAGGAGTTAGAGAAGGAGTAGGAACTCTCTCTCTCTCTCTCTCTCTCTCTCTCTCTCTCTCTCTCTCTCTCTCTCTCTCTCTCTCTCTCTCTCTCTCTCAAGGTTTGGCTTCACAGACAATCCCACTGAAATACTTTACAAAACTCGGGATGCATGGTTATACACAGTCCCATTAAAGAAATACAGCATGCACTTATGTTTTGCATATGTCATAAATCAATTGAATACTTACAGAAAATCTAAATTAGTCCCCTGTATATTAAATAACCAGCAGCCCAATGGTAGCATGTTGTTCCAAGTTCTCGAATTACAGGTAGCTTTTTTGAAAATAAACAGTGCAGCTAAATATTACCAAGATCTGTGCAATATATAACATAGAAAACGGCAGCATAAACTGAGAGGGACAAAGGAAACTGGGCTACGTGGTTAGTATATATGTGTGTGTGTGTGTGTGTGTGTGTGTGTGTGTGTGTGTGTGTGTGTGTGTGTGTGTGTGTGTGTGTGTGTGTGTGTGCGTGTGTGTGCTATTAATGCTTGTGCCATGCGTCAGTATTGTACACAGTTTGAAATAGTCGTATTCCTGTTATGAAATAACGCACCTAGGATGGGAGCTGACGTCAGGAGGCGTCTTTAAATATGTATCGTCAGCCCCGTGCTACTGCTGCAAAGGCATTCTTGGGAACTTTGTGAAATCGGGAGCTGAAATGCACAGCCTTGAAGCGCTGAAATCTTGCACATACACTCATACTGAGAGGGGTTGCACCAACTAGCACTAGGCAGCACTGGTTTAAAGGCAAAAGATAGAAGAAGGGGGAAAAAAACCTTAATCGCAGAAAACAATGTAGTTATTTTTTCCTGTTTCATTTTTGAAGTGGATTTGTGGAGTTCTTCGACGTGATGAGGGATTGGCATTTTTAAGGGCTAATAAAAACCCAACGAGGAATGAATGTGTGATCCAAGGAAATTCATGCATATTGCAAGACTGCACTGAAGAGCGTAATGTATTTAAAGGTGCGCTTCAGATAATGTACGAGTCTCTGAAGTGCCTCTGTCATACCGTTTTGAAGAAAATAAACTAAGTTTAGAGACTTTTTGTTCTGTTTTGTTTGAAAGCGACATGGCTTTGCAGGAGGAGCTGTGTGAAGAAACACAGCCAGTTCTGTGGCCGCTTCTCGGTCTATAGCCAGTTCCGTGGCCGCTTCTCGGTCTATTTCGGCAGAATCTGGACATTTTTGAAAGACAATACTAAATTGCCAAGTCGAGTGAGCGATACCGAATATTCCTGTCGCCACCTGTTTCGGCATCAATATTCAATTGGAATGCTGCTGCTGCATCCTACAGATATTACAGGATAACAAAGGAAACCAGACAAGATCCAAAAGGAAAAACATGCACCCTCTTACCCCATGGAGACATGGCATATAGGTTCCTTAGCAGCCGAGTCGTGCCAACTTCAAACAGGCTAACCAGAAGATTCCTTTTCATCTTCACGCTTTCTTTGTCGTTCACCTATTTATGTTACAACCTCATATTTTGCTCTGACACCACTATGCAAAGCCCGAGTTATGAGCAACACAGGTGCCTGCTGTTCCAGAATGTGGGGGGTAAAAAACTTCTTCAGAAGTCCCACTACTGCACTATGACTCGGGGGGGGCCGAAAGGGTTGCGGGATGCCGCCTCGAACGTGGGTTTGACTCACAAGGGACCTGACACATCCCAGAACCAAAGCAAACATTCTGCAGCGTTCCTGAACATCGCGCGGAGTACTGCTGCCCGGGATCAGAAAGCCAGTAACAACACTGGCACCCCAAAATTTGGGAACAAGAAGTTGCCCAATGCTATTATTGTTGGGGTGAAGAAAGGGGGCACGCGGGCTGTGCTGGAGTTCATCCGGGTCCATCCAGATGTGCGGGCAATGGGCACAGAACCGCATTTCTTCGACAGGAACTTCGATAAGGGATTAGATTGGTACAGGTAAGAGTTTCAAAAGAGGTGAAACGTCTAGATGTTATATATTGTATTACGCCCTAAAACTTCCCAATATTATAGCAAACTCTTGTGTTTTTTTAATGTCTTTGTTTATTCGTGTATGTGTTTGTTTGTTTGTTTAATTATTTATCAATTCATGTTTGGATTAGTTACACAACTGCGAAATTAAGGGAGCATTTAAAATTATGCTTTCAGCGGTATTTTTTAAAGGACATATCGGTATCGCTTGAAACGTATGATATCCAAATAAGTTTTATATCTGAACAATTTTTCTTTTCTTTTTTTAAATAGAAATCCACAGGTTGTGTTGCAGTTTAACACTCTCCTTAAAAGGTTATGGTTACGGAATTTAGCTATAATAAGCAACAAAATAATGCAATGCTGTTAAACTGAAATTAGTAACAGGTATTGTATTTTTGTTTGCATTTGGTTATATGGGTACAGAGAGCATGCATGCATTCATATTAATTATACACATCCTGTACTGTATTACACTTGCTTTTTGTTTCCGTGTTTGATGTTGCTGTCAAATCCTAAAAATAATTCCTCAATGCCTTGGGCGTTTCTTGAGGTTTTATAGGCTGAAATATTGTTAGGAAATACAATTATGCACAAAATGGATTGTATGACAAGCAAGAGAGAATTAGGTTTTCACTTTGATGCCGCAGGTTTTACTTTCAAGAGGAAATGAAAGGGGAAAAAAAAGAGTTTAATTAATAGACTGTGTTCCAATGTAATCTATGCTTCCGATCAGTTGTAGTTCGATAATCAATAAGACTATCTGATTAGATTCTGAGCAGTTAGACGATCACATCAGTCCTAAATACTCTTTGACTTCCATGTATAAAGACAGCAACAGCTATTGTGGGGCTGCACATGCATTCCAGGAACGCGTGTAATTTGTCAAACGCGGTGTCTCACTCTGTTATTGTTATACTGAATCGCACTGGTGTAGGGAACAATCCCACCTTAACCGCGCCTTAAACACAAACTAAAGCATTTGATAAGTGACGATTTGATTAGATGGTTTGGCACCAATGCAAGCAAGAGGAGGGATGCATACAGCACACTACGATGAACACATCTATTTTACATCTATTTTGCTTATAATATACTATCTAATGTATTTGGTCTTTTGGTTTTGCACAGTATATGCACAATAGTGGTCTGGAGCAGGTTAATGACAGTAGCTTGGTAGACCCCTGGAGCTCATTTTTCTCCTTTGTTGACCACAGATCTCCTTTCCTATGGTAATCAACAGATGATGTATGATATAGGTTGAGAGTAGACATAATCTATCAGTGCATAATGACAACATCATCTGCTAAAGGGCAGTCTAATATATACACAATCCCATTTTGGGTAAGATGGTGTTGATTTGAATACAATGCTGTACAAGATAGGCTTTAGGTAGGACTGTAACAGAAGTGTTAGAGGTATAACAATATTCACAGTTGAAATGAGAAGAGAGAAGCGATATCCCAAAGACAGAGGCAGGCCCGAGTGGATTGTCGCTAACCAGCAAATCTGCAGGTTTTGTCATATTCATTTCTATCCCGTGCATTTATTTTTTAACCCGCCAACCGAAGTTACAATTTCATGGTCCATAAAATGTTTTTTTCATCAAGCTACATAATTATGTATGTAACCAATGCTACATATATAAGGCTTTACATAATTAATATTAGGGATGAAGACAAAAAAAAACATGACTCATTGGTATAGCCCAATAAACTGCCATTTAAGTAAAAGGAATTCATATGATCAGCGCTTAGTCGCTGAGCTACTGGTATCTGTAGTAGGAAAGAAAATTGTATTCTGTACTGTACTTCTAAATAAGTTGGATAGTGATTAAACATATATATATATATATATATATATATATATATATATATATATATATATATATATATATATATATATATATATATATATATGTTTCCTTTTTATGTACTTTATTCCAGAAGTGCATTTTAATTCTTCAGTTAGAACATTAAAATAGAGACAGTGTAAGAACACTCCGCTTGCGAGTAAGAATATTCCACTTGCACATCCAGTTGAATAACTACAGCCAGACATTATGTTTCGCAGTCACACTGATGGCCTAACCCTGACGGGACATGCATTGCGCTGCCCTTGTTTTCGAGTAGTCATAAGAGATGCTTTTTTACTCTCCAGCAGACTGTCCTAAATCACACAGAACAGAATAATGAACTCAGCAGGGATGTGTTCACAAGCTTGAGGTTATAGGAACAACTATAGTCAGGGAATTCTTATTAATTATGTTCTGTAGCACACCTCAAAACTGCAAGATCTTAATAAAACTGGGGCGCACAGCCTAATAGCTATTCCGTCTGAGTTTGTCCACCTGCCAAGTTAATCATTTTTTTTTAAATTGCAGGGATTATGAGCAGATAGCTCTTAGGGCTCCGGCAACATTGTATTGGCATGTTATAAGACAATGTTATTATACAGTACTGCACATATAAAAGCAGCTATTCTATTCTATTCTCTGTTTATTTATTTATAAAGTATTTCTAAGTACAGACACCCATTCACCCTGTGTATCTCAATAAAAATATGAGTCCTGGAGTCATATCTACATTCGGAGATGTCCAAACAACAGGTCTGAAAAGCACAAGAAAAAAGTGAGACAGAGAGAGAAACAGGAGTTTGAGTCCAGGTTGAGATTAGATTTATCTGTATCTAGGCTCAAGTCTGGAGGCCACTCCTCTGAATAGATCACTTTCAACGACACCTGTGCCTTCTGCCAGTTCTGTTGTCAATTCATCACTTGTCTTCTTTCTATTCCTTAAGGATATTATCTTCAAGTATTGCTCATCCTTGTTAGACAGCTTTTTGGGTCTTCCAGTCCTGGGTTGGTCAATTACAGATGATGTTGCTCTGTACTTGTTGATTATTCTTTGGATACCACACCTTGAAAATCGAGTGATGCAAGCTATTTCACTCAATGTTTTTCCTTCTTATGCAAGTCAAGGTTGTTATACTAGTAGAAAACAAGTGGAGACTTTGAGTAAATTGTTGATGCTCATAATGTATCAGAGTAGAAAAATGCAGCATGTCTAAGACTTTTGCACAGCAGTGTATATATATATATATATATATATATATATATATATATATATATATATATATATATATATATATATATATATATATTACAACCAAATCTCTTCAGAGTTGGAAATTAAAAGACTGTATCAAAACCAACATTGATTCAGGAGTATATTATTGAAATTAATAGAGGGGTGTCAATACTTTCAGAGACAGAGAGAGAGAGAGAGAGAGAGAGAGAGAGAGAGAGAGAGAGAAAGGAAAGTTAAGTTAATGGTATTCACGAATGTTATCTTGAGCTGAACAGTCACTCTGTGTATCATTTAGTAGCGAGCTGAGGTTCCTAACATGCAGATGCAATCAGGTACCATACAGTATGCTAACATGTGTAGAAGAAAGGCTGTCTATAGTAGGCACAGTGCTTGTTAAATGAGTTTATACAGTGGACTGCAGCATTAACTCTGTCTTGTGGAACCAGTATTCTATTTAACCATTAACCATTAGATGCCTTGAGCCGAATGATCAAAAACAACCAGCGAATGTAATTATTTTAAAATGCAGCAGAAAATTTGAAAACCCAGCAATGTGGCCATTGTAAAAACTATTTATTATAGGCATGATCATTTTTTTTGCACTCAAGGTGTACAGTACATGTTTAATGATGCTGTTTATGATTGAAAAAAAACTAGCACCTTTATAATGGGTTCCAAATTACAACAGAAAGCACACATTAAGGTAGTATGGACTCCCTTTACAATTCAACAATCTTTGAGAGATTTCCCCCTCCAAATTATTATTACAACATAATGATTCCCATGACAGGTAGTATGTAAAATAATAATAATGCTAGTTGTGTGAAGAAAGAGACTATCCCAGTTCCTAAACAAAGATACTGTGCTGTTTTTCTGTTCATTCTTAAGATGGCCCCAAAACCTAAGCAAATTAAGCCATACAGTACTGTAGGGGGATGTGCAGTATTACCTGAATAAAACATGCAGAATAATGGCCCCAGCAGAGAAGGATAGTGGCTTAACATATTTGGTAAATCACCCACCAGAAACATAGAAATATTGATCAGGACAGCTGGTAAATGATTAAACTATTTTTCCAATAGCTGGTAAGCTAAATGTGCCTTAATGGTGTTCTTTCTATTGATCGTCTGCAAAGGCAATAGCAACTTCAGAACACATTATTACATTCCACAGACAGGGGGCATCCAGACAGAGTTTCTCCACTGCAGATTGTAACAGGCTGCACATCCCCGCAGTGCTCCAGTCAAACCCACCTGAGTATTTGGAGATGTCCAAACAAGCTTGTCTGACATGCAAAAGAAAATAAAAATAAAAAAATCAGAGAGGGACACACAGAGAAACAGGAGTTTGTTGAGGTTGATGTGGAGTTCTTTGAACATTGTTTGCTGCTAAAACTTTGAATAAATAATATTCTAGTATTATCATTATGGTAAACTGTTGTAAAACTGCCTGGTCGAACCGAGTGCTCTAATTGGTTAAGACCCATGGAAACATCCCCCCATGATCACAGTGGTTGGATCACATGACCTAATTTCCATTTATATATATATATATATATATATATATATATATATATATATATATATATATATATATATATATATATATATATATATACAGTACTGTGCAAAAGTTTTAGGCAGGTGTGAAAAATGCTGTAAAGTAAGAATGCTTTCAAAAATAGACATGTTAATAGATTATATTTATCAATTAACTAAATGCAAAGTGAGTGAACAGAAGAAAAATCTACATCAAATCAGTATTTGGTGTGACCACCCTTTGCCTTCAAAACAGCATCAAGCATCAATTCTTCTAGGTACACTTGCACACAGTTTTGAAGGAACTCGGCAGGTAGGTTAACCCAAACATCTTGGAGAACTAACCACAGTTCTTCTGTGGATTTAGGCAGCCTCAGTTGCTTCTCTCTCTTCATGTAATCCCAGACAGACTCGATGATGTTGAGATCAGGGCTCTGTGGGGCCATACCATCACTTCCAGGACTCCTTGTTCTTCTTTACGCTGAAGATAGTTCTTAATGACTTTCGCTGTATGTTTGGGGTCGTTGTCATGCTGCAGAATAAATTTGGGGCCAATCAGATGCCTCCCTGATGGTATTGCATGATGGATAAGTATCTGCCTGTACTTCTCAGCATTGAGGAGACCATTAATTCTGACCAAATCCCCAACTCCATTTGCAGAAATGCAGCCCCAAACTTGCAAGGAACCTCCACCATGCTTCACTGTTGCCTGCAGACACTCATTCGTGTACTCTCTCCAGCCCTTCGGCGAACAAACTGCCTTCTGCTACAGCCAAATATTTCAAATTTTGACTCATCAGTCCAGAGCACCTGCTGCCATTTTTCTGCACCCCAGTTCCTGTGTTTTCGTGCATAGTTGAGTCGCTTGGCCTTGTTTCCACGTCGGAGGTATGGCTTTTTGGCCGCAAGTCTTCCATGAAGGCCACTTCTGACCAGACTTCTCTGGACAGTAGATGGGTGTACCAGGGTCCCACTGTTTTCTGCCAGTTCTGAGCTGATGGCACTGCTGGACTTCTTCCGATTGCGAAGGGAAGTAAGCATGATGTGTGTTTCATCTGCTGCAGTAAGTTTCCTTGGCCGACCACTGTGTCTACGGTCCTCAACGTTGCCCGTTTTTTGTGCTTCTTCAAAAGAGCTTGGACAGCACATCTGGAAACCCTTGTCTGCCTTGAAATTTCTGCCTGAGAGAGACCTTGCTGATGCAGTATAACTACCTTGTGTCTTGTTGCTGTGCTCAGTCTTGCCATGGTGTATGACTTTTGACAGTAAACTGTCTTCAGCAACCTCACCTTGTTAGCTGAGTTTGGCTGTTCCTCACCCAGTTTTATTCCTCCTACACAGCTGTTTCTGTTTCAGTTAATGATTGTGTTTCAACCTACATATTGAATTGATGATCATTAGCACCTGTTTGGTATAATTGTTTAATCATACACCTGACTATATTCCTACAAAATCCCTGACTTTGTGCAAGTGTACCCAGAAGAATTGATGCTGTTTTGAAGGCAAAGGGTGGTCACACCAAATATGGATTTGATTTAGATTTTTCTTCTGTTCACTCACTTTGCATTTAGTTAATTGATAAATATAATCTATTAACATGTCTATTTTTGAAAGCATTCTTACTTTACAGCATTTTTTCACACCTGCCTAAAACTTTTGCACAGTACTGTATATATATATATATATATATATTTTTTTTTTAAGAAAAAATACTTCTTATGATGTTTCCACCACTGAAGAGTGAAGACGGCAGCTCTCGCTTAATGAAAAACTTATATCCCAAAGTGTCTCTCAATTATTCATATTTTATTAAGAACAAGGTAAAAAATAAAAAATAAAAATATTGTCTTCATCAGAGCATGTTGAAAAATGGCCATGATGAAGACAATATGTCGAAACGCATTAAGCTTTATTTAGTTTTTATTTTTACCTTGTTTTTCATTAAGCGAGAGCTGCCCTCTTCACTCTTCACTGGTGGAAACATCATAAGAAGTTTTTTTTCTGTCAATTTCTTTCCTGGTACGAAGCACCTTGTGTGTGTTGGAATTGATTGAGGCATCTTTGTTGCGCCAGCATTTCTATTTTATATATATATATATATATACAGACACACAATCAGTTCTAGGAGATTACGCCAAGAATAGAATTGAACAAAATGTGCATTTCAGCTTTATTGATTTTACAGACGTGAAAGGCATTGCATTCACAGGCACTAGGTTTCTGCCGGGCAGTGGTTAGATTCACAGCAGGGCCTTTTAGCAAATGCTGCAATGGTGAGTACCAGCCCAGTCTGCCATCATTGGCTCAAAGGGAAAAGCAACTCATGAAGGGTTAGATATGAAGGACTCGAGGACATTTTGCATTTAACTGGAAATGTAGGACACCCCACCAAGTGATCTTATTAGCCCAGAACCTTGTGTGCATTAATGATGAGCCGCTTTGACTTCAAAGCCAGGTAAGACAATCTAGAGCAGGATTCACAATTCCCATTAATAGAAAAAAATAAGTGCCTGTGTGTTCGAGCCATAGACTGGCCTTGCAAAGGATTCAGCATGCTCTGTGCTCATCCCACTGCAGTTTATATACTTTTACCTGTTTATTTTTAGGTTTCTTAACATCTGACTGTCTCAATTTAGTTAATATTTCAACAATTCTTTCAAGTGGCCCATGTATGCATATCATTACTTGGCTCCCTATCCCCTTCCAGCAAACTGACCTTCTTAGGATGAAGGATGTTCTCTTCTTGTCTTCTTTTGGACATATTTGAACAATATAAAATAAATAATGACCTAAAACATGTGTTATTGATTGGAGCAGGATGCTTTTAAATAATGCTGAGTTGCCTTCATTCGGTCTATTCATTATTGATTGCTTGCAATGATAGCAGCAGCAGCGAATACAATTCTTCAATGCAGATCGAGAATCAGTGTCAGGCATTCAGCCCTGCGACATGCTTGCATTTGGGGTTATTACCAGGGTTGCAATGGCTTCAATCAGGCACTTCAATCTGCATTGTTCTCTGTTTGGTTTAAAGGATGAATTATACTTAAATGACAGTGTTAAAGAATACTTTTGGGATGGATTTGTACTTTTTAATCACAAGTTAAAGTACTACGTTTGTGAAGACATTTCAATGCAATTGTCTGCAGACGACTGTGTTCACCGATTCGCGCTAATCTCTGACTATATTATGTTGCATGTGTAAAAATGCATTTCTGAAGATATTTCAGAGCTGTTGTCTTTAATTGAGAATTGGATTTTATCATCTGGTTTTATAGACTTGGATTAGCACTAATCTTCGATTATTTCATATAAGGCCTCTGGATAAAGATTCTAAAAAGGTTCCTTTTTGAAGACAGATGAATCCAGTGCTGATGCTAGAACATGAAAGTATTGTTTTATAGGATTGCATTATAAAAGCCCCCCCCCCTCTTGTGTTTTCGTAGACGAATGCATGCTCTGTTTTTTATTTAGCCTATGACAGTGTGCTGAAGTATTCTATACAGCAAGGCTTCACCTTGTTTAAGTACTTAGGCTTTCAGTTTTCATTGATTGAAGTGCAACATGATCCGAGTTGAAAAAGCAAGGCCACTACTCTGAATCTTCTCCTCAGGCGGTTTCCAGGCAACCGTTAAAGTCTGATGACTTTCTTTCATAAAACAGCAAACACTGAGCATGGTGTTAGAAAATGTAATGTTACGTTTTTATGAGCCTCAGGTTACAGAACAATCTTGTAGAAATACTGCATGTCTATTCTGACGAATGCCCCTGTATAGGTATTTACTGTGTAAAATCACCCCCAGGTATAAAGAATATTGACTATATACTGCAGACTGGTTTAAATGTGTGTATAGGCCTCAAACAGTTTCAGAAGTTTTTTTTTTTTTTCTAAGCCCTATTAAAAACCTGCTTTAAGTTTTAGTTTAGTACAGCTTCACACTCTGACC
This sequence comes from Acipenser oxyrinchus oxyrinchus, assembly GCA_030684275.1. Classification (NCBI taxonomy): domain Eukaryota; kingdom Metazoa; phylum Chordata; class Actinopteri; order Acipenseriformes; family Acipenseridae; genus Acipenser; species Acipenser oxyrinchus. The sequence goes on along the minus strand of CM060262.1, from coordinate 33,009,736 downwards.
GTCCTGCCTTGATTTTCCGCAATGGTAAGCCTAATTGGCTAATTAGTGAAGATGGAAATAAATGTGTAATCTTTAAAAATGTTTTACATAAAGCAATTGAAAATGCGATTTTTATGTAACAGGCAATACTGACTGCCACGTCTTCCAAGAACAAAATGGTACATTTGTGTAGATCTGTTTTTAATGCACAGCATACCAACCTGACACATGTATGAATGCAGTGCTTGCAAGGTTGTTTCAATAGCTGTATAACCTTTGCTCTAGTATGCTAATTCCAAGACTGTGTTCAGTTTGCACATTCTCAAGGCTCAGTTTAAATGGGCAATATGAAGATAAGTATTTTCCCATAATGGAACTAAACTCTAGAGGCTTTTTAGATACTTTCTCCTTTCCTGTGGGTCAAAATGAGTCATGCCAAGAGTGGTCTTTAATGCTTCTGGCGATCAATAGGGAAACAAACTGTGCTAATTAAGCCTTATTCACAGTTTTTAAAATAGACATTTTCTTTTTCTTTAATGAAATATATTTTCTCATGAATATAAATAGTTGGAGCTTGTATCTTCCTTATCTCCATGGCTTCTGTAACCACAATGTGAATTGATTAGGAGCTTTCATTCAGGGCTGGATAAATTGTATAGAGTAAAATGCCTTTATAATGAATTCTTCTTTATTATAGCTTGTGTTTCATCCGTAGCTTTAAAAGAAACAATTTCACAATCACTGCACCTCAGAGCCTCAGTTACAAAGGGAATTCATGTAAAATTGCTTTAATATAGTTACTTAATTGATTGCTAACTCCATGTCGATCATATCAGCAAGTTTTAAAGTGGATTAGCCATATAATTATTGTTGTTGTTGTATGTTTATTGTCTTTGGTAACAAAAAATAAATAAATAATAATAATTAATTTAAATATGGGGAATTACTTTTTTTCTAATCAATAAATTCTGTTGAGGTTTTATTTTTATATTTTATGGCAGTATATTTTTCTCTAAATTGAAAACTAAATCTGTAGTGTGCATATTGATCACTGAGGCAGCCATATACATTCCTTAGTTTTATTTAGATTAATCGTGTTAATTAAATTGTAAGGTTCTCATTGTTAGTGACTTGAAACACTGCTTGATTAACGGCTTTGCTGACGAGCCTCCTAACAACATTGACCGTTTATATATATATATATATATATATATATATATATATATATATATATATATATATATATATATATATATATAGTATATATATATATAGAGAGAGAGAGAGAGAGAGAGAGAGAGAGAGATAGATAGATAGATAGATAGATAGATAGATAGATAGATAGATAGATATTTTTCTTCTGCATCACTTTAGTGTTAATGGGCACTTACCAAGATTCCGATTGAAAGAAATGTGACATAATCTATCATTTCAATACCAGACATCATTCAGGGGTAATTTATAAACACGGAAAAATGCATGCATACCAATTGTCGTAACTGTCCCACAAATACTGCTTGAGAGCCATAAATTATGAATTCATATTTAATGATACTTTTCCTTATCCTGGTCTAATGAACTCCTTGTGTTAATTTGGAAGCACCTATGATAGGACTGGCCCTGTGGCTGCAGACCCTCGGATTTAACCATGCCACTGAAAAGTCGCTCTGTTGGAGAGCTGACAGCCTTAGCATTAAAAATCCAATTAATTTACATTTCGTTCCCTGTCCTCGAATTAGAGAAACTGTTTAACACAATGCATGTCTTACTTTAAGCACACACCGGGCAGCTCCATAGTGTTCATTGTCTCAGTGGCCTGCGTCAGTGATTTTCATGATTGATTTAGCAAAAGGTTTCCAATTTGAGTACCAAATAATGGCATGCAGCCAACTCGTCCAGGAACCGTTTAATCATCTCTCTCGCTCAGCCTATTGTCAACTTCTGTTGGAAGTTTTAATGGGAACAGGTAGCTTAATGATAATAGCGTGGAAGGAATCATTAGAGCCTGGCTCATATGCCACTGTCCCATAGAAAACAATCATTAAATGACAAAGATTATTTTACTCTTATTGAATGATCTTTCAGGCAATGTATATAGTTTTGAACTTAACACAAGTGGAGCAGCAGTGGAATGAGTCATTTGTATATGGTGCCACAGTGCTAACATTATGCACAGCATATACCAATGCTATGACAATGGGACATAGGTGGCATGGGACAGTAGATGTATTCACCCATTTTTTGGTACATTTTCCTGGCAAATTGACACTACCCCTACTGGCCCAAGCATAAAAAAAGACACAGGATTACATAGGCTTTCATGTAATACCTAGGCCAGTGAAAACCCTTTTTACACAAAGCACAACATGAGCCAACAATTACCTAACAGCTTAAGCACACAGTGTATTCTCCTCGGTTGCAGACCCAGACCACTATTGTAACAACATGCAGAAGACTTGAATACATTTTTTTTCAAGGAGATTATCTATGGCAGTGCCAGACCTAGAACGCAGTGTTTTGTGTGTGTGACATCAAAGGCTCACGACTGGCAAGAGAGAGAGACTGTTTCTTTAATGCGGAAGAGATGTACGGGCCACGGGATGCCAGAAGGCAGATTAGAGCTTAATTAATAATTCAGAGCAGAGAGACGGGGAGAGGTAGTCAGTAGTTAACCGTTCTAGCACTGGCTGTCATATTTATAGTACTGTATTGAGGGTGCATAAATTAAAGATGCCGTTTCCTTTTCCTTTTCAATTAAGGGTTCCTGGAGGAGAATGAAAAATGCCTTTCAGTTACAGCTCTCTCAGAGAGGCAAAAGGCAGCTACAAGCACAATATGAAATTTTTATATTTTATATTTTAGATTTTTCAAAGATGTTCTGCTTTTATTGTTGCCCTTTGAAAAAGGCTCCTTGTGGAACAGCCAGTGAAAGGAAATTGAGATAAAATATACATTTTATAGGCAGAACATGCTTTTTAAAGTCTTTACATAATGTAAAGTCTTTACTTTAGTTCATTTTAGCAGGTTGTTTTTTTTAGTTGGCTGAAGTATAATTGGCACTAAGTTCATACGCACTCAAGGAATGTGTCACACATTCATTTATAGTCAATGAATGGGAATATTTACAAGGCAGATGCACCAATTGTCTAACACAGTTAAAACCCATCCTGTACATTCCCCAGGGGATAACTTTACATATGCAGTTTTAAGAAGGATACAAACCCAACTTTTCCCAAATCAAAACCAATATTTGTCAGGCACCTGGGAGCGTAGCACAAGAAGAGATAATCGGAACAGGTGGCACAGAACAAATTAGAAATAGAATATCCAGCAAGTTGTTTTTCAAGATTGAAACTCTATAAGCACGTCAATACAAATGCTTCTGTGACCAACACACGATGAACAGAGGGAGGTACAGTATAGTGCCAACAATACCAAGTATGAATATGTAAAATCTCCAATACTTGCAGGGTACAGAGCACTCCTGCACTGCAGTTCATAGGCAGATTGTACTGTCCATTGCCGCAACCCTTCAAAATGTCAGAGACAGCTGTAAGTGACAACCAGCCTGGAAACCCCTAAAGGATTATTTAATCTCTCTCTCTCAAAACAGCCATGGGTAGCAACCCATCATCCTCACTAGGCAAACTGTTCAAGCCATAGGCACTAATGTACAGTGACTCAAGGTATTTACAGTGTCACCCATAACTAGTAGAAGCCAGCGCACTGAAATTGGTCCTATAAATCTTCCACTGACAAGCTCTATCATTTCAGATAACCATGCAAATTATATATATACTGTACATATACACAGCAATGGCCAAAAGTTTTGCATCACCCTATAGAATTAACTAATTTTGCTTTATAAAGTCAAATAAAGTCATATATATATATATATATATATATATATATATATATATATATATATATATATATATATATATATATATATATATATATATATCCTTATTTATTTCTTAGCAGATGCCCTTTATATATAATGAGTGTAGTTGCCATGGCATCAAAACCTCCACTGTTTGTTTTGAAAAAAAAATTTCCCTTGACAAAGGTATGTTAAACATACCAAAACATTGGGAAGTTGGCTCTTTTGAGCAATATTTATATATTTATATTTCAGAAATACAGATTTAAAGTTGGCTGAATTGTGATCAATTTCTACTTACATTCAACTCAATAAAAAACAGCAAGGTGTAGCCCTGTAGGATTGCAATCAAACAGGAATCTATAAATGTGTCAGTCACTCTCATAACCCGCTACATTCTTTACTAAAACAGAGATAAAAAGCAGTCTGTGGTCAGGTTTGCTTTTGCATCCTGGATTACATGAATCTGTTACCCAAACCACTGACAGGAGCCCCCCATCCATCAGCTTACATTAATGTACCAGAAAATCAGACTGTGGAGAGCTCTAAGCCCATCGTGTGTAGCCAGGCTTTGAAATGAATAAGACAGTCATTAGCTGTCTCTCATAAAACCTTAGCAAAAGTTAGTAGAGTTGTGCTAGACAGGTCTAAGTAAGTCCAGCACAAACATTTTTTTTCCTGTGATATTTTCTTGCTGATATGTCTGGCATGTAACTTTTACCATTATTTCTATTGAATTTGGGATTTTTCATTGGCGTGGCAATAACTAAATAGCCCATGAATCTGCAACAGTGTTTCGAAGCGATCCTGCGGTTGCAAAAGTTAGGCAGGTTTTAATTCTAATGGGATGTTGATCTCACCCCATCAAACTGCACTTACCTGGTGAAGGCTACTGCAGATGATAAGTGATACAGTGGGGATTTACAAACACACTGGTTTTGCACCATCCTGGATTTCTTGAATATATTGCTAATGAAAAAAAAAAAAAATGGCTGGGATTTTGGTATTAAAATAGTATCTGGAAAGCAATATGAAATTGTGAAAATCGTGTAAAAAGGCGACAATCGCTGACTGTAAAAATCCCAGATAAGCAGTGATATTGATTACACTTTATATTAGAGTAGTGTAATAATAGGGGTTCAATGAAAAAGCTAGAAGTGGCTTACCTACCTACTGATATTTCCAGGACGCAACCAGGGTTATTCTTAGAGCCTGGTCCTTGGCAATCTCTGTACATTGTCAGTACAGAGATAGAGCGAGATACGTACATCTATCATTCTTCTCGCAGGAGGATCATTACCTTGTAAGAAAAGAACATGTAAAAAAAAGGAGCACAGTGTAACCCTTTTTCTATTCCAGAGGAATTCAGTACAGTCTGCAGCAGGTAATACTTCAATTACAGAGGAGAGATCCTGACGCATGCAGCAGCCAGATTTCACTAAAAGATACTGTGCAGAACCTTAAGGTTAGAGTGTTGGATTGTGTGCAACTGAGGAAGCTAGATAGTTATATAGAGATAAAAAAAATAAAGTCAGTGATTGTCAACTCAGACTGCTGCTGCCCGTTTCATGTCAGATGTAATATCTGGAAGAGGGTGGTGGAAAAAATGGAAAGATCACAGTGTTTTAAACCAAAGAAAAACGTAAATAAACATTTAGTGCAAACATTTGAGTATATTAACATTTAATATAAAACAGCAATTACAACTTTAATTAATTTTTTTTTGTTCTGCATATTTTGAGCATTGTTCATTTTTAACAGATAACGTATCCCTTATCCATAGTTAGTGACTGGCAATTAGAGTTAGGTGGCGAGCTACCTGTCACAGGGAGACCGTGTTCAGCAGAGACATACCTCTGCTCGACCGAGCTAATTAAGACCCGCTAGTAAGCACAGAGACAGAGGCACCAGCTTCCTTCACTGTATTTAGGGAACGTTCGGTATATAAAGGCAGCATTGCCTCCAGTCCTGTGTGTTTTCTTTTCCAGCAGAATCCGGTCTACTACAGTATTTCAGAAGAAATTACAACAAAACGAATTGGCGCTGAGGTGCAGCCTGGAAGAGAGCTGCAGATTGCATGAGGTTCACCTTCTGGTGCTTTTCTTCTGAAACTAACACTAGTGAGAGTATACTTGGTTCACTGTTTTATTCCATGGAAAAGTCTATGAAATGTGAGGCTGAACCCAGACATTTGGTAAGCCATTGCTGACCATGGTTGTGATCAACTGTAGTTCTAAATTCCATGGTCTGGCAATGCATGTGATAGTTAAACATTGTGTTGTTACAATATGTAACGTGGTCAAGAAATATGTATACAGCCATGGCCAAAAGTTTTGCATCGAGACATACTAAACAAAATTTTAAAAAATATATATATGTGAACATAATTTAGATAGTTTATTTAACATCTTTTCGTTAAATATCTGGAAAACTACAAAGCGGTATGTAATTCAATATGTTAACATAAAATTAGTCAGCAGGTTTCATTTGACTTTATGAAACAAAATAAGTTAATTCTATAGGGTAGGGTTGCCACCAGTTTTAAGTTAAGCGCATAAGAAAAACCAACCTTCCTTTAATAGTTTCTTTGACATACCGTATAACAGGACATTTTGGATAGGAGTTCATTTTAGCTTTATTGGCGGTTTGGATTGGACTGGCAATAATACTTCCACCAATGACAGCGTGGCATACAGTGTGCGATCCCGCCCTCTGACAGACTAGTGGTATGCAGCAGAAGCACTGGACAAGGGAAAGAATGTGTCAGATGTCAAAGTGAATATGAGAACTGCTACTGTGGTACCTGTAGGACTGTTCTTTATTAGGTTAACAAGGGGTTAATTACGTAACATCCAAAATGGTTTATGCCAGACTTGTTAGAAAGTCTGTAACAAAATGGTGCAAACTTGCTTTGGAATGTTATTGTCGATACGTTGTAGATACTACTATAGAAACCCACCGTGCAGGTATCGCAACGTCCCAAAACAATATGTTCAAATAAATGAGTTCTGTACCGTATTTTAAAAAAGCTGATTTTGCCAGTGCTTGCTAGTCTTATTAACCAGTTTTAAATTTAAAACGTTTTAGTTTCGGCTTTATTGTTAAAGTTTTCACACATGGCAATGCTGTCATACATGATACTGTAATCGTTCCACCGTGTTATGTTAGTGAACCATAGTTAAGTTTTAAAACTGAGAGTTAGCAAATGTCTATCGTTAAAGTGTACTGCAGTTAATCAACCTTTCCAAATTGAAGGGCCATATAAGAACAATAAATATTGTAACTCATTTTCAAAAGGCCTTCTTTGTTGCTCTCCAAGTTGCTGCAGTGACATTGTAAATGAGATACTGTTTTAGCAGACACATTTCATTAAGTAAACATGTATTTGAATGTTTTTGAAATTAAAAGTAGAAACTGTGGCATTTTTCTTTGTGAACGTGCTAAGTGAAAAACTGCAATTCAAAATCAATCAAAATCTACCAAGGTAACAAATCTGCTAATTTAATAGCAGCCAAACTTTCCCGTTATATGGTACATTAGTTGCTTAAAGGATTTCCACTATCTTATAGAAATAGTACTGATCTGTACATTCTATTAGAAGTAGCCTTTAGTAACATTGAAAAACCCAAACCAAATTTGAGTACATTTTGACTCATTTTGTCTCTTTTCACCAACACACAACCGATAGTGTCGTAGTTTTTAACATCTATTACTAACGTGTTAATATTTATTATAAAATGTGCCATGACACAACGGCCGTAAAACAATTCTGATCATAGCAAACAGGCTTTTCAGGCTCAGAAATCCAGTGACTGTCTGGAAAAAAGAAAATCAAAAAAAAAAAAGCCAGGTAGACAGGATCGTCGCTTCAGAAATTGCATTGATTTACCACGCGTTACTCACACGTTTTTCTGTCTTGCAAGTTCGATTGCTAGAAATATCAAGAGCATAATACTGTATATACTGCATGATTATTGATTTGTACCAAGATCTGGAGGTATTGTGTTAAACTGTATTACAGTATACTGCAGGTTTGATAGACCATGGCTGACTGAGAAATATGTCCTGGTGGCAACTCTGTACTGTAGGGAAAGGTTGAACCTGTTATAAATTCATGTGTTAATCCCTGAAAAGAAATGTCGTAACAGGGTTTAAACATACTGGGAAGTTTAGTATCTACACAGAATATAAACATAAATCTGAAGACTCGTCTGCTGGCAGATATTTCAGTTTACTTTGTAATTAATCTTTCCCAATCACAGGGCTTCTGTTGTCTCAGCAAGTTGAAGCTCGCAGCCAGTGATCCGGGAGAGTTAATTGGAAATCTCCAGTTTCATTTTTCTAATTTATTGTAATGGATTGTTTCATTTTTCATAATTGATTGGAGCAGGTGACTTCATTTGTCAAATACACGGATTTAATGGCCACGGTAATGAAAGTGTAACAAGTATGAAGATGTTCCCTTAATGTAACAGCAGCTTTACCAATTTCTGTTAATAGCAAACAGTTATGAATCCGTCTAGCCTTGATTGATTGTGAAAACTTGGTGATCGAGTGAGGGAAGAGGTGCTTTTCTCCGGCAGTAAATTAGACTAATTTGACATACTTTATCCAACAAGAAACGTTCTCCTTCATAATATAACCTCCCTGCAAATTAGTCTCTTTCATTTATATTCATTCGACACCACTGTACTAACAGCGGGAATGAGTGTATCCAGCACGTATAGCAAGAGTAGGAAACAGTCGAAAGCAATGTGGAAGAAATGATCTTGCACCTACTTACTGGAGGTAATAATTCATGAGTTCTTCACAAAGATTGCAAAGCTTAAGAATTGTATTTAATTTTTGCACGTGAGGTCTTACCAGGGTGGCTATACCAGACATTGGCTTATAAATCCCCTTGTTTGCACGAGATGTGAATCTACAACTCTCTGATCAAGTGAGGAGACAACTTAATCTCTTCCTTAAGCAGCATAAGCTGGAACAGTGGCAGCGCTAGGATTGCTTGTGCCCTCCTATATAAAAAGCTATAGCATCAGATTAGAACAAAACAAAATGCTGGCAATGAGAGGAGACAGCCTAGCTGATCAGGTTCATCCCATGCTTGTCCACTGTCTGCCCAATGCCACTCTAAGGAGCCAGCGCAGTGTTTAACAATCTCACTAAACCAGTTTAATGGGCCTGTGTAATTTCTCTTAACAGCATATGTCTAGTTTCACCTTGGTCAACAGACCACCTTACAGCGGCATCAGGAGACTTGGCATTTAGCAGAGCATACACAGAGATGCCCGGCAGAAATTGTACATTATATTAACTGTTTAAGAGGTGTGAATTGTAGGAGAGAGAGAGAGAGCTCCCTGCCTAATGAGCTGCTTTAGTGCCAGCGCTAATGCTGCCGCAGTGCTAAGGCGCTGGTTTCTAGCAAGCTCTGAAATCCATCAGGTTGGCAGGTACATTGGGGCTTTCTGGAGTGTAAATTAATCCGGAGGGCAATGGTTCGAGTCCCTGCTTCGCCCACATTGTAAGGCTGAGACACGCTTCCTGTTGCTGAAATATTTAACAGTGTCCAAGGGAAATGAGTAAGTGGCATTTTTTTTTTTTTTGGTTTAAGGACCTAAAGCCTTAAAATTCATGCCTGTGTACATTGTATAAGTTGATCACTGGGCTAATCTCCATCATTCAGCCAGCCTTCAAGTGTCTCCTTCATCCCGCTCTGCCTCTCTGAGGGCATCTTGCAATTCACTGTTTCATTCCACTCTCCTGGTTTTCAGTTGTCATAAAGTCAGGCTTCATTTATTTATGTGGTAGAGGTATTGTACAGTGTATGCTAGTTTGATATGTTGGTAGTCTATAAAAAAAGGGGATCTTAACCACGTTTGCTGCTAAAAGCACATAGGGTCTAAATACAATAAAAAATAAAACCCTTTGTGATGTTTTGTTCGATAAGTGTGGGTCGTGGAAAAACTGGTTCTTAAAAAAAAAAAAAATATATATATATATATATATATTAGCTCAAAGAGCCAGCATGGTTTAAATCTAATCCCAAGCAACATGCAGATGCAGATGGAAAGTGAGCACCATATCCCATGGAATTATCCTGCCAAACACTGTATCTGCAATCTATAGACGATCTTTGCAAGTATCCTTTTCAAAAGCAGAAAACAGGGAAGGGGGCCCTACACGAAGCTGAGACAGATATCTTCATCTTACGATGAATGCGTCTCTTTGGGAACTCGCTGCTCTGTTTCATTGCTCTTTTGTGTTGCTTTTAAGTCCCTTGAGCTCTCTCTGGCCTTGTGGCTCAGGTACATTGTGAAGCGCTGGTCTGGAATAAAGGTGCTGACCTGCTAACAGCAGGGGGCTGAGCGGACAGCTTTCTTGTTTGCTGTGACTAATGTGATCATCAGGGGGGGTTGTGCTGGATAGAAATGTGGTATTATTGAAAATGTCCATGAAAAATATAACACATTTCAATAACTGCTTATAACTTAAACAATAATAATACTAATACCATGACTACAATAATAATAATAATAATAATAATAATAATAATAATAATAATAATAATAATAATAATAATAATAATAATAATAATAATAATAATAATAATAATAATCACACTAAATAAGCATTATTTAAAAATTCAGAGCTATTCAGAGCCTTATTGTGCATTTTTTTATGTCTTACCTTGCATAGTTTAAAATATAGTACCACTCACCTTCAGCTGATGAACAAAGTACTGCATATGGAGATAATTTATAGTGGCTACATCCTTTATTCTTACCCCTCAAATTCCTATTACTGTATGATGAAACAGAATACAGAGGTTGGATGGGAAACTGAGCCGGTACGGTTTGTTAGGTCTTGGAAGTAGAGGCTTTAGTCTATATGAAATAGCAACTCCAAATAGTGCTGGTAAATAACAAGATTTTTTTGTTTGTTTGTTTTTCCCTGCTGCTTGTTGAAGGAATCTCAGGAATAGAAAAGTTATGCTCTGGTGTGCCTGCAGTTAAAGTAATATAGGAAACAGCTGAGCCAGTAAACTTCTCAGAAGAAAGATGAGAGGGGAGACTGGGACAGAGCCTGGTCAGAGGACTTTGAGAACAGCAGAAGTGTTTATTTGAAGATATTCAGACAGGTTATAAAATCATCTTGGGTGTGCTGGGCTGGAAGATAAGTGTTTTTGGAGAGAATTAACCACAATATAAATCAGAGTGGAAATTTTAAAAAAAGATATCAGTTTGAATACTCTACTTTCAGGTAGTCTGACCTGGGGATCTCTGGCACTGCTCTGGCCTGGTTCTCCTCCTACCTCTCCAACCGCACTTACCAGGTAATCTGGCGTGGAGCAACCTCCACACCTCACCCTCTCTTAACAGGACTCCCCCAAGGGTCAGTCTTGGGTCCTCTCCTGTTCTCTCTCTACACCCGCTCCCTGGGCCCCCTCATCGCATCCTGTGGTTTCTCATACCATTTCTATGCTGATGATGCTCAGATTTTCCTCTCCTTCCCCTCCTGACTCCACCATCTCCTCCCGTATCTTTACCTGTCTGTCTGCTATTTCCTCCTGGATGCACTCGCATCACCTCAAACTTAACCTCTCTAAATCTGACCTCCTTTTCTTTCCCTCCTCCTCCCCCTCCTCTGATCTCTCTATCTCTGTTCCTCTGGAATCTACCACACTCTCTCCCTCTTCCTCCGCTAAGAACCTCGGAGTCACCCTGGACCCCTGCCTCTCTTTTTCCCAGCACATCTTCACTCTGGCACTCACTTGTCGATTCTTCCAGAGCAACATCCGAAGAATCCGACCCTTCCTCACCAACTACGCCACCCAGCTCCTGGTCCAGGCCTTGGTACTCTCCCGCCTAGACTACTGCAACTCCCTCCTGGCTGGCCTCCCTGCGTCCGCCACCCGTCCGCTCCAACTCATCCAGAACTCTGCTGCCCGCATGGTGTTCTCTCTGCCTCGCTTCTCCCACGCAACTCCACTGCTCCGCTCACTCCATTGGCTACTGATCACCGCTCGCATCCAGTTCAATACTCTTGTACTAGCCTACAGATGCCTTGACCAGACTGCACCCAGCTACCTCCAGACCCTCATCTCTCCCTACACCCCCACTCGACCTCTCCGCTCCACCTGCACTAGAAGACTGGCTCTACCTCCTCTACGCTCCCCTGCCTCCGGAGCCCGCTCCTTCTCCACCCTCGCTCCGCAGTGGTGGAATGACCTACCTACAGATGTCAGGACCGCCCAGTCCCTGTCCACATTCGGCCTCCTTAAGACTCACCTCTTCAGACAGCACCTGTAGAACTCCTCTGTTTCTCCCCTGGGACACTTTCACCCTTCCTTAAATGTGCTTTACTTACTCTTATCTGCCCCTATTTTACTGCATTTAATCCTGTACTTCAGAGTACTGTAATCTGCCAAGTGTTTAATCTGTAGTATTTGGTATTTAATCATATCTTGATGTAACTATCACGGTCACTTTTATCTGCTGTATTACTGAATTGTATTTTGTCACACTTGTACTTGCTTGAACTAGTCATTGTATTTATCTTGCTCTTATTGCATTATTACTTGTACTGTAACACTTGAAATGTATTTGCTTACGATTGTAAGTCGCCCTGGATAAGGGCGTCTGCTAAGAAATAAATAATAATAATAATAATAATAGTCTCTCTTTTGGGTCGCTGCATGTGAAGAGGTAAAGACTGGTTGGTTAATGACACAGGAAGGAAGTGATTGAAGGGGTATGGATAATTTTTACATTACCATACCAATATACTTTTTTATAGACCTCAGTGTAGTTGCGAGTTTTTTGACGGGTCTAATTGATGGTTAAGGGAATGTCTTGAATGCTAAGTGGCTTCCAGTTACAACGTTAATTACTGGCTAATGCGTCCAGCCATTGACACACATCAAAGAAGAAGAATGGTTTGCTAGAAGGCGACACTTACAGGCCATGGGAACGTACAGTACATGGTTTCTTAGGTGTGTTTTGTTTTTAGGTTGTGAGGGTTTTTTTTGTTGTTTTTGTTGTTTGTTCGTCCATGCAGTTTAATCAGCAGACAGTTGATTCTCCTCAGAGGAATGGAGAGGAATGAAGTCACAGGTGTCCTGCAGTAATATTGATTAACGGAATTTTCATTTTGGTAACTCAAAGGGTTTTCTATGTGTGGCAGGCTCCAGGGAAATGTCACAATAGAGAATCTTTTTAAGCTCGCCTTAGGGGATTCTCAGATTGCAATGCTTAAAATACTGTACCCAGTGAAGCCGTCTAATTCCGTTCACTGCAGAATTCCTATATTTGTAAAAAAAAAAACTCATATATACTGTTTTATAATGCCAGTCGACTAACAGTATTTACGGCAACTGAGATCACAGATTGGAAAATAGAAGTTGTAGTCATTGGTTTAATAATGCTAATATGAACTTTATTAATGAAATTCAGGCTATTCTTCATTACTGTGATTACATTCTTCTGAAGAGATTACATCAATATGAATACATTTTAGAGCACAGTCCTATTTTTAAACAACTGTCTACAAAAGTACTTTTAAAGTGGGGTTTAAAATTATATATATATATATATATATATATATATATATATATATATATATATATATATATATATATATATATATATATATATGGATGAAGGCTATATTTGCATCCTGAGCCATTCGAACAAAGGCATAATGCCACAGTAGTGACGTCAAAATGTGATAATTCCTCTACAGGAAAATATACTTGCACTTTGACCCCATTAGACTCCTCGAGACCATCACTTTCAATTCAAACACAAAATGTCTCGTTTTCAGTAACTCAACAACACCCACAGTACAGAAATGTTCATTAATGAGCAACGTTACATTTCATATCTCAGAGAAACTGGAGAGGAACGGGAAATTAAAGCAAGGTAAAGGTAATCATCCAAAAAAAGTTGAAGCACTAACGGATAACGACATCCTGGGAAGTGATCTCAAGCATGTTTAACGCGGAAGCTCTTCGGAGCATGGCCCCACTTGAGTGCAACATTGTAATCTTTTCTTCAGATTCTCTCCCATCCTCCATTTCTACTTACATCACCATGACCTGTAAGAAATCAAGTACGATGGGTGTGATACAGTATCTGTTTACCTTGATAAGCCCATCCTCTGTGCATTCTGAGTAGTTTAAAACCTCTAAAAAAATGATTGCCCCCCTCCCTTTATAAAGCGATACGCTTTTTAATAAGGGGGTTCGGATATGCACATGCAACGTATTGGTTACTACAAATCTGCAGATGGTTTGACAGATTGCAAAGACAACTGTGAAAGTGATAGCTCAGCCCTGACTTCACTGACATGCTTTTAGTGGGGACATTGAGGCTTCTGAGTTGTCTCAAGCTAGTGGGACAACAAGCAGAGTTTACTTGGCATATCAGCACAAGATTCATTAATCAAGATGAATTGATTAATATTTCTGGGACCGAGCAGGTAGCTGTGGGTTGGACCTTTGCTTTGGCAGGACAATTACCCAGGCAGTAAATCACTAGCAACTACACTGCAGCAAAGCATTGTTCCATGCTGTCATATAATCCCTTGTCGTTTTAAATCACACAGTTATGCCTATAGCTGCAATTAACATCCCGCTAATGTACAGGAAGCTGTCATTAATCTAGTAAATAAGGGTTTATAGTGTGTGAAAAATTATTTTATTTAAATTAATGGGGCTCAGTGCAACATGTTTAAAAATGGTCAGAAAAGTTAATCAGAAGTAGGTTATAAAGCAGTAGGTTCTAAAGCAGGTTTGAATTTTTGTAGTTTATGAGTCTCATCACAATGTGGGATTTTTTTCCTGGTATATATATCACAGTATATGTCCCTGTCTTGCAGTGTTCTTAAAGTGATGCACAAATTAGGCTAGGCTTTTCTATCTATAATCTTTGTCATATAAACTAATATGTTAGGTTAAAATAGATTCCAAAATATGAACAGAAAAATAATCTTCTTCTGTTGGAAACTAACCTTTTGAGTTTTTTTATCTGAAGAACTCTCTGAATCCCAGCTCTCACACTGTATCAAATGAATGATTTCCATTTAAAAACGTATTTGAACTTGTATATCAGGGTATGTATTACTGCTCAGAAATGATGGCTTTGAGAAACGTTACCACCGATTAAAGCTAGTGATTCATGTGAAATAAAAGCTTTACTAGGTCTTGTCAGTTTATAGAGTTATCTAGTGATGCGTAAAATACTCCCATGCTCCTTATTATTCCAGAATACAGTGGAGACAGTGTTAAAGGATATGCTGTAGGATTTCAATCAGAAGCTCCCCTCTCTGTTGCTCTAATCACTCCTAAACATATGGGATATGTCTAGATTGCTCTTATAGACCCCAATGTCTCCCACCGCCTTCCATAGGGTATTGTAAAAAATAGTGGCCCAAATATGGGAATTCAGGGATTCTGTGCACAAAAACACTTCTCATTTTAAGGGCAGTTGTTACCATTATTTTTTTTTTTACCTCCACCTACTGATCAAATACTGCCAGTGTTACTCGTTAAGGAAAGATACTCGTATGGTATAGCATCCTTTTGTGGAGGATTACATTTTGTGGGTGTTTTATTTTTATTCTGCTCATGGTTCTCTTGAAGTTTTAAACATATCAACGACCAGGCAATCGGGACATGTCGGATAACAATATAACAGTTTAACATAGCAGGCAATAGCAAGACCAAGCGGAACACATTCATACCACATTGAACTATTAAGACATTGAATCCAAATTAAGAAAAAGAAAAGTGGTTCCTTTTTCAAATCGATATGCCCTGTGCTGTTGTAATAAAACCAGGTCCTGCATGCAGAATTTACTCACAGTATTACCCCTGAGGATGACTGGTTTTTCAGCACCCCAACTGTTTCAATGTCATTGCTTCTGCTGAACCCTAGATACTCAAGCCTCAGCCGGGAGGGAACTAATCAGATCATCTGGACTTTCAGGGTCCTGCTCGCACTGGCATGGGGTCATGTTTTTGAAAACGGGAATGTGAGATTTCCTGCGGCAGCTATAAGCCGGCTCACGCAGCTCAGTGAAGAGCCGGCATTGTCTGCAAGCTTGCAGCCTCTCCAGCCCTGTCACCCCGCAGCAGGTGCCTTCCAGACGAGACCTGGGGGCTTCACTGATTAAGGATTAAATCGTTTTCCTGCAGATCTGAACATAATCCGAGCTCTCGAGTGAAGTGCCTACGGTGAATAGGAACTCCCTAATTATGCATGACTCAAACCCATCTCCATGTCAAGGAACGCTATTTAAAAATAAGATGCAACCTTAAATCCATAAAATGTCTTTGTGTTGTAGATTGCATTGTCCAAGCTCATTAAGAGCTCCAATCTTTTTTTTAATCCCACTGTTTCATTTCCCCCTGCCCTGATTTATTTATCAATTTTTTTTACGTTTCTAATCTTCTTTCTTCCTGTTTCATCTCCCCCGCCTCCTGATTGCTTTTAGTTTCATGTCCCTGTATTTGTCTCCCTTTCTTGGGTGCACCCCGGGTCAGCAGTGGGATATTTCAATTGCTCTGAACAGGCAGAGCTGAAATACTCTTGTAATACTGCAGTATGTCATTGCAGTCCTCATAGTTCACTATAGCGATTTGGCCACTATTATACAATAGCCTTTTAGGTGCGTATTATGAAAAACTGAATGGCTAACAGTGTATGTGATTTTATAGTACAAAAATAAATGCAATTTTTAATGCCTAGGAGGAACTACTGTACTTTAATGATGATTAAATCACAGAGATAATACAGGTGTGTGTGTGTATATAGAAAAAGTAACTGATAAACTGAAAACTCACTGTTTTCATACATTTTTAATAATGATTAATTACCTACAATGATTCAATTCTTTTTTTTTCTTCATCAATATTTCTACTGATTGATGAGTAGCCTGTTGGATCCTGAGTAGAGGATATGTTTGCTGTTTCTGCATATATATATATATATATATATATATATATATATAGGTAGTACTTTGTTTAATAATGGAGATATACTGTTCCCTCACGGGTTTAAATTTAAAGGATACTAAAATATCTAAAAACAGAACTTGTAAATTAGCTCCAACACATGACAGCAGTGAAGTGGTGTGGCTGTGAGGAGTCGCTCTCAAGCAGGGTTCAAGGAAATTAGCACTGACTTCCTGACACAAGATCCAAGTGAGGCAGGAAGAACAGAACTTCAATTAAGTCTCTGCAGGTCTGTGCTTTTTATAGAATTGCAAAGGGACATTTTTCAGAGAGCAGTGGTATGTAGATACTGAATGTAGATTCAGAAATGCTTACCATTATTGCAAAGGTGGTAACAGTGGTAGCCCTCATAAAAGTTTACCACGGTAAATTTGCACGGTAATTTTGCAATTTTCTCATACGTCTCCCATGGTTTTACTATGTCTTACCATAGTTTACCTTGGTTTGCCATGTCTTTAAATATACTTTACCATACCTCTCTGGGTGTTACTGTGCTTACCTATGCTTTCACGATGGTACACGTGTATAAGGGATATCTATTACCCTATTGATCCCAACAGGGGGATCCCTAAGAAATGATGCATTGGCAGAATGTTTATTGTGATTCTTCATGTAATAATGTAGATAATATCAAGTCCAATGACAGAAGAGAAAAATGAGCGTCGAAACCATGCGGTGTATAATAATGACATCAGGGGAGAAGCAGAGTGTGACAGATACTAATACCCCAAGCCTCAGGGCAAATCTCCCGTATATAATACATGTCTGTCTTTCCGGGTGAACTGGGGAGTGTAGCAGGATAGCGTCAGGAATGAGACTCAGAGACCAGAAAGCTGCAGGTTAAAGTGCTAGGGTACACGTTTATTAACCAGCAAACAAAAACACAAGAACAAATAAACAAGCACAAGGGTCAAAATAAAAGGTTAAACAAAACAATTCAGCTGTCAGGCTGGACATTCACCTTCACTGACTAAGTTCTCCAACAACACATACACTCTTTCGCTCTGCCACAGTGAGGTACAGCCTTCATGCTTTCTTTGATATCCTTTATAATCAGCTCCTTGTTGACACAGCAATTAACACAGCTAAGGAGGGACTAGATACCAGCTAAATGAATACATACATACATACATAGGGAAAGCCCAGTGATGAATGAAGATCTGAAAGACAGTGATTTATAGTATACTGTAGTAGAGGTTCTAGATTTTCAAACCATTCTTTATTACTGAAAAGTAACACAGACCGGGGTTTGGGATGCATGTCTGATGCATATCTGAAATAAGTATTGTGTTCGCACTTTTTAGTAACTTTATTAACTTTATAGAAAGACATAATTTAATGGTTCCTGGGTCTGATGCTGAAAAAGAAATAAAAATGGACACATAGACAAACATGTCAGTGTGTTACAGGATTTTTATTGGAGTTCTATTTCCTGTTCTACCCGTTTTTGATGCCAGACATTCTGTATTGGCAGGTCTGGATCATTTATTAAAACAGCTCCTAAGAATAATGTACCCTTCTGTTTATAGCACTGCAGATTTATCATGAATGTGTGCGGATTGGTTCTCCTGCCAATTAATAAACAATTGGCCGAGCGGCAGATGCAAGTAATAAACAATGCACAAAGGGTTTTCCTGTGTGCGTTCCTGACATATTCCAATAAATATTTAAAGGCACTGGTGCTTTTGGTTCCTGCCCCAGTTGACTCCGGGCTTAAAGACCACACAATTTAAAGTTTGTGCTGCCTTTTCTGAGAAAATGTTTCCCTTCCTTACTGTAAATAATTGTTTCCCAGGAGATTCGCGTTGTCATGTTTCACAATGCTGAGCAACAATAAATCACTCTCACCCCGAGGGTAGAAATATATCCAAGCCTGCAATCTATTAATGCGTTTAAAATGAAAGTAAAATAAACATGCAGGCAGCTAATATCAATTATTAAGCAATTAGCGCCCGTCAGGGGCTGCAAACACGCCTGCACGTCTAAAGCACAGCCTGAGTAAATTTGTTCTTTGAGAGGACAGCGCTTTTGGAGCGACGGTTTCCCTCTGTAAAATGAAAATGCTTGCAGATCTGATAGCTAAGATGAATGGAGTTCCAGCACAGTCCTTGGTCACCCTCTCCAAAGGAATGTCTATGTGTCAGTGAGAGAGGAGCTGTTTAGTGCAAACCCCATTTAAAAAGATGATTAATAAAACAACAGCATGGAAGGTTCTCTTTTCTTTAACTGTTTCACTGAGTAAAAGCATTGCATAAAGAAAAAGCCCACTACTGCTGTTTTTTACAGTATAGCAATAGATATCTACCGTATTTAAATATATGTGGGTTGTGATCTGGCTTAGTGGTATGCCAATTAAGGTTTGAGGGGAGAGGGTTATTTTCTTAATCTTCATCAAATTCTGAAATTAATATGAAATGTATTGGCAAGGTGCATCTAAACACATTCCTTACAAGACCAGGCTTAAAAGAAATCAAATAGACAGACGTGTATTACACTGTGGAAGGTCCTACCCTTGACTTATCAATAGTTACCTAAAAGTTTTCCATTAGAATTTAGGATTGGGTGTTTAAAGTTGGACTTTCACTGCATTTTGATTTCCCCTGCACCCAAGATTTCAGGAATCTCATCATGTCTTCATTTTGAAGTCGTGTTTTCTCATTTAAAGAACGCATTGCAGACATTTTCATGAGTAAACATTGAAATCGCATGAGGAACCTGTTCCCTGCAGTAATTGCCAGGGATCCTAGGAATCTGATTGCTGCGGAATAACAAGAAAAAACGCTTATTTTCTATGCTAACACAGAAAAACACAGATTTTCTATGTTTTGAGATATTTTTTAGTTTTACACTTGGGGAAGAGCAAAAAACATGTCCAGATGACGAATACTTCCTGTGTTAAAAATCAAAATCAAAGAAACAACCCTTAAAACGTTGCCACTGATGGCACTATGCAAAACCCCTTTTAGAATATAAATAAAAAGTGTATATAAATAAGCACTTTACCTCCAGGGTCCTCACAAAGCTGTGTCTAAATGAACTGATACCAAGTGGAAAATAAATTGCACCATGCAGCTGCAGTAACCCATGCTCTTGTATTTCTTTCCTCTTCCTAATTTGCAGGAGTCTAATGCCCCGGACTCTTGACACCCAGATCACCATGGAGAAGACCCCCAGCTACTTTGTCACCAAGGAGGCCCCCAAGCGGATCTCCAACCTGTCCAGAGATACCAAGCTGATAGTGGTGGTCCGCAACCCTGTGACCAGAGCCATCTCGGACTACACACAGACTCTCTCCAAGAAACCAGACATACCCAGTTTCGAGGACCTGGCCTTCAAGAACCGGAGCCTGGGGCTGGTGGATACCTCCTGGAACGCCATCCGTATCGGGATGTACGTCCTGCACCTGGAGAACTGGCTGCAGTACTTCCCCCTGTCCCAGATCCACTTCGTGAGTGGGGAGAGGCTCATCACCGACCCGGCCGGGGAACTGGGAAGAATCCAGGACTTCCTGGGCCTCAAAAGGATTGTGACCGACAAGCATTTCTACTTCAACAAAACAAAAGGGTTCCCCTGCTTGAAAAAGCCAGAGAGCAGCAGCTTACCCCGTTGCCTTGGCAAATCGAAAGGCAGAACTCACATCCAGATAGACCAGGAGGTCATAGAGCAGCTCCGAGACTTTTATAGGCCCTATAACTTTAGATTTTATGAAATGGTTGGGCACAATTTTAGGTGGGACTAGTTTTGAGGGTATGTAGCTGTACGGTACAGAACAGTAAATTAAAATGACGTCTTCCATGCAGTCTGGATTATGTCACTTAGTCACGGGCATAACTGCCGGCTCCCCGCTATCATATATTAGGAGCCTTCTGGTGAAATATGTATTAAATAGTAATTGGCTGATGAATTATGATTAAGGCAATAGCGATTAGTTTATATTAACTAATGTAAAAACAAATTAAAAAATCAACTAAATAAAATATTTCAAAAAACACGTCAGTGCATCACAGTAGCTCCTAATTCAAGGCATGAAATCAAGGTGTGATTATTATTATTATTATTATTATTATTATTATTATTATTATTATTATTATTATTATTATTATTATTATTATTATTATTTTATTTTTTTTATCTAGAGATATATGTGACAGTACTAGAAATTATTCTCATTCCTTACTACCAGAAAGCAATTTTAACATCTTCAAAAGTAATAATAATAATAATAATAATAATAATAATAATAATAATAATAATAATAATAATAATAATGAATAATAACAATGTAGTTAACCAGTGACTCCTCCTGCCGTTATCATACCATCAGCATCGGATAGATCATTCAAGACTCAAAACGACAGGACTGAAATAAAAGAAGAACTGTGCCATTGATGAATTTCTGACCAACTATACTGGGACTGCAAGCTTAAGTGCTTTTAAATGATTACCGTTTTGCTATATGAAGAGCTAATAAATAAACACATAAATACATAAATAAATAAATAAATAAATATAACCATGCAAATGGTGATGTATGCTTGAAACAAATGTCAAACTTTATTGTAGTGTAACAATATTTTGTCCTGTGAATAAAGCACAGATGTATGCTATGGTAATAGGTATTGCACCTGTTCCATTGTGTCAAGGTGGAAGGGGTATGCAAATTAAAGAAGACAAGCCCTTACATGTTGTAATATTTCTAAAGCAATGTATACAACAGATGTTGAGAGATCCAGCATTTATATGCCACTGGTTGTGATTTGTGGCTTTGGAACCCCAAGCTGTAGCATTCAGTAGACTTCTCAGGAGCTGTGAACAAGTCATTGTGACCTGCTGCACATGTTGAAGCCTGAAAAAGACTTGAACACAGCATGAAACTCACAAGTGAAAACCTCAGTATTTAGAAACAGATCAATCAAACCCCAACCTGTGCCCATGAAGCAGAACAAAAGAAATACGCCATCGTATCCGATATACTAATGCATAGCTCATCTCACAGCATTCTCGCTTTTGGGGGGTTTTTCACCTTGCTCTTACTTAAAGGTCTTTTAGAGCACGACTGACGAGCACATCTGCTTGCCTTGTATTTATTTGCAGCAGACACCCAGGATCTTTCTTTTTCATGTTTTTATGCAATGCTCCGTCAGTGAAGTGCTGTGATTTTAACCAGAAATGCTTGTTGCAAATATGCTTGTGACTACAGGGATTATTGTGTGGTGTCAGGGGTCATTTTAATGTGCGGGTCCAAATACCCCACCCCACCGTAAATACGCTCAGACGTGACTCCACAGAAAGTGATATTTTAAATTCATATATTCAACTTCATATTGAACTTGTTAACAATGTTACTAAAAGCATGTCTTATTAGTGCACTTTACAAACTAATAAGCATATGTAAACTGTTAATAATGAATGTAGGAAAGGGTTGTGATCTCTAAAAAAAATTTGAAAAAAAGACACTAATAACGAACACTTAGGGAGACTAAGTGTTCGGAAAGACATTCTGATTCGGAAAGACATTGTTTTGTACAGACGTGAGCAAAATCCGAGCGTCCGCCTTCATTTTAGAAGGGTTTGAAGCTGGTCATGAGAGGTAATTGAGCTACAAAGTTGCTTTCCCATTCCACGTTTTAATTCTGTCACGTTTCAAAGAAAGGCCCTTTTGTTGTTAACCACAGCCATATGAAAGAAGCGCATGATGAAAAAGGAGCCTTCAGGCACAGCAGATACAAATGGAAAATGAAATCAAGAGCCACATTAATGAGATCAGCCCGATTCCATTTTCCAAAGTACAGTATAAGCCTGACACTTGCCTACTTTTCAGTTCCCCAATTAAAATCAATTTAAACCATTCATCGGCTGTTTTGTATGATTTAGTTGCGAACTATCCATGGTTCTTGTGTAAAAGCTAATTATGTAATTCTTCCTTAGCTTTGCTGTCTGTTTTGAATAACCTTTGTGAAGTAATGTAACCAACAAAAAGGCAGTTTCTGAATAAATCTGTCTGGGATATTCACTGAGATCCCCATATCTCTGCCGAGCGCGCTTGGATGTTATCCTGCAGCGATACCCAACTCCCGTTGGCAGTATTAATGTTTTTGTTTTGTTTTTTAAAGAAAATATGAAATATTCAAAGACTCTTTAAAAGGGAAACATCTGTCCCTGAAACTCAGCACACAGCATACAATTAACAGAGGACTTAATTAAACCTGAAGCTGTGCTTGATTTAAAAACAAAGTGACAACGTCTGTCAGTCGCTGAATGCTTTATTTAGGGAGGTCTTTGAGGAATCACTAGAATCTTTTTTTAAATTTTTTTAAGCATGTTGTCTCAACGTGAAGTGAGAGACTGAAACTTAACTCCTTGTGTACGATCACATCCAAAAGGGAATGAAAGAATATTTATAACACTACAGTATTTCTACAGTTCAACCTGTGGAGTCGTTGTTCTTTTTAGGGGGCCCTTGCCAAATGTACAAGTTTATACAAATTGTAATAGTGATTGATGCTGGGGCCTGATATAGTGTAGCTGATCCAAGCTGTTATGGATTCTGACCCCTGTCAATGAGATCAGGTTAAAATGCTATCCCTGTTACTGCTACCTGGAAGTATTGCAGAGTCAAATCAACATTTTTTTCAATATATACTGTAGCTCAGTTTTGCCTACATCCCAGACAGGGGCATTGTTCTTGTAATGGGGATTTGTAGTAATAAATAGAATTTGTAGAAATGTTTTCGTGTTCCGCGCCTCTGTGGTTTTACATGCAGTGGAGAATTGTGAAACACGTTTCCCTTTAATCCAGAACGAGTCAAAATTACAAAATAATTCTGTGCTGTCAATCCGCTGTCCACTGAGATACCACAGGCACTGCCTTTGGCTGCCAGAACCTCATTAAAATGCTGCTGTACCTTTAAAATATGTTCTCTGACACAGCATGGGCCTCCAGGGTTAACCTGCATGCCATATAGGGGAAGGGGGAATAGGTCAGACTTGTACTGCATGCAAATGGTAATAAATTATAAATCAAAATGCAACATCAAATATATGTTCAACATTTCATTCCAAGGGGTAGGGAATTTGGGTGCCTTCTCGACTGCTTGAGGACTCATAACCAATTAACAAACAACCGCCCCAACTGGCACCTATTGCCCAGCCTCAGGTCTGTTCACCCTAGACTTGCAATCCAATGGCAATGTTGAAGTTGTAACAAGACTTATAGGGTGTGATTCCAATACCCCCCTCCCTCATCCTTCTGAATATCATGGCTGTGCTGCACCTCTGTTTAAATATTAAAGATGCAACACCAAACAACCAAAGCTGTTGACCTTTTTTTTTTCTTTTGTATTTTCGTTATTTTCTTTTTCTTTTTTTTTTACCAGCTTTGGTTAATCTATAACACAGTAAAATGAGAAAATATTAACAGTGAATAAAAACCAAAATTAAAAAGCTCGAAGGTTTAAGTGAGTTGTTTTGCCAACTACTTAGACGAGGCACAATTAAGAGACAATGAGAATATTCGCTACAGGCAGTAATAATGAAGAGAGATTGTTATTTGAAACTAAGCGCTTTGATGGCATGCCACTTTGGTTAAATCAGATTGACAGTGTGTGTGTGTGTGTGTGTGTGTGTGTGTGTGTGTGTGTGTGTGTGTGTGCGTGTGTTTTCAAGCAGGGTAGCGCGTCTGTGTGGCAAACTGGGATCTGTAAGCAATTAAAAAAGCTTAATTTGTTATTCTGTGCTGTACTGCAGTAAACCCTGCAGTACAGCTCCTGAACCAATTGGATTGTGTGTTTAATCACACATCACAGCTCCTGAACCAGTCGGATCGTGTGTTTAATCACACCTCACAGCTCCTGAACCAATCGGATCGTGTGTTTAATCACACCTCGCAGCTCCTGAACCAGTCGGATCGTGTGTTTAATCACACCTCACAGCACTTGAACCAATCGGATCGTGTTATTAATCACACCTCACAGCTCCTGAACCAGTCGGATCGTGTGTTTAATCACACATCACAGCTCCTGAACCAGTCGGATCGTGTGTTTAATCACACCTCACAGCTCCTGAACCAATCGGATCGTGTGTTTAATCACACCTCGCAGCTCCTGAACCAGTCGGATCGTGTGTTTAATCACACCTCACAGCACTTGAACCAATCGGATCGTGTTATTAATCACACCTCACAGCTCCTGAACCAATCGGATTGTGTGTTTAATCACACCTCACAGCAGTCTTGTTTTGTGAACAGCACATGCTCTGGCTAGTCCAACCTCATAGCGATTTTGTTTTTGATATTCAGGGATGTAATGGGAAAATACAACCACCAAGAACCCTTCTCAAAAGCATTTCATTCGTTTTGCTGTTTACCTTCTTTTGCACCTCACACTTTTGTATATTTCCTCTCAGCTCTCTCATGCTTTCAACCAATTTCCCATTATGCGCGTCGCAGTGGTCGGGATGAATATTTCCAGTGCCTTGCGCTTGCAAAAAGCCAGGAGATCTTGTATTGATTTGTTATGATCATAGGCAGGACTAACAATGCAATTACGCACACCAGCCAGTTTAACCTTCAAAAGAAAATATCAGGCGAGCAAGCCGAGATGCTGTAAATGTCATGAACTTTGCAGGACCCTGGAGTAATCGACACCAATGTGTTTGTATACAAACAATACCTCATTAAAATACTTCCAAAGCATTAACCATTGCTCTCCTCCCCAAAAAGACACAGGACATGTGAGGAGGAGACAAGAATGTGTCAGTCCGGAAAAACAATCAAATTCACATGTTTTGTTTTAGGAGGGCAAGTACAGCAGTCAAAACTGCTTGATGGATTTCAGGCTCCTGTTTTAGAATGCATGCTGAGATGCACTGAACTTACTGTGCAGGTAGTGATAACTTCAATACTGGGGGAAAAACAGGGGAGAAAATTTGGAGCTATGGCACCAGGGTACCTCATTAAACATTGCATTCTGGTGCCAGCAGACATGAAAAGAGTCTGTGATGAAATACATGCAGAATGAATTTAGATCTTGCATGACCAACAGATATTGAAATGCTGCTTTGACTTTTGCCGTCGATGAGAGGGGTGTGGCAGAATTTCCTTTTTAAACAATAGAAAGCAAGTAAGCATGATTACAAATATGGGTGTGATTAGATACGGAGTACATTTTGCTTAATATTTACTGTAACACAAAACACTAAAAACTTCAAGATCCCTAGAACAGACTCCAAGGAATCATTCTCCATTGGTGAGAAATGGAACACCTTAGAAAGGTGCTTGCTGTTTAAAAAAACCCTTCTTCAAAGAGACAGAGACAGCAAGACATATAGTGGCATTATAGTAACAGTACTGCATTACTCAAAACTTGGCAAGATTTGACTTTGTTAAACTGGCAACCAGCTGGCAGAAACTAACAATAATATAATAACCCTAGGCTGCAGGAAGGGTGAGTCTAGAGTCCTGCAATGAATCTATTTTGGTGTGAATGTACAGCAGGATTCAGTAAACTTCTTTTTAACAGTGTGAGGGAATCTTTTTAACATTCTTATTAACAGTGTGAGGGAATCTGCTGTTGGTATTTCAGAAACAGAGGGCAGATCAGGTCTATGACTTTGCTTGCAAATGTTGGTGACAATTCATCTCATCCCACTGGGTCTCTCTTCCTACAACTTGCTGATAAACAACAACGAGCTTCCTGGAATGCATCCCCTTCATGAAAGCAGTAATGCGGCTTGATAACATTTGTGTTTTCATGCTGTACAGCGAACAGTGTTGTCTAAACATTTGTGAACAATCAAATATATGACTTGGTGTATTTGATCATGTATAGCTTTTTATACACGGCTACCTAATGGTCACTAGAGGTCAGCATCGTTAGCACAAAGAAAACAAACAGTGCAACCTTAAGGAAGTGACATTTAAGTGTCTTTAACAGAAAGAAAAGCAGGATTATTTAAATGCAGGCGTAATGAGCCATTCCTGCTCAAAAGGTTTTTGACCCAAATAGAACACTATCCTCTTGGCCTAGAGCTCTGACTGGGAGCTGTATCGACTACAAGCCAGCAAATTGGCAATTAGACGATTTGGTGTGTGTGTGTGTGTGTGTGTGTGTGTGTGTGTGTGTGTGTGTGTGTGTGTGTGTGTGTGTGTGTGTGTGTGTGTTATTCAAATGAATTACTGTAAGTCTTCTCAATGATACTGGGGTAAATTAGAAAAAGGTGAGACAGGGATGCAGAATTGGCACGTTTGCCGAATATTGCCTGTTTCTATATTGGGAGTAGTCATGTGTGTGTCTGTGACTGCTTGGAATTAAGTAGAAAACACTAACCAGATAGCACACTGTAGTCAACTAATGGTAGTTTAATAGTTCAGTGGAATAAATATAATACAGTGTGCTTTATTTTCATTAAAAACTATTGGGAATATATATGCAGTGGGTGGAGGTCCCACACTATTATACTCTATATTATTATTATTTGTTTATTTAGCAGACGCCTTTATCCAAGGCGACTTACAGAGTCTAGGGTGTGTGAACTATGCATCAGCTGCAGAGTCACTTACAATTACATCTCACCCAAAAGATGGAGCACAAGGAGGTAAGTGACTTGCTCAGGGTCACACAATGAGTCAGTGGCTGAGGTGGGATTTGAACCGGGGACCTCCTGGTTACAAGCCCTTTTCTTTAAGCACCGGACCACACAGCCTCATTTGTCTGCTTGATTTCCTAAGAAACGCTATGCAGTACAGTTGGCATGTTCCTCACCTCAAAGACGACACCTTTTGAAAAGTGCAATCCATGCCTGTGACATCATTCTCCAATCAATCAATCATCAATCAATTTATTTTTATATAGCGCCTTTCATGGCAAGCCATCCCAAAGAGCTTTACAAAACAAGCACAAATTAAAAGATTAATTCTCCACACACATCCTTCATAAAATATGTATTTAGAATTGAATTCTCCTACAAGAGAACCTCGCTGCCTTATTGGAAATTAGTCTTTGTCGATGCCCCTGAATCTGCAGAACACTGTTGCCCACCAGACCGTTCCTATATTCACTTTATGTCTCACATCTTCCACATCACCTCTCATCTGCCTGCGTCCACAGACACCTAGGATTAGTTTATTCAAAGGCATTTTTGTCTAATGTAAAAATGTTTGGTTGCGTTGTCTGATACCACTTTACATCTGGCAGCGTGTGATGTGCCTCTCCATCATTCATTTCTCCTGATCAATGATACTGTATCCTTGGTGCCATTTGTGTGTGACCGATAAGGAACATAATGCACTGGGAAAGCGATATTTCAAAACTTACCAAGAGAAAAGATGTTAAGGCTACCAAGGCAGTGATTAATAACATTAAGTCTGCATTAAGTCCCGGGGCAGCTATGATAGCGAAAGAAAATAAATAAGTTGTTCGAAAAGAACACTTTTGCCTGGAGGCATCTATTAACTTTAAAGGTTTGAATATGCTTTGGGCAATTAGCTCACAGAGAAATGCTGCTTGAAGCATAGCCTAACAGAAACATTTCTCTCACATGGGAGTCCTCCAAATGGCCTTTCAATGCATTTCTCACTAATGCTCATTATATTTATTCCCTGGATCTACATCATTTCATATGAAATGAGAAATAAAACATGAATTCAAAAAGCAATGGATAAAAAAAATGTCTAGGTCTCAGATAGAAATCTGTTAGCTCTACACTTTTTATTTCATTTATGAATTTCTCATAAAGTTTCCCTGAACGTTTAATGAACAAACAATGTTGATAGCCAACTTATGGTACACATTTATTTTCCTTTATTACGCAGACAGCAAACAATATTTCACTGTCCCCTAACCTAACACATACACAGAACGATACCTTATAAAGCTGACTGCTGCTGAAACCAATCCATTCCAACCAGGTCATAAGGCCTGGGAGATAATTGCATTTAAGTCCTTCGCATTTACTGGCATGCTAATGCTGATGTCAAAAGAGTTTTTGCTGTACTCTTTTTGTAAGCACATGTTCTAAACTGTGTCCATTGGACCCTTAAATGAATCTATTATTTTACTTAGATCATTATTTTAAGATGTGCATCCAAACTATTCCCTCAAAAACTGCTTGTAGTGTTGCATTGTTAACTCATTGGTGAAGCATTGTACACTGAAGTCTGTTCGGCCCAGGTATTCTTCCCCACAATCAGCCTTGTGGAGTCTTTTCAGAAGCATTGCTTGCTGTAATTGAGTTAGTAAGCAGAGACAACAACAGAGAATCATACAGAACACACATTCTAGGAAATTAAACATGTAAGATATTAAATGTTAGGAACATAAAGATGACTGAAAGCATGCCTTTCAGCTGTAGTACAGGAGGACGGTGAAATCTGTTCATTTGAAACAGTCAAATTGCAGCTGATTTCCCATCTTCCAGTTCACGAAAGATGAGCTGAATAGCACGCACATTCCCAGAGGTTCAAAGCGTTGGTCCTGGAGCCCTCGGGAGAGCCTGCTTTTCAAAGACAGGTGACCAATTAGAGAAGAGGAGGAGCTCACCTGAAGAACACTTTAAATGCAATCCCAACTGCACAGCGTGATTTATTAGGAATGTCTGATAGCACCATGAGCATCCTGGTGTCGTGAGGACAAATTAAACTGAAAAGTCTCCCTCACTGCTGATATTAAATGAAGCGAGACTCTGGTATTCATGTGTTCTTACTGTTCACACTGCAGCGATACATGGAGTGAGGGGAAATGTGGAAAGCTACAGGGAACTCCTCTCCTAGACAATTCAAACCTAATGAAATATTATTATACACAATTTTTGTTATGGTAATGGTATAGAACACTCCATGTTCCCACTTTATGAATCAACCGCCTCACAATTCTCTCATACCAGTTCATAATGTATACATAATAGTATTTCTCAATGGAGCAAACTCGTACACAAAACCCGGGACAATATCTGGTTTACCAACAGCGTATGCAACTAAAAATGATTGCATGTCTCACTAGTTGTGTCTCTCAACAACGGTTCCCAAGTCCACCGAAACCGCTGCAGCAGTAAGCAAGAGAAATGATCCCTGTAAAGTATTCATGTTTTAAATGGCCTACAATATCTGAAGATACAGGCATTATCATTAGGTTTAGTCCACTGGGCTCCCTCAGCTTTCCCTTGAGATTTCTTACCCATCTTAATGCACGTAGTCATTAACTAATGATAATGAACATGTATCTGGAAGCTTTTGTTGAAATTACCCTTATATAACCCAACCCATTAGGAAGATAAAAAAACATTGACTACTCAATTATTATTATTATTATTATTATTATTATTATTATTATTATTATTATTATTATCCCTGTGCAGTAGTGTCTCTAATCACTAATTACCATACAGCTAAGCTTTTCATTTCAATCTAATGGCGGTAAAAAAAAGTGTCAAAACACTTATGGGAATCAACCAATTAGTCTTAATACAAAGCTTCATAATTGTTACCTGTTTTCATACAAATCGTTGGTCATTTTCCATGCATTATCTTCTAATAAAGGTGTTTAACTGCGTGCTGCTACTAGATAGTGCATAGCTGGTAGGGACTTGTTTTAAACAACATATTACGTCTGACCTTCATTATTGCAGCTGACTGCACTTGATAAACACCATTTAAACCTGAATGGATATTGGGGCTCTGAGACGATGTAAAACACGCCTTTGCTTTGACATTCCCCTGTGGCCGTGACTGCCTGGAAAGAAAGGTAAATGTTTCTGAAATTAATTTGTCATAGAAAAAATAATAAATCACGGCCTGTAACAGATGCTTGCTTTTCCTTTCCATAGAGGACAACAACTGCACTGTTCTTCTATATGATACAACAGCCCCGTGGCAGAGGAATAGAAACTGATACTGTTCTCTTAATAAACACGGACTGTTTCAGTGACTCAGGCAGGGGCTGGTGTTACAGGGTTAAACCTCTCCTAGAAAGCACTCATTATAGCAGCTGGTTGTTTTAATATATATGTAGTTGCATAAAATATAGCTGGGTTACCACAAGTGCATTGACTTCATGAATTAATGTAAGTGTTACTGTCAATACAAAATCAAAATGGTATGTGTCATGTTTAGCGTTGTGGTATTTACTTTATAGGAACTCAGCAAGAAATCACTTACAATAATATGCAGTTAATTGCAGGCATCTTCTAATTATAGGTCCCAACTGTTAATAGCTCATTAAAATATTATATTTGTAGAACACACTGTTCTATTGTCTCGCACCTCCCAGCTTTTATAAACACCACCTTATTTAGAGGCACTCCTGATTACCAGATCTCTCTCTAAAATACTGCTCGTCTTCATTTCTTTCTTTACAAAGACTTTCTTATCTGCAGACTATATTTCCTGAAAGGCCCATAGACTATTCGAAATGCCCTATTATTAAGAAATCTGCAGAATTATCTGAAGACATCACGATCGTGCCAATTGTTAATTTGACTGTCACAAGGTTGGGATAGGAGAGCAGATTTTTACTTGTCATCTCACTAAATACCTCCAAAGGTCTGTGGATCACATTCCATCCCAGATATTGTATCAGAAACAACCACAGCCCTAGTGTGGAACGTGGGCACTAGTATGCTATAGAACCCGGCTTTGTCAGCCAACAGGTAACAGCTGACAAATCCCAACCTTACAGTGATATGGCCATGGTGATTACTGATGATGATCAATATTGCCTTCTGATAAAAAGTAATGCTTTGAAGCAAGCTTGAGTTTGAAAAGCTGGGTTTGCCAGTCCACTGATAGGGTCAACTTATTTAGATTAGTAAATGGAGCCACTGACTTCAAGCCAGTGCCATCCGTTCGAACGATGTATGAGTCATAGCTTGAAAATCCAGTCTACTGCCACATGCAAAGGGCTGTGAAAAGCCACTGTTACAGCCTGTGTTCTGGAGCTATTAAGCCTTTAATTGAAGGCAACCATGCACAGAGAGTAACTTTATCTTCTATTTTTACCTCATATACTGCTCAGACTTGCATGCAAGCTGCAATTGGTTTCAAGTCCCTCCTTCACCAGTACTTTCCTGCTTCCAGTGGTTATTGAGTCAGTTTCACTTTTCCATCTTTTAAACCATCCAGCCCCGTATTGGGACACCTTTAATCCCTAAGTGGCAGTGCTGGGGATTTGGAGCCTGACCTAACCTTGTTCATTCAATTTTTATGTTGTGTAAAATTTGAACTCAATGCCAATCTTTTCAGTAATCCTGGTCTATTGGACAAGAATATTTTTTTGTCTAGCTTACTATTCGGCTCAAGTTCTCTATCCGTGAACATTTGCTTCCGTTTCCAATTCCAATGTTTTTAGAACGTATTCCAGTGTTCTTTTGAAAAGAAGCGATACTGCAGCACTTGATACAGCAGACACTGCATGCTAGATAAGGAACTGCTGCTATAATTATTATCGCTATAGTGAAAAAAGCAAAGCATCTGATATAGTGAAAGTTGTTGTGTTTTGCAGGCATCCACCTGCGGGATAATGTCAGCAGAAACGTGGAACGGAATTGCCTTCGATAATCCCAGAGGTTTACATTGTGTAATCATGCATTGCATCAACAGACACAATTCTGGGGAGATGTGGAACATGATATGGGTCCTCTTGTGTATCACGTGTGATGGGCATCGTGGGTGAGAGTTGATGACTTCCAAACGGCCTGTTCCACTTTCCTTTTGTGTTTTGTTACACTATCATGTCCTGTGTGAATGGAGCATCATGATAACAGCAGACTTAAACCAGACGACCCATTCCTGCCCGAGGGGGAATTACTGTTAAAGATGCCCGGCAGACAAAATTGCTTGGAAGTAATTTCAATATTATTAATTGTGCTAAATCACTTCTACTATATCGCCCACCAGGAGACCACATTCTGTGTGTCTGGTGGCTCTGGGCAAGTACATTACGGATCATCCTGAAAGGATTGGATTAATCCAAAATGTGTTTGTGTTATTAACAAGCAAGATCTCATTTTAAGGGCAATGTAGTCTGTGTTTATTTCAGTGTAATATTTGCAAGTATTCAAATTTTTGGGGGGCAATGCTTTTTTCCTTATTAACTGTTAATAAATAAAATTGTCAAAATATTAAAAAATGGTATGCCCTTTAAAATGTCTGTTTCGTGACCTCATTCCATCAAGAAGGCAACTATGGAGACTACCACAGAAGAAAACAAGATAAAAAGCTAAGAAAGTTACACTACACATAATCAATAACTACATGTGTACATGGAAATAATGGTAACACTTTACATTACAAGTGTCTCCAATTACTGTGTATTTACATAGTAGTTAAATAGTAAATACATGTGTGCTTAAACATAATTACAGTGTTATTATGTATAGTTACAATGTAATTCTTTTTGCATGATATTATGTAAGTTAGGGTTCGGTCTAGAGTCAGGGCTGGGGCTAGGATTAGGGTTGGCACATTAAGTACATTGTAACTATGCAAAATAACATTGTAATTAATTGTCAGAAGACCTATATTTACTATGTAACTACTATGTAAATACACACTAATTAGAGACACAATGTAACTGTGTTACTGGAATAACCGTATCTGTATACAATCTGATACAAAGTGCCCTTGATGCGTTTAATAATAATTTCCCATGTGCTGCTTCCGCTCGACCAAATCAGTCAGGGTTTATTTGTTGTAAACTCATCTGTATTGCTCACAAGCAGTCCCTGTTTACCTCACAGGGCTGCTCTCATCTTCTTGTGTCACTGCTCTACCTGATTATAGTCTTCCATTCAGCTCACCTGGGGCACATTTACATTACTGCTCTTCATCGCAGTCAACAGTAGGGCTTTAAACCATCAACTGTCAACCGACAGCTCAACAAAAACAGCAACTGACAGAAAAACTAGGGACTACACTATCTGAACAAACACAACTGTCATTGGCTCAGACAGGGGAAAATCACTATATATATACATACATACATATATATATATATATATATTACTATGTTAAAGGAATGAGGAGAATTCCACTCTACAAGTGAAAGTATAACAGACGATAGCATGAAAGCATGCAAACTACAGTTTTACAAAATAGAAATCTCTTAACTGAGAGAACATTGTGAAAGCCCCATCAAGTTCAAAGGTATTGCCTGGTGTACACTGTCCTCTTGATTTCTCATATGATTACCAAGATATTTTGCAAACAATGACAACAGTATGCTATAAAATCAATGTCTGCCATAATACTGTGTGCTGCCAACCTCAGAACGTGAGAGGCCTGCGTAGAAAGTGCACTAAAGGGAAGATTACTGGAATCATTTTTTATTACCTTTGTTGAAGGATTTTTGTGTGAGGGGATTTTTCAACCTTTGGCTTAACTGAGCATCAAGGACCAAAGCTTTGGAATCAAGTAAACCAGTGCATACATTTTTACTCGTGGGTTTGTCGGGCTCCTTCTCTTTTTATAACCAACGATAATGTTACCCGTTACAATACAGTTGCTGATGTGAAATGGTGCCTGTGAAAGCTCAGATCAGAAAACCTCTTTTAGTTATTTTCCCAGCGAATAAAGAGGTGTCGACTGGTGAGCGGAGAAGCAACAGTGAAATGCAGAGTACTTCAATAGCTGAACAGGACGGCTGCATAGCCTAATAGCCAACATTTTAATTTATATATTTAGGAGCAAGTGGCTTTTATCTTGCACTGAAATACATTTTGCTTTAATATAAATGAATGATCTCCCACTTCCCAGAGGCTAAGTATCAACAGTGAGGTTACTGGGACCATTAAAAACACAAAGACATGCTGAGAGTTGCATTCCCAGTCCTGCATGAGGGTGCTGAAGAAAGAGGCCGTGGGTGCTCTTGGCAGATCTGAGCTGCGTTTGTCACAAGACAGGTTGATAGGGCTGCTAATGAGAACCTGCCATGGGGCTGCAGGCTGGTGGAAGCCAATCAGCCCAGACGCTGTGGGCTATTGGGTAGAGCAGAGGACTGGGAGCCTGGGGACAACAGTACAATTAGGAAGAGTTACAGACATCCTGCACCTGGAATGAGGAGATCCGAATCAGTAAAGTAATGCACAGAGTTAAAGGTAATCTGTGTAATTGAATTCCATCCATTTTAAGCCAGCAGTGATTCACCAGCTATAATGAGGCACTAACTGCAGATGCACAGTGCAGTGCAATTATTTTAGGTTGTTATGCTATGCCTCACCTGTGGCATTCCTTCCTTTCTTTTTCTTTTTTTTCACATCCCACAAGCTATTTCCTGTTACGCCACAGATACACATCACAACCCTAGGAGTTGCCAGGGCTGGCTGTCCAGCATGGCTATTCAAACTGCTGGATGAAATCAATGGCAGTGCTCGGCCTATTAGCAAGGTGGAGTGATGATAGCCACCTTGAAGTGTACTGTGCACCAATACTGTTCATTTAAAAGCACAGTTGTTTTTTTTACATTTTCCCTGTGCTTTAGACCCTACTACATCATCTAGTAGTCTCTTCCATGCTTCCTACCTTCTGTTCTAAACTTACTTTCTCAGCTTTCATTTATGCCCTCTTGTTCTTCTCTCTGTTAAATTTGAAGTAGCATCGTGGGTTGTCTAGACCATTTATGATTTTAAAGACTTTAGTCAAGTTCCCTCTTTCCCTTCTTTTTTCTAGGCTGAAGAGATGTCATTATTTTAACCTCTCCACATAGCTCATGTCATTAAGTCCTGGGATCAGCCTAGTTGCCCTTCTCTGTACCTTCGAGGGCAATGATGTCTTTTTTGTAGTACGGTGATCAAAACTGCACACCGTATTCTAGGTGGTGTCTAACTAGAGCATTGTATAATCTTGGCATAACCTCTCTAGACTTGTATTCCATGTTTTTTGCAATATAGCTTAACTAATCAAAACTGTGAACTTGTTGTTGCTTGAAGAATAAATTATTTGCCTCAGGAATTTGTTCTAGCATTCATCAATAAGCTCCCAAATAAGATCCCACAGTAGTTTGTAATGCATACATCCTCAAACTTTCTCTTGAGAAACATCATTAATACGTAAAAAAACATGATATATCACAATTGGTTAAAAATCTATTCTAAAAAGCAGTCTTTTCTTAAAACGGGGATATTAAATATTTCACTTGTCGCATTATTCCCCATCTCGAGGACTGTTGACATCTTAAGAAGAAAAATACTTTCTCACCTTTTATCTTAAATTAGAATCCCTTTGTGATATTTCATTCAATGAAATCTTGAGCTAGGAAAGGTATTTTTTATCACAGTAATAATTAGTCCTTAAGTCTATGTTGGCATACCTCTGCTTCTTAATGCTGGTAGCACAAAGGTTCATTCCAAAGGCATAAGCTTTTAAGCCACATTGCATCAAGTCTTTTTATATATCTTAACTGGCTCAAGTAAAAGCAGTTTGATACTCATAGCCGTGGTTCAGAAATGTATAATGATGATTGACTTCATTCCTTTGAGTTTGCTCTTATCAAGGGTCTCTGAGTAATTATCAGAAAATGCCTTATTACCCAGGGAGCCTTAATCTACTGCAGTAATGCCATGGAATGGCTCTGGTGGCATAATAAACAGGAGAAGGCTTATGAGTAAGGACACAGTTTATATACTGAACAAGGACAGACAAGGCTTCAAGGACGGTAAAGAGATTTATTTCAGTCTCCCTCTACGTTTTTCATTAGCAGATGGGAAACATTATTGAGGGGCATGTGCAATGTTTTTACTCCAAATCAGTTGGGTTCCAAGTTCATGTTTTATTTTCAGCTAATCCTTTTTTTGCTTTATTGCTCTCAGCGCATTAACGCTGGCAGTTCTAGGCTGTGTTTGTGGACACCATGTCCCAGTGGTACGAAAAACTTCTTATTCTGCCTCTGGCTTCAAGTGAGATATACTGTAGAAGCTGGCAAGTAAAGCGTTCTCTTTCAATGACGCGGGTAAAGAGGCTCATATCAGTGAGACACACATCCTGATGAGTCATAATTTCTGCAGAAATAAAAAGGGAGGTTTGGAATAAAAGACTGAGAGCCTGGGAAAGCAGGTCACCCTGCTTTTAAAAATATTATAATCCATGCAGACCTTCCGTACTGTGCTAGTGTTTTACACATACTGCTGAATTGTTAATATTTTTTGAATCTCTGTTTAATTGAAGTCAGATTTAGTTGTCAGACATATATAATCTTTATTATTGTACGTTTTTATATAGGTTATATAGGTAGTTTTGGGCACATGAGATTTATGGCACGGATGACAGATTGGTAATGTCATTTAAAATGTGCCTTGTGTGAGCCATACTGGATCAATTGTATATTCCATCACAAGTTATAGGTCATTGCAATGCTCTATTATTCCAAATTCTATTACTGGAACCAATTATATAGCCATGATGGACAGAATGCCTCTACAAGCACTGTTCACACACACACACACACACACTCAGATCCAAGGCAAAGGTACTATTAGTACCATAGCAGTATTTATGTCAAGTATCCTATATCATTCAAACAGTGTTGCAGGAAGAGAATACATTTTACATTATGTCAGGGGGGTCCAATCACGGTCCTGGATTACCATTCCACTCCAGGTTTAACATGTAAAATGATATAATTAACTACTTAACTACAGGGTCTGGATCGAGGTTTAATTGGTTCAGTTAAAACATTTCGAACAGGGTTGGAACAAAGAGCAGGAGTGGAAGGACCAACCTTGGCCAGCCCTGCATTATTATATTATGCATATTATTATGCACTAGTATACAACACTTCTCCTATTTTTAACATGATTAAATCAATCCCCTTGTACGTTAGGATGACAAGTCGAAACGCGACCTCATCGATTTGGGGGTTAACTGGTCATGTTCAGCTCATCCTAACCCCCCTTTGCGATGGAGAAGCTTGTCAACTCAATCACATCAGTGGAATGGGGTTACACAAGAAATTATTTTAATCCACCGATTACCTTAATGTGAGATGAGGTTCTGCTACGTACAGCATGTGATTTGCCTCGCAGTTTTGTAACTCTTCTGGAACTAAGGGACTTTGACGTCTTAAGACAGTAACAAATCCATCTCCCAGAACAATGTAACAGGCCGATTGGCTCCTGGAATACCAACACATCTCGGCTTTCTCAATTTGACAATAAACCAACCAACTCCCTGTTTGAGCACCAAGGTATTTCAACCCAACTTAACCAACATATAAAAGCAGACAGCATTCCATTTTTTTTTTTATAAAATCGACGAACACTTACATTCACAAAGACAAAGGAACTCCCAGTTACGGAGTATGCTTATTTTGCTTGCTTGCTTATTTTTTCATCATAAGATTTTGCCTGTGGCAGATGCAGGGTAATTAGAAAACCCCAACTTTACCTGCGTCTTTAGATAGTCAGTCACCAAACTAAATTCCTTTTAATTATAGTGTTATTTGACTGACTGACTCTATTGTTACATCCTAATAGGATGGAAAGATAAAAAATGATGTAATTAAGAGCCAATTAAGCCCTAATCACCAACACTATTAATTATTAAACAGGCTCTTGCTGTATAGACGAATACCTAAGTATTTCTGCTGTCTGCATTTGAAAGCCACGCTGCTTGTTGCTAGCTCAAGGTGTATTGTACAGATCTCACTGCAGAGGTGTTTTACCTTCTCAAACCTCATGTGCTGTTGGAAAACAAGCATGAGCAACAAACATTA
This sequence comes from Acipenser oxyrinchus oxyrinchus, assembly GCA_030684275.1. Lineage (NCBI taxonomy): Eukaryota > Metazoa > Chordata > Actinopteri > Acipenseriformes > Acipenseridae > Acipenser > Acipenser oxyrinchus. The sequence continues at coordinate 32,971,164 of CM060262.1, read as the reverse complement.
CCAAGTTTACAAACTGTCCAACTAGGATTTCTAGCCTTTTGTACTCCTGAAAATGTCCACAGCTATATACACTTGCTTTTCCTTTCTTACCTGAATTCTCCCTTTTCTTGTCATTGTTGCACCCTTCTCTGACAATCAGCAGTATTCTGTAAGGCTCTGTAAAGCTTTTGCTCTATCCCAAGGCAAGACCGCCCTAACTAAAACAGAATGTGTTACTTTGTTTTAAAACCAGAGGACTGTCAAACCCAGCATTTCCAAGTTCATTGGATTGCAATGTTAACCTCTGCTGGGATTTAAGCTCTGAAAACGTAGCCCTCAAAAACGCTTTTATTTATAAACAGCCCTGTCTGTGTTGTGAAGAGAGCTGTGGGGGATGGGGTTTCATCAGCTGCGTACAAATCAATAAGGGAAGCATATTTGGGGTCACAAAACTTAAATGTGATTATTTTAAATGACCTACAAAGGCTTTCTTCCCTGAATACAAAAACATATCCTTATGAAATGTAGATGATGTTTTAACTGCATGCAGTAAATGTCATATCCTAATTTGCTCGGTGAAGCGACAGTGATACAAACTGATTAACATTTTACCAAGAAACATTAAGTAAACTAGTTAGAGTGAGTGTGGATGACTTAAGAGATAAATATTTTATACATGTACGGTTCGCTTAACAATTTTGCTGCTTACATAAGAACCATTACTTCAAGAGTTTTTCATGTGGGCTAATCAGAATTCCATGGCCTCATACAAATATACCAGAATTATTATACTTTGGGTTGGGCAAGGAAAAGAAAATATGGGAATGGAATAATTTTAATGGTATAAAGCTAACAAGAAACTGCAATCAGTAATCAGAATACTGAACAGCTCCTTCCAGAAATGAATTGTGTTACAGCACTAGAATTGTACTGTCTTTTTATTGTCTACAGGTTTCAAAGCAGTGGTGATAATAGCACTCTGCCAGCATGCATTTTTTCAGACCATTTTATGGTCACAAAAAAGAGCAGCATACCAGGAAACATTCTGCTAGTGTCATTTACTTTCTGCTTAAAGATGCAAATGTATTTCAAATTCTTGCCCTCCCTTCCAAATTGCTGGCAGTCTGTTTTCTATGCAGCTTGTGTCCCTGCTGCCACTTGGGTCACAGCACACACTGAGCAGGCCTGACACTGAACATCAACTTGGGGCACCAACGCTCAGGACTGCTTTGCATCCAATTAGACTAGAGAGACATTTAATGATAGAGCAATATATCATTTACGGCATGGAATTTGCTGGATTAGTCACGGTAAGACGCAGTTATGGAATTGAAAACAAAAAAAGACAAAAGCGTTTTTGTTTGTTTAAATGTATTTCTTGGAGAGCTTCTTCCTTTATGCTGTGTCATACTTTATACAAACCAACAACCTTGTAAACAGAATACAGAGCTGTGACTGGGAACACACTTTACCAACTAATGCTGCTGTCACTGTAGTTCAACATCACTGAAACAGGATTGTAACTGTGGATGTGGCCCAGCTAAACTGCAATTTAAGTAGTTTGTGGGTGCGGTACAAAAAGCCTATTGTAGTCTACTTGGGGTAGACTTGGGGCCCTAATTTGAAGTAAGTGCAAAGGCCAGTACAATTTGGTGAATAAAGCTAGCAATAAATGCCTCAGAACGACCGTTAAGCTATATAGATATGTTTGATTTTTGTGTATAAAGAACGTGTTTTCAGTTCCTCCTAGAAAACCTTGAAAGATGCAAATTTGTGACTTTTTATGAGAGATTCTGTACCATTTGAGCATGGTAAATCCATAAGGGATACACCAGAGAGTACAGATCTCTCATTGCCGCATGATGAATTCTGTAATGACAGCCTGTAACCCTGTCTCAGCTCTCCTCTTCAGTAGAAATGACATTGCCGTCCCACAAGGCCTTCAGCAATAATTGATTTCCAAAGAGTTCTCAGGACAGTTGTATTTAAGTTTTGTAAGTGTCTGTTAATGAATTAATGCACGTGTGGTGTCGATACGCCATTCAATTAGTGGGAAGCCTCATATCCCTTAATAGCTGTAATTAATGTAATGCATGTGAAGCAGAAAAAACGGGACTATATAATTAAGTGCTATAGCTGAGAATTATTTTAAGTGATCTGTCGATTCATCATAAAAATGAGATCCAAAAGGCTATTACTCAGCTGTCTTAATAGGAATTATTTTGGGACCAAATGGGGCCGAGGCTTTCTTTGAAATTATTAAAGGCAGGACCTGCTACTGCAACACCTGTCAAAACACATTTGTATGTGTGGCACAGTTTAATTGGTGAATATATAACATATGTTTTAACAATTAGAGGAAGGAAGGGAAAGTGTGAACATGGTTTTACCTGAGATGTTTATGGCTTACATTTACTAGGCTGGCTGAATGGAGGATCACCCAGACTACAGTGCTCCCACTTTATGACTCTATAGTCAGGAATAATAGTCATGTTCCTCCTTATACCGACCATGAAACTGCTAGTGGAAAATGGGAGCCATGACCATGCAACCTTGTAAAAAGGAAGCACAGTATTTAGTGGAGTATAGTTAGTTTTGTGAGTTTAAATCCTCTGCCTTGCTTTTTAATGATTGTTAACGCCTAGTTGCTCGTTCGTAAGTAGGTTTATTAGTGGGTTAGCCATATTGTTTAACCATTTGGGTTGATCAGTCATTTTTTGAAGTGCCGTACAGCACAGTCTCGATGTTGTGTGTTGAGATTTGCATTGGTAGGTCAGAAACTTAAAGAAACATGTAAATGAATTTGCTAAAGCATCGTTCTTCACAAGAATAGAATTAGACTGATTTCCATTTTTACAATTAGAGCTCACCCACTTACTTTAAAGTCTGATTAGGTGGGCTATTGTTATCTCTAGTGCAGCTCATCAGCATGAAGATTTGTTGCACTACAAGATGTTTACTGAGACCATGCACACGTAACCATGGTTAAAACAAGTCAGAAAACAGCATTTTCTGTGTAGGGGACTGCGTGAGGCTGAATATAGATTCAATACAGATTCCACCACCTGTTAAATTGATAACTTCTTTGCTCAAATGCCACAAGGCATAGAGAACTATACTGTCAGGCATTCTGAACGATTCAAACTAAGCACAGCATTCGTCAAAAAAAAAAAAAAAAAAAAACAAACAAAAATAAATAGCTGATAATAGCTGAACCATTTCTTTCAACTGCTGCTTTTTTTCCCTTGGTTTCATGTTGTGTGGAAAAAAAACACAGTCTGAAAGAAAGAAAATGAAATCTGACAAGCCAATGAGTAGAGCATCGATCAGGGAGAGGGGGTCTCATGCAAACGCCAGAAGCAGGGGCACGGGAATGGATTTAACTGCGGGAGAGCAACTCCACCATGGGGTTTGCTGTCTGCGCTGGATAGAAAACATGTGTACTTTAGTGCCAGCCAAGGCCAGGGAAAGTGTTCTGCTTATACTGTAGATGAGAGGAGCCTACTGCAAAGCACACATTGCATACTAGAATTAAGAGATCACATACAACCCTGCACCACGTAAATGTAGATGATTCTAAATGTGCACTGACCATCTGAAGATGGTCAAATATGGAAAATGTACTATACAGATTATAGTACATTTTCTCAGGTTGGTATTTACTAGTGACATACATGCATGAATACATACATATATATTTGTGTATTTGTATGTATATATATATAATAAATACATGCATGCTGTGCATGCAGAAATACCAGCGAGAAATTCCAGCCAGTGTTTATCAATATCTTCAACAAAATGTTTGACTTCCTATCAATATTTCAGATTACTGTGCATGTAGACAGATAGACAGAGAAACCATGGATCAAATAAATAGACTGGTTCTACAGCATATAGACACGGTTTTCCAATTCGTTGTCTCCAGATGTTATCTGCACTTCCATAGTTGATTTATTGTCTTCTTTAGCGTCTTCTCTTTATTTCTCCTTCTGAAAACTCATTAAGGCCATGTAAAGCACACTTGTATGTTTGCTGTCAGATCCCATCACTCCTATTTTATTTCTTCTGCAGACTCTTGTGTCATCATCTGACAATTACCAGACAGGTTGACAAGAGTTCATTTAATACCTGTAGAATTAGGACCTCGCTGAGAGTGAATGACGCTTACCATACTAAAATACCATGTGTATTTCCTTTGCAATTCTTATTTAGAGTTGCCTTAATAGTGTAGCTGGCTGTGTTCATCCAAAACTGACCACTAAAAGATAATAATATACAACCGATACAACTTGGTTATCAAAGGTATAACATTTATGAATGCCTTACACTCTTCCTGCCAGTAATGCAATGGGAGAATTCAAACTACAAGATATATGCTATATGACTGTCAATTGGAGATTTCTGGAACAGACAGGCCTGGACTGAAGGATTTTCCAGTTCGATTATTACTGTATAACAGGTCCGAGATACTGCTGGTTTCTGAGGACACTTCTCAAGATGACTTCATAATCCATTAAAAAAAATGAGTTGAAATGAGTATGTATAAAATGGAGAGGATTCGTTCCATTCCTACACGCTGGGGGTGGAGATTCCATTCCATTCCACAAGCTGTTTCGTGACAACCCTTTATTATTTATCTTCTTGGTCAAACAATCTCCTTCTATCACCATTAGATTGAGTTTCGGTACTTTCTTTAAACTTTACAGATTGAAGCTCACCTCTAGGTTAGGTAAGCATTAACTACAATGTCACTAGCTCTCTAAGTAAATACAGTAACACAAAAAAAAATCAAATGGCTACCCAGAGCTTAAATATACCATACAGTTGTTTACTGATGGAAATGACATGGTTTGAAACTATTCAGCCCAGATGGACCCCTGTTAGGTACCGGGCACTTGTGAAATGCAATCACCTTGCTAATTACATTTAACCACATTGCTTTCTAAAATCAACACCCTAGGGATGTAATTATCCTGATGTTAAAACATTATCCTTACCTAATAGTGCATGGAACATTGTTGTATTGCCACAGTATCAGTAACGCGTCATTGCATTGTCGAGGTGGAATCAAGGCACGTTCTTAAGGGGCAGTGGCCAAACAGCAGTGTGTGGTCAATTTAAATGGCTCCTAGCAGATATAGACACATGATTCACTTCAAGCTTAGCAAAAGAAGAGAGAGATGAAACTAAATGTTGGGAGTAATTAAGAAAACAGTAGAATGCCATTTATTATGGCTGGATAGTTTTAAAAATGTAAAGCATTTTGCACAGGCATTTTAACTGAATCTGATACAAAGCTTTTCTTTTTTTGACATGCTTTAGATCTCAGAACAAATATCAAACATTTCTGTTTGTGTTTAAAGCATTGCATTAAAATATATAATACATATGAACTAACAACTGTGATGAAGAGCACGGATGCACAGGTAACTGAACTTATGAACAGGACTGCCTCCTGAACTCTTCAAGCCTAGAAACTCAGATATTTCCAAGCTGCTATATTAATAACCCAGCATCTGACCCTGGATGCTTTTACAGATCATTATATTCCAATGAAACAACCTCCTATTGTCAAGATTGAACCATTCCAATTAATTGTAAATTGCACAATGAAGTGTGGAAAATCAGCACCATGGAGAGCAACATTACACAAAGGCATTGTGATAACTCCACCTTCGTGCTGGCATGTACAGTGCTGTATCCTGTATAGAATCATACAGACCAGGTAACTTCAATGCTACAGCTCACATGTAAAAACTAAACTGCACTTCACCATTAATGGGTCTCCCTTTGGCACCCATTTACAGTAGTTTAGCAAGATAAAATCTGCATGGTCATTTTGCAGTGTACTACTCAATGCATTTATCACAGTTTATAAATGTTAACCTCCTTTATCTAAGGGAGCTGTGGCATGTTTATTTCATGGTAAAGTTTTATAAGAGGTGGGTACTCAAGAAAAAAGAAAAGGGTTATATTTAATGGGGTCTGTATTAATGATCTGAACAATGGTGGATCTAATCAATGACGCGCTACAGTTTCTCAACCTCATTGTTGACTGAATAATGTCAATAAATCACAGCAGAACAATTAATATAGAGCTGAAGAGCGGTGCTATGAAGATCCACCACCATTTAGATCATTTAAATAAACCCCATATGTGTTTAACACACACACACAGCTTGCTGCCAGTGTTACCACTGTAAGCGGATGAACAGCCTCTCAAGGAAAACTCTACACCTATCCCAGTCCCTGATCCATGTTCTGTGACGTATGTCTAGTTTAAATACAGCTTGGAAGGCATTAGGTGGCGGTCCCATTTCTTTGGAATTAGTTCACGGTTCTTAAATTCATTGATGTTGTGCAGTTCCATTACGGTTTCCAGTTCATTGAAGCAATCAGCAGCAAAAAAGACAGGTGTCTAAACACTCATTAACAAAGTTGCTGTTTTATTTGCAGAGGGATGTACAGTATAGAAATAAAGTGTCAATGCCTGAATCAGTTATGTATTTATTTGTTTTTAATCCTTAACAGCTTGATGAGTCTGTAGCAAAACAAAGCTCCCATATTATTAAATGTTTAATAGCCGAGTCTATAACCCTGCGGTGGAAGCCTTTCACAGCCACGATTTTATGGGATGTTTATAACGATATCCTGGGATGCTTCCAAAGACAAGAGCTTTGATACATTTGCTGTAGCAGCCCATTTACCAGAGTGCCACTAGGGACTCGTAGCATTCTCTTCACGGAGATGATAGCTCCAGCATTCTGTGACTGTGCAAGTTAATGTGCAGTAAGCGATCGCTGTTGCATGCTTTAACTACTCTCATTAATTAGGTTCTACAATATTTTTGCTTTGTAACAGCCCCTCTATCGTTCTCAGTAATATTCTGCCAATCGAAAGACACAGTTACGCTTTAAGACCCTCGGCACTCTTTTCCCTGTTCGACGGCGCTGCACACCTTAAGAGTGGATTCAATCCAAAACTACTTGTTCTATGGCATCATTCAATCAAACGTTCCATGTGTGTTTTTACGAGATAAAGTAATCTTATGGAATGTTAACAGAAGAGTTTTGTATGTTTGCTAACGCAGGGTTATACTCATGCTGTACATATGGAAGCTCCATTAAATAGCACCACATTGAATTTACATTTCTTCCCTAACACATACATTGCATACAATGAACTTAACAGGTTTATTGGAATATTGCATAACAAGTGCCCGATCTAGTGGACCATAACAAATGTGTAAAGCATAAGGAAGAAAATCTGAATAAAACAGTCTTCTCATCCCACTGAAAGTGCAAACGTGATGCAAAGAGAGAAATGGTGGATCAAGTGGATTAAGGTCCTAGAACCATTACATTATATATAAAATCAGTATGGGTTAATGACTGTCATGCTACTTGAATACAGCATGACTTGAGCTCCACTACGCGCATTATTATTATTATTATTATTATTATTATTATTATTATTATTATTATTATTATTATTATTATTATTATTATTATTATTATTTATTTCTTAGCAGACGCCCTTATCCAGGGCGACTTACAATTGTTACAAGATATCACATTATTTTTACATACAGTTACCCATTTATACAGTTGGGTATAAATTTACACATGCAATGCCACTCAGAGAGCCTGGTACTGTTTAAAGTGCCATGCAGAGCTAACGCAGCATGACTTGAACAGAGCACAAAGAATGGAGCGGTCCGCGCAATGGACATGCATAAAAAAAAAGATTATATAAAGACAGAAAGGCATGCCACATATACACATCACTCACCCAAATAGCTCTTGTCAGTCAGAAAATTGAAAGACAGGTCAGACTACTAACATTTTGGTAGTTATGTGAAAGTGTTTTGTCATTTCCTGATTGGACCTTTAGTGAGTACCAAGTTCAGGCATGCAGTAGAGACACCCAATTTAATTCAGTCTCATTGGCTGCAACTGAACTTATTAACCCTTCTCAACCCCTCTGAATTGCTATTCACTCTTATAAATGTGTGGGGAGATGTCATTCTGAGCTTGTCTAGTTGACTGAAGTGTAGGGTAAGCATGCATATTTTTCATCAGAAGGGTCCAGATTAATTCATTCATTTCTGTTCTGTTAATGTTCCCTTGCTTAGCTTTTCGTTACTGGCAGTGTACATTCACAGTAGAGTGAATAATAGATTTTTAGCACATCCTGCTTGCAGAAAGTCCTAAAAATGATTCTTTCAGACATTCTCTCAAATGTACAAAACTAGTATTCTCCTCGGTGTATGTAACAGTTTCTGGATACATTTTCTTCTTTTATTTAATTTTTTATTGTATTTCAAAAAGATGAAAAATATGGTGATCTCAGGGAAACAGATTCAGTGCTTGAGGGAATTATTACTACAGGAGCTAGTAATAGAGTTCAAATTTAGCGGAGTAATTTCAGAGCACTCTTGGTTTAAAGCCTGTGGGGAATGGTTAATTTTCTGTGAAACGTATGTTATGAATGACTTAGTGTGAGCAACAGACCATGAAACTAAATCAGGATGCAGTGGCTGGAGCTCCTAGCAGCTTTACTTTAAGAGGAGTCGGAGGCCACGTTTAATACCATTAGCCCAGCACGTGCTCTGGTTTACAGAACAACACTTTGAACACATTGATACTAGAGATGCCTGCACCATTTAATTGAACATTTAATTGAATTGTAAACTTTGTAAAATACACTGAGAATCTGGTTGCATTCTATTTTTGTATTTTTATATAATTTCTTGCTTTTTTATATTTAAAACGGGTTGTCTTTTATCGCCATGCAAGTAACAGAATGAGCTTATTAAAAATAAACTTCCATATTTGTGTATTTAAAAAATCAATTTAAGCATAAGGGTTTATCTGATAAACCATTTAACATGAGGTATTTCTTAATGATGCACTTTATTTTAACAAAGATAATATTAGTCTCTAACGCATGCTACTCTCCATGTAGCCTAGACAAGTGCAACGGTAGAAAGGGTCGAGGGGTCGATAGGGTTAATATAGAGTTAAAGGGAGGCGCAATTTGGATCCACAAAGGTTTCAATCATTAAAATAAACCCACCAGCATGTTCCCACGTGGTTAGTTATTGAGTATTAGCATCACTAAAGACAATGAAAAAGACAATGGATTGAGGTCCGTGAAAGCGCAGGTTTAGAAACGGTAAGAATGAGGTTCTGACACTGTTTACATCATTAACACAGACATTATAACTCGTACAGGTGCACTTAAAGTGCATGGAAAAGCAATGCGGATCCCAAGTTATCCCCTTTGTTAATAACTGAAGTATCTTCTCGCTCTCTCTCTGTTCTGTTATTTCTTTGATGCCTGAAAAGAGGCAAACACCAAAGCATCATCTGCCATAAATCCCACACATTCTTCAATTCTGAAATCCACTCTTACGTTTCATCATAAAACGCAAACACGACTAAAGCCTTTAAACATTTAAGAGAACAGCCATTTGCTAACCCTGTTACCGGTATACAGTATAAAATACAAATATTGGGTAGAGATCAATGTGTCCTTCACTGGTATGAAAAAGCTTCTCTTGCAGTTGTAAGAAACCAATAACTGAGCAGTAATGGGTTATGTTTGGCTCCTTATGGCGTTGTTTATTGGTATTGTGTTTGGCATTTGGAGCTGATTTAATTTGCTGTTATTTCATTGAACTGATCTATTGTCTCATTTTTTCTGCTGTAGAAGACCATCTGTTCTGCTGATTCAAATCTTAGTGCCTCTGTACTATATGTTTTATATATGTAGTAATTATATAAAGCTCACATATAGCACACTATTGACAAGTTCATGTGATTGCAGAATTAAAGGGAATTCATGATTCAGCCTGTCGTAGATGGAAATGGAATGTCTCTCAGATCAGTTGGAGTCACTGACATGCATTCCGTAATATATGAACGCTCCCTGACCAAGGCAGCAGACTTCGACAGAAGGATGAGAGTAGACACCCTGTTGGCAGGTGCTTCTATATCCTGTAGGGGTCAACGAAGGTTACACAAATATTGGGAGCACACTTGAGAGCACTGTGGCTCCACACAGCTGCAAGGTAAGCAATTATGGGAGGATATTTTTCAACTCATTCAAAAGCAACAAGGCGTTGGCAAACTGGGGTACATTTGAGCTTGTGTCAAAGACACGTATGTTCAGTGTGTCTGCAACAACATTGTAACTCACACCAAGAAATTAATAATGTTGAGATAGTGTTGAAAACAGAGTGTAAGCAGAGTTCACACAGTTCAGCTTCACACACAACAAAAAAAAGAAAACCTGTTTGATGCGCATGGTTGTGCATGTTGACAGAGGAATCTGTCAGTCCTAGTTAAACAGAGGAGCAATTTGTCTGGTCACTTGGCTATTGATTCAAGCGACATTAATATAACAAGCATACGAGTGAAAGTTCAAACTAGGAATTATTGCTGCCAGGTTCTGCAATGTGATTACTGTTCTGTGCAGCTGTAAGTTTCCCCCTCCGTTAATAAATGCTGTTATTAAAGCTTATATTGAATCAGGAATGTAGTTCACAGAATTTCAATTCTTACTTTTGGCATTCCAGAAAGTTAAAACTCAATTACAGCACACTTTGCCTAGGGGATGGTATGAATCATTGAGCAGAGGCACTTCACAGAGAGAAATTAAAGGTTGAAACAGAAACAAGGGAAGGATATTAAGCCGATACTCGAAAGGTCAATGGAAGTAAAACCGAATCCCCACCACATTCACTTACTGCACATGGATCTCGTTAAAACTATGAATCTGAAATGCATGCATCAGTGAGGGATTTCCACTGTTTAGTCAATAATCTAGTATAGACAGCAACTCAGTTAGAAGAAATTCATACTGTCCAAAGTTCAGGGGAAACGTTTTGTGGATTTGGGACAAAATACAGGAACATGTGTTTGGCAAAGAAATAGAATGTAATGTACTAGCACAGGGTGTCCCATAAGCCAGTTATCATGGGCGATGTCACATATTGTGCCGATTAGAATGTTCTCTGTTAAATCCAGCAGCCACACCCTATCTGCACCACAGGTCAAAATGATTGCAGTTTGTTCCTTTTAGTTTAAAGACCAGAAATAAATAGAGTGACAAACTATATTAAAAATGATTCATATGAATACTAAAGGGGACACCCTGTACTCTGTGGGTCTCGAAAAAGGGATGGAAGGGTAATTTTTGAACTTTCAACACTAAGCCGCAAACAAGCTTGCATATCCTCCAGCGATTCCCAGAAAATATCCTTCACTCTTAAGTGCCTGGGCGATTTAATTAACCTCAAATTAATTAACCTCATAAACTCCAGTACATGAGTTTTTTTGGGGTTTTTTTTACAATCGTAAACTCTGCAAGACTGAGGACAAGAGCAATAAGTGAAGTGGTCAACACGGCCGAATACCCGCTGCATACCGTACATCTTAGAAAAAGAGATTCAATTAAGCACAGAGATAACTGCTGCTAATGCAGTCTCCATCACAGCCCATACCTAACCGCAACTTTAATATAAAACTTTGACATCACGAATCATTCCTCTCATTGGTGACGGAAGGAAGGCTGGGGCTTTATTTAATAGAGTCAGATCCCAGCATTCTCTACTAGGATTTGCTCTTTATGTATTATTTAATACAGTCTTTATTGCTTTAATAAATAACAAAGATTAACTGTGCTAAATGTTTAATGTTGCACACAAACTGCAGGGATGCCGTTGAATGCAGTGATGTTAAACCTGTGAGAGGAATATTCTTACCCAGATATCAGGATCAAACAAAGAGCACAACGCTGCAGGTTATTTTATAGAAGGACAAGAATACCTGTGAGTACTGGGAAATGCATGTACTGGGGTCTTTCCTTTGCATGTCGTACTGGTGCTCCAAATTTGTTTTGGTCTTGTTTGTATGCTGTAATGCTGGAAATCATTTTTGCAGTGGTCTTATTTAAATGGTGCTTTTGAAATGGTTGTATAAAACTGCTGTCCTTGTTCCTTTAGTACGTAGCACCAGAGATCTATTCACCAATCCCCTGGTCTAATCTAAAGTGTTAACAACTCTATGGCTGCAAAAAGTTAACATTCAACAAGGCGATGTTGTCCATCTCATCTCTAGAGTTTTTTAAAATTATGTTATTATTATTTGTTTATTTAGCAGACGCCTTTATCCATGGCAACTTACAGAGACTAGGGTGTGTGAACTATGCATCAGCTGCAGAGTCACTTACAATTACGTCTCACCCGAAAGACGGAGCACAAGGAGGTGAAGTGACTTCCTCAGGGTCACACAATGAGTCAGTGGCTGAGGTGGGATTTGAACCGGGGATCTCCTGGTTACAAGCCCTTGTCTTTAAACACTGGACCACACAGCCTCCTATATGTATATGTATCTGAAGAATGAGATTGTCTGGCTCACAAAATGTAACACAAACCTACCATGTAGAAAGATGTTAGCCTATACCACAATGTGTGATCTCTAATGTATAGTTTGAATATGTGTTAATGTGTGAGATATAACACCTAGGACCTTATCCCAAGTAAAAGCACTGTGTCGGGATGGTCTGTCAGATTGTCAGCATTACCCTTAATCTATCACCAATGTGCAATTATTCACATTTGAAATTAACATTGCTGGTCATTCGAAGTGACTTGCAGAAATGATCCTTTATTGGTGTCAACTAGCACAAGGAGAAGTACACCCAACCTTTTATTACACTGTGTGCAATAAATCACATTTTACATTCAATTATGAAGTGCAATTTCAGCGATGAGCTGGGGTCAGGCCCTGCAGTTTTACGCTGATTGCTCCGAGACGTTTGGAAGATTGCTGCAAAATGTTCACGTTTATAGTTTGCTTTTTTTTTTTTGTTCTTGAGAGAACATTTTTGTTGCCTGACCAGTCAACCCCTCATAAAGTCACAGCTTCAAGTACTCTCATAGTGAAGTGCTTGGTAAACCACCCCCTGCAGCCAAAATCTAATGGACAAGCTTGATGCTGAGTGCCCTGATTGTGCCGTCACAAATTTACTGCACTTGATTGTGGAGCTGTGTCAACAGCAATACAGTATGTCAAGATTTGAAAGAAACGGTTTAATAGTAGTTATGCTGTTAAGCTTTCAGCAGGTTCATTTTTGACATTTTTTATTTTTAAAGTATTGATTCACTATGACAATGTGGACCGATGTTGTAATGAAACCATAAATGGAGTCGATTTTAAGGCTGTAAACTGCTATGGATCTCAATACCACCACCCCCATGACATGCTTTAACTGGTTCTATGCTGGCCATGTATATTCTGCATTAACCACACTTTCCCACAGATCCCTCCCTGTAGGTCTCCTAAAACCCTAATGAAAATCTTGTTAACTGTAGACTCCATTTAAGTTGCTCAAAAGCTGCCTGAACAAATGCATCACAATGGAGGCTTTTCATTTAGTCCATTTTTTTATCAGGTGGACTACCGCTATTATTATAACTTTTACCGAGTACAGTGCCAGAAAAGGTAAGTGACACCACATATTTTAACATTCCCTCCAGGCTGCTTTTAGCCTGATAAAAAAACACCAGCAAGGAAAGCATTTGTAAGAGTCCCAACAGAGCAATGAGTAGGACATGTTCTGTATATTACTGCCAAATGTTTAGCCAGCCGAGACAACTTTCAAAAGTGTAATTGACTTCTTTAAGCATTTACGAAATGATGATAGTGAGATGCAAACATTGCCCCCAAGTAATACAAACATCTCCTGACCCCTTGTGGTCAGCCTTTGAAGTGGTGTACCAATACTGACCCTGTAGTATACAAGGATAAAGATATCTGCTTGCTTGGTAACAGAGTCTGTGATGGACGATATGACACATTGTTCAGTGTCTTATTCCAAAATGTAGACATTTATTTGGGGTAAATGTGGTCACGTTTAAGGAAAAGTGTGTGAAGTGGATGTGGTTTTTATTGAGTGCTGAATGAAGTTGTTCTCCTTTAAAAACAAACCTCTATAACAGGCTAGAATGTATTGCATGTATCAAACACAGAAGTTGCTCTTAAAATGAAATAATCTTTCATAGAAATTTGACTTGTACTATTCACATTGCGAAGCATTAGTATATATATTATAATCATCTTTAGATGGTGCCTTTTTATAGTGGACCACCATCATAAAGCGCTTTACAAGATATGAGACTAGGGTGTGTGAACTATGCACCAGCTGCAGAGTCACTTACAACAACATTTCACCCAAAAGACGGAGCACAAGGAGGTTAAGTGACTTGCTCAGAATCACACAATAAGTCAGTGGCTGAGCTGGGATCTGAATCGGGGACCTCCTGGTTACAAGCCCGTTTCTTTAACCACTAGACCACACAAGTGCCCGTAAATTATTGATCTTTTGTGTTAAATATGTTTGATGTTGCTAATCGGTTCATTTGAAGAAGGATTTTTTTTCTCATAATAATAATAATAATAATAATAATAATAATAATAATAATAATAATAATAATAATAATAATAGTCCAAAGATATTTTCTTGTGTCAAATTAATACTTTGTATAGAAAACCCTTCCTAAAAATGTAGCCCTTACTAAAAGTTTAAACTTGTTAAGTATTAATTAGGGATCATTTCTACCAACAGCAAAACAAGCCCCTGGTCATCTCCCTAGAAATATTCCTCCATTGAGTTCTGTACCAAGGAAGCTACATATTTCATGCAGCTTTAGAGTCCCTGCTTGGGTCGCTGGGTTTGTCAAGGTATATTAAAAACTACCACCTACCAGCTATGAGCTGAGACAAACAAATCGAGAGCGAGTTTGTTGAACACTAGATGTGTTTACAGTCGCCGGAGAGTGCAGAGTAGGTCACACTTTGTTTTCAGGTTGGGCAGTGCTCTGGATGCATGACTCTCACAATCTCTGAACAGCACTGTGACACACTCACAATTCCACAGGATTCTGTTCACATAGCCCTCTTGTTAGAAAGTATTCCAGTTATCGTGTGGGAATCACACCCCCAAGGGCATGACGCTGTTGATACTTGTTCTAAATATGCTGCTACTCCGTCCTTGCAATAGCTTACTGCATTGGTCACTCAGGCTATGGATCGCATTCAAACTGAAACCCAGACATTTTTAACGCTCCCTCGTTGCAAATGTTTGATTTCCCAGATAACTGGAGAAGTGTGCAAGAAAGAAAGACTATGATCAGCATGAATAAACAGAGATATCTAATGATTTAAACAAAGCAATTCAGGAGATGCTTTGGGATCCCAGCGCACCCATAAATCATTTTAATTTAGATTCTAGTATGAACAAGTCTGTCTGTTAATGCTACTCCCGGAGCACCACAGAACCGCTAAAGGGACATGAGGGAAGTTAAAAGAAAACATGAACTCATAACTGGTGATCACTGCTTCCTATCCAGCGCGCGTGCCATTAAATATCTCTCATATCCATATCACGGCGTACTCACAAGAGCAAAGCTACATACTTTTAAAGGAATTATCTATGAAGTGGGGAAAGGAATGTGATTGATAAGTGATGTAAAAGCTGTGAGGATGAAACCGAGACAGTGATAGTTGTTTGTTAATTACTGAAGGAACAGATGGAAATAATAAAGTAAGCTGTTTTTCCTCTTTTGTTTTACATGGTTTACGTACATTCTAACAATATATATTATGCATCTGATTGTGTGTACACTTCAATGGATTATGGGAAAATGGGAAATGACTAATGTGTTCTGGTACTTACAAATAACATGATTAACAGAACATATGCATTAATTACCCCAATATACCTTTTTACACAGACATGTGTCAGACAAACGTTGACTCTGTTTCTATCAGGGGCACCCTGTCACAAAAGCATAGCAAAGTGTACTAAAGCATGGAGATACCATAGTAGAAAAGCTTGGTAAATTGCAGATAAGATTCGTAAAAACCACAACTAACCACAGTTCAATTCATTTATGTATTGCAAGAAAAAAAAACAAAGTATTTTCTAACGTGACCAATGCCTCCCCCCGTTTTCTCTCAAGCTTAGTGAGCCATGTCACAGCTTCCCTGACAAAGGCATGTTCTTCCTGTATTACATATTCTTAATGCCTATGGCTGCCCAAAGTATATTATCAACTAATTACAACTATAATCATTTCATATCATGTGCACAAGGCCCTGCAATTACCCTGCTTGTAAATCGCTTTTGCATATGCAGAGTGGCTTTGTACTTAGATTTAAATAATGGAAAACGTACTCAGTATTACTGCAGCCGGAGCTATCAGATTGTGCTTTATTTACAGTTGCTATGACAAAGCTATCAGTGGTTTGCAGTGTTGGAGCTCCTACCCTGTCCAGTTATTACTGCAGTACCAGGATAACTCTCAGCCCAGCCACAGTTACTGGTGGGAAGGGACAGGTGCTTTGGTTCTGAAACGCTCCTGAGTGGAGTCTCTGTTTCTCAAAGCCAGGTGGAAAGGAATATCACAGCAAAGGTGGAGGACGGGCGGTGGGGAAGGAGGATGTCATGAAGATTCATTAAAGAGTATCTAAGCATGGCACCACAAATATTTAAATGCTCAACCAGAAATGGATCGTTTGTACGGGAATAGTTCCACTCATCAGAATCGAGTGTTTCACCTGCTTTATGAAGCCCGGATTCTTCTCTGTGTAGACTTGAGTTAAGTACCAAACTTGAAGTCCTGTCCTCTGCTTCTTTAATAAAATAAAAGAGAATGAAAAGAGAGAGTGTTGTAGTCATTATTTAAAAAAAAAAATATCACTCAAAATGGTGAATGAATCGATCATTCTTCTCCTTCTCAGTTTATTTATATAGCACTCCAAAACACAGCAGCAAAGTACACAAAGTTATAATGCATATTAACCTCCTTGGTCCTTTTGTTCAGTATATACTGAACATTTTTCATTTCAAATTGCCCAAGCTACCGTCAGTCAGGGGGCCCTCGGGTACAGATGCTCAGAATATTGAACATTCAATATTTCGGGGGCCCTTATTTGATATGTTTTTGTGGTCTTGTGTAAAGCAAATAACGTGTTTCACAGACAAATTTCTTTTTCTCTTAACAAACCTGGTCTCAAGACCGAGGAGGGTGTCAGAGGCTCAACTATGTTTTTCCAGCTTATGAATTTATAAGATCAGGAATTTTTTTCTTAAATTCTGTTTTAACCAGAAAGACATCTATACTTCAGATCAGCATCTATAGTCCGACAATATGCTTACAAACAAAATTCCCATTAAATATTAAAAGCTGAATGTAAACACGTCACCTGAGGAAACAGAATATAACATAAAGACCACCTGCCAGTGGTCTTATAATGAAAGGGACACCAGACAAGAACATGGACGCTTTATCATGACACTGCACACGTTGCATCCCGTGTGATGTTATTGAATTTGGATTGACGTAACAAATAGCATTTGACATGATCTCAATTTACTTCATGTGTTGATGATAAAACCCGCTGTGAAAATAATAAATGTTGCAACTGATGGTATTAAACGTGAATCTTTTGACTGTGAAGCCGGGGGCTTGCGCAGGTCACTGCCTAGACATCGCTCGCTTCCACGCACTATTATTTGAAGTCACTGAGCAGACACAGTGATGGACGTGGGAGTTTCTGAACCGGCAAGCCTTGTGGAAATCAAATATAATTGCAGTTATGCTCAACCTAATTACAGCTGGTTTCAAAACCATCAACATGTTACAAGACATCCCCCGTGGCAACAGTGCAATCCAAACCATGGCCTGCCCCTTGTCATACAATTCATTACATTATTATTTCATGGGACTTCTGATTTCTATAATGAAAGAGCCCCGCGGAGAAGAAAATGTACATTACAGTGTGCATAATACAGAACGCGGAGAAAAAGCCTTATCAATCTTGCATCGCGTCCATAAATCTTGGTAAAATGGGGGGTTTTGCAGACCTTGTGCTTTGCTGGGATCTATTATTGAACATGCAAGGCTTCACTCCAGCCATCAGACTTCACCAGACTAATTTAGCATACGCTTGTGGGTTATTTAGCTCTCTGAATTATTAATCAGTCACTTAAAGCAAACTTTTTTCTGAGTGGAAAGTAGACACACATAAATGGAAAGTAGCCCTGTTTTTGGGATCTCTTGTTATTTTAGGACAAGTGGGCTTCCCTCT
Organism: Acipenser oxyrinchus oxyrinchus; assembly: GCA_030684275.1. Classification (NCBI taxonomy): domain Eukaryota; kingdom Metazoa; phylum Chordata; class Actinopteri; order Acipenseriformes; family Acipenseridae; genus Acipenser; species Acipenser oxyrinchus. Next base: position 32,953,021 of record CM060262.1, on the reverse strand, counting down.
TATATTAGAATGATACAGTATGAGATATCACCAGAACCTCTCCTCCCTCCCTTTTTACATCTCTCTCCCTCCCTTATCCTCTCACTTCTTTCCTTTTCCCTTTCTCCTTCCATCCCTCCTTCTCTCTCTCCTCCCCTTCCCTTGCTTTCTTCCTCTCCACTGTGCACGTCCTGTATGCATTGCCCCTGACAGGGAACCCTGACAGTTTACCGGATGAGATTAAGACACTTCATGTCCTTGGATGTTATAAAATACACTCATCAATTTGAAGATCAGAGTCAATCACACACACACTTACAGTGAATTACTGTTTTTTCTTGACAGTCTAAAAAGTATTTATCCTCCAGAAACCCTATGCATTATATTGTATGAAACAGAATGCATGCCACAGGCACCTGGGTTCTCAACAGACAGGGGACAGGTTTTGTTTTTTAATGAACAGCATTTAATCATTAGTACTGAATTCACTATCACCACGACAAAGCAGATGGAACATCACAGCCCAAGCTCTTCAGTTTATTGTGGATTTACAGTGGAATTCCATTGGTTGTAATCACTGTTCTAATAGTTATATGCTGTTTATCTATCAATTATGAAACTCTAAATCGTAACATATGTTGAAATAATTTAATACAATTATTTGACAAATGTTTGGACTAGAAATCAATCAGTTCTACAGTTCCGGTATGTATCGAATGATGCAAGAATATTTTATTGTATGTTTTCCGATTTAGTTTCCCTAATCCTGAATCTATTCTAATTGAAGTTAATTAATGGATCTAATCCTTTTGACCTGTTAAATGGCAGTAAAGGTGACATATTTTCTGTAAAAAGAACAACATATCACCACATGAAGTTTCAAAGAGTAAACAGTAAAACATAACCAGTGTGAACTGCAGCCAACCAATCTACATACCCCTTCAGGCGAAATGTAACACCAGTCCAATATCCTTCATACAACAAGCCAAGGCAACCGTACCTTACCTTTGTAATGCAACTGTCACGGTAACAACCTTAGCGCCAGCTCCAGTCTGTGAACCCTTTCTATAAATGATGCATCGTTTGCCAGTATCACACTTTGGTGTATTATATCAACAATAAAACACAGTGGGGGTGCAAGGATTCAACTCCCTTTCAATGCATTTACATTACAAACACACTGCAGCAGCCAAGCAACCTATCATCCCATTGAATCCAGATGCCTTATGGCATTTCCAGTTTTCTTTTTAGAAGTTTTTTTTAATAGAAGATCCTGTTATTTTTTTTTATAACACTATAAGTAACCATGTTCCATTATGGTCTGTTTAATTTTTATTGTATATCTATGTCTTCAAGTGGAAACAATCACCCAGGTTTGCAAGATCCTTTTAAAGGCTTTTAACACAACAATCAAGATAAAAAGAGTTGCATGTATGGAATTGGAAACCCATTTATTTATATTTGGCCATAAAAAATATGCCTGCAAGGAGCTAATAGAAATGGCACATGCTCTAAGAAATACCGAGCAGAATTTGACCCTGGGCACATGCAGTCTTGATAGCATATTGCACTATGCGAGGCGTACTAGCCACAGAGCATGGGCTGTTCTTTCAGCAGCCGCACACACCATGTAGGATTTGAATTCCAAATTGCTTTAAAACGTGTCTTGCTTTCCAGCAGGCTGAGACCCAGCCACCACAGTGTGAATGATGAATGTGGGAATCTGTCATGACAACTGAAGTGCAGTCTTTGCCACTGTGAAGTGTGATGCAAAACCTGTTTGTCATTTCTGTGTTTTCAGGGGGCCGGTCTTCCAAAACTTCATCTAATGAGAACTAACTGTATATACTGGAGATTGCAGAAGATATTGGAACCTTCACAATAGCATGTATTCTGCTCCTGGACATTCACAGCAAATATCATAATACAACCACCCACTCTTTACTGCGGGCTGTTTGGTAACGCTTTGCCTTGAGTGTCTTAACTACACTGTACTTACATTGTAAATAAGCAACCACTACACTTGGAAATTCAGCTCAGTTATAAAAGATACTCGCAGATGTCAGCAGTTTTCATTTTGTAATTAAACATGTTGTAGCATTGTGACAAGCACATGTGTAATTGTTGTGTTAAGGCAATGTTGTTATGATGGATTTTGTCACTTGTGTAAGGGATGCTTGTTTTGAGACCTCCTTTATCAGAGTGACTGTGCTGGAGAGGATTCTCTTAGTACAAACCATGATGATTCAGTTCTGTTGCTGTAATGAATGCGATCAATTATATGTGGTTTATTATTTATTTATTTATTTTTAATATTTTTTTCTTACAGCTAACACAATGCATTTAGGATTAGGTCAATTCCCTTTTATCACATATAAAAGTCACGTGAACAGAGCTCGTGCGACAATAAAAACTAGCGTTCCTGCATTCCAATTAGCTTGAAGTGCCACCGGATCAATGCACTTATAACAGTAGTGAGTCTGCACTGTCCCTAAATGCTTGTTGTACAGGATTTGAAGAATTCAGACAAGTGAATCAATCAGCTTTCCAATAAGGATGTATTGAAATTCCCATCTTGTAACAGCAGTGAAGTTGTCAACTGCATCTTTACAATGGGTGAGCTGCTAGTGAGGGGAGGCGTGCATCTTTACAACGGGTGAGCTGCTAGCGAGGGGAGGCATGCATCTTTACAATGGGTGAGCTGCTAGTGAGGGGAGGCTTGCATCTTTATAATGGGTGAGCTGCTAGCAAGGGGAGGCGTGCATCTTTACAATGGGTGAGCTGCTAGTGAGGGGAGGCTTGCATCTTTACAATGGGTGAGCTGCTAGCGAGGGGAGGCGTGCATCTTTACAATGGGTGAGCTGCTAATGAGGGGAGGCTTGCATCTTTATAATGGGTGAGCTGCTAGTGAGGGGAGGCTTGCATCTTTACAATGGGTGAGCTGCTAGCGAGGGGAGGCTTGCATCTTTCAATGAGTGAGCTGCTAATGAGGGGAGGCGTGCATCTTTACAATGGGTGAGCTGCTAGCGAGGGGAGGCGTGCATCTTTATAATGGGTGAGCTGCTAGTGAGGGGAGGCTTGCATCTTTACAATGGGTGAGCTGCTAGTGAGGGGAGGCTTGCATCTTTACAATGGGTGAGCTGCTAGTGAGGGGAGGCGTGCATCTTTACAATGGGTGAGCTGCTAGTGAGGGGAGGCTTGCATCTTTACAATGGGTGAGCTGCTAATGAGGGGAGGCATGCATCTTTACAATGGGTGAGCTGCTAGTGAGGGGAGGCTTGCATCTTTACAATGGGTGAGCTGCTAATGAGGGGAGGCTTTCATCTTTACAATGGGTGAGCTGCTAGTGAGGGGAGGCTTGCATCTTTACAATGGGTGAGCTGCTAATGAGGGGAGGCTTGCATCTTTACAATGGGTGAGCTGCTAGTGAGGGGAGGCTTGCATCTTTACAATGGGTGAGCTGCTAGTGAGGGGAGGCATGCATCTGATATTTATATATTTATAAATATACATATAAATATTTTACAAACTGGGGTTATACTTATAATAGTGTCACTGGTTCAAATATGTATAAACTAACAGATGTCCTATTGAGTTCATATTCAGGGTACATTCAGTACATTGATGATCAGTACAGTGCTTATAAATGAGCTGACTAGTTAACGTTAGGGTTAGGTTAATGTTTGTGTGGGTTGTTCACTTTATTTGAATGTAATATAAACACACATGCTTGCTCACGTGTAGTTATATGGGAATTACAGACACTTATTATAAAGTTTTACCCAAACAGTAATTGCTAGTTTTACCGTATCTCAATTAAATACATACTGTCAAAACCCTTTACAATGATTATACAAGAATATCCATCCTACAGAATGTGAATCAATGCAATAGAGTACCTCTCTAAAAATAAAGTTGTATTTTTGTAATTTCTACCACTGGCAAGGAACCCATTGTAAACAATACAATGGGTTAAAAATAAAGAGACTGCATTAGAGCCACAAGCTGTGCAGTCAATGCTGTGGTGGGTATATTTCACACCAATGTCTGCCACTGCTGACAGCATCACTCATCATATGACAGATGAATACATTACAATGTTTTAGACTTCCTGGAAATATCACTTTGTCATCATTTCTATCAGATTGTATAGCAATACAAAGACCCAATACGTCTGTCATGCACTTATTAACAACATGAAAAACATCATCTGTTTTGTAATGCAACTAAAGCAAAAAGGTTTTGTGGAGCAGCCAGGCACTTTTTTTTACTGTGCATAACCTCAGTTCAGATTCTACTCACTGGGGCTGAATTGTTTTTTTTGTTTTTTTGTTTTTTCTCCAGATCAATAACAAATATTGACTTATCCAAATGTTCATATTAACAAGTCACATTTTGTTGGCCTTGGTTCAGATTCTGGGAAAACTCTGCATAAAAAATACATTATTTTATTACATACAACTCTCCAGTGAATGCATTTGAGCATTTTCAGTGATGAAACCATACTGAGTAAATTGGGTTATTAATGGGATATTTCTAAGCTTTATCTTAGTTAGACAAACACAAACGAGGGGATGAAATAGAAATGGTGTAGGAGACAGTGCCATTGCTCTCCATGGAAGTATCATGCTCCTAAATCGTCTTCTTCATTTTAATAAATACCTTGTAGAAAATTAAACAATGTATTCAACATGCATTTTGTCATGTCAGTGGAAATGATGTTGAGAAAATAAAATAAAAAGGATGGCATCGTAAAGATTTCAGTCTTAAAACTGCAAAATCCCTTTTTTATATATATAGCTTCCTTTCTATATCAGCAATTAGGGAAAGAGAAAACTGCCAGTGTTAATAACGGCCCATCAAGCAATCCGTGCACCTGACCTAAACTGCCAGTCCCTCCAGGGTCATTGCAATAAACAAGTAAATAGTATTTTCCTCATTTAAGAAGGGCTCAGTTATTTCCCTTAGGTGAGGCAAGTTTGCATCAGTAGGAATGGCACCCGAGGAGAAAACCTCCACATACGAATAAAGAAATAGCCTGAGTTATCTCCATGTGGCTGCCTGACCCAGACACTGAAGTGTATTACATTTACAATCACTGTGAATTATTAAAAAGCATAAAGAAACGATATTCCGTGTGGTTTTCGAATGTCGGTTATGGCTAGGGAGACATCATCCTTATCCATCACCAGCATTAAAGAAGCAACGCCTAAAGGATTGAATGGGAATCGCATTTGGGATTCCAAGGAGCACTTATAAAAACATCAGATATAATGGTATCATTACCTTCCAACAGGTATATGAAAACTAACAATACTGAGCACCACAAATGGTAAATGATGCGGAAAGATAGATCAAGAAGCTAGTTTCACAAAGCAGTCCAATTCACAAAATTTAAAATAACACATTCTGTTTATCCTTTAATCATATAGATAGCTGAGTGGATTTCTACTACACTTTATCGTTTTATATTATATATTTTTTGATGAACAGATAGCTTGTTACAGTAGCTAGCAGCCTGCTAAGTGCTAGCAGTGCTTTGTGAAACTCGTCCCAGGTGCCCAGTTTGTACATCAATATTTCTCGATTGTTCACCTTTCTTTTATTCCTTAGAATCTGGATAAGGCAGACGGGTGAGTGGAACCCAACCATCAATGATATCCACAGTAATCTGTTGTGATGACAAACACTGACATCAGGAGCAATGAGCTCTCTGCATGCTTTAATAAACACAAAGCTAGCAATGCAGCTTTAACTATGATTCATTACTGTTTCTGCATCTCCAACGGGGATCAATGCAAAATGTGCATTACCCTAAATTGCTGAGTGTACTGGATTGTGCATTTAAAATACTGGGTTTTAATTCAAAACTCCTATGGTTCTAAATGTCTTTCACTTGAACAATGAAAAGCAGGAGGTAGGTACATACAGAATTGCCATATGCTTCTGTTATTTTATGTTCTAGCGCCTCTGTCATTGCAAATTCTCATACTAGCTCAAAGATTTGCAGAAGAGGTTCACGCTGTCTCTGAGATGATGTACGATTACCCTCTCTGCTGTTGTTAGCCCTGTTATAAACAATGCTGCTTCCCTTGATGTGGCTTCTGAATGCCTGCAAACCTGTCTCTTATTGACTCTGCGGAGCACTAGCCTGCTAGTTATATTTGCCAAAATTATAACACACGCGGTGATTTGATTTCTCTATAAATAGAAGTCATTAGAGAGAGGCGCAGACAAATAAAATGCAGTGTCTCGCTGTTTTTTTTTTCTTTCATTTCTCATAAGATATGACAAGAAAAGTAATCAATTTTTAAAGCCTGCTTATTTTTTAAATATGTTTCTATGAGAGCAGCATAGCTTTGCGTTGCTTTGGAAAAAAGCGGGATGTCATAAGCTTGGGTAGCTGAAGTCATTCCCCTGGGCTGGTTCATAAAATTGAGTCATGGTTGTTAGAAAGTCACGCCAGGAAAAGCGTAATTGCGTCATTAAAAAGATAACCCATTCACTTTCCTTGCAGGAGGTAACCTTTGATACAGTATTTGTTTTACCAACATTCGCATTTCTTTTTCTTTTAACCTGGACTCGTTTTATCCTGCTGTTTCTGATGGCATCATTGTGCGTATTCACTCATCCTTAGCTGATGCATTGTCTGGCTTTTGAGTGGTACCTGAAAAGGAGGGCAGGGTCCTAATCAACCCCCTAGCCTGGGTCGCATGGGTTTACCATAGTAAAACCATAGCAAAGTGTAATAAACCATAGGTAAATATTTTAAAGCCCAGAGCGGTATGGTGAAGCATATACAAAAATGACAAACCATGGTAAACTATGGGAAATGCATAGCATAACCATAAGGAAAAATCATAGGGAAACTGAAGAATTCCTGTGCAAATTTACCCTGGTAAACATTCCTAAAGGCAGTCGAGTTTGATGCTAGAATCCATCATATTGTATGCTGTCCGTTATGAGAGATGTGTCAGCAGGCAGTGTTAAGCCAGGGTTTTTGCTAATAGAGATATCAGTTTTATGTTACCATAAATTGCTCACAATTGTACCAATCTCCACAACGGAAGGATCAATACATATCAGAGGAGGTAAAGTGCTGATAAAGAGAAACAAAATAGCCGAATTAGAGCAGTATTTTAGGAGTCCAAGGGGGTACAGATGACATTGCTAATAAGTTTTGATTTATTGAAGGTCTCTGTAGAACACTTCTTTTCCTGGCTTTAAAACACGCAGCAGCTGCATCTTAATAAAAAGTAATAAGAAAACGCAGTTGCTGACAAATCACATATAGTGCCAATTTAGTTTACATTACATGTTTTCCAGTGCCTCGATAAATATTGTTTATGTTACCAACAAAGTTTCAGCAGAGACATGCTCATTAACAGGATCCAAGGAATGTGTTCTAATTTGCATTTTAAGTGTTGAGGAAGACTTTACATTAAATATTAGAAGACGTGAATGCTCTCCCTAGCTTGAGTAACAGGGCAGAGGCTGGGCCCGAACCTGAGACCCCGCGCACCACAAGCGAGCGTCTTAACCCGTCACACATCAACCGACAGCATCACACAACACTGCCCGTCACACATCAACCGACAACATCGCACAACACTGCCCGTCACACATCAACCGACAACATCGCACAACACTGCCCGTCACACATCAACCGACAGCATCACACAACACTGCCCGTCACACATCAACCGACAACATCGCACAACACTGCCCGTCACACATCAACCGACAACATCGCACAACACTGCCCGTCACACATCAACCGACAGCATCGCACAACACTGCCCGTCACACTTGTGTTCTTTAAGAAATTCCTCAATGTGTCCAATGGAGCAACCTACAGCACTAGAGGCGTAAAGCCTGGTGACTATGTTAATAAATCATTCATTACACATTCTTCCTCCCATATGCAGTTGCTGATAGTGACCTGTTTTATTTCTAATTTGATAATTGCTAACAAAAATCTGTTGTACGTTTAAAAGCGAGAGATTCATCTTGGCAGTGTTTAGTTTAGCTTTTTTTTCCAGAAAAGCAGCCTACCTAATTAGTGTTTTACAGGGAACAGGCTCTTGGGAAGAAGTCAGAAGACCAGCACTCTTAGAATCACTCTTAATGCTTTCATATTGCCAATTAAGACATCTACAGATTTCCTGTTACGATAGAGAGCCTAGAAATGGATGTGCCTCTGGGACAGAGGTGACAAAATCACTTCAATTATTTTACTGTTGTCTTTATATGAGAAAATGAATCTGCAAGAATCAGAAGTTCACTGCAAATCTTATCTACCGGTCTGTTAACTGTATTGACCTTGATATTGGTTTAAATTAATGAACAGACAATGCCAACAATGGACTGTTTATATTCAGAGCTGCGGATTGGCGCTTGTTTAGTTATAGCATGCTTTCAGGAGCTGGGTCGGACTCGAGACAATTAATCTAGAAGAGGCATTCAATTCTGGAAAAGGTCAGCATCACCTACCCCAAAACAACAGCAACAACAAACAACCAAACAAACAAACAAACAAACAAACAAACAAACATGCAAAAATGGTGAAAACTTAAGTGGTGAATTTGTGGACCTTGCATGCTAAACATGCATTAGGAAAAAAGATTGCTGCCAGTAAATCTAGAAGCAGCTGTTGAACGAGTATTTCATTTCAACGAGTCCAGGGAGCTGCATATTCAGATTCTGCTGTTTGATATTCCTCAGATCAGGTAGCGTACATAAGTAGCATAGCTAATCATCAAACCACAGGCATATGAAGACTCAAACTTAAAGAGAGTGCTTTATACTCTCCTTACATCCATTCATTATAGCAGCCACAGTGCATTTTTCTTCTGATGCAATGCTTTCAATGCTAAAGGACAGTGGCTGAATGAATTCACATGCAGGTACAATCCAAAAAGAGCTGTGTCATCCATGGGCAGCACATATAGTGTGTGTTCAAACATTTCACATGTGTTATTCCATGCAACAGTGTATAGCATGCAAACTAACACAATGAACAATGGTGCGTTGGCTATCACAACTGGGAGTCAATCCATTTGATCTTTATGGCAGCTGATCTAAGTATCTCCACTGCTGGATAAAAGGTACAGGGTAATGAAATATCAATGTTAGCCTCCAGTTTATTTCTGTCTGTGAAATTGAACAGGTTGAAGCCTAAACAAAGAAGACCACTTCAAAGAACCACTGCTGAAAAAAGAGTACAAACTGTTTAGAGGGGTGATCTGAGATAAGAGATGTCCAGAGACTTAGAAATAGGAATTGAAGTGCATCTAGAAGGAAAGAAGAGTAGCCAGATCAATAAGGCTGGACCTCCTGCAGGCACAAGCCATTGAAAAGCAAAGCAGGCAGCTCAGCTGTGCAGGCACGCGGAACTTCTCTTGGAATCGAAGCCTGTCAGGCGATAGATTGCTCTTGTGTCTTGAATTAAGTTTACATGGTTGTTACACCTGCTATGCAAGCATGGAGTACGCCTTCCTATAAACAACAGAAGCACTGGAAACTGAAGTGTTTGACCACATGGCAAGCAGAGGTTTAGGGTTAGGGTGAGACATTCAGGACACTGGGTCCAGGTCCAGGTCACTGGAAGGGAATGGTGGTGGGAGATAATATGCAGGTATAATCTCAAGGCTTTGCAGAGAGTAATATATCTGTAGCCCACTGTACTGTACCTGGACCTTGTAGTAAGATTGTAAGAAGGTGTTTGTGAGGTTAATGATCACTCTGGGTGTTTCCTGTTATTAAGCCGTTCACCGATTTCTCTATATTTGGCTTTGAGTTTGCATGGGGAATCCTAACTGCCAGGCAGTGGGACTTCCTCACTCCATTAAAATCCAGTGACAATGTCACCTTTTTTGGCCACACCTGCTCAAAGCCAGGTAAAGATAAGGATACAGAGGGAAATGACAATAGCCCAGATCCACTGCTGATGATTGCAGACATCACTGTGTATAGTGTGCTTAACTGCAAAAGGTACACAATGACACCATGCTGGGATGATGCAATCCCAGCTCCCATGTGTTTTTACAATTGACAGGTCGGACCTATTTCAGTCCTTTTGTATAGGACTAGAGGGTGTCTCGTATTCAATAAGTGACAGACAAACCCCACCTTGATTTGATCAAATATTGGCCCTCATAATACACATTACCAAAAAAATGATATTATCTCATAACTCTCTTCAGCCTCAGGCAATATTAATATTATCCTGCATAAATAAGTGATGACCTTATAATTTAATAAGGCACCTGCCGTGTAAATTCAGCATTAGCATCAGGCTTGGCAGAATAACAGTGTATCCATCTTCTGTATTTTATAGCGCTGCGTGTTTAGTACTGTATAGGAACTGGTCTTTTAAAATAACACATAGAAAGCAAGAATTTTCAGATTACACATTAAAAGTGAAAAGCACCATACTCAACCCATCACTGTGATTTGTACAGACTGCTGAATTGGCCTTCTTTGTGTACCAGGCATCTTAAAGTTTGGTTAATGTTTGTTTACAGAACAATAATTGGTAAAGTTACAGCCTCTGGAATTTACATACTTTTTCTACTTCAAATTACCAGCTTCAATCTGATGCATTTGGAAAATTGGCAGTTCTGAGGGATTTGAAACTGATCAATCTGGTTTCTGTTCATCTTTTTAGTACTAAACTGGATACACTACTGACTGATACTTGGAATTGTTAAATCTGCATAGAATGATATGGGTTGCAGTGTTTTGCTGTACTTGTCTTAGAGTTGTGTATGTATTTTTTTATGATGGATGTTCATTATATGTTGTCAGGTCACCATTGTAAATGAGAACTTATTCTCAACTGTTTTTTGTTTTTTTTTTGTTTTTTTTGTACCTGGTTAAATGAAGGAATTGAATTGAATTGCGAACGCTGATGGAACAGGGTGGAAGCTGGGAGAGAACCGACGACCCCACGCACCACACCGGGCTCCTCCGCGTTCGTAGTTTTAGAGCTTTTAACCTCATCTCACCGACAGGGGACACATACAACACTGCCTGTGACACTGAAGCTCTTTTTAAAATTTAAATATAATAAAAGCATGCAAACGATTCTCTCATTGTATACCGTACAGATTTCTTTGATTTGCACTTCCAGTGCTGACAAAGTAACATTTCTGCGGTGTCTGGTATCCAGCAGACATTAGCAGTCTCATTCATAAGTGCTACGGAAAAATGATATCAAATGATACCCGAATATGCTTCTTGATTGGCAGCTTCATTCTTCAGCACTACTTTGTCTGAAAGTAACACGGATTGCTCTCCAAGCTGCAGATTCCTGGCCCTTGTTACATGAAACGAATACTCTGTGATATCAACAGCATCTGTAATATTGTGCTATACTAGAAAGAAACCTTGTCCCGTTTCATCGAACACACTCTCCTCTTCAGGCGGCTCACCGCACCGCCCTCTGCCTCAGGAAGTGACCTGTATACAGAATTGATTGCAGTCTTGCGTAATCAATAGCTGTACAGATACTAGTGGGTTGTGATTGACATGGCTTTTGATCTTATCTCTGGTACATGGTGCTGAGCTGGCCAGCCATACACATGAGGAAACTGCTCTTTAGCTCCTCCGCAGGCATGGCAACCTCTCAAACTCCAAAGAGTTTGAAAGTTTCTAAAAATGAAACTAAAAATTCATGGCCGGTGAATGCGTTGTTCAGATGCACTCCCAGAAATTTATTCTGAATTATATGAAAGCTGCGTCTCCCTGTGCAAGTCAGCTGCAGTCGCAATATGCCGGGCAACCGATCTGACAGTCGTTGAGCAGGGCAGACTCATCACACTCAATCAGTGCCGTGCTCAAGCCCTGTATTAAAGACTATTCGAGCACAGTAAGAGCCCAGAGCATGAACAGGGCATTATCATGGACCCTCAGCAGGTGGATAGCAGGTGCTCTGCTGTCCGTAGCCTCCATCTTCAAGACTGTGCAAATTACTATTGATGTTTCACAGAGACGATCATCTGTGTCATTCAAATTACACTAGATTTGAATAATCAGATTTCAGCTGGAAGCCTAAAGAGAAGAGCTGGGCTGGGATGAACAGCCGGCTAGATTGAAAAGGAAGTGAATACATCAATCAGATTGAAATGCTAAGAAGAAACGCACTGAGTCGATGCCTAAGCCAATAAGGTAGAAGAGAACTAGCTTTGGCCCTAGACGGGTCAGAAAGCAAGAAAAGGTGAAATGGTATTGACAGAGGAAAGTTGAAAACAATGGCAGCTATGGCAGGTCAACTTAGCAGTGAATTTACTTAATAGGGGTGGAATTGTAATGAATAGTGTATGCGTGCATTAGACCAATGACATGCACAAGGTGGCCCATGAAAGAGACTTGTACTCTGTAAGCAGCATTATTGATCCTGACATGACATAGAAATGTTAAGAGGGGCTCCTGCAGCAGCACAAGAAAGAAAAAGGATGACTATTTCAATGGGCTACCTTAATGGGGCAGACATGCCAGATACATGGGGCTATTAGGGAGGGTAATCAGTCAAACAATCCACTTAAACAAAGAGGAAACTGAAGCTCAAAAACAGAATTCATTAAAAGAGGAATGGCAACTTCTTAGAAATTATGTTTAAACCCGTGCAAAGCTGATATAGACTAAGGAACTAAGTATGATTATTTTTCAGTCGTGATCATAAATGTGTGTCTATCTTTACCACACATCTATGTTTTTCAATTTACCAGCAATACATGTATTTCTTAACAAAGACATCTAATATTCAGATCATTTGGTATCTATAGAAATCTTAATAAAGATATGTGATGTCATTGGTATCTGAAGTACGTAACTGTGATCTTCTTGTAAGAGAAAAAATATGGACTGTCTCCCAGGGATATGTTTATGGTACATCAGTGGTCAAATCTTCAAAGCCTTTACTCCTTTACTTGAAATACTATCAGGCAGGATATGTCATATGCTGTTACAAGACGGCCTCAGTTAGACAGTAACAGGGAGGAGGCTGAGTGCGAACCGGCGACCCAGAGCACCGCATGCGAGTGACTTAACCACAATGCATTCATGGTTTAGAGCTTTTAACCTCATGTCATCTCACCGTCAGGGGACAGAAATCGGTAATTGCAGTGTATCACTCAACGCTGCCTGTTACACATGGTCGATGTGTTTAATTTATCAAAGGTTTATTCAATATGCTGGACAAAGTAAGGAAACCATCTTAAATATTTGTGCATGTCATTTACTGTATGTCATTTAGTTGAAATGAATGCACATTGTCACCGGCAATGGATTTTCATTGCTAGAACAGATGTGGTAGCTTTGACGTTGGAGTTTTTTTTGAAGAAGGTTTGATGATGTAATACTGTTTGTGCTTTGAAGGCATTCAGAAGTTATAAGCCTCACACACTGTCATAGAAACAAACAGCAAATGGGGTCCAGTTAAAGCACTGCCGCTGGGAGTGCAGGATGAGTCATACAGCTCGGACGGCACCAGTTTGCAAAGTCCGGGCTGTGCAAAGAGGCCCAACTTTGCTGGGGACTCCGAAGGAGGTGTCACATTGTCTCCGATGCTCCCAGGGGTGAGGGACGGGAAACCTGCAGAGACTGCTTCCCCTCATCGAGCAACAGTGAACCCTACTGGCCAGACACCAAGCACATTCAGAGTGGATAAGAGGCAGGGCTGGCCTCTGTTCTCAGGGATCGGTAGCCTGCCAACCTCTACTCTGGATTGCTCGGCGTAAAAGCGATTCTGGCTTCAGGCTTCAGGCTTGTGAGATCGGAGGACGCTCACACAACGTCTGTACTGTGTGTGGACCCGCTGTTTTGAGGAGAAAAAAAACAACTAATTGGACATTTCAAATTGGAAGAAAATAAAATAAAAATAATAATTGGTGACTCTAAATTTAAAAAAAAAAAGAAAGAAAAAAAAAGAAAACAGCAAAACCAAATCGAACCATCCAAACAAGAAAAGGTATAAAAACGTCTGCACATCCAGCTCAGTATAAAATATCCACTCCTGGAGTATAAAGCTTTCAAAATGAGTTGATTTGTGAAACGTTCAGCAGCATTGGCAATTCAAATCATCCATAACTTCGAAACAATCAATCACAATGTATGCTTGTAAGAAAGCGAGTCTGCAAACTGAAGAACGCACTGGCTGAAACTCCTATAGGTTTTACCTGACAGTTCAAATTAACTTCAACAACAGAGAACAACAACAATTACAACGTCATGCAGTTGAGAGAAAGGCTAAATAGATCCGGCTCCTGACCCAGTTTCACTCTGACTTCTTCGGTATTTTTTTTTTTTTCTTGGCTTGGAGAGTAATAAAAGTGCATCTGCCTGCACATCTCCGTTTAAATCAGTGATTCACTTGTTGGATCTGATTAAAATCAATCAGACCATGTCAGGCCTCTTAGTTCTGTCTGCAGAACACACTCAGTTTTGTTATTCTGATTAGGTACAGCACAGAAAAAAAAGGAAAGGCGAATCACGAGAAGCAAGTTTGTAGAAATCTAATTCCCCCTCATGTCTGGTTCTATGTGTCTTTTATGTCTGTAACAAACAAGCGAAGACCCCGACGAAGAGCAACAAGCACATTCGCTTGACAATTCGATCAGTTTGAGTCGCTGGATTGAGGTTGGGAGCTACTTTAAAAGAGATGAAAAAGTACCTAATCATCTCTAGTGACCAAATTGGAAATATTATACAAAAGCAAGAGAAAGAGAAAAGGATCGGCCAATGCTAGAGGTGGTGTGTGGGGTGGTGGGGGATATTGGAAAATCGGTCTTGTTGACCAAAGAATTCTCTTTATTGAAAATACAATAAATGTGGTGACCTTAAAGGGCAGGCATGCCGTGGAAAAGAATCAAACCTGGTAATCTCAGTGGGCTTCACAGCATCAACAGTGATTCCAAATGCGGCCGCAGAGTTTCTCGATGGCGAGGGACGAGGTGTGAAAGGAATTCCTGATTGCACCCCTCTGAAGGATCAAATGATCTCCGGACGTGAAGCGCTGATTTACTGACATATAAAAAGGATTACACACAGGGAGGTACGCTTTCGTTTAACTGGCAGCGGTTTCTGATGGCATTGTTACATTACAAAGTTGTCAAATGCTCACATCCCGAAAGGACATTGCTTCCAACTTCTTTGTGAAATGGCGCAGCCTGTAAATCTATTTTCTGGGTCACACAGAAATACAAAGAGTTTAGGACAGATCTTCATATGTACAGCTCCCGAAAACATACAGAACAAATGATCAGCACTATGCAGCAAGGAATACAATCTGAACGCGTCAACTAAATGCACATTACAGTACATTAAGGGTCCCTAACTATACAGTGCAATTGCAGTGTTATTAGATATGTCCAGTGCATAGTCTTACCTTTATTTAATTTAAAACAATTAAAGTACTGGTATTTGTGTTATTGAGGTTATCGACTGATGCTTTTCAGAAAGCAGTTCTCTGCAGCCGTCATCTTCCCCTGACAGTCACCGGCAGTTATTTTCTGTGATACTGCAACCCTGATCTCCTTGCTGTACCCCTTATTCAAATTTAAAATGCATATCAAACGTCTTTATTTAACCAGGATAAGGACCTTTGAGATATGCCACTCGCATAGTTAATAATAAAATATAAACCCCATGAGTGTCGCACTTGTGACCGCACCCCTAGAAAGCAAATGTCTTTCAGACAAGGGACAGCAATAGCTCCTTAGAGGACTGCTTCTTTGATGCAAGCTCATAATGCAATACATTTCTGCTAGCTGTTGCGTTCGCTGGCACAACGCTGCTGCAGTGAGTTAATTGAAGCTGCTAGAGCAGTGTTCAATATAGCCAACATTCTAATCGATAAGGAACAATCCTTTTACAGACCGGTCTGCTGGGAATATAAAATCCTATTTAGAGGGAGCCAAGATCAGACTGTGCTAAATGGGAAGGTCACAGGGACGTGGCTGTGTGTGCATGAGGGAGAGAGATAGTGGGGTGTGGAGGCTCACAGTGCCCGGCCACGTGTGATTGAAAAACTTGAGATGGAGGAGAGGTGACTCAGAAACAGCAGGGAAACAGGCTGGGCCACTGGAGGAGGCATTCAGAACTATTTAGACCCTGACACAGGTAATATGGTGGTCGTGCCACGGTGGGGACAGGGGTACATGCCCCCACACACTAAGGGGGTTCTTCACCCTCTTATTGTCCTGCTAACGATACCCACCCTAGTGGTTGCAGCCTGAAATGTACAGCATTTTTTTTTTTAAATTAAAAAGTCCCAACATCAATAAGGTTATTGACTGAACTGATTAGCATTAGTCTTGGATTACTATATCTAAGTTAGTATTAAGTAGCCCAAGATCCCATGTTTAAAAATAGCTGTTAGAAAAGTTGCTTTTTAGGATCTGTAAGATAATAAAGTTCGGCTCGAATTAGAGGAGCAGAATTTTTAGAATCAGTGGTCATTGTCCTTGGTAAGTGGATTGCAAGTAAACTGACTCATTTCTAATCATTTTTTAAGAAGTTAAAAAATCTGCTTTGTTTTTGCATTTCAACTCAGACGTAAAGCCCTGCTTCTCTTTGCTCAGAAAAGTCGTTGAAGCAAACATGCAAAGAGAAGCAGACTCACCACAAGGTACTCTACCAAGCTTTAGAAACCTGGCCCTCCGTCACATGGTTTTGAATCTCTGTGCAGAAAGATCCAGTTTGTTAAGATACAAAATTAAATTAAATGAAACAGCTAAAAAAAGTGGACACCTCCATGAAGCCCACCTCCCAGTTCTTGTCATTAACTCCTTTTTTTCCAGTCAGTGTCAGATTCAAGGTCTTCACACAAGTGCTAAATTAGATGGTTAAAATGGTCTGCTGCTTCAGCCTTGAGGAATCAATTGCTATTGATTTTCTTATGAAGTTCCCGATGGCCTCTATCAGATTGTGTCAACAGGGGGCTGAGAAAATAAAACCACAAGTAAATAGCTTAAGCTGTCCCCTGCTTACGGGGAGACAAGAAATTACTGAGAGCAAAATCCTCTGAAATCCTTATAGCATTGAACATGGCAGCGTGGATTATATTTAGATGGGTAATGAAATGTTTTTTGACCTCCCAATATTAACCACATTCATTTACTTCCATTCTGCATGAGTCAGTGATTACCGGTACAGTGTGTGTTCATACATATGAGGAACTGTCCTAAACAAAGGGATATACTGCTCATGTACATTATATATATATATATATATATATATATATATATATATATATATATATATATATATATATATATATATATATATATACAGTACTGTGCAAAAGTTTTAGGCAGGTGTGAAAAAATGCTGTAAAGTAAGAATGCTTTCAAAAATAGACATGTTAATAGATTATATTTATCAATTAACTAAATGCAAAGTGAGTGAACAGAAGAAAAATCTAAATCAAATCCATATTTGGTGTGACCACCCTTTGCCTTCAAAACAGCATCAAGCATCAATTCTTCTAGGTACACTTGCACACAGTTTTTGAAGGAACTCGGCAGGTAGGTTGGCCCAAACATCTTGGAGAACTAACCACAGTTCTTCTGTGGATTTAGGCAGCCTCAGTTGCTTCTCTCTCTTCATGTAATCCCAGACAGACTCGATGATGTTGAGATCAGGGCTCTGTGGGGGCCATATCATCACTTACAGGACTCCTTGTTCTTCTTTACGCTGAAGATAGTTCTTAATGACTTTCGCTGTATGTTTGGGGTCGTTGTCATGCTGCAGAATAAATTTGGGGCCAATCAGATGCCTCCCTGATGGTATTGCATGATGGATAAGTATCTGCCTGTACTTCTCAGCATTGAGGAGACCATCATTCGTGTACGCTCTCCAGCCCTTCGGCGAACAAACTGCCTTCTGCTACAGCCAAATATTTCAAATTTTGACTCATCAGTCCAGAGCACCTGCTGCCATTTTTCTGCACCCCAGTTCCTGTGTTTTCGTGCAGAGTTGAATCGCTTGGTCTTGTTTCCACGTCGGAGGTATGGCTTTTTGGCCGCAAGTCTTCCATGGCCACTTCTGACCAGACTTCTCCGGACAGTAGATGGGTGTATCATGGTCCCACTGTTTTCTGCCAGTTCTGAGCTGATGGCACTGCTGGACATCTTCCGATTGCGAAGGGAAGTAAGCATGATGTGTCTTTCATCTGCTGCAGTAAGTTTCCTTGGCCGACCACTGCGTCTACGGTCCTCAACGTTGCCTGTTTCTTTGTGCTTCTTCAAAAGAGCTTGGACAGCACATCTGGAAACCCCTGTCTGCCTTGAAATTTCTGCCTGGGAGAGACCTTGCTGATGCAGTATAACTACCTTGTGTCTTGTTGCTGTGCTCAGTCTTGCCATGGTGTATGACTTTTGACAGTAAACTGTCTTCAGCAACCTCACCTTGTTAGCTGAGTTTGGCTGTTCCTCACCCAGTTTTATTCCTCCTACACAGCTGTTTCTGTTACAGTTAATGATTGTGTTTCAACCTACATATTGAATTGATGATCATTAGCACCTGTTTGGTATAATTGTTTAATCATACACCTGACTATATGCCTACAAAATCCCTGACTTTGTGCAAGTGTACCTAGAAGAATTGATGCTGTTTTGAAGGCAAGGGTGGTCACACCAAATATGGATTTGATTTAGATTTTTCTTCTGTTCACTCACTTTGCATTTAGTTAATTGATAAATAAATCTATTAACATGTCTATTTTGAAAGCATTCTTACTTTACAGCATTTTTTCACACCTGCCTAAAACTTTTGCACAGTACTGTATATATATATATATATATATATATATATATATATATATATATATATATATATATATATATATATATATATATATATATATATTACCATACAATAATGTGGAACTGGGGTTATATTCCTAATACTGTAGCATAACTATTACGATAGTATAATATTCGACTATCATCATGTTTACACAAACAATGGAAAAAATATGAACACAACTTTACCATATCTTGAAAAACTATTACAATGCATACATATATATATATACATATATATATATATATATATATATATATATATATATATATATATATATATATATATATATATATATATATATATATATATACTGTATACTGTATATATATATTTCTAAACTTTATTAAATAGTTATAACTTCACACACATTTTTATATGAATCTATCATTCCAATCCTATTGTAAAAATAAATAATGTTAATCCTTCATAACAATTGTCAAAAAGTCAATCATAGATGCTTTTTTAATGGATTCTTAAACTTAAGTGTGACCAGTTCATCTTTCTGCAAAACAATCCAAGCTTAGCGGTTTTATTTGGAACTGCAGGACGTGTTATTTGAAGAGTATCTGTCCTTCGTTGCAATAGTACGCTAGAGAGAGTTTGCATGTCTTGGATGACTGATATACATCAGTGTTAGTTAATAGATAGTGGCATTCGAAGATGTCTCGGTGTCGCTGACAGTTAAACAGATCTGTGATTGTTTGGGATGACTGGTAAACAAGCATGACTGACAGAGCTCCCCCAGTGGTACAGAAAGGGATTACAGAAATAATAAATCGCATCACATCGGAAATCCCTTGTGCCCCGACCGAATCACTGCCTATAAAAAGCGTGCTGCCAGGCTGCATTGCCAAGATACAGGCAGTGAGACAGACAGATCCCATTATCCGGTACCTATTACAGAGAAAAAGCTAGAGAAAAACTTCAATATGGTCCATCAGGAAAGCTATTGGC
This sequence comes from Acipenser oxyrinchus oxyrinchus, assembly GCA_030684275.1. Lineage (NCBI taxonomy): Eukaryota > Metazoa > Chordata > Actinopteri > Acipenseriformes > Acipenseridae > Acipenser > Acipenser oxyrinchus. The sequence goes on along the minus strand of CM060262.1, from coordinate 32,933,278 downwards.
ACAGAAATAAGATTTTTTTTCCAAACATTTGGCATTTCATATTAAATATTTAGCATTCTGCCCAACAAATAAGACATGCTCTAAAAAAGACGAGGTCTTATATGAAATGTGATTAACATTTTGCCTAGAATCTCAAGCAGCGCTGCCTGCATTTCAGATATTGGCACAGCTGCACAGAACGAAACTAAATGAAACTTTCCCTTCACCAGCTGCTTTATTTTACAGACTGATTAATGAAGCCCATCTCAAAGGATTCCTCTCATTGATTACAGCTGTGGAAAATCAGCTCCTTTCCTCATCAATCTGTACACCCACCACTCCACTCTGCCACACTAATTGTTGGATTATGTTGGAAAAATCAACCTCGCAAATCGATTTAAATTCTTAACCCATTTTTCTCTTTATTTATATTGGGTCATCCATCCATCCCAAGTACTGTAATTCACCTAATAATGCTACACTTCTACTGCAGCGATTCTGATCCTGGTCTTCTGTATTGTACCACTCCAAAGTAATACCCTTTAGACTAGAAATACCGTGGTTAGAGTGCCATCTAGTGGACAAACAATCAATCGTCTTCTGCAAGTCGCATCATGTGATTTACATCTGGACAGCAGCAAGTCATGACACCCAGGTTCAAATACTGCAGCTACAACATTCAATTGCGACAGTACATTCATACTAATGCTAGGACTACTAACAGAGATAATAGCCAAACGTCTCAACCAAATAAACCGTAGCTTGATAGGTATGAAAATGAAAAAAAAAATGTATCTATTCCTTTCATTACACAGATGCTGATGCCATCTGGTCAAAAATATAAACTACCTCACAAACAAACACACACACACACACAGGTGGAGAGCAAATTTACATTCAGTGCTAAACTAGAGCAAGCTAACAGCTGAGCATGTTTCATCTCAGGAAAGCCGCCAGGCAGTCAGTCATGGAATTAGACAACTGCCAGGGACTCTCCTGCCTGCATTCCAGGCATTCATTCACTTCAGTATTTAAACTGGATTCAAAATGGATGCCAAAAAGATTATTTTGACATTCGAAAATGCATGCCAGGGAAGCAAAATATACTAATTAGCTAGAATGAAAGGCTGATGGGGAGCTAAAGGCTAAAATTCATTTCACTGTGGAACTATCGCCCTCTAGTGGTTGTACATAACGACTGCATGTACATTTAAAAACACAACCAGATTGTTACCTCCAGGCCCTTGCCGGCTCGCAAGAGCTGAACCGTCAGGCATGGCTTGAAGGCTTTACTAGCTAAGACAAAATGAACTGTATTTAATTGGTGTTATTACCGGAGAGTTACTACACTACCTTGTGCAACCCATATACTTGTTTCCCCCCCACCCCACACTTTCTTGGAAGTCAACATTTCAGCGAAGGAGTTTGACAGAACAAAAGGAACTTGCAGACCCGTGTCACTGTCTGTGTCTTGAACAGGACTTGTCTGTGGCAGAGCTGAGAGATGGATGAGCCTCCCTTAGCTGTACAGTACACCCCAAAGAGACAGTAGCCAGGTAGAACATACAAAAGAAGATTTCAGCTCCAGAGCACGATGGTTGTGTTCCTGTGTCCAGTTTGAATAATCACTGGCTAATGGCTCCACAGATCACAGTTGCACCAGTGTCAGCATACAGTCAGCGTATGTGTTTCATTAGACAGGAGAGGTGGTTTGAATAGTGCTGTAGCTATGAGATGCCATGGTCTTGTCCTTTGGGGGAAAAACAGAACTACCAAAACTTGGTCTTGTCCTTTGGGGGAAAAACAGAACTACCAAAACTTAAGTGATGACACTTTAGTTTAAGGGTCCATTTACAGTATCAAACATCTATAAGATTATGGTATTAATTAGTTTGACAATTATTAACATGTAATACGTTTATTTTGCGATATCATTGGAATGTTTCTTACAATGCCCATGTCACATGTTTAAGCCTGTGTTGGTTAACAGATCTGCTGAAGGGAGAAATCCTGTGTCTAAACTAGAGAGTAGACTCTGAAAGGAACCATTAGCAAACAAAGTAGACATATCAGGACTTCACATACACACAATCAAAGCCAAGAAAAAAATGATGTACATTTTCAGTGTTTTATTACATTTCACGTTTTTTGTCTTGCATTGGTATGCCCAACTTCATGTATACAAACATGTTTCACTCTTCAAAGAAATGCATTCCTTCAAACATAAAAAATAATAAAAACTTCACATATTAAAAAGTGCGTACACCTCAGATAAAACATACAAATAAATTAACAAAAAAGGCATTGACAGGTCATGCACTTGCCCCAGAATAACTTAAATGGTACATTTGTTTTAAAAAACAAAAATCTACAAAACAACTTTCCTGTTTTTTTTTTTCTACGACTGTACAGTTTAACATTAAAATACTACCTAAATAATAAAGTAGTGTACAGTAATATGGCATGCCGTCCTCTTTTGTTAAAGGACAGTATTTAAAGTCCAGTGTATAAACCAAATGAGAAAACTGACTGAAAAAGTTCGATGTCATGTGTTTCTGGCTCAAGGACCTAGAAAAACGAATAACACATTTAAAAAAGAATCATGCCTTTCAGGATTTCCATGTCTCAAACCATTCCAGTATGTACTTACAATACATTAAAAAAAAAACTAATATTAACCTCCAGCGCTGAAACACAGTAAAGCACCAAGAGCCATGTTCCCAAAACACCACAAACACAGAGACTGTACTGCACAGAGAGACTGTACTGCACAGAGAGACTGTACTGCACAGAGAGACTGTACTGCACAGAGAGACTGTACTGCAACGGCAGTGAGACGGCTTTGATGCATGAATTGAGTGCCACATTGCGTATACTGTATGCGACTTCCACAAATTTCAATGACGCTGCTCTTTTAGGATTTTGAGAACAGGGTCACAGGTCAATGAAAACAATGTGTTCACTTGTTACTTTGTTACCTTGTCTGAGGTGTATGCCACCAAAGAAGCCGACCAACTCATCCACGAAATCAAAAAGGGGGTGGGGCTGTAACAAACAGCAGCATATAAACTAAATGTAACAATTGCAAAGGTTGAAAGGTATGCTACTGTACACAAGTGGTACAGAAAACACTTAATGTTCTTGGCATCTCGGAAGAAAAAAAAAAAAAAAAGGAAATGAGGCTTAACATCCCCCACAGATTTGTTCATGGAGAATTAGTGTTTAAAACAGCATGGGATAGACCAATAGCAAGAAGCGCTAACCTGCTGTAGAGAGACACTCTACAGGGTAGTATGATACTGAAGACCTGAAATAATTATACAAAATGCCTATTGCGGTGTGGGAAATGACTATTTACACTAGAATGAAAAACAGGTTTAAATATTAAAAAATAACCTAGATATGTATAGTATTGTATATATTTATAAAGGATGAAAACCGGTTTCAAATGTCAGATTTAAAAAAAAAAAAAAGGCATTAGCCTATCTCTTATAAATAATAATAATTTAAATTATATATATATATATATATATATATATATATATATATATATATATAAAACTGCTTTGTTCACTGTCTCAGAAGTCCCCGTTTACGTTCTGGCAAGCAGATTAGCAACAACCATTCTCACAGCAAAGAAAATCCATTAGAAACGGATGTGCAAATAAAGCAAATGCTGTCTTGAATACACAGTTAGCTTATGAAAAAATACAGTAAAAATATAGTCTAGTCTTCTACATTAGCTGTTTTACTAGCTCAGTGCAGCCCAGTTGCTTGCATAGTTAAGTGCATGCAGAAGCATAATCATGCAAAATTGCTTTCATAAATCTTAAAACTGCATTTTCTTTCTGCTTGTAAATTAGTGCTGTGAAAAGCTATTAGCTATGCTTTTAAGCATAAAAGCCTAAATTGGCTACATATAGAAATGGTGCTATAATTTCACTAACATTATTTACTAAGGAGGTGGGTACGGCTGTATTTTATATGATAAAACAACAAATCTTGAAGAGGGCACTGCGATGTGTTGTGCACTGGTAACAGTAATCTTATCACAGTGCATGTTACTTATTCTTAATTCAATTCTTATGAAATGGTTACATGCAAACCCAGTTCGGTCAAGCATTTGCTATTTTATTCCAATATATTCTTTTAGGCAAACAGTTCCTTAAATGGGCAAGACATTTGGAGTCAATCGTTCATGAAAAAGAAAGATATAGATTATATGTTGTTTTATTCAGATTACTACTTTCATCAAATAAAGCCAGGGTTTGTAGTCCAATGTAGCTTGATGGCGGGTAGGCTACTTTTAAGACGTCTATAAGACTTAATATCTCGCAACGCGCTCAGCAATTGGATGTGGTGTGTCAGACTGCAGCAGTGAACAGCAAAAACATAACTGGGCATGGTTTGCTATCATCATGCAATCTGGAGGGCAATATTTCACAATGAAATTTGCAGAAGTGTTAATATCATCTCTGTGTTGCTGCTGCTGCTGCTGCTGGTAAAATACCACACATTGATTAATGTGTACTAACTCAGCAAAAGGGGTATTTAAAACAATGGTGTTCACTTAGTCACAGGGCCTTTGATTTTCATGTTTTATTACATAGAGAGTCACCCACCGATATGCAGTTCAGCATATCTGCATGTGACTTGATTCACATCCGACAGTTACAGAATAATAAGTAACTGATTTATAGGACACCCTAGTCACATGCTCACTATAATGGCCTTCTCGAACAGAATAACACTTGCTTTTAATTCATTACCCAAACAACACAGTAGGCATACTATCATTACATTAGCATTTACTCTGTGCTACTAGTGTTTAATTCTTCACTTAGGCTCAGTTCATAAAATATTTAGTTACCGGTATAAGGTACTGGTGATAAAGCAGATGCCTTTCATGCACTCACAGGTGTGAGAGGTATTAGAGGTTACAGTTAATGTATACCTACCTCATATCATTCTGTACATTGTGTTATTTGTATTGTATTGTGGAAAAATCATTTCAGGCTTATCTGATGCCCTTGCTGTTCTGTGAAACTACATGCTACTGATTCTTTGTACATCAAAGGATGATCTCCCTTTCTGTAGTCCTGATGCTAGACACGGCAATAGCTTGAAATGATCAATTTATTTCAGAGATATTGCAAGTACAAATGTCGCTAAGTACCAATGTCTTTCCAAGTCTGGTGTTATATACCTAATGTGTAGTGCAAAGGGATACAGCAGTTCACTACAAATGAAGAGGGCTGTTTTGTCTCAAATTGTTGTTAATAAAAGGTTTCTGCTCATCACCTTGTGGAAGTCCGAAATTTCAGAACCCATTACATCGTGACTTGCACGTCTCGTGGAACACGGTGAATCATTTGGAACATTGTTTTAGGGTGGAATGTCTTTCCCAGAAGTACACACAGACCATGTTTTATCAATCATTTCTTTGTAACATTCTGGTTCTATTTATATTAAATGAATGTAAACCATTTGTTTGGCGGCTGAATGTAGTGGAGTGTCACAGAAAATAGAAAAGGATACTGCATTATTTTATGGATTGGAGATTTGTTCAGTCCCTGCAAGTTGTAATTCACTGAGGGGAGCAGGTGGTTTGAAAAGCATAAAGACAGTCATGTTCCCACTCAACACTTTAATGTCATGTTGGCTTTCACAATGCTCTGAGCTCTGAAGCTGAAGATTATGAAGCTAGTTATCCATTTCTATTGCTCTGTAATAGAGCGGACAGTTTTGGGTCACAGTTGTAAACACTGTCCTCAGTAGTAAGAAACAAATATATACACTTCTCAAAATGCAGGATAAATGAAATCAACGGTTTAGAAATAATATTTTACTAAGCTAAGTGCGAAGCCACTACATTTCTGCCCACTTTTGAAAAACTCTTGTCCTCTTTGACGTTTGATCTTTGATTTAAAATATTGCCCTTTAAATAGCTTGAGTTAAAAATAAGCAGCCTCTCAGTTTTTGCTTTTTTTTACCTTAAAGTCTGTGCTGTACAAATACAACACACTATACTGTAAAACTGATTTACCCCTCGACCATTAATAGTTAAAAAAAAAAAAATCTGCCTAAAATGTACCTCTTCAAAGCATGCTACAGTAACAGGGAGTTTAAAAATGACATTGTAATCAAATGTACAGTTCATGAAGTTATATAGCATTCTTCGGCAAAAAAAGATTAAATATATACAAAGTGCTTTGTTAAAACACACTTCTATACAACTATTCAGTCCGTGTGCAACAGTAGACTTAGTATCAGATCTTGCAAATGGCAATTATTTGGTTTGATGGCAGGATAGAAAGATGTTTCAATAATTTACAATACGTTTTCTTTAAGAAAAAAATATATAAAATTTATATTAGGCACATCAACAAAAGAAAAATAATCAAAAATTAGCTGCATTACAGGAAAAAATAAATAAACTGCTTTGCAAAATATCACTGAGGCTTCGTAACAGACCGTGTGGATGATTGCGTGCTGGATGAAAGCTTTCTGGAGGAGGAGGTCTTTTCAAGTGGCTTTTTCCCATTAGCAGGAGACTGAGCACCTATTTCTGGTGTGGAAGACTTTGCTTTACTTGCAGACAATAAAGACCGTTTGACAGGGGTGGAGTTCTTGGCAGACTCCTTTTCTTTCTCAGAAGCCTTGCTTGTTTTAGGTTCTGGTGACTTACTTGTCGCCTTGCTTGTCCCCTCAACTGCCCCAGTGCCATTTTTCATACTAGATTTCGTGGCCGCTTCTTGGGACTTCTTAGACAGAATAGTGGTCTTGCCGAAATCTGCTGATCTGCGGGTCTCCTTTTGCCTTGGCCTTGGTTTTAAAGAAGGACAACCCTTTGTCCTCCGACTTGCTGTTCCTTCGGAGATCACTCTTCGAGGAAACGCTGGGAGATCGCAAGCTTGTAACAGAAGAACTACTGCTGGAGCTTCTAACTGGCCTGCGCTCCACTCGAACGCTGTCACTCCCTGTCACCAAAGACCTGGCAGAGCTGCTGGTTCTGGCCACACCAGGTTTCTCTGCAAGGGGGCTCATGCAAGAGGACTCCCTGCTCAGGCTCCTTTCAGACAGCTTTTTCCTCCCAGCAGATGGGGTGGAAGAGCTCCTCTCGGTTGCCGTTGAGGTCTTCTTCCCCGCTGGCGATGGTGAAGAGGACTGAGGTGAAGATGCTCTGAGCTTCTGAGGCATGGTACCTGAAAGAGTTTCCTGGGAGGAATCCTTTTTGGAGTGAGCCGATGAGGAAGAGGCTTTCTGGCTCCCCGGCTTGGTGGAATCTGCTTTGACTTTCAAACTGGAGGTCTTCTGGGAGCTTTTGCCTTGGGGACTGGAGGAAGCTTGAGAAGCAGGAGATGACTGAGCGGATGAGGTCGCTTGTTTTTTCTTTGAACTCTTCTCCTGCTCCAGTACTGCCTTAGAGGAGCTCCTTTTAGCTGCTGTGCTCTCCGCTTTCTGAGTCGACGCCCCCGAGCTGCTTCGAGGTTTTGTATCTTTCGATGAAGAGCCGTGACCAGAATGAATCTGATCGACAGAGTTTGTTTGGTTGTTGTTATCTATAGAGTCTGCTTTGGACACCCTCTTCTCTGTCTGTGTTGTACTCTTGGTGTACTGCTCATCTAGACACATACTGGGTCTCTTGTGACTGTTCTCATCACTTGCTATGCTTTCCATAACAGCGAGAGGTGCTTTCCCACTGGACTTGTGCTCGTGTTTACTGGAGCTCCCAAAGCAGGAAGTAGAGACTTTATCATCGCATGCTTCCCCGATCCTTTCTAAAGTAGAGGAAGAGTGTGAATCTAAGGAGAAGCGTGACGGGGAATTCGATCTCATTTGGAGTTTGGCTGACAGTGACCACAAGGGCTTGCTTCCATTTTCATTAATCGTTAAAGGGCTAGCCATTGAAGATCTAGAAGATAAGCTCTGGCGTTGGACACTTTTTACAAAAGGTCGGGTTGAGAATCCTCCTTAACAAAAACAACAGAAAATTATAAACTAATGCACCGAACAAACAGAATGGTATGCACACAAATACTATTATAATATTTTTGGATTGTCCCATCCTTACGTTTATTTCATATTCTTTTTACCCCAGGATTCAAAAAGGTATACCAAGAGAGAGCCTTGCAGGTTTGAGCTGCTTCTACTGACGGCCAACACACCCCAACACCAGGGCACTTGTGTGAGGACCCTTCAGAAGTTCAATTCCAACAAATAAACATTTACACATATATGCTGCTCACCCTCATCCTCGCTCCGGTCCCCTGCAAACTCCACAGATTCGAGAGATGCCAGTGAAGTGCGCCTTGACGACGCTGCAGAGGCAACGCTGGGCGGCTTGCTACCAGGTAGCCTATTGATCCAGTGATCACACAGAGACGAGCTCGTGGAGCCTGGAATAACCACAGCACATCACCAGTGAATTAACAACCCGGAAACTGAAACATATTGATCCTTTTAACATATTTGCTATCCTAAACACATGTATCTCCTTCTCACCAGAAAACTAAATACAGGCTAGTATTACAGCTACTGCAAGGGTTGGAACAATAATACCCCTTCACAAATATTGATAATTGTACATTGTAAAATGATACTGCAGTAAGAACCTGCTATTCCTAATGTGCGATTGTAATTGTTTAGGAAGTTCCCCTCACCTGCTACAGAACTGTTGGCAGACCAAGACGGAATGGTGGTCCTCCGCTGATAAAACAGGATATACGCAGTCTGTTTGCAAAGATCATCATCCGCGATCGGCTGAACATCACTGTCATCAAAACAGTACCACTGGCCATCGACCGAGTTTTTACAGTAAGCTGTGAGGGAAAAAGTTAGAAAACTTCACTCGTATTTTCAGAAGCTGGCAAGCGAGTTTATGTTTTCCATTGTCGTTGTTGAAGATGACACCCTGGGAACCTTCAAGAAGCTGCTTGATGAGATTATGGGATCAATAAGCTACTAACAACCAAACGAGCAAGATGGGACAAATGGCCCCCTCTCGTTTGTAAACTTTCTTATGTTCTTCTTATGTTCTTATTACAATAAATAAATGGAAAATATATGTGGATTAATGTGCATTGTGAGTTAACATATGTACCAAGGTGGGCTGCTGGTAAATTAGAGATAGCCTATAGTCTATTTTTTTTATTTATTTAGCTATGCAAAAAGGCAACTGGCAAAATGGCATTCATCAACAAACCCTTTTAGGAGCAATTTGTCATATTATGTGTATAAGCACAACATTGAACAACTGAATATTTATCTTGTGATGCAAGAAAGAAGTAACATGGATGTAAAGCTATTCACAGATAACAGCTCAGACTGCAGCAGCAAAGACTGCTAGTTCCACTTATACAGACCTGATGAAATGGATACACATCTAGAATGCTTAACTGATCGCATCATCTCCTTCCACTCAGAACAATCCAGCATGTGTTGACACAGTCTGAACCGACGACGGCTGGTAAACTTCACTTGTTTAAATAAAAATGACCTGAAGGTTGCAGCAGTAAGTAGTTTGCTGCTTATACAGTAGAATTATTCAGTTCAAATCATTAGAATTATTCAGTGCAATATTTTTTGTTAAATTCAATACTAACTTTTCTTGTGAGCTGTGAAAAAAATTGTTTCTTACCAAGAACTTCACTTATTATATGAATGTATGTATGTTAGAGCAGTAAACAAAGGTAAGCCAAAGCATATTCACTGGTTTGATGTTATTGTAATGTGTTGTTCTGCTTGATACTATACCTGTATAATGGCCTCCATGCATTGTCCCGTGATGATTGCACACAGCATACAGATCATACAGGTAGTCTTCAGGGTCTCTGCCCAGTCCGTAGGGCCGTCTCCAGGGTGACCAATGGGAAGGCAAGCTCCAGCTGCTCTGACTGCGTTTCACTACGTGGGGGGTCATGTCCAAGCCAATTAGGGGGAACTTGACCATGTTCTGCATTTTCATTCTCCTGTCGCCTTCCTGTTACAATACAACACAGCTGAAAACTTGCACAGCATACCTTCAGATGTTCCAGTAAAATAAAATTATGCAATAAATACAAAATAAAGATAAAAAGCAAGCTAAAATGCAGCTGCCTCTGGGGTCTAATGTGGCAGCCAATCAGCACCATAACATCATAAAACAGCTTTCATTTTGTAAGTAAATGAAAAAAAACACACACTACAGAAAATTCAAAGCGACATCCTGTACAATACAATATAACAACCAACACACAAAAGCCAAACCAGTGGTTCCCAATGCCAAGATCTAGCTTTATTGGAAGTTGGGAATGCAAAGCAGTACCTGCCTGAACCTTTTCAGGTGCAGTATGAGAACATCAGGAAGCGTCCACAGATTGAGCTTGATGCTTCCCTGCTGCAGCTGCTTACAGTGAGGACAGCGCCATGCATCATCGGGAGCCAGCTGGAACAGTTCAAAACAAGGAAGAGGTGAGGGAAAAGCTGTCTCTGTGTGTGACCAGCGAGAGAATGAACTGCAGAGCAATGAAACTGATGGGGGCAACACCTGTCAACAAGATTCTAGAACCACCACCAAGTGCCCTGCATTCCATACATAGGAGTTATTTTGCACTCCCTAACAAGAGAGATTAGTTCCATGCATTAGGACATCAACAAAACAGCAGAAGGCAGCATCTTCCTGCTCAACTCCTCTTGGCAGATCTCATCTTTCGTATTATACTGTGAAGTTATGCTCACACATTGCACTTTACATAACAAACGTGTTGCTCAAGCAGAGCTCAGATTTCTAGCATGGAGTTCCTGTGCAAATATAAGCAGTATTTATAATTTGGGTCAGCAGAGACATTCAAAATTGAGATGCGAAAACTGGGACTGGGTCACTTATAGGGCTTTTCTTTTGTATCATTGATGATTGCAACACATAAAAATCATAATAGTCAGAACAATAACACACATTTTATACCCCAGAACTCGGACAACAGCACAGCACAGCAAGGCAGTATCAGCTTTAGCATGAAAGTTAGTTTTCACTTTGTACCTGTTCCTCTTTGGTGTATAGCTGGAAGCACTGCGAGAGGGTGCAGGTCTGAGGCTGGTGGTGCTGCTCTCTCTGCTGGTGTACACTTTCTGAATCAGGGACGTACTCATCCTCGGTGTGCCCAAATAAACTAGATTGAGACAACCAGGAAGAGCAGTGAGGAAACAAAGCAAGTCAACACGAATCAAGTAAGATTTGTTAGCTTTTTGAGCTAGCAAGGGAAACAATGAAGGCCTAGTACACTTTGTGTCATCCACCACAATTAATTGCACGTAGGTAAACAAATTAAATACAAATTCAATTAAAAAAACATGCACATCACTACTTTTTTGCATTACATTAGACACATACACCCGTATGACCAATTAACATACTTACTAGTCCTTGGTCTCTTTGTCCCATTCCACAACTACCTTTACATGAGGAGGCCCGCCTTGACCACAAGATTTGAATGCTCTAAAAACGGAAGATATATTTTAAAATAGACTGTTGAAAATAAGGAGTTAAAATATCCTAAAGTAAGAAGAGATACATGGAGTGGAATTCTCCCCCACTTCTGTCAATTCTCTAGTCCAGGGATACACACACGCACACAGTAGTATTCCCATGGTGAAAGGCACACACACTGCTGATGTATAAATATTATGCAGTCTATCAAGGAAACACCTGCACTTACATAGCTTTGAATATGAAGATATCAGCAGACAGACACATGTTTGGTTTCATTTCATTATCTTTGGAACAGATCAGAAAAGCTCCCACCCACAAAACCATTCCCAATGAGAATATAACCACTTCCTTTCCAAAGAGATAGGGCTCATTCGTTCAACAAACACTGCCTGCTGACATCTGTGACATTTTCCCATGCCAACCACCCTAGGATCCGTTTCAAATCTAAACCCAGGACCACATTTGTAATTAAGGCGCCACTATCATCATATCTGCTTTTCAAAAGTATCAAATTATAAAACAACATTGCAAGTATTTATTGATTGCTGATGCTTTTTGGCATTTATTGAATCATGACCGCTTTAAAAATTGCACGCAATTTATTTTGTACTTTTTTAAAAGCCACTAGAAAGACAGCGGTGCCATTATTAAAATGTAACACTTCAGAAAGACATATTCATTTCCTTACCTTTCCACAGTGGGGTGGCAAAGCGGACGCTCTTCTTGAGGTAAAAGGTATGTAATCCCTACAACTCCAACTACACGGAGGCTAAAGGGGCCAACCTAATGACAATGTAAAAGAGGGAATCAGCCACTCACAAAAAACACACATTACCAGTGACAGATATGCCCATAAATACAAACATAATAAAAATGTATATTTGGCATATTTTTGCATTTTGCACAGAATCTGAATCATCATCATCATCATCATAGCTCCTTGTCGTGCGGTACCCAGTCCTCATGAATATTAACTTCCATAGCTGTGATTAAATAACAAACAAATTATACACAGAGCATTGTTTGTTTCTGTTTGTTGTGATTGGTCCTGCTGCTTAATGCATTAATGTCCCCTGCAACATCAGCCAACTTTGTAAGCAACGTTTTTAAGAAATGCTGTCCAAGTAGCTCAAGATTTTACAGATATTGTAGCTTGAACTATTCTTATGGTGAAAACTGCTTAAAATGACTACATGTTTGTTTGTACATTCACAGTAAGGGAGTAATGCTCCCATTGTACTATCAGTAACTGGAAGCTCTACCCACCTGAATATACACACCAGGCCTTAACAGGTGGCGCATCTTCTCCAGGATTTCTTTCTGTAGGACATCCCAGGTCACAGTCCGCTCCACGCACAGCACAAAGGGGTGGCGAACCTCGGGGGAACCCACAAGGGTCCAAGTTAAAAACATTGCAAGTATTTCACTTTTGCAATTTACAAACCACTTAGTCCCTTCATTCTTGACTGCTTCTAATTTACAGCATTTATGTTATTTTATTTTTTGATTTCTTATTTTTAAAAAGCAATTCAATTCAAGGATGAAACATGGTGTTGCCGAGCATTAGGAAGCCTAGTTCTTATTTTTCTCTACTTGAAAAGTCTATGAAATGTAAATTCTACAGTCTTAGTTTTTAAAAGGAGGCTTTGTGGTCCAGTGGTTAAAGAAAAGGGCTTGTAACCAGGAGGTCCCCGGTTCAAATCCCACCTCAGCCACTGACTCATTGTGTGACCCTGAGCAAGTCACTTAACCTCCTTGTGCTCCGTCTTTCGGGTGAGACGTAGTTGTAAGTGACTCTGCAGCTGATGCATAGTTCACACACCCTAGTCTCTAAGTCGCCTTGGATAAAGGCGTCTGCTAAATAAACTAATGGTACCAGCAAAAGAGCTTTGACTTTATTGTACAGCAAGACCGGCAAAAATGCTGCAAGCTGAAGCAGGTTAAGGATCTATTCTCATTGAATATCCTGGCATGCCTGGAAAGACCGGAAACAAAGGAGACGCTGATTCAACTGTGCACAATGCCATGTGTATTTTGCTAAATCGCACATAGGAAATGGTTGACCACACCCAGTATCATGTAATTATAAGATTCCAAGTTCAAACTGTCATCATTCATTCCATCTAAAACTGCAGAACCACCAATTCCTCATAAAAACAGAAAAGTTGAATAAAATCCCTCATAAAAAAAAAAAAAAAAATTAAAAACACACCTCAAGTTTCCACAGTAAAGAAGTTGCTATTTAGTGGGAATCCCATGAATCATAAACAGTGACTGGCAAATGTATTCTTAAAATACAGAGCAGACCAACTCTCAACTATACCTAGTATTTCACAACCGCTCTCTTCAAACAAACACACTCTGCTACACTGCTTCTGCTACACTCTGCAAAACAGGGGCGATGCATCGGACTGTTGCGACTTTTGTAAATACAAATACAAACATTTCTTCTACGCTGGCCACTTAATAACTGTACTGAAATGAAAGGACATGAACACATTTTTGATAGCCCCTTCACGTTGGGGCATCTGGCTCTTTAAAACATTGTTTGACATAGCGTCAGATGCAGTCTAGTTAAGATTGTATAGTAGTTTATTTCTCAGCACCTGAGCCCAGTCCATGTGATCCCTTACCTTCTGCCCTGCTGCCCCATACACGCCCTGTTGCAAACCAGAAGAATGATCTTCTCACTTCCGCTGTTCTTATTGGGAGATAATACAGGCATCACTGCTCCATGCATGTATGAAGAAGTCCTGTTGTGCTCTGTGCCATACTTCAGGTTGTTCTGGTTTAAATTTGCATGCAGCCCTTCAAAAGAATATGGACAAAGAAATGCAAATTAATCAATAAACAAACATGTTGCAAAATCTAATTTAACATGTCCATAAACCTACATTAACACATATGATGTGTGCTGTAAAAAATATTTGTAAGACTTTGATAGCATATCAAGGGACCTCTAATCTCTTGTCAACAGCAGACTAAATGGGACACAAATATATTATTCTACAATATACATGTGGTATGTATGTAAAACATGGCAAATAAAGAAAGTTTCTCAAGCAAACAGTGAAACGGTATATAAATTGCTTTATCGTGATCTATACCAACAGCAAAAGCGAACAAGTGAATCAAGACGGGTATACCTCTTTGATTTAGAATGGTTTCTGGTCTGAATATTTCTGGAGTTTCAAAAGCAAAAATACAATCGCTTTCTTGGATAGAGTCCAGATCGTCCTCATCATCACAGAAGGACCGGTGAAATCCATCATAATACATCTCCGTCAATACTATCTGCACAGGGGGATGAATAACATATAGTCAAGAGTGTTAGACATGCTATATCCAGTCTTTCAATTAAACCCTGGTGCTGTACCGGGGATCCGAATTTAAAAAAGAAAAAAACATATATTTGGGCATTCGTAACAACTTAACAATTAAACTTAACCTGTCTAGCAGGGTCTTGGGGATACACAGCAACTCAGCTATGAGGGGACACTGCAATATCTGTATACCATTGAATGCAAAGCTTTTAGAACAGCACACTAATACAATTCGGCATTCAATTGTCTGTTATTGCATTCCACTGTCAAGCAGGATGAGATCACAGTACGTGACTTTGTCCCATTGTTCAGATATCAGGAACCTAGTGGTAACCCAACAACCTGCAACTTAATTTATAGCCTTTTGTTACCACATGACATTGCTACATGACATGCGGGTTCATCAAAACAAAGTTTAATTGTTTCATTTCTCACAATAGCTTCTTTTTTTCTTTTTAACAAAGGACTATTTCACATGACATCGGCTCACATACCAATAGGATATAAATAATGGACTTGCCCCAGTTACTGGATTAAAAAAAAACAAAAAAACAGCCAGAACGTTTAAACGAAGCAAAAATATTATAACAAACACCACGTGATAATTAACAACAGATGTGCTTTTGGGAGGGGGCTGTAATAAATAAAGCCCTTTTTTGATAGAATCACCTTTCATTTGTGAAACCAACACTTGTGGCAAGTAAAATCAGATTTGTCTGCACACTCCTGATAATAACCAGATAGAAGCGCTACCTGATCAGTAGGGATCTTTGTTTCTTGTGACACAGCTTCTCGTAGCCTGGATACAGTACTGGTCAAGGGCACAGCTACTCCGATTCTCATGCAGTGAGAGCATTTCCCTTGGTAAACCACGGTGACGTACAGAGGTCTGTGGGGGGAACAGTAGACATATTTTTAACTGTATTGCACTATTTAACAAAAAATCAGTAATCGTTAGACGGTCGTTAAATAATTAATGTACTGTGCAAGCTGCAACATATTTTATTCAGCAGATTATTATTATTATTATTATTATTATTATTATTATTATTATTATTATTATTATTATTATTATATCTCTGTTTTTACATATAAATCCAATTCGGAACAAATATAAAATTACTGCAACATACGATTATCTGAGAAAAGCGATATTAAGCGATGTAATAGGGATCTACTTTTCAGTTTGGATGGAAGGCATAATTCAGGTAAGCATATTGATCATTTCTGTGATGTCACTGGACTGGTTTAAACTGGGCTTCTGTTTATTTAAGTTGATTTCTTAATAGTGCCAATAGGGCCAAATCTGTTGCTAGGCAGGAACCCAGAGACACTGCTAGCACGCAAAATGAAATGAGCACAAATGAATATTGAACTTACACAACTGACTGCTCCAATTATCCAAGAGCAACGATCAGATGCAGGTTTCTCTGCTAAAGCTGTTAATAACCACTTCCAACATTAAATCTCTTATTTCATGAACATTAGCTCTTTTCAGTGTGTTGCAAAAAGGTATGAAGTGGCTAGGAAATGACACACCAGTAACTATAAGCTCCTGATTTAAATTCAGATTCAATCCTCTCTAATACATGATAATTCCACAGGTTGCCCACATAATCAAATTTGACCTAGAGAAATCATAAAACACAAAATGATGGGCCTGGTGGTGATATTGTCCATTTAATACATATACTGTGAAGGCTTGCAATTTGCACACTGGGAAAAATATACAGCCTAAAATCTTTCTCATCTATAAAGCAAAAATATAAGATGAAAACAATATGGCGGACACATTAGGTCACAGGTCAAGATTCACATGTGTTTATTTTAAGCTGCTGTTTCAAACTCCCCTGCCCTAATTAGGCAATCAAATATTGAACACAAACAAGTCTCATGAAATTTGATAGCTCGATTAGCCCCGTCTTCCTATGGCAAGTGAGAACCAGCTCTCAAGTGGCTGTCATAATGAGAATAATGGAGATACTCTGTAGCACTAATGCATCTGACTATCTTACGGACAACCAATGCCAGAAAAACTTTGACATTCTTAAGCACTTAATCTCTTTCCAACAAAAATCATTTTCAATAACCAGCATGCCCTAGTGCACAACGCACTGCTGTTGTCCAGTGGTGCATGCTTGTAACAGCTTTGCAGACCATGGAATGTAGTGCACTTATGGACCCCCAGATACTGTGACCAATTTGGCTGAAAAAAGGTACAAAAGCAACATAGTGAGTGAGTTTGTGGTGATCTTTTAAAAAGCTAGGGAGGCCACCAGAGACATTCCAACTTCAGAATCCCAGTCATGTCACTTCCTGTATCCTCACAAGACCTCAGCAACACAGCAAACTGTCTTCATCAGTTAGAAGATTTTCTTTTCTAAAACTGTTTCTTCTAAACTTCTGCTAACCCAGCAACAATAATTAAGCCTGCAGTCTAATTCCTTCATGGACAAAAAAAAAAAAACACATACACAAACTATGTAATGTCAGTCCAAGGACAGTTAGCATCACTTAAGGCATTCCCACTTCCTGTCTACCCTAATTAGGTTGTAAGTGTAACAGGCAGATATTAAAACAATTGCTTTATGCCCAAAGCAAAATTGGCACCAAAGCTGTATGAGCCACTGCATGCCACACACCAAGCAGGCTTTCACAGAGCACGTGTTTTCCTGGAGCACAGCCGTCTGAACAACAGCCTTCTAAATGACAGAATCTCATCCGAAGGCTAACAGCCAATTCCAATGTCAGTTTATTACAAGCATTATATAAACCCTCTCATGTAAAACAGGATTATAGAGCTTTCTTTAGCACTTGCGTGACTGCTCGTTTTCAGCTAGACTACAGTAAATAATTCATGCTTCTTACCCAAGATGTCTACAGAAATAATGGGAAAAAGCCCATTTTATTTATTTATTTTATTACTTAGCAGACAAATTATTTCTTATTTGTGTTCCAATTCTGACTTTAATATTAACCTGTCACAAATATAGAGCTACTGTGATAGAAGTGGCCACTGGCTACCCTATATCCAGCACTTACCAATCACTTATACTAAATATTAGCACAGGATAGGCAGTTGGAAAAATCTGTTCAAGACGTGAGTCCATCACCACCCCTCAAAAAAGGGCATCAGTCCAATTAAAAAGCCTAGCCAATAGCAATTTCAGCAATCCAGAATGCCAGTGTGACATTTCAATCGCCTGCATATTTCCCTAACAGAGTCACATCAAAGGTGTATCAGGGTTCTCGCCAGGAGTTCTGTACAGCCAGGCAGCAGAACATTATAGCCACAGCACTTTTAACAGGAAAATAAACTTGCCTTTTACCTTAAATATATAATACGACAAGAATTTGAATAACGTGTTGTCTTTCCTTGACTATATCTGGTTGCGCTTTTCTATATTCTACATTTTCATTACTGTTTTTTTTTTATTATGGTAAATGACCATGCATATATATATATATATATATATATATATATATATATATATATATATATATATATATATATATATATATATATATATATCACACACACACACACAGTTCTCGTCAAAAGTTTACATACCTCAATGGAAATGTATAATTTCTAGAAATTTCTCAAACAAATAATTTTAGGAAAAATCTTTTGTAGCAAAAGTTTTGCTTTAGTGCATGAGGAAAAAGTTACAAAAAATAGGAATACAAATTTATTTTCGCAAAACTATTCATATCCTGACAAGGAAAATTAAATTTATAGCTAGTTGAGGCACCTTTAGCAATAATAACCTCTTATAATATATACACACACACACACACACACGTCTCATACTTACCGGGTGTGAGGCAGAGGGATAGGTAAGGAAATGCAAAGGAAGGGATCGAAAGTGTTGCTCTGTTTCTGGCAGTGAGGGCAAGTCAGCGAAGACCTGGAAGATAAGAGTATATTATACTATATATATATATATATATATATATATATATATATATATATATATATATATATATATATATATATATATATATATATAGATAGATATAGATAGATATAGATATATAATGCCCAAATTTACCTTGACAGTTAAAGAAAAACCCAAATGCTAGTAAAATTAAGAATAATGATTTACTGGAAAGAATAGGTTGGATTTCATAAATAATTCTTTTAGTTGTCTTATACAGTACTATTGTTGTAACTGGGGTTCTCTTTAGCTTGTGAATAGCAAGGAGTTCAGGATTGGTCATTTTTAATAGTGCAGCTATCCTGCCAACACACTGATGTAACAGTAAATACTAGGTAACGCTTTATATTGTGTAGCATAAATTAATATTAAATTATTAAATAGATATGCAATTGCATATTAAATTAATGTTAAATTAATATTTAATAAATATGGAATAGCTGGTTTCTTGCTAAATGTGAAAATGTAATTGCATATCACATCCATTTATATTACGTTTTGTTACCTTTGAAAATATGTAATAATTTCCCATTGTTTACATGTTTTTAATTGAAAATAGTTAATCTGACAAATGTTATTGGAAAGTAACAAGGAATAATTGAACGTAAATTTAATAATCTATTAAATATTAATTTAACATCAATTGAATATGCAATTGCATATCTATTTTAAAATTAAAGCAATATAAAGCTTTACCAAATATTGCAACAGACAGCTTTTAACAATGTTTAAGGATTATTTTTCATTTTCATTATGAAGGTCCTCCATTACCTGTACTGAGCCTGGAAAAGCTCCTGTACAAAAGTGCTAGCGACTGGAAGGGATGGTCCTTCAGAAGCTCCATCTTCTTCTATTGGAGGCTGGAAATAAAAAGGAAAAAATAAGCCAAAGCCACAGGCTCCCTGAACCTTCAGGTAAATATATATAGACGGTAGTCAACGTTATGAGACTGTGCTATTTATATTAAGGCTGTTTATTGAAATACTACTGCTTGCCTGATAACTAGTGATCAAACCATATTCATTCTCCAGCTGTGCAGCCTACCTTTATGGAGGGTCTACCATGCGGGTTCACCCTGTTGTTCAGGTCTTCATGCACCCGGTCCAAAAGCCACAGCAGGAACTCCTGGGCATCTTGCTGCGCATTCCCCCGGTACTGCAGAGCACTCTTTGATACGGCATTCTGAAAAAAAATACATCATAGCATTTATTACAAAAATATTATTGTAGGTGAGCTTTCTTGCTCTGTGGGCTCCTGGGGGAATGGTTAATATTAATGAAACAGCACAGTCAGTCTTGGTCAGTGGGTGGTGCTGTGGTACTACTGCTGAAAGAAAATCACACTCCATACAAGGACAGAAAAAAACGATCTGGAAGGCTGTGATAATGACACTATATTAGCTGGTTGTGAATACTGCAGAGTAAAAATAATAACTATGTAGTGAATTAGTTAGACAATTTATTTAAATATAAAAATTGGTCTCAGTCGTCCTCTGAGGGACGTTAAAATGTAAGAAATGTGACATACCAAGAAATTTGAAAAAATGGCACAGATCGTGTGGAAACACCAGCAAAGCTGTGCCTCGCAAGCAGCCAATAGGGGGGACCCTATGTTAGCAA
This sequence comes from Acipenser oxyrinchus oxyrinchus, assembly GCA_030684275.1. NCBI lineage: Eukaryota > Metazoa > Chordata > Actinopteri > Acipenseriformes > Acipenseridae > Acipenser > Acipenser oxyrinchus. The sequence continues at coordinate 32,912,946 of CM060262.1, read as the reverse complement.
CCCACGGAGGAGGAGGGCAACCTCCCTCGAGTTTAGTGTAATCATATCTCCACAACGGGAATAATCACTGCATTAAATCGAGACAAAAGCCCCGAGGTAAAACTGAGACATGGGATAAACATAAACAGAGCCCCCAAGAGTCAGCAGACAGTCAGTCTAACCTGAGCGTGGCTGGGACAAGCTTTGAACCAGATGTACTCTCTCTCCTGCCAGAGGTAGATGTGAATCAGGTTACAACAGCCAGGCAGTGACACGCCCCCCTGACGCATGACCAGTCAGGGACACTCCTCACTCCTATCTCAAACTAAGAAAGGGGGGTGGGACGGGGTGAACTGCTGGAAGACTAGCCTGCCAGCAAAATTTCCTGTGGGACTTTAGAAGTTTCACTTCTGAAGTGTTTTTTTTTTTTAATTTTTTTACCTCAAAACTGAGTAATCAGAGTTTCGCTCTTTTAGCTAGTTTAACGTATGTCCAGAATCTGGAATTATACTTAATAACCCGAGTGCATGCAGTGTTTACTAACCCAAGAGTGAAGTAAATAAATCGCTGCTAATTTGACAATTAGTTTGATATCCCATGCTATACTGGTAAGGCTGGAGAAATATAGTTTGTAGGAATACAACTAATTCAAAGTCCAAGATTAAAAAGCGATCATGCAATATGATCCTGAGTAATTGACTTATATTTCAAAAGGGATAGAATAGTCAATGAAGTAAACATGATAAAATTCCTAGAAGGAATAAGTAGAAATTAACCAATTCATAATTTTCTGAAAATTATTGAATGTAATATACTGAACAATACAGAGGTGTTCGTGAAGGATGTTTTAATGCTAAGTAACCTATCATTGTACAACTGATATTCTCCATAGTTTGGTTATGAGACTGACGTGTGCAAAACAATGTAATGTAACATTAAGGTACGAATGGAGCTAAACAATGATGACTTAATTCTCCGTGGAGATTTGGTTCTCTTGGTGAGTAAGCAATTTGTTCCCGAAAGCATGAAGGCTTTCATTGCCAGATGCGTTATGACGTGTCACATGGATACTGTGTCTTAGAGATTGAGTTCTCTTAATGAACAAATAAGTTCTTCAGGAAAGTTTGTAAACTTTCTTAGCCTAGTGGTTTGTAATGTAGCTAGATTAAATTCTAGACATTAAGGAGCAGAGTATTTCACTTGTTAAAGATGTTACATAATCTCCTGTGGAAACACAGTGATAAGGAATACTGACTAGTGTGCTGACAAGCTGCTGTCATGAGTGTGATCTGCAAGGTTACCATTAATATTTTGCAATACACAGTTATTCTGACTAATTATGATGAGGAAATCTTTTTGTATAGATGGTGTGTGAAGAGTCAACACAATGCTGACCTCCTCACATAATCCCTGATATGAATTGGATATTATTATTATTTGTTTATTTAGCAGACGCCTTTATCCAAGGCGACTTACAGAGACTAGGGCGTGAGCTATGCATCAGCTGCAGAGTCACTTACAACAACGCCTCACCCAAAAGACGGAGCACAAGGAGGTTAAGTAACTTGCTCAGGGTCACACAATGAATCAGTGGCTGAGGTGGGATTTGAACCAGGGACCTTCTGGTTACAAGCCCTTTTCTTTAACCACTGGACCACACAGCCTCCTCCTATTGTATTACATAAATCAGTTAAATTACTGGATATGGTTTTAATATAGATTGGTAAAGGTGTGAAAATGTTTTATCAAAAAAACTGTAGTTGTAATGGACATTAGAATTATTCCTATGTCTACTGAAAGTTCATCCCATAATGAGTAAGAGGAGCCTTGCTCTATATAATTTACACATGGTAAATGTAACCGATTAATATCTTGTTGGCCTACCAAATGTGTCACACCCTGGAATAGATACCTGGGAAATGATGTGGCTGTGTCGCAAGCCTACTCTGTACATGGCAGTTTACTGTATGAAAACACAGACTCCTTCGGCACTGCTGTATATGCCTGCAGTTTAATACAGTTGTACCAGTACTGTCCAAAAATGGTTTTCATAACAAGGGTTTCTGGTAATGTTAAAAGGATAAGAGGCTCAGCAAAATAATCCCCTCCATAACTACAGCACAACAATGTCTGTAATGAATGACATAAACAAGAGACGTACAGTTGATAGGCTGATCGCATTCTCTGGGAAGGAAGTTGGCATGGAATCTGTCGGAATTTTGTTGCAGAAAAGCTCCATATGTTTTCATGCAAGTTACAAAAAAAATTAAAACTGTTACCAGTCTCCAAAATACACAATGTGGCATGAGTTAATGCCAATAGGGAATGGGCACTTCAGGACAAAACTTGCCTGCAGTAGACTGGCTGCAACTACACAATCGGCCATCCGTTTTTCCAGCTGGCACAGGGATTTCTACCAGTTCAACCACTAGAACATCGTTTACACAAATCCTAAATAACAGATCTTAATACCCTTGAAAACACTAAACAGACTATCACTGCTTGGTGCGCTATGGACACCCACACAGTAACAGTGCAGACTTAAAATAAAGGACTCTAGTGTTACACTGTTAGAGAATAATCAGCCATTTTACAGAGCTTTTCATAAGAACCATCAACGAGTCTGCACAAGGTGAATTGGGGCTCCTTATACAGCACTAGGGGGCTGAAGTAAACAGTGTCACATTTCAAATTCCAGAGAAGCAAATTCCTTTTGCTACTTCATCCTGCACACCTGGATAAGATTACTGGACTACAGCAGGGTCACAATTCTAAACCCATAACACTGATGCTTATAACTTGCCCTGAATTTTGCACTGTGTATACAAACAGTGAGCTGCATTTTTTTTATTTGTGCGTAAAAACAGGTGGTTATCAAAAAAACAACTTCCATAGACTGACTCAGATACGTCATATACTGGCAATGTCTTGCTGTGGGGATTCTAAGAAATGCATAAAAACAGTACTTTAAATTCTAGATAGCCTTTCTATTAAATCTGTTGTCAAGGATGTGTTTCTGCACAATTCTTTTGGAAATATACAGAATGATTTTGTAAGCAAAAGGATTCCTACAGTATATCTTCGGTTTCAGTAGTAAACCAGGCAGCTACAGAGATCTAGCGATGTGCCTGAAGGTGACTGTAATACAAGAACAGCATGTCACAAAGCCACAAGGATGAACATCACGATCTTTCTTTGCTTAAAGTGAAATGCTGTCTGCTTTACAAACACACAGCTGGTTGTTATCCCTTTGGTTGTCAAAGAGCTGATAATCTGTGATGAACTGCAGTACTACACCAGATCAAAACTGGTAAAAGGTCACACCAGCATTTAATTATACATGTCCCTCACTGATAAAACAAGTTTACACATAACCTCCAATAAAATATAACTAAGGTGCCGTATAATTAACGTCGTGGGAACATTGCAGTATCACTGTTATTTCCCCAGGCTTTGTTCATTGGAGGTGCAACACTTTGTTTTCTTCAGTGTCTTGCTTTTCTTTGTCAAACAACTTTCACAAAAAATGAAAACCGGCAGATTGAAATACATGCACGCAGCTCATCTATCAGACTAGGGTTTAGACATATAAACAGGTTATTCAGGAAACATGTCCTGCAAGTTAACTCTGTATGACATTTAGATTGGGTTTTAAATGAATTCCCTGAACAAAAACGAAGCAGGCATTTGTTTTGCCTCACAATGCAAACATACTCACCTATGAATAAATAAATAGCTACAGTGAGTTGTGAGAGGTTAAATTTGTAAACGACGATTTACACAGATGATTTAAATGTTTACTCTAGAGCAGCACATGCAGATCTGCAGCCATACCACACTGCACTGATGTGACTTGCTTGATAATCAGACCCATGCCTTTCAATTACATAAACCTGGCACAGAACAATCTATTTATTCTGAGAGTCGAATAACAATATCATTGAGTTCATTTGTGTGTCATGGGAGGGTCAAGAGTTAAAATAACAGGGCTGTCCAGATACAGTACAGCAGTACTGTATATTATACAGGGGCAAGCCAATAACAGAATAAAGAAAGGGCATGCTGCTTTCATAGATAGCATGAAAGTGTACCGTAGCATGGTATTCAAGAAGGATAGGTCAGCCAGGATTTAAGCTCATCAGAGATATCTGATACTGCAAAGGCTCAAGCTGAAACACAAAATGGATTAGTGTTGTGGCTCTCTTATCCTTAAATAGAGAGCAAAAGCGATGATCATTTGGGATGGATTTGTGCCAGAGGCAGATTTGAAACCCAGTAGCAGGCAAGCAGGCAGGCAGGCAGGCAGGCAGGCAGGCAGAACTCCGGGTGTGTTAGAAATCATCAAAGAAGCTAGTTAAGCAGGCGTGTTTTACACCATGCCACACCTGGTGCGGCCGATACCTATAACTCCAACTACTCTCACAACTAGCTCCAACAATGACAACTCTGTCAATACACAGACCCCCAGGTAAAAAGAGGGCTCTCGTCTGATATGGGGGTGCTTTAGCTCCCCCGAGCACCTTCGTATTTTGAACCCTGAGTCAATTAATCATAATATGATTCATTATATTGTACTCTACAGCTTATAAATTAAAGCAGAAGTGTTTGCTTCAATTTTTATGAAGGCTAATTAAATTAACTAAGCAATATCTTCAGGGTTGAATAATCATAAAGCATTTAAAACAATTTATGGGCAATTTAAAAAAAAAATGCTGTTTCATGACTAGGTACATAAATTAATCAGACCACTTTAACATGTTGGCTAGTCCAGAATAAGCACTGAGCTTAGTTAATTTTTGGTCTTCTCGTCTTACAGACCATCAGGCATGTGACATGTGAAAATATATATCGACTGTACAGATGCTAAATGTTGAAAGCACTCTAAAGATTTCCTTTCTTTTAAATATTATTATTATTATTATCTATTTCTTAGCAGACGCCCTTATCCAGGGCGACTTACAATCGTAAGCAAATACATTTCAAGTGTTACACTGGTATTATTAGGCTACAATACAAAAATGACAAGCTTAGTGCAGTAGGCTGCCACACCTAACTAACTGCTTCCTTCTTGGAATGTGTTTTTAATTAGAAGTGTGTTTTCTTCTGCTCTGAATCCAGTAATTGAAGGATCTAGAGTATTTAAAACTGAGAGTCTGTCACTAGTGTATTCCTTAATAAGGAAACAGACTTTTTTTTTTTCTTATCCAGTTAGTTAGCATACTCATTACCCTGCTTCACCAGTTCCTATTCATTCAGTAAAGAATTTATTTTTTACTTGTTTTCTTTTGTTTTGTTTAAGGATGCATATTGGTACTTAGAACTCAGATTGGTCAGGCTTTGTTTATAAATTATGCAACCGGATCACCACCACTATAAGAAAGGGGCTTGTAACCAGGAGGTCCCCGGTTCAAATCCCACCTCAGCCACTGACTCATTGTGTGACCCTGAGCAAGTCACTTAACCTCCTTGTGCTCCGTCTTTCGGGTGAGACGTAATTGTAAGTGACTCTGCAGCTGATGCATAGTTCACACACCCTAGTCTCTAAGTCGCCTTGGATAAAGGCGTCTGCTAAATAAACTAATAATAATAATAATAATAATAATAATAATAATAATAATAATAATATTATTCAAAGAGATTACATATACCAGTCCTACAACCTCTCTTCAAATTCAACAAAGTTCACAGCAAAAAGCAGTATAGGTGAGGCTAAACTATGGATGAACGTATGTCATGTGTGTTTATTTATTTGTAAAACTTAACTTTATTTCGGGATATAAATTAAATAAGTATCTCGTTGCATACATCTGATTGAGTCGCTTCTCTCTCAGCATTTGACCTTATAAAAGTGTAATTTATTAAGCTTACAGTAAAACTGTAAAAGCTGAAACTCGTGTGTTGCTGCAGCTTATTGCAAAATTGATCAAAATCTCAATAGAGAAAAAGTAACAGTGTGTCTTCATGTGCCAAAAACACAACTCTGGTTAGCAGCTTAGGCTAAGAACAGGACAAGATCAGTGGTGGCAGAAGTTGCAAAACCAACTTTCGAAATGACAACTGAATCACCTGTCCTGTAAAATGATACAGCTGTGCTTACCTTGAACTCCCGGCTGTGCTGCGGGGTGTACTCAAACGTCCACAGGGCTCTGACCAGACCAGAAAGCTGCTCCGTGACCTCTCCTCCCTCCTGAGAGTCTTTCTTTTGAAACAGCACCCCATTCGATTTGGGCTGCTCCTCTTCATCGTCCCCTTTGTACTGCTCCAGGGCGAGGTACTCGGCGAACAGCTCGGTGTTGCTCAGACACTGAAGGATCGCATTCATGAAGCAGGTGTTCCCATGGTTCTTCAGACCTGCTAACCCGGGGGTCCTGTCCCCAGTCGACAGGAAGCCTTCACAGTCGCTCACGTCAGATTTACCTGAGCTTTTGCCACCAGCCGTGAAGGTCGTGAAGCCACCGTCATCCTTTTCCGCTTCTACCGTGTGTTCCTCGGTACCGAAATGAGATAAAGTGGAGAGGGTTTTGAGTACTCTACTCATAAAACTCCCCACCGACCGCGCAGATCCCCTCCTAAACAGTTTCTTGCTGAACGATTTCTTCTCTTTTGTGGCCGCTTTAGACATTCTGACGACTCTCACTTCAAAGGCATTTCTGAAAGACCTTTAAAAAATGTTTACAAAAAAAACACACCCACACATTCCTGTTTGGCACAGCACAATTTGTCTGGGCTTAGGAACTTAGAAAGGTCATTCAAATCCATGCTTCTAACTTATTTTATCAAACGCTTGTACAGTTTTATGGTTGGCCATTGTTAAATTCGCTAAACTAGAATATTAAAAAATATAAACGAATTAAGTTCCCTTATGAGTTTCCATGGAGGTACTAAACTACTAGCATCAAAAGTCAGTCACATCTCCTCTCTCACTCAGGATTCAAATCTTCAAAATAAGTCGTAGTGTCAGATCAAATTCAAGGTCTGTAGGGTCATGGAAAACTAATAATATTAAAGCTTAAACTTTACTATCCTATCACAGGGTATTATGATGAAAAGCATTAAAACGCTAAAATATCCTTCGCTCGATTGTCGCTGTGTGTGGTTTTTTTAGTTTATTTATTTATTTTCACGCCTCTCATGTATTATTAAACAAACTGCAGATTCACCACTGAAATGGCATTCCGGATGACTTGCGACTCCTAAGCACGACACCTTTCCCCGAATCAAACGATTATTATTATTAATATTATTTATTTTATTTTTCCATTCACTGCCAGTATGCAACTCCTTTAAATGCCTGCCGGTGTTGATGTCCTCTCCCCCCGCCGCTGCATACAGGAAACCTCCCTAAAGCCCACAGGAACTGCAGAAACCCCCATTCACCGGGATGCACTCGCGATGCCTTTCGCAAATCAGAAGAAATAAATTCCCTGAGATTTAGGTCGCTGCTTCTTTGTCCTTTTGTAATTTTAATATGTGGAGATATCGCCCAAATCCGTCTACATAGCAACGAAGGCCTCCGCTCCCCTCTCCCGCATCAGCTGCAATCACTGACAGTGCAGGGCGGTGGTGGACTGTGACGTCATAAGCAAAACCATGCGAGTGTCCACAGAACAGACTGCGGGAAGCAGTTGCTAATGTCTGAGAGAGAAAGCCTATTCCAAGGTGGTCTTTCTCCTCCAAACAAAATCCGATTTAATGAATGAGAAACCCCCCTTCTGGAACGGGAGCATGCAACTATGAACGAACTCTGCAGTCGCGTAACCAAAGCCTTCAAGGGTAAAATGATGGGGCAGCACAGAGGGATCTCCTCATTTGTTCCATCAACGCAGAGAACATCTCATTGAAGAACTAGAATCAGTGTGAAAACCCTTTGAAGTTACCCTGTCCTTATACAGAGCTGTTTGCACATTCTCGCCCATATAAGCACTGCATTACGGTTTGGTTTTCTTATTTAGCGAAGGAATCAATAACAAGGGGGAAAAAAAAACAAAGTAAAAATAAAATATAATTGATTTTTACATTGATGAACAAAAATATCTATTTTTTTTTTTTTAAATAAGTATCCTTCCATTAATACGCTTCTTTTTTTTCTTTTTTTCAAATGAAAGGGTTTTTGGGAGGATGTACACAAAAACGTTAGATGATTTTAAAAAGTATTTTTATTTCAGGACGTTCCAGTGACTGCTCTGATGAGCTTATTCTTAACATTTAAAACCAGACGTACAGTTCCATTCTGGATTCAATATGTTCCCATGGCAACGTTGAATTACGTTTTTCTGAGGCTTCAACCTCTTCTGTCTGGAATTTTGATCGGACACAATGCAATGCAAATGCAGTTTAAGGTGGTTCAATATTTGCAATGCGAAAAGCAAAAAAAAAGCCAGCTTGATTATTAAAAAAAACATCAATTCACCCATAACTATGTACACTGGTACATTTAGAAATACTAAATGGAGCTTTAGGAAATTCAACAGCAAACATTTAGACTATTTTCAGTGAAATGTTTTTTTTAATACATGTCTGGCATAGTGACCCTTCGTTGCCTCGGAGGTAAGTAGCCGATTTGTGAGCTGTGCCGTGGTATTCAGCACTGACAAAATATAAATTCCTTTATTCAGGTTGCATGTATGTTTGTGAGTAATAAGGACCACAGGTCACGAACCACATTGCACCAGCAGTGTAAATGCATTCCTTCAAATTGCATAAGTTTGTGGCTTCACAAGGTGTGGCTGTTGTGTTTGTTTGTTTGTTTGTTTTCAGGCTTTGAAGTACTGTGGCACTGCGATTTGATGGTATTAGTCCAGAAATGCGTTTTCATAATGATGTTGGGTTTAGCATGCTTTGAATGCAGAAAGGGAAGGGAAAAGAAATCAAAATGTTCTGAGGCGCCAATCCGTTCCGAGTTTAATAGGTGTAATTAAATGAGGACCCTGGTTAGACGTGTCATTGGTTTGAACAAAGACCCTGGACCATATTGTACCAATGTTATCTACCCTTGGTCTAAGCTGCCCTGGAAAACAAAACTGTTATTGGCACAGGGACTGCCTTCTAGCTTGAGTGATTGTTACTACTGAAACGATTAGTGGAGTTAATTCAGCAGGACTCTTCATGTATTAATTGTGCACATTTATTAAGAGCTGTCCTAGGAAATTACCTCCGAGCATCACTGCTATAAACATTTCTATTAAACTGATCTACACCAAAGCTTGCTGACCCATCCTGGCATGATTTATCATTTGTTTTAGGAGCGTTGCTAACGCTGAGCTGTCACGGTTGAGCTCCCTCTGTTTTTAAATGTTATTGCCATGGTTTTATTTAGACATCTACTCATTTTCACAAGGGATGGGGTGGGTGCAACTGCTACTTCACAGAATAACAAGCCATGGAGATCACAATGATGCAATATAAAAATCCCACCACTGGGGGGCGCTGTTGAAGTTTATATGTGCATAGTGAGCATGCAAGCTTCCATACCCTATTTGCATCTCAATTACCCTTACTCTCAAAGTCAAACGGAGGCTGCAAAATCAATAACACTGTATGCGACTCCTCCTTCTTGCCAAATATACCACAGTCAACAGCTTAGTGAGCACCCCAGTCATTTCATTCCTGCCTACTCCCACATGTTCTCAGAAATGGCAGCTCTTTTATGAGTCAAGTTTTAATTTGAGTATTTTAAATTTTACGCACATTGTGTCTGCCTCTGACTGCAGCTTGCAAAACGATAGGCAAGTCAGTCAAAGTGTTATAAAATGTGATGAAGTCACCTCCAGTACAGCAAGTGATGCAGCGATGCCCCGCACAGGTCCTGAGAATACCGAGGGTTGCAGGTCTTTGGTTTGAATAAAATGTCCATTTAAAGTTGGGGAGTTTGTTTTTTATTTGTAACAGATGTATTTACATAACTGACAAGCGAATCAATACAAAAGGGGAAACGGCAGACATACAGTTAATGTTAAGAAAATACATTTGAAAAAGTGTGTCTTCCTCCTGCGCTGTCCTGTAAAGCCTAATAATCTAGCCTCCTCATTGCTGCGAAGGTGGAGGCCAGTCTTCTCGGCAGGGTTTTCGCTGTTTGTCTGTAGTCCTCCGGTTTGGTCTTCAGAAGAGTTACAATCTGCTGCAGCATGCGAGATGGCTGTAAGCCCAGTGCATCCATCACATTACTCAGGTAATCTGGGGGGAAATGAACAGAAAGGAACAAGAATCCAAACGTTCTTTTACCATAAATCTGTCGTCAATCACTCAGCCTGTATGCAAGCAACAGATCTGACTGCACAGAAACACAGTACCATATTTAAAACAACTCCCAAGTTAAGAAGAGTGTGGTCAATATTCAGAGAGAGTTTTTAAAGTTAAACCACCCTATGCTGCTTGCACAGTACTGTCCTTAATAAATGCAAGACAATACTCTAGCCACAAACAAGCACCCCTTACCTATGTCAGTAGCCAGCTGTTTGGTGGAGTGTGCAGTGAGTTCTGGGATCTGCAGAATAACATCACAGTAGGTCTGCATCGTTGCTCTGGCAACTGATCCAAGCCAATAGTCTGCGATATTGTCCAGTTCTGGTAAATCATCACCTATTAGGAAAGAAGAAAAAAAAAATTAGAATTAGTAAGACTATTTCAAAATACTGAGATTTTTTGTAAATTTAGGAGATCACTTTTTTAATAGCTGCTCCAGCATCTGCCAACCCGACACCTACTCTTAGCCCTGTATGTATGTCGGCAGTGTGGAGAAGTGGTGAGGGCTCTGAATTCTTGACCGGAGGGTTGTGGGTTCAATCCCAGGTGGGGGACACTGCTGCTGTACCCTTGAGCAAGGTACTTTACCTAGATTGCTCCAGTAAAAACCCAATTGTATAAATGGGTAATTGTATGTAAAAAATAAATAAAAATAATGTGATATCTGTATAATGTGAAATAATGTGATATCTTTTAACAATTGTAAGTCGCCCTGGATAAGGGCGTCTGCTAAGAAATAAATAATAATAATAATAATAATAATAATAATAATAATAATAATAATAATAATAATAATAATAATAATGTCTGCCAGATTTGCAGCCTCAACATAGTAACAAGGGAATCAGGTTGTAAGGTTTTAACTTTACTTACAAGACCTAGATCATGAAGGAAAATATCAAATCAATATTGCAGATCGGCCCAATAAGGTGTGTTCTCTGTCCCTTGTATAGCAGGCTGTGTAGTCCAGTGGTTAAAGAAAAGGGCTTGTAACCAGGAGGTCCCCGGTTCAAATCCCATCTCAACCACTGACTCATTGTGTGACCCTGAGCAAGTCACTTAACCTCCTTGTGCTCCGTCTTTCGGGTGAGACGTAGTTATAAGTGACTCTGCAGCTGATGCATAGTTCACACACGCTAGTCTCTGTAAGTCGCCTTGGATAAAGACGTCTGCTAAATAAACAAATAATAATTGTACTGCAACGAAGAAAAGCCAAATGGACAGTATGGACAAGTGCTACCTTGCTCTGGAGGGAATGGCAGTTTCCCTGCATGTAATGCCAGCTCCAGGGCTGAATCCTCCTGGGTGACAAAGGGCTCCAAATGCAAAGGCAGTGACATGATATACTGACCAATCTGGGGAAGAAAACACAAGTGTTGGAATAGTTACTGAGTGCGATTCAAGCGTGCAAATGAAAGCCAATGCCTAAACCTAAGAAGCTTTGAACGGTCACTCCACCAGACAATAAACCCCGTACGTTGGTGATGTATTCAAGAGGGGACAAGCTGAACGTGGGCAAGGCCTCCGTAAGAGTCTCCCCACTGCCACTGGAGCTCCAGCTCTGCGGAATAAACACAATAAAACAAGTTAGGAACGGGAAACAAAAGCAGGTTTATCTAAATATCATTAAAGCACATCACTAAAGATCATGTACGTATTAAAAAAAAGGATCGATATATAGGTACTTGCTAAATAAACAATGTAACCTTCGCAATAAAAAAAAAAAACATCTTGCTATGCTTAACAGAGAAATACATTTGAGCAGGTCCTGGTTTATTTGTTTCCACGTTTTAGACAGACGTCATTGCGGTACGGAATACTGTAAGTCTCAAAGTGATTTTGGGTAAAGCAGACTCCCGCTTCGTCTACCTTCCAACCTCTCTAATCTTTGCTTTCATCTTATTCGCTCAATTCTGGGGCCGAGACACACCTACAGCTACACACATATGAACCGGGCAGTCGAGTCTCTAGTCTTGTTTCATTCAGTGTCCGTGATGAAGGCTTTTAGTCTCACCTCCAGCTTTGAAACCAGGACGAGCTGCTGTTTGATGCGCAGGAAGACAGAGTCAAAGGCCAGCTGGTGTGCCTGCTGGTTCAAACGGGTCAGCGCAGAGCGAGGCTCAGCCAGCAGGCTTGAGTTTCCCGTCCCCTTCTCCTAAAACAGGACCACACTCACTTTAGATCCAGGAAACCTGAACTGCCTGCTTTACCTCCTTATACTCTTGTAACGCAAAGGAGGCACGTTGAGGTACAGGTGAGGTAAAGGTGTTTAAAACGAATCAGTGCCATGATCTGTGTGAGATTTATTTTCAAGGGTAAAAATCACAATGGAAATGAAGAACAGGACAGAGTTATGGCTTGACCTGTGCATTATTATGTGTTACTGTTCGTTGAACATTGTCGGGTTTATTTAAGTCTGATTGCTGTAGCTGATAACGTATTGTGCAGTGTCTTGCCCCGAAATGTTCTCTCGGAATTTGAAGCTGCATCGTACTTTGAGATCAGTGTAAATGAAGGGCTTTCTGTCATACTGCAGGTCATTGCTGTGAGCAGTCATCTGCATCTAACCACAATGTAACTGCATCCATTAATGCGTTACACAGCCCCATCAGAGCACTGGAAACGTTAGCAATATCTCACTGTGGAAGTGTGTTTTAAAATGAGTTCTTGCCTTTAAGTTATAGAGCATTTCCATCAGGCTGGCATACTCAGCCGCGTTTCCCTTCAGCAAGTAATTGTACTCCTGCCACGGGTTTCGAGTGGAGCTCCTTCTGTCTGCAGCGCTGGCCTCCTGAATCCCGGCCAGGCTGCTGGGGCTGTATGAATCAGACAGGTATCTCCCTGCTGTCGACAAGAACCTTCAAGCAGACACGGTGGGTTCAGTTCACATCCCCATGGGATAAAAAAACGAATTACAGTATGTCACATGAATGGTGTTTCCAGTGATGTTACACGCTTTAGGATAGCTGCTTTTAATTTTAAAATCTACATGATGTTTCCATATAGTTTTCAGATACGTATACCCTCCTTCTCATGCCCAGGGTAATCTTACCTGTTTGCCAACTGCTGCTCATAAGCTCCGCACTGCCTTAGTAGTTCACCGCAAGTTGCGATTATTCTGAAAGACACATTGAATCAACCACAATTTTTCTTCAAGCTTAAAAACAGTTACCGTTATTTAAAAGAAAAAGTCTGTATCCCTCTATAGAAACGACAGCACAAGTTTGCCATGACTTCCCCTTAAAAGTTCCTGGTATTGACAATCAAGTTTGTTTGCAGTAATATCTGGCTATGGTGGAATCAGTCAATTGTAATGAAGGTGTCACTGATGGTTTCCTGCTCCCTTTCCTATTCCACAGTAAGACAGTCAGGCCTGAAGACACTGTGGTTCACTTATCACCACTATCACCAGACCGCAATCTGAAACAACTGGCAAACCAACCTAACCTAGCTGAAGTCTGAGACTCACCTAACAGAGTTCTGAAAAGCCGTCCAGTCTTCTTGAAACAGGGAGCCGTTCGGCATGTCTTCCAGTTTGCATTTCTTTCGTATAGACTGCAGTGTGCCAGCAAAGTCAGAAACATACCTAGGTGTGAACAGAACATGCAGCAAGACAGTTACAAAACAAGACGGGTTCAGCAGTTAAGAAAAAAAAAAAACCTAATGAACCCCATTGTTCCTGTGCACACATGGAATTACTTTTTAAAATTACGTCTGTAATGTAATGTAATGTTATGTTAGCCCCCACTTTTGGTCCGTTTTAATGCAAGCAAGAGTCAACCGGTATTAACAGTGACGTAAATCTTCTTAAAATCCATGTGGTTTCTTGCTAATAATGTAATCTAGAACATCGCTTTCATAATCGGAAATTTCACAGTGTCATGATACTTGTCCATGATCTGAGAGAGATCACCATCAGTTTCACATAGCGTACTTTGTAAAAAGAGCCTTCAGCGCTTTGAGAAGCCCACACACCCCCAAGCCATCCGTCAGCTTGATGCATCGGTCCACGGCTGCAGTGGCCAGGCTGAAGAGCTTGTTGACAGAGTGACTCAACTCCTGCACACAATCTATCACCTCCCCACGTTCCTGCAGATCAGACACAAGACAAGCACGTACAGTACTGGCACCCAGCAGCCAACAGAGCCAACAAGGCACACACACTAAGCCAAAACACATGTATCAAAAAACAATATAACTCACAGTGATGAACGTGGGATATATTATATCTATATATGTATCTTCCCCAACAGGGTTCAAAACTGGGGAAAGGGGCAATGACAAGTACTGTAAACTCCTTCTTCGAAGGAGACTCAGACGAAGTTTCAGCTTACCAGCGGGACAGCACTGATCTGAATGAGCAGGTTGGATTCCTCTAGCTCTCCGTATTGAAGCTGGTATTGTCTATAAGGTCCATACACCGCGGTGACCAACTCCCCAACTTTCAGTAGGTTGCTTTCACCTACGGAGAACAAAAGACTCATAACCTGGTTCATTTTGGATCGTTTTTAAAAAGGCATCCTGAAAATATTTCACGGGAGCTATGCACAGGAGGAAAAGGACGCTTCGGACACATACCAAGGTGAGGTAACATGGCAGCTTCTAGTCCCTTAGCAAAGTGAGCAGCTGTTTCATAGAGATCCAGCAGGGTCAGGAGCTTGGCTTCCTGTCCGGCTCTGTCCATTCCTGTGCTGAGGCACACTGGGATTGAAGGCACCATGGCCCCAAGGGTCTGAATTAGAAGAACCGTCACAATCTCATAAGGGTTTTTAAATACCTGTTGAAAAAAAGACAAAATCCTTTAAAATTTGTGAATGCTAACAATACAGCAATAAAAACAAAAGTTAAAAAAAAAAAATTCTAATAAAATAAAAATCCAATATTATGCAACGAGGCCAAACAGAGGTTTCATAAGAGGATAATTTTATGCAGAAAAAATTGGAAGTTGGATTATATCTTTTGGAAGTTGGATTAGGGGCCGTTGAATGCTTATCATAGTTAAACAGAACAGTGCTCCACAGAGTAATAGTGATCAATACCAAAGAAGGGTGCAATTGAGTTATTAAATAAGCAGATAAACAGTGCTCTGCCTTTATAACGCTGCAGTAACAGATGTACTCTGTGTGTTCCACATTATAACGAGAATGTAAGTGCAATAGTGATGTAATGGGTCGAATGGGAGATGTGACCACACCTCCTAATAAACAGCTCGGCGGTATAAAGGGCCGTCTTAAAAAAAACTAATCGACTTGTAATTTTATGCTAGTTGAATTATTATTATTTATTATTACTTTATTTCTTAGCAGACGCCCTTATCCAGGGCGACTTACAATCGTAAGTTTTGAATGTGTGTGCGTGTGCATTGCAGGTTTGCAGCTACAGTACTGGACCTGGCTGCTCCACTGAAGCTGAGAATGCCACGTTGCCAGCAGTGTGTCGTAGAATTCTGTCAGCTGCCTGTCCAGACTCAGCTCACTCTGGCACAGCTCCTGCCAAACAGTCACCAGCTGGCCCTGCAGCGAGGAAGAGGAGGATGAAACAACACAGGTGAAAATCAAAATGCCTACCCCTATACATAAAAAATGAAAAAAGTATTTTTACACAAAGACTACACGTTCAGGGGTAAATAGATGGGCACAGATACGCATATTATATTAGTTTACTGATCTGAGATTTTAGAGTGCAGCAATACATACTAGCATAGTGCTCTGCAGTTTTGAGAGGAGCACTCTTTCCTAATCCTGTACACAGGTCTGCAGTGTTAAATCATATATATTAACACATGTAAGAAAGGACACCTTGTGGCACTTGTAGTAGTAGGTGAGGAGCTGCGGCATCCTGTCAATCTCCATGAACACTTTCACAAACACCTTGGCTTGCTCTGCAAAGACACAAATTACTACCGTTACTGTGCACGGTACTGTAGCATTTGCACAGCTCTTTTCACGACAAACAACACAAAGCGCTTTACAAATCAGGAAACCGTCACAGAAACTCATGAGTCTCGTGACAAATAAGTCTTTCATTCTTTTATATTGTAATGAGTGAAAGACTGTTGGTAATTCAATTACGTTTTTTCAGCAGTAAACCAAAACATACAGTGTATCGAAAACTTTAAAAACAAACAAACATGTCAACCCTGCACTAACATGCTTAATAAGACAGTCAGTAGTAGAATTTAAATGAGTCATTTTATTAATATTAATATCCTTTTCGTAGTCATACTTAGGGTAACCTTATGATTTGGAAGCGATTCCACTAGTATGTTGACACA
Organism: Acipenser oxyrinchus oxyrinchus; assembly: GCA_030684275.1. Classification (NCBI taxonomy): domain Eukaryota; kingdom Metazoa; phylum Chordata; class Actinopteri; order Acipenseriformes; family Acipenseridae; genus Acipenser; species Acipenser oxyrinchus. Next base: position 32,896,451 of record CM060262.1, on the reverse strand, counting down.
GCAGTGGTGCCGTCTGAAAGTCATTTGTGGCATTGCAGCTCCTGCCCAGTCTGCAGTATTGTACCGCTCACCTAGAGACTGTGAATTGAAAGTGGCAACGATCTGAGGGCTGGCCATAGCCTCCAGCCTGTTCTTCAAGGCCTCCAGGTGAACACATTTCTCTGAATAATCGGGAGTATCCACCAGCATGGCTAAACTGCTCTGCATGCTCGTCAGCTTGGAAGAGATCACGACTACGTCCTGTGAGATGACAGTCATACAAAGTGACAGTCTAGTGTTTATGCAGCTTGTACAAAAAATCATGTTGTGTACTGTGCTGTCAGGAAGAATGCTGTACCCAACACAAACGCTGTACTCACCAGTTTCAATTTAAATACAAATATACAGCACACAACGTGGGTCAGTAAATGCTCGCAGCGCTGGGTTGAAGTTACCTGTGTTTTGAATGTTTCCTCGATATCTGCACTCAGTGTGCTCCACTTGTCTGCTTCTTGCAGTGCCTCGGCAGCATCCTGCATCCTCGATTTAACCTGGTCGATTTCCACGAGAACCTGAAACACAGAGCAAACCAGGGTTCCGCCACTGGCAGCAATGAATTGCTCATTCTTCTACAACGGCACACTGTGAACGAAGCTACCAGATGTGGAACATCCAGGCATTCTGGGGTGACTGAGATGTGGTCGACTGTGTAAGACAGTTTCATAATCTGTTAATTGCTTAGATTTAGGGATTTTTTGGATGCACGTTTGGTTTAGAGCTTTTAATTGCACTCGTTCAACACCGGCGGAAGCTTCACTGACATTGCCATTTATGGTGTTACCACAGTCAAGCTCGTCACTGTGGCAGCTTTGAAGAAACCAGGGTCGTATTTCCTGTTCTGGGTTTCCCAAAACATCATAACCGTCAGCATCGATACATGCACACTCAGCAAATGAAATAAGTTGGTCTCAACTTATCTCTGCTTTGTAACGCCAGACCACAATGATCTGCTCTAATTTCAATCTTCACGAAACTTAACTAGACGAACAGCACGTCACCATGGCTATGTTTCCATCCAAATCTGTCAAGCGAGCTTATGAGTTAGGCTAGTGAACAGATGATTAAAAAAAAAAAACATTTTGTTCCGGTTAGAAAAAAACATATATGCATGAGCTATTTTGTTTTTAAACCGATGATGTCAAAATGCACATCAGTTTGTTTACTAGAATTAAGTTTGCAAATCCTGTTTTGTACACAAAGATGCCCATACATTTCTTTGCTAGAACCGTGTCCAACTTGTGAATGGAAACATAGCCAGAGGTAGCAGTTTTGTGTAATACCAGCCTGTCGACCGATCTCTTCAGACCTGATTCAGACCTGATTCAGACACAGTCACGAGCTGTTTGAGGATCTTCCCCATTTCTCTACACGCTTGAGTGGTGGTCTGTCTGAGCGGTGGCTCTGGTAATACCTGCATGGACTGCACTGTGTCCTGTTCAAACTTCCTTATGTCCTCTTTCACCAGGACCATCTGCTCTTTCAGGAAAGAGGCCTCCTGTTTCAGGGCCTCCACATCACGCAGCACTCTGGGCATGTTCTGCAGGGCCTGGTGACTGCTCTCTGTGCAAACACACGGGAAGAGTCGAAACAGAAGGGAATCAATGCGGACGAGGGGTGAAGAAACTGTTCCTATTGTGTAGGGCTGAGTTTCAGCCAGACCAAGTTCATTAGACAGACAAACAACCTCAACCACCACACTGTTGTGGTTGCCATGGGTTACTCAGAAATACAAGCTTGTGAGGTCATAACGCCTTTATGACACAGAACTACACTGCATTACGACGTTCATGGCAAAATGGAGGGGTTTTCGAACCTCATGAACCGTGTCTTTCTGCAAATCGGTGGGCGGTTAATATTATAGTGAGAGACTGAGATTTCCAGGAGGTATTTGCTATGACTTCATGCCTGACTGTGAAGTTACATTTATTATAGTGGAACACTTGCTTCTAGTCGGCATAAAAAGATTTTACGAGAGTCACAGAGTTGGTGAGTGATTGTAATGAGTGCAATATATTGGTATTAATGTGGTTGTCCCGTTACCTTCAATGGCATTATTGACTTCTTGTATGAAAAGCTGTAACTTCATGACCAGAGTTGCGGCATGGCCGTCCACTTTGCCAGGTGCGTCCTTCTGGACTGTCTTAAAGGCCCCGTTCACCCAGTCCTTCACATCAAAGTCATCATCCAGAAACTTGGAGAAGTCCATGTTCCCTCCTGCTGACACTAACCCTCGGGGAGATGACCCTTGCAAATTTCACATTCGTTGGATCTCTTGCCTGTAACAAACAACAAGTCAGTGGGTAAAACCCTCAATAGCTGTTAAATAATTATATTTCACCTGCTACCAGAAGGTACTTCCAGTCCAAGATTAACTATGCAGTCTGCTTTTTTTTTTTTTTGTTTGTTTGTTTTTTCTCTCCCTATTGGTACAATGCTTTCTTCGTAATTTCTTTAAGGCAGGGATGTCCAATCACGGTCCATTCCATTCCACCAAGTTTAACAGTTAAAATGATATAATTACCTACTTCAGGGTCTGGGTGGAGGTTTAACTGGTTCATTTCAGCAAAAAACCCTGCACCTAGACATCTTACTCAGAAGGAAACCAGCGTTCATTATTCAGAAAATACCAAGCGCATTATCGTGACAGTACTGATACTACTGGAACAAGTACAGTTTCACACGAACATCGTGCGTATGAAGGTTACGAAACCGCCTCAGACTTTGAAATTAAACAAGCTGACGAAATGGCTTATTAACTTGTTTATTAGACTCAGGCTGAACCGCACAACCCAATCGAGAAACATTCACTACTGTAGTCTAATATTAAGCTAAATATCAGTATCTACCTGTCTATTTCCCAATTGGAGGTCTGGCTACGAGAATGAAATACAGCACCCAGGAGAAAGATATAATCATAAAAAATGAACTACAGGTCGATCAGAGCCACAGCACCGTCCACAACGAATCCTTAAATAAAAAGACAAGCAAAACCACAAACTATATGCAAATTTAAAAAAAAAAACTGAATATCGAAACCTGTCTGCTCAATGCGGCTTCCTGGAGACCACTATCCTGCGACAACAACGTGTCGCTTCCTCTGGTTCCTACTAGACTCACATTAACTGTTAAGAGAAAAACAAGAGTTCATACTTAAAACGAACATTGCATCAAATGTTAGCACTGTAATGTTTATGCATTGTCATTACATTTACAATTCGGGTATTTGCGTGTTAAATAAGACTGTTTTAAAAGGTCACAGTACTTTGTAGCCACGTGGCCCGGTGTTCCTTTATTTGAGTTCCGACTAGCGCACAATACAACCAACGCAATTGAATTATAAGCCCTAACATGTAATTACAACAAAAGTGCTCATTTTGTGAAATCTTAGTTAATAAACTTCAAAGTAATGTATTGTTTAGATATATAATTACCAGAATTACATTATGAGATACCGTGTAGGCGTTTTAATTCTGAATTGAAACTAGATTTGAAAACCTGTTTTGAAACATAAAAAAAAAAAAAAACATTTATAGATAACCAACAGGTCTACAAAAAAAACCCATAGCGCAGGGTTATATATCATATATTAACTTTATTTATTTATTTATTTATTTATTTTTGGATGAAATATTTAAGACCAAATACACTGTAGTGAGTTATAATATTAAAAAAAAAAGGTGGTTCAAAAGTAACTTGACTTGACCATCCCAAAGTAGGCGTGCTCCCCTCAGCAATGGAGGGGATGCACTTCACATCCTATGGCCCTTTAAACTTTATAATTACGAACCTTTTTTACCGGTATATGTTTAGACGGTGCATCTACAATGGTTGTGTGTGCTTTACCATGCTGTTAACTGTACTTAACAGCCAGGCATAAGCAGCCTACACAATTGTGTAACATTTTGTAGCCTGTTTATTTTATATGTTGGTTTTTCGGTTCAACTTAACCCATAAAATGCCTGCATATTTGTCAGGTGACTGAAAGATTGCCACATACTTTGCTTTAAACGAAAAATGTGCAACCACGCGAAGTTTATGCAGAGATGGGCGAGGTAGCGTTGGCGCCATGGCGGCGTGCGTGGAGTACTCGGGGCTCATTGTGTTCTTTGAGTCGTTGTTGTAAAACACGATGTTTAAATGTTTTAAATAAACTAATTGTAACTAGTTGTGTAGTTGTTTTGAAGGGCAGTTTACTTGTGATTCTATGTTTTATATTCTATTTCATATGCTGATAGAGTATACATCACAGACAAACAGCTTTATTTTGTGTGTGTGCAAACATATACGCAAAAAGTTGAAATAACTGCCTTTTCGTTGCTGCAGTTGGACTAAACTGCAACAAAACCACGTGGTTTCGGGTCCTTGAACATCATTTGAAACGTTGTATCCAAAGTCTTTCAGTTCATAGTGTTTTTGTTTTTATTATTATTATGTGTTTGTCCTGCTCCTCTGTGTGGTTTGCTGAGTACATGTGCTGTTTTTGTCTTAATAATTAAGAGGTTTTTTGTTTTGTTTTGTTTTTTTCCACTAGCTTTGAAGTGGGCATGATTTGCATTATAACAACCCTTTCTTCCTGTCTCACAAAGCTGCAGAATATCTTGTTTTACCAGCTGTGCTTGAAAACAAAAGCCTTTCCACAGGTGCTGTTCTTTTTCTGCAGAATAATTGCAAAACGTAACTGCTCACACATCACACAAAAAAGAAACAGATTTAATGCAATTAACAAAACATTTCCCAGTTGCGTCTTTTGTATGTGAAGACCAGGTTTACCATCTAAACTTTTTACTAGTATATTTTTTCAAGCTACCTGCATGGTTGCATGCACTAGATAATAATGCACTGTATGACCTAAAGTCACAAGCTAGGGTTACATAGGAACTTGTACAGTCTAGTCATGTATTGAATCAATACGTTACAGCTCAACCAGAAATGACCTTTACCCCCACACATTTCTTAGAATTAACCAATTGGTCTTGGTTTAAACTGATAAATACTTCCAAGTAGAGTTCTTCAATAAACTTTCACTACATGTAACTGTTTTCACTATGCAATGTAAACACATCTAAACACACAACATACTTGGCTTACAATGTACTTGAATGTAAAGCAACAAAATCATTTTATAAAAACGACTCAATAATAATAAGTATCAGCATCCTTACAGTAAAAACAACAAACCACCCACAAGCTCTGCTATGATGGCATTGATCTTCGCGGAAGATAAAAGAGAAAAGTTGCCTTTCTCAGAATGAAAACACTAACAAGAAGGAGCATTTAAAATGTTTGAATCACTTCTGCAGACAGCTATGTAAACCCTGAGACACTAGCAATTTTTTTTTTTTTCTGCACTATTTTGGTGCAAATAAAACAGTTAATGGACTGCTCCCGACCAGCGCCCCTTAGAGGTGGTCCCACAGGGGCAGATTCGAGAAATGCTTGTGGGGCAATTTGGGAAGTTTTGATTGACACCTCCCGCTGTGTATTAAGGGAGAGCTCTTTGGCCCCCAGTGCAGCAAATTAAAAAAAAAAATTAAAGAACATTACTTTTCAAGTTAAAAGTAGCCCCGTTTTTGGAATTGATATTCTCTTGTTTTAGAAAGTAGACCCATTATTTTGGTTAGAGGAAGAGCCTTAACTCTTATTGTAGTTACTGTAGATTGTGAAACCATGACAGCAGATTTGCTTTTGTTTCAAGAAACCTGAAGTAGGCTGGAGAAACATGAAGTGATGTGTTTTTACTTGTTAGAAAACTAAGTGCCTGCTTCCTGATACAAAGAGCAAGAGAAAAACACATAGTATATTATGGTTCCACTGCTGCAGTTTGCACTGTAATTTTTGCAAAGGGAAAACAACACTAGCAAACAACTTGGGCACCCTTTTGGGTCCTTAACTCTTTCAGCACTGAGTTACTTTACAGAACCTCATTATTAAATTAAACCGTGTTAGTATTTCACAGTAAAAAATAAATCTAAAAATGCATACTGACTATATAATTATGTATTACTGGTTTGCTGTTTTGAGTGGAATTTTCAGTAGGGGAGACTGGGGACAGTTGTAACACCTTGAATTTCTCTAATCAGAAGCAAGCTGCCATCACTCACTTGATACATGCTCAATCCAGGTCTCTGTCTTTGGCAGAGGAGCTGCTTGTGTCAAAGCCTTGAGATTTTATCTTTTCTTTTTGTGATTTCTGCCTGTGTTTCCCAGTTTGGATCCAGGCTGTTAGCATTCTCATCCCTGACCTCTACTTATAATTCACACAATTGATTGCTTTTAGTTTTGTTGTTTCTTGCTGGAACATGAGGTTTAATACTATATTTAATAATGGCTCCCTGGGTTGGGGCCAGTTGTAACAACTGTTACAACTGACCCCATACAACTAAACAAAATGTACATATGTCACATTTGAGACTCAGATGACATATTTGCCTCTTACTGATTTTTTAGATTTTCTTTCCCAAACCACTGGTGCAAAGTAAAGTTTGGATTAATAACTTGAATAAAGTCCTGTCCATTGTGATGTCCAAAGCCGCAATGGCCTATCCTGAAACCTGTCTGGTAAAGTTTCTCTAAACAATACAATAACTGGAGCAACTTGACAAATGACCTTTAGTGAAGAGACTGATTGCTCCCAGTCACCCACCCCTTTCACAGACGCTCTTCTGCAAAGCGCTTTGTGTAGGTGAGCTGCATGATTTTGAACTTGGTTTGCGCTCAGCAACCACATCCTTTCATAAGCGCTCAGCTTCAGAAAATGACGTTGCATTTACATTTGATTATGTACCCGTTATCATACAGGAGTTACTCATGCTTTCTCACAAGCTAATCGGTGCCCTTGAAAATAAGTTGTAACACCACTGCTACTGAAAAAATTGCATTTCAACACGTAATTGATTTTAAAAAAGAGACGACAATAAAGGCTTTCTGGATCATTCTCTAACGGTCTGAATGAGGATAAGGTAGGTAAAATAATAAATACATGCTTTTATAAACTGCAAGTGCTGTTTTGTATATGAAAATGTACAGCCATCTTCAGTGAAACTGCACCGTGTTACATTAAAATATAGGCTGGAGATCTTTGTGCGGAGGCATTATACCGGTTAAATATTTAATTATAAAGTAAAACGTCTCCGGCCAATGAGCGTACTTGACAGGTCTGAGTATCCTATTTACACATTGACTAGGTACTGGGTACTGTATGGTGATTACAGTTTATTTGGTTTGTTTTGTAACTTAATTGACAGTTTGTGTTTTTCGTGATATGTTGAAGTATAGTACAGTATGTATTGTGAATCACGGGTGCTTTGTTGGTTATATAGCCCGTATAGCCTACAGCTTATGAGCAATACACCAAAACTGTTTCAAAAAGCAATACAAATCGTGTTCGATAGGGAAAACACACTTGTAGATTTTTATAGGACTTTTTTTTTTCTTTTTTTCTTTTTATTATTATTTTAAATAAATAAAATACAGTTGAATAATCGTGAAACAACTAGTGCTGTTGGCTTCTTTAACAAGAACAGTCTAGATTTTCTTTCATAAATATCAAATTTACTTGTATTTAATAAAACATACTTTGAATAAAATATTCTTTCAATACTTCCATAATATGTAGGACCCGTTTTAGAGTGTAGGCTACTTACGTATTGTAAGGTGTCACTGGAAAAACAAAACTCATGTGGTTCAACATTCTCATCAGTTCCACACAATAGCACTAGAATTCTATTTGTGTTCCATAGACACGCGTCATGAATTTCGCACTGCTATTAGAGGTCAGCATAAGTTATGAAACAATTCGCAATACAGTTTAATAACAGGTCGCTATTATTAAATTGCAGGGAATTGCCAACTAGCTAATTCTTGTCTGGAATGTAATTTCATCTAGATAATAATCATAATAAGTCATTCATGTTTTTTGTCTTGTGTTTTCGTGTTTAATGCTTGCCTAATATAGTTACTCATGATGCGATATTTAACAATAAACCGCTGTCCGGACTGTATTAGAATAACAGGTCAACCTGTGTATACTGACCACTTTGATGAATCTCCATATAACTATAGATAAATAACCTGGCTGTAACGGCCACTAGTCCATAAAGGCCATTTTCCCAAGTTAGACTGTGGTTAGTAAGTCTTGCTTAAGGTCTGTGTCTAATAGAGCTAATAGAGAGTGTCTAATAGAGCGTTATTAAAATGCAGTGTTCTCAGATTCGCAAACCTCGGGAAATTATGGTTTTCGTTTCAAGATTGCCTACAGCCTTAACGTCGCAAGACAAAAACGTTTTCAGCACATTTTCATTAATTCAAAAAAGCTCAGTTCAATTTATAGAACCTTCCTCCTGAAGACACACACACACACACACACACACACACACACATACCACACACACACACACAAAGTTCAAACAAAAAAAAACACGCATTAAGAATGCGAGTAATATCAGAAGATGACACAGTAACTTCAATTGCATATTGCTACAGCTTTCGCGTGTAGGGAATTTTTATATTTGCATAGGTTGTTAGTGCGTACAGTATAAATTGAGTTGGGGACTTTTTCTAAAACATGAATAAACTTGTGCTTTCAACTTGTTTTTATAACGTTGCTTATTTTAAAAAAAGTCACAGCCTTTATTGTTGTAGGTACATCTTCTTAACTGTACGAAACAACGTTAAATCAAACACATGCTGTGCACGGAAAGCTCTCTGAGAGTTGCAGTTACAATAGGCTACCAAATGTGCAATATTTTATACAATTACATAAACACATACTGCTCAGGTACTGGAATGTAAACAAAAAAATCTTAATTAAAAACATGATATGCTTACGGTAGCTTCTCTGACCACATTAGTCCCCAACCCGATCACACCCGCACCCGCCCATTAAGTTTTTTGTTTACTGAAATATTCACTGTTCCGAAATCTAAGGTCAATTTTGAAACCGGTCTACTATGTTTGTAAAAACCCTCCACTGTTCTTCAGAGCAGTTTCTTTTTCAGTACTATTTCTTGACTTAGTGTGAAACTCAAATGAAGCAGTTTCTTCTTTACTTTTTTGTTTTGCTTTGTTTTGTTCTTTTGTATTGTTTCAAGAGACCCAGCCCTACCAGTTTGGTATCAATCCCAAAGGAGAACAGTGACAGTTTCATGAAGAAGTGAAAGGTCCTTTGGAGGTGAAAACAACAACAGTACCTTCCACCTTCAATTTAGAGGACCAAAAGCATGAAAATAGATATTTAGTTTGTTCAAATGTAGGTTCTGTAATGCTGCTCACCAGATGGACACAATCGGAGAGTCCCAGTTTTTGTTTGCAGGCTGGTTAGGAAATGATGCTCTATGATCTGATATATGACTTGATTTTCTTCTGCCCTCCAGGTATCATCAGCCTCATCAATGAGATTCTAGAATTCGAAACCTAGTTCCATCTTTCCATCATGGGAGTTCTACGATCATTCACGTTTTCATTGCTGCTCTGTGGCCTGATTGGAAACAGTAAGTCTCTGTTTAATTGGCATCATGGTCAGGTGCTTGCCCTTTGACTGGGCTGTGTGCCGCATTGTCCTTTGCCATGCAAAAAAAAACATCTTAAGCTTCTCTTTATTATAATTTCACTAAGATTTACCAAGACTTGAAGTACACCCAACTAGTGATCTGTATTGAGCTCAAGATAGAATTCACATTTTTAGGACCATAGGACAGCCTGAAAAAGGGTCTTTCTACGAGCACAGAACCAACTTTTTTTTTCCTTGTGGTTGTTTTTGTGGCATCATATCTGATGGGACTTGGAATACAAGGGTTGTCAAAAAGGTTACAGTATGAAACACTTCTCTCTCGCGGTGGTTAAGGGTTTAGTAAAAGCTAGGTGTGGAATTGTAGAATGAATTGAAACTCCTCAATCAAAACCATCAAGCAGGCTGAGCGAAATGGTTTTAATAGAGAGCTGACTGCAACAGGAGGACCATACAAACAGCACTGACAAAATCAGAGCAGTCCATTGTGAAAAAGAGGTTTGCTTCAAATCCCATTGAACATCGCACTAAATTCCACTGAGCAGATAATGGACTTTATATACACTGCATCAAACATTACAATTGAATTTGAACTGTCCATGATCTCACATGGGCTTATCTGCAAAAGCCTACCTTTAGAGCATGCATGAACACAGTGATCATCTAAGAATCTGGGAGATAAACAAAACCGGCTCTTGAAGTCTCACATAGATGAGCTTTTAAAAGAAAGTGCTCCTGCTTAGATCAGTAGATACCATGGTATTTGTTCAAAGGACCGGTTATTAAAATCATTGGTGCAGTGAACAGGTGCAGTGGAAAGTAAATGTCTTCTGTTCTCTGCAGCTACCTGCTCCTGTAATGTGACTGACTGCTTCACAGACTACATCAGCTCATTGAGCTGCTTCTGCACCGGTGCCCTGCCTTCCTCCCAGTACGAGCTGCTAACGCAGTGGTAAGTTTAGGAGTCTGATGCCGTCACAGGGTGTCTGCTGTTCTTCCTTCGATCAGTCCCAGACACCACCTTCCCTTTTCTAAATGCCAGGCTCTGCAGAAAGGGCAACTCTTTTTTTTGTTTTTGCAGAATGACATTTCAAAAGTGCATCATTTCAGGACCACATTTATTTGGCTTTTTATTAACTTTTTCAAAGATTTTAAATATAAGTATTCATTGTGGCATTTGAAGAACATCATTAGCATGAGCTAAGAAATTCCGTAACATTGCCATGCATGCACGCAGAATATATTTATTTTATTTCTATATATTTATTTAAAGAAATCTCATGAACTCATGGATCTCATGAACCTTTTTCTAGGTTGGATTTTCTGCATTGTTAAAATTATACATTAATTGCACACAGTCATCATAGTTTTTATTATTTGGCATTTCAATCCTAGGACTAGCATATCCTTATAAATATTGTACAGTATCTTTTTTAATGAGCCATATATATTGGTGATGCACACTTCTGTAGCTATGATATCAGTGTGAGACCAAGTCAGAGAAGGGATATAAATGTTTGTTTGTTTTTTAAAGGGATAACTACCTGTGGAATTCAAGCTGTAAACTGGAGCCTGTTGAAAGTGATTCTGTGGCAAGGCACTGGTGTGTTATGAGTATGGAGGATCTTTTAATAAATCCGAATTACACTGTGTGTGTGCGGAAAGTGAGCAGCGAGCCTGAGGAGGAACTCACAGGGTGTGCCTATGTGAGCATTGCGGAGAACAGTAAGTACAGAGAACATTCCTCCAGCACCCCAAACAGAGACTGTACAAAAAGATTCGGCTAATGCCCTCGCCAGTGTTATAATAGGGACAACAGAGGTGGAAAAAAACCCGAAAAGTAGCTTGAGAATGAATTCACAATCCCAAAAGATTTTTGTAAAATAAAAAAAAGTTTATTTTAAAAACAATGTGTTTTTATTCATTTCGTTGTCGGGAGAATGTTTTGAGATATTACGACTCAATTTAAGATGAGAGAGAGAGAGAGAGAGAGAGAGAGAGAGAGAGAGAGAGAGAGAGAGAGAGAGAGAGAGAGAGAGAGTTACTTTATAAAGGCATATGTCCTTACCAAAGAACGTAGGTCTAACGTAGGACTAAAGTAAAAGGCAACACTTTCAAAGGGGGATTAGGGGAAGTTTCCTAAAAGACCCCATCCCTCAGATGAGCTTCACTTTCACCTGCATCAGAGCTGTCACAGACCAGGGCTGGTTTCGTTTTCTGTTTTCACACCTGTAAAATATCAGTGACTCTTTCAGAAAGATAACTGTGGTTTTAGCCTCACCCTTGCTACCTTGTCAGCAGATTGACTCAAAACAAGCTGTACTTTTTCATCCTGACTCTGAGTTCACAAAGCTGTCTGCAGTGATAATGATAGCAATGTTAATAATCGCACAATCTGATTCTGTGAAAGTGTCAATGTTTCACGGCCCTCTTTGGTTTGGCACTTTGAATCCACAGTATGAATCCTGACGGCTGCTTTGGCCAAGTCTGTCTCACATTTGTTATGTGTTTCGTTTGACAGTAAAACCACCACCACCTTTTAACCTTGGACTAACAAGTGACGACAAGGGTTTCAATATCTCCTGGGAGATGATCTACACTGAGGAGGACTTGCTGAACGATGAGCTGGAATACGAGGTGCGCTACAAGAAGAAGGAGCAATCGTGGGAGGTAGGAACAGTTTTCATTGTTAGCTTGGGGAAGTGAAACCAGGACAGTGTACCAGGCTCCTGCTGAGACGAGGGAATGTGGCAGGAATGGAAATGGAATGCCAAATTCAATTAATGTTGCATTGATTTCACACCTTTGGTGCCAGCATCAGTTTATACACAAGGCAACCCACTGTGCAGTCAGGTCCATTGAAACATTTTCCTTTTTTCACAGAGCCAAACAAAAAAACATATAGAGGAGGACCAGAGAAACATATTCCTTCCGTTTGACAAACTGGAGGACTGTGCGATGTATGTTGCTGAAGCCCGGGCTGGACCCAAACAAAGCAGCGGCTATAGTGGTTCCTGGAGCGAGTGGAGTCTGCAGGTCACTTGGAAGACTCAGTGTAAGTGTGTATGGAGGGGACCCCTGTTCCATCAGCCCCCCTTCGAGGAGGTGACCCAGTAGGTCCTGTCACTGCATGCTGCAGCCTGTATGTTCTGACACTGCAGCACTGTACCTTAAACTCCCTGGGGTAAAGCTAAAAGAAAAACTATTCAGATTCACTTCTGTTCATTTTCGTTACCAGCAGACAAGTCATTTTGAACTGGGACTCTCTCTGCCCAAGTTAGGATTAGCAGAAAAGATTTGTTCAATTGCCTTGCTGTCTTTCACATAATCTTTCATATGCAAATGCAACTGAGAATCTGCGGGAAAAAAACAAGCATACATAACTAACATAAGCAAGCGATGGCAACGTCAATATGGGACACATTAATTTCTACTTAGTCAATCTTTCACACTAATTGTTTAACGTCCAGCTGTCACTCATTAGATTGCATTAGCTAGGGAGAGGTGGGTACAGCAATATATTGAAAATCCTAGAAGCACCAGTGTCTTTTCCTGAATATGGTTTGAAAATAAATGCTAGTACAAATGGAAACAATGAAATGTTGTGATGACGTGCTGAGTGCTTAGTGTTGCTCATGCAGCGGCAGTCCTCTCATTAGTACTGAGTGTGGGCCTCAGGAAGGCACTGATGATTTCATTCATTTTATTTCTAACAGGTAAAGGCTGGCAGTGGTATGAGATGTTGTACACAGTGATGGCTCTGGTGGTGCTGCTTGCAGTGGGGCTCTCAGTCGGAATTAAAACAAAGTAAGCATTGGGGTTATAAAATAATACAAGAGAGTCTGTCTGTCTGTCATCATGTACACTGGATCGGATCAGACACTTTAACAAACTCAAGAGTGAATGCTGAAGTGTCCTGAGGGGCGGATGCTGGGATCGCCTGGGCAACTCAGTGGAATAGGTAGAGACTTGACCCTGGTTTTAATCAGCCTAGATCTTAACAAAAGAGCCAGAGCTCCTGCCAATGAAATCGAAACAAAGACCCTACATGCATCCCATCTCTATCTATGCACTTTATGGAAATATTGTGCCCTAGCAGCGGCAACATTACTTTGTAACATTATTGACATTAATATAGTTTTCAGCATAAAGATCATACCGGATGTGTGGTTAGATGACTTTAAGCTAGCTATGCATTGCTCTGGTCCCTTATATATCAGAGTAGTCACATATTTTCCTTGCAATACCTCCTACATTTGAAAACCACAAACCTTGCAAGTCATATATAAAGTATCTGAGTGGAAAATAAAACAGAGTGGAAGCATATGAATACAGGAAATGAGCTTTGAATCCTGTCTTAGCGGTATTATATGCAAAACTTGCACAGTTTACAAAATCTAGTCTATATAATACCAGAGCTTTGATTGTTTTAAACAGTACAGGACATTGCTGAGGTGAGTGCCCAAAGCTAACCAGCTTTCTGAGAATCTCTGTTCATACACTTCAGCACTGCTGTCATAGAAAAGCAGTCATATCAAAGCTGTTTGTGCAAAGCAAGGGGGACATTGAATCTCTTTCTGATTCACTGCTTTACTGCTGATGCTGAGACTGCAGGGTGAAAGTCTGGAGGGCCTCAACACACTCTTACACACTTACAAAACAAAAAGAAAAGAAAAAAAACTTAGTTAGAATTGCTTTTTCAGCAGGTATTTAATTAATCCATTCATTGACACTGGAGACCAAACACTTTCCTGGCAGCCAGCCTTGTGCTTATCTATATTGAATTGAACAGAGATCTCTAAAGCGCAGGCTGGTACTGTCCCTCTCGTTTGCACACCGAAACTCTCCATTTCTGCTATTGTTATCTTTTTTCCAAGCGCCCACTTGACAGAGGCCCCTGCAAAAACAAAGCTTCTGACATTTCACCTGTGCTTTTGAAGCCATTTTGCAGAGGAGGATAAAGACAGTCCAAAGCCCCCACTGCCATCCCACACACTCGAAGAGCTTTTAGGGAGGGGGGGTGCACCTGTGCTGGCCCTGCATGCACAAAGTGAATAAACTAAACTCAATTCTGTAATTCATATTAGATTCTCTATAACTGCATAGTCTCATATTTTCCTATAGTTAACATGTTACATGTTTTGATGATTTTTCATAGCAATGTAATGAGCGAAATCCTCCCCGACATTCCCCCTTGCACTCTGAGAGAGGTGTAAACAAAAAGGAAAGTCCAGGCTGAGGTTTGGGAAGAAGGGACAAGGCCAGCTGTTTCCGGTTGAATTGGGAGTCCTCCTCGTGCTTCAGCTCTGCTCATTAACAATGACAAGGGGGTCTAGACTTATGTCTTGTTTCTCTTTTCTCTGACAGAGGGCTGCAGAAGAAGCTGTGTTGCCTCATCCCCAGCCCGGAGGATTTCTTCAAGCCACTCTATGTTCTCCACTCAGGGGACTTCAAGGTAGCAACACTGATATCTCACTGCATGACTCATGCAGTCTGCATGGCGTTTTCTATATGGTGGGGAGTTTCACAGACAGAACGGAAGAGGGGAAATTGTAGGTGGGGCATTTTGACCACAGAGCGCGCGTCACTCTTCTGTGAAGAGGTTCGGCGGCAGCTGTCAGCTCAGCACTCGGTGGAAAGTACCATGAGCAGCCGTCTCAAGCGCAGATGTTGTTACATTTAGCTCTGATGGGCTATGTTTAGATGTTTTCTGTTTCAGGGGTAGTTTTTAAAATATTCCAAAGGTTGTTTTTTTTTTTTGTTCTAAAGGGGCTGGGGACAGAAGGGCTGTTCTGAAAAGGAATGAAAGTCATTCAAATTAAATCTTTTTTTTAACTCAGAAATGTTCGCGGGGGGGGGGGGGAGCACAAGCTTTTTCTGGACTTAGTTAAGGGCCCTTGTAGTGGAGTTGTTTATTCAATGTGGAAGACACTACAATGGTCATTTCATGTAATTTCTGTTTGTTATCAGTAAGGTTAAATAAGAGCTGCAATTATATTTGCATTACAGTACAAAACCTGGTAGAGGTGTAAAGTAAAAGAGTTCTATTAACAAATGGGTCTTTTTGTTGTTTTAGATCCATATTAGATCTCTTTCTGTTCCAGCCATCTCATGCACCACTGTGGCCTCTCAAAAACAAGTCTAAATTCATCTGGTAGAGTGTAATCATTAGCCTGCAGCCTGCGACGCATACAAGAAAAGTAATAAGAACACATGTAGTAATTATCATATCCACTAGAGGGGGTGATAGACATGATGCTGAGAGCTATAGTGCGTCTGCTCGGGTGCAGTGAACAACGAGAAGTGTGCTATAGTTCAAATAAATCTTGAAGTGCTGTTGTGAGCTTTGCTTGTGAGCAAATTATAAGATCTCTACAGTACAATGAAATGTATGACAGATAAATTTACAGACGATTTAATCAGCTATAATCACTTTGTCCACAAGGGGGCTTTAATCTGTAACTCGAATCCGATTGCTTTTACGGATGTGTTTATGTCGTGCATGCCGCCTCTCCTTACAGCAACCACTGCTTATGACAAAATACAGCACAATATTTACTAATTTAATTGCCTGGTTAAATAATGTTGAACTGTGCTGGGAAACCTACTATAAATACTTTGAGTGTGGCACCATGAATTGACAGTAGGTATTTTTGTCAATATGAAAACCTTAAGCTTTCAATATGACTGTCTGTATGACTGATTAACAATCGGTATGAAATGAATGGTGAAAAACTAAACTAGACGCCTCTGCATGCAAAATACACACCCGCTATGTGAAATGATTTGCTATTCTCAATACGAGAACAACAAGATCCGGATACAAGAATCCTCTCACTTTGTAGGATTTTACATTTTTTCCTCTGAAAGTGAGGCAAACAAGTCCACACATACACACACACACACACACACACACACACACACACAAGCACATTGACACACAGACATACATACAAACACAGATACACACACACACAAATACACACAAACACATTGACACACAGACATACATACAAACACACACACACACACACGACTGGGTGTCTGTATCCTCAGTAGACAATAATAAAAATCAATACACATGCCCTTCTGAACTGTGAACAGCACAATGTGCAGTTATTTTATCGGCGCATCAACACGTCCCAGCTTCCTGTATCTTGAAAAACGCACACAACATGCTTAAGATTGTTTGTTTAGTATTTTTTTTTTGTTTTTTTTTGTGGCGGGTCTTACTGTATTTAAAGGAGCAGTGGTAAAGTTTAAAGTTCCCTGCCTCTGGTTTAATTCTGCACCATGATTAAGCACCAGTAGAACCATTAGCAGTCGCCATTTATTTTCTTAGTGAGGATTCAAAACGTTATGTTTCAAGGCTTTTACCTACAATGCACTCTCAATAGATCCTAGAGTATAAGAGCTATGAAAGTAAGGGCATGTGTTTAGGAACTTAAGGAACTTTACGATCAAGAGGTGGTCATTCGACCCATCAGTGCTCGTCCGGTTCCTAGTAGCTGGTTGATCTGAAAATGTTGTCAAGCCGAGTCTCAAAACATCGCAATGATTCAGCATCCCCAACACGACTAGGTAACATATTCCAAGCCCTCACCGTCCTCTGTGTAAAGAAATGTCTCCTAAACTCATTTAATTTCCAATTGTGTGGCCTGTGGCGCTGGTTTCTGTGCTGCTCTCAAGGTATTGACTTGGGTTAGCTCTGTCAGCTCCTCTTAAGACTGGAATGACTTCCAGTTTGTACTTTGAAGCGTTGACCATCACAGTTTCTCAGACTGACCCTGGGGCACCAATTTTAAACCTGGAGGTTATGTGAAATAATATCTGGGAAAATTCTGCGCAAGCTTTACCGGGTAGAACTTGTTTTTGTGCAGCTCTGTGCACCTGTTTTTGTGATGTTTGTGATTACAGCAGTATTTATCAGTCAGGGTTACTTGCACATCAAACCGCTTGTCAACCCACACACTTTATAAAAACAACAATCTCTTATAGATTTGAATATGGAGATACTGAATCTTTGGCGGAAATGTGCTTTATCTTCATCTTACAAAGCATATACACGAAGTGCAGCACCCAAATTACAAGCATGAGCAAATCGCCTCCGTGCATCCAATTATAGACACAGAAGGAAGGTTAAAAGTTGACATACATTTTCAAAAGGCAAGTGCTGCATTCAGCCGGTAGCTGCATCGTTTAAAAATACATACAATACATAGCAATACATCAATAGCTGTGCTGTTTTATTTTTGTGCTAAGCACTGTCACGCTTTTATTCTGGTTACCAGATATCTAGGGTTATTGAAGTTTTTATTTGTCCGGTGCAAATCCATTTCTGGTCTGTGCTATTCGGGAGCAGTGCTTTTTACTTTAGGAGTGTTAAAACAACCACAAGGGGAATGTTGGTTATAGGTCTTGATGACATGATAGCTGATGCGTTTGTCTACGGCCGACATAACAAGCAGAATACTTCTGAACTTCAGATAAACCGACACGCGTCAGAGCGAGGTGTACTGTGTACCTCTTATACACTGAACTAAGACGTTACATTATTTGTCAGTCCATCCTGATGTAAACAGGAGTTCGTTCTGCAACTGGTTGCTTTTTCAGGTTTATTGATGTTGGAGATCAGGTTCTGCAGCTGAGCGTTAGTTATTATCTGCGGTGGAATACAGATGCTGTTATCAATAGGTTGTTCGAACTGTGCTTAATGTTCCAAAGATGCTGAAAGATGCAAAGGTGACAGCTGATGTTTTGATACCACATATTTAACAGGGTGTTGAAACAGGCATTGCTTATAGGTACATTCTTAGCTACCATAAGGTCTTCTAGCTAACGATATATACTGCACTAGGATTCAATTGTATCATGTAACATTGTAATTGCCTATTTGCTTATTTACTCAGTCATAATATCTGATTAAAACCAAAGTACCTTCTTCGTCTTGTAGACAGATAGAGAGAGTATTTTTCAATTAGGATACTTTCATTTTTAGTCAGATTTGACACAAGTTGCTGTAACATGAAATAAACAGGCAAGTTGAAGTGTGTGTGTTCTACCAATGTGACTAACCTCACAGTTCACAGGTATTGATAATGAGAATGTGAATCTCACACCTCATAAATCTGTTATCTGCCACGATATTTACTTCATAATGCTTTTGAAAAACATCAAGGCAAATAAGAAACTGTCATCCAAATGTCCCACTAGGATAAACCCTGACTTTCGGAAGTGAATGGCTATTAAGTTTTAAAAAGGTGTGACACTTTAGGGTTATTTTTCATTGCCAATTTTATTGCAGTAAATGTGTTTGGCAGACGAGCCGGCCAGCAGTTTAATCAGTTGAATGTGTGGCTGTCAAGACAAGGCAGTCAAACCAAGCATGGAAACAAAGGACTGTTGACATGATGAAGTGAAAGTGTCAATTAGGGTCCTAACGTTTAACTGCTTCTTTAAATAGAAATGTAAACACTATTTATAGATAGGCAAGCACGTTTTAGTCAGCTATAATAATATCAAAGCGTCCATCCTAAATGTTATTTGTGCCTCGTTTCAGAGCTGGGTCGGCCCTGCCTACACATTCTCAGCGTTCGACTTTGCTGAGAACACGGCAGTTCCTGTCGTGAACGTCCAGCAGGACTTCCAGAAGAAGCTGTGTGAGATTGAGGAGGAGAGCTCAGGCAAGCACTCGGAGGAACAGGGCAGGAGCAGGGACTCCAAACTCTATTTCTCCAGTGGAAGCGTCACCACTGACCAGAGGGACAAATCCACGGGCCACGTTTCCATCGACACGGTTACGGTCTCCAACGAAGACGGGCTGTGCTGTCCTCGCTATCATGAGTCCGAACAGGAAGCCTACAGGGCTGGCCGGGGCAGTGACATCAGCTTGGACTACCCATCCGCTGGAGATCTAGACGGCTCCAGCAGCTCCGAGGAGGACAGTCTGCTGGGTAGCAGGAGGGGCGGCATGGTCATCTCGTCCGGCTGCTTGTCAGTGGATCAAGGGAGAAGCCACGAGGCAATGAACTCAATGCAGTCGCCAACTCTTGGGCAGCTCTTTCGCTCCCATGATTGGGAGCCGAGCCTGAAACCTGTACCCTCAGCGCGGCGAGAGAGCCTCTCGCTTGATTCTTTTGCCTCCAACGTTCGATCCGAAGAGGAGTACGGGTACCCAAGGATAGACCTGGACACTATCGACAGTGGGTTCGTGGAATCGGACTGCAGCAGTCCAGTGGAGTCCAATTTTGACAACAAGGGCCAAGCGAATTGTCCCATTTTAAGTGACGAAGACCACTCAACGAACTATGTGAAACAGTGGGTTGCGTACGCAGCCGCGACATCAGATGAAGGCTGTTCTTCCAGTTAAAGCAGGACAATAGTCTTTCATTTTCATAACAGCATCTCATGGTGATTGCAATGGCCCTGCTCTTGAATTGTCTCTGGTAGTCCTGTTTCTGAATATGGTGGTTCCTGGTGTATTAGTGACAGTAAATAGGTTGCAGACAAACTACAAATACTACCGTGTTTTATTTGATTACACTTGGATTTTATTGCCATGGTCATGAACTTGAACCATGGACTAACCACAGGCAGAATTACCGTAAGAGAACAGTGAAGACTACTGATACCCTAGAATGACTCTGCCTGACCATGAAAACAAAGAGCATCATGCTTTGGGTATTATAATGATCACAGTACTGTCTGCCGTATGTGCCAGCTGTAGGCAATCAAGAAAACTAGCATTGTTTGTCAGATTTACTTTATGAACATCATACTTATTACTTAGTCTTACAAAAAATCAACAGCAACACAAGTTTACAGGAGTATAAAATTGAGAAGCGAAGAGTGCTAGACTTTCTGACTCAACAGCATACAATGCATTACTTGTAATCTGGTGTCTCTGTATAGCCTGTATTTATAAATATTGTTTTCCATGGTACATTTGCACAGTAAATTAATATTGTTACTGCTATGCATTTACCAAGCTATACATTACAACCCTTTGCTTTACCAGTCCTTTACTGTATTTTACTACACTTTCAAATGCATTTACCTTGGTACTGTATATCCTGTAGTAAACTTTTAAATGGCTAGTAACAGCCATTACTGCAGTTTTAACTTGTTTTGTGGACATTAATATAGGTTCTGCAGCAGTTAATGTATACTGACATAAACAAACGTTTATATTACACTAGAAGAAAAGCTGTCATGCAGTAGCTGTCCACCAGTGAATGATTCTGCAAGGTCAGCTTGACAATTGACACTTTGGCATGTAACTGTTTGTTTAGAAAGCTCTAGACAGTTGTAGTGTTCAGTTGTAATTGTAATGTCAGATATAGTGTATCTGTTGCATTCAAAACACATACATTTGATCAGATTTGAATTGCAAAATACTGACTTCATTTTTGTTTTTCCGTCCCATATATTTGCTATGGAATGTTGATAATAATGTATATTATGAGTTATGAATGTACTGTATACTTCACTTTTGTTTTAAGAAATACCCTTTTGGACTACCATATTAATGGTAAGCAACGTCTTCTCATTTGATAATGTCAATAAAAGTGGAATGGAGATAATATTTCTTGGAAGTATTTTGAAGTATTGAAACTCTTGATAAATAACGCAGGAAGTGGATCCCTCCAGGATAAGTACAGATTGTAGGAATCCTGAAAATGACTGATAAGTTCCTGCAAGACCAGATTGAGCAGCACCACCACTCTCCCATCTCCTTCACGAAGGGCCTACAAGATTCTGTAGATTCTAGTTTTTTTGAAGTGCAGAGAATATCTGTTCTGCTGCTACAGTCAAAAGCATCATTCGTCTGAAAGGAAAAATAAAAATTTACTGTTTTAAAACTAATCAGAAACAACTTTAGACAACTCGCAAGATCCTAAAAGAGATGTTGGGGTTGTTCAATTCTGGTTAGGAAACTTTATTGTTTTTTTTTTATTACCTAAAAAAGTCTAAGTGCTAATGACAGTATGAAAAAAATGCTATGAGATCCCAGAGAGGTTTGGTAAATAGAGCATGGTAAAAATGCACAGTTACCCAGAAATTCCATCGCAGTAATGTGTTCTAAATGTATGGAAACAGCACATCTGTCAGCTAAGGGACAGCTTGTCATGGGGTCAGCACGATTTAATCATTGTGAAATGCATGGCATTCGAGTCTTTGGCTGCCTTCATGGGCTCTGTGACAGAATGGTTGCAGCTGAGGTAATTTTAACAGTGGTAAGGTCTTCATGACAACTCCCAGAACTTGTGGCAGAAAAACCAAGTTGTTTACCAGCAGGAGGAATGGTCTGATCAAGCTAATAGCAGTGTGGTAGTTGAGTGGTATGCTGGCAGGATTCTACAATAGAAACACTTTTCTTTTTTGCTTACAAAATGCATACTTAATCGACAGTTAATACGGGCCTGAAGTTCTTCCTGGTGAATGCATGTTGTTCCACATGATGCCCCCAAGGGGAGAGCCAAGGGGATTGCATTTGACAGTGTGTATCGATTGTGTTACATTGTAGGCATCATTGATGGGGGAAAAAAAACCATATGTTGCCTCTTGTATCCATAACTGTTGATCCTCAAAGCAGGATGAGGAATAAATACTTTGTTTAAATTATTGATCATTTGTGAAATAAGTGTCAAATGTGCAACTGTGAAACATGTTCTAGGAAATACGCATTTTCACTTTGTAAAAATGGCATCTGGTTCTATACTAGTTTAAAGGAAGTTCTCAATTTGTTTACCTTTACATTCAGGTCGCCTGTTACCTGTTTAACTTCGGCCATTTGAACTGTCACTGGCTGCAAAGCATGTCACTCATTAGGGGAAGCAGCTGGTTGGTTACTTGCAGCAAATAAGCCGTTGAAGGGGTAGAGACAAAATGACCAAGGAAGAGCAAGACTACTAAGGTAGCAACTATCATTTTTTGCTATAACACAAACCTCTTTCAGAACTGCATACTTGACACCAATTTGAGCTCCTCAAACTGAAACGACAAGGCCATGCGTGAATTGGAATCTTTTTTTTTAATCTTTAATATGCCCTAAGCGGGTTTCTGAAAAGAGAAGGTATTATGTCCGTGTGTCAGTAAGTGTGTTTGAGCTAGTACAGATGCTTTTGGCAGGCTGCTTTAGCACATGGTATGTCTCTTATCTCTATAAATGCTATCCTGTAAATAGATTTGAATTTGCTTTCTATTCATCTTTTTTCATAGATAAAGAGTTTGCAAAAGAAAGGTCACAAAACCCCCTGCGACTAGACCAGTCTGGCAGTAACTTTTAGAAGAAAACACCTGTATTTTTATTTTTATTTTTTGTACCATTACCATTTAAGAATATACAGCTTTGAATGTAATTTCATTAGTTCCCTTTCCAGGGTGTTTGCCATAATTTTGACTGGTTCTTTGCTTATCAAATCAGATCATTAAGCATGTGCTTGTATTCTGTATTGAGATCAGGTAACAACAACCTCTGTTTTCAGTACGACATCTTTGCCATGATTCTGCAGCAGCTTGCCGGTGACGATGAACCTAATCACCTTTACTGAGCAGTATTAGGGAGACAGGTAGAATAGGGAAAGCCTGCTGAGGTGACACTCTGAAGACTCTTACAGCTTAGCGTAATACCAACCTTCATGTTCCGGTATTCTACAAAATGAAAAATGAAGTAACGTTGCTTTCTGGAAACTGAGCATTGCTCATTCCAAGAAGCAATTGATTCGAAATAAAGATTACAGACGTTCATCTGGCTGCTGTTCAGGGGAGGGCAGCCGGTGCTGGTCATGATAGGCCACCAAAACCTTGCTCTCCTGTTCAGAACCATGCTTGTTCTAATCAATGGACTGTCTATGGGGTCCATTGCATCGCCTAGCAACCAGCCCCCTGCCTCTGTTTAAATTCGGGTTGCATTTTTGAATAAGGATGGTGAAGGCAGTCATTCTCAATTTCTCCAAAGTGTTTCATTGCTCTGTGGGCCCTATTCACAACACTGTTGTCAAAATCTGTTGCAATAATTTAAATGCATATGCATGTCAAGAAAAACAGCCCAGAGCAGTTACTTGAATATCAAACTCTGTTTCGTTCTTCAATTAACTTTGCGAGTAGGGTCTTGTCTTACTGTGAAGTTTCTTTTTTTTTCAGTTCTCAATCTGTCATCAATGTAACCCCCTTATCTCCAAGGATCAGCATCCGTTAGCGTTTCTGCCTTCTCTTGTCTAGTTCCGCGCTTTCTATTTCTTAGTCAGCTAGTTCTCCATTAGCAAGGTTATTCTGTTTTCTTAGCCGCAAGGTTCACCACTCCGATATGAGGCCCACAAGCAGATCTTTTGTTTCTTTTTACATATAGTACATTTGTAATTGTATATTGAATTTATTCACATTTTGGATGCTGTAAATTGCGTACTGTTGCTTTATGGAACTTCAGTTGACCATGTGAGTTCTACAGTCACACAGGGAAAGAAGGTTACTAATGGCAGTGTACCGAGATGGAAGTTAAACGTATTAATTGTCATTGGATAAGCAGAAATCAATGCTGAAAAGTTTCCAGCACCATTAATGAACCAATGATGTTGAATTGCGACCATCTGCTTTTATTGCATGGTATATGGGGACAAATGGAAGACACAAAGGCATGATGACGTCATTGGAGATCGCGTGTTCAAGCTATAGTGATGGTATCTGTACAGCGCTGTGGGGGAGACTGTTCAGGCGCTTTTAGAGATTAACCTTTAAGTGCTTTCAGTTAACAAAACCCTATCCAGTGCTCGGTTAATGGCGGCCCGGTTGTTTCCTTGGCAGGGCTGTAAGGGCTGAGCGAGAGTGGAACTTTATTTTAATAATACCGCAAGGGGGCTGTCATGTGAGATTCCCCGTATGACCTTCATATAATTCTTGCGAGTAATCAGAAAATTAAGTTTTTTGATTCCAAAATGCAGTAATTACTGATTGTGGTGATACATTTATGCCCAGTGTTTACAGTAGTTTGAAAAAGGTCCCGCTATGCATAAAAATAATTTAAAAAAAAAAATCTTAACTCACCCAGGGCGTGATCTCTGTGCTTATAATTGACACAATTGATTACTCTTAGTTTTGTTTCATGCTGGAACATGAGGTTTAGTTATGGCTCCCTGGGTTGGGGCCAGTGGTAACACGTGTTACAACTGACCCCATACACCATTACCTGAACACATGAACTTTGCACTGAAGGAAACAACATGTTTATATATCACAGTTGTGACTCAGCAACATATTTTTGCTTGATAAGGCCTATCATTTTAGGGATGTTAAAAAGTTGACAGTAGGTCAACAACAACAAATTGCATTACGTGAACATTTTTATTTTTCAATAAAGATACTCAGTTTTTGAGTTCAATAAAAGCAAACATTTGCTTCATGTGAAAACTGATCTTATTCAATAAAACATTCAATTCTTGAGTTCAATTAAATGTGTTGTTGTTTATTTAATTATTCTGACCCTGGATATATGGGGTCAATTGTAACAATGGACACCTTACATTCCAAGCCCTCTTGCTGCATGTGTGTCAGCTCTTAAAGCAGGATAGGACAGATTAAGCTGTTTGTATCAGTCTGGTGAAACTAGCTCTAATCATCTGTGCTTAATGGAGAGAAAGTTACAACTGTCCCCGGTCTCTTCTATAGACGTTCCGTTTTCAGCAGTGCAAAATAGTTTATTTAGTGCATGTCAAACTATTCCAATGATGAAAACAGACTTTTAAAAACGCATGTATCGTTATAGCACAATAGTGGTGCTAATCGGCGTCATTTCTTTTTGAAGATTATTTGATTACTTCAAGGAACTGATAACAATCGCTGTTTAAAGGTGATTTTTATCACCCTCCTATGCAATCGTTTTACAGCATGCTACCTTGGCTTGAACATACAGAGAGTGAGAAAACAATCTCATTGTGTATATTATAAAAGATATGTTCATAACATATTTGAACCGTTTGAATTATTACTATAAGCATACACTAAGCATTGCATTATACCATTATTATTTTACTACTTCATGCGACTCCTTACACTTTATTCAGTGTATCTAAACTTTTGCTCACCCCTGTATCATCATTCATCTTAACTCGATATTATATTATAACAACCCGTTCCTTATTTTATGTTTCATTAAAAAACGCACTAGTTCGACTTGACTTTTTTGACAGCTGAATGTATAATGCGCTTTTAGTATGACAGTGCGCTGAGCTCAGTGAAACACCTACACCCCTCCCATTTGTGGTGTTCTTTTTAAATGTTCTTTTTGAGCCTCGTCTTCCACTCGACAGAGCAAATAGCCGGTCTAGCAGGGCGCTGCGTCCGATGACAGTCGCTGATTTACAGTCAGGTAGGACATTCTGCAAACTGTTTGCGATGCATTATCAACCAAAAAAACAAACAAACTATAACTATCAAGTTCGTTACATGTGTGTCTAATTTACAATATGCATGCCTCTGTAAAGCGACAAAGACATGTGAGAGTAATCAAAATTGCTTTTGTTTTTTGGTGTTTTGGTGTATTGATTTAGTCTATACAAATAAAGATACATATAATAGTAAAGCGTATATTAAATATACACTATCAGGTACTTGTAATTCACTTTCTATACTTTATTCATCACTAGAGAGAGAGAGAGAGAGAGAGAGAGAGAGAGAGAGAGACAGAGAGAGAGAAATTTGAAATAAGGTATAACTGCAATGTACATAAATGAAAAAAATGAAAAACAAATAACAAGCTTACTTTTCTTTCTATACAGCTGAAGGCGTTTATAAGAATATGTATATATTTCTCGGAGTCCGAAACGTGTTGATATAATAGATTTTTTTTTTTTCAATTATTCACATTTTTGTGTACCTACATTACCTTTTTCTTTTTGATTTTGCACCTTATGCTACATAGCAGTTTTCCTTCTATATATTCTTATTGTCAAACAACCAGTTAGTGCATTTCGATTTTTATTTCACTCCAAATCGCATAGAAATGTGTATTTCTGCGTCACCTGATGTGTGTATGTGTGGAACTTCCTTCCCTCAAGTTTGGAAAATGATCTTGCTTTTGTATTATAAAGGTGTGTAGGCACGTGTAATATGGTACGCTGTCAACAGATTACTCACAAAGGCTTTCAGTCGCACTGCAAAACAACCTGGCAAGAAGGGGTCTTGGAAAATGTGAAGATGTTCAAATCAAAGGAGCCCGGTGCTGTACTAACAGCATCCCATGCGAACTGGGGTTTTTTTTTCTGTCTGTAGGCGTGGGTTTATTGCTCACTATAAGTAATTCTAAATTCGTAAGGGAATCTTTTAATAGTATGTTTTGGCAGCAGTAATGTAAAATAAATAATCGCTAAAAGGAGAATAATCGATCGCTCTCAATCTTTCTCTCTGTCAATATAATTCATATTTACAAAGCTAGTGTATATAATCTAGGATGCAACCTTACTTTTAACAGGTTTTTTTTTTTTAATTAAAGGGTACCGTACTAGTAACAAAACGAGTAAGCATCACTTTTGTTTTGTAACATCTCAAGCTTTATTTTCTCTTCGCTAAAATTATGCACAATGCGGTATAACCACAACAATTGCGAAAGGAAACACACAACACATTGTATGTTTATTTTAAATTATATTCATTAATAAACAATATATAGAGCCCTAAACAGTGGGTTTTCAAAAGCATTGCAAAATAACTGGTATTTGAGCCACCCACATTGTGTCACATGTATCTTATTCATAGTAACAAGTGGTTTGAAGGGTCTGTTTCCAGTATGTAAATTATACCACAAGAACAGGTCCAGTAGATCCATGCTGTATTCTGCTATTGTGGAGTCAAGGAGTGAAAACTATCATGCCATTGTTGGGATCCTCTTTCCCATGCAATGATTGCAGAAATTGGCAAAGCCATCCGTCTAAGAATTTGATACGCTTTTGGAACTGAGGAAAGCGTGTCTTTCTATGGCTGTTACCATGTTCACGCTCCAACTGTCTACCTTATATAGAGCTACTAGGGCAGCTGCTGCAGTTCTGTTCTGCTAAGACAATAAACTCTGGAGACACACACAAAGGCTCCCTGATGAATCAGCACGTAAAAGCACCATCGCTTATAAAAATACATCAGTAAGGAAATGTGGACAGGTACTTTCCAGTAGACGTGATATACAGATTGCAATACCATGCTTTAACATGCTTTGTCATGCTTTATCATTATGCCCTGCAACACTTTGCTTTTACTATGGAGTAGTGCATCACACAGAGAGATTCCTAAGAGAGGGACTGATGTTATGTATGCATGCACACTACAGTCAAATCCAAACAGCGTATTAATAGCGAAATGTTTGTTCAAAAACTGCTTTTAGTTCTGTTTCTGCTAATGCAGATTCTTTATCTCTGAGCGATCTCTTTCTTCCCATCACTGACTAGAACTCATTTCTGGACACAAAGTCAGTTCAGTGGCTGCAGTTTATCAATCAGTACTCATAAGCACTTCCATGACTAGTCAGGAGTGAACATAAAGGAACCTCTGTCATGGTGTTGCAAACGACAGCTCTGGTCTATTAAACTTACTGTGCCATGATGGACATTTCTGTGACTCGAACAGCTTTTCTAAACTTACTGAATGCAGTAGAACCATGATGATCCGAACCCTCATTATGCAGACAGCCCCTTGGACTCTCTGGTATTTACAGTAGGCCTACAGTACAACCACAAGCAAATTTATACACTCGCAGTCAAGGTTAGAAATGCATGCCCTGACTTTAGAACATGAACATCAATTCAAGATTCCTCATAAAACAGGACATTTTCGTTTGAAAGTCTGTGAAATACATTGATTTATTTTTACGTTTGACTTTAAAATGTCGATGTGCAGCCAGAAACCTCATGTTCTCGACCGGACGTCTTTTTCAATATCTTCAGTTTTTAAAATGTCACAGATATCACAAGACTTTCCCTTCTGTGCTTGATGTACTTGCTTTTGCTCAGCACTTATGCAAGACTCATACAGAGCTGCACTGTTTCAGATACAAATCTGCAGTCTTGCCTTATCAGTGAATGAAGTACATCCTCCTATGTCTCAACCCTCCCATTAGTCACACATTTACAGTCAATGATAAATCAGAAGCATGGCATTTGCTTTGTTTCAGTGTATGAAGTTTATCTATCAACACAAGCGGGTATTTAAATTGAATGTAAAGAGCAGTTATTGGTATGGGTAGGTAAAAAGATTTACTTTGCATATCATTTGCTGAATGTTAAAGCAGAGCTGTGGTTTCAATACAGCTCTTAAATATGTCTTCTCTCTAAGTACAGGTGGTACACCAGGGTGTAACCAAACCACCCCCCAACAACACATTAGTAAGAAGTTCCACATTAAAACAAATGTGTTTTTTCTTGCAGCTGCAGGTGACAGACAGGTTAATGGCTCCACTCTGGTGCACCAGCTGGAGTAGATTCTTTCTCTCTTCTGTCTGTTAACAGATTCCTTTTCCCAAACTCAAAAGCATCACTGTATCTCAACAGGTACCCCTCAAATATGTTGTTTAGTCAACATCTCCTTCTCTTCATGAGTTGTGTTACCAGCTTTCCATCAGCGACAAAGAGATTAACAAGTAAGTGACAAATGAATGTTGCCCAATATAATATATAGGACCTCCTGTCAATTCAGGCCATAATAGTGTGTATCACAGTATGATAATGTGTATGCGTGTATATCTGTATGGAATGTTCCTTAACATGTTAAAGGGTTCACAATTTAATGTAGACATATACTTTACACTGCTCTCCTTTTATAAGGCAGGATAATCATGGCTCCCGTTTGGCTCATAATGCCATTACACTAGCACTTTCTTTCTGGTTATAAGGTAAAACACAAATAGCACAGTGTCATTTCCATTTTGGGTCTCAAACATTAACAAATGGTTAAAAGCATGTCAGCTATCGTCCTGTGAACTGACTCACTTTCCCTCGTCTCCCAGCAGAAAAACCTGACCTCACGTGTCTGAATAATTACTTACAAACCGTTAGCTGTACACTCACAGTCAACAAATGGAGGAATTCTGAAGAGGAGAATGCTACCGTCATTGTAGAATTCAAACAGTAAGGACTGTTACAATTCAGTGAAGGTATCTGTGCTCTTAAGGGGTCAGGGAGCAGTCTCCATGCCTCAGGCCTGCCCTGCTCTGTTGTTTAAGGCTGAGCAGCATTTTTCTTATTACTCTCCTCAGTCTGAATAGCTCATTTTAGCACAGTAGTATTTTTTTCTTCATATATTAATATTAACTCTTTCGTCCTTTTTGATGTGCAGATGTATGTTGCACCTGTCTTCTCTCCAGTGTTTGAAATCCTCTGAACAGCAATATACACGAGTTGCACAGTGTTAACTCTTGTCTTTGTGTTCTAATATAGCTTGTATACAGATGATGAGCTGCCTGTGCAATGCACTCTTGTGAAAGAAGCTGAACGTTTTGGCAGAGTAAGCTACAGCTGCTCACTGGACTTCGAGGAGAACATCATTAGCGATGACAAATATCAAATCAGCCTTCGAAGACAATTCAACGGCACAATAGAAAATACAGTGGCAGATACAGATTATAAACCATCACTGCACAGTAAGTAACAGGCTTTATGCTGCATTATTGTATTGGCGTAAATATGGTAAAGGACAGAGCTATCAAGGTTATTGCAGTAACTAATAGCAGTAATTTAGGATTAGGCTCAGGGTTAGAGTAATAGGGTTAGAGTAGGATGGTTAGGGTTAGTGTTAGTGTTAGGGTTAGAGTAGTCACTCTTTAAAAACATTCAGAATTTTTGCAATTTCTTTGTATTCAACATGTAAAAGGGGCACTAGAAACAAATACAATACACGTTTGCCATAATATATGCATCTTTCATATAGCAAAATATAAGACCTACAGATTAACAGTAATACGTTTTAGGTAAGATTCACGGAATCGTGTTGTTTGTTCTCTGTGTTAGAATGAGACCTAACAGCAGCCTTGACACTCTGATTTGTGTTCACAGTTAAACCTCTTCGTCCGGTCAACCTGTCTTTCACTTTGAGCTCAAATCAGTATAACTTCACCTGGGATACAGGCTACCCTGATCATCATTATCTGGACGATCATCTGCAGTTTGAATTGTCATACAGAAAGAAGGAAGACCCGATGCACTCCGAGGTACTATTGCTTGAACCGCTTTGGTCCATTGCTTTATAGTATTTAATCCTAGTATTTCATAACCTGACCAGTGATATGGGACAGCGATAGGGAACCCATACAATTGCATATTAAAGAGGAAACAAATTCAATCTTGTGAAAAAGAAGGTGATAGAAAGTATCCCTTTAATATTTATGTTTTAGTCGTGCATTTAAAAAAAAAAAGTTTGTTATGCTGGTGTGATTTAATTCACAGCGATTTACAAATATCACTTTTAGTCTATTTACAGGGGCAGTCTTTGTGGTGAAAATAATACTTGATTCGTGACTTGCCTTGCAGGAATATGCATTGTCCCGTGCTAATAGCATGAGGTTTATAGATCTGAAAGCATCCTTTCTTGAAGCAGACACCGTCTACGTTGCGGAAGTCCGCTCCGCACCCAACAATATCAGTTACACAGGACACTGGAGTGAGTGGAGCCATCCGGTGGAGTGGAAGACAGGTACACACTATTCAATATGCTTTCATCTGTTTTCAAAATAAGGAAAAGGCAGCATGTTTGTTCAGATGTTTATATTCTGCTCCAGTAAGAAGCATATTCTAGTTTTGTTTTGAAAAAGTGGCTCTAGTGGCCAAGTGGTTTGTGGGGTGTTATGTCAATGGTCGGATGGTCATGTGTTTTTTAAAGATTAATGAAAGAGCTCAGTTTGTGGCCTACATTGTGGTTTATATAGTTTTCGTTGTATTATTTTAATAGGTGTCCTCGCAAAAAAGAAGTCAGATATTATAGTAATCATCGGGTCGATTGTCATACCTTTATTACTGGCAGCTGTCATACTGGTGTCTCTGTACTTCAATCTCCCAACAAGGTATTGTCTTTAAGCTTGTTTTTTATCAGTATGAATTAATAATGTTTGCCATCTATTTTTATAAATACAGTATATCCATGTTAAGTACCATGTTAGAATTGACTTAAACAGTTTTCAAATTACTAAACAGGCTTGCTTAAATAAGATTGAAATCTAGCCGTTCTTTATGCGTTTTTATTACAGTGTGATTATGCTTATTGTAACCTTATCAATGGAGTAACTCCAAGTTTAATTACACTGTGAATTAATACAAATGTCAAAACGGGAATTCCTTCTGCCTGCGTCAGTCTGACGCTGGTCTAGTTTGAGTGTTTTATCGAAGGTGTCAGGAGTTTGTTCCTGGAAAATAAATAAATAAACATAATCTGCGTGAAACACAGTCTCTTTTTGAATTGCTTGGATCGGAGGCAAATAAAAAAGAAATTTCAAAATAACTGTGCAATTAAATCTTGCAGGTTTAAATGTGTGCTGTTCACAAAGATACCAACACCAGAACCATTCTTCCAGCCTCTCTACAGCAACCACAAAGGGAATTTCCGGGTAGGGATATTTATGTACTGGGTTTATATCTCTTTATTTTTATATAGCGCCTTTCATAGTGGACCATCACAAAGCGCTTTCCAGAAGTAGGCTGTGAACTGTGCATTATATGCAGAATCACTTACAATAGGACATGGATTTAACATCTCATCCGCAGGATGGAGCACAACAAGGTTAAGTGACTTGCTCAGGGACACACAGTGATCTTCTGGTTACAAGCCCTGGACTTTAACCACTGGACCACAATGCCTCCTATTTAATAATGCTGTACTTATCTATTAGTGCACAGGTAACAGCATGCCGATCGTATCCTCCTCTTCATCATTGACTGCAGCATCTAAGTTGCTGCCAAGCTCAATTGCTCTATAGGTTAGAGACTTTGATGGTACAAGATGGTATTGTGTTAATGATAGCCAAGGCATGGGATGTGTAAGTTATAGTAACTTCGACTGAATGTTTTAACTCAATCGGACTTCTAGACACTTTGCTGAACGTTCCACTTCAACAGCAAAAGAGTCAGAATCTGTACTAACATTCTGTAAGTCGCAATCTGGCTGCCGTTTAGCATGTCTGTTTTACTGTTCACTTGCAGAACTGGCTCAGTCATCAGGGGGATCCACTGAGGAAAGAAGAAGAGCTGAAAATTGACAGCCTTGTGCAGACCAAGCAGGCAAAGACTGAAGACAGCTTCTTCCTGTGCACTCAGAAAGAGGTCCTCAATCACATCACTTACATCAGGCCAATCCACCATGAGTGGAGCTGCCTGGCTGAGCACGGTAACGGTGGTGCCTGCAAGGGGACCCAGGAGGTTACCTCTGACATTGCGAGTAGCCCCCTCGCGGCACTGCCTAAGTCCTTACAGAGTTACGATGAGATGTTTAGCTCGCTCTCCTTGGATCTGGCAGGAGTCATTGACAGCGATTCCGGGTGTGATGATATGACAAGGAGTCCGGACAGCTGCTGGCAGCAAGCCACCTTCTCGTTTGAGCTGCCCCCTGAACCAGAGAGCCTGTGCTACAGCGATGATTACTGCACCCTCTCGGACACCAACAATGGACTGATCCCCACCAAAATGATTCGGCAGGTGGTGAAGAGCGCGCAGAGCCTGACTGACAGCTGCCCCCTGGCTGCAGATTCCGGAGACGACAGCAGCGACCCGCAGCATTCCCAGTATGAATACGACCCCGAATACGATTCCTACAGCGAATGTCTGACAGACTCCAGCTTCTTCCCTCGCAGCTCTTTCCAGAAGGGCTCCTCAGCTCTGTAAAGGGTTATGTCACGCACGTTGCATTGCTTTTAGCTTGTTCACACCTCATATTCAATTGGGTTTACACTTTATATATGTCAGATTTTTGTTTGTACACCACAAACATGTGTTATTATTAAACTAACGTGAGAGCAGTGCACAATAGAGAGCTGCGATTTCCCTATCAGTGGTTATTGGGGGGAGAGTAAGATATTGAAAATGCCGTTGTTGGGCCCTTTCTGGTTTCCTACTCGGTTCAGGATAATGGTTCACACACACCTCGACACCTCTAGTTGTGCTTTTCACACAGCGTCACTTATTTAATTCAGTTGAATTTATATTCACACACTGGAGCACTGAGCTGCATTGCATCAATCTCCCAGCGGGTTCCAAGTCTCTTCAGTCTTCATTGTATATACTCTTGATTGTTATAGAAGCTACAACTTGCTTTCCAGAGGGACTGTCTTGTGAAGGCTTAGAAACCAGCTGTTTTTTCTGTATAAATATTATAGTTTGAGCCTTTATTAACTTAGTTTGTAATCAACTGCTGCCAGCTGTATGTAGTATTTTAGTTTTTGTGTTAGAAAAGAAAAAATGTCCCACCAAGAAGTTACATTTAAAACCACTGACATACCAAACCTGTTCCGCAATCCTTTTTAACCTGTGTGAAACCTCAGTGCAAACTGTGGGAGGGTGTCAGGAGAAAGACACAGTTAGGACTCCATAAGAGACTCCCTGAAGGGGAAAGCCTCTGTTAGTGCCTCCTCAAGAGAGCCTGGACCTTTTGTGTAGTGCTACATTTAATTGCTGCTTTACGGTTCAAGTATTTTGCTGCTGTTCATAAATAAAAAAAGAAAAGGGAAAAAAATAAATAAATAATACTGTTAAAATCAATTTGCGATGTCATCTTCTTAATTATGTCTGAAATGTGCTGCACATTCTATAGATATGATTTTGTACAGTATGTGTTGTGTTTCAATGGCCATTCTTAGCCACCCAACAGTACCAACACAATAGAAGGCTTCCCAGCACAGAGAGCGGGTTTAGACAGAGGCTGGGCGGTGCAAGTTTTCTTCAAAATGGCTCGCCAAAATGAATATGTGCTAGAAGTGTTTGCTCACTATGGTTAGTGACCAATCAACATTGTCTAATGGCAATCACACGCCCCAAGTCGTGCAGTCCGCTCTTGTAACATAACAATAGTAAATAGCTGTATTGTTGCATTACTGTTCTGAATGAATTAGTCTGTTTATTAATTGAGTCAGGTGATGGACTGACAGAAATGAAGGTCCCATAGATCTACAACAAAATAATGAAGAGAATTAAAAGAAATACTTAAAAACAGTACAAAAAAAACAAATTGCTGAATGCAGAAATTCTCAAGAAGTAAACGTATTTTAATGTAATTTGTTATTTAGTCACGTTTACTTAGTAATGAAAGAGATTTATGCCAAAGATGACTTTGGTAGTCATTGATAGTAATATTTGCTATTTTTATTTGCTCGTTATTAGTAACAACAACAACACAAAAATCAAATGACTTAAAAATAATTCCCATTTCTGTCAAGTCATTTGTATTTTTTCCCCAATCTTGTTTAGTTTGTGTTAAAGTCTTGTTAACTATCAACAGACCCAACCCAGCTAATGATTCTCAACTCTGGTTTTCAATATGTTAAAAGGTACAATTAAAACAAACTGTATTTTCTAATACAGTACGGGCTGCTGTGCAATATGGGGACACCCCCTCACACACTTACCCAACATGCTTGATTTTCCATCATCACGTCAAGCTTTTCACAGTGCAGTCCACAGTGATTAGGGGAGCAGTGAAATGGTATTTAATCCTTTCAAGCAAGGGCTGACCAAAGTTGCCATTCCACTCCTGGTCTTTGTTCCAGCCCTGTTCTACGTTATTTAATTGAATCAATTAAACCTCCATTCAGACTCTGAAGTAGTTCATTTTATAATTTTACCTGCTAAATCTGGCACTGAATGGCCCCCCAGGACTGGGATTGGACCCCCCTGCTTTAAAAGATATTCAAATAGGAAGAGCCACCTTTTGGCCAAAGGACAATTCCTCAGAATGGAAAAGCACTTAAGAAGTACACGTGCTGCTCAAAATTGCAGAGTGAGGTACAGCACAGCAGGAGTGGGAGAAGAAACAGGGTTCTAGTGAAAGTATGTGGGCAAGAGTTGGCTTTCTATCTGCAGCTTTCTCCAGTGTTGATGATGAATTGACATTTTCTGCAATGAGTACTTTTTGATACTTTGAAGGAAAAGATTAGATCTGGCACCTACTCTTTTTGGTGTCTCATTTCATGAACGACTGAAAAGACAAAAAATGTTTTCTTTTGCATGGTGGATGGTGTCATGATTATTATAATAGAATGTTCATTCCCAGAGGTTCCAAAGTTCCCAGTTTGAAGATAAACTCTCGTTCCTGTTGTTTCCGAGCAACATTTGTTCCATAGCACTGATTGATCACAGACTGTGATGTCTTCAGCAGTGTGATCATCACTGTTGAAGTGATGGGCTACTGGAAATGCAGTGGTGTTAATGCGAATGCTTATTAAGTGTTCTACAAACCGGTCTGCTAAACGCCTTTTAGTTTCCCCCAATATACAATGTGTTGCATTTCTTGCAAATAATGCAGTAGACTATTCCTTTAGAGGTACATGTAAAATATTCATGAATGTTGAATGAAGATTGAATGCCTCTAATCCCTGTTTCAGAATGAATGTATTTACAGGTATTACATCGTGGTCTGTTACATGGATATGTGCCTTTCAAAGGTTTCCCAGAAGGACGAATAGCACTGTGTAGCACATATTCTCTTATATTCTTGTCTCTTCTATATGACATCAAGGGGGAGTCTTGAAAATAGGCGCTGTAGATGGGTCTTGTTGTAAAATTGTAAAGTTTCTTTGCACAATTGTCTGTATTTTTCTGTTGGTCGGGTGGTAAGTGAGGACCAGAGGGATTCTATCATCTGTGTGTTGGATATTGTTATTATATAAAGCTTTTTTTCTATTTATATTTGAAATGCGGGATTTAGCTTTAGTGATGATCTTCTCCAGAAAGCCACAATTTCCAAAAAACACGCACATTTCCTCGCTTTTGACGAAGAAATCTTGATCGTCGCTGCAATTACGTCTGAGTCTTAACCGTTGTGAATAGGGAATCGAGTCACGGCAAGCCTTAGGGTGTGAGGAGTCATACTACAGATATGAATGAGAATCAGCTGGTTTGTAGTACACAGTGGTGTTAATGGTGGAATTCAAAACAGTGATGGGAATGTCTAAGAAAGATATACTATTGCCACTTTCTGATATGACTGAATGAACTGTTTTAAATCCTCACTGGAGTTGGTTGAAATTCCAAAATTCCAAAATTTCCACCAACTCCAGTGAGGAGTTATGTACGGTCTTTCAGCAGAAATAATCATTTAATTCACAGCGTAGTTACTATAAAGGCCTTATATAAAATATGGCATACATATATACACTATATATGTAACAATATAATATATCATGAAGAAGAAAAGTAATTGATAAACTGAAAAGTCACTATTATGGGACAATATATATATATTGATATACTTATATTGATATATTTATATTTATGTTCTATAGAGGTGTGTCTATAAACTCTCTCTGAGTTTGCTCGCTGATTGACAGCACACAGTGTTTCAAAAGGGCGGAGCGAGGCCGCGTCCTGCTACCAGAATCATTACGACTTCATCGCCCTCTAGTGGAAACAGTATACAGAAAAATTGACATGTACACGTGCTGCTGTCTGATGTCTCCATCCGTGTTTACCAGGGATAGGGAACACTTAATGCAGTTTTAATACAGCACAGTATTATAAGAACATACCTCGCAGGGGCCTCACAGCACAGTCTGCATGTGTAAGCCAGAACACGGTGTGCTGATAGAAATGCGCTGGTTGACAAGGGGAGTTCCCATAACATCATGCTGCTGTTCAGTAAATGGATTTGGGGGAAAGCACGCCATGGGTCGGGGGGAATGTATGCAAACTCATTATATTTCTAATTTTGACTTGCTTTTCTTTCGCTTTGAATGGTACATACAGTAGTATTAAGTGTATATAGCGTCAGAACCTCACTGCCTTCAGGTGCCTTTAGGTCTTTCAATTAAACATTATTATTTATTACCAGCACCACAGGCATTATTGATAGATAATTGACGGCAGTGACACGGTATTAATGCTATTATGCACTGATGGGTGTGTGTGTGTTTTAATAACTTTCTCAATATGCGTTTTAAGTTGTTTTCTTGGCTGAGACAAGCGCCACCCATGATTAAATGTGGAAAATTGGTAAGACTGATACATTATTATTTTTATTATTGCCCTTATTTAGAGTCAATAGTTGAGGCTTTATTGTCATTCTAATTGCTCTGTTTTGTTGAGTTTAAGTAGAAAGAATTAGAAGCCGTTCACAGGATTAACTGCAATTTACAGACGAGTCATTTGAATGTATAAGAAATGTTGGGCGTTTCAGCCCATGCACTGCGGGAACTGGAGGGGGGGAGGAGGAGGAGGAGGGGGCTGCAGAAACGCTCGAGCTTAGCTGACAACCTAGCAAGTAAGCGAAGGGAGAGAGGAGAGTGATGGTGCAGCATTTTTTTTTTTTTGCCGCTGCGTCCACACTGATTGACGTTCGGCGACTCCAATAGAGTAACGGCGTCCAATGAAAAGGGGCGGTTTCGGGGAAGCGTTCCTCGCCACTCGCCTGCGCTAACATTGTTGTGGAGTGACGTCACCGCTAGAAGATGAAGGCGGAGAGGCGGCCATTACTGGAGGTTCTGTAATTATAAAATTAAAGTAAATACTGGCGGAAAGCTTCCATGGCAAGAACCACTAATCAGATTGTGAGTATCGCGGCTTTTATATGAACATCGGCTCCGAGTACCCTGGAAAGCCCGGGGCGGGTTAACGCAGCTGTTCTAGGATATGTTGTAGACAGGCCCTGCTTTTTGTATCCGCTGCTATGCAGTAACTTCCAAGCAGAAGAAGAAGGACCCAACTCAGAGGACTGGCTGAATTTGCTTAAGGAAAAAACAAAACAAAAAAAAAAACAAGTTTATTTCTAGACGTGCACATACAGTAGGTGTTATGTGTTGACGTCTGTTTTAGTACTGGTGGAAGCGAATTTGAATAGCGTATGTATTTAAGGAAATCGAATTGTACCTGTGCGATTTTAACCACCCTTCCTTATTCTCTTTAGCAATTGCAACAGGCAAAACTGTTTAAATCTAACCATATATCTATCTATCTATATATAGATAGATATATGTAAATGCCGGCTTATAAAAACGGGTACGGGCTGGGTGTTTAGCGACAGCCTATAGGGAAATAAAAACCACGCAATGGCTAAAAAAAAAGAAAAAAACAGAAGTTGTTTTATGAACGGCCTTAAAAACAAAGCTAGGGAGTTATTTTATTATTATTATTATTATTATTATTATTATTATTATTATTATTATTATTTTAACCTTTAAAGTAGGGAAATTGACATACTAGATAG
Source organism: Acipenser oxyrinchus oxyrinchus (assembly GCA_030684275.1). NCBI lineage: Eukaryota > Metazoa > Chordata > Actinopteri > Acipenseriformes > Acipenseridae > Acipenser > Acipenser oxyrinchus. Next base: position 32,857,537 of record CM060262.1, on the reverse strand, counting down.
CACCGGTAGCGTGTGTTTTTAAAGTGTTAAACTATGTTATTCTATTCTGTCTTGAGAGCGTGGAAAAATGTTTTTTTGGTGGTTGTTTTTTTTAAAAAGTTGCGGTTATAATTAGAGTTTGTTTTGTGATCTGGTGGTCTGCAGGCTAGGGTATACACAGTCCGGGTGTATGCTCAACTAGGCGGATGCATTGGTGTGTAAAGTTGTTGCACTCTGTATGTGATAAGGTAAGGTTGCTTTGAATTAGAAAAAGATATACTTTTTTATGCAATTGGTGACAAGAGGCATGTTCTATATAGTTAACTAGCTTGATGAGAATAAAGCAGCGCCGAAGGTTTATATGGGGTTGTAAGTATCGTTTGTATTTGTACACTACATGGATTATCCAGAATGCAATGTTCACCGTTTGTAAAGCAGTACAATAGGATCGTATTTGCTGCAAAACAGTCACACGCTCGGTGTATTGATTACAATCTCAATAAGTCAGCAGCACACATATGTTGGAAAGTTTCAACCAATGCAGTAGTCCTACTAGTACAGTACTCTAAACTTGTAATGATGGGTTGCTGTTTTTGTGTCCGCTATGTAAAGGCTTCCCAAGTAGACATGTACAGGAAAATATAACACGTTGCCTCCCATGAAGACTGACTGTCGGTCAAGTGCTAAATCAAATCGGCAGTATCTTAATCATGCTGCTCCGGTTTAAAATGAAATGTAATCGAATGGCAATATAATTAACAGCGTGAAACTTACAGGGCAATTGGTGTATTGTTCGGTTTGTATTTTTGTCGTCTGTAAACGCTAAGAGGGTCCAGTTTCAGTGACCAGTCTTTTTGAGCATTATCTTAAATGTTTTTTTTTATTCTGATCAGTTTGATCATGTACTGTAAACTCTTTCTTTTTGTCTTTCAGTAGCTAAACCTAGCCAAAACGTCACAACATGGACCCAGAAAGTGCATCTACAACTATTCAGTTAACTAGACAGAATTCCAAGTACAGTAAAATCGGTTCAGTTGTGTACAAAATACGTGGAGCTTTTTGTTTTATCTAATTTCATTCTGAAAAACTAATCGCACGCAATGTAGCAATGGCAGTAATCTATCTCTTTCTATCCTAGTGCAATCCCAAAGCTCAATCTTTTTCGGTGACCAGTAGCCAATTGAAACAGTTCATTTCTGCTAAATGAGGTATGCCACGCTTCTATTGGTTCATTGTCTCACCAATCAGGACACCCCGAACGCAGCCGTATCTCATTTTGATGAAACTCCTGGGGTGCTTTTACTGAGCTAGATACTTGATGTTGGTGTCAGAGTAATTTAAACAGTTCAAGATAAATTACAGAGGCATCATTGCTTACTTAGTTCAGCACACATTTTCGCTGAATTGTGAGTGGCCTGACAGTTTTCTCCATGTTTGCATATCAGTTAAACAACATCAGTCAATTAGACAAGAGAAAAATACATTGATATAATTTATTATTAATTTAAACCACCCACATTGTCAGTTTGACATTAGGTTTGTTGCTGTACTGTAGCATAAACAGAAATACTAAGCGACATATAAGCAAATTGTTGTTTTTTTTGTTTTTTGTTTTTAAATCGCTTTCACAACATCAGACTTTAGTTTCTATAAAACAATGAAAATCAATGCTAAAATGTATGGCACACATTTCTCGTGGTGAGAAAGCAAGGTTCAGAATTGCATTAGCCAGATAGTTACTGCACATGAGATTTTTTGAACAATTTGTGGTAATTGCATGTTTTGAGGGTTATTTTACAGTTCATGAAAGCCTTAACACTAAAATATAATTAGGCTACATATTGCGTATATACACAAAATAATAGATATGATTAAAAATAACCTTTAAAAATGAAGGTTATTTTCTGTTCTAAATGTTATAACTGTCTTGTGATACGCAAGTCAAATCAGGCATTTTATTTCACTGCATTTGAATTGTGTAAAAGGCAGATCTAACCAAAGAACTTCACACTGTTAAACTGCAGAGATGCATGAGAAAGCAGACCTAGATTGTGTGATCTGCTCAAGGTTAGGAAAGATGAGACTGCTGGATAGATGTTTCTTTTTCTTCAGTGGTGATTTTCTTCTGACTTGACTTAATACTGATTAATAGGCGTACTGTAAATAGGCTATGCAGATAAGTGAGGCACTATACAGGTTTGTGAGCTGTGCAGTGGATTTATACATTGTACAATATTACATTATCTAATCACATCCCATTGTAGTTCTGTTAATGCAGAACTGCCATGGTTTTGTCTGTTCTGCAGATCAGTTTCAGTGAAAACGGCAGCTTGGGGCTATGAGCTGGTTCTGTAAGAAGGTGTCTCCTGTTAAATTTCAGCGTTTTTTTTTTTTTTTTTTTTATACAGTAGTACAACCAGGAGCATCACTCTCGGGCATTTTAACCAATCACATTGTGAGATACAGTTCCATTTCTAGTTCTAAAACAGACCCAGTTTTTGCACTCTAACCTCAACAGATTCTCCTTCTGATTGGCCCTCACACTTTTAGGGACAGAACTAGGCCTGTGTGCTGATTGGTTGCTTCTTTACACAGTGTTCTTCTGTGAAAAGGTTCTAGCCTGTTGTCCTGGCTACATAAAACAAGGTTGTCTAGTTCTAATGTAGTTCTCGTTCTGTAAGAGAAAAGAATGTTGGTGGTCGACTCATTTTGAATTAAAGTGCTGTGTAGTGCTCCAGTGACATTGTGGGAGTTGCATAACAGCGTTGCTCTGCTTCATCCTAATTCCCTGCTTTACTTTGATACAAGTGCTGGGAATGGCTGGCAGAAGACCAGATCATTTTATGTTTCCGTTTCAGCTAGTCACTGATCTTGCACAGGCTAAATCTGGGTCAGGAGAAGGCAGAGACTGCAAGTTAAAACCATGCTGTGGAACCATGGTAGGTGTCAAATGAGTACACTGCAGTCGTCCCTTTGCTTTATGCGTGCATAGGGTCCTCCCTTCCACTTTTACAAAAAGGTAATTGCAAAAAGGTAAATGTATGTGGTATAATTGTGTTTTTAAAATCTACGAAAGGTTGCTCATAAGTAAACCTGGCTGTACTGTAGTACTGTGGGTGTTTTGAACTGTGTCGGCACCAGGGAAGGCACTTCTCTCGGGTAGGTGTGTTTATCAGCCACTTATAATAGCTATAATTTAGAAACTTCCAGTGTTCCTGCATGCAAAAACTCTCCCGTGGCTTTTGTCTTTTTGGTTTTACCCACTCTCCAGACTGTTCACTCAAAAAGTGCCCTCTAGTTATCACTTATTTACACGAGTGTCCTGCAAGCATATTTACACACTGCGTGCAAAAGGGAGCTTTTGTATCAAATTGCACATCAGCAATGAACAGAAAAGAAGCTGTTCTATTATAATGCTGTACTAGTACTGGTGTGGGTGTAAAAGGAGGGGCTTCCTATTGCTTGTTGCTCAAGAAATGTGCCTTTTATAGCTTCCCCACTCACTATCTGTACAGACCATTAAAAGGTATATGCATCTCAGTATTGAGGGTCAGAGGCCACAACGAGAGGTATCTAAACCACAGATACATTCACATTAATAGTAAGTAACAAACACTATATATATATATATATATATATATATATATATATATATATATATATATATATATATATATATATATACAAAAGTAGCTACCCAAGAGCTGTGCATTAAAGGGATACTGAGAGCTGAGTTTATTCACACAGACATGTCAGAACAGGAAACCACAATGACCTAATCCATTCATAAAATACTTTCATTTTATACAGCATCTGATCTACACTGTTGTTTGTTTAGCAGCTGAATGACCTTGTGTATGAACTTTCCAGGGCTTTACTCCTGTAGTATGCTTGTTTATGCATTCAAGGTGATATGATTTTATTGCCAGCAATAATACCGTTTACAGATGGGCTTTGTCACTTTTTTGTGATAGGAAATTATTAGGTTTTCTGTTTTTCTAAAGCTGATTAGTGCCTCTCCCCAGCTCGCTTCGTATGATTACAGTAGTAGAATAAAAAAAAAAAAAGCAGCCTGACAAAGTGCTCGGGGGACGGGTTTTATAACACAAGGTGTTTATGGAATTTGCCCATCCATTTTCAAATGGGACATGAAGATTATGCGCACAGATTTTAAAATGGAAAGTTTAAAAGATAGAGAAAGAACGAAAGTGATATTAACGTAAAATTGTGGACTTCGGTCTTGGAGCTTGTTGTCAATGTCAAGGCCCAGACTTGCCTTCACACATTGCACCCATTCTGTGACGGGTCATAGCGTGGGCTGGGTCCACTTCCACACTGACTGGAGACCAGCGGTCTTAACAGTGGTCCACGTGCAACGTTTTAAAGTTTTATTTGAAAACAAATTATTAGACACGTTTTTACTCTCTTTTTCCATTTAAAGGAGACCTCTTGCAACCTTTGAGGTTTTAAAAGATATAATTCAACAGAAAAAAGCTAATTATATATTTATAAAAGCTACCTGTTATAATACAACAAAGGCTAATGGTTAGTAAAAACCTTTGAAATACAGAATTAATTAGGTTAAATAACTAAAAGAGAAAGATGGGATGGGGGGAGGGGACAGATACGCCTTTCAGTGCAAAACGATCAGTTACCATACTTTGTGTTTTTCAGACTCGGCCTTTCTCTGCGTCACTGTGTGTGTGTGCAGAGGAAGTTAATCAGCAAGGGTTATTACGAGTAGATCTCCTAGTATTGATTCTTTGTTGTTCATTACGCTATTAAAAAGATTCCTACCAAATATTTACTTGGAAAATGTGATGGACTTATAAAAATAGCCATTTGCTTATTTGTCCTGCAGTTTTCTGGAAACCCCGTTGTTGTTCTCATTTACTTTATGTTGGCACTATATGAGTCAACAAGCGTGCAGGTGTTCAGCCAGCCTGGGCTTTCTTTATTACAGCCACTCTGTATATGTGGGATGTTTCTGGTAAGATTAATTATTCTGTTTTTCTGCACAACCCAATGGGGATTTCAGGCACATAATAACACTAATTCTATAAGCATGTTTACTACAAGTACTACTACTGTAGTGTGCTGCTTCCATACATCTTATAATGGAGGGAAGGGGGGAAAAGGAGGGGGAGGGAGAGGGGAGAGATGGGAGGGAGAGGGGACAGGGTTTGTTAATTGTCATTTGTGTAGGAACTTTCTTAAAATGCATTACATGATGGAAAGCTGTTGGCTCAAAACAGCGTTTAATTCTGTTTATTGTTCTCAAGGTAGCTTTGTATACTGGTATAAGCTTCTTTTACTGCTACGTAATTTAGTTAAATAGACCAAATCCACCATACACATGCAGGGAATGGCTCATTAATACTAGATTAGTACTTTTGGGGGGGGGGGGTCTTCCACATCCCAAAAAGGGTTTTATTTTTAAATGGTTTAACACCCGACAAGTTCAGATTTATGCATCTTGGGTGCTGTTAAATCTGCTACACCATGCATTGTGAAAAGGGTGCATTCGCCTTCACTGGGTCGATCCTCAATAGTTAACGGCATGGGTTTTTTTGTTTGTGTTTTTTTGCCTAAAAAATGTAATTTAAAAAAATGGACTGACCAAACTAAAAATGCTGAGAGTATCCCCAGCAAGCGATGTCTTGTAGAGTAGCTGAGGCATCCAAGCCTACAGCATGCCACACTCTCACACTCCAAGTACATCTTCAAAACTGCTCCTAGGACCCTGTGAGGGGCTGTTCCAGGTATTCTGCCTGTAGCTTGATCTAAAGCATTTTCCTGTTAAGTAACGGACAGCACTGTATATGGTTTGCAGAAACCGAGGGCGTGATGATTTGCTGAATGCATTTTACAAAGTGCAGTTCCTGTGCCATATTGTTTTATATAAAAACCTGTTTTGACATGCATGACTTTTCAGGGGCAAACCCGAATGGTTTCTGTGGCTTGATAGGAATTGTTGTAGCAATGCCAGAACAGTGGCTGCTACAGCAGGTGTTTGGAAAGTACCAATACGTATTTTGCTTATTTACTGGCGATTAAAACTGTATCTAATATAAACATTCACGCTGACGTGTAATTATCTTAACTAAGCATATGATTCCTTTTATGCAAAAGCTTATTAAAGTTTACAACTGCAAAAGCTGATCAAAATACATTAACGACAATTAAAAGGTATTGCAAGTTCTTCCTGGTTTTGAATTGAAGCGCAGGAAATTCCTGAAAATTAAATTTAAAGGGAACTCCTTGTTTGGCAAGCGGATTCAGTATATTTGATCCTGTTCATAGTCAATAATATTTGTTTAGTTATCAAACACATGTGTTAATGTTTTCTTTTCCTTTACAGTTTTAAGTGATTTATCTTATGCACATGTAGCAGCTGTTGATGGAGGGGGGGAGCAATATTTTAATAAGCCTTCTCTTCTCTTTTTTTTTTCTTCTCTTGCAGTATGATGCTGTTCCCATTCAGTCCAGTGTTATTTGTTCCTGCCCATCTCCATCAATGGTAAGAAATCAGACGGATTCCAGATCGCCGCTTGCTATAGCAGGTGTAAGCAGCAGCAGCCACAGCCACGGGCCCACCATGGAAGGCACGGCAGCCGAAACGAGGTCCACATCTCAAACCTCCGAACAAAGTTCAGAACAGCGGCAACAATCAATACGCCAGCTTGCGCAGCCACGGAAAAAAAGGCCCGAAGATTTTAGATTTGGGAAAATTTTAGGTGAAGGTTCATTCTCAACAGTAAGTTTTGTCTGTGTTTTTTATTATTATTATTAGTTTTGACATATTTTAGAAGGTTTGTTACAGTACCCTATACAAACAGGTGTTTCCTGTAAAAATGCTGTCAACAAAAACGTGATGTTTTAAACTTCTGTTTTAAGGGTGTTTCTTCAAAGCAGTTTATCGGAAAGCATACAAATAGTCACACATCTTCCAAAGAAGGTTACCTTGTGCAGACCTAATAAGAAAGCTCATGTTTTGGAGCAAGTGCAAAAGCTAATTTTCATTTCCCTTGCATGAAGTGTATAGAATGTATCAAATGTTCCATCGTGACTTGAAAGCCACTGGACAGTCTTCCCTGCCTTCAGTGTGCACACCTGAACACCAGACCTCCTTGCTTTCCATGGCAAACATAATTATGTTGATTTCTGCAAGCTGCTTTCACATCAGTGATGTTGGGCTAACAAGCAATGTATACAGTGGTCTCTTTGCACTTTTCAAAAGAAGCTGTGCACATAAACCAGAATTGTTTTACAGGGAGGCAGTAAATATCTTCCGGAAACTACAGATGTGATTGAAAGTGACTTTATACACACACACACACACACACACACACACACACTATATATATATATATATATATATATATATATATATGTGTGTGTGTATGACTTCAGTACTGTTAGTGGTTTAATGTTGACAGAGTTTAAGTGTAAAGATGTACACTAAAACAGTATCAGTATGTCTTTTATATAATTTATGAAAGAAGCTACTGTCTGGCCATACTCAGTAGGATAGCTTTAGCATAGATCATTGATAACTGGAGAAATCCACTTTTTTTAATGGAGATGTTAATTACGAGACAAGTAATGGCATCTGTCTGTTTTGGCTGTTTGTTAACCTCCACCTAGAAACACAAAGCAACAAACACATCTGCAAACCTCTTACCTCATCTTAGCAGTCACATAGAGCACCACAGCCGGTTGTAATACCTAATGTAACGATTCAGGTGAAAGTTATCAAAGATATTGTTCAGGCTTCCTGCTATCTTGAAACCTCTTGGCAACACTAGTATCAGGTTGGATAGCATCTCTGCAAGTCTCCCCTTTCTACTGTTTACACACTGCAAAAACACCAAAGAGAGTTCAAAGCTTGCACAGCCAAAACCACTTATTTTTGTAGATTACAAAAACATAAGCAATGGAAACTAAAGCGTCAACAACTGTGTTGAGGAAGCGCATGCCCAGTTTCTGTACATAAAATGCCAGCCTTGTGATGGCTTTTCTTTTATGCACCTTAACAATGCCATTTGTTTAAGATGTCATTAATTAGGTTTGTTTTTTTATTTGTGTATTCAAGTTTAATGTAGGAATTAATAATGCACCCCTAAAACCTAAAGCCATTATTGTTGTTCCAAAGGAACTGTAAGCTATGTTTATGATCATTTGTGTTTTATTTTTTTCTAGGTTGTACTGGCAAGGGAACAATCCACGGGAAAGGAATATGCAAGTAAGTAGTAATCTTGATTTCTGAAGCGCTGGTATGCAAGCTACTGCTGGGGTAACTGGAAGCGGTGGCAGATTCTATGTGTTGTTTTTTAAACTTGCAAATCCTGAAACCATTTTTAGTGTAAAATGAAACAAAGGTACTAGTTCCATTTGTGAAGTTAGGAAGGTACCGTGTATGGTAGTAGTTTCACACCTAACTGTTTAAAACGTTGCCGTGTTTTCGATTGCGTTATTAATTGTAATTTGAACACCAGGGCAGTGCTTGGTAGGTTATACATTACTTCTTTTATTTCTTTTATTTCATTTACTCTATCAGGATCTCTCTTTTTATATATATATATATATATATATATATATATATATATATATATATATATATATATATATATATATATATATATATAAAAATATAAATTCCCTGCTTTGCCTGCCACTGTAGGAAAACCAATATTGAATGCCTGCTGTTATGGAATAAGATCAACATATTTCATCTTCTTTAGGCAGAAACATTTTTCTGAACGTATTATTTTTTTTTTAGTTAAAATTCTGGAAAAACGTCATATCATGAAGGAGAACAAGGCACAGTACGTGAAGAGAGAGAGAGATGTCATGTCTCATCTGGATCATCCATTCTTCGTAAAACTTTACTTCACCTTTCAAGATGACGAAAAGCTGTGTATCCTTTCAGATAAAGAAATGTATTTCCTCTAAATTCAGCCAGTTGCCTTCTGGTGAATTGATTAAGCTTTTTATTTGTTTATTTATAAAATGTAGCTAGATCAACGGTGGGGGCCATGCCATGCACATTAACACATTTGATTTGACCAGCTTTAATAGTGAGAGAGGTGAGAATACTCAATTGCAGCACACTAATGTGTATGCCTTTTAAAAACCTATATATATGAAATGAGAACTTATTTGCTTATTTGAGGGTGTTTTTACTGGGTTTTTTATTATTTTTTTATAAATGTATTTCTGTGTCTTGCATGGGTGTATTGTGTTAACATTTTACATGTTACCAAAAAATGATGTTTAGCTAAACTCCATTAAAGTGTTTTCCTTAACTCGGAATATAAGACTTTGGTCTTAGCTATGCTAAAAATGGGGAGCTGCTAAAATACATTCGCAAAATTGGCTCGTTTGACGAGACCTGTACGAGGTTTTACACTGCTGAAATTGTTTGGCGCTAGAATATTTACATCAGAAGGGGATTATTCACAGGTAATGTTTAAACTTGAACTTTCTTAAAGCCTGAAATAGGTGAAGTCATTTGTTATGGATTTGTTTGTTAATTTAACCTCAGTTTCATCATAGATGTGTTAAAAAAAAATAAATAAATAAATAAATAAAAATTAACATTTTCAAATGGTTTTTTTTTTATTTTAGGGACCTTAAACCAGAGAACATTTTACTAAATGAGGAGATGCACATTCAGATTACAGATTTTGGAACAGCAAAACAATTATCTTCAGATAGCAAACAAGGTATGGATGCATTTATAAAGACTGAATACACAAAAAAGACTGCGAACCACAGTAAATCCATTGAACGTTAATTTACTTTTGCACTTCGAAATGTTGAGTAAAACTACCATCTAAGTGATACTTCTGCACAAGCTATACCTTGTAAAATACATTTCTTTCTTTCTTTTTTTTTTTTTGCAGCAAGGGCAAATTCTTTTGTAGGAACAGCACAGTATGTTTCTCCAGAACTGCTGACGGAGAAATCTGCCTGCAAAAGGTAATCCATAGCCATCATTACTAAATAATATTGTTCTACTTTTATATGTTTGCATCGTGGTGGTGGGGTTGGGGAGGGACTGTGGCGAATCTAACATTTTCCTGCGTTTTTTTTAATATAGCTCTGACCTTTGGGCCCTCGGTTGTATAATCTACCAGCTGGTTGCTGGATTACCACCATTTAGAGCAGGGTAAGTGGCCACAATTGTTAACAAAATGTGTAGTTTTGTATCTGTTTGTGTCATAATAATAATTAAGGGAGGTTTATACCTAGGATCAAACTAAGCTTCAATATGTTGGAAAGGCAAGGCACCAAAGAGTTAAGGGCAATCTACACATTTGTTTTTGTCAACAGTGCAGCTCTGCACCTTGCCCAAGGTGGCTGTTGTTCAGGAAAGAGAGACAGGTGAACCAAAACACCTTGCAAAATAACAGGAAGTAAAGGCTGTGATGTTTACTGCTTGTTGGTGTAACTAATGCCAGGAGAGTTCAAGAAAGCCAGTCACATGCCTGGGTCGTTATAGGTTAAAGTGTAACTGACAGTACGTTTTTGAAGTGCAAATAAAACGCACAGGAGGTGGGTTATTGATTGTACGCTATACATTAAGTGCAAAAAAAACTGGATGCTTTGGGTCATTAAAAAAAATCTTGGGGGAACATGTGTTGGCTCTTACCATTCTGTATAAAGCGACCAAGAAATTGAAATCTGTACACAGTAAGGGTAATTAAGAAAGCATAAACTGGAGGTGTTCAATCTCAGTCCTTTATTTCCATGAGCACGACCCTTATAGCTGGTGTTGGACCCAGATTAGCACTACTGAGCTCTACTTCACAATTGCGGCTTGTTTTGCAGTTTGTAGGCTTTTCTGGATTGAGGGAGTACTAATTGCCTAAAACTATGCATTTTATATACAGCTATGGCCCAAAAGTTTTGCATCGCTCTATAGGATTTACTAATTTTGCTTCATAAAGTCGAATTAAACCTACTGAATTATGGTACGTTAACATATTGAATTACATACCGCTTTTATAGTTTGTGAGTTCAGCTTATGTCTTTTACTAAAGCCTTCATAACAGCGTTATTATCAAAGATGCTGCAATTCTATGCTATTTTTACTTGGGTATATTTTTAGGTGCAGGAAATTGTTGTTTTTAGACTTTGTGTTTTTATTAATTTAAACAAAACCTCAAACCTTCCTGCTCTAATATCTCAGAGTTGTGGGAGGAAGAATTGAATTTGCAGTGTGGTATCCAGGAAAATCTACTTTTGCACTTTATTTATTTATTTATTTATTTATTTATTTATTTATTTATTTTAATTTTTTCAGAAATGAATACCTTATATTCCAGAAGATTATTAAACTGGAGTATGAATTTCCAGAAAAATTCTTCCCTAAAGCAAAGGATCTTGTGGAACAGCTTTTGGTAAATGATGCTTTTTTTTATACAGTTTTAAACGAATCATAAATATACTTAAGAACAAACATTCATGGATTTGATGCTGTGAAAAACTATAGGTAGATTCTTATGTTTTGTGCTGTTTTTCTACATTTACATTTGTGCAATTGTCAAATGCATGACTAGAGGACATTACCTTGTGTGTGTATGTATGTGTGATTTTATATATATATATATATATATATATATATATATATATATATATATATATATATATATATATATATATATATATATATATATATATACATACATACATACATTTTTTTATATATATAGTCTTTGGAACCCTCGAAACGTATAGGATGTGATGAGATGGGGGGGTACGAACCTCTCAGAGCCCATCCTTTCTTCGAATCCATCACGTGGAACAATCTTCACCTTGAGACCGCACCAAAACTAACACCCTATTTACCAGCAATGTCTGAAGACGACGAGGATTGCTATGGAAATGTGAGTGCATCTTTCACTTTATGCAGCCCATAGGACAATAGTAACCCTGTTTAAATAAATAAATAAATAAATAAATAAATAATCCTTGTAATGTATACTTTAGCAGAATGAGATTGAGAGTATTGGAATCTGGGGATAAGAAGGAACCTCCATAGACAGCATTTGTGTTTCTGACGGTTATCCACAGCTGTAAAAGAATAAGCATCCCTGCTAATTAATTGGAACAGGGAAGTGTACATTAATCCAGCCACCCCTATTGTAGGTGATGATGGCAAGTAGTATAGCTTTTTTGGAAAAATAAGTCTGGAGAGAGAGAAATTATTACTAACTAGAGGGAAAGTCACAACTGATGGAAGTTATCAACATGATTTGAAGGTAATTGCGCAATACTTTTTTGTTTGTCCTCCAATGCATCCAGAATCTCATACTGCTTTTGCGTCTTCTGTTTTAGTATGATGACCTTCTGAGCCAGTTTGGCAGTATGCAGGTAGCCCAATCCAGCTCTTCACAGTCTCTGGTCGTCCCAGAGTCCGAGCCACCGAAAAGATCAAGCAGTAACATTGAGCAGTATATCCACGACCTGGATAACAACTCCTTCGAACTGGACCTGCAGTTTTCCGACGAGGAGAAACAGCTTTTGCTTGAGAAGCAGACGGGCGGAAATCAATGGTAAAGAGTATTTAACAAGTTCCCTGGTTACTGGAGGTCGACGAGGGTGTACTGTCCTGGGTTGTAGCCACTGGCCATATTTTATTATATAGCTAAATATAGCTAAAGGTAGTGCTTATTTTCAATTCCATTGACAGTTTCAGCAGTCTTGTCTAACATCTTCCCTTTTAAACTTTTTTTTTTTTTTTTTTTAATACAGGCACCAGTTTGTAGAAAATAATTTAATACTCAAGATGGGTCCAGTGGACAAAAGGAAGGTAAGTCAAAGAAATTCAACTGTATAGTATGTCCCAAAGAGATGTTTAAGTAGCATCATTGATTATGCGATTCAAAGTAGAACATCGCCATCTAGCGCGACTGGTTATTATTGCTGCTAATCAAGTGTCTTTTGTGTATTTGCCTGTTCCTGCCCTTCTCTCTCTGCTCTTAGACGTAAAAAGCAATATGAAAAGTTTTGAGTAACTGATCTATTGGGAACAAAAAATAAAATGTTACATCTACTGTATTTCCAACTGTTGCTATCAGTGGCAGTGTCCATTTTCAGCACAAAGTAACCCCACTAGAATTAAGTTTCATGGTCTTGCATGGTAATAGGGCATGTCAAAATAATATATCGCGGCATACCCCAAGACCAGGACTGCCGGTTTTGAATGGACTCTGTTTCACAGGTTTTAAAGGGTCAAGGTTCATGCTTTGTCTGAACCCAGGTTCATGTTTGTCTTGTTTAGGGACTGTTTGCACGTCGGCGCCAGCTGCTTCTCACCGAAGGACCCCATCTCTACTACGTGGATCCTGTCAGCAAAGTTCTGAAAGGGGAGATTCCGTGGTCACCGGAACTGCGCCCCGAAGCCAAGAATTTCAAAACATTTTTTGTTCATACAGTAAGTGCCTTTTTATTTTTTGTATTGCTTTTTTTATGAAGATTTCTTTCTAAAAGCTTTAAAATTTACAATTTTTCAAATTCACAATTCCTTGCATAAAATGCACATCTAGCAAATCCCACAGATCATCATATAGACGTTAATATATGCATGCATGGCATACGATATTACTCAAATATGGTGGGAAAGGGGGGACTGTAAATGATATCGATCACTGTTAATCACTTTTGTTCAGTAATTAAGATCAAGTGATTGGGAAGGAAAGGTTTATACTTTGAACCTCAGGGTATTTGTCAAATGATGCATTTACTGTAAAATAAACCAGGTGTTAATTTCACAAGCACTTGATAGTTAGTAGTTAATGTGGTGTTTTGTTTGCTTGTAGCCCAACAGGACATATTATCTAATGGACCCCAGCGGAAATGCAGACAGGTGGTGCAAGAAGATCCAGGAGGTGTGGCGGAAGATTTACCACAGGCACCAGAATGCTGCCGTCTAGTGGCATGGAAAGGAAGGACCCACCTCTGCTCACTTCTGTCTTGCCAGTCCAGATCGAGATCCGTCACGGAACGAAGAAAGGAAGCCGTCCACCACAATGGCCTGGATCACAAGCGTTTTAACATCCGTTTAGGAAGGCCGTCTTCTGAATTTTTTTTCTTCCTCTCTCTCCAATAATGGATTATTCAGGGTCGCTTTGCTTGTTCTACGTGCTTTTGTTGCGGCTTCTCATACATATCGTCGCGTGCGAATGAAGGTCTTGCTTTCCTGTACTTCTGCTCTACACTACTGCTACAGAATAGAAAAAGATTCCACTTGTGTTTTTAACAGCTTCACTGAAAGATCAGTAAATGAACACACCTCCCGAACAATGTACAGCAGCAGCCGCCCTGTCGTCACAGGGGTCTCTCTCCTTTTTCGGTGACTTTTTAAAATTTTATCTAAACTGTATTTGTTAGGAGCCTTTTAAAAATTCTTGCTAACGCTAACACATTTTGTTTGTTTTTTATTTTTGGGGGGAGGGGGGAGGGGGCTTACTCAAGATCTGCTGCTTGCAGTTGCGTTCGTGACAGCCTTGCTTCATTCTAAATATAGAACTGATTGCAGGTTAACAGTGGTACTTTAAATATAACATTGATCTCTGTGCAAAGTGTGAGTTCTGGGCAGACTGACATTACTGTAAATGGAATAGATATATATATATAACAGGAAGTGACAAGGTGAAATAGGTCTCCGATCACAGGAACAGTGAAACTTGCATAACAATTTCCTGTATATACAACAGTACATTTTGGACACATTTGTTTGAGATTACTTTTTTTTTTTTTTTTTTTGTATGTCTTTTAAAACTACACTGGGAGAATCGTAGTTCTCAAGTTGAGACCAATAAGGCTATGTTTTTTTTTTATTATTCTTTACCATGTTGTTTATCCACAAAACAACATTACAATCAATACAAACCTGTATGGATAGCACGGGCTTAACACATGTGTACTACTTCTGCAAGAAAAGTAATTGTCATAAGCCAAACTGTAATCGGGGGGGGGGGGGAGTGTATTGGTGCAATACAGTGCTGAAGCCGGCTAGTAAATAAGGTTATTCTTATTCTTATTTGCATGTTTCATCCAGGATTTACATTTCCAGTGATTTCATTATTCTGTGAATCATCACAAGCCCTGTTTTAGCCCATGCTCTTTATTTTAAGCCTCAGCAAAGAGTCTCCGGCTGCAGTACTATGTTCTTGCAGGTCAGTCAGTCTGCCGTGAATTGCTGTGTGGCTTGTGTTTATAGCAGCAGCCACAGATTATTATGGAATCCATGTGTTTGGATGTCGGCAGAAGCTATGAAATCCAAGCAGTAGAAATTGCTGTATCTATCTTTTAAGATTAGCAAGTACAGGAAGAGTTTAATTTTCTCTTGCTATAGTACAGTTTGTTTTATTTTTTTTTAATCAGGTTGGCAACAGTCGGTTACAATGTGTATTTAATACTCTACCTGGTTTCGCAGCCGACTAGAACTGTGATGTACAGACAACGTATAATTAAAATCCGAAGCAAGTAATGCAATGATATTAGGATACACACTTTGTATTTTTATTCTTGTATAAGGTTATTTGCCGGCTATTTTTAGCCACTAGTTCATTCTGTGTTATTTAAGTTCTAATATATGAATTATTATATTTGGATTGAAGTCATGTTCAGGGGCCATGTTGTGTATGTATTGATGTAAAGCCTTTGAATGTGAATAATTATTGTAAACTATGATATTTTACAACTTTTTTTCCCTCTTGCTTTATTATATATATGTTCTATTTGGTCAGTGATTTTAATCATATTTCTCATAATTTAATGAATCTGTTCATTCTCTTTCCGGTATTTGTGGTTAGGTGTAGTTATTGAATGATGATTTTTTCCACGTAATGCTTAATAGTCCTGTAATAAAAGCATGTAGGGTTCTAGGCATACAATAACAATGGCTCTGTTGTGATTTTCTACCCATTTTCCTGGGATACTCGGCTTGTGTCCTCTTCTGTTAATGCCTGGGATTTATTTCATTCCAGTCACTATTGGTTTAAATTCAGGGGTAAAGTGGAGGTGATTCCCAACCTTAACAACCCTTTATTTGCCCGGAGATGAGTGCATAGAGTGGGTTAGTTTGGGATCCTTCTAAGAACCAACTAGTCAACCTGCTTGGATCAGTTGGCTTCTGGGAACCGGACGAGCATTGATTGTCTGAATGGTAAGTGGAGTAATGCGAGTTAAAGTTGATCTGTAACTCTTATTTTTACCGCACTAAGATGGGTTAGAGCTAAACTAAGGGAATGTGAATTACTAAAATGCTTGCGTACTCCAAAGGCAATGCATCTGCTTTGTTATATATACATTTATTTAATCATTATGGTGGTTGTTATTTAAGACCTACTGGTCCAAACAACGTTATTAATAAATCAATGGTCACTCTGTGTGTGTGTCAATGCTTTCTAGCTCTCTTGTATGATGTAATCACGCATATATTCAAGCATGCATAGATATTTTTAAACAGAATGTTGTTTTTCTCGGATAATGACTGAATTTCAGATGCACTTGCTAGTTATGTCCAGCAGGTGGTGTAAACACACAAGATTTATTTTTGTATATCGTTTAACAGCTAACCATATTCTGACCTCTGGTGGTTTATATTGAACAGTACACTGAATCCTATGAAAGGATATTTTACAGAAGACAGCGTTTTAAAGTTAAAAAGAAAAATAGCTTTCAGTGCACATAAGGGACCAATAGGAAGGTATAAATGTTACTAATTTAACAATTTGAGGTGGAAGGCTTTAAGAATGCAATTCAAATTTTCACTTCATATATTGTCAACGGTTTCAAGTCTAAAACAATGCACGCTATGGATATCTGGGATATGGGGATATTAGTTATTATGACCCCAATTACCAAATCAACATGTCTGCAAAGCAACCAATACGATGGCTAACCATTGTTGTGCTACAATATCCATTCAGCAATGCATCTAACGGAACCGGGCTCTATTTTATTGGTGTTAGATGCAGACTGGTTAATGCAGAGGATATTCTCAAATACCATCCTAATTCAAATATTTGGTTATTTGCTTTCTGCACCCCACAACACTGGCTTGAACACAAGAATCATATATTCATCTTGAGTACAATTACAGTAGTGTGTTTGGCCAGCAGGTCTCACCAGACGCTCATTAGATTGAAGAGAGAAGTGGTTTTAGCCACAACCTACAGAATTTTTATTTTTCTACACTCGCATTGCATACTGTCGTATTTTGCTTTTAATAGATCACAGAACGGATGCAGGTGTGTTAAACTGAGACGAGCAGAAGATTAGATTTACTGCTTCAAGTATAACACGCACAACGCCTTAAAGAAAAAGATGGGTTGGGCACGCTGTTCATTATGAACTCTATTGAGATGGGTTGGGCACACTGTTCATTATGAACTCTATTGAGAGGGGTTGGGCACGCTGTTCATCTCTATTGAGATGGGCTGGGCACGCTGTTCATTATGAACTCTATTGAGATGGAATGGGCACGCTGTTCATTATGAACTCTATTGAGATGGGTTGGGCACGCTGTTCATCTCTATTGAGAGGGGTTGGGCACGCTGTTCATTATGAACTCTATTGAGATGGGTTGGGCACGCTGTTCATCTCTATTGAGAGGGGTTGGGCACGCTGTTCATTATGAACTCTATTGAGATGGGTTGGGCACGCTGTTCATTATGAACTCTATTGAGATGGGTTGGGCACGCTGTTCATCTCTATTGAGATGGGTTGGGCACGCTGTTCATTATGAACTCTATTGAGATGGGTTGGGCACTCTGTTCATTATGAACTCTATTGAGAGGGGTTGGGCACGCTGTTCATTATGAACTCTATTGAGAGGGGTTGGGCACGCTGTTCATTATGAACTCTATTGAGAGGGGTTGGGCACGCTGTTCATTATGAACTCTATTGAGAGGGGTTGGGCACGCTGTTCATCTCTATTGAGATGGATTGGGCATGCTGTTCATTATGAACTCTATTGAGAGGGGTTGGGCACACTGTTCATCTCTATTGAGATGGGTTGGGCACGCTGTTCATCTCTATTGAGATGGGTTAGGCACGCTGTTCATTATGAACTCTATTGAGAGGGGTTGGGCACGCTGTTCATTATGAACTCTATTGAGAGGGGTTGGGCACGCTGTTCATCTCTATTGAGATGGGTTGGGCACGCTGTTCATCTCTATTGAGATGGGTTAGGCACGCTGTTCATTATGAACTCTATTGAGAGGGGTTGGGCACGCTGTTCATTATGAACTCTATTGAGAGGGGTTGGGCACGCTGTTCATCTCTATTGAGATGGGTTGGGCACGCTGTTCATCTCTATTGAGATGGGTTGGGCACGCTGTTCATTATGAACTCTATTGAGAGGGGTTGGGCACGCTGTTCATTATGAACTCTATTGAGATGGGTTGGGCACTCTGTTCATTATGAACTCTATTGAGATGGGTTAGGCACGCTGTTCATTATGAACTCTATTGAGATGGGTTGGGCACTCTGTTCATTATGAACTCTATTGAGAGGGGTTGGGCACGCTGTTCATCTCTATTGAGATGGGTTAGGCACGCTGTTCATTATGAACTCTTTTGAGAGGGGTTGGGCACGCTGTTCATCTCTATTGAGATGGGTTGGGCACGCTGTTCATTATGAACTCTTTTGAGAGGGGTTGGGCACGCTGTTCATCTCTATTGAGATGGGTTAGGCACGCTGTTCATTATGAACTCTATTGAGATGGGTTGGGTACTCTGTTCATTATGAACTCTATTGAGAGGGGTTGGGCACGCTGTTCATCTCTATTGAGATGGGTTAGGCACGCTGTTCATTATGAACTCTATTGAGATGGATTGGGCACGCTGTTCATTATGAACTCTATTGAGATGGATTGCTGAGATGACTGCATATTTGCACCTGGTTCCAAAAGTCTTCAGTAATTAAATGAGCTTGTTAAGCATTTATTTGATTAACGAAGGTGTACGCCTGTACACACTTTACTGAATATTTCTTTGTCACAGGAAGAAGTTTTTCTTTGTGTCAATATAAATAAACATACTAGTACGTAAATATTTTAATAGCAATATAAATGTTAATTGCACATTATATATATATTGTACAAATTCTCATTTACAACGACGATATGCAGGTCAAGAGCCAAACATCACAGCAGCACAAAGCAAACAAATACAACATAGAAATAAATAAATAAATAAATAAATAACACATTAACAAGTACAAACACATGCATCAGACAATAGTGAATTCAGATTCCAATTAAAAAGATCCTCCGAAATAAAACTCTGTAGTTTTTTATTTGATTTGAAATTCATTCCAGTCGTGAGCTGCCGCAAACTGAAATGCATTCCACACAAAAACAGTGGGCACTCTGTGAAGAACCAATCTAATACATGAATGTGATCTTAAATTGTAAACTGAAGCAGAGAACTGTTACAGGTTGCGCAGAATCGCTGCAGATATTGTGCGGTTTTCCCAATCAGGGTTCTATAAACTAACCTAAGCCAATGATCTAACCGCCTAATGTGCAATGAGGGCCATTCAACCATAATATAATGAGATCGCAGTGATGAGTAAGATGAGAAGCACCAGTTATAAATCTTATAGTAGAATGGTATAAAGCATCAAGCTTCCCCAAAGCAGCTTTCAAGGCCGTTTTATAGACAACATCACTATATAGATAGATATAGATATGGATAGAATAAGTGAGTTTTGAGACGACGGCAGAAAGCAGTAAGAAAGCCGGAACAGTCCTGAGGATAGCCGGTAACTGGTTCCACCACTGGGGGTCTAGGGAAGAGAGGAAAGAGCACGGGAGGAGGGAGATTGAATATGCCACGACACCGGGATCTGGGCAGTATTGTTCTAAATTTAGACTCTTATTTTTAAAGTTTATTTGGGGACCGTTTTCTTCCATAACAGTCTAAACAATTATTTGAATGTGCTAGCTGTGGATCTGAAGTAGTGGTTCTAGAGCATTTTGGTACTATTTTGTTTTGTTATCCAAATAGAACATAAGAAATGTAAAATGAGAACAGGCTGTTTTTTATGTTTATGTATATTAGATAATGGCACCAGTACCGAACCCTGTAAGACTCAATTTATTAAAATTGTTATTGTCAAGAATTACGTCAAATAAGTTTTACAACTTATCTGTTTCTGTTCTTTACATAGAAAACCTGGTTTAATATAGTTCATAACTAATCTTATTTCATAACAGGATAATAAAAGGTATACAGGCTTATACACATTCTTTTTTAATAAGCATTGGGTTATTGCAAAGTGTAGGTGTGTTTGTTTGGTCTAGCAGTATGCTAGTTACTTGCCATAATTAACTACCACATTCTGAAACTAAAAATACAACTTGGCACAATTCACTACCTTCTTTATCCAACAGAATATACAAGAGTGGCATTTTCTGACCCTAAAATACAACTTACCAAAATTGAATACCTAATTCTTCCTACACAATAGACTCCAAAATACAATTTGCCACAATTTAATACTAATTTTTCCTACAGAATATGTAGTGGTGGTATTTTCTGACACTGCGGTTTGATTTACCATAATTTACTACCTTCCTTTCCTATATATCAGGGGTGTTCAATTCCGGTCCTGGAGGGCCGGTGTCCCTCCTGGCTTTTGTACCAACTTTGACCTAAATTACTTAATTGGATCAATTATTACCAATTATTGGTCTAATTAAGTAATTTAGAGCACAGTTGGAACAAAAGCCAGGAGGGACACCGGCCCTCCAGGACCGGAATTGAACACCCCTGCTATATATAAAATCTACAAGGGTGGCAATTTCTGGCAAGGTGCCAAATTTTGGCATTTATATCCCCCACAAATTACTACTAGTAGCAAATTCTGCCAGGGAAGCATACTGTGGCAGTAGGCCTACACGTCAAATTAGCTACCTATAAAAGGTTCCTACTTTAAGTACTGCACATGCCCAGACTATTTTCACCCTGCACAGCGCAGGACCACTTTTTGGATGAGAAAGTACGTGTTTTGCGTTCTACGCTACATGTAATAATTCGTTTTATGTGAAATACAGACAGCTGGTGTTAACGAACGGTAAAGTGTACTATAGAGGTAGGTACATTTTTTAAAATAAAAAGGCAACTATATGCTGACTGTATTTTACACTGAAGTAGTGTTTTCTTGATACTTTAAGTAACCCTTAAGTAAACCTTTGGAAAATTGTTTTGAAAAGGTGTTATTATTATTATTATTATTATTATTATTATTATTATTATAGATGTTTCCTGGTGTAAATTCTGATCATGTTGTTTATTAGTTTAAAAATAACTAATGTTAATTATATTACTTTTTTTTAGTTCTGCTGAATATATGTATTTAATCTTTTCAAGCTACTCTCTATATAACCACCACGGTGAATTGTTGACCAAAAAAATAATAACGTTTATAGCTACAAATTAAATGTTTGGTACAGGTAGCAGAATTTGACGTATACGTGTCATATTTTGCTACCGGTTTTTGACTAAGTAGCAAAAATTTACGTTAGAGCGGTGCAACTTGGAGAGAAAATAGGAGTGACAACGAGGCTTTCGCTTGTAGGAGGGAGCAAGTATATTAAAGACGGGACTTCCTGTATGCTGGCTTACAAGAGTTCCTGTAGCCGAGCCCGAGAGTGGAGAGATAGAGGCATGGCAGAAAATAGCTCTGACTTTAGCAGCTCCGGCTGCCGGAGGTGTTCCATCCTCTCTCCCGGAGAACTGACACAGACCCCCGGCGCTGGAGCCTCCAAGTGGGTCCGGTTAAACGTAGGGGGCACATATTTCTTGACGACACGGCAGACACTCTGCCGAGACCCGAAGTCATTCCTGTATCGACTATGTCAGGCCGACCCCGACCTCGACTCCGATAAGGTACTACGGGTTACTACGGGAGTGGGGTCCGGTTAAACTAAGGCAGTTCAGGCGCTCTTGTGTTAAATGTTAACGGGCATCATGCTACGAGTTGGTTCATATTTGTAGCAGCGTGGCGTTCTATTTAATTATGTAACATTCTGAGTCAAGAGTCAGAACACTATTTAACCTTAGGGAAAAAAAAACTATAGTTCACAGATAATTCAGTAAAACAATTGCAGAACGTGTAAAACTCTTATCATGTTCATAGCACGATGGGTGCGTCTGTAATTAATTCGAATACACAAATACAATGTTAATTATTAGGACGAGCGCAGCTTCTAAGCTACTGTCTGAGCCAAGCGATGGATACGGCATGCGCTTCGTTTTGAATTGTGCATCTTAACTTAAGTTGTGTTGATTTGCTTTGTATATGTTTTGTATAACTTAATATTCCAATTGGAAATGCAGGGGAAGAAACGCATGACTAGAGAATGGAATGGATATAAACGATGTAATTTACTTTTTTCCGCTACTGTCGATAGCAAGTACTGACAGCTTGTTTATGAACCTGAAGGTAGCAATTAAACCAAGTTGTTTGTGCGCTGCTTATTAATAATAGTTGATATAATGTAAGACGGCTTATGTTGCTTGTAAACGTCTCCTCTATTTTTATTTTTTTTATAAAGAATGAACTTAATGCGTATGGATGCGTGCGGTTTGCTTACTACAATACTTTGTTGTAAGCGATACATTGTGGGGGAAAAAAAGGCCAAACATATACGTTTTAAAAAGTAAACATGCATATTACTAAAAAGCGTAGAAAACAAATGCGTAGTTTTACCGTCCCATAGAGCACACATGACTGTCTTTAGCATTTCAAAGTGTATAGTAGACATTCTCGTTCATGTGTGCTTCTGCAATACTGGCTTAAGAGACCAGCAATACTGTATTGAGTGTGGGTAGGCTGAGAAACAAAGCAGTGCTTGGTAGTTAAGCTACTTCAGGAATCTTTTCCTTCTGTGTCTTCTGACTTTGAAGACAAAGGCACTCTTTAATAATGTCAAATGCACCACTGCGGGCGGAATGAACACTTACACTGTCTACAAAGCCCCAGCCTACCAGAGAAATAATTAATGGGCTACATCTTCTGTAAGCAAGCCACAGGACATACAGTTAAAAGCGGCAAGCTTGCAATTTATCTATTTATTTATAATTGTTTCGTTTTATAAACTTATTTGGCATATGTTGTACCCAGTAACATTGTCAGGAGAAATGCACAGACTTATCTTTTCGTATATTTCAACTCGCACCTTTTCGGTCGTTTGCAGACACTTTACAATGCAGTAGGCACAATTATGCCATTTATACAAGTTTGTTGTTTTTTTCATCAAAAGAGGAACTGATGTCACTTGTTTGTACAGTGTGAGTGAGTGCGTGCCAGGTTTGTTATTAGAACTAACTGGTTTAAAGTATAAACGTGTCATGCTAAAACTGTTTCTAAGGTAACTGTGAGGTGAATAGTGCATCATTTGTTTTTTGTAAGAGTAATGTGTGTGTGTGTGTGTGTGTGTGTGCAAGACTGGCAGCCTGTTCATCTGGATGCTACAACAGTGAAGGCACTTAGACTGCTGTTTGCATGCATTGTGTTTTGAACATCAGAGGTAGTTACAAGCCCGCTCATGGTCTGCCTCATCCTGATTTATCCGTGGGTGTGGTTCGGGCTGAGCTTGCTACAGTACATGTTGTAAGAGTGTGTTTAATCCAAGACACTTGACTTGCTGTTTCCATGCACCAGCTATTGGCAGATACACTGCCTGTCTGTTCTGTGAAATTTATATATCCTTCCATTCTGGCGACCGCAATCAAGATATCTACATGATTTTTTTTTTTTTTTTTAATCTGAGAAGTTCAGTCATGCAAACGTTACAAAAACAAATCAGTCTGCTGTAGTAAGTGCAGCTATGCAGAGACTATGGTCGTAGTCTTCTTGAAGCGGAGTCATGACTTTTTTTGGTTTGTGTTCCTTGTTTAATTGATTCATCCGATTCCTGCCCTCACACCATCGTCTCGTTTGTTAGGAATGAGAAGTGTGGGAAAGGCTGTTAACACACAGGGAGCAGGGATGAATCGACACAGAACACTGGGAAAGTGTCACCATAGGGCTTCTGCTTTGCAATGGCTGTTTTGGCTTCATATAAATATATATCTTTTTTATAAGCACAGTCCTGGTAACATAACCTCCCTGCTTTGTTCTCATGTAGGAATGTATTTGTGCTGGCTTATGTTTTAGAGTTCAGCACCATCCTGTATTGTTCGTGAGGCTGGGCCACCGATTGTTTTGGGTTTCCTGCCATTGATAAGCGAGAATTCCAGCACCACATCTGTGTGGGGATTGTGCGGTCACAACGGTTATGAAAGCCTGCTGTAAAAACTCGAATCTGTTGGCAACGAGGAAAAAAAAAAGCAAAGCTTAGCCCTGATGCAGCACACTGTACACATTGATCGTGATCATTTATATATTTAGCTGGTGGGATTAATTAGGCCAATTGGCATGCCTTTGGAGCGTTTGACTGACTGGTGTAACCCTTTCTAGCATTTTATACCTTCCAGAACTTGAGCTGGACTGTAGCTGGACTATTCTGCAAATAGGAATGGTGCTTTCATAGTAAACACATTACCAAATAACCTTTTTTAACTTGGCTGGATACTGCATACTGCTTAATGTTAATACGTTTCTTAGTATTTATTTTTTCATATCACATATCAAATCTGGGCTCTCGTCACTTCAGTACTGTGCATTTCAGCCGGTGTGAAGCACTGGTGTTTTAACTAACTTGCGGTTTATAAATTTGGTTGCAAAGTCAGATTTTTGTGTCATTTGATCCTTTCTACGACATGCCTGGTTGCAGATTGCTTTCAGCTAATCTGCAGGGTGTGCAGACGCTGGTACAGGACAGATGCTTTCTCAGTGTGGTTCATAATTCTGAACTGCGTTCCTAGAAAATCTGTGACATGCACCTGATTAAGGAGGAAACGCAGCAGGGCTTGAAAATCTCAAGCTCTAAAAGGAACACAAACATGCATGCTGGTTCCATGGCCTGTCTTCGATTCATCGCTTGCAAACAGAAGCACAAATTACAGTGCACTGTATAACCTGCATGAGAGCAAAAAGGTGCAGTCCTAAAAGTGTTGCAACTGAATAATAGTTATTTCCTATTTGCTGCCCTGTCACATAGGGGAATAAATCACACTGCAACCCATTATAAAATCTATTTGCATCACTTTTTTAATTAAATATACATTCTGTAGCTTGATATTTCAGCTGCTGGGAATTGCCTGCGTTTTCCAGTTACGTCCTTTGTTCCCAACCTTGTAGTTTTTAACTTTTCATAGACATATGACATACAGTATTATCCTGTTCACCCCCGCTCCTCTCCCCATTTTTCAATTCCTTCCAAAACTTGCAAATGCAGACTCTAAATCGTGGACTAAATTGATTGCTTGCAAATTCAATACCAATGGGAGGCTTAATACATATATACAGTGGGCAGTTTGCAGCCTTATATAGTAGTTGGTGGTAAATTTGTCAGGGAGGGAAAACAATATCATGTGGGTAATATCCAATTCAGAGGGCTGAAGACTGCTGTGTGTGTGTAGTGTGCATTAACCATGCCCCCAGTGTGTCTTGCCTCCCCTTTTATAAAGGCCAGATTGTATTTCCCAGCACAGAGAATCAATAGCCTGTCTTCAGCCACAGCTCCTGCTTGCACTGCTATGTATTCTTCACACTGGCTCTGTTCTGCTCTCGGATGGTAGCCTGCAGTGTGCATGATCCCTTCTTTCACTGGGGCTCGGAGAGACACCACAAGCACAGTGATGAATTATCACAAAGTCCACCCCACTGTTTACTGTCCTCTCCAACACTTGACACACGCTGCCTCTTATTGCATTACTTAAGGGGTGACTGTCTACCAACCCCACAGTGCAGGCAGGCAGGAAGGAAGGTAGAGTGCACTATTTATTTAGCCTAATACAATAAAAGATTGATTTTATTCTGTGGGAGAGCTATGCATTTGTGATTTTAGGTCCACTTTAAATCATTGAAATAATATTTCTGTTCTGCATCAACAAATGGAAGCGTGGAGTATAGTGTGTGTTTTGTTTCCTTTTTGTTTTGCGATGGGGCACTGAAGACATACTTCTGCATGTAAAAGGCAATATCAAATTGGGCGAGATCACTGATCATGAAGTATTAATAATGTTGCCTCGCTCGCTGCATCTGTAATTTCTTTTCCTTAAGATCTTTTGGCTGCACGGCAAAAATCCAACAGGCATTTCCGAAATATATAAAGAAGTGAGTTCTGACCGAATGGAGAATGTTTTTGAATTCCACAGCATGCCTTTTTTCTTTTGTCAGTTATTTATTGGTGTGTATTTTTTTTGTTTAAAAAGCTTTTAGAGGAATCTAAAATGATACATTCTGTATGGCACTGTTGTCTCTTATGCACAGACCCTGAGATGTGAATTATAGTACAGCTTCCGTTCTGATACCCTGCAGTGACGTTCCTGCTTTCGGTCAGTTGTATTGAAATGGTCGCAGTGTCTTTGTTCTAACCATGCTAATGGTTGAATTGAAGCAATTAAGCCTGCATCCAGGGCCTGAAGCTGTTCACTGCTTCCAGTGTGACTGGCAGTGCCCGTGCCCATGCCTGGTCCAGAACAGTGGGGCTTGTGTCTTTTCAGTCCGTTTATAATCCAGGACCCTGTTTCAACCAGGTCCTTGCTTACTGTAGTGAATAGAACACCTCTGTTCACTTAATGAATGGAAGGACTGCTCAATTTGGCAACTAAAAGAACTGGTTATGACTCACTCGGGCAGTTTAACATTCACATAAAATAGAAGCATGTGTGGGCTCATTTTTTCCCATCTGTCCCATTTATAAAATAGCACAAATAAAATAGAGATTGTATATATGAAACAAGCTGTATTGTAAACGCTGTGTTCTGCAGGCTAGTGTTCAGTAAACTTGCTGTCATGAGCTTGCATCTT
Organism: Acipenser oxyrinchus oxyrinchus; assembly: GCA_030684275.1. Taxonomy (NCBI): domain Eukaryota; kingdom Metazoa; phylum Chordata; class Actinopteri; order Acipenseriformes; family Acipenseridae; genus Acipenser; species Acipenser oxyrinchus. Next base: position 32,830,612 of record CM060262.1, on the reverse strand, counting down.
CACAGCCGTGGAGAAGAAGTTTATGCTTGCAGTCTGGGGATATTTATAAAGCTGATAAACCTGCATACACAGCATTCCGTCTCCTTTTCCAGTCTGCACAGGATGGCTTTCCAAAAAGGACGAGAATAAATCACGAGTTCCATATTTATTTTTTTCCAATGATTTTCAGAAAGGACGCCCTACAGGTACATCTGTGTGCGTCACTGTTAAAATCTGCCGTCTAAGTACTTCAGAAGCCCTACACTTTGCTGAAGCTTTAAAGGACTGTTCAGAGATCCCAGCTGCAGAAAGTGGAAGGTCCTACAGTGCTAACAGGCCTGTGACTTAAATGGTTGGTTTCAAACCCCAGAGTAGCACAAATCTTAATTTGAACGTTCCCAAAGGTTGTTTTTTTTGTAGTCATCTCCAAACGGATTTTGCTACCAGCCAAGCTTTTCCAGACTTTTATTTTTATTTTTTTAAACCTACATGGCAATTCTGCCAGTCTAGTGTGAACCGGGTCTTTGCCAGTAATGGAAGTGAACTGGAAGAAGTTTTCCATTGTATTGCCAGACCTGCACAAGTCCTTTTCACTCTCCACTTGGAGTGTCCTGCTGCCGTTCTCTTTCCCGGGAAGTGGAAGCTGCTGATTTGGGATCACTTCACTATAACCACCATGCACGAGTTGCCTGCCCACCTGGTGCAGTCACCCTATAATATTGATGGGACAGTATTGGAATAAAAAATGACAGCATGTTTTCACTCTGTATAGTAATGCAGAAAAAAATAACATTTTAAATATATTTGGATATTCAAATAACAAACATACAGAGATGCCAACTCCCCCCAACACAAATTTCCCACAACGCCCCTTTTGGCCTGTAAGCTTGCCGTCTCTTTAACTTGCCAGGTAGTTTTCTCTAAAACGACAGGCCCTTTTAAGAATGTTACAATTAATTCCAGAGTTAGTTATTTCAGAAAAAACACATTTGAAATGTGTTCATGAATTGAGTTGAACTCTTTGGTAGAACGCGTGGAGTAAGACCGCTCCGTAGCCTGGTAACGTGCGTTTTTGTTTTAAGTGGGATGTTGAAACAAGGCCTGTAGTTTGCGAGACCTGTTTCCACATGTACCTACATGTTGAATAGGAAATGGTTATTTAAATGCAAGCCTTGGTTGTTTGCCATTTTTGGATACGTTTCGATACCGTTGCTATAAGATGATGCTTCTGTTTTAAGCAACTACCAAGTGCAGCTTTAAAGCCTGGGTTATTTGGGATAACAAGCTTGTCGGCAGGACTTTCAAAACAAGTGCTTTTGCATGCGAAACAATCAACAAGGTTTAATTTCTGTATGAAACTAAGTTGTTTATTGTTTTTGTTCACAGAGTTAATTCTGTAATGTACATTTGTAAACTTTTAGCCGTCGAATTAGACAGTACCTAAAAGTGTAGTCAACAGTTGTAGTTATTTTATTAATTTTTATTTCAATTGAACTATACAAGGTTGTACCGAGTTTCTACAGTACTGTAATTGATTCATTCATTGCAGTTCATTCAACCGTTTTCATAAGTACACTTTACAAAAAAATAAGCTTAAACCTGTGAGTTGTGTTACTTCTAGGCATGTTAATGCCGTGGCTCACGTGCACCCGTGGTTAACTCGACACCTCGGATAAGTTCACGCTAAATGGCATCCCCCATGGGCTGTCGAGTTAACCGAGGTTGACTATTTATTTATTTATTTATTTATTTATGTATGTATGTATGTATGTATTATATATATATATATACAGTACTGTGCAAAAGTTTTAGGCAGGTGTGAAAAAATGCTGTAAAGTAAGAATGCTTTCAAAAATAGACATGTTAATAGATTATATTTATCAATTAACTAAATGCAAAGTGAGTGAAAAGAAGAAAAATCTAAATCAAATCCATATTTGGTGTGACCACCCTTTGCCTTCAAAACAGCATCAAGCATCAATTCTTCTAGGTACACTTGCACACAGTTTTGAAGGAACTTCGGCAGGTAGGTTGGCCCAAACATCTTGGAGAACTAACCACAGTTCTTCTGTGGATTTAGGCAGCCTCAGTTGCTTCTCTCTCTTCATGTAATCCCAGACAGACTCGTTGATGTTGAGATCAGGGCTCTGTGGGGGCCATACCATCACTTCAGGACTCCTTGTTCTTCTTTACACTGAAGATAGTTCTTAATGACTTTCGCTGTATGTTTGGGGTCGTTGTCATGCTGCAGAATAAATTTGGGGCCAATCAGATGCCTCCCTGATGGTATTGCATGATGGATAAGTATCTGCCTGTACTTCTCAGCATTGAGGAGACCATTAATTCTAACCAAATCCCCAACTCCATTTGCAGAAATGCAGCCCCAAACTTGCAAGGAACCTCCACCATGCTTCACTGTTGCCTGCAGACACTCATTCGTATGCGCTCTCCAGCCCTTCGCGAACAAACTGCCTTCTGCTACAGCCAAATATTTCAAATTTTGATTCATCAGTCCAGAGCACCTGCTGCCATTTTTCTGCACCCCAGTTCCTGTGTTTTCGTGCATAGTTGAGTCGCTTGGCCTTGTTGCCACGTCGGAGGTATGGCTTTTGGCGCAAGTCTTCCATGAAGGCCACTTCTGACCAGACTTCTCCGGACAGTAGATGGGTGTACCAGGGTCCCACTGTTTTCTGCCAGTTCTGAGCTGATGGCACTGCAGGACATCTTCCGATTGCGAAGGGAAGTAAGCATGATGTGTCTTTCATCTGCTGCAGTAAGTTTCCTTGGCCGACCACTGCGTCTACAGTCCTCAACGTTGCCCGTTTCTTTGTGCTTCTTCAAAGAGCTTGGACAGCACATCTGGAAACCCCTGTCTGCCTTGAAATTTCTGCCTGGGAGAGACCTTGCTGATGCAGTATAACTACCTTGTGTCTTGCTGCTGTGCTCAGTCTTGCCATGGTGTATGACTTTGACAGTAAACTGTCTTCAGCAACCTCACCTTGTTAGCTGAGTTTGGCTGTTCCTCACCCAGTTTTATTCCTCCTACACAGCTGTTTCTGTTTCAGTTAATGATTGTGTTTCAACCTACATATTGAATTGATGATCATTAGCACCTGTTTGGTATAATTGTTTAATCATACACCTGACTATATGCCTACAAAATCCCTGACTTTGTGCAAGTGTACCTAGAAGAATTGATGCTGTTTTGAAGGCAAAGGGTGGTCACACCAAATATGGATTTAATTTAGATTTTTCTTCTGTTCACTCACTTTGCATTTAGTTAATTGATAAATATAATCTATTAACATGTCTATTTTTGAAAGCATTCTTACTTTACAGCATTTTTTCACACCTGCCTAAAACTTTTGCACAGTACTGTATATATATATATCTTAAAATGATGTGGCGCCGTACACAGGTGCGCGTATGCTTTCATTGCTGCACATGTTTCTTACGACAATAGTTACATGTTCTTAACCCCTAGTATAGCCTGGCTTATTAAATGTCTTGTTTCTTCTTTAGATGCTTTATTGATTAAAGTGTTGCCTGTAAATCTGCATAGCCATAACCTTATTTAATTGCCTTGTGACCTTTCCTTTTCTGTTCTCCAGGATGAAACAGGTGCCTATCTTATAGACAGAGACCCCACGTATTTTGGTCCAGTGCTAAATTACTTGAGACATGGGAAGCTGGTCTTCAACAAGGACTTGACTGAAGAAGGTGTGTGTGTGTTTATATCTGCTTATAAAGTGAAGTGTATCCTAGCGTTTTTTTGAATGCTGTTCATCTGTATACCACTATGTAACTCACTTTATCCAAATCTATAAAAAGCTGCAAGACGAATATTGCTGCAATCTCCCAATGGTGCAAGGCTATTTCTTCAGACGTTTCTTTTTACAAAAGCGGTAGATTAAAACTGAGCAAATTTAAGGTTATTTTATGAAATTTCTCAGCATGATGCATCTTTTTTTCCCCCTGTTACCAGGAGTGTTGGAGGAGGCAGAATTCTACAATATCACGTCACTAATAAAACTAATCAAAGACAAGATCAGAGAAAGAGACTGCAAACCTTCACAGGTAGGTTGGATCTGTATGCAGCTCATACTGCATCTTCCGTCGTCACACACCTGTGCTCGAGCTGCCAGGAACAGGCTTTAGCAAGATCGCTTTCTGTTGCTTCGGTAATTCTGCTATCCTCTCACACTGTGATTGCAAACAAACAGTGGAACCTCAAGGAAGTTTGTATAGACACAGACACGTGGGCGAGATTATCAGAAGCCTTGGTTTTATATTTCTGGTTTGGTCATTTTTCTTTTGTTGGGTGCTTTTTTTCTGGGTCGTGGAGCAGAGAATTCTGAAATGCTATCACTGTTTTATTCATGAGTGTTCTATATTAAATAGAAAAGAGCTTTAAATAGCTCAGTGCATTACCCTCTGCTCCCATCACCACATTAAATCTCCTTTTGAGATTTAAATAAATTAAGTCTATACTTTTAACAACTAAGTTAGAGTACAGCTGAGGTACAGGCCTGTTGTGTGGTGTGTTTTTACAATCGCAGGAAATTAATGTGACTACGGGACAGACCATTTAAGAGTTCCTTGTGATTTTTACAGGATGTTTTGCGGGTATTGTTGTAGACCTTTTTTTATATAAATATATATGATCAAGGTCATTGGTGTTGACTCAGCTAACTTATCATTCCAAGTGAAGAAACAGCTGCTTGGGTTTGTGTGGATCGCTGTTCTCCACAGTCTAAGCAGCAATCGCCACAAATGCAAGCAGCAGTTTTTTCACTTGGAATGGTAAATCCTCACAATCCACACCGATGACCCTCTCGCCTGTGGAGAGCCTATCTGAATAATCGTTTCTTGCAGCTCTAGCGCTGATACAGTAGACCTCTTCAGTTCTAGAGCTTCCGAATGTAGCCCTGCACAGGAGATGGTTCTGAATCTGTTATAGGATGCATGCAGATTGTAAAAGGCTGAACTTCCTCTTTTTAATTTTTAGGTGCTGGTGAAACACGTTTACAGAGTTCTACAGTGCCAGGAAGAAGAACTAACGCAGATGGTCTCCACCATGTCTGACGGCTGGAAGTTTGAGCAGGTACAGTGACACTGGCAGCAGAATCTTCATTGGCAGTCTGTGTTGCAAGGCTGATTTCTCACCTACAGAAGTCCTGCAGATGTATACATTTTGCTTCTTGGAGTAACTAACATTAGAATAGAGAGATTCTGCACGAACCCCTGCACTAACTTAATCTGCAAGCGAGCTCCACATTTACTGTATGAATACTGCTACTTCTGCTATAAACTAGTGCAGAGGCATGATTCGTATATATTTCATTCCTATATATTGACATCACTAGCAAAGCCTGTCCTGTGTAATTTGGAACTTTACCTGTTTTGTTGGTTTTTGTTTTATTTGGGGGGGATATTTAAGTCATGGAGGCTGTGTGGTCCAGTGGTTAAAGAAAAGGGCTTGTAACCAGGAGGTCCTTGTTCAAATTCCACCTCAGCCACTGACTCACTGTGAGACCCTGAGCAAGTCACTTAACCTCCTTGTGCTCCGTCTTTCGGGTGAGACGTAATTGTAAGTGACTCTGCAGCTGATGCATAGTTCACACACTCTAGCCTCTGTAAGTCGCCTTGGATAAAGGCGTCTGCTAAATAAACAAATAATAATAATGTTATTAATGATACGAGAGAAAACATCGCATCACCTGTAAATTCTTCAAATGTAAAGATTTCTACCAGTCTCCTTGTTGGCAAAATATACCTATAAATCTAAGATGTTGAACTTTTGATTTATTATTATTATTATTATAATATTTGGTATTCAGTGACAAGTTAAGTCTCTCTACCATTAACTTTCATTTGGATTCCAAAGCCAAACACCTGATTTGACTTACCAGTCATAAAAATAAAAAAAAAATTAAAAAGCTGTGACAACAGTGTGCCTCTAGAGTATTTCGACAGCAGTCCTGCCTCCCTGTGCATGTCGGATGCCTTCCTAAACTCTGCTTCATCCACCTGGAATGCTGTTTTCTCCTTTTCACCATCGCACTTTAGAAGGATTTTTTCAACAACAAAAAAAAAAATCTGTTCATGAGATTACCTGGAGTCTTTTGTCTGTAATTCAAGCCGCTTAAGAGGAGTTTAAGAGGAGCTCTCTATGTTTCCGCATCACTGCTGTATCCGACTCGATGTTACCCTGCTGATGTACTGGCAATAGAACTCTGGAGCATTGAGCTTTTGTATGTGGCAAATCCTGTTTATTTTTTATTATTGGGAGGGGGTGGGGGTTTCTTCTGTCGCCAAATCTTTCAATATTTCATATAGATTATATGTTGGAAGCTGTCCTTCTCCTTTTCTCAAGAATCAGACATTTTTTCTCTCCCCCTGCTGTTTTCTGGACCCCACCAACCCTTGCACAAAGCATCCCTTGTGGCATTAACACTTGTGTGTTTTTTTTTTTTGTTTTTATAGCCTGTATTTTCTTAAAATAATTTGTGCCAAAAAATAAATAAATTAAGCAAATATAAAATGTACAGCAAGGGGGGTGGGGGATGAGAGAGCCTTATTTTCTAATCTGCAGCCTGTTGATTCGATGCAGAATGACCACACTCTGTGCTCTGATTGGTCGTTGCAGCTTGTCAGTGTAGGTTCCCCGATTGGCTATGGCCGGGACCACCAGTCAGAGTTTCTGCTGATTGTGTCGAGGGAAGTGAAGGGGGAGGAGCCCAGTGTCCAGAACAGCAGCAGCGAGGTGTGTCTCACCATTCCCTCCCGAGTCTCTCCTCTCGGGTTTGCCTTGCATGGCTTACCTGCCCCCCTGCCTCCCTGCTGCTTCCATCTCTGCATTCAGCCACTGTTCTGTCAGGTGTCGAGCTCCACCACCTTATCAAGTGTGTGCATGTGGATTTATTTATTATTATTATTATTATTATTATTATTATTATTATTATTATTATTATTGACTCTACTAAATCTGTCTAAGTGTGTGTGAATTGTAATCAAGTCCATGACTAGTGCCTTATCTATGTGTTGGGGTGTTAGCTCTTTGGCTTGACTCTTCTAAAACACATTTTTCTAATAAAACCTAAAGACAAAATATTGGGTGGACCTGCATGGATTACATAACCCATCTCTGTCGCCTGCCCTCCTTGAAAATCCCCTGCTGATTGCTAAACTTCATGCCGATTCCATCCAAGCTATGGGTGTTCCTGAATGTACTCCTCTATAATATTGTAACTAAGAATGTTGACTGTGGTGCATAATTCATTTTTCCCCCATGAAAGAAAACTAAGAACTTGAATATAATTGAATGCAAAGACAATCTTCTGATTCTGTGTAATGCAATATGTGAAGGTGGGTGGTTTAGTTAGACACTTTAATTGGACGGGCTGGAGTTCAGGCTAAGTAGCTCTGCGATGTAAATGCTGCTACCTGGGATGCATAGTCCCAAGTCCGCAGCGTCTAGTTCATAAGCGGTGAATATAGGTAGTGCAGCACAAAGGGATTTCATGGCTGTGCCTGTTTCTGTAACAAGTGTGTGTTTGTAGCCAAAACTAGGCAATGAGTTTTTATAAAACACACAACATGAAGTTGCTGTGGGGTTTCTTTTTTGAATCCGTTATTGGGGGTGCACTGATTGTCTGTTTATTTTTCATACATACAAATGGTAGGATGTAAACATTGCAATGCAGTGTCATTGTTACCGTGATTTGCAGTCTTTCTCTGGTGCAGGCAAGCTGGTGTTTTTAAGCTCTGTACAGCACTGTTGCAGGGAATGTTTTATTTCCGAAAGTAAAGAATAGTTTAGTTTTTCCCCTTCAGTTTTTTTTAAATCGGCAATATAATGGATCCCCCCCCCCAGAGGTGTATTCTATTTAAGATTGCCTAGCCTGAATCCAATAAATAGAAAGGGGAATAATTAGAAATGTGTTCTGTCAAAATCGCAAGATAAATGATCTCAGGATCTCAGGGGAGGGGAGGGGGAGTGAAACAGTATTTTGGTGACAGTCAAAATTAATCTTGATCTTTCTAGTGTCTGTTCTAAGAAATAAAATAGTCAAGTGGCAGGTTTTTTAAAGAGAAGTTGTTTAATTTGAAATGGGTGACTGAGAGGAGGTTCAAAACTTACTGCCAGGCATTTAGGTTGTCGGACCTTGCTGTGTCCCCAGTTTTTCATTCTAAATTAATTCTACCATTGTGCCTAATGCACACAAGCAGGGGGCAGCAGTTTAATTGCAGCTCAGAGATCTGAGACCTGTTTTCCTAAGCGATCGAAAGAGGAGAAAATCCATTGGAATTCCCTGGGTGAGAGCAAGTGTTAAAACAAAAGGAGAAGAAGCCCGTTTACAGCTTAGGTATGTGTCTGAGGCTGCTGTTTTGAAATGCAGGCAGACCAACATTAAAAATATGTACCTCTATAAATAAAAGCCTCCTGGTTTTACAAAATGCATGGAGAGAGATGTGTGTTTGTTTTAAAACCCTAATCATTGAGCAGCTTTCATTGAGGTAATGTTAGTAAATAATCAATGTCATTTTATTGGGTTTTCAGCAGGAAATATAGGAAGCAGAACTGTAATGGAAATCTGTTGTGCAATTTTTTCAAAATTTTTTTTTTTATATATATAGTTTGGTCTAAACCAGCTAATTAATTAATAACCATGATAAATATGTTATTGTTGAAGCAAGTTTGCTGAAAGTTTTCCAGCTACTGTAAAATACCTTGTGTTCATTTTTTTATTTATGAATGACATTAGCACTAAATGCTAGGAGAGATGTTTTAAAGCCAACAGTGGAAATGTTTTCAAAACTGAACAACGTTGCCGTGTGTGTGTGTGTGTGTGTGTGTGTGTGTGTGTGTCTGTGTGTCTGTGTGTCTGTGTGTCTGTGTGTCTGTGTGTGTCTGCTGCTGCGAGTATTGTATTTTTGGTTTGTTTGTTTTTTCCTAGCTGGTCAGTATTGGTTCTTCCTATACCTACGGAAATGAAGACCAGGCAGAGTTCCTGTGTGTGGTGTCGAAGGAGTTGCACAACACCGCGTACGGCACAAACAGCGAGCCCAGTGAAAAAGCCAAGGTAAGGACGAGTCGAGAGCACAGTGTGATCAGGAGGCTTTGTAGCCCTGAAATGATTACAGCACGTTCCTAATCTGCATAATGATACTGTTTTAATGATTAAAGTGATACCCTCTGGACTGCTTTTAGATTACAATAAGATGGGCCACAAGTGCTACAAAGAACTGTTGGTAGATAATTTTATAACACCGTTCTCCCCAAGTTTGAATTACATTAAGAATATCGGACAGACTTTTCCACCCATCTCCAGTTTCTGTCTGTTTAAATGTGATTTGTTGTTTATTGATTTACAGTTCCTGAAAGATCATCTAAAATGTGTTGGCTGATTGTAGGCCAAAACTGTAAGTGGTGCAGCATTACAGCAGTCATCAGTGTTGGGAGATTTGTAATCGGCTTGTGAAAGAGGTACAAGACTGATCCGTGTGAAAGGGGGGGGGCGGGGAACTTCTCGTACATCATAAGCATCTGGTTTTCACCTCCAAGAAAGGGGTCCGGCACTGCACTTGTAATCTTGCAGCTGTGTCAATTATTTTCTTTCCTTTTTGTTTTTCTTTTCTTTCTTTCCTCTTGCATGCTGACTCAGAGTGAGGATGAAGAGACGGATTACGATATGAATGACTCTGATTAAATTTGAACTGTAATGCCATGGTGAGCATAACAGATGCCCCTAGAAGCCATGTAGTCTCTCTCTCTCTCTCTCTGTCTCTCTCTCAGAATCTGCACATGTACACTATCAAGCCAGCTGTCACCTTGTTTAAATCTCCCTCATTCAGACTTGTTTAGTTCATCCTGTTTTGATGTAGAACTAGATGTCTAAATAAACTCCAGTTTCTTTTTTGCTTCTACAGCAATTAACAAGTTTGCAGAGGAATTCTATGCAAAATAGAACACAGATATAGATGTATAGAAAGCAGTTAGGTGTCTGGATAATTAAATACGTGAGGGACCTAATTATTTTAAAATGGAACTTAAGTCGTCTGAAAGTCTATATCTGCTGTCACACTTGACTTGTGTGGGCTCTACTCTGTACTCATTAGCATGACCTCTGAGTACGCCCAGTCATGCATTCTTTTAGGCGCTCCTCGGTGTGCATCTCCGCACTGCTAGGGTGAGCCTCGTGACCTTGCAGCTGCTGTGGGGAATGGAAGTGGAACACTGTGGTTTGTTTTATGCGCCAGGGAGGCGGATGAGGCGTGACCTTTAAGGAGAGCTGCTGTCGGTCTCGACGTAGCTGCTGTGCATTAGTAGGGTTAATACTTCTTATTCTGGTAATGACTGTAAACTGCAGCGCAAGTATAATCTATCCCTTTAAATAGCCTGCCGGTGTTCGTAGATGAACTCCACACAGTCCTCAAGTGGTTATCTTGACAGAGCCCTGCCCTTGTCTGTGTCATTGGCTCTCTGTACAGAGCTCCAACTGTGTACAAGCCTGCAAGTATTTGTCCATTGATTGCTAATGGCAGGGGAAATTCATACAAAGTAGTAACAGATGGCTAAAAAACTTACTGTCCTGTATCGATCAGAAAGCATTTCCCTAGCTAACGGGCCCTCTGGTTTGGTGAAATGCCCTGTTTCAGCTGCATCGTTTTAGTCATTTATCTCTCATAATAATCTCTCAAGACCCCACCCCCACCCCCAAAACTCGTTTCACCAAAGGCTAGGGTTATTTGAAGCTATTCATGCAGTGTTACTGTAAATGCCTAATGTGTCTGTGGGAAGCATTTCCAGTCTCTAAAGCAATACATATTGTTTGCCTTACGGAGCCTTGTACTATATAAAGCTGCATATGTGTTTTATAGTAGCTTTCTGGAATTATTGCACAAAGATCAATATTTATGCAAGATTTATTTGTTTTGTTTTAAATGCCTGAATAATCCTTTTTTTATTATTAGTAGTACTATTCTTTCCAGGGGTAAACTTTCTTAAACATTGCAAAGTTTCAAAAACAAGAAATCCCTTGCAACATTTTACATGATTCAAACTTCAGATTTTAGCAATCGCACTGAGCTGTGCTTGCTTGGGTCAGCTGTATTTGTCCCCATACCAAATCTGATCAAATTGAAAGTGTGTACCTTACCCAGAGTCCTAATGTGTGCATGCAAAGAAAGATGCATTGTCCAGTTGTGTTATTTAAGACCACTGAGATGCTCTGTTCAGAGCTCCCTTTTTTAATATATATATATATATATATATATTTTTTTTTTTTTGCATTCTGGCCAAGTGATAAAATTCCAGGTTGTTATGCATTCGTTGGAGCTCTAATAAGGTAATGGGTTTTATAAATTCCACACAAATGCATCAGGAGGGTCTGGAGCACCATATTTGTGCATTGGGGCTAAACAACAACCAGAGGTCTCCTGGCAGAGTGGCTGTTCTGTCTCTGGAACGGGATGCAGAGTAACTCTGTATTGAAATGCTGGGCTCCTGGTCGATTTGATACACCAAGATTATCCAGACATAGTAAAGTTGGCAACCATTTTAAGGTGTGTGGTTTTTTTGGGGTTTTTTTGTGGTTTGCCGTTGCTTGCCAGCTTACTCTCTCAAAGGGCTGTGTGTACATCAAAAAGCGCTAGCCCAGGCTCATTACTTGGTTTCATATAAAGCATGGTAAACACAGCGTTATGGAGTCAAGACCTTGATTAAATCGGACCGTTGCTTGTGTCTACCTCTGCAACCTCCATGGTCTCCTATGAAATGTGCCCACAACCACCTTCTGTACCCATAGCAGTTCATTGGGGTACTGCAGATCTCCACAGGGCTTTTAAGGAAAGCATGCCAAGTGAAAAGGAATCCCTTGCCGATATCTCGGATAACACGTGCCTTTGTTTTCTTCCAGATTCTGCAAGAAAGGGGATCAAGAATGTGAAGCCACAGTATGGAAGACTTTCCTTCGATTTCCAAGCATAGAAAGAAAACCAACGCATCACCACACTGAAGAGCTTTGGCACAGATGAAAACTACTTGGCTGAACTTCTTTTTAATTTAAATTTTGTATATATACTCGAAAAAAAGGTTTAAAATATTCCATGCATACATACATACATACAACACCACAAGTTTTGTTTTTAAACTTTTTTTTTTGCCTGTTGAGTGTACAGGACCGAGTTTCTAAAAACAGTAAATATTGAGAGATTACTGACCTAAAGTCTTGCAAGTCTGATCGTTTGCACAAACTGCAATGCAGTCAGCCACTAGTGTAGGTATTCCACTGTTTTGAAATGTGTGTCAAGTTTGTTGACCCTATACTGTTCAATAGGGCTGTGAGGGATGGATCGCACCATGCTTCCTTCGCTCTGTTCCCAGTGTGTGATTGGCACAAGCAAAGATACCGCCCGCATCTCGGATTCAGAACAAGGCATAAAAAAAAGCAGAAAGGTGATCCTGTTTATTGTGTGGTGTTTGCTATGTCTGTTCATTTTAAAGTATTGACAGCTAATCCTACAGGAGTGGAATAAAAACGTATGGGGCCCACTGAATTTCAAAAAGGGAGTAGAATAGATTTTAAATGATTTTATATTTCTGTTAAGGACCAAGGTGCATTAAAAAAATAAAATTAAAGTGAGTTTACTGAAAAGCAGAACAGTGTACCTTTTTTTAAAATGATGCTTCCTCCAGAAATGTCACTTTAAATCACAGGTTTTGATCATTTTCAAAGGAACGTCGGATATACGGTACAGTAGCAATGTGTGTGTGTTTTTTTTTTTTTTAGTTTATTGGACACATAGGTAATTGTGTTTCAGGATTGTTTTTTTTGTGTGTGTTAAGATATTTTAAAGAGCTTTCAAACAGGCATAGAAATAACAGATTCCTGGCCCAAATATGGAGATTAGTAATTTTTTTTATGCATACATTTGATAAGGAACAAAAATACATTTAGGCCTCATTTGTACAATTTATTGGGTGTATAGATTTAAAATAAAGGGCACAATTTACTGAGAGGAAAGTTAACTTAATGCAGACAGTGACTTCAGACTGGTTATTGTATATAAAAAGAAAAGCTGAATTGGTTTCTAAAGGCTTTTTATAGTTTCACTCAACTTTTTTTTCAAATTTGTTGAAACCCTTAAGGCATGAGTCCATGCTCTAATGCGCGCGCATAGACACACACGGACAGACTGAGTATCTATCATAAGCTTTCAAACACGCACACGTGTGTAAGAACGCTTCAGTGTAAAATACCAAACCACTTAAAAGCTTTTTAGGAAGTACTATATCTTTTAATAAATGTTGTATATTGTTACACATTTTACAGGTTTGGCTGAAAACCTTGCAGTCCCAATTTATACAAAAGCAAGTTCATTCAAGTACCAAGCCAATATATTTCAATAACAACAAACTTTTTTTTCGGCTTTTGTTGACCTGGTTTTATATGCAATGAAGCCAGCTGTGTAATGCAGTTTAATTGAGTTTATTGTGAGGAAAATGTTTCTTTAACAAGCAATCATCATAGTTTAGGATATGTTCAGGTGACACAACAATAGAATTTGTCCCAGTAGTACATGCTGATAAGGAAGAGGTATGCAGGGCAGGACTGATGTTTGGATAGAATCTATTAACAGAAGTGTGAGCATTTCTGTGATCTTTCTTTAGCATTACATCTTTTAACTGCTGCAGCTTTTACCTGGTCGACTGGTTTCAGGTGAAGCCTGTTCTATGCAACTGAACACAGTAAAAAAGTGCTTATAAAATCAACTCCAGGTTTTGAAGTGTCCCACGCTGCTTTCAGACTTGCAAAATGAGGTTTAGGCCTCTTATTTATACTCTGCAAATGACAAGGTGGTTTAGTTGTTGCTTTTTGCATATTGAATGTGTTATGTTTTTTGTAAAAAAAAAAAAAATCCTTTTTTATAGTTTTATATGGCCTTCAATGTAGCAAAAAATAATTTTAAAAGCAGTTAAACTGTTTATACTGACGGATGAACATGTACTTTATTTTATATATAGTTTTGCAAGGCTGTAGTAGCTTCGTCAAAGTACCTGTTTTCTTGACTTCACATGGCAATGTTTCTATTTTAGACGTTCTATTATGTGTTCTAATGATGCTTTTGAGTTAATTTTTGTTTAAAAAACAAAACAAAAAAAACTTTTGCACCAGCTTGTTAATGTCAGTACTGTGTTTTAGTTCTGATCTCTTATTTCCTATTAGCAAGGTTTGTATTTTTATATATAAAATACCCTTTGTGACCCACAGAAACATGGGCTGTGAACTACCTTGTTGTCAAGTCTATTTTCTGTTGTGCATATTGCTATCCTGGTTTTTATTAAATTTACTTTTGGTTTTTAGTTGTTTTGTTTGTTTTAACCCCTGTAATGCATACTGGTGTATCTCATATAATGCACATTGTTTCAATATGTTCCCTCCCCCTCCCCCTCCCCCATTTCCATTCACACCATGAAACCAGTCTGTTTGATTCAATCTCGTCTCGATTGAATACCAGCTGCTGGTTGACTCTGCAGCTCGCATGCCAATCAGCAACCAGACTTTTACACAAGTCAAAGATCACATTGGAAAGGCTCGTTCTCTCCAGTGCCAGCTGGAGAGATTGAGTTCTACCAGCCTGCAGTAACTGGGGCAGAGTCCCATTTGAAACTGATCTGATCTTGAGCTGCTGCTGCTGGAAATGAACGAGTCTGACTTCAGACCGCTTTCAAGTCGGTGCCAGGGGTGAATGGAAATGTAAGAGGCACCTACTGTATTTATTCACATTGCTTCAAGTCCTCCTTTTTAAGTGTTAATCAGCAATCAATACCACTTCGTTTTTTTAGTTATCTAAGTGGCAGATATAAAGGCGGACTGTAATTGAGGGGGTTGAGGTTTCTATTACCCTTTTAAGCTTCCTAATCTGACCTAAAAGCATTTTTTTGTGTTTTACAATGAGCGAGATTGATCGTGAATAATAGAATTAGTCATCTAAGTGGAAAGAAATCATGTGTATATATATATTTTTTTTTCTAACCACTTTTAATCCGTTAACGTGGTTTTTACCAGTGATCATCAGGCACGAGTGTAGTGCTGCAATACTGAATTGCAGTACCTGTGTTTGTTGGGATATGGACGTGCTGTGAGGCTCAGGTGGAAGATCACAGCAGACACTCACTGTTCAGTCACACTGCTGCAGTAGCTTTCAATTTGAACTTAAATCTACTAGATCGATTCAAAAAGGAAAAACAAGTGGTCATTGTTTTCAAAACCAGAAACAGCCCCTGTGTTCGTTTCATTCTCTTCACCTGTGCTTGTGCAGATATTCCCCAATCTTAGATTTTCATCTTTTTTCCAATCTGATTTGTGTTTTTATTATGCTGTAACTTAACTTAAAGCACCAAAAATAAATCATTCAAGTATCATCTGAGAGCTGCTTGAGGTGGATGGGCGTCCTAATAATATTTAACTGTGCGAGAAGAATGATGACGTGCTGTACAGAAGTACTTTCTGCACTTCTATTTGTAAATGGCTTTTACTGTCTAGGGAGGATAATTTATATGCATTAATAAAGTATGATCTCCAGCTTGCATATAGGATTGAATCAAGAAAGACCTTTTATTTATCTTAGCAGCAAATCGTCTTTCGCTCCCTGTGCGATGGCTTTATCATAGTTCTGTGTCTAGAGGGCAGGCGGAAGATAAGGGGAAATCTCAGTTAAGTTGTCAATGTGGTTTGTATTGGTGTGCACGGGTCTCCTGCTCTGTGCTGAGATTGAAGTGACTGCTGCAGTGCTGGCTGTGTGCAGAGGAAACTTTAAATGACTCCCTCAGCTATCACCCCCCACCCCCATTTCAAACCAAACTTCAAAACAAAGAAATTTGCATGACCTGATCGAATATGATTAGGAGTTAAGAAGCTGACAATCACTTTAAGTTTTACATTAAAGCTGTAATCCCATGGTGTGTGTGTTTTTTTTTTTCATTTTGTGTAACACTTTTGTCAAAGCGTGTTGACTGGCCAGTTTGTTTACGTTCCCAGAAAGTAGCTTTAGGAACCTCTGAACACTCTGTGAGCCAACCAGACAAAAGTGACATTTGCATTAAAAAAAACAACTAGATTTTATATTTTGGTTTTGTTATACTGATAACATTGGCAACAAACACTTTTTGAAAACTAGAGCACTGAGCTCACTGATTCAATCCATGCATTAACCCTTGTGTTGATGCGCCCTCTAGTGTTAGCAAAGCAAACCTGTTAAGTCAAATAAACTATATCTGTTTTATAATCTTATTATATAAACTGCAGGGTTGTTAATTTGAACTTTAATCTTCGTTAGCACTACTGTAATTAAAAAGGCTGCTGAGATGGTGTATTATGTCTTTCCTATCAAGCTCTGCATTTTTGCAGGCTGGCATGTACTTGGGTAATTATTTTATAGGTAAAGTGAAATTCAGGCATTGTTATAATGTAGTAGCCAATTTCAGTGCACGTATTGCTGTTGTGTATGAAAGACTCAACCCACTGGAAATTAAATGCACCTAAATATCATGCAATCCCAAAACAAGTGTAATCTTCCTAGTGCCCCGTTGTTAACACACATCAACAAAATATGACGTATTATAACCCAATGAAGAGTTTGCCGTCAGTTACCCAGCTGGAATGTGTTGGTGATTTCATCTCAAGTACTGGAGTAACTTTTGGATTGGCTAATTCTGCTCATCCCAATACAGAAAAACCTGGGTGGTTCAATACAAATTACAACGAATACAGAAATACATTAAAAAAACATCTTGTTCCTAGTCAATGAGAAGGATAGACTGCATGTGGCAATAACTTAACAGCTAAAACGGCTTGAAAATACAACACAAGTGTGGTCAAAGTTTATCACATTCTGACCTATGCAATATATCTTGTAATTATACACCACATATAAAATATACATATACCTTGGGGAGGGGGAGGGGCATTGATTATGACATCATAATGGTCAGCAATAGCAATGTCACACAATAATACATTTCTAAATATGAAACTACTGGAGACAGTGGGTGCAGGCAGGAGCAGATCGCTGTTTTGTTTTGTTTTTCTTCAAGTTGTATAATATATTGCTGTATGCACACATAATACATGGGTTTTTAAATATGAATAGGGAATAACTGTAGAAATGCTAAACAGGCATCCAAAAAATAAGAGGCACCTCGAAGGTAAACTGCTTCCTTAGTAAAGACGTATAGAGGAAATACGCTACAGGCAGCCAGGCCAGTGGCTCCAGGGATCATCACTAAAGACATCCAGCTAGCAAAAAAAAACAAAAAACGGTGGCATAATAATTGAAATGCTGAAATGTTTTTTTTTTCCATTGGGAACAGGTAGCTAATTGCAATCAAGCTGCACTGGTAGCTGCTATTACCCCTGCTGTGATAGTTAGTAGATCTGTTAAGAGACCCTCTGTTCGAAAAGGGGGCAGGGGCTAAAAACGGAACCAGCAGCCCTGAGACTCTTAGCTCCAGTTCCAGGATTGTGTATTCTCTGTGCTGAGGGGTTCAGCCTGGTTGTGCAAAACTTGAGGATTGAGCTACTGGTGACACACAGACATTGGTCAGGGTGGCGACTAAATATAACGTCTAAATATAACAGGTGGCTAATTATAAGGTGTCTCAATATGAATGGAATTAAATAGAGTTGCTTGCAATGGCAGCAATGAGAGTGTTCAGCCAAGTGCCTTGACCTGCTCCTATTAAAGTACATTGAAACCCAGCTATAGGGAAGATCGTACTTGCATTGTTGAATCTGTATATTATAATAATAATAATAATAATAATAATAATAATAATAATAATAATAACAAAAGGACACAGGTATTCCAAAGTTTGAATTCCATTACGGGGTTCTGGTAACGATATAAACCACAAAAGCAATGATGTCGCCAAAACCTACAATGGAATGATAACCTTTTTTTTTTAAATTCTATTTTTAACAAGCAACAGACACCCCTCCTGTTTACTCCAGTGTTTAAATCAGGGTTTCCCAATCCTAGTCCTGGGACCCCTGTGTGTGCTGGTTTTCATTCCAACTGAGCTCTCAATTACTTAACTAGACCCTTAATTGAACTGATAATTTGCTTAATTAGACCTTTTCACTTGTTTTCAGCTCTTAAACAGTTGCATATTTCAAGATATTTATAACATGTTATAGCTAACTTGAAATCTGCAACTGTTTAAGAGCTGAAAACAAGTAAAAGGGTCAAATTAAGCAAATTATCAGTTAATTTAAGGGTTCAATGAAGTCATTCAGAGCCCAGCTGGAATGAAAACCAGCACACACAGGGGGTCCCCAGGACCAGTATTGGGAAACCCTGATTTAAATAATGAACTTTTTTTCAGTTTTAAAGGGAAAAAAAAATCCAACATTAATATTGCAGGACCTGGTTAAACTGGAAGCAATTTTGAAAACCCCGCCCTCTGTGTCACAATACTGCCGGCAAACAGACAGACAAAGTTCCACTGCAGTGCTGCACAGCAGGGACCTGACTCAACCACAACCAAGTAATTGAGCACAGTCGCATGCTTATAGACAGCAGATTCATTTATTAGCACTTACTAGCATAATACTCTGAAAACAACATGCGATCACCCTGAGATAAGGCACAGATAAGGCACAGCTAAGGTTGCCACCTGTCTCTGTTTTTCCCTGGATCGTTGTCCCGGTTTTGAGGAAGGTGTCCCGGGAATTCAACATGCCTTCCCAGGACACTCAATGACAGGCCCATAAATTGGGTTGTCAGTACTACAGTAGTAATATTATCAATATTTCCTATTGGGTGAATATAGGATTTCTAAAGAGAGTTTAAACTTGACAACCTCCCGTTCTGTTCGGAGGTCCCTTTTTTGTACCCTAGTCACAACAGGGTTTTTTTTAAGGGCATTTTACAGCACCAGTGAACCACCCTGAATATTTTCAGCCACTTATTTATGGGAGTAATCCTGGAATAACCAGGTGTAAATCAAGTAATGTTAGCATAATCCCCTGCAGGAATTCTATACTGAATTAAGAACCATCCTTAATCGTTAAGCACCCACATTCCTAAACTACTGGATGATTATGTACCTACTGAAAATATCGTTAGTTGTCAAATTGTATTATTAAAACTACTGCCATTTTTGTTTTCCGGATTTGAATATTGAACAAGCTTTTTAGACACTCCCTTTGATAGGGAACGCGGCTCCTTTAAATATATAGTAGCCTAAATAGGTGCCTGTATAGACGTTTAATGACATGAAATTGTTTCATTAAAAATACACAATGGGCGATGAAATTACAAATGATTAAAATGTGTGGTTGTTTTTTTTTAATTTATTATTTTCCTGCCTATTGTTTTGTTGAAATGTATAGTGTAACGTTTGTCGTTTGAAAACGTAGTTTACCTGATCAATTAAACGAATGCTTAAAGACTAGAGTTTAGAAACAGATATTTAGATGACATCCAACTAAAAAGCGACCAAACGATTCCAGTTCTGAATTAGAGGGTCCTAAAAGGTGTTAATACAATTCAGGCGGGCTGCGGCTTTACGTGAGGTCCTATTTAGCCTGGGTGAATTTCTGAATTTCGGAGCTTTTTCAGGAGGGAAACTTCACGGGTTTTTGTCCCGAGATAAAAAAAAAATAAATAAATAAATAAAAAAATAAAATAAAATAAATTATAATTTAAAAAAAAGAAATAAAATAAAAAAAAAACCTATTGAAATATAATCCTTTAAAGTAAACGATATACATTTTCACGTAAATAAGGTAAGCACTTGTCAGATACGTTAATATTTTATACCGTAAAATAATTTTGTGGTAGAAAAATCTATCCACTGAGTTTGGTTCGTGTTTTGTTTAGGAAAAACAGTGATGTAAATGGATGTGAGACATGGTTGGGTGAGCCTGCTCGGGCTTCTTTGTCTTGAGCGGGCTAAAATTGGGGAATATCAGGTTTTTAAAACTGGGTGCTATGAAAGTTGTCTGGGATGGTGGGTGGGGGAACAAATAAATAACTAGTCTAATTAAATAAATTAAAAGCAGTGCCGCGGTTACTAAAAGCAGTAATCCGTGTATGTATAAATTTTACCTCTTGTTGATACCGGTTTATGGTGGCAGACTATAGAGTCTAGCATAGGGTTAAAATGAAAAAAGAGATGTGAGGTCGGGAAGGAGAGAGGCTCCGGAAAAGGTATACTAGGTCAAGGTAATATTGTATCGAGTGTTTTATTTGAGCAGTAGCTGGGGGATACATGCAGTGGAAAGCTCGGGGTGTAATATTTGTTACTAGATTACCAGGGAGACGGGTTTATGAATACAGCTCAAACTAGACATGGACGCTCGCGTGGAGGCAAGTGCCGCTGACGGAAGGGAAAGGGTCTCTTTTGTTTCAAGTTTATTTTCTACGCAGAGGTAGACGTTCACGTAGTAATTCTAGGACTGTAACGGATTGTGTTTCGACATGGGCTGGTATAAACGTATACCAAACTAATCAAATAATTACTTTTGAAGTCAGCAATTGTCTATGTTGACACAGGCCTTTCAGGTATAGCCTTGCACAATTTTTTTTTTTCTTTTTCTTTCGTGGGTCGTGCGCTTTCGTTGGCAAATTCACAAGTCTAATGGATGGTAAACCTATCGCTTCTCCTAATCTATCACGTTAGTGTGTGTATATATATATATATATATATATATATATATATATATATATATATATATATATATATATATATATATATATATATAATTTCAGAAAGTGCTAGAACTGTGATAACGATTTATGTGGTGTACCGATATGTACCACAAAAGTATTGGTTGTGTAGTTTTACAACAAGTGCTTTTGATTGGTTTTGAATAGAAATCAACAAATGCTCACTTTAACCTCCCCAACACTACTTCTGTTAAATTACAAATAATAAAGTCGTAGCTCAAGTTTTTTTTTTTTTGGTGTCACAAAAAAGAGACCCCAGAGTACTTTTGCTATGAAATGTGGCTGATTTAAAAATCAAGGTAAATAAAGCTAAATCTTTTTTTATATTGCTGCGCTTGGTTTTGCAATGGTCTGTCTGTACTTTGAAGAAGCTTGCAGTTTTGTGGTTAACTGGTTTTCAGTGTAGCGTTCTCTGGTACTGAGGAAAGGCCAGGTTTTGGGTGGGGCATTTATTACATTCAATACAACCCAAACGATATTAACTTTGCATACCCATGTGTTCTACAGCATGTAGCAACATGTCCGTTGTTAAAATATCTTATGGGTCAGTTGTGTGATCTAATTAATAAAAAAATCTTGGAGAAAGACTGACCATCACAAATTTAAAATAAAGTAATCAGTTGTGGTGGGACCAGAGTGGATATGTACAAAAGGTGGATAAATGAATCCTCTTTTATACTATTGTACACAGCTGTAACAATTACTGTATTCACACAATTATTGTTTTGAGATAAGGATTTTATTAAGGAGCGCCCCTAAATCCCTTGCTTATAAAGATACAGGGTATTAATGCTTGTGACAGAATAGCCGTCTGCCACGTGGGTGCGTGCATTCGCTGCTGAGCGACAGGCAGGAGATCGAGACAGAGGTTGAAGTTGATATGCCCTGCAGGTGAACAGGATTTATTTACATATCAACACACTGAACAGCTCACGTGACACTACCAGCAATGGCAGCGCACAGATCACATACAGCAGTGTACAAAATCTTGGGTAGGACCTACAATCTCTGAACTAATTTCTGTTCAATAATAAACTAACGTTGCTGAAGAGATTGATCATGGGGGATAAACTGAGGGCGGATATGTGACAATTACTGTAGACATTTTGCAATTGCAGGAAGGGGCTACTAAAGCTATGGGCATCACCCTCTTACAACCTTGAAACATGACAAGTCTAATGTGCACACTCCAAATGATGCACAGTGAACATGTGTTGAAGCCACATGATTGCCAGTTACATGGTTGAGAAGCAAGTTTTCAATATGTGGTAATCGCACTGATGTGAGGATGGAACATTCGCTTTTGTTGGATTAATAGGATAGTGTACAGTTAGGATAAATGTTTGAGGGTCAATCAGAAATGCTGTTCACTGCCACTAAATAACAGGTTTCTTCTGATGTCAGACTCCATTCTCAAATGTCGTAATAACCAGACAACTACCCAAGGATATAAGAGTTTTTTGCAGACTTGGTATTTTTGGCCAGGAACTGAATTGTTCCTGGGAGAAAAAGCATGTGTGTTTAATATCATCCCCCCAAAAAAAGAAGTCAACTTGAACTTCCACCAAGTAGTGGGGTGTATAAGGTAAGCAGTTCTATAGCGTGTTGTGATTCACGTCCAAGTGGCCTTCAAATGCGTTTTATTGTAAAGGCCTGTGAAATATAACCTTGGTGTGTGAGACCCGGATGTTCTTGTGCCGCTGCGTGCGTCGGAATTCTCTTTGGTCAATTGGCATGCTTGCCATGTTTTATAGCTTGCTGAAATGCAATCTGTAGGTACAAAGCTGTGTTGCTTATTTACTTTCTGGTTCGAAGTTATTCCTCTTGTGTACGAGCATTTATCAAGCGGTAGGTGGCACTGTTTGACAATGAATTTTATCTACTTTTGTTTTTAATACAGAAGTTTTACCTTTTTAAAAATAAATATTTACAAATGTAAGGTTCTGCATCTTTAATCGTGTGCATTTGTCTATCATAGGTATGTACGTTGTTGTGAGAGGTACCTTTTGTTTGATCAGACCCTCTTAAATGTGTGCATCTTTGTTTCAGGGAAGTCAGTCATGTCTGGTATTGCCTTAAGTCGACTTGCTCAGGAAAGAAAAGCCTGGCGAAAAGATCATCCCTTTGTAAGTACCAAGAGCTGTTCCCTTTTGTAGTGGGCTTGATTACTACATACAATAGTGTAGCATGACTGTATTTATATTTAAAAAAAAAAAAAAAAAAAAAAAAGCAAGCCTTTTAGTAGTTTCTCAATGCAAGAGCAAATGACTGGGGATTGCCATTGGCCCCCCCCAGCACCCCTGCTTGTGTATAATTAGCTTGAGCTCTATGTTTGAGTACATATCCCACCTGAAAGGGCAAAACAGTTTGTAAAGGTCAAGCTTTTTGACAGGGGGCAGATGCACAAATTCTTATCTATTTCTTTCAGGGGTTTGTGGCAGTGCCAACAAAAAACCCAGATGGGACGATGAATCTCATGAACTGGGAGTGTGCCATTCCAGGGAAGAAAGGGGTAGGTTTGGAGCAAACCATGAAATCTAGCATTACATTTTATTATTTAATATATTCAACCAGGCAATTGCACAAAAAGCTGTCTAACCGTTTTAAGATTATAGGTTTGTTGCATAAGGCCTGACTGCCGAAAGAGGAAAGTTACTGAAATGAATAGAATGTTGGGTGTTTTTAATGGAATATTCTCCAGGGTTGTTTTCCTGTATAAATGTCATTTGGACTGCATGCCTGCGATATAAATAAATCACAATGCTTACTGTCAACAGCCATTTGAAATAATCTGTCTCTCTCTCGACAGACTCCATGGGAGGGAGGCTTGTTTAAATTGCGGATGCTCTTCAAGGATGATTACCCTTCATCCCCTCCAAAGTGTAAGTTCTGCTCCGCCCTGAAATCATCCTGCTGCCCCTCTCTTGCAAGAACCACTGGTCTAGGATTTAGCGTAATCTCATTTTATTAGTAGCTGCATCAGATTATTTAGGCAACCAAATTATACTTGAAATTATACTTTTACTGTGTGAATGTGTAATCATGGACATTTTATTATTTTTCAGGTAAATTCGAGCCCCCTCTGTTTCATCCTAATGTATATCCATCTGGCACAGTGTGTCTATCGATTCTAGAGGAAGACAAAGACTGGAGGCCAGCAATTACTATTAAACAGGTGAACACAATAGTATTATATATACATAAATTAGAGGTGGGCTACCTGGGTCTCTTTCTACTTTCCAGGTTTTGATTTATTAATTAGAGAATTAAGAATGTAGAAAATATGACTACAGTTGTAAGCGCGGGTCTCTGGCTGGCATAAGACAATGTTAAAACAAGCTTTGCATGAAGCCTTTTCTTAACTGACAGGATATCAATGTTTCACAGAAAACAACACACAGAGTGGCAAGTACACCTCAATAATAACTGTATGACTATTCTTGAACTAAATCGAATGAAAACATAACATTGTTGGTTTGTCAGTGATAACTCTGTGATCCATTAAGTGTGGCTTGCAATATGGAATGCTTATCTACAGTTATTGCACAGATATAGT
Source organism: Acipenser oxyrinchus oxyrinchus (assembly GCA_030684275.1). Lineage (NCBI taxonomy): Eukaryota > Metazoa > Chordata > Actinopteri > Acipenseriformes > Acipenseridae > Acipenser > Acipenser oxyrinchus. Next base: position 32,806,338 of record CM060262.1, on the reverse strand, counting down.
TTCTTACCAAAAAGATTAAATAAGTAACCTTTATTTATTTAAAAATAAATATGCAAATAAAATGAATGTGGAGCGCATAGTATGTGCGTCCTTCTTTTGAATGAAATAGTTTGCAAATTGAAATAGTTTGCAAATTTAAGTTATGCTGCTTGGTAAAGAAATTCCGCCCAATGCTTTGCTTGTGTGTCATTTGTTACATATTCACAAGACAGAATTAAGTGATCAGGAACGGCACTTTGTTACAATCAAACAGACGCACGTGTCCCACTAACTCTTGCGACTGCCGTCAAAACCCAGCTGGCTCAATTTACAGCAGCTATTGCGTCCGTCCATAGCGTAATAGCAGTGCTGTACTACTGCATTAGTTTTAAAACTGAACATAACAGCCATGTTAACAGCGGAATATGGCCAATTATCTTTTTTTTTTTTTTTTTTTTTTTTTGTGTTTAAATCATTATCTGAGAATGATCAGGGTATTTCACATGCGGGTACCGGTTCTGGATTTTCTACCTGTGCCAACGTGTGTATATATATATATATATATATATATATATATATGTGTGTGTGTTTTAACTTTTCAGATCTTGTTAGGAATTCAAGAACTTCTTAATGAGCCAAATATCCAGGATCCTGCTCAAGCAGAGGCATATACAATTTACTGGTAAGATTCAGTCCTTGGCACCTTGCTTTCCCCCTTTTATCATCTCTACTTACTGCCCAGATGGAACTGACTAGTTGGTCTCCACACTTGATTAAATCAATGTCTTGTAAGACACATATCCAATGTATTTGATAAGTAGATGGCAGAATAAGGCCACAGTGATGCACAAGACTGATTGTGCTGATGAGGCCAAGCAGAGATCTGCACCACCAGTCTGTCAACAACTCCTTCTTGAATCTTTTTCATAACAATTGTTTGTTTCCCTTTCAGCCAAAACAGAGTAGAATATGAAAAGAGGGTTCGAGCACAAGCCAAAAAGTTCTCCCCACCATAAGCTTCAAGTTCACCAACAATGGAAGGGATCGGTTTGACAAGATTATATATTTTTTTTCTTTTATTTTTTCCCTTCCAAAAAGTTACCCTCTTGTGGTTTGGCAGACTCACTGAAGAACTGGTGAAGCTAAACTGCATTGTGTGCCATTTACTATGTTTGCCACTCGCATCAAAGTCCCAGAATGAGTATTTGCTAAATTGGCTTAAAAAAAAGTGTGTGTAATACACTTTTTTTTCCTTCACACAGGGTTGCTTCCTTCAGTCTTTGTATCTTTGTTTTCATGGTTTTAATGATGTAAAACTTGCTTTTATTTTAATATGTCAGTATTTCAACTGCTGTAAAATTATGAACTTTTATACTTTCTATGAATACGCTAGTGTCTATAGATTACTTTCCATCTCTGATGCAGCCTTGTAGTCAGCATGTTGTAATATAAGAGCATTTTGCTGCCTTGACAAAAAAAAAAACAGTACTATAACATTTGTTGTGCTGCACAATGGCCACAGTGATTCAAAGGCAGACAATGGCTTATTTCTGCATCAGATTCTTTGTCTTTTTAGATTGTGTTTTGTCCATGTAAGTGTTTAGAGTAAATAAACTGTTTATACAAAGCTGATGCTCTTTGTTAATTATTTGAAGAGAATATTTCAGAATGTTCAAGCAGAACAGAATACAATTGGAATGTTCTCCAGTGTTCATGCTGACCCGACTGGTCTCCTTTACATAGGCTGCTATTCTCTGCTGTTCTGAAGTCCCGTGCTAAACTATATATTTAAGTGGTGGCATTCATTCCAGAGTTATGTCTTCATTTTTGATTACTATGGTAAAGTGTTTCACTTAATTAGCGGTAGGTTTAAAGAAATGCCAAAAAAACCCAAATGTAATTGGATGACCACCTAATTTTTATGAAGGATTTTGTTTGTCAGCACTGGTATTTTGTATATTCCAGCTTTTGATTGAATAGTGTGGGGTGTTTAGTGATCAAAGTAAGAGCCCCGCTCCCGATTGTTTTAAGGGGTATAATGGTGGTCATGTGCAGCATGAGATACTGTGAAGTACAGAAGCCCTGGTACTGAGCTGTTACCTAGGTGATCTGAGCTCTGCTCCAGCACATATAGACCATGAAACAGAACTGTCTGCAGGCTTGCAGATGTGTAGGGCCTGACCGATTCTGGCACAAAAAAAACACATTGCAACTTTTTTTTCTCCCCCTGCTGCAGCTAATTTGCTTCTGAATATGGTCTGGTGCATTAGGGTGATGTGTAGTGGTTGGTTGTTGTTTTTTTGGGGGTTAAATCCCCAACTTCCATTGGTGCTGGTTTTACCAATGGTTGTATTCTGCCCCTGATGAAGCTTAAAACTGCCCCTAGACACCACTGTCTTCCCATTTCCGGCCAGAGAAAGCTCACTGGAGTGTGTTGGATTCATTATCGTCTATCTGCTTCCCCCCCTTCTCCACCCTTGTAGCTACCCCTTGGTACTATCTTTTAAAGGTGGTGTACTTGCTCATCCAGCAGGCCAGGCACTAGACCCTCAAACTAAGTGGGTTTGAGGCATTTGATTGTTTGGCAGTCTCCTGGTCCTCAATCATTATTTTGAAATGTCTGTTTTTATGGGTAGTTTATCCTGACCTACTGGATTATTAAAGAATAGAGTGCAGCTCTTCTGTGCTTCTAAACAGGTGAGCCTGTTTAGAATGTTCTGCACCTGTCTGAGTGTTTTTTCTATCCAGACCCGCTGGAGAATAATTCAAGTACCTTGGAAAGTGGGTCTCTCCTACGCTGCCACTCGCTGAGAGGAAATTGAACATCCTTGATGTGCTACTTCAGTCACTTGCAGCTGGCCTCGAGCAGTGAATACAGAATCCATTGTTCCAGGAATGAAGTAACCTGCTGGTTGCATGGATTTTTTTTTTAAATGTACACATTTAATTTGCTTTGCTACCAAACGGTACTTTCATTAACTATATTCCATTTAGCAAATTGTAATTTCTTTTACAGAAATGGAAGCAGACTAATTCTGAAGCAGTCTTGTGCCAGTCTAAAACGCATAACTTTGTTCATGCACTCTTTTTTGAGGGTGTTTTTTTTTTTTTTTGTGGCATTGTAGTGCTTATGCGAGGCAGTGTTCTGTACCTTTGCCACTGCTTTAATCCGTCTGGTACAGTGATACTGTGATCCATCACTGTGTGACGCATGGTTTGCCGTGTCCTTTTTAATACCCTTTTAAATGAATGTCGGTTTACAGTGCAAATAGTTCAATTGCAAGTACAGTTGATGAGAGCTACTGTCGTTTTAAGGTCTGGTGTTTTAAACAGTGCTGGTTTGTATTTATTCCTGAGCAACAGAACATTCTGTGTATTTTAATTTAAGTTATTTTTATTTTTTTTTTAAATACTTTTTTGGGACATTGACGTATTTCAATATGCCATCAGCCAAATGAGTGCTTTAAGTATTAAGCTGTTTTTGTTTGGACTGAGATCTCAATGTGAGGGACTGCGCTTGTAGACACCACCTCCTAGAAAAAAGAGCAATTGGCAGTTGACATATATTTAATACCACCACTTTAATCATTATGTGACAGCTAATGTTATATTAAAAAGACAAGGTCACGAAAAAGGGCTTGGCCCATTACTCCCAATTCCAAGCTTCTGTCTGCTTTTTTTTTTTTGAAGGCTAATTGAAAAAATATACATAATCCTTTTTTTTTTTTTTTTAGTAACAATAACCGCCTACAACGACTACCCCACACACTGCTGATTCTGCTTCGTGTCTCTCTTCCTGCAGTTCTATTTCCCCTGTGCATGCACATGAAAGAATAGAAATACACAACCACATTAAGAACGGAAAGAGTGGAACAGGTTTATGTGTTGTGTTTGTTCAACAGGAAATAAAGAATTAAAGACCTGTATATTTCAGTTGAAGATGAGGGAAGTTATTTAATCAGCGATTACTAATGAGCTTGTTCAGTACAGTGTATTTGATTAAGGAAAAAACACACATTTCTACCCTGCCCATGCGAAATAAATCATGTACCGTTTGAAACTACATGCTGGCCGTTCACTTCGTTCACAATCACGTTTTCGAACCTTGATGATTCTGTTTGATTTAGCTAGTGTGGATATCAGTTGACAAATGGTTAATAAATAAATAAAAACACATTCATCCATCCTATTTTTTTTTTTTTTTATGCAGTGAGACTTGCAGTACCTTTGCCCTTTATTTTGAAAAAAAATAAAAATAGCACCTCTGCATATGCAAATATTTTCAGAACAGAAACAAAAGTTCAGTCTTTTTAATGTCATGCGTAGGCGTCACGATACTCTCTGGAAACAATGTAACGGGGTTATAAAACAAAGCTTTTGCTCATTTCCATTATTAGGCTAATGATATTTCAGGCCCACCTTCCTTTTAATTGCGTACAAGGGATTAGCATGTTAAATAGGGTTTGCTTTGATGTCCAGGATATCTGTGTTTCCTTAAATTAGATTAAAATACACCATTGTTTCGCCCATCTCCTGTTTTTTTGGGTGACACTTACAGAAGCATGTTAATTGGTCATTAATGAGCGACATGGAGACTATACCCTACAGCAGGGTTCTCCATCCATGGTCCTGGAGAGCCCCAACCCTGCAGGTTTTCTACGTGTCTTTACATCATCAATGGCTAAAGATCTGGAACACCTGTTAATCTAGACTAATTAAGACAATAATTGGTGCAGTTAAGTAACTGAAAGCTGGGCTGAAAACGAAAACCAGAAGACCCATTAGCTGTCCAGGAGCAGGGTTGGAAACCCCTGCTCAACAAGTTGTGAATTTACGGTTTATTCCGGACTCCTCCTAGTGGCAGAAAGCTTGAATGACACTGCACATGTGACCCCTCTTGGGGATCTGAGTTATTAAAAAGTCCACTTTGCAGTGCTACTGTGAACAGAACCACAAGCTGGGTGTTGCCTGCTGTGCATAATCCTGTTGACTATTATTTGGTGTCTCTTGACTAAACTTGCCGTTGGCCTACCAAGTTATGTTACCCATTGCTCAAGTTCCATTAAATAGTTAACCGTGCATAAAACATGGAACTCTAGCATTACAAAGGGTGGCCTTAATGGCCTTATGTCATGACGTGATAGTTTCCGCTATAGATGCGTCTTTACAATTTTATTGCAGTCCCTGTCAACACATTTAATAACGTGTTTGTTGGTGTTTCATGAATTAAAACTACCGTGCTGGTGTAACCAGATCACCTTAATCTATTTCTACCGGCAACAACATCAAATGCCCAGGAAACGCATTGTCAAGATTTATTTTTAACATGAATGGAATTGTGGAGTGCAGCAAAATTATATCCCACTTTTGTTCCATTCCCAGTATTCATTATTCACCACTTTCTGAATTGGTACATTCTTTGTAGAACTTTGCAGGCAGGTGGGTGGGACCCATTATTTCAAGGTAGGCTTCAGTATGTTGCTCTCCAGTTATTGACTTCTTAGCTAAAAATAAACATCTTTGTGAGATTAGTATTGACTGGACATCATATAGTGAGCTGTATAATAACAAGCCTCATTAGGGTTGTCTGTTCAGGCACAGTGGCAGTTTAATTATACAGAAGCCACAGTGATGGCTCACTGGAGAGGTCATTAAGCACCATGCTATAATATTTCTCCAGTGAACCAAAATATCCTTTTTATGGTGGTATTTGACATAACAGTGTTTACTAATATCACCTAAGTACATTTAACAGGGATGTTTGTGGGGATAAGTATCTTTGTGTATGGTCTTTGGTCTTTGTTTCTGGTGCTGTTTTGTCTTTCAACGTTTTTTTTTGTTTTTTTTTAATTTCCTGTTAAAATGCTAACCTGTGTCCAGGATTGTTGTCTGCTATACTCTTTACAAATACAATACAGGTAATCTGCAAAAGAAACAAGTATCTAAGGAACTTGCTTTTCATACATATTTCCTGTTTTTTGACAAACACATAAAGCCATTGTATACGTTACTGGCCGTGACTTTTCATCAGAGCACATTCAATGCCATCCTCAAAAGGAACATCGAACACGCATTTAAAAAGGAATGCTCGCGTACCCTGCATACCTTAATTCTGTTTCGTATAGCGCGTAGATTCACACAAGTGGTCTCTGTGAATGATGCACTGGTTAATTATTTAGCCCAGCAGTGGGAAGAAGGATACAGAAATCGACCTGACATTTTCTTTTCCATTATTAAAAGCAATTAGCCACAATGGTTATCTTTTATTAACAACAAATAAAAGCAAACCACTGCAACCACAGCAATTCGGCTTAATCATGTTGAAGCTTGATTGTAAAATCTAAGAAGCGCGGCACTGACTTGAAACCTGAATTTCAGTATATACTATTTCCTGGGAGCTTAACCCATTGTGGGCACAAACATAAAACCAAGAGTTTGAACCCAGTCAATATTTCTTAAAATCTCAATTGCTTTTCAGTTTAATTAAATAATGGCTGCATGTTCCTCTGGTTTATTTATTTAATTTATTTATTTTGTAATATATTAAAATAGAACCTCCACCCGCTCTTAACCGGTTCTGTGCTTTTAAAAAAAAAAAAAGGCCACATTATAAAGATCACTGTATGTCCCCGCGTTTTGTACTCTTGACCCAATATGTGTATCCAGTGCTTTTACCCTCAATTATATGCAATTAATAAGCAGATAGAAAGCGATGTGACCCAGTAAAGCACCTTTCTGATTAATCAGCACGGCTTTCTAAGTGAACGCTCAGATGACAGTAACGCCATACGTACATCGAGATGTTGGCTCCTCGAACAGCAGGGTTAAACACAATTAACGCAGAATGCAAATCAGCGTGGTTTACTATGCAAATCGTGTTATTAGTACTTGCACCCACTTTTGGAAGCTTGCAGTTTTATATCCTGTTTTTTTCAACGAGCGCCATGGGAGGCTTGTGATTAGGGAGAGATTCGCGTTTGTTTCATTCTTTTAAAATCAGCTGTCATTTGTCTGAACAAACAGCAGCAAGTGCGGTACAAAGATTGCGTATTAAAACTACATCAAATATAACTGGACGCGGCAGAGTAAAAACCTCTTCATGGGATCATGTTTGTTTGTTTTGATCATCGGTTAATAGTTTAGGGGAATGCCATTTTTTATTACAATAGGCCGTCGATTCTATTAAGCGGTTTTCATTGTAACAGAGGCTAACCTCTTAACTGGTGGTATAATGAGGGACTGGGTCCTTCAAAAAAACAAAACACTGCACAGTTGCTTTATTGATGTATAGGTTATAACACCCTAATAGCTAAAATGATGTATTGATATAAAAAAAAATGTTGTTTCTGCAAATTGCCTCAGCTGTGAAGGGGTTAACCTGATCAGCTTCTCCTGAACAACTGACAATAACATTTCTAAAGAGGAGTAATGAGATGCTGAGTTGCATACCAGATTTGTTATATTTGTGGGTTTTTATTTTTTATTTTTAGAATGGAGTGATTTCTTTAAAATAATTTGCACAGCACTGTAACCCAATTATATAAAAACAAGACCCTATACTAAGAAACTTGTACTGTGTTCATGAATATCGATAGTTTTCTTTATTTTATTTTTATTAGTTAGTGCCGGTACTTGATAAGTCACACTATATATATATATATATATATATATATATATATATATATATATATATATATATATATATATATATATATATATATATATAAAAAAAAAGCAAACAAGAAAAACCCATTTGAATTTCCTGACATTCTGTTACTGTAATTGAAGCTGACAGGTCCAGGCTGTGTCTAGGTTCTATAAATACTGATACTGAGAAGGCTTTGACACCTTGACATGTGAAAGTTTCATTTAATACCTATTAATCTCTTTCAAGCACTTACAGTAGAGGACAAGAAAACTCAGGACAGCATGTAATTGCACTGCTGGCTTCGTTTGAAAAACAAATCTGCTGTCTCCAATTAGCCACACCTAATCACTGTGAAGTCGCTTGATTTTATTTTTGTACTTTTAATCCAATTATCCTGTTAGGGTTCTATTAATAGAAAGGTTAATGCATTAGTGTCAGTTTGACACCCAGTACAATGGCAGGCTTAATACAGTTTTTGAACATATAATGAGATGCTCGAACTGCATATTAAACAGGTGTAGCCGCTGGGTAAAAATCTGTTGGCTGATTCAAGCACGCACTGTAAAATAATAATTTTACGCCTGTTACCCATCAAATTGGAGGTCCATTATATTACATGTTACACATCTGCAAACAAATGAATGTCAAAAATATTAAACAAAGGTCTCATCATAGTAATTAATGGGTAGATAGGGGTGCAGTGGATATTCTATTCTACGTTAAAAGAAGTTAAGATGACTGTTGACAGGTAGTTTAGTTGTAACACTCCATTTTAAGTGGGATTAACTACATAGTAGATACACAGATATTGCTATTGGACTAATATAAATGTTGCTAATGTCCAATGTTCTGGCCATGCATTAGTATCGAATGCATTCTAATATGCATGCTATTTGTAATAACAAAATTATTATTATTATTTGTTAGACGCCTTTATTCAAGGCGACTTACAGAGACTAGGGTGTGTGAACTATGCAACAGCTGCAGAGTCACTTACAACTACGTCTCACCCGAAAGACAGAGCACAAGGAGGTTAAGTGACTTGCTCAGGGTCACACAATGAGTCAGTGGCTGAGGTGGGATTTGAACCGGGGACTTCTTGGTTACAAGCCCTTTTCCTTAACCACTGGACCACACAGCCTCCTTAATGTTTTACTGCTGGTAAATATTTGTAGCCCAAACCAGAGAAACAAGTACGACCAGAAGAAAAGGACTTTATCTCCTGCTAAGGGCCATTTTATGCAGTCGAGTAGCTGAATCCCTCTTATGGGCATCCTATTGCTAGTAGAAAACAGATGCATTTTAAAATTAAGAGACCTATATTACGTACATGATGCACTTGAATAAGTCAGCTGACTTCCACAGTCACACATCGATCAATTGGACTGTGGTGAGGGCGACAGTGGTGTGAAAGCACAGGGCAATAATCCGATAAGCCCATTTACATTGCAAAAACCGTGCGTTGTTCTCAGTGTAGCCATGCCAAAAATGCCCATACAGCCAACTGCACCCAAAAAACACAGCAGCAGCCCCATGTCTTGCTTTGCGGTTTCTAGTCGCTTTTAACAAATTCCTTTCATTCTATGTTAGATAAACATCTGCTGATGATGGTGTGGCCCTCCTGGGACTGTTCTGTATATGAGATGCAAAACTCAACAGGATATTTCCCTGTATAAAAAAGGGGGGGGTTTTAAAGTGGCGCTCAGCTGAAAGAAGGGCAGATGGTGAGGGAGCATAGCGGCTTTTCAAAAAGATGACAGGGATACTGACAGACGATGAAAACAAACACCATTACCGAGGAACAGAGGAACTTCCGTGGTTTTCCAGCACAGCAACTCACAATAAAGTGTGACAAAAGCTCATCATTAAGGAAACACCAAGCCTTCCCCCTTGGGTCTCAGTATAACTCTGTATAATTGAGCCTGGTGTTTATCATAAACCATTTCACCTGTTGCAGTAATTGCCCATTAGGCGCCATTAGGAAGACCGGTAGAATTAAAGGAGCAGTAATACTAATAAGACTTTAAAAACATATTCCTTCTCATTTGCATGACAACATTGTCTCAGGTCCCTTAGTGTTTTGCTGTCCATGTTTTTTTTTTCTTCACTTTTTTTTTCACTGATGAAGCCTGTTAATCCTTCTACTACGCTGTTTAAATTTTCTGGCTGTGTTGGAGGAATTGGAGTCCCACCTGACCTCCTGGACACCATAGAAAGCCAGTGTTAGGCTCACGTGGGGGCCTATTACCTGTAACACAGGAAGTGAACTTACTGTATAGTATTGAGGCAGGAAAAACCTTCTGAAGATTTCCGACACAGTTTTACAGACTTGTGAACATGCTGTTTTGTTTATATAAGTAATTATATATATAAACCCTTAACTGTTTCCCCCTTTAAGCAGATGTTAATTAATTAGTAAAGTCATGCACCCAGGGGTGTTCAATTCCGGTCCTGGAGGGCCGGTGTCCCTCCTGGCTTTTGTACCAACTTTGACCTAAATTACTTAATTGGATCAATTATTACCAATTATTGGTCTAATTAAGTAATTTAGAGCACAGTTGGAACAAAAGCTGGGGACAAACCCTCCGGGACCGGAATTGAACACCCCTGCTCTAGAGTATTCGTAAAAATACTGGAGGTTTACTCGCTGGGCTAATTCCCAAGAGAGGAGACAAAACAAATGTGTACCATCCCTGCAACGTGCTTGTTCCAGACGCACATATCGAGTGCCACAGCTGGAGTTTACCCTGGAGATTCCAGGAATATATTTGGAATGTGACTCACCACTGCCAATATCTCTAATCAGGTTTGCAATTGATGATCCCCACCAACCCAAAGCCTCTAAAACAGCGGTCTGGTATTGATTGATTTTGAACATGTGAACCAAAAATAAAAAGTCAGTACATTCAAAGACATCAAGCCGCGGGGTTTTTTTTTGTGCCAGAACTGCAGAGTACAAGATACACTATGTAACCAAGATATAATTACTGCACAATAATTGCACACCAGATTACTGTATGGGAATAGTTTTATCCACGACATCAAAAATCATTTTAGGATGGAATTGAAAACTTGTGAAATGTCCCAGATTTATTTTTATAATAATAATAATAATAATAATAATAACCAGGTGCCTATCAAAAGTCATACACAAAGGTGGCTAATGATTTCTGGTATGACGATGAATATCATAGAGGCTGCATGTTCTTTTAGGCTCTGAAATGTCATAAATGTCATATTACCGCTACGTAATTGAATGGGGCATAGCTAATTAAACACATTCAACTTTTGAGAGCTGAAAAAAGTAATAATAATTATTAAATTCCAACTCACATGTCGGGCTCCTGGTTTTCTGTCTGTGAGCGTTGAGATTAAAATAGAAGAAATAAAAGGAAATCCAGGAGCATGGCGAGGGAAGGCTGCCAAGAGAGCGTGGCTGGAAGTGAAATAAGCGGAGTGATTAAGCCCTGGGGATTATTGACTTCACTTCCAGAGGCTGACGAGAGAGACACTGTTAGGAGCTGGGCAGGTGATTTCCACATGTCTCAGTGAGGAAGTCACATCAGTGGATCAGTGGTGTTGTTAGGACCCCCTCACCCCCCCTGCTTTTACAGATACTCTATTTGCACTTTATAGGTACTAGATTATATCAGCTTTATAAATAAGACATTATAGGTCACAGAGTTTTTTTAATATATGCCCCTTGAGTGTTTGAACCTGTACCAGGCTGGACTTGGTCTTTGTCAGATATCTTGACATTAACAATATTTCATAAATGCAAGACCTTATTCAAATATGTTTCTCAACAAAACAAAATGAGTTCTACCAAAGCACTTCAGAAAAACAATGTGAAGAGCTTTGCAGCTGCATTGATTTTTTTTGTACTTTTTTTTTGTTCTAGAGCAGATTTAGAATTCAGTAAAATGTGCAAGGCTTTGATTCAAGGACTTTGTATTGAAATGCAAGCATGTTCTCTCAGTACTGGTCTATTATAATGAATCCCACTTTATCCACTTCAGAGTTTTAAATGCATACGGATAGCGGTGCAGTAGATTGCAAAACACACTCAGTCCCACTTGTGCACCAAACCAGGGCTTGGTTTCCATTGCAACCAGGTTTCATTTCCAAAGAAGTGGATTTTATACAAGCAGTTTCAACTGCGTGCAATAGCAACCAAATATTTGCACTTAATGCAAGATGCAATGCAACTTTGCACCAACCAAACTATTTCATATTAAAAATCACCAAGAACAAATAGAGTATGAACAGCCTACCCTCTAAAACCTGTTCTTTTTCCAGTAATTTACTAATGTTCATAGTAAAGAGGCTGCATAGATGATACAAAAGCGCCTTTAGCTGATAATAGTAATTGTAATGACCAGAACCCTGCATTTCACAGACTGTTGTCTGTAAAGTGCTGCCCTTTCCAGAGTGCATTATTGTACCTACTTTCTGCTAAATGTCATCTGTCTCCTTTTATTTAAATATGCGCTGCAGGATAATGACGGAGAGCAGAAGAAACATTTCACCCTGACAGCCATGTAATTACTGTGTCTCGGTGTATTTATAGCACCAAATGGTGGCGAATTAGCAATGCTGTTGTATCTGTTTGTCTCTATGCGCATGAGAGCGACGGCACTGAAAAAAATTACAGGAAGCGCACAAAACAAAGTTCATACGCTGTGCAAGCTAATCTGGAGAACGAGCCTATCAACCTGTGCTTAATTACACTGATTCTAAAGCAGCTTTTTTGTTTTAAAAACTTTTCAGATTAAAAAGAACACACTTTTGTTAAAAGATATACCAAAGAAGGCTGCTCTAACAAGAAATAAAGTGCACTGAAAATAGGAACAATAACTTGGAAAATCAACGCCCTTGATGTATTAGCCAGTACACACTGACACACTGCTTATCCATTCTGTTATCTATGTTAGTGCTACTGTATCGGACCAGTGCATTGTGCCATATTTGTAAAAAAATATAAGTGTGCTAGATCTGCCAGGGTTTCTATACACTGTGATTGTAATGGGTTTTCAATGGGATTTTTCTAACTTTTTCATAAGAGTTGGAGGCTGGAATACTTTAAAATATCCGTGACAGCTTAGACTATATTGTGCATTTATGTTTTTTTGGCATTTAAATGTTTTATGGTGTTGTATGTCCTATCAAGCTTCTGCTAAACAGGGCTTTCTGGGAAATCAGTTAAATGTGTGAAATACCTGAAAAATAATGACATCATAATTACAGTTCATGCAAATTCATGACAGCACTGCAATAGTTATTGGTTTAGTGTTCAATCTTATTTCCTAGCCAGAAGGTATTAATGTAATAAAAAATGCACACCCCCAGGTACAACAGCGAGTGTTTTTCGGGTCTCCATTTCAAATATAGGGACCCTTATGTGCTGTTCCTGTCCATCCGTCTCATGGTCTGATTGTGGCAGTTGTATGTGTGACCTGCTATGCAAATGTATTGTGGTTTGTTCTTTTTTCTGCTATGTACTGTACAGTGCTTTGCGATACTTTTGTATAAAAAGCGCTATATAAATGCAATAAATAAATAAATAAAGGATGATAGGAATGTAACTTGGAATTGGTGAGCATTTCACATTTCGCAATACATTATCATATTATGAAAAGGGAATCAAATAGCCCTGTACAGGATTAGGACAGATCCAATAACATCTAGATTTCTTATAAGGTAGGTGGCACGTGAACGCATCTGCCCTCTATTCCATGAACTCGTATACGTTTTTCTTGCACTAGAGAATTAATTTGCAAATGTGATTTATATGATTTTAATACAAACCAGTGCTGAAAAATGAAAGAGGAGTTTAATTTCCTGGTAAGCCTTGGCTGAAGCAGATTGAAGAATTCTATATAATAAACTTCTGAGAGAACATCAAGTGGGCTCAAGAACTCTGAGAATGGGAATTTAAAATGGAAAGGTTAGGGCTTCCCTGATTAAGCACAGGTAAGCATGGGAAAGCCCTGTGAGGTATGGTGAGGCATATTTTCCTTTTTTTTAAAACATGGCAAACCATGGGAAACTATAGTAAATGCACAGTATAATCATGGGAAAAGCATGGAAAAACAGCTCAATTACTGTGTAAATATAGCATGGCAAATATTTATATGGGTAATACATAGTCTGCATTTATGGGGGCTGGGTCAATATTAAGGGTTAGTTGGGTAGGTAACCAGGCAGACAGGCAGACACTCACCTGGGGAGGTGTTCTCCACATGCAATATGCCAGCGGTACACATCTTGAGCTGTTGGCAAATAAGTGTTGCCACAGGTTAGAAATATTAGGCAGTTTAAAGACTTCACTTTAACCATATGCACTTGATTATGTGGCTGTTTCTCATTATATATTCCCTGACTGCATTCTTGCATTTAAACTTGTACTGGTTATTCATTATAACACATAACATGTTTGGTTCCTAAGGACAGGCGGGTGCGCATTGCCATCAGTGACAATGGCAGCCAGGGGGGAGAGTGAAGTAGGAAAGGGATTTCCATCTAATTATAAGTAAAGGGAATTCTGACACTGTAAGACCTGCCAGGTCTCCATTGTTACTGTCAGACGGGATAATCCCATTGAAAAAGCATTACACATTTAAACACAATCTTTTCCACTTGATTATGTACAAAAGCCACCCTGCAACATTCCCAGCATTAAACAGATCGCTCTGTCCCTGCGATCGCACCCTTAGAAAGGTTTACCATAGTAAAAGCATAGCAAAGTGTAATAAAGCATAGTGAAAGCATGGTAAAGACCAGGAAGGTGTGGTAAAGCATCAAAAATAAACACGGGGAAAGGGAGAGCAAGGTTACATATTGCAAAATTAAAATTTTACAACCCATACAACTGTAACTTTGTCTCCTAATCGTTCCTAATAAAGTGTTATATACAGCATTGCTGGCTTATACACACTGATGCGAGAGTGTCTCCTCCATATAATGTACCCCATTGGACTGGGCAAGTGGAAAAGTATTGCCCTAGACTTTATACTTATTAAAATGTCAGATATGGGACTACTCCAGCCATCCAGTGACTGCAGGAGAAAAAATTCAATTTAGCATCATCAAAACGAGGGACATATACCTGATTTTAACAACAACAACAACAACAACAAAACTTTTAAAACGGACTGAAAATTAAATGTTTAATTGGAAAATTGAAACTAAGAAAACGTATTGGCAGTGTCACTAGAAAAAAAAATACAATTTTCATCTCTGAAATGTATGTAAATTTAAGGTTTTGCAGGGCAACTTTTTGAACTGCAGAATTTACACAAACTGTTTTAAAATATCTACACACACACACACACATATATATTATTGCAATGCCAAACTGAATAGTTTTACTGTACTGTAATAGTAATGTTTATATATATATATATATATATATATATATATATATATATATATATATATATATATATATATATATATATATAAACACAATTGTTTAATAAGTACACAAATATGCATGAATTTGTAAACATTGTGTTGTAAAGTATGTTTCTCTGCTTGTTTATCTCTGTGCTAAAGGTACAAAAACACTGATGCTTCAGGTATGTCGAGGAGTCTTTTTCTTCCCAAGCAACTCACCTTCGGGAAAAGGAGCGCCCCGAACTTCCTGTGACCATATAAGGTACAAGCCGAGGGCAAACACGTGAAAAAAACCGTGAATCAATCGATGAGAAAATAAAACAGTTGCGCGCTGTTACTGCGAAGTCTCGAATGGTCCAGAAGGACTCTTACTCGCATCACTTTGGCAACCACAAGAAGACATTCACGTCATTCAGCGCCCGCATCTCCTTGGCTTAGTAATATTTTTGAAGGTGTCTGAGAAATAACTGAAGTACACGCTTAACAGGTGGGGGCTTCTGTTTTACTTAATTACTGTACAAAATGAGATGCTTACAAGCTGTGTGTGAACAAGTTTAGTTATTTAAAAAAAAGTTAATATCTTGCTAAAAGCATATTGTATGTTTGCTTGAAACGCTTTTTTTTTTTTTTTAATAAACTGTTGATTGCAATACTAAAGCACTAGCCAAAACCTAAGCGTGATGCGTGATGAGAGCTAATTACTATGTGGTAGGGGTAGATAAATAAAAAAAACCCGAATGGAAATAGCTGGGGATATATCTTTGCAATGTCGGCTGCATAGTTTGCCATGGGAATTGTTTAAATATAAACGCCTGTTGAATGCACCAGTGTTATGTGCTTTGTGCAAAACCAGTGGCTGCTTTAGTGATTGCATTATATCAAGGAATGCGTTTTAATAAATGTGCATGGTTTTTAAGTAACACACATTTAAATTGCTTGCTGGCTGCTGCACACTGCTGTAGGTTGATGTTGGCGACGTAATTCATTTGTAAATAGCAGCATATTTATAATACATGACGTGCAGCTTTGTTTATTCTCCTTGGACAATAAAATGACTTGCAGCATATTAGGGTAAGTTTGCAGGTTTGACAATAACTAAATCAGGTATCGCCTGTTACGTTCTCTGCTCGCATACACAGAACCGTGTTATGGGGCTTATGACTCCAATTTATTTAGATTGAAGTTGTTTTCAGAAACTGTCTGTGTTAGCTAAAATTGAAAAAACACAGCTGGGGGGCTTAGATAGGAATGACCCACTTGAAATGTCTTTCTTGCCCCGGAGTCTGGGGCGTGGGGTCAGTCTGCATTTAGAATACCGTACTTCATTGACCATATGACCACTCGCTGGTTACTGAGAACTGATCCTGTTTGCTGAAGAGGGGGTTGTCAGTAAAAGCGAGTGCGCAGTGTTGGTGGAAACGTCTACTGATCTTTAAGTTTTAAATATTATTTTCGGAGCTGGTGAAAGGTGTTGGAATTGGCATTCACAGGTGTTATGCGAAATAGGGTCCCTGAAAGTATTTTATTATTTTTATTATTATTATTTTGTTTATTTAGCAGACGCCTTTATCCAAGGCGACTTACAGAGACTAGGGTGTGTGAACTATGCATCAGCTGCAGAGTCACTTACAACTACGTCTCACCCGAAAGACTGAGCACAAGGAGGTTAAGTGACTTGCTCAGGGTCACACAATGAGTCAGTGGCTGAGGTGGGATTTGAACCGGGGACCTCCTGGTTACAAGCCCTTTTCTTTAACCACTGGACCACAAATACGGTCTCCAACAGAATTGTGTCCCATTGCAAATTACATTACAACGAAAGTCACATTGTACAGTTTGGCTTATAACCTTATTTATTCATACTTGCCAAAATTTGTAAACTGTCCAGCGGGACGCTTGTCCCGAGTGGATGGTCTTACGCTTCATACACATGGGAGGGGTCATACGCAAAAAACACTCATTATCATACCATAGACGTATTTGTAGCGACTGTAAACACAACCACCAAAACCTACTTAAATATTTTAGGGCAGACAAAAAGGAATATTAATATATGCATATGTTTTGCTACTGATAATTACTGGGATACTCTAACAACGATTTCAAAACTGCTGCATTCACAATACGCACACTTTTCTGTTTGGTGGATAAACCCGATCACGCTGTGTTTGCCCACCCGACTACAAACCTTCCAAAATGAACTTGGCTGTTTATCTCCTTAAACTTATTTGAAGAGGTCCACTGGCATAACCATTTGGGTATTTTCGCTCCGATAAATAAAAGAACACATCTTCCATAGAAAGTCGTTATTTTATCGACTTTTACGTAATTTACAATTCCCAGGCTAAACCATGAAACGAGACCGTTTTTTGCAGTCGAGATTCAAAGATGGCATTCAACATAAACTAGGCATGCGCATGCGCAGTGAGGCGCGCTGATTACAAATAGGACTCATTTTCTAAATAGGGTCTCCGGCAGGACACAACACCCGTGAAGTTCTTAAATTCACCTGCAGAGGCAGGGCAGGGCCATGAGGGAGATCAGTTCAGCCCAATGCACCCCTCTTAGGGGGCCATGCCTCTATATTGAAGAAGTAGCTGAGACCACCAAACTCATTTCACTTGTGATCTAGTCAGATTTGATCAACATGCACCGCCTTGGTTTCATAATCCCTGTATTTCTAGTGGTGCCCACCAGATAGCCGTGGATAGCTAGCATGTTAATGAAATCCAGGACCCCAGTGCTGTAAAGACAGGGATGGAAATAGGGCTCCCGTTGCACAGCAGTTTGATCCATTCCTGGTTTTGCTATGACTTTAATAACACACCCCTGAGCTTGTTACTTATGCATTGTAGCTAATCAAGCTCGTATTAAAGCCTGGAATGGGTGACACTGCTATGCAATGGGAGACTTATTTCCATCCCTGAAAATGTTCTCTAACAATCTAGTTGGGTATACAGTAGGTTGATTAAATCATTCCCATAGGCACCTATCAATATATCGTTTTTTTTATTTTTTTTTATTTAGTAGACTGTGCATGTCTGGATTGGAAGCATTGTATACTTCCAGCACAAAGCTGCTTTCTGAAGTCACAGTGGACTGCAGGTTACAGCTCCAGTATTACAGGTTACAGCTCCAGTATTGTTCATGCCAATTGATGTCACCTCTTTAAGATTACTCGCATCCTCTTTTGATATGCTGAGAATTTTAAACAGTCCGCTGCAGCCCTGGCTTCTGCCCTCTGACCTGTTTGCTATTCCGAGATTCAGTTTTACGAAGCAGCTCGTTTTATAAAGCAGGGATGTGTGATGGAGCTGAGTCATCTCCAATCTAGTCCATTCCAGAATATAAAGAACTTGAAACTGGCAACTGGGTGTTGGACAACTGTGGACCGCCAGGACAGCCTGCAAGGTGTGCTGGGATATTTCCTGAAGTTGGGTTGGTGGAATGCACCAGTTATTAATGCAGTCTTGAATACAGCAGCACCTGCCCATGAGAGCCTGCTAGCAAAGTCTGTGAGATACACTGTCTTCAAACTGGTCTAAAACAGGGAGATGCAACTTCTATATATCATGGAAATCTTTTCAGCCACACTTTCAGCAACATCTCTGGTCTGATTATTCTACAGTGTATCCACACAAAACTCTGCATTTAACAGAGAGTGTTTGATTTCAAGCATACATTTGATTCAAAATGCAAGCTCTCATAGACCGCACCAGGTGCAGTTGCCTTTGTTTTGCTTAGCTTTTTTTTTTTTTTTTTTTTTTTTAGCTATGCGCCGTTCTTTAATCTAATCAGCTGCGGCATGTCTCCTTTTCCTTTTTATCTGTCCCTAACTTGTTCCTCCCTCACTTTGATTTCCCAGCAGCTAGCGCTGTTTGAACCCAGCACAGCAGATGAGCATTTCCTCAGAATGGTCCTTTGGGAAGCCATTTCAGCAGGAGACTGTTGGGGGACGTGTGGCAAAAATAACATGAACAATAAGTGTCTCTTGTCCTGCTGGGGGGGATACATAACGAGAGCGGTTATACATGTAGGTATTTTTTACACGTTAAAGCAGTAATATTAGACTAATGGTTTAGGGACACTGAAATGTCCTCTCAGTTGATTCGTTCGGGCTTCTCGTGAAGTGGCTCATCTGCCTGGTGCTCATGCCTCACGCTTAGCAGCAGTTTGAATTGTGTTGGATGAGATTCTTGGTGTATGTCTGCCAGTGAGCTGTGCAGTGAAAGAGCACTTAAACTGGCAAGCAACAGCATGTTCCATCTTACTGTGTGAGAGGAACCACCAAGGATTACTACCAAGAGTCACAGAGGAAAGCTTCTCACAGTCTTTATTACGTTACCTACACAGCGATTCACCTCTCTGTCTGTAGCCTCAGAGCAATGTGTCCAAGTGATTTTATAACCAGCCTGTAGATCTTTTTATTTATTTAATTTTCTTGCAAACTTTCCAAAGCCCTTTGTGCTGATTTCCACTCGCTGTGTCTCCTTTGAGTCAGGTTATTATTCCCCCACGGGAGGATGCATCTCCCTGGGTGCAGTATTTTCACCCTTACGTTTTTACATGTGCCTCACCGCCTGTCGAATTGTGATGAAACCTGGTGAGGACATTCCTTAGCACAAGTTATTGAGGGTTTCTGAATCCTCTAAGTACGACTCACCGTATGGTTTATATTTACACAGTCCATTTGTACATGTGCGTACCGTGGGTGTAAGTCACGTGATGTCATGTTTCATGAAACTGACACGAGTTCTAATTGTGTTCTGACAGCAGTGGTGGGGGATGTGTATGGTTCTGACGTGCTTGTTATTCGCTGGGACTCTAAAAACACTGTTCACATGCAGTAACTTGATCTTGTAAAACAGTAAGTGATGTCAGCAGCAGCCACGTACAGTAATTCTAGAACCATCTGGCAAAGTGTTGATTGAATCATTCCACCCAAACTAAAAGCTGTTTATTATAATTTGGAAAAGTATAATTTGAAACAAGCAAATCAGCTAAACACGGGTGTACCAATTGCCCCAGTCTTCAGTTACAGGTTAATTTAAACGCACTTCAAAACATTTCTGGCTGGTTTACTGTCACAAAACTGATGCAAAACAGAAAGGACCTTTGATTTAATATGGCCATATGCTCAAGAGTATTCATCAAAGCTTTGTGACACTCGCCAAAGCCGTAGGAATGCCAACAGAAGCATGCAAAGACCTTCATTAACAGAGCACTTTTTTAGTGCAGTAATAAACCCACAACCACACTGTTTCTTCCTAGCGCCATCTGTGTTATCAGTGCAGGCAAAGCAGTATCTGGCTGGTGATAGAGAACCTCACAATACAAATAACTACCTCAGCTTGTCTACTCGCTGCTTGGTAGGTATTGTATTACCCTTTGACTTCTGCCTTTCAACAAAAAAAGAATTCCAGCTATATAATCAACTGCTTCTAGGCTTATTTCGTGTTTTTTTTTTGTGTTTTTTTTAAGTGAAATGCAATGCACTTTGCAATAACTTTGTTTCAGTACTCCCTCGCCTATTTCCATAATTTAAAAAATATATATACTGATGCACAAAAGAAATGCAATACACAGGTCTAGTGGATTGAATCAAATATTTTAAACATAGATATCAAACAAGATCACAGAAAATCTGAACAAAAATACAGATCAAAGAATCAAGTTTTCAGTATGAAATGTGACACACTGTCAAAATTGAAACGTTACAACGTTAGCATCGGGTATGACCAGAAAACTGTTGCCTCAAGGACTTCGTCAATGTATCGCTGACCAGTAAAGAGCTGTGGGATGTTCCGCTCTTCATGTGCAGCTGCAGCCAGCTGGTGAAGGTTGGCTGGTCACGGTTGTCTCCTGTGGATGGCGCTGGTGATTTGGTCCCACAGATGTTCTATTGGACTCGGGTCAGGAGAAAAAGCTGGCCAAGGCAAGACCTTGACATTGTTTTCTTGAAGCTGTGCAATTGTAATCATAACACTTTGTTGTCTTGCATTGTCCTGCTGGAAAATCGACACTTCTGGACTGGCTTGCTGGAACGGAGAAACTGTTGCCTCAAGGACTTCATCAATGTATTGCTGAGCAGTAAGGTTGCCCTCAATCTGCACCAAAGGCATTCTTGTGTCAAAGGAGATTCCTCTCCACATCATCACACTTCCATCGCCCCACCGGTTGGCTTGAACAGCGCAACAGTCAGCACTCTCACCACAACGTCTCCACACACGTTGTCTTCCATCAGGTCTGTCAAGGGCAAAACGGCATTCAGCAGTGAATAAAACACTCCACCACTCTCTCTGCCACCACCTCAGATGTTCCCTGGCCCACAGAAGATGGAGCTTTTGTCTCTTAGCTGTCAACATGTTACCCCTGAAGGCCCTCTGAGCATGCAAATCATTTTCATGCAGACAGCGAGCTACACTCGTGCTGTAGCCCCTGCAGTCTGAAAACGATTCCGCAGATGGATCAGTCGGATGTGACGGTCCTGGGCTGGTGTGGTGACCCTCTGCCTTCCAGGACGTGGCCTGTCCCTAACAGAGCCGGTTTCCTGGTTTCTCTGGACTAGTCTGCTGATTGTTGAAGCAGAACATCTCATTCTCTGAGCAACTTCACTCGCAGACAGGTCGCCTTCAATCATGTAGATAGCAACCAGGCGATCTTCATTACTTTCGCTGTTCTTGCGTTGATTAAAATCATGTCTTTTTGAATGGCTATTTATACAGATTCTTAATCAACTCATTTTGGCAATTTTAACTCAACTCAAATATCAAACACTGAGCACCTGGCATTTTTATGAAATCACATTACTTGAGCTCAGTATTTTGTTACCCCAACGAATAATACTACTCAAACAATCCACAAACCTATCTGCTCACTGTTTAAAATGTAAACAGCATTATGTATGTGCCCAATGAGCTATTGATGCAAAACTTAGACTGTTGGGTTTTCTTTGTGCATCAGTATATATAATTACACTGCCTGTCATGTTGGAGATTAGGAATTAGGGGTTGAATTGGCAGGAACAATGATGTACAAACACAGCCTTCGTCATGTTTGATATTGAGACAGTGGTGTGAGAGGCAGCAGCATTGATGAGCCTGATAAAGATGTTTATTCACAGTAACTGTCTGTGATATGAATACTGTGTGACTCTGCAAACAGCTGTGTCTAAGATGCAACAGTATGCTTCTGCTAGTAATATTTACTGAAGTGTTGCCATGGTTACCTCGGCGACTGGGGCAAACAATGTCTCTAATAATTATATATGGTAATACCCACTTAAGTGGAATTTAATAAAGTTGTGCAGATATTAAAATCCTGGGCCGTCGTATTTCCATTAAGGAGGGCTTTGTTTTTGGGGGGCCTCATCTGTAGGGACAGGCTGATGCTAAAATGCAAAAAAAACCCAATATCCTTTAATATTGTTTGGGAGCACAAAGATATTATCAGAGAAATTAATAATAAAAAATATATCAACCATGTATGTTGCAGTGGTAACCCTTTTTAGCAATGTAGTTATAAACACCAGTTTCCTTTGTCAAGAGACAGGTGAAAACAAGTTCACGCTTAGACATTCCAGCTCAAGTGGACCAAAAATGATTGGCATTCAAGGATAGACTCACCACAGACAGGACAGATGCTCACCCTGTGTAAAAGGGGACGATGGTCACGTGACTGAACGACGGGTAAACCATGCCCCTGTGGTTAGAACCAGACCACCATGGGGACTTCAGGCAAGCCGTCTCCTAGGGCTCGTTACCACCAGGTGGCACTGCAGCTGATAAGTGTTAAAGACAGACTCTTATCAGCTGGTCCTGAACGTCAACGCTCATCATCTGAGCTCCATGCTACTGTGTGTGTTTGTAAAGCATGGGCACATGTTGCCTGACAACTGTTCAGTCTGGTATTTGATTATTTCCTCTTAAGAAAAAAAAGAGGGATAATGTTTCTAATTAATTTTGAATGCTAGAGAAACATGATTATTAACTGAAGCTAAAACCAATTATACAAATCCAGCTGTCCTTTAGGAAAGAGAGACAACGGTTGCTTTACTTAAGGATTTAGTGTTTGTTGAAATTAATATTTAAAGACTTAAATATATATTTTATTGCCAATGGAAAGCAAATCACTGCCCCCCCTTTCACAGGGCTGAATACAGAACACCTGCTTCCTGTTAATTCATCACATCCTGTGCTGTAGGTCACACAGTCTGGTTGCTGTTGAAATAAAAAGGCAACATACAATCCTACTGCCTCTTCGTTGCAGAATGCTAGTTTACTATCCTGCGGTCGTTGGGTAAAAAGTGAAAAGGAACTCTTTGGGTAAACACACGTTGAGCTTTGTGAATAGGGGTCCGTTATAAGATCGCTTATCTCAACCTGAGCAAACAGCACACACCTCCTCTGTAGGGTCTGTCTGTAGACTAGCCTCCTGTCACAGGCTGTTCTCCTCATCCCTGAAGTATTCCCTGAATGAATCCACACTCCACACAATGTCGTTAAGTTCTCCTGAACTGTGCTTAAATAAGTCTGCAGCTATTTAAATGCGTTGGAGCAGGAAGTAATAATATCCGTCAGCTTATTGCTCAGTTGCATTTCTTTTTGCTCTTTGTGTAGCTTTAGGTGCTCATATGATATGTTGACCTGGGTGCACAAGTTAGTTCAATGGTGCATTGAGATCTGACTTGTACAGAGCCCTCTTTCACCCAACATTTTCAATTTCTTCAGAGAAGTGTGGATACAAGAGGCTTCACTGTACATTATTTGTTTATTTAACAGACGCCTTTATCCAAGGCGACTTACAGAGACTAAGGTGTGTGAACTATGCATCAGCTGCAGAGTCACTTACAACTACGTCTCACCCGAAAGACGGAGCACAAGGAGGTTAAGTGACTTGCTCAGGGTCACACAGGGCCTCCTGGTTACAAGCCTGTTGCTTTAACCACTAACCATTGAAATAAATTAATAAATTAACCGCACGTGGGGGTTGATATGAAGTGTTTTCACAATAAATTCGCCTGCACCTGTAGCTGCGCTGCGATGGAGTAGTCTTGTTTTTTTAATTGCTCTCGTTCTGAGCAAGGCCACTCTGGTAATCCATAAGGGGCGAGTGTTCGTGAAACATAATGCTCATTTATTTGGTAGGATGACCGTCTTTTGTGAGGAGAGCTGTTTTAGTATTATTGTGTAGGGGTTTATCTGCTTAGAATGTGCTCCTGAACTAAAGGTCAAGGCTCATGTGGGATTGAAGAAGCAGTACCATCAGGTGATCTGTCTGTCTCTCCCGAGCTCACAGCAACAGCAGCAGCATTGCTTTCATTTCTTTCACACATGATTGCATGCAAAATCTGTATTAGTGAGTCAGTAGTGTAGTAAACTAGGACAACACCCAGTAAGCTGCAAAATGACATGCGCATCTTCATAAACACTCGTGGGTTACCATTAGAATGTACCCTGGTGTTGAACTGTGCAGTGGGTGGCATTAGAACATTCTGTAGAATATCTCCCTATTCTCTGACCGGCATAGTTTTTAGCATGCTTCATCTGAGGATTTCACACTAAGGGGGCTTGTATTTCACTGCCAGTGAAGCTTTTGGCTATTTTACATTTTTGTTTTGAGAATTTTTTTCCACTTCTATTATTGCTACTCCTGTTCAGTAATGAGACTGACCTCTGGCAATGCCCAGATTAGAATCAAATCAGCAGTCTTGAAAGAATCTATTTCGTAGTGTGTGGAAATGCAATTATAATAGTTTCATAGGCAGGGTAACACTGATATAAAACCAAGAATGCCAGCAGTGGACAGCATATTGTGGAATATTAAGAAGTATTATGACAAGAGTCGGCGCTTTCATATTTTTAGAAACGTTTCTACTAGAAGACACTGAGAAGGACTTTTTTTAACTAGCATGAGATACTGGTCTATGTTGTTTACGATGGAACACAAACGCCACACTGGGATGAAAATAATAAATATTAGTTCTTTATCGAGTCATACATCCAGAATGGGCAGCACCATGCAACTGGCAAGCAGTACAATTACGCATACCCAGGGAAAGAAGAAAAGAGTCTGGTGTGGGTTCATTGCGTTGTGTTCCATAAACACTTCTGATTTTTTTTTGTCTGTGTGCATTCTGCGTGGCAGGGAGGGAACAGTAAGACCTGGAAAGAGGTATTCATTCATAACTCCTAATTGTGAAGGCATCCTCCATGTATGCGAGGCAATGTTGACTGACCCCTGCAGATCAGTGGTTTACAGCCTGGTCACAGCGGCACACCCCGATACACTATAAACAATATATGAAAGACAGCATTTTAGTATTTCATTTATAAAGAAGAAAAAAAGTATAGCTGGCCTTTTTGCACAGAGACATATAATCAAAATGGTTTAGAGTGAAAAGATACCGACCACAAAGCTGTGTTCTCTAAATTGGCAGTCGCTATGACATGTTAATTTGTGGTTTGTTTGTTTTGTTTTTTTCCTGCATTGCTCTCCAAAGCACACAGCATAGTAAAGTGGTCCCTAACTGCGTTCGTGAAATGTTCCTGTAAATACAATGCTGTTCAAATGCTAATCGGGTTATTATTCTCCATAAGCAACATGTTTAGGATTTATTTATTTATTTATTTTTGTGCATTAGTACTCTGTTCATTGGAAGTGGAAATGTGTTCTCTGTTTCGTCAGTTCTGGCCAGCTGGGTTTTAAAATACGCAGGTGCATTTCTCACCCAGATTAAAGAACCGGGACTAGGTTTAAAAAAGCACAAAGTAACAGGACGGTAGAGAACATAAAGCAGAGTGTTGGTATAAGCAGACAACATAACATAGCACTCAGTAAGGCAGTGGAAAGTAGCCAGTGGTTATTTGATTTAATAGTTGTTTGTTTTTTTTGTTGACATGAGTTGCTTCCTAGTTTACTATGAAGCAACAGAGTTGAAAGGTCACAGAAGCACATGAGTTTTCAAGTGTAGGAAGCAAGACTACTCTTTTTATTATAGTTATTGGATTTATAACCCTGGCCGGCAGTGGTGGCAAACAAGAACCCCAGCAGAGATCTCCATAGAATCCATCACATGGGGTTAAAATGACCTTCAGGAGACCAACGTCTGCTGTACTGAAAGAGACTAGCAAAGCAGATCCTGACCCTGTGGTTTCACAGCAGAAATGAGGGGAAATGGTTTTTATTCAGTCATAAAGTTAACTTTACTGTATGTCTGCAGTGGCCTCCCCTTTGGGAAGCAGTGACTTGTCTTGTTCTGTCTGATCTAAGGTGAAGCACATGGCAGACTGCTGGCTTCTGCTCTGTTTGACTGTTGTTTTGGTGTTTATTCCAGTGTTTATTTGTATCCTTGCTGTGTTATAGAACACAGGGTACATATTGTTCTGTTATGCAGCTGCTGGAATGCATAGCCCAAAAAGAGTTTGGACTGTTTTTCACAGAGGTCTGCATGTGTCCATTTTCTGAAGAGAGTTCACACAAAAACAAATTCTGGTGTTTGACTTTTCCTTGAAACTCCACCTCAAACATCTCTTTAGTTCTCTTATAGGTGTTTTCCTTGACACTCTTCCACAAACCTCTCTTTAGTTCTGTTATAGTTCTGCTGCTTCACTAGACAAGAATGCCAATCTCACTGCTTTTACTGAATACAGAATGCAGGTCTACGGATGCCATTTGCATTACAAATCCATAAAAAGAGTCAGGTGATTTGCACAAGATAAACAAGACAAGCACTTCTTTAAGCCCATATTACTCTGTATATTTTATACATAAACAATACATAAACATTGGTTAACATTCTTTTAATTGTTACATAATAGAACATCTGTTTTTTGTTTTTTTTTGTTTTTTAATGAATCATTTCGATTAGTAAGTGGCGAATCTGGAACTGGGGATGTAGTTAGCCTGCCAGCACCACTTGACGTTGCCATTGTGCTAAGTATATCATGCTTTTTATTGTACTGTGAAGGATCACCTGAAGGATTAACGCAAAAAATGATATGTATTCTCTTGCCTGACCTTGTAAAGTCTTGTTTCCCTGGATGGACCTGTAGCCATAGCGACGGATCTATTCCGATAATAAATCGGACCGTGGCAGAGAAGAATGCTTTGCGTTGTAATTCCAATACTGTAAAGTGCTTCAACAAGCTTTCTGGCAATTCTTTTTTTTTTTAATTTAGCTCTAGCCTTGGTAATAATGAATACACTTTGTAAATTGAAGGCCATGCAAGGAGGAAATGAAAACTCTGCGCGTTGGCAAGTTTAATTTTATATTTTATTATTGAGAATCTCGATCCAATTATTTTTCTCTTGCTGCAAGCTCATAGAACTTAATCAAAGTTAAGTTTAGAGCACCTAATTAGTCAGCTTTTCAAGTGCTCCATGAACGATTTCAAATGCTTGTAGAAAATGTTTGAACTTGTACTACCCATAAAATCAGAAAGACCTGGTGAACAGCAATTACAAACCGTGAAACTTCCACGGCACCAGCTGGCTTTGTGGCTGCCACTTTCCATTGCTGCAACACTGAAGTTTATGTCTTTATGACCGAAGGACACACACAGTCATTTTCTGGTGCATCACGGGAATAATACCCCCTGAATCGGTAATGGATTAAAAATGGCCAATTATTTCTAACTGCAGTTTCTAGTTTTTTTTTAATGTTGTTGGCGCATCAATCCTAGTCCTTCTTCTTTCATTGATTTACTTAAATGTTCTGGTGAAAATGAAAGGGCACAGGGAAACAAGACTGCAACTGAGAACTGAAACTTCTGTGTTTGTGTCCTTTACTTGAAACCAGCCCAGAGAATGATGTGCTACATGCAACGCTATGGCAGATACAACTGCAGTGCTTAGCAACAGCCTCTTTTCACTTGGGATTCCCTTCAACTTGATTGACGAGCCCTTTCTGAATCAAAACTATTGGGTGTGATTTATTTTCCTTTTTTTTTTTTTAAATTCTGCTGCTATTTATTGAGTGTGCTATTTGGAGGGTTCTTGGCTGGCATTATTGCACAGCTTATTTAAATCTACAGGTATCCCCTGTCAGAACCACTCTTATTGTATACAGTATTTCAAATGCATGCTGGAAAACCAGGTAGAACTGTAGGCTGAAGCTGCTTAATTTGTTTGTTTGTTTGTTTATTTGTTTATTGTATTTATTTATCAGGGACACACACAATTATAGCACAAGTGTCACTTACATGACACAAGATGCATTGCATTTTCAATTTAGCCAGCAGGCTAATTTCCATTGACAGTCCCTGGGCAGACATTGATGACAACTGCAATAAATCCCCATATTACTTTTACTCTAAACTGTAACAATAAACTCCTGTTGTATGTATTTTTAATCAAATATCCAACATTAAAGTCATAAATTACCTATTAAACGTGCATAACAATCAGAAGCTTATCAAGTTACAGTACAATTTATAGAATATAAACATCCAATATACACAATTCAAGAACATTAATGAGTGCATAATTGATTATGTTTCAACCATGCCTTAAGTTTATTACAAAATATTTTAAAATCCCTTAAAAGCTTACTTTCTGAAGGAAGTGAGTTCCAGAATAAAGTACCAGTTATATGAGAGAGCTGTTTGGGCAAATGCTGTTCTACGGCTTTCCACTTTACAGTTCCCACATACAGCTTCCCTTGTGAGCCTGTTAGTATGTTCAGAGAGCTTTTTCATGAATTCCTTTAAGGGTGGAGTACATTATCCATGCACAGTTTTAAATACCATTTTCGCATAAGAAAAGTTGACATAATTATCAAAACTCAGCAATTGGCACTTATCAAAATGTTACAGTGATGGTATCTCACAGGTTTTTTTATCCAAGATTTTTAGAGCTTGCTTATAAAGAGAACCTATTGTTTTAATCACTGATTCACTTGCTTGAGACCAGGAGGTAATACAATATGATATATGTATAAAGACCATAGTGTGCATGAATAGTTTAGCAGCTTTGGTGGTTAAATTATCCCCGATATGTCTAAAATTTGCTAAGTTCATTTTAACTGTCCTACTAACCTTTTCAATGTGCCTATCAAATTTCAATAATAATTCCTAAAAATGTAACCTCCTCAATAACTTCCCCATCAATTTGGACATTGAAATTACTAGTCCTTAATTGTCTTATGGAGATACACATACGAACATTTAGAGTCAAACATGAAAAATTAAGCCAGTTGGATATATTCTTCATATGCTCTGTCAATGTAGAAGCTGCCTCAGTGTGGGTTTTTGCAGATACATATATAACTGTGTCATCAGCATACATCTGCAAACCTGCACCTGGGCACGCCTCAGGGAGGTCAATAATATACATACTAAAAAGTAAGGATCCCAACACCGACCCCTGTGGGATTCCAGCAACACATTTTCTAAAAGGCAATTTAACATCGTTAACTAAAACACACTGGGTCCTGTCCTTTAGATAGGATTCAACCCATCTCAATTTCAGTTCTGAAAAATTGAATCTGTATAATTTAGAGAGAAGAACATGGTGGTTAACTGTGCCAGATGCCTTCTGAAAGCCCAGAAACACAGCCCCAACCAGACCTCCTTTATCCAAATTTGCTTTTATCTTCTCTAGAGAAAGCAATTTGCAGATTCGGTAGAGTACCTGGGTCTAGAACCAAACTGTAATGAATGCAAAACATTTCCAGACTCCAAATGCTCTATCAACTGACCAGCTATTACCTGTTCTAAGACTTTAGATAATATTGGAAGAATACTGATCGGTCTAATTGCATTCAGTTGTGCAAGACAAATTAAATCCCAGTCTAATTGAAAGCGGTTTTCCATCTTGAGAGGGCCATTTTGTCAGAATACCACTCTGAGGGACATTTAAGTATATTTTGGAATATTGGATAAACATTGCATGCAGGCAATTATTGAAAGAATTATGTGGAGAATTATAGATGGAACAGTCAGGTGGCGGTTAATTACTGAAGGGTTGCAATTGTCTGCTCAATCATTCTAGTTGTTGCAAGCTTTTGTCAGACTTTACTTGCGTTCTGTGGATGGGGGGTGTGGGGGTGGCATGGTACATTGGAGAAGGGCAGACAATTACAAGGCCAGTGTTCGCGTTACCAGGTTGCTGGGTCGCTTTTATAATTCATGTTCTAAATGAAATAAAAAAGGGGGAGATTCAGATGGTACGTTCTTTAAAGACAGAACATGTTCTTCTCTCTCTCTCTCCCTCCCCCTCTCTCTCTCTTTCTCTCTCTCCCTGCCGTTTGGTTTATTTCGCTCCTTGTATTTATAGGAGATGCTGTTTGCTGGAGAGCTCTCTCTAAGTGCACCTGTTGCTTGAGCCAGAAATCCATGTGGAGCTCACTCAAGTGAAACCCCACTGTCTGTGTGCCAGTCACACTGTGTCACCACCTTCCTCCTCCTTCCTCTCCAGGTAGCAAATCAGCATGTCAACGCTGCTAGAGATAAAGAGCAGTGTGCTGAGGCAGGTACAGAGCCGACAGTCCCTCCTCAGGAAAGCACAGACACCCTCAAGCACAGAGACCAGGAGCAGCGCCAGAGACATCCCCAGTGCTGATGGGTGAGTGCCCAGCTGATTGAGCTACTGTAATGTAACGCTTAATAAACCAGCTTTTTCTTTTAGTTTTTATTAAGGTGGTGGTGCTGCTGTTGCTGGTGTTTTAAAAGAATTGGAATTTGAGACTTTATCAGTAGAGATAAAAAGTACCCTTTTAATACATATGTTTTTTAAATGATTTCAGTTATCACATTTAGTTCAAGCAAAAGTCAACAAGTAAAAAGACAATGTAAAAAATATCATATAAACAGTTTATGTTTGACTTGTTCCAATAAATAGTGTAAATTAAATCTATAGACGTGCTTATGTTGTTATGCAATGCAACAGGAATGCTGTATCATATGGGGTTGTCTGACTTGTTATAATGCATAGAAGCCTGTGAATAGACTACCATTTACTTTACTGAGTCCTTTTGTCTGCAATTGCAATTAAGAGATGCCAGTGTGAATGAGTCTGCAGAGGTGACATTGCTCATTTTGTCTATTTAAACAACTCATAGTTGGCAAGGCATGAACAAAGACCCTTTGCAAGCAGGCTGATAGTTTGCAATGTTATCAGAACAAAAAAACGCACTTTGCTGTTAAGAGGCTTCTCAAACAGTAGATTGCTTCTGAAAATGTATTTATTTACTGCAAGGTCAGACTGAGACCTCTATCCAGTGGCGTTTTAAAGAACCGAAACCATAAACTAGACATTGGATCATTTATTAGGAATGTTATCCAATAAAACAAACAAGTTGTATAAAGGTAGTTTTGTTTTAGCTTTACAGAATAGCTGTACTGTAAAATTATGAAAACAAGATATTTGAATTTTAAAAAGATAATATGCCAGTTCAGGACAGTGTGTTTTAAAGCAGCTGTGAGATGCTACAGTTGAGGTTTGCAGTGGAGGGTTTTGCGCTCTGCTTTTTCTCCTGTGTCGGAGTAAACAGCAGCACTCTTTACACAAATATTTCTTTGAGACAGATGAACTGGTGCTGAAGATCCTCTAAATCCAATTTGCAAACAATCCTGAAGACACATCAAGCAAACCCAGTCGGCGCTGGAGATGAACACAGTTAGCGACACACTTTGTTGTGATTATACTGTGCATCTGGAATAACAAATTAAAAATCAGTTACTTGTGCAATGCTTCTGGTGTTACTTGAAAGTAAACTGACTGTCTGTAAATTTATGGACGGTTGGCAACCTTGTTGACTATTCAGTAGCTGCCCTCCTTTTCAAGCCTCCTAAACAAGAGACGCCTAAAAGATGATTATTCCTCACTAGATAAAGGAGCCAACTTTATTCTTTCCCATGCATTAAGTGTTCTCCTCTTTGAAAAACGTCACCTTTGCATCTCCGAGAGCCCAGTTAAAACATGTTGCCATTAGTAGCCGGAAACTGTTTGTGATCTTAATTAGCTGTGGGTCTTTCATAAGGAGGGCTAATGCTTTCGCTCCAGCATTTCATACATACATTTAAAAAAGAAAAGCAAACTAGGATATAAACTAATTCAGTGCTGCTTTTGTTTGGCTAAGTGCAAACATACAGTGTATTGAATACGTTTGTTTCTTTACTTGGATTTTAATTGTGTAATTAGCATTTAAAAGGTATCAGGGGGATTTAACACCATTTGAAAAACACAGAGGCGACTATCTTTAGGCCACTGATGATATTATTCACTTGTGTTTTTCAGACTGACTAATGGCTGGTGTGTCAGCCAGCAGTTCTGCTTACAGTGTGAATTGATTAGAACTGTATGAAATGATTTGTCTTTTTCCATACACTCTAAAGTATGTATTTCCCATCTACAGTATGCCTAATTCTGGGTGTTTTCAAATCTGCTTTAGAAAAAAGTACAACCACCTCCAAAAAAACAAGAGTTTCCACACTGTTAATCCCATTAAAATAATCAGACTGATGGTGCTTTTCAATTGATCGATTTTATAAAAACTATTCGTCGATTTCTGCAAAATGATCACAGTTGTCAAATTATTTGAATAATCGTTGTAGAACTAAGTGAAAGCTTTTATGAGCCCACGGCAAAACAAAATGAAGTATTCGTCCATGACTCCATCATAAAACAAACAAACAAAAAAACACACTTCTTAGTCTAGTAGCGAATGTGTCAGACACACACACACACAGAAAACTGCACTGTTCAAAGGTTTGTCTGCTAGACTGGAGCATGGACGTTTCCTGACGCAAAATATATGCACCACTGTCCGTATCATTTCTGGCCCTGAACACAGCGCTTCGGAGTGCAGCAATATACTGTAAGTTTCTCTTTAGTGCTCAAAGCATCCCTTTTCTTCATTATCGCTAATTCTAATTTCACATGTAATGTACGGGTACAGTTAATTTGTCTCCGAACTGCTTTAGATCCTTTCAGAACCACTTTCGGTGGACTGTGAACAGAACCTTGCTACAGCACACAAAACCGTCGACGGTCGGCAGTAGAATAGCCTGGACTCACCAGCGACCTCCAGGCTATAGGGTGCATCCTGCACTCCACTCAGAGTGCCTTTACCAGATGCGTTACTCGAGAGCCCCAACTGGCATCCTTTTCTACTGATATATTAGACTGTGTGTTACCGGAAAGGTCAGGTCCCAGGTGAGCTCAAAGACTCCAGGTGCTGTGGGAGGAAGTTTGAAATATCAAATTAAGCTGCTCAGGGCTTAGAGGCAGCCGTCTCGTCAAGCCCATGACTAAAAGAGGACAGCGTTTTATAACATGAACAAGTAGGAAAGAAAGGCTGGGAACTTGGAGCAATGTGTATTTTCAGGATCTTGTTGGTTGTAGTTGAATTGTGGACTCATGGAATTTTGATTTGCATGTCACCTCTGTTCTTCAACAGTAGCTCCTTAGTGTTGCTATTCAAATCCCCGATTCAAATGATGTGACTGTTACACACTGTACGAGCCGGCTGGAATGCTGGGTTTGCAGAGTGATTAGCAGACAGTGACATCCAGGCTTAGCCTTGGACAGGGGTTCACTTAAAGAAGCGCCTTAGTCCATTTAAAACAATGAGGTCACTATGATGCCGTCAACCCCATACTGTAACTTCTTGATAGACTTGTAGTAGCCTTTGTGAAACCTGTATTATACTGTAAAGATAATCAATTTAGTTTACAAACACTATAAATACTTTAAGATCTGAGGGTTTGCATTTGACCAGATTTGGACCCTACCCCGCAACTTAAACACACCTGCTTTAAAAGACCAGCAGTCTTCAGTGGTTTACATATTTAGAAGGGTTATTATTCTCTACTTGCGTCTTACATCATAAAACTTTATATAATTCCGTATTTGTGAAGCCTATTGAGTATCAGTCAAGGAAGATACACCCATAAACATGTGTTAATATGCCAGTGCTGTCTAGAAGTATAACGATATTACATGTCTGTGACGTATATTATAGAATGGAACTATGGAACTAGGCTATGTGTGGTCTGAAAAATTTGACCACTAAAATAAATGTGCTCTGTGCTTGTACCCACGATCTGTGTCTGGACTCTCGATAGTGCCTTCTGGGCTGGATTAACATCAAACCAGCCTCCCCAGCATTACAGTTTACCACATGTGGGGTTTGAAAGCCATTGATGTGCTCTAGACAACATGTTTTCTTAGTTTTTGGGCTTGTGTTGCATCATCATGATGCACATTGTTTTCATGGATTTGTTTGGAATAAATCTAATCGCACTTCATTACGACAGCTTCTCTCCTCCTGTAAAAATGTTAACAATCTCATTTGTGTCCTCGCGGGTGCTCAGAATGGAATTGTGAACTCTTAGGTGAGCCTCAACTTTATAGCTGAGGGGAGCAGGAAGGGGTTGTATTTCGGTGTTTGCACACTTGGTTAGCAGCATGTTGACCTTTGGGCTTCAAAGTCATAGAGATTCGTGTGTCGGGGAGGAGGCTGTAGTCACAGATTTCGTGTGGGGCTACATCACAGTAGAGAGTTGCACAGGCATAGGAAATTGCAGATGAAACCAAACGTCATCACAGTTTTGCATTATTGGCAAACTGTCCAAAAATGATTTAATCACAGAAGCAAGTGGTTACCAGTAGCTAATGAGCTCAGCAATGGCAGAAAGCAAAGCCAGTGGCACAAATGGAAACACCATTCACTGCGTAGGAGTGACACTGTAAATATACCATTAAAAACAAAGGGATTTCTGTATTCATTGGCTTTTAAAATCACTTGCTGTGGTGGGAGGGTGGAGCAGATATGAAACTCCAAACCCTCTAATTAATAAACAGCATATTTAACCCATCAGGGAGATTCAACTAAGGCAAGTCTTACTGTTTCCATTTCCAATAGGGTCTGGTTATATTGGTCTGATTGTAACGGGACAGCTTTAGTAGCTCATTTATGATAGAATCCAGCGGCTTCTGATAACAGACCCGTGTTTACCAGCGTCTGGCGCTGTCTGAGGGCCCTCGCTTGGTCTTTAGGGTTAGCTAAGCTTGTATCTGAGGAGAAAACACGGATATTTATTGAGCTGCTGAGTTTGTCTTGGTCCTGGTCCCTATACTGTTATGCTGCCAACATTTTAGTGGCTGTTTTGCATGCAAACTCATGTCATCCCCAATGGCTTGAAAATAGCAGTTTTTCTGTTTTTTTTTATTACGTTCTGTTTATATTAACTACAGTCAGTACATAAGCGAATGCGTTATTGATTAAATCTGTAGATAGGATTGTAATAGTCGGTGCGGATGGAAGGTAAATAAACTGTAAGGAACTCCACAGGAGCTAAACGGGAAGGAGTGATGTAGGTCACGTAGCCATGGAAATATAGCATTCTGTTGAATAGTGCATTATACACAAGTCCCCACCCTCTCTAAATTATAGTAAGTACTAGGAGTTATTTAAACACACTTGACCTTGGATTCAAGTGAATTTAATAGAGCTCATCCACTTCAATCCAGTACCAATGTACTGTAGAACAGAATACATTTGTTAATTTAAAAAAGCCTAAAGGTTAAATGGATTCAAACGCAGTGGGTGGATTCCCTTTTCCATCCTGTTTTGTAACCACTCTGAGTTGTTTTTCTCCACTATTTAGATTGTAGAGGACCAAGGATTCTTCCCACAAGCTCAAGGCCAAGTAGACACCGAAATCTATTCAATCTGTCCAGAAAAAAACAGAAAGCATGCACAGAGCTGGCCAAAAGTTTTGCATCACTCTATAGAATTAACTAATTTTGCTTCATAAAGTCGAATGAAACCTGCAGAATAATTTTACGTTAGCATATTGAATTACGTACCGCGTTGTAGTTTTCCGTATACTTAATGAAAAACTGACAACAATTTAAAAAATGTGACATTTCGAAATCTAACATGAAATACTGTGCTACTGTTGTGGCTTCTGTTTTTTTAAATTATGTTTCAATCTTAAAATTCTAGCTGGTGCAAATACTTTTGGCCACAGCTGTACAGTCTTATACAAAGAAGAGGGCTATCTGCGCTATATAAAAAAAAAAAAAAAAAATATCAATTTGAAATGTTTGAGGAGAACGGCTGTTGAAGATTAAGAAATATGCATTTGAAAACGTTAGGGACTATAGTCTTTTAATGTGAACATTTTCATCGTGAGGGCTTCCCTTTCAAAACCTGTGTAAGCTAAAGTGAGTGGGAGGCAGGCTGTCTCCTAGCAACGTGTAATGGATTTGTTGTGTGAGATCTGTGCAAGCAAGGAAACCTTGGCTGTCCAGATGGTTAGGCCTCGGGATTTGCAAATAAAGGTGATTGCTCCGAAGGCATCTGATCGAACAGTTACAAACACAACATTTCAAAACGGTAGGACTGGAGCAGCTGCCAATTCAAATTAACCAAAAGGTTACAGACAGCAAAAAAAAAATAATTAATCATTTTACTCAGGCTCCTGCAGACAAGTGTTTATTGCCAGCCTCTGTGAAAGAGGAAGTCAGTGTTGTGGGTAACAAAGAGAACAGTGTTTTGTACTGCAGTATTGCAGCGCAGTAACGTGTGTGTAAAACTGCAGCCACCTACTCACTCACCTACTCACTCACTCACCTACTCACTCGCCCACATTCAAAAATGAATTCAATCTAAATTTAAGAAGACTGTCTTCTGTCATGAATATGCAGAGCAGAATTATCAAGCTGGTCTTGTAAACACATCCTCAACTTTCTCTGCATGAAATCAAACCTCCACAAGTCACAGTACGTTTCACTGTCCAGAACTGGCCAAAGCTGGCCCTTTCACTCCTGGTCTTTGTTCCAACCCTGTTCTAAATTGTTTAATTGAACCAGTTAAACCTCCATCCAGACTGAATGTTCCCTAGTGAAATCGACTTTACTGAGCCATGCATACTGGGAGCAGCTGGGCCATGCTGAAAGTGAGCTGTTTAAGTTTTTGTAGATTAGTCAGACCGTTTCATTTTATGAGGTAGCGGCTTTTTTTTTTTTTTTTTGGGCTTTTTTTGAAACCGGAAACCTAACAGCATTTATTAATGAATGTTATTAATGGCTCTTTGTCAGTAGCGGCGCGAACATCAAATGTGTTTTTATGATCTTCTCCCCTGGGACCTACATAATGAGATGAGCTGTGACCAGACACACAAACAGAATTTATAAGAGGTGAAGTAACCAGAACAGACCTAGCATACTGATGAAAGCATACTGCTTATTTGAACTTATTTAAGACGGGGAAAGAAAACTCATTTGGCCTGTGCATTACAGCAACATTTAAGGGCTCTGAAAATCACTCCTTATTAGTTTTTAAAAAATTTAATCTAA
The DNA here is from genome assembly GCA_030684275.1 of Acipenser oxyrinchus oxyrinchus. NCBI lineage: Eukaryota > Metazoa > Chordata > Actinopteri > Acipenseriformes > Acipenseridae > Acipenser > Acipenser oxyrinchus. The sequence continues at coordinate 32,769,005 of CM060262.1, read as the reverse complement.
AATGTTCTTTTTTAGGAAGCTTTTGGCTGCGTAACTTTGTGTTTCATCACATTTTTAGCATTCATTACAATGCAGGAGGGTGTTCTCCAAATACACACAATGGAAGGAGCCTTTTCAGTATTCAAAAAGTTTCTCGTTGAACTTTCTTGAAGTTTCTTTTCGTATTTCTAAATTTAACAACCTGTAACCCTTCTCTTTTCCAGGGGTGACAGAGGGAACGGTGAGTTTTTTGAACGGATGAAAAGCATTCTTCAAAAACAAGAAAACATGCAGCGTTCTGCCCACAGCGAGGTATGTGAGTGACAGCCATTTGTGTTCCACACTCCTGCAGAGAATCTCATTTGGAACAGTGCCTTTCTAGAAGCTGTCACTTTTATCAAATAAAAGGGCTACTTTTATATCAAATGCATTGTTGTGATATTCTATGAAGGCTCAAATCCTTTGTTTAATAGATTAAACATTAAAAAAGAGACTGGATTTAATATGTGTAGGCATATTTTCATTTTGCATATTTACTTTTGCAGTTATTTCAACATTTACTTACAATTCCCCAGAACAGTATTCAATTCCAGTGGTTTGCAATGTATAAAGATGCTACAAAATGTGTAAATGTTAATGTAAAAAAAAAAAAGCAAGATTCTCATAACCAGAACATTATATCGACCTGTTTCGGAGGTGAAACGTCACTAAGCTTTGCTGGTATAGGAGACACTGTTAACTGGGATTGATTGCTGCTGGCATCCACTTCCTTTTTTTAAAAAATAAATTTAGTAATTGCCAATTATTTTATTATTTTCTCCCAATTTGGCATATCTAATTATTTTTAGGCTCAGCTCACCGCTACCACCCCTGCGCTGACTCGGGAGCGGCGAAGACGAGCACATGCTGTCCTACGAAGCGTGTGCCGTCAGCCGACCGCTTCTTTTCACACTGCAGACTCACCTTGCAGCCACCTCAGAGCTACAGTGTCAGAGGACAACGCAGCTCTGGGCAGCTTACAGGCAAGCCCGCAGGCGCCAGACTACAGGGGTCACTGGTGCGCGGTGAACCGAGGACACCCTGGCTGACCTAAGCCCCCCCCCTCCCCACAATTGGCAGAGCTCGGCCAATTGTGCGCCGCCCCCTGGGAGCTCCCGTCAATGGTCGGCAGTAGAATAGCCTGGACTCACCAGCGACCTCCAGGCTATAGGGTGCATCCTGCACTCTACTCAGAGTGCCTTTACCAGATGCGTTACTCAAGAGCCCCAACTGGCATCCTTTTCTACTGATATATTAGACTGTGTGTTACCGGAAAGGTCAGATCCCAGGTGAGCTCAAAGACTCCAGGTGCTGTGGGAGGAAGTTTGAAATATCAAATTAAGCTGCTCAGGGCTTAGAGGCAGCCGTCTCGTCAAGCCCATGACTAAAAGAGGACAGCGTTTTATAACATGAACATGTAGGAAAGAAAGGCTGGGAACTTGGAGCAATGTGTTGGGTGTGCATTCAGTCCAGCAGTAAGACGGCTTTTATTTTCCTGCCCTTAGAGGGGAGGTATACGCGTGTTCTTTATTAAAATGCTGTGTGTTCTGTGTCTGGAAGTGTGATTGAGTAGAACCAGGGAGTAACGCAGGTCAGAAAGAGCATCACAGACAGCATCATATACAGCATTAGGATGTTTTCTGTTAAACTGGGTGACCACGCCCTGTTGACTATCTGTCATCAAAATGTTCAGAATTCATTCCTGTTTACTTAAAAGACATTTCTAAATATTCAATATTTAAAATGGTGACCATGATGTCTTACATATGCAGCCTGTATAATGCGAAGTGATACATTTCTAACACAAATGTCATTCCCTTCCTGGACACAGGACCCCATGGAGAGCAGGGCTCCACCTCCCCCTGAGACCCCGGGACAGAGCCGAGCTGCAGAGAGACCCAGCTTAACGAGGAGAGAGGTGAGCAGGACGGGCACGGCTCCCCCGGACAGAATGGAGCGCGGGGAGGATAATGAGCCAGCCCGTTTAATAATCCCAGCACTGTCAGCCCACATGCAGTTATCTAATGATCCTGATTCCACCATTGACTTGTATTGTATTCAACTAATTCAAGAGTAAATTAAGCAATTAGAGTTGTTCTCTTGGTCCTAGTTAATTACAGCAATGATTACAGTGAATGGGTGTTCAGGGGTGTTTTGTGAGCAGATACTGTAGCACCGTGTTATCTTCATCCAACGTCAAAAGAGAAACTGATGAGAGTGGGAGGCTACTGGCTTATTACTGGTTAGATAAATAACCTGCATACAGAACAGCCTGTCCTCCACAATCTCAGTCACACTGATCAGCCTGTGTGGGGTCTATTGAGATTAATAAATCATTCAAACCATTATACCCTTTCTTGCGTTTTAACATCTTTTTCATAGGCAGAAATACAGAGGAGGGCACTGATTATAAAATTGTATAATCACCCAGAGTCCTATTTTAATGAACTTACCAGTGGGGCATTTAGATCTGCCGCTGTTTAATCAGCTTACTTTCATAAGTCATTGGAGTGCAGTCTTGGCACAAACACGGTAGCCAATGAGAAAGTCAGAGATGTGGGTGAAAGCCTGTGCTCTTTGTCTCTGCAGCTGGACCTGCTGTATGAAGAGGCTCTCTACACCACGGTGAACCGGGCCGGTGTAACCTCAGGAGAGTATGTTACCAACGAGGGAGAGCTCTTCAGATACCTGCAGGAGGTGAGCACAGGCGCAGCTCTCTGCTGCAGGACTTCGCCGCCGCTCGCTGCTGCCTTACAGGGTCATTGCCAGAGTGAGGGGAGAGACAGTGGGTTTTACCCGATTCGGATTTTCAAATGAGAAAAACACCTGTTCATTTTTACAAAGCTAGAACCAAACAACTGCCATAAGGACTTGAGAATATGCGTTGTGTGTTCCAGAATCTCTTAACCCCTTCAGGTACACAAGGAATTGAGCCATTGTTCAAACGGTTTCTTCTTAATACATTTGAGGGTGACTCAAGTACCACGAGGAAGGAACTGACAATTTGGACGACCAGATCTTAAACCCTGTGAAATTTTAAACCCAGTTTCGTGCACCTCATTGCAATAAAAAAAAAAAGAAAGTTTTCCACATTTATATTTGCGGGACACATATGTCCCTTATACCTTAAAGGGATCAACTCTCTGAACTGTTCGTTCTGTGTCACTAGGTGTTCAAAGTAGGACCAGGTGAACATGAGGTCATTCTACAGAGAGTCAAGGAAGCAAAGGTAATCTCTGTCATTGTGGTCAGGGTTGACGGGAGAGTGGTGGGGGGAGGGAGGGTGAGAATACCCCTTCATTATTTATGGTATTCAGTTTAACCCTTTGGAAAACTTGCATGGTCCAAGAGAAGAGGAATCCATTGTTTTAATTTTTTCCCAGTATTTTATTACTATGTTTATCTTGGGCTGTGTCCAGTAGAAACCGGGATGGTTTTAAATACAGTAGTTATTAAAGTGGAGCCCTGTGGGCTCCCGAGTGGTGCATCCAGTAAAGGCACTCGACATGGAGTGCAGGATGCGCCCTATAGCCTGGAGATCGCAGGTCCGAATCCAGGCTATGTCATTGCTGACCATGACTGGGGGTTCCTAGGGGCGCACTTGGCGCCGCCCAGGTAGGGAGGGCTTAGGTCGGCAGGGCAATCCACGGTTCACTGGTGAACCGGGATAAAAATAATCGGGCATTCCAAATTGGGGAGAAAACCGGGTTAAAAAGTATTGGCGACGACTAAATAAAAATAAATAAATAAATAATAATAATTGAGCCCTGTGACATTTTACTTCTAATACTTTTAAAGATCAAATACAGTAATTAGATTTTTTTTTAAAAATTAAATAAAAGGCAGGCTCTTGCAGCGTAGGGGGTTGGTTTACACATGACCTTGGAGCACAAAGTGCTCTCTTTTCATTATCTAAACAGCAGCAGGGCTTGGATCTGTCACATTGAATAGACAAGTTTTTAATAGACTCCCAGTGAGGAGTAGTGCCAGCCCTTTCTTTCACAGTCCTATTGTTCAAGCCTCTTTTAAAAAGACACAACCCTGGTTTTCTCAGTTTCTTTATATCTCATATATCTGTTGCCCCTGACACACACACTGATTGTGTGAAGCAGCTGAATGGACTGTAGCACATTGCATCTCCCCCCTTTGTGCAGCGGTGTCTGTTGCCAGCGATTTTAAAGTGGCTCTGCTTGCACTGTACGTTTCTTCAGCTGGCTGAGTGATCAAATTTACTTTATAGCACATTCCCGAAAGCCCTAGAAATAAAAACAATTTCTGTGTCAGTGCCCAAGGTTGCAGTAATATGCACCCCAGTTCAAAACTATTTTTAAGCATTGCACCTATTCTCCCAGTACTGCAGAGTATAATGACTTGGCAGCATCACCCTGCAACTTCTTATCTGATTGGCCTGTGAGGTAAAATGCAGAACCCCCAGCAGAACCATAATCAGTGGATGTGGGACAAATATTACACAGCGGAACTGATGTGATGCAGTAACGGATTGATGGATTGTATTGGTTCATACCACCGTGACTCCATTGACTTGACTTGCTTGGCGTCTTTCTCATTTTCTGATTCTAACTGCCCCATTCTGTTTCCCTCAGCGCGCAAGCTACGCTTTAAAAGTCTCTGTCATGGAAGGGAAAAATCTCCTGGCTAAAGACGCCAATGGTAAGGTCTTTTTTTGAATTTGTAAAATGTGTTTGAAAGAATTGTAACAGCGTAAGTATAAGAACATGTTCTGCATTGCAAGGGAGTGTTTTTATAAGCTCTCTGCTCACGCATAGAATGTGTCTCTGATACAGATGCAGTGTTTGAGATTCCTATTGGACTGCAGGAGCTGGCAGATTAGCATGGTGTTCTGTCGGTTTTAACTGCTGTCTTCTATTGGGTAATGAATACATGACTGCTGCCACTCACAGGATTGATTGCAAGCATACTTCTGCTTCATTGCAGATATGATTTAGACCTTTTAAAGAAACTTGCATATAGAAGTAATGCAAAGGCTTGACATACAGAAGTAATGGGGTTCATTGCTTAACGACTCATTTAATTTACTTTTACATTCGATTTAATTTTCTGCACACTTTTTTCATTTGCTTGACATGCATCTTTATTTATTTTACGCTCTTGTTTCGTTCGCTTTACGCTGCTCTTTCATTACGTTGCAGGGTACAGCGATCCGTACTGCATGCTGGGGATTCTTTTGGGACAAAGCCCCAAAGAAATGGAGGAGAAGAAGGAGAGGAAATTCAGCTTCCGGAAGAAAAAGGACAAGTTTGAGAAGCGATCCAGCGTCCGGGAAGTCCTGCCTGCCAGGTATATCCAGGTCACAGAGGTGAAGCCGGAGACCCTGAACCCCGTGTGGAACGAGCACTTTGTCTTGTAAGTCCTTTCACAGAGCGTTGGCTTGGTATATCATGCACTTATTTTCCTTGATCTGAAACTAAGACAATGTGTTTAAATTTCAACTGTTAAGACAGACATCATAGAGCACTTAGTCCCACCCCCAGAGTGGGACTAAAAGCAAATCCCATCAGCGTGTTCCCCTCGTACTGTGCTTCTCCGTGTCTGTGTTATTCACTAATGTACAATATGTGCTCCTGTTTTGCAGCGAAATAGATGATGTGTACAGCGATCAGCTCCACTTGGACATATGGTGAGATACTAGCAATCTATACCCTGTAAAATGCTTTAATCAGGCAATAAGACTGCAGATGGAGGTACTGTCCTTAGATATTAGCCAAGGGAGGAGGAGGAGGAGGAGGAATCATGAACTGGTTTGACACAATCCTATTCCTTGAGTTTGACTGCTGTTATAAAACAGTGTGGTTTGTGGTGCATTAGAGCCAAACATATCCCACCCAAAGAGTCCACAGTGTGCCGCTGGCTCATGTAGCTCTTGTGTTTTCCAGGGATCACGATGATGATGTTTCTGTGTCTGAGGCCTGCAAGAAGCTTAATGAAATCAGTGGCTTCAAAGGCATGGGCAGGTAAAAGCATAGGAACGCATGGTAGAGAAGTGCCACGTATGGGGGAGAAACACCTTGGGAGACTATGGGAAAGCATGGGGCCTTGCAGCGTTGGAAAGGTCATACATTGTAGGCAGTTGATGATCAAACTTAGTCAACCCCATCACGACAAAATGTTTCTGCCATTAGTCTGACGTCGATGAGTGTAACAAACATACCATTTTTAAGGCATGTCCATTGGGAGCAATTCCTCAGGAAAACATGCACTTTAAGGACAGGCAGGGGGCAGAGAGACGGGCAGCAGTGTTTTTTACCTTGTTGGAGTGCTCAGTGTATAAGTGGTCTCCTGCAGGTATTTCAAACAGATCGCCAAGTCAGTGAGAGCCAACGGGACAGCTGGTGCTGCGGTGGAGGAAAATGTGGACGATTTCCTGGGCTGTCTGAACATCTCCATTCACGTAAGTGTCTTAGATGAGAGCGGTATGAGAGGACTGGACTGTTGGACTGTTGAAAGTGTTAAAGTCGACTTGCTTTCTTGTCTCACTTCAGTTTCTCTCCTTACAAATGTTTATTCTTCATTAAAGTTATAGATCTATCAACTGTTTTGATCAATATATAGTAGTATACCCTTTTTATATTAAATCATTATTGCTGCATCATTATTTATTTCAGGTTTTGGAGGTATTTACTTAGCGTGCAAATCATTATTTATAGAATAACTGGGTAGTCTCAACATCTGTTGTTGAAGCAATGGATTCTTTTAAGTCTAAATTGAAAACCATACTTTTTTTAAATGTGCTTTTATATAATTGGTTGTAGCTGGAGTGTATTGAACATATGAGCTTTCATTTTGTTTTTAATGTTGCACAGTGCTCTGGGGTGCCATGGCTTGAAGGGCACTATATAAAAATAAAAATACACATTTTTTTTAAAAATGGTAACCTCACACCTGCACTGTAGGAGATTCCTGTGGCCGGGGTGGACAAGTGGTTTAAACTGGAGCCTCGATCCAGCACGTCCAGTGTGCAAGGAGAGTGCCGTCTCATCCTCAAACTGACCACAACCCAGGTAGGAACACAGGCTGAGAACAGGACGGGGCTGTGCTGTGGCAATGATTCATTAATCAATAGATACATTGTCTATTGATTTATTCTTGCGTTCCCCTTGCAATAGCGCCAACTGAGTGTTGTACTCCTATATTATACAATAGAGTTGAAAAGCATGCTGTGTTTCTGCAGAGGGACACTGTTCTAAGCAAGAAGGACTCGTACATACCCGTTCATGAGATGCTCCTGTGCCAGATCCTGGAATATGAGCATGCGCAGGTTGGGGTAAGCATGTCGGGACAATGTTGTTTCTCTTGGTTTGCTGCGTCTACACCGGTAGCGAGGACGTGTGTGTGTGTTTCTTCTTCTTCCTCATATAGACGGAGCCCTGCAGCTGGAGAGGAGACCTCAGCAAGCCAGCCTGGACCGTGCTGTCCCACCATGCAGTGCAGACCGACCTGTCCCCTCTACAGCAGGCCATCATGTAAGTCCGGTGCAGACGATTTCCTTGTGTGATGGTGAAGAGTCCTCTTAGCTCTTGTTGCAGAGCGAGCTGTTCGGAGCTCCCAGTGGTGAGCATGTGTCCCCTCGTAAGACCTGCCGTGTTGTCTCTTCTCCTCCTGCAGCCGGTGGCAATCCTACAGCAAGCACCACCAGGTTCAGAGCATGGACTATAGCTTTCTGCTGGAGCTACTGCGATCCATTGAAGACAAGTGGGACCCTGCAGGGCTCCACAGAGAGCTGGTGAGCGACTGAATTTACTCAAAGGAAAAAACACTAGTAGCAATTCTGAAACAAGTCTTTAAACATCCTCCTTCCAGGCCTGTAATTAAATGTCTTGAGTTAATTAGTTCTGTTTTGGTATGTTTGCTTAGTGCTTCTAATCTCCTGTTGTGTGCTCTTCAGGAGCAGAGTCTGGCGGAGAGCTTCAGCGTCTTCACAGAGTACTGCCTGGCACTGCTGAAGAGGATGAGAGAGGTGTTCCCTGTCACCAGCACCAGTGCAATCACACGCTTCGACTTCCTCCTGAGGTAAACCTGTGCCTGTGTAACATGGTAGATCTTACCCCATGTCACTTCCTCCCTGCTGGGTAAAGCAGCCAAGGCAGATGGGGTGCAATGGTTTTGAATTTTGAAAAGTCATCAAGGTGTAATTATGCACAATCACATGTCCTTTGTTGTACTTTGCAGCTGTGTGCGATGGAAAATGTGACTGGGGGGCAGGGGGGGATCTACCAAGTGACACCTGCAATCCCTACTTTAATGCAATGTTGTACCTGGAGATGAAAATGAGAAGAAATCCAAGTCAAGTAGTTTTGGATTGTGCTTTTTTCCATGTGCAGCTCCTGATCACTGAAGAAGGCACAAGCAGAAACATTGGTCTACTCATGTTGTTGTTGTTGTTGTTGTTATTTTCTTTCTTAGCAGACGCCCTTATCCAGGGCGACTTACAATTGTTACAAGATATCACATTATTTTTACATACAATTATCCATTTATACAGTTGGGTTTTTACTGGAGCCATATAGGTAAAGTACCTTGCTCAAGGGTAGAGCAAAAGTGTCCCCCCACCTGGGAGTGAACCCACGACCCTCTGGTCAAGAGTCCAGAGCCCTAACCACTACTCCACAGTTTGAAGTACATGTCACCCCTCCTCTATTTTGGAATTCTGATTTGAGCGTTTTGAAGTTATGCTAGATGAAAATGACACAACCTGATTCGGTTGCCTCTGAAGCAATAATAAATGGTCATGTATTCAATATATGTGGTGTTTTTACCAGGGGCTTCAAGAAGGGCATAAAATGAGGGCAAGAACTCAGGCACAGATTAATTGAGGTTAGTGTTTGCTAAACCGACATTGCGTTTGCTGTCTTGCAGATGTCTTGGTCAGATTCACATCATGCAGGCTTTCAAGAGCGTGTGCCCGTTCCGTAATGAGCTTCATGTGGAGGTCACCGCTGTGGTGAAGGTACAGTGTTCAGACATCATCAGACCAGTGAGAGAGCAGGGGAGAGGAGTTCAGCTCCTCTAAGAACAGATCGTATTAACGACACTTGCAAAGAATACTTTTTTTTTCGACGGTGTTAATCTAGCATGAAATTACTTGGCTGCAGCTAGAAGCAGCTGAAGGTTTTTTGTTTGTATGTGTTGCAGAGGAGCACGCTGGAATGGTACGAAGCGACAGTTTCCAGTTTCAAACCAGAAGACAGTGTAAGACTCCTTGTTTAAATGCCATTTCCATGCACTGCTTTTGTAAGTTAAACTTGATTGAACTGTTACAACTCCCCATATAAAAGTTTACCACAGTGTTTTATTGCACAGTATTTTTGCACTTTTTCCATGTATGCATTTACCATAGATTACCCTGGTTTGCCGTGGTTTTTAAATGTGCTTTACCATACCTCTCTATGCTTTACCATGCTTTCAGTGTGCCTCATTACACTTTGCTCTGAGTTTTACTATGTAATGCTTTTCTAAGGCTCCTTAACTGTGGAGATCATTCATTTGTTTTGTGTTTTGCAGACTCTAGAAGCTCAGTTGAGAATCCTGGTGCAGGTGGTTGATGCCGTCCATGTGGATGTACATAGAAGTCAGAATGTGTACAACAAGCTGTTTATCAGGTACTCTAGAGAAGCTCATATTGCAGCAGGGTTTGCTTATTGAAAAGTGGGATTGTGTTGATGCAGGGATGGCAATAAGACTCCCACTGCATAGCAGTTTGATCCATTCCTGGTTCTACTATAGTTTTAATAAGACTCACCTGAGCTTGTTACCTATACACACTGGGGTTCATCAAGCTTGCATTAACACTAGGATTGGATGAAACTGCTATGCAATAGGAGTCTTATTTCCATCCCTGTGTCCTATTGTGTTTTTTTTTAAAGTGACTATAAATACAGCAGAGATATAGAGGATTAGATGAGAGAAGTGTTGCTGTACTTGTGATAACGTCTGTTAGTATTTAGTTCATTAATAATGAAATTGAAAATTAGAAACAGACAGTGTTGTGGTACGCTTAAAGTGAAACAACTCCTTTCTATCGTTTGGTCATTTTTTTCCTTTTTTTTCCTTAATCCTTTTAATATCTGTGTATCTGAGAGAGATCGACTCCCAGGGACAAGAATCCTGGGCTAGTGCCTGCTTATCTTTGATTGAACTCGCTTCACTGTGGCTCACACAGGGCAGGGTATTGACAGGCTGTGTTTATCTCCCCCTTGCAGCACTGTGAAGGTAGATTACTACAGTATCACTTATCGACAGCTGGAGAAACTGGTAAGAGTTTGATACTGAGCAACACACCATAATCCCTGTCCTGCGGCTTTGTTTTTAATTAGAAGTGTTATTATTATTATCGGAATTTCAAAGAAAATGGATACTGTGGATAAAATCGCTGCTTCTTTAAAGTGCCACTGCATTCCATTGAGTGTTAAGGGATTGCTACTTAGCACATAGTGCCACCTGGTGGCAGTATTGTAATAGAGCAACTGGTTTTAAAATAGTAATTTTCTGATACGTACATATTATGGGTAGGGGGGTTTAATGCCAGGTTAATGAAACACTGCCTGTGTGTGTGTGGTGATGGTGATCTTGCCCACTCTTTGTGCTTCAGGCTGCTGATGATGTCAGCGCTGCCATGGAGAGGGTTTGTGGAACTTTGGAGCAGGAAGGAACCAAGATGACACAGACTATGGGGGAGACCTTGTTTGAGCTCTACATTACCCTGAAAGCTTTGAAACAGTATCGAGAATTCCTACCTCTAAAGTGAGTGGCACAAATATGACTGGAAACACATTGCAACTTTTTATGTAATTGATGATGATCAACAGAGAAATTAATTGACAGAGTTGAGCTGGTGAATTTGTATAGAATAGTCAAGCTGCCTTGTTTTGTAAGATTCATCGTATTTATCCTACAGGTGAGTTCTAAAGGGTTAAATAAGTGTTCGGATCTGAACAACAGTACCAGGTGTCCTGCCCAAGATAAATCAGCCCCAATTCTGAATGCTGATCATAACCTAGATGCTGCAGGGAAACTTGTAAGAGCAAGCAGAAGCATACAAGGTAAACTAGCCAGAACTGTAGTAGATTCATTCATGTTTTTTCATCCAGGGACGCCAAAGCGCTGGCTCTGTGTGGGTTCCACGAGTGGTTCAAAACCTCCATTCACAAGTGGCTGCAGATCGTGCACGAGAAGTCCTGTGACAGAATCAGGAAGGCGGTGGAGGTGGACAAGGTGAGTGGGATCTTTCAGCCCAGACTGGGGGGGTCTCCCTGAGCTCCAGACCAGGGGCTCTGTATCCCAGCAAGGTGGGTGGGATCTTTCAGCCCAGACTGGGGGGTCTCCCTGAGCTCCAGACCAGGGGCTCTGTATCCCAGCAAGGTGGGTGGGATCTTTCAGCCCAGACTGGGGGGTCTCCCTGAGCTCCAGACCAGGGGCTCTGTATCCCAGCAAGGTGGGTGGGATCTTTCAGCCCAGACTGGGGGGTCTCCCTGAGCTCCAGACCAGGGGCTCTGTATCCCAGCAAGGTGGGTGGGATCTTTCAGCCCAGACTGGGGGGTCTCCCTGAGCTCCAGACCAGGGGCTCTGGATCCCAGACCTAATCTATTCATACTCACTACACTGATTTACTCCCATCACCCACGCTTGGAAACAGCAGAGTGTTCAGCTTCCCTGGTATGGAGTCAGGAGAGTGAACGGGTGAATCACAGGGGCTACCTTTGTGTTATGACCTTCTTCTTCTTCTTCATTGTGTGTGTTTTGGATCAGCTGGAGCACGTGGACGCCCTGTCGAAGCACAGCAGCTCTGCCGTGGATGTGACCACCTGCTTCAATCAGGTCAAGGAGTTCTGGGTGCAGCTTGCCTGGCCTGACTCTGCAGGGGCCTTTATTTTTGTAACACAACTTACAGCCGTGAGTAAAAGTGCTCCATCAGCATCCTCGCTGTCTTTATGGTGCAGAGCGTTTCTCATCAAGAACTACAACAACGTAAACTGAAAACATTAGCAACATTTAGCAACATTGGGCCACATAACTTTGTACAGACTGTTTTACATGATTGATTAAGTTTGCAGTAATTTAAAACTTTTTTTTCAGTTTATTCCCTTTTTTTTAATGCTTATAAAGTTCATCTTTCGTTCCCCTCCCTCCATTGCAGGACGTGTGTAGCGCGGCGGTTTGCTATTCTGAACTGATCAAACGCAAAATTGAGAGAAGCCAGCATGGTCAAGAGAACAAACACCTAACAAACCAGGTAACCTGCCGGTCATGTTCACTCTGCTATGGACTAGGCAGGGAATCCACTGTACCTGCATGTGCAACGCAATACAACGACAGCACTGTGCTCGCCACATTGCTTACAGCAGGCTGATTAACCCTAGCATGAAACCCTCTGTTTTCTGCTCTTAGTAGTATCTTCATATTCTGTTTATTTATGTATAAGAGACTCTCTTGCATGTATGCCTCTGTAATGCATGATCAGTGATTTGACTAGAGCATTTATTAAGCTAGATCAAGTTTCTTCTAGACTTACTAAACTCTGATTTCCGAAGGTCTTGTGTGCCTTACTGTATCTTTTCCCATATCTGACGGGAATCTGAATCTCACAGTCTTGCCACGTGATCCCAGTTTCCTCAGTTCTCATTCCTTGCTCTCGCTCCTTTCCTCTCAGCTCTGCATCGCTCTGAACAACATCGAGCATGTGCGCAAGTTCCTCGGGAATCTGCCCCAGGGTATGGACTGGAAGTCCCTGGAAGTTGCCATGCAGGAGTCCTGCGGGCCGGAGGGGAAGGAGCAGGTTCAGAAAACCCTGAATGCTCAGCTGCTCAGCATTGACCTGGACCTGCAGCGCGAGGTGAAGCGCATGATAGCACACCTGACCGACAAGGTAACCGCGGACCTCTCCGACACAGGACCCTACTGCAGGCACGAAGTGTCAAGGGGAACCAAACCCACTTCAGAAAGCATGCCAGCACAGTGCTAAGCAACTGGCTGCTGTTGCTGTTACCCCTCAGCCATGTTTGATGTTAAATTTCATCATGAGTACCTGATTCAATACTCATGTTTGCCACTGTGATTAGTGTTAGTGGGTGTGGTGGGTGTCTGGAATGCGTTGCTAAGTTATGCTGGTTCTTCTTCCTGCGGGATGTGATAATGACAGACTGCTCTCTTGTTTTTTACGTTGCTTGCAGATGGTTTACGATTTAAAGAAATACATCCAGCACATCAGCCTGTCACCAGACTCCATACACAATGATGATGTAAGTGATTTTTCTTACCTTTACAATTTAGACAGATTCTGATTTACAGCATTCTGTATATAACTGAAGATCAAACTAAATGTGACTGTAAATGTGAAAACTGGTACTTTGGGAGGGGGTGGGTGCTGTTAAATACACAACGGCTGTCTTTTCCTTGCAGGCTGTGTCTCCGTTAATGAAGTACCTGGATGATACCTTAGTAATAATGAGCGAGTCCTTGGTGAAAGCGAATCTCGACAGGTGCGTGTGCATTTTCCGTTGTTACATCACATAGAGAAGGGGGACAGTGTTGTTAATTAAGAGAAACAGTCCGCACTCCTGAGACTGCACAGCAGGTGCACTCGCAATTCAGTCCAATTGCAGTTTACAAGAACAAAATTGGAATTGCAGTCAGATGTCAGTTTATTATTTGTTTCATATGGTACACACCCACACAGTGGCAGCATGCCTGGGCAACAGAAGGGAACTGTGAATCATTCTTCAGAAAACATGTTCAGTTTGACACTAAAATAGAATGGCACGGTTGTGAATAGGCCACATAATCCACCACACAGTTCATGCAATCCCTCTGTTGTTGACCGTAAACTTTGACTGCATTCCTCAAAGCTAGGGAGGCACGCCTCCTCCCCCTTTCAAACCTGTTTCCATTATGCCAAAAAGGCACGGTCCTGTTGGTATCTGCAGCAGAAGGAGGTTATGAATAGCATTGCAAAGCTCTGTTGCAGCTCAGAATTTGTTTAAGAAAAGATGTCATTTTATACCGATTAGCATTTTTATTTAATTACTGCAATGGGGGAACAGCGCCTGTGGCAATACAATCACATGTTCTCTTTTTTTTCTCCCAGGGTGTTGCAGGGGCTGTGGACCCTGCTGCTGAAGCTTATCCTGGATACTGTGGCTGAGAACAGAGGCGTGTCTGTTGAGTTCTACGGAAGGTTCTATTACACCGCAAAGGTCCGTAATACAACAACATGGCGTGCACATCTAGTTTTATGCAGGAAAAGAAACACAATCTGCAAATGCAGAGGATCGGTTTTGGCAGTCCTGGTAACATACTGCTCAAGCACCATTGCTTGCGAGGTATATACTGTGCAGTACATCTTACCTGCAGTGTTCCCGATTGATTCCTGTTCTACGTCAATAATCATGCTTTCCTCCCGACTGTACAAAACCACACAGGTTTTTTAAACGTAAATTCCTAAGCCACCTCTATCCATTGTGTCTGTCATAAACGCAATCTATTCAAATCTGATCTGTGCTGTGGCAGTTGTGTTTTTATACTGTCTTTAACTCGCATTGCCTTCTGTATACAGAGCTTGATTAAACCAGCTCTCTGTGCAGTATACTGGGCAGTGTCTCTGTGAAGATGCTTCGAATCCATGTAGAGATACAGCAGCTGAGCATTGGTCAAGCCTTGAGTTACACCGTGACGAGGTCTGGAGGGACTCCTCTAGATTGGTTTAGTTAAACAGCAGAATAATCCAATCAGACCTTGTGTTTCCAGGCCCTGGTTGAGTTTTTCCATGCGGAAGGAGACGGTCTTCCAGTGGAGGACTTGAGGAACGAGGATTATAAGGTCGGTTGTTGCTCTCAACAAGTTTTGCATTCTACTTTTTCATCTTTACTGGTGGGGGAATTTCTCAAATTACAAGAAAATCTAATTCAGTATTTAGATGGGGAAAACAAAAATTGTAAAATAGCAATAAAATGGAGATACCTCACCATAATTTCCACGGGGTGAAGACATGTGTCGGAGGGGTGAGGGGCTATATTTAATAGTAAAATCATGACTCCGTCCCTGTCGCCAGAGTATTGTGCAATATTATGCTTTACATATTTACGAGCAGCTCAGTTATTACTGAAAAACCTGAACCTAATTTGAATAAATTGACAAATGTTGTCTCTTTTTACGAAGACAACCACTAGAGCCGTTGTTTTTTTGTTTTTTTAACGTGTCATTAATAACATTTGTTAATATCTTATAATTGTCATGCATGCAAACAGATCGATTACTCACTGGGGTGATTTTATTTTTAATTTCTTTCTGTTAAACATTGTGTTTTTCAGGCACTAGAGGAAGAACTGAGGCTAAACAAGTGCTCCTCCAATGAGCTGATCGAGCAGTATTACCTGGAGAAGATAGGGCAACAGGTACTGGTGCAGCCACTTCAGATTTGACAATTAAAGGGGACTGGTTTGTGTATTAAGACTTAAGGCATTGAGTTGAGTATTTGCTATATTGAAATGAAGCCTGGCACAGCATACAGAGCGCAGTGGTCACCAGACAAGGAGACCAGTGTTCAGTTACCACTTCTATAATACAGTGTGTTTGTACACTGACGTTCATAATGAGGGACCCATACTAATGTATTGCTGAAAAATGATTTTATGTTAGCAGTTCTGGATGAAGTTATATGAAAACGATAATATAGTTACCAACGCTACAGTGCTGTTTATGCATCCTTTGTTGAAGTGCATCCTTTTCTCATCGCTGCAACTGTTTGTCTTGGAGTGTGGAGAGAAAAAGAAACAATCTTTTGTACTCTTGCCTTCCAGAAAACTTTAAAACAAACTAAGTTTGGAAGAATAAGCGTTAAGTGTTACTACGAAGCCTCGGAACAGAAGCTCTACGTTGAAATCCTGCATGCAGCAGATCTCATTGCTTTAGACACCAACGGTAGGTGTCCACGGAGGTCATCACCATTCTTCACACAGCTCATCCTGAATCAAGAGGTCCTCCCCATACTTCACACAGCTCATCCTGAATCAAGAGGTCCTCCCCATACTTCACACAGCTCATCCTGAATCAGGAGGTCCTCCCCATACTTCACACAGCTCATCCTGAATCAGGAGGTCATCGCCATTCTTCACACAACGCTTCCTGAATCAAGAGGTCCTCCCCATACTTCACACAATGCATCCTGAATCAGGAGGTCCTCCCCATACTTCACACAATGCATCCTGAATCATGAGGTCATCGCCATTCTTCACACAACGCATCCTGAATCAGGAGGTCCTCCTCATACTTCACACAACGCATCCTGAATCAGGAGGTCCTCCTCATACTTCACACAACGCATCCTGAATCAGGAGGTCCTCCTTATACTTCACACAACGCATCCTGAATCATGAGGTCCTCCCCATACTTCACACAATGCATCCTGAATCAGTCCTCCACACTAACAGCCATGCTCTCCGCCGGCTTTCTCTAGGTTTAAGCGACCCTTTCGTTATCGTCGAGCTGTGTCCTCACCATTCATTTCCCAAGGCGAAGAGTCAGCGAACTCAAGTGAAAAACAAAACCCTCCACCCTGTCTTCGATGAGCTTTTCCAGTTGTAAGTGTTCACTTAATTGTTGGATTGATATAGATGGCCACGGGTACCTCTGGCCAGCGGTAATGTTCGATCGTTCATCAATTTGAAAGATCCTCCTGTTATTTTAACTACGCCACATAGGGCCATGTTTTTATTCTTTTCTCCAGTCAAAAAACTGAATCTATCGGAATAAACCCCCAGTCAAAGCGACAGAGACTATTCGGGTGTAATCTGAATATACCTTAGAAAAATAAAGCAGTCTTATCTGTATGCAGCCAAGACATTAGGTATCGGATTCCGTTTGGGAGACAGCATTGGAAATGTTCTGCCCGTTTCACAGCAACAGCTGACTCATGCTCCCAATTCAATTTTGTTGCTGGTTCCTCTGTGCTCCCAATGCAATTTTGTTGCTGGTTCCTCAGCGCTCCCAATTTAATTTTGTTGCTGGTTCCTCTGTGCTCCCAATGCAATCCTGTTGCTGGTTCCTCTGGGCTCCCAGTGCAATCCTGTTGCTGGTTCCTCTGGGCTCCCAGTGCAATCCTGTTGCTGGTTCCTCTGTGCTCTCAATGCAATCCTGTTGCTGGTTCCTCTGTGCTCCCAGTGCAATCCTGTTGCTGGTTCCTCTGGGCTCCCAATGCAATCCTGTTGCTGGTTCCTCTGGGCTCCCAGTGCAATCCTGTTGCTGGTTCCTCTGGGCTCCCAGTGCAATCCTGTTGCTGGTTCCTCTGTGCTCCTAGTGCAATCCTGTTGCTGGTTCCTCTGGGCTCCCAGTGCAATCCTGTTGCTGGTTCCTCTGGGCTCCCAGTGCAATCCTGTTGCTGGTTCCTCTGGGCTTCCAGTGCAATCCTGTTGCTGGTTCCTCTGTGCTCCCAGTGCAATCCTGTTGCTGGTTCCTCTGTGCTCCCAATGCAATCCTGTTACTGGTTCCTCTGTGCTCCGTGCAATCCTGTTGCTGGTTCCTCTCCCACAGCCAGGTAACTCCGGCGCAGTACAAGAAGAGGTTCGCCTGCATCGTCTTCACTGTGATGGACTACGACTGGCTCTCCACCAATGACTTTGCAGGGGAGGCCATCTGCCGGCTAAGCGACTTCTGTGGGCCGGACAAGCCCAGCGTGCCTGGGGGACTGAAGAACGTCCAGCCTTTGATTCTGCACCTGGCGAGACCCAAACCCAGCGGTACTGCATCTCTCTCTGCTGTGTTTTCAGTACAGTCTCTCCCTCTCCAGTGGTCTTCTTGTGATACCGTAAGAGGGATTCCTGCAGAGTTCTACTAACAGCATTGTGTTTTCTTTGTTTCTTCTCTCGCACAGAGAAACCCATTCTGAAGATGCTGGAAGCAAGGATCTCAGACAGGGAAGCCCAGGAGTTTGTGAAAAAGCTGAAAGAGATTGAGAAGTCTATGGGGGAAGGGGACTAGGCATGCTGTGCTGTGTGGTGTTCATGTGATAACACAAGCAGTGAAGAGCACAATGCATTCACTCTCATTTCCAGGTTTACCTGGTTTATCATGGGGGCATCTGCCCTGCACCCTACTTGAACGTTCTTGCTTCTGCAAAACATACAGCTGAATTTGCTGTATTATCATCATGAACCACCACAGAGAAAAATAGGCAGTCTGAATCATAAATGAAATGGGGAGGAACTGTGCTCCGTACATGCATGAAAGGCACAGTTCTTTGTAAATAACAGTTTATTTTAAAAGATACATGTTACGTAACCTTAAAGAGGATTCACTTCAGTTGTTGTATTATCTGCACAGGCATTTTGCTCTATCTCTTATGATGTTATGATCTTCTCCCACTATATAATAAGAGTGAAACTTTGAAATTGTGTTTTTGTTCTATAATGTGATCTTATACAGTAGTCCTAAGCGCTGTGCACATTGATGTTTGATATTTTGTCTTGATAAGTCAGGATTTGTATGTTTTTGTAAGTGTTGATCTGAGGGTCGTTTTGTTTAAAATACCTTTATCTTGTGTCTTTGCCCAAGACTTTTCTGAGTTTTTTTTTTTTCTTCATTAAGCTGATCGTGATTAGTGCTGGAGACCTAAGCTCACTCTCTGGTGTTTGGCCTAGTTAAGATTGTCTCATCCAGTCAATGCACCTTAACGCACCCCCTACAGGCCTGTACCAAACAGACTGACACGCGTGGTGATGATCTTATGTGATGGATTTAACAGATTCGCTAATAACTGGACATTAGTGTACTAAGAACTAGTGCAAAGAATGTAGGGCCAAGTATGCCTCTGTTTTCTCCTGCAATAAAAACATCCTGCAATCATTCAGGGATTGAAGCAAAACTCCCATTCTATAGCTGTTCCAGTTTTTACAACTCAGTTAGGCTTAGGTTTTTTTCTAAATTATTTTTCATCATGCAAAAAAAAACTGCATCAAAACAATGAGTACTTAGACTGGAACTGATTGTGATGGACTTGCCTTCAGTTTAACCCTTTGCTGCCCAATGTCCAATATATTTGACTTTGGGGAAAATAGGCATTCAAATAGGTATGGAAAGACACCCGGGGCAGTAAAGGGTTAATTTCTGAACACCTCAGACTGTCCCTGTTACAGGCTGCTTGTACTGGAGATATGATTACTGTGCGCAGTGAGAGAAGCAAGGGGTCGGGTCAGTCAGTTGTTTAATAGTGTCAAAAGCCTGCCCTCATGACAATGACAAGCACCACTGCAGTCGCACACCACGGCATTTACTTAATCAGCCATGAAATAAAAACTGTACTGTACATGCCCAGTTTCAGTTTTCTTCTCCTCCATTAAATCCGTGCCAGGAAACAGGACTAAACGTTACGGATTTTACTGGGTCGGTTTACTTCTGGACTGTGTCAGAGAGTGCGATCAACTTATTTTGTGAATGTATCAGGTTTTTTTTTGGTTTTTTTTAAGCAACGTACCTCACCAATCATTGATGAGCGCTACACCTCTTTGTGATTCATAAAAACATTTATTGAAGTTTAAAAAAAGGCAAACTCCTGAAAATAACTTTAACTTATTTTTTTGTTGTTGGTATCGGTTCTTCTTGTTTACAGCAGATTTTTACAGTAACACTCTTGCCTAGCAGCCAAGGTTCTATCAAATACAATTTTTTTAATACAAAAACATACCAATATACTTAGTGCTGGCTGATACACATGTATTGCTGCAGCTGCAGGATGACATGCCCTCCAGTCCTCGTCAGACATTCACCGATCGATGCCAATCACTTCCAGCTTCATGGTTCAGTTTCTTATCATCTTCTTCGCTCCTTTCTAAATCACTGACACGCTGGCAGCGACCGAGGATTTATCCTCCTCTTCTTCCTCCTCCTCCTCCTCCTCAGTCACCTCTTCCTCCTCTTTATTCTCACCAGCACTCTCTCCTTCATCGTCATCACTTCCCCCTTCATCAGAATCATCTTCCTCTTCCTCTGCGGACCTAGGCACGGTACGATACAATACAATAGCTCACCCTCTATCTCAGTTTAAAGCTATGACAATGATATTCCATAAATTCAACCATTACCATCGGGGTCTATTCAGGTTTGAACATTCTCTCCCCGAGTCAACATCAAATGGATCTAAATAAAAGCAAAAAAAAAATGATCACCTTTAGACTAGATCTTTAATTATGTATTATATCATCAATACCCAATTCAATCCACTTTATTTCCAACAGGAAAAAGGCTCACAAGCTGTATATTAATGCTGGCCCCTACACAATGAGTACAGACTGAATCACAGGGATGGAAATAAGACTACTGCATAGCAGGTTTTACCACGAGCTTGATTAGCCCTGGAGTATAGATAACAAGCTCATAGACAAACCATTCTCATTCCCCTCCCTGAAATCACATTGTTAAAACGTTGTCCAAAGTGGATGATTGTAGAGAGGGTGTATTTTTTTTGTTCACCTATTTCTTCCTCCTCGGGTTTGGCAGCCAGGAACTCCTTCTCCACTTTAAGCAGGTCCTCTTCGTTGAGACAGGCAGCATACTGCTCCAGAAGGCTCTTATTGAGGTCCAGGAACACACTCCCCCACTTAAACTTCCTCAGAACAATTACTGCAAGGTCACGAAACCCTGCACTCAAAACAGCATGTGTCAGCAACATACGTGATTGGCTTAAACCCACATATTAAAAGGTGGCAGTAGCATGGTTCTGCAAGAAATAGTATAAGCCCAGCTTATCAGAGCCCAGAACTTCACCAAGGAATGTCCATACCAAGTTTAGACAAGTACTGTAACTACGAATAGATATATAATTTGATAGTCATGAAGCTATTTTAGACCGTTGTTGCTTTCATTAATGGAAGTCTAGAAACATTTTCATCAATACCATGCTTTATATATTTCATCCGCACAGTCTTTATAATAATCATTTTAATAACTGTTGATGAGTTGGCATGGATGGAAATAAGACTCCCATTTATTGCATAGCAGTTTCACCCATACCATGTTTTAATGCAAGCTTGGCCACCGTGTATAGGGATCAAGTCTTATTAAACTCCGAGTAAAACCAGGTACGGCTCCAACTGCGATGCAATGGAAGTCTTATTTCCATCCCTGAATTGGGACCATATTTCAGGCAGCACGAGGACATCCATGGCTAACCAATAAAACCTGCATTTTGACCAAACGTTTGGGTTGATGGAAGTGCACGACGAATCGCAGGATCAGATCAGCTTGCCGACTAAACCCTGCCACTTACCCACAATGCAGAACGTGGCAGCGAAGGCCTCCACGCAGGACAGCTTGCAGGGGCGCCCGTAGTTCACTGGGTTGGCCGCCACGAGGTAAGGCAGCAGTCTGGGGTGGCTTCCTCTCATCTTGCTGAACGGAGTCTCGTCCAGCTTGGCCCAGGAACAGTCGATCACTGCCACGCCACTCTGGGCCACGATCTCTCTGGAAATCACAAATGAATGAGAATCAAGGACGATGCGATGGGGAATGCCCCATAAAACACTGGACTTGAGGGTGTGCTTACCGGAAGTAACACTGCTGGAGTATTTTGTATTTTTAGAGGGTGTGACAATACAATAAGTCACTGTAGGATATGTATCACAAATGGTGTTCCCTGTGCATGATGTGTAAGATATAATGATTAGGGCTGGGACCATGTATTCATACCCACTGTACATTACATTTATTCATCTAGAATCTATCGGTGGAACACTGGTGCCCATGGGAGTGCATTTGGCCATAATATAAAATTAAATAAATAAATAATAATAATAAACAGAAAAAAATAAATTAGATATTTAGGTGACACAAGGGTGTCCTGGATAGATCGCAAAGACAGTGTTTTTTTTTTCTAAAATAAATTAAAGTTTTGTATGCATTATAATATAAAACCGCTGAGCACAGATCTGTTAATCGTGAAATCAGGCATGTGAAGGGGGTTCCGTGCCTGCTATTTCAGGTGAGCCGTGGTAAGACTGAGCCGCTCACCTGTCTGCAGGCGACACGTATTTGGTGCCCATAGGGCTGAGGATGAGTCCGTTAAACCTCTGGCTGAGTCTCAGGGTGCGGACCAGCCCCTTGCGCACCAGCTTCCTCCCAGTGCATCTCCGGGGATCGCAGTGCCCCAGCTCCCACATAGCCAGGGCACAGGGCAGCTTCACCGGCACCGCCTCCCCCTCCCCGTCCCCCTGGAGACTCGCTGAGGAGAAAAACAAGGCAGGGTGCTGAGAAACTGGACAGCGACCGCACACTGCGGAAATGTCAGTGTTCTGCTAAACGGGACCTGCGATTTATTAATAACCGATTGTTTGTGTGGTTATTGATACGACATGAAGGCAGGCCATTTGTTAACGAAAATACCAATGCATATCTTATTTGTAGTGTAGCGAGTAAAATATTTCCCTTTTTAAAAAATAATAAATAACGAGGGATGGGCTGCAGTGCCCTCTGGTGGTTGTTAATAAAAATAGCAGCTCTAATTTTCCACACTCGAAATGATAAACAGCAGTATACAGGCATGGCAATAAGACTCCCACTGCATAGCAGTCTGATCCATTCCTGGTTTTACTACGAGTTTAATAAGACACTCCTGAGTTTACCCAAATACCGGAGCAAATCAAGCTCGTATTAAAACCTGGAATGCGTGAAATCGTTATGCAATACGCGTCCTATTTCCATCCCTGAGTATAGATAGAAGGATCAAGTCTAATGATTTTAACCAACGCCCAAAATAAGCACCAACCGTAAAGAGCGTCATGCGCTTCTTCGGTGAAGGTTTCCAGTGATTTCCCTTTGAGTCTGTGCCGGTGGCCTTTCCCTCTCACTGCGGCGCGGTCAGTCTGGTGCTGTTGCTGCTTTTTGCGTCCCATTTTGACCTGCTTCTCGACGTTACAATGCGAGTTTCTTCAAAACCTGCAGCCTTCACAGTGTCGTGCATGACCAACACCTATGACAGCAAGCAAGGGTTTATACTGTAACATCAATACCATAAGCGTGTAACAAACCAATTATTATTACCATTAATACCATAAGCGTGTAACAAACCAACTATTATTACCATTAATACTATAAGCGTGTAACAAACCAATTACAAGGGTAACTTACCGCCAGCAAACGACAATTTCATTTTGTTTTGCAACTTACATTTCACCCTGCACGCTTCAGAGCAGGCGCAGCCATTTCGAAGTTTTAATGTGCGTTTAACATCCCCGCCCGCACTGTTTTAAACCTCTCGCTTTAACACGACAGAAACACTGTTTTAAAACTGTCCAGTACAAAATGAAACAACGTTGCAGTTCTGACGTAAAAGTATCTAAAAAAAAAAAAAAAGCCGTTCGCTTATCTGGATGGTTTCTGTAACATTAATATCTGTGAAACACAATATTTATTTTTCCTTCGTCTATTTCCTGCGTACCCAAGTCATGTGTTTCCAGGACTAACACTTCCTGGTTATTATTGAGCTGATTATTTTTGTTTGCTTGTTAACCTTTTCATTTAAAAATGTTTTATAAATCAGGTACACACACGTGCGGTGTTATTAAGCAAATACATGTGTTGCGCTGTTGCATGCTGCTCATTGCTAGTTTGCAAAGTAAGTTAGTCGCCTATATTATTTTACTGTGCATGTGGCATTTTCTCTAAATAAATATTCACCACTGCATACCAGCACGTATTCCGCAGACGCTTATCGATGTTAATATCATTCAATGGTTCTGTGTTGCAGTGCCAACAGCTTCGGCTGGAAAGATGAAGATTGTTGAAGAACCGAATACATTTGGGTAAGAATGTGTGCAGTGTTACTGTTTGTGTAAAGATTGAACATTTCCCTTCCGGACAGTCACCACGCAGTTACCATTGCATGCTCCAGTTTTCGTTTTTTTTTTTTAAAGAAAAATGCAACTACTAACGCTATAAAAATAACGAGTAACGAAGCCATGTTCTGTGTTCCGTGACGTAGAATGACTCATTGACGTTATATCATTAAATGGACATTATGTGACAAGTAATCGATTTAATTGGTCAGGTGTATTCCATCGTTACAGTGCAAAATATAACGACGCTGTATTTATTTCCCACACGGTACTGGTGTCATAGTATTGTTTTTGTAAGGAAATACAGTTTATTATTCCTACTTTTCCATTGAGGTTTTTATTCATGAAGTAATGAATTTAATGTGTAATTAATGTCGCTTTCAGGTTAAACAATCCTCTGTTAGCCCAGAGCAACAGACTGCAGCCTAAGGTTACACCATCTCCTGTATCAGGTAAAAGTCCTACTGTGTATAGTATAGCACAGGAGTATACCTACTGTAAAGTACTTTCTGAGAATGTTAAAGCCTTGCTTATCACTCCTTTAAAAGGGCAACTTCCTTAAGAAATAATACTTGCTAATGGGTTCTGTCCAAGTCCAATGTTTTAACGTGTGTTTGCTTCATGCAGAAACAGTTTGAACCTTTCATTTTAATCTCAAACATTCAATGAAGAAATTCACAGTGTGCCTCAAACCTTCCAGGCAGTGATTTGAGATTGCTGTTTCCCACAGGTCCTGCTCATCTCCACAGGCTGGCTGGGAAGTGCTTCAGTTTCATAGAATCCACGTAAGAGTTTGACCCATTAAATCATTAAAGACACACAACAGCACAGGGGGCACTAGTTTGAACCCAGTGCCAAGGCAGAGACCTTTCTTTGCAGTAATACAAATAGCAGCTCTGATGTGCCCCTGCCGCTAAGTTGTTATTGCCTTGTTTAAAAGCAGTACATATTGTTTTATTCCTCTGTGTTGCACTAAGGTCATGTGTAACATCATATCAGATAGGTAAAAACTGACACTCATAAGTCAAGGCAATCCCTTTTCATAATAATTCAAGTACTAGCCATCGCAGCCTCTTGGATCACTGCTGATGTAGGGCTGAAGTGCATGTTGTTTTGCTGTGTTGTTTGGAACCATTGTAATGTGCTATCCTAAACGTTCAATTAAAACGTTTTCATTCTCCTGTCCCAGTCGTCTATATCCCAGGTAACTGCAATCAAAGTGCTTCATTTTGATTTGTGTGTTCCGACAGGTACAAGTATGAGTTCTGCCCGTTCAACAACATCACGCAGCACGAGCAGTCGTTCCGATGGAATGCGTATAGCGGGATTCTGGGGTAAGGCTGGACTCCTCTCATTCATATACAGCACGCCAGGGGACAGTGCTGGGATGCAGCATACAGCCACTATAAATACCTTGGTGACAGCTTTGGATTATATCAAATAAATAAATCTATTGCATGAAGTGAGTGGTGACTCGGAATGTTTTTATCTCCACAGTATTTGGAACGAGTGGGAAATCGTGAATAACACCTTCGTGGCCATGTGGATGAGAGGAGGAGACTCCTGCGGAGCCAAAAACAGACAAACCAAGGTAGGAGAATGTTTCTGCTGCCGGTGGGACCTGAAATGTACATTTAGATTTCAAGTAATAAACCTGGTGTTAAACCCTCAGCACAGGCTTTCAAACAAAGTCAACCGGCATTACGATCCTGGCCAGTTAAAAGCCAGTACGACTGTTTGTGGCCAGCGCTGCTTACTGCTGGGAGGTGTTAGCTGGGTCCCCGGGTCCTCATTGCTGTGTGTTTGTCTCATCTCCAGGTCCTCCTGTCCTGCGGCAGTCGCAATAAGCTGGCCCAGGTGTCGGAGCCGAGCACCTGCATGTACTCCGTGACGTTTGAGACCCCGCTGGTCTGCCACCCGCACTCTCTCCTGGGTAAGAGAGAACGACACGGCTTGCAGCTTGTCAATGACTTCAGGTTCATTGAACCCTTCTCACCCTCACCCAGGTCTTAATCAGTCACTTATTTAATGATACCTCTAAACCCAGAGCATTCTGGTAATTGTAGTCCTAGTACCTGAACGCATTGTGATGTGAGTTACATTTTTTTTTTTTTTACTGGACCTCTGCAATATCTTCATGGGAACCTAAAACAGACAAGGCCAGTAATACGAGCAAATTGTGAGCTAGACCTGTAGATTATGCCACATTCACAAACGCCTGGTATTAATTTAGCACTCTGCTTGCAACTTGCTCATTTTTTTAGCAAACATCAGGAAACTCTCAAAAGGATGTAAGCAGCATTGTTTTTTGAGTGGTTAGTATGTGACGGTGTGCTTGCTTGCAGTGTATCCCACGCTGAGGGAGACTCTGCAGAGAGAATGGGATGAGGCTGAACAGGCTCTCCATGATGAGCTCATCACAGAGCAGGTGAGACAGAGTGGGTTCAGCAGCAGCACACCTGGAGGAGCTCAGCAATCCGAGCCTGCGCAACACCAGAGGGGGCTGGCGGGAGTTTATTTAGCCAGCGAGTGAATCCAGACCCAGAGGCTCAAATAACTTTACCCCTTTCGTAGCATCCTGGCAGCAGTTCAGTTTATCTGCTCCAGCCCTTCTGGATGCAGCACCTCAAACATGACCATTGCGTACCTGCGATTCCACCATCATAGAATTTTTACACTCTAGAATGTCACAGATAAGTCTTGTCTGAACCATATCCTAAAACAGCCTCAATTTCAAAGGTTCACAGACACAATTATGCTAGCATAGCAACACAGAAAATGGCAATCAATATTTTTTATATCGTAACAGGTCCTATTAAATATAATGAGCTTGCACTGCCATTAATGGCATTACGATGGGATCCACAGGACAAGGGCATACTAAGTGGCTTCTGAAAAAGTGAGGTTTTGTGTGTGGTGTTGTCTTCATTTCCAGGGCTACAACAAAACGTTGAAAGAAATCTTCCAAGAAGCCGGCTACTTAAGAGACACAAAGGAAAAGGAGACAAAGCAGGACAGTAAATCCTCTGGAAAGTCCGAGTTTGATACATTAGAAAGCTGCAAAGAGGTATGGGATTAAACCATATTCCAAATGCTGTTCGATCATGAAGAGAGCCATACAGGATTGAGGAGCATTTCAGTTAAGTTCAAAGCCCAATTAAAAATGCTGGATTGCTTATACTCTCAGGCAGTCACTGCTTCCTGCTCTTCGGAGTTTTGTTTACAGACACAGCCATGTGCTCACACACTGTATCATGTGGTTCGCTGAAAGAAAAATGCCACTGGAAATACTGATGCCTAGTTACACCACCTGTTTAAAGCAATTCAGCGGCATAAACATTTCAGTAGTTTCTTTAATAAATTCTTTTCACTGCAGGAATACCAGAAACTGTCCGAAGAGGTCCAGAGACTGAGAAGGCTGTTATCTCAACATCGTATTTTGGGTACGTTTGCTTCTTGAAATAGGATTGATGGATACAATGTGAATTCAGTTTTACATTCTGTATGTTATAACCGTGTCTTGTGCTCATGGCACCGATGGAACCACAGTAGCAGATCAATAATTTCTCTCTTGTTTAAAAGTGTTTTGAGATACATGACTGCTAACTTACATTTTTCACGTGTAGTAAGCATTGATCAAGACAACAGCCAGACCGCTATGACCCCCCCTTCAGCGGTGAATGTGAGAGAGAAGGAGGAGCATCTCAGGGGGGACACAGGACTGCGCAGCGATGGGCTGAACTCACAAAAGGACCAAACTGATCACTAGCACAGCACCCCAGAGCGTAATCCTTACCCAGCTCGTCCTGGGCGTCTCACAGACCCTTGCTTCCCTGCCTGCCGCATCATGGGCTAGAATCGGACTGGTGACCTGGAGGGCTTAGAATACATCCTGTGATAAACCTCACGATGACAAAGCATCATCAACAGTGGTGAAGGCCTGCAGAGGGAGTATTGCCCTTCTGTTTAAGACTGTAAATAGCATTTATTTTGGTTGCATTGGATCCTAAGTGGGAAAGGTTTGGCAAAACACAAATATGTGTCTATCATGTTGGGTGATGCTCATGCCTCTCAGTATGGGAGGGGTGACTGGCTTAGAAGGATCATGTATTTTAACAAGCCTTAAGGGGCCACCTCTCCGAAGAACAGAGGGCTTTCCCTTTGCACAGTATATCTAGTTTGAGACGTTCAAGAGGGGCAGATTCTGCCACATCATGAATGATTTCTCTTATAAATTTTGCACAGGAGTGTGTTAATAAAATTGTGTAGGGAAATTGCTGCTTAATGATATTGTGCTGGTGAATAAAATTACAGAAAGTGATCGCCGGGAGTTTCTTTGCTGTGTTGTCAAGTGTAGGCTGTGAGCACCAAACTCATAATCCCAACAAATATAACATCCAGGAGGTTTATGTGCCCCCTTCCCCTCCCAGATACGCTTAAAATCCTTAAACATCAAAACAGTATTCTTGAGTTTTATATCTATACATACCCTTTGTTATAGTGTCACATACCTATCCATAGTGGAACTGCTGACACAGAGACAGACCCCCCCAAAGCCATAATGAAAACTTGGTTTATTAGAAGGGTTGTTGAGAAAGGAAATCTGCTTCATTCCAATGAGAGAGGAAGCTGACACTGCGAGAGCTGGATATGTCAGCATGGCCATGCTAATCTTACCCAGCACTGGTGACGTTAGCAGCTGGATTAGTAACACAGTCACATCCAGTTTAGGCACTGCTCTGCAGCGACTGCAGAAATAGCAGATTGTACCAGGGGCTCAGGCCCCCATATGGTAGAGAGGCTTTTTGTAGTAACCAGTAAAAAAAACCACTAGCGTCACACATAAATCCAACTAACGCTGCGAGTCTCGCACAAGAATACTGTGTTAATATAGCAGTGCGACTTCACTAGCTTTTGAATACCAGCTGGTCTCATTCTTTAAACTTCCAGGTCTTTGTTTTAACCAGTCCTGTATACCTACTGGAACTCTATGACACACATTTAAAACATATCCTTAGTTCCTGGCAGGTATTTAATCTCAATTATACCGCTGGTTAGGCTTTCTCTATCAAAACCTTTTCAACTTGTTGGCTGCACCTGCTCTGCACTAGAGAAACCAGCAGATGAAAGGTCACATTCTGGATTGGGGAAACAAAGTTCCATATGGCAACCATGTCTTTGAAACTTGTGTTAGCATGCAATATCACAGGACTGTGTAGTGCCTACAATTACATTATAGTTTTCAATTAAATTAATAATTTAACGAATTGATGCCAATGACAGCATTCGCCTCAACGAGAGACAGTCCTTTTTAAGCTCTATGCTCAATGACAACGGTCGGTAATACAGTCATCACAGGTTTCAGGCAGTATTAATAGCTTCACTAATTAGTGTTTTTTGCAACCTAAGAAAAAGCCTTTCAATCATTCGCTTTCTGATGCCCAGTCTGGTTTGCAGGAGCAGGCGCCCCCACGCTCTCCCGGCTAGTCCTTGTTTTCTGAATCTCCTCCAGCAACTCTTTCAGACACTGGATTTCTCTTTCTATGGAGTCCGTCCTCTCTCTCAGCTCCTGATTCCTGCTCTCCAGCTCACAACACTCACTTTTCATCAAGCCTCTCTCGGCTCTCTTCTTCTGCCTGTACCTCGTCGCTGCATTTTTATTCTGTTCCTTCTTCTTAAACTTTCTGCCCAGGGAAGCGCGGGCAACCTTTTGAAGCCTCAACAAGCTCTCTCCCGTCTCAGGGGAGTGAGAGGAAGGTTCTAGTGCTAGAACACACTGGTCTCTTACAGGCACCAGCAAACCGTCAATCAGAAATAATGAACTGCAACGCATCTCCTTAACTTCCACTGTATCAGGCAGCTGGCTGCCTGTTAGTTCTGCAGTGTTATTGGGATAATTAGTCACAGGGGTGCTGCCTGCTGTCACTGCGGGCACACGAGTGGGTAGAGGCGAGGTGTACAGAGACACCTGATCGGTCATGGAGGACAAGCCCAGACATGCCGGCTCAGCTTGTGTTTCGAGGAGGCCCCGGGGGGCAGGGAGGAGTTTCGAGGTTCTCTCCACCGCACGCAACAGAGCCGGAGAGATCACTGGAGTGTCCTCTATGAGGGTGTCCAGGAGGTGAACGTCCATATCTTCTCCCATCCAGTCCATTTCAGATATACCTGCAATAAAATATTATTGCCATAATCATCATCACTGTATGAAAACAGCATACAGTAACTTGTTACCTTTTTTTATGTTTTTAATGGATTTGCTGACTTATGTTTTATAAGGATTTCAGTTACGATATACTGTAGCTGCACCGGTTCTTTTGTAAATCCTGATGAAGGTGCAATTCACCGAAACAATTTGATTTGTTCACTTTTTAATCTTTATGTTGCACAAATAATAATAATAAAAATATAATATTTTGGCGGATAATCTTTGTTGCATGTGTTTTAGGGGACAAAAAAAAAAATAGTCATTTAAATATCAGCAAATATTACAAGAATTTGGCATAACTTTTTTTCATTTTATTTCATGCAGTGGGCACGACTACTGCTACTGTACATGTCTCCCTGTCTCCAGGGGTCCCCAGCAGGTCTGAATCTCATGTGACTTACAGGTGTTGTGGGGATGGAGCAGGCTGTTCTCTGGCAGTGCGAAGCCCCCTCCCTCCTCCTCCTCCTCCTCCTCCTCCTCCTCCTCCTTCAGCACAGACAGTAGGGGAGGCGGCCCCTGCCACCCCTGCCCCAGGAGTTCAGGCTCAGCGGTCAGTGAAACAAGTTCTGGGTACAGGCTCCCCATCCTCAATGCATCAGCCCAGTCCATCCCTGCTGCAGGCGTGGTTGTGCAAAAACACAAGAGCTCTGCTTCTCTGATCCTTCAGGCTGTGTATTACAGAACGCACAGCGAGCCCATCTTGAAGCCTGGAAGAAACAAACAAACAAAAAAAGAACCACACACACTCACGACGTTTTGTTAACTAGAATTCCACGTGTAGGGCATCCTGGCTAATTTCTGAGGTTCATAACAGGCGCTACATGTTTTAACAGAACTAGATCAAGTCTGAAGAAGCATGGCTCAGCATCCCTGTGGTAGTCTTTTCTTGAAAGTCAGGAGATGAAGAGCAGCCGTTAAGGAATATTGTTGCCACACTGGGGAGTCTGCACTTGCTGCTACCCTGCCTAGACACACAGCAGCCCAGCGCACCAGGGCATCTCTGTCATCATTCACTTTCCTTTGTTGTAACCTATTCTGTCCTGGGTCCCTGTGTTTTTACCCTCATAAGAGATCCACTCTTACCTCAATTTGTTTTTTGAGAGATGTAAAAAAAAAAAAAACCTCACTACCAGGACACAAAATAAGAAAAAAAACTAAAAGAACAAAAAACATACTTCTATTTAGTAAGAAAAATATATATAAAAAGGTATACCATGTGGGACAGCATGTTACAAATTTTTTTTTTTTTTTCACTGCCATATGCACATTTAATATATATATATATATATATGACATCATATTTGGGTTAAGGGATTATTTCCTGTATATAACAGTTGAAAAGGCAGGTCCCATTGTAAAATGCTGCTTGCATTGCAGATTTCGCATGTGAAAGTGCAACGTGCTGTGCAATGGCACCGTGAGAAGCACGAGAGCACAGCTCACACACACACACACACACACACAGGAGACTCAAAGAGCACGGCTATCAGTACCACACACACACACACACACACACACAGGAGACTCAAAGAGCACGGCTATCAGTACCACACACACACACACACACACACACACACAGGAGACTCAAAGAGCACGGCTATTAGTACCACACACACACACACACGCACACATGAGACTCAAAGAGCACAGCTATTAGTACCACACACACACACACAGAGGCGACTCAAAGAGCACAGCACAAGAAGCAGAATACTAGACCACTAGAATCAGATTGATTTTCCCACATTATTAATACCGCATTACAAGGGTCAATCAAAAACAGGCAAAAATAATCCAAAATAAACTCACTTTGATGTGATCCTGTAAACTTTACTGTAACTAAATAGTATCTTAATGATTATATATATATATATATATATATATATATATATATATATATATATATATATATATATATATATATATATATATATATATTACCTGAACTCATCCAGAACCACATGCATATGTATAGAAATATATTCCTACTTAATTAATTTAGATTAATGAGTGAGAATACTTACTCCATATTTGCTCTCTGCTCTGGACTGCTGTAGCAGCAATTGCTGGTGTTTCTAAATAAGAGAGTCCATGGCACTTTCCAGCAACAAAGTCAGACCCAAGGACACTGAATGGATTAAGTGTCTCTGTTTCATGCCTTAAATACACACACACACACACACACACACACATTGGAGAGGACTGGCATCACAACCGACCAATCAGAGCAGCAGACTTCAGCCACAGCCAATCAGAACAAGCAGAGCTTTGGCTTTTAACTACACTGCAGTTGCATACGTGAGACAGTGGGTGCGTTCACGACACGCAGACTTTCGCGCAGAGTCGGAGCAAGTAACCAATGAATTTTCAGAATCTTTGCAGAATCTGCGCAGACTTAGCAAAGTCTGCCTCTCGTGAACGCACCCAGTGTGTACCAAGCAATGAAGCAGACTTCCAGTCTCATTCTCAAACAAGTGGTAAGACAGACAGACACACACGCAATGCTGAATGATGCAAAGTTTTGAAATATAAACGTAAACGTTAAATACTTTACTTATTAGCAAAAACAAAACCAAAAACATAAATAGGCTTTGAATATTGATTTCTGATTTGAGCATTTTAAGATACAACTGTTAACAATATCATCCTAGACACGTATCACATATTTGGACGCGTTAAGGTTTTATTTGAAGGATATTCAACAATAATAGAAAAAAAAACTATTACTATGAGCTCCTATAAACTTGGAGGACTGTTTTTTTTTTTTTTGTTTTTTTTAAAAATCCCATTATAATCAAGTTAGCAGTACACCAACTGTTTGAGAGAAGGTTATAGGTTTAATCTCACTTTTCAAAATAACAGTTATATGTGACCACGGCCTTATGCATTTAGAATATTAAGTGTACTTCCCCCATCTAAATATAAACTTTAATGAATGTTTTTGACATCACATCCTCAGCAGCCACCTGAAAACTGGTATCCTCTTACGCAAAACAAAGGCAAATCACACACACGTTTAAGGTCAAAAAATGATTTTAATTCCCATAGATAGTAAAAATAATTCCATGAATTCTGTAAACCATTGCATAAATGCTATAGTGTAGCAAGTGTTAACAATTTGAAACAATACACAAGTAAATGATTATGCATTATAAATAATACCTTCTACATTTAATAATAAAAAAAATCCATTCAGGTCTTCAATCTCATTACACACTCAACTACACCACAAAGGTTTCCATAAGTTAAAACATGGGAGAATTCCCATAATATACAATAAAGGTCTTATGGATACAACACATACACAAAATTAATATACTGACAGTATTATTTCTCTTAAATACTAGTTAGGATATGAGCTTTTCTCTCTCTCTATAACAGAATAAGGTTTTAACTTCTATAACAATTGAATCTGAAGCAAATAAATCTACAAAATGCAGATTCAAGTCTATTTTCTTTTTCTAGTTATTTTAGACTTTAAAACCCTGAGAAAAAAATACTTTTTTTTTCTCTATATGTATCTTTTTGTGTGTGTATATTTTGTCCCCAGGCTGATAACTATGCAAACTTAAAAACTGCATTCACATTAAAACCTTGACGATTCAAATTTTTTTTGTAAAATTAATTTGCAGAATGGCATTTTCACCTAGCCAATGCTACACCTGAATAATGCAATGTTCTCTCAAGGAATGTAGATTGGGCTGCATCCAATGTGTGAATGATGGTACATTAGAGGTTGGGCTTTAAAATCTGGTGGATCACTAACACATTAAAAAGGGGTTTTTTTTGGATTTGGACATTATAAAAAGTTTTCCCAAGCAACGCTCAAATACAAAATCTGTTTCAATAAATTGTATGGTTTTTATTTTACTTTAATACTTCAGATTTTATCTCTATTTAAAATTATTGGAAATCCTTGGTAAATTCCATCCAATGCATAAATATATATATAGTCATTTGTTTTTTGGAATTGCAAAAAAATAAAAAAAGTATACCAATTACACACTTGGGTCAAAATTGTCTGACCAAGCATACATCAACATGAAAGTCCAAGTCTATCACAGATTAAACCAACTGTAAGACCTTCTAGAATTTAAAGTTACAAGCGGCTTCCATTGATATTCCACTACGAGTGCATTTCTTTGGTCTCCATTTGTTTCTCTTAAAATTGTGGGGAATACACTGTCGACATTTCCAAATGCTGCGATAGGCTGATCTGGAGCTTCTAGAGTGTTGTTGTGAACAAATCACAGTGCATGCAAACACCTACTGCAGCGGCGACAATATGGCTCCTTTAAAGAGAAAGTGGCGATATCACAACAGGAGGTCTGTGATTCTCAGAGGACGTATTAAAGCCTGATAGGTTTGCACCTGCAAGGGCATGAGTCTGTGTTGCCTTGGAAGCGACCTAAATTCTTACCTCTTTGTGGCTCTGCAAAATTGCCAGCGTGGCTGCAACACAATTATTATTTGTTTATTTAGCAGACGCCTTTATCGAAGGCGACTTACAGAGACTAGGGTGTGTGAACTATGCATCAGCTGCAGAGTCACTTACAATTACGTCTCACCTGAAAGACGGAGCACAAGGAGGTGAAGTGACTTGCTCAGGATCACACAATGAGTCAGTGGCTGAGGTGGGATTTGAACCGGGGACCTCCTGGTTATAAGCCCTTTTCTTTAACCACTGGACCACACAGCCTAAGAGCACGATCTACTACGCCAATGAAACCAGCTACAGACGTGTGCTTTTATATTTTAGTTTTTGTATTTTGCTTTTTAAAATTTCTCAATCAACTACAATCTTTTGACATTTTTTGTATTTTTTATTTCAAGGAGAATAGCGTAACAAAGCATGCTTTAAAACAAGCCAAGTGGAGACCCGAGACACACACTTTACAGTTCAAATAGAGTTACTCCTGACAGCAAACAGCAGGGCGCAACTACTAACATGCACAATAGATACGAAGGGTTACAAGAAGTGACAGTTCAGCACACACAAAAAGAGAGAAAAACTGCACTACTGTATTTAAGTAAAAAAAAAAAAAAAGAGCATTGATCCTTATGGCCACTTAATACAAACACAACTGTCATTCATTTCTTAAACAATCCTTCACTATAACTTGGATACCGTTGTTGAAACGTTTGCATTTAATATTCATACCTTTAAACATATCCTATATTTTAATTTTATAAAAGCATGTTTTGTTATACAGTTCTTATAAATACTCAAGATAATTTAAAACACAATATTAAGTTTGGTCATTTTTCAAAAATGTACATTTCTAGCTGTTTCTTGCTTAGAATGTTAAAAACAAACTAAGCAAAAGGTTATTCTAGAACAGCAAAGGTCTTTGGCAAAAACTACAGATGACATGGAGTCCATTAATATTGTCAGCAAAAGCAAAAATCAGCAGAAAATGTTTTCCTTTTTAAATTCAGACCATGCAGGTGACCTCTACATATGAAATTACTGCAAGAGATCTTTTTTTCACATTATAATTTATTTATTTATTTTTTTAAATGTAGTAGTCGCAAATTAGGCACAGCTCACCGCTACCACCACTGCGCTGACTCGGGAGGGGCGAAGATGAACACACGCTGTCCTCCGAAGCGTGTGCCGTCAGCCACCCGCTTCTTTACACTCTGCAGACTCACCGTGCAGCCGCCTCAGAGCTACAGCGTCGGAGGACAACGCAGCTCTGGGCAGCTTACAGGCAAGCCCGCAGGCGCCCAGCCAGACCACAGGGGTCGCTGGTGCGTGGTGAGCCGAGAACTTTAAATTAAGCACAAAATGTTTTCTGCTAACCATACTCGTTGCTGTAAACGTTAATGGATGGGAGCTATACACAATAAAAGAATATGAACACAAACACATCTTGCAAACACAGTAGTAGGTCATTTAAATGTGTGTAACCTAAGCACATTACACTGTTGTATTTGACAACACAGTTTACATATTAACAGCACTGACCTCTTCTGTATGGACAGTCCGAGAATCACCACTTATCAAAAGTTTAGCAAACTGTGCCAGTTCTCATACATACAGTAAAGGTTTTCCTGAATTGCATACTCCTAACCAGATAAAGTAAACATGGTCGTCTTTTTTAATTGATACTGTAGCTACACACAAAAAAAAAATTAAATCTAAAAAAAACAAAAACGCACCATTGCCTGACAAACAAACTGGAAATGGAAACAGAATTTTAAGCTTGACATCAGGTCAAGCAATCACTTAACTAACGTTCTCAGGCATGGAAATAAGACTCCCATTGCACAGCAGTTTCACCCATTCCAGGTTCTGGTACATGCTTGATTAGCGGCAGTGTAGAGGGAACCAGCTCCAGCTCATAACAAAACCAGGAATGGCTCAAACCGCTCTGCAATGGGAGTCTGATTACCATGCCCGATTCCGATTAAGTGCCGTGTGTTAAAATCATGATTCTTCAGTAAATCATGAGAATGTTTCTTTTATTATTATTTTTTTTTACAAAGAAAAAAAAAATCTACAATTTCATATTTTAAATTTTTATCAATCATGTCTTTCTTTGTACTGATTTGGCTTGTCACATCTGTAGCAGTTTAATTGCAATCTTGCATTAGCCACAGAAGCTGAAGATTATTATTATTATTATTATTACTATTATTATTATTATTATTATTATTATTATTATTATTATTATTATTATTTTTTTTTTTTTTTTTTTAGGCAAGGCACTTGGTTCGAGTGGCCAAGTATCAGATACACTCTTAACAGTTTCGAGAGGCTAGGAGTTTTACAAAACAAAGTCTCTATAAAGAAAATACAGCCACGCAATATCACGGGTCCGGTACATGTAGCAAACAGATTCCTCCAACAAAATGAATAAAAGAAAACCAGGAACTACAAATGGCAAGAGATTTCCTAAATGCATCATTAGCATATGTGCCTTTATGATACCATGCTAACTGCTGGTTTACGCTTAGAAGCATTAAAAGTTTGCACTTAAGTTTAAATTAAAAAATGTAAAAATCCTAAGAAAGTTCAACAATACTAATTCATAGTTTTTTTTTTAATAAGTACTACTATGTATTATTTTTTTTGAATATTAAATCTTTAACAATATATTTAACTATACTATGATTTAACAGTAAGAAACGGAATATTAAACATTCTATCAAGATTCACAGTACACAACCAAAGCTTCATATTATAGCATATTTAGAAAAAACTAAACACAAATACTACAAAGCAGCTTAAATCTAATTCTATAATCATCTATAACAAATCCCCAGGTTTACAAAGTGCTTTTACAAGAAATTAAACTTCTTCACATAACTAGTAAGAGTGTTTGACTGAAACATTCAGGTACAGACAGAGTGATAAAAACCAAGGCTTTGAAAATCAATTTCCTATACCAAATAAATCAGTTGGTTTCACAAACCCTGATTAGAACCAATTAGTTCTAATGAAGGTTTTTGAAACCAGCCTTGGGAGTTTACTTTCTGGTAACCAATCACGTAATGTGCTGTAAGTCACATGGTGTGATTGCAAGTAGATAACTGGCAAGAGACTGACCTACAGAACAGGAAGTGATTAGGTAACAGGAAGCAAAATATTATCTGTAGATAAAAGTGGGATCTCCTTAATGCCAATACGAGGAAAAGACATGGTTTCAAACCAGGATTATAAAAGCGAGACGGCAAAAATCAGTTGCCTTGTGAAACTTAGGAAGGTCGAGTAAAAGCGAAACTTTAAAATAAAAAAAGTTTAAAAAAAAAAAAGCAATATGGTAATTAAGTTCCCACAACCTTACCAGTCAAACACCATTACAATATTTGTAATATATCTATCAATTGAATTACTATATGAAATACTGAAACACAAAAGAAAATGCTATATTTTAAACCGTTAGCATAATATATCAGTAGCTCTTTCAAAGGGCTGTATGCAGAAACAGTACCTTGACTGTGTCTGCATCACCACTTCATGACTTTTGTCTTACAGTAAGGACATTCTGTTTTGCTAGGTGCGCAGTTCTCACAGAGTACATAATGCTGGCAAGGCTGTAGAATGACACAACGGTCATGCTTTTGGCATACTACACATTTCTTTGACTGAAGCTGGTATATCACCTGTGTGATGAGAAAAGAAAGTTTAGAATCCATTGCAAACCTGACGGTCAATACTGCAAAACACAGTAATAATGTAATAACATTAAAAAAAGAGACACCACAAACGTATTACTGTTTTAATAATTCACTAAAACATAGTACAGCTTCTTATGACATCTTCTAAATAATTACAAGAGTAACTTCTTCTTAATAATAATAATAATAATAATAATAATAATAATAATAATAACATGCCTTCTTATAAAAAGGATACCAATTGTAACATGTTCTGTTATGAAAATGTTATTTTAGGGAATTGAAATGATTCACCAGCTCGTAAGGAAATGAACGGTGATTTTCAAACCCTTACCCCGTCTATCAAGTCCAAGTCCGCTCTCAGCTGCTGCTGGATTGAGTGAAGCTTTGGTAAAGGGACTTTGTCGATGTCTCCGTAACTCCGCAGCAGGGGCATGCTGGGTGATCTACACATCGCATCGAAGTCCTCCTGAAGCTTTTTCAGCTTGCGCTTTGCATTATCCTTCTTTTGGAAGGCGAGCAGCCTCTCGGCTTCAGCGGATTTCGCTTGATCTTTCGCTTCCTGGGCTTCTGTTTGCCAGGCGTTGCAAGCCTGCAACACAGAGAACATGCAGTCCAGCAAATGCATGACAAGGACCA
Source organism: Acipenser oxyrinchus oxyrinchus (assembly GCA_030684275.1). Classification (NCBI taxonomy): domain Eukaryota; kingdom Metazoa; phylum Chordata; class Actinopteri; order Acipenseriformes; family Acipenseridae; genus Acipenser; species Acipenser oxyrinchus. Next base: position 32,730,164 of record CM060262.1, on the reverse strand, counting down.
GTGTACAGTATAGGCACTGCAGCTGCTAGAATCTTTAAGCCTACAAACGGCCAAAAAAACCTGAAAAAGACAACATCTACAACAGAAACCCTACAATAATTTAATAGGAATTGCAGAGAGGAAGTTGAATGTGGCACCCTATTTGGATGGCAGCCACTTGGTGTTTCGACTTAGTTATTTTCTGAAGGTATCACCCCCCACTCCACCGCCCCCCGGACAATTTCTATAATAGCTATTGACAATGAAACCAGGCAACATATTCAGGAGATATGCACGTCCTCCACACCAAAGGATATCAATTGCACATTGTAAAAAGAACTGTTCGCGCGCCTGTATGCCAGACACCAGGGACATGCATCCCCAGCGACTGTATTCAGAAGCTTCCATTTAGGACCAACCTGCTTAACCTGTTGCCACGAATCCTCCCACTGCTTCATTTTCCTTTTAGCGTCGTCCAGTTTCTTTTGCAACCTTGCCAGATCAGCGGTGCTGGTGCCCGGAGCTGCAGCAGCGGCATTGCTAAACACAGGCGATGGAGTGGGAGAGAAACTTCCACTGACAAAATCCCAAATACTACCAGTGCCACCATTCAAACCTGGAGAGAGAGAGAGAGCGAGAGAGAGAGAGCAAGAGAAAGAGAGCGAGAGAGAGAGAAAGAGAGAGAGAGAGAAAGAGAGCGAGAGTGAGTGAGTGAGAGAGAGCACGAGAAAGAGAGCGAGAGAGAGAGAGCGAGCAGAGAGAGAGAGAGAGAGAGAGAGAGAGAGAGAGAGAGAGAGAGAGAGTGAGAGAGGGAGAGGGAGAGAGAGAGCGGGCGAGAGAGAGCGCGAGAGAGAGCGAGCACGAGACAGAGAGCGAGAGAGAGAAATAGAGAGAAAGAAAGAGAGCGAGAGGGAGTGAGCGCGAGAGAGAGCGCGAGAGAGAGAGAGCGAGAGAAAGAGAGAGCGATACGGGAAGACACACAATTTGTAGCGAAATAAAACATACCTTTAAAAGCACTTGGAAGCACTTAAAAACTTTGATTACTGTGACTTGAAAGGTGATGGCATGAGAAACATATGGTGTGGAGAGCTTTAAAATAACAACATAATCTCCAACAGTGCATTTGAGTTCTTTTTGTGAATTTCAGTCTTTATAAAATAGGCAAGCAACTGCCAGGGAAGACTCTATTTTATTTTTCCATACAGCGGCTGCTTTTTGGATCAACTGAATAAACCCCAAAATCGCAAATGCGATACAAGAATGGAAATAAGACTCCCCTTGCAAAGCAGTTTGACCCATTCCTGGTTTTACTGCAAGTTTAAAAAGACGCACCTGCTTGTGACATTTACACTGTGGGTAATCAAACTCTTAGTAAAACAGCTACACAATAGGAGTCTAATTTCCATCCCTGCAACATTAAGGCTCCATTGACATTTGGGCTTGCTTTAACGTTTTGTTAAATGCTGTATTTTTAAAGCCTGGTTTGTGACACGGGTCAGAAACTCTTTTCTTCTTACCTAAGGAGTTCTGAGAGGAACCAGCCGAGGTGCCCAGGAGTCCGTGCTCGGACTTGGCTGGCTGGGGCTGCTGCTGGTGGGGAGCCATTGCAGAGGAGAGCAGAGACTGGGAGAGGGACTGGGACAGAGAGTTCAGCGGAGAGGCAGAGAGAGAGGACGAGGAGTGCAGAGAAGAGGAACGAGCAAGCGAGCCGGGGATATTCACTGGGGCGGAACCTCCCAATAACCTCTGACCTGTCAGATAGAAAGGGGGCGGGGGACACAAGTCACATGGTCAAGGCACCGAGAAGCTGTAGGGCAGGGGTTTCCAGCCCTGGAGAGCTACAGAGTCCGCTGGTTTCTGTTTCAACCCAGCTCTCACTTACTTAACTGCACCAATTATTGGCATAATTAGTCAAGATTAACAGGTGTTCCAAATCTTTAGCCATTGATAATTTAAAGACACCTAGAAAACCTGCAGGACTTGGGCTCTCCAGGACCAGGGTTGAGAACCCTGCTGTAGGGTATTCACTGGCGATTGCTACCAAAATACAACATGCATCTCTGGATAGGATGCGGGACTAATGCACTGCTAATTTTAAAATAAAAACCACTGGCTGGCTAGGGAGTAACTGAAATTGAAGAGTGAACTAGACTGTTAACATCTAAAATGAAAAACAAAAACATGAAAGCCTTTAATTAACTTAGCAAGCTCTTCGGAGGAACAACGTGTTAGCTACACTCAGTTTATAACACTTTACACTCACCGGGCTAAATAATCATCCTGCTACGAAAAGTTTACTTACTCCTTAATCCAAGGTCACCGTTTTCTTGTTCTTCCAATTCTTTATCAAGAAATGATACATTTATGTCACGAAAATTCAGGTCAAGAGCGGAACCTGGAATATACAAAAAAACACACATCAAATCAAACACAAGTAAGCTATTTTAAAAAACAAGGTGCCCACAGTAACGACGGGCTAATTGAATAGACTTTCAAAGTGCAGAATTTGGAGACTGCCGCAGATGACAGCAGAAGCGCTGGTGCTCAATATTAAAATGTTTAAGACTATCTTAGCTAGAACACAACAGCAATATCTTCCTCTTGGGGCTGCACCTTCACACACCTATTAGATTCATGCAAAACTAAAGCAGCTCCCAGTGGAAAGGCAATTCTAAACGGCAGGGTGCATCGCTATAGCAACTGCTGTTCTGGGATCCGTTTGTTAGCTGGCAGGGTCGCTGCCACCGACTCAGATGGGAATCCAGAGCCAGCGAGAGGATGGTCCGGTCAGGGGGCTGAGGGGAGGCCCTGTGGGACTGGCTTTTTTTTTTTTTTTTTTTTTTTTTTTTAATCAGAGTTATTTTTCTTTTCTACAACCAAAACAGAACGCTTGCATAACAATGGTAACTATGATAAAATATCAAACTACTTGCCTAAGAAACATGATAGGCTTTGTATTACTCTTTAAAAGATCAAAGTGCACAGTTTCTTATTTTATACACTCTCCATACTATTGCACACTACTGAACTGGGATTTACTATTACCATTGTTAATTGTATTGTATACTTAACCAAAAAAAGGGTGGATGTTTCAACAGAGCTCCAAATTACCAGTACTTAAAACACTTTTCCCATTTACACATGTCCAGTACATTTAAAAACAAAGGAAATTTAATGAAGTGTGCCACATTTTTAAAAATAAAAATAACAGAACTACATACAAAAACCTTGGTAATCTGTATACTCATTTATTTATTGATACCACTTTTAGTTATTTAAACAATAACTTCACCCCACCCACCCCCTCAGGGAGAAAAAGAAAACCCACAGTTTCATATATCTGGCAAAGGAGACTCTTATAAAAGCCAATGTTGTATTAAAACACAAACCCCAGGAATGAAGCACCGAACACAATGAAAAGCCCTCACCTGCTCTGCAGTAAGCTGTTTAGTGGTTAAAGTGTTTAACTATCCAGCCTTCCAAGTGCTGACTCACTGTGTGCAGCAGCGTTTTCAGTCTCTCTCTCCTTCGTTCCTTCCTTCTTTCTTTCTTTCTTTCCTTCCTTCCTCCCTCCCTCTCCCCCTCCCTCCCTCCATGCACGAGCTAATCACAACAAGCCCCATCACGTGACAGCTGCCTGGTGCCACTGACTCAGTCAGGTACTGGCAACACAAAGACACTGCTGTGAGGTTCAAAGCTTGATTGCTTTAACATCCGCAGCTGATATCATGAAGGGTGTGCGTCTGTTCAGCCCTACGCATGTCATTCTTCAGAAGACATTCCTTGAAAGTTATTGAAAGTATAATAATCTGGACATATGCGTAAAAGCCTGTCCAGATGCCATAAGGTACAAACTAAAGGTGTAACACTTTCTCATATATATATATATATATATATATATATATATATATATATATATATATATATATATATATATATATTACACATTATCCAGATATCGCTTATGCAATGGTGATAAAATATGATTGCAACATCCATGGACCCCCAAACTATCAATCGATACCTGCGCACGTCTTTCAAAACGTAGACATACTTGTGAAGCTGACTTTAACTCCTTAAAGTCCTCGGGGCAGCAGAGCAAGGTACTTTATCTAGATTGCTCCTGTAAAAACCCAACTGTATAAATGGGTAATTGTATGTAAAAATAATGTGATATTTTGTAACAATTGTAAGTCGCCCTGGAGAAGGGCGTCTGCTAAGAAATAAATAATAATAATAATAATAATAATAATAATAATAATAATAATAATAATAATAATGCCAAACGTTGCTTTACAGTTAAATTTATTTTACTGTAACACACAAGTGACCCGTAAGTTGGTTTCTGACCACAAAAGGTGCAGCTGTGGATGTCAGAAAAATATTTTTGGGGGAACATTTAGGTAAAAACATATTTAATAAATAAAATATTAAAAAAAAAAAAAGAAAATGGTGTGTGATACCCGACTGCAGTATTCAGCAATATAGGGTTTGTTTTAGTTTATTACGGTAAAATAAAATCAAGCAAACTTACCTATTACTGATTCAACTGTATTGCTACCTGGGTAGAAAGGGGTAGCTTTGGCATTCATTGTTGACAAAGCCGTGGGGGAGGGACTGTCGGAGCCAATACTAGAGGCCAGACTTGAAGCAATACTGGACGTGATACTCGAAGCCAGTGGGTTAGCCACTGAAAATACACTAATAAGGTTCTGGAAACAAAGCAAGACAAGAGCACACTGTTTATACGAACCATCAAGCATCTTGCTTGTTTATTTATTCCTGTCTAATGCTGGTTATAGATGCACTAAAGTGTATCTGCATTTGAAATATACATTTATTGAAATATATTTACATAGGGTTATCCTGCAAGGAACAAGTGCCACTTCGGTCATTAGATTACAGATTATACAACAACACACAGTACCTTAAAGAAACTAATATAGAATATGAAATGCAATTTTACAGGTAAACAACAAAACCTTAAAAAGGGGAAGCCATTTCAACCAAAATATCAATTCTCAACATTAAAACTATTCAGACGAGAACTTTTCATGAGATGAACTACATGAGTGAGGGTGGTGCTTCAGCTCCTTATGGGAGTATGAATCCCAGCAAACAAACAGGAGCTCTCTTTTGTACCTGCCTAAAACTCACAGGCGCAGGAACTATAGTTTTTATATACATTCAGTACTGTACAATAGTACTGCCCCCATGTGGAGAGTCACAGGAACTTCAGCTCACAGAATTCAGTATCATAAAATGGAATCTCATTGGCTAACAATATGCCACAATACTAGCACAGCTTAGAACTTTTAGAACCACTGCCTGATTCACTTGACACAGGTGTGCGGACACTGGTCCATATATGCTGCTGCTGTGTTATTTCTTTTTATAGAATACTGCTATCCTTACATATGATTGACCGGCCACAGCTCACCTGTTTTTCTTGGTCATTTAATTTCTGATTACCGTTCAGTGGGTGACTCTTCAGATTCTTTGCCTATAAAAAATAAAAATAAAAAAAACACTTTGTTAAAATTGACAAATAATACACACAGATTTATCAGCAGGTGAAACACTGAAGGTTAATTATTTAAAAAAGAAAGAAAACGGGAAAAAAGGGGGGTGCATTTGAAATATATTTCATGAAGACAAACAAACAAATCCTGCAGCCCCCATCAATAGGATGGATCTATTTCCCTGTGCACACTTTAATAGCTGGTTTCACAGAACCAGTCCTGCTAACCTGGGTCTGTGAAACCAGAAGGAAATCTGCTCTCTCTTTTCATACGTCGCCACAAACTCATCCCGAAGAGCTGTCAATACAATCATGCACAATTCATCTGATGCAGAGTTACTAGATCTCGTTCACCATGCAGAAAGGTCAAGACCTCAGCAACACCGATACGACCTTCAGCAGATAGACATACGATCGCAAACACAGCCTTACATGCAGCACAGAGAGCTCAGCTAGCTACGGGGTCACTCAGTACAATCTGCACACTTTACAAGAGCTTTCTGCCACTAGCCTTGGCTGAATCTCACTGATAATAAAAATAAACAATACAAATAAAAAATGTAAGAACTCCTATAAACATGCGCAAGTGTCCCTGTGTCTCTGACCTTTATTGTAAACTGGCCGCACGTCACCAACAAATATCCGTTCAGGAGCGTTAAAGGAAAAATGAATCTTTATATACCTGATCCTCGCGTTCAAAGCCAGGCGCTTTTGGGTAGTTAGACGTTGGAGAGGATACATTGGACGTGGTGGATTCTGAACATAAGCTACCATTAGTAAAGCATTTGGGCCTGCTCATGGGTCCAATAGGGGATAATGAACTGTTGCTTCCTGAGCTGGATGTTACAGTCGGACTACTAGAGCATGAAACCTGAAGGAGAGAAGCACAGAGCAGCGTTTTAAACAGGTTTCAGGGCTGGAGCTGCGGTGAGCTGGCTGCTCTTGTGTTGCAAAACACCTGCCAGTTGAAAAGCCATTCGTGGAAGTGCAAGCGGCTTCATAAAAAAAATAAACAGATTGGAGATTGCAGGGAAGTTTCAGTGTGTTGAGGTATCGATCAACCGGCCTCCGAATAGCAGAATTGCTCAGACCAAGAGCAAGCTCTGTGTTGCCAGCACAGCTCGTCTGAGACTTGAGCAATTACACTGATGGCTTCAGATTTAAATAATAATAAAGCAGCGCGCAAACTACTCTCGATACTGACTTCTATAGTGTCTCGAAGTATGTGAATAAAAGGGAGAACGGAGGATTAAAAAAACTAATGCCATAAATAATAGCATCCTCCAGGACAGTCAGATAACTATATCTATCTATCTATCTATCTATCTATATCTATATATCTATACGTCTATATCTATATGCATAGACACACACACAGAGACACAGACACAGACTATGAGCGCTAATCTGTCTAACCTAACCTCTAATCAAAAAGCTGAAAGTCTCTGGTGGTAAAAGGATACGAAAGTAAAACTGCCAAGTGTTATAGAGTACTTAAAACGTAATGTTAAAAAAAACAAACTGAAATACATGTACACCCTATCAGCACAAACACCACATATATTACTATTTCACTCGCAGCTCTAGGAAACAGAAAAATTAAAAAACACACACACACACACACACTAGGCATATCCTTGTCACTTGTCCTTACTTTGGAGCTAATTTATCAAGAACCCATTATCTTACTGTTAATGAACAGAACATGATAACCACAATACAGGTGTTGGATGTTTGAGCAAAACTTGTATTTTATTTATTAAAGGTATTTCATAACCTGTACCCGACATCATAACCCTTTACTCTGGACATACATGACTTAGCACTTGAGTCCAGGGTTAAACGCTGTACACATGAGACTCAAAGTACAGTACAGACATTTTGACTACTGTACAGCAGACTGGTAAACGTGACAAACATCTCGATGAACGAGTCTGTGCTGTGTGTCTGACACTGGCAATTAGGAAGCAGCAGGACTGCAGAGCAGTGTTTGTGAGTGTGCTGCACGTGGCTGCCACTGCTCTTCAACACACAATGAGATCATTGCTGACTTCTTTCTTGAGTGGCTAACTGCCCTTTACTTTACTGTAAGCCATTATATTGATGACTTGTACAAACACTGTTAATATCACTCTCTATACATATATAACTTCTCAAGTTACCAAATTCAGTCTAGTGCACTGTAGCTCCGAATGATCTGCATGTTGTTTCAAATGTAAATCACAGGCTCGGACTGAATGGCACCACTGTCCTTATATCAAACATCTTAAATTAATAAAAACGGGTACAATTAATTAATACAAACAAAGTTCCAAAACAACATAAAAAAAATAAAAGAGATAGTTCTTTAAAGTTGCTATTAAAAAATATCCCGGTCACATTAATAGGAACCTTATATGTAATTAAAACAAGAACTCAAAGGTTAAAATAAAGCATGTCTTTGAGGATGCACATACATTTCCGGTTTGTCCGTTGTTAGTAGTGCTGTTGACATAGTCGTTAACTGCGCTGTCTGTATAGTGTTGAGAGCCTGTCTTGGACTGGGATCCACTATGCATCACAGTAAGCAACGAACTCATGGTCTCTTCTGTGGAGGGGATTCCTGCAACAAAGAGCACAGACTCAGCGCTTCACAGACTTGTGCAGGCAAGTAAATCGTAACCAATCAATCAGTTTCATAGCTGAAAGCTAGAGGTCTCATTGCAAAATGGTTTGAAAGCTACAAGCATTTAGGTAGAACTTTATTGGGTACGTTTATAGATATTCAAATCAACAAAGCCATTGTACAAACAAAACTGCATTGATAGTGCGTTTTATGTCTTCAGTATGTATCTGCAACTAGACCCCAGCATAAGCATTTTTTGGGGGTAAAATGACTTACTTTCCACATGTGCAAAAGCACAGAAGGGACCACGCGGGCAGTATCCTGTTTGGCGCATGTCATTGCATTTTGTGGACTTGTAAATCTAAATACAAATAAATACATATTACAAAAAAAAAAAAAAATCAATTAGGTTGTAAATGAAAGAAGACACTGAGAAAGACGAGTTTTCGAAACGCTTGCTTCGTTTCTCTTATTTCGGGAGGATCTCAGGACTGGCCGTTTGTTTGAAGTTGTGGAATTAACGTCCTCACCTCGGGATGGAATTGCTGCTCAGTGCGCGAGTGGCAATACTGACAGTGATCCCCACTGTCACACTTTGAGGGTTCCCCCCATTCATCCCCATGCTTTACATTAGGACATGGCGTTGATCTAGAAAAGAAGTACAAAAAAAAAACAAGACTGTAATTAACATGCATGTCCTGCAAGACGTATAAAATGACCTGCAATCACGTGAACTACAATAACATGTCATAACAAATGCCTGTATACCTGTATTTGAATTTCCTCGGATTCCTTCTCCTGTCCCGGCTATTGTGATAGTGTGGGCAGGCATACCCCTGTCGACAGAGGCGCGGTGGTTTTGTGCATTGCTCTGTCTTGTAGTTTGCCAACACAAAGTTGGTATCTGTGTGAAAATGTAGACATTTTTAACCAAACTTGATTTGCACGTCAAGAAACTACATACCAGTAATGTAGAATTCCAGTAGGGGTCAATGTTAGCTTAGTAAATGTCATTTTAAAATGTAAATTAAGATTAAAAAAAAAAACATTATGAAAAGTACCGGTAACTGGATCGTATTATACCAAGAATGAAAAAAAAAAAAAGAATTTTGCTCATGCCGTTTCCATATATCACAAATACAATTTTTTAAATTTTTTTTAAAATTATTATTAAAAATTAAAATCAGATTTCAAAACCTTCCAGTACATCTTATTTTGCTGTAAGTGTCGTCTTGTACACGGTAATCTACCAACTGATAAAAATTTGATACGGATAACAGCATTTATACACATAAATCTCAAAGGAGGTATAACTGCAGTTTGTATTTCATTATTTATAATAATTAGTTAGTATGCACAGCTGACCCGGTCCCTTGTGGCGTTTGAGCGCCTTTTTGTTTTGGACTCGGGTGACAGAACGAGGCAGCGTGAAGGGTGTAGGGTGAAGGCTGCGCTGTCTTACCCTGCCACCTGGGGTCCTCGCTGAGGGTTTTCTCAATCATTGCCTGGCTGGCCAGGACTCCCGGCTGCAGGTCTGGAATCCCTTCCCCAGCTCCAAGCTGCCCGTTCTGCAGAGCCTCCTGTGCCTGCAGCTCTCTGGAAACCATTTAAACAAGCGATCCCACTGTTACAACAGGACCAGCTGTACCCAAGGGACGCACCTTTTAAACCTTTTGCACAAATGCTCCTTAACCCTTATTAGGATGTTATACTTTCGGGTTTATTTCAAATTTGCACACACAGTATCCAATAATTACAGTGGATTAAAAATGTATCATGACACCTATAAAATCATGAAACTTGTTGAAAAAAATAAATCCTTGTTAAATTATATATATATATATATTTTTTTTTTCGGTTAAAGTATTAAAATTGTAGGTTAAGGTTAAGTATAATACGTTGTCGTTCAGGTTTTTTATTTGCGTTTACTGTTTAAATGTTTAACCCTTTACAACCAGAATTCTAACAGCATTGTGCACGCAACAAAATGAATGTGTGTGGGCAAATTCTAATTGCCTTCAAGTGTAGAATGAACATGGTTGCTAAGCAACTAGAACACTAGACAGAACCTCTACACACCCTCTGAAAACTCTTTCATGGGATTCACTGCACAGTGCAGCATTATTGGTTCTGCAGAGCGTTTTACATCAAGCTGCATATTTGTTTCATCCCTATAATTTTGTTTATTTCACAGTATCATAAGGTGCTACACTGTATATAAAATGCAATTCTATGCAGGAAAACTATGGAATTGGGACGCAGGGCACGCTGGGAAAAAAAAAGAAGATAAAAAGTCCTCCTGTAAACAGTGCCAAAAATGTTCACTGAAATAGAAAGTATCCTTAATGATAGAAAAATCAACATTCTGCTTTATTTAAAATGTAGTACACAGATTATACAGCATATTGTATTTGAAGGCCATGTTTAAAGGGTGAGTGCACACACACACACACACACACACACACACACACACACACACGCACGCACACGCCCCCTTAAACAGGAAGTACTTTAAATATTGCAGCTGTGCAACATCATCCCTAACCCGGCCAACCACCAGCTACTGCCAATATTCAAGAGTTTTTTTTAGAGCATGAGTAATTGATGCAGCTATACTGATTTTAGAAACATTCAGTACGCACACCCCCGACAGCTGTAGATACAAAACTAGAACCATCGGCATGATGAAGAAGCAGATCACCATGAACTACATCCAGGATAGGCACATGCAGAAAATGTTTGACACGCAGACATACAGAACACTTCTACCATATATCCCCAGATTCGGATACTCTCTCAAACTCGCAAACAAAAGTTTGTATCCCAATTGGATAAGCCAGCTGTTCTGAGGATATACCTAGTGTGCTTACTCCACTATAAAGTATATAATAAACATGAATTACAGCACTTAGATATTCTGCTTTCTGTTTTGATTCTCTAGCCCTGCAGAAGCCAATCATAAAATAAAGCTTTCTGTTCAGTTCATTAGGACTGCCAGTTGCCACATGGGTGTCAGACCCTGGCAGACACAGTATCTTGCTGTGCTGATCAGAGGCCTTTTGTGTTACTGTGCAGTGTGCTCCAAACCTCTTATTAGTGATGTGAAAACGACAAACAAAAACTAGACTTTCAAAGCACTTCGCCTACATGACAAGACGGTTAACCACACATAGCGGACGGCCCTAAAGGCAACAGGGCATTGTTTTTAGCATGGCAGCCCTGGAAACCCCGCCCCCCCCCAGCTGTGCAGTAGCAGGCAGTTCAGAATTGTACACTAGAGATAGACAGGGACCTGACCACTTCCTCTTTCGACTGCAGCTCCCATGAATGAGCTCACAGTGAGGAGTCATGATCAGTAAAATGCCCAACTCTTGAGTACTTTCCACAACTTTACAGCAGATCATTTCCAATCCACACAAGACACGTTACCCAGCTGTCATCAGCGTACATTTATTTTGCAAAACAACAATGCTGCTTTGTTGATGTGGTTAAAACATCTCTTCTCTTGAACCTTGTTGAATCTCGCCTGCGGCCCTGCAATTAGTTTTCTTTTTGATGATGTACTCGCCTACCTTATATGAGTCACTAACATTCGAAATGCCTTCTAATTAAAAGTGGGACGACTTTCACAAACACCTGTCACTTCTACGAACTCGGAATTATAGTACAGCAAGTCACGAACAACAGCTTCATTTAATCCTGCTGGTTAACCCTTTTTGGACCGCGCACACAAAAACATGTATTTTTGTAAACGGTGTTTCGACTCAACGCTGACTCACACCAGATTCAGGTGTGGATAACATTGTCTGGATATCTAGGTACTCTGCTTTTAAAATCTATCCTAGATGGTAAAAGTAAGTTATACCTATTTAGAAGTATTCCAGTGGGGTGTGGAACGTGCAATTCAAAGTTAACTATGGGTAATTAAGCTGTGGTTAACGGGAGTTCACAAAGACCTCATTTAAACACCAGCTGCATAAATACACAGTCTTAACATCTGCCGCTAGATCATTTAAACTGACCCAAAGTCATTTCAGCAAAACTATGAAAAACAAGTGCACTACCCATGAATGAACGAATGCAAATTCATCTGAGAATTTCTTCTGAAGAATTCAATTCTCTCCAGCTGGGAAAAAAAGAAACTATCAGAAGCTCAAGTCCCCCAGTTTAACTTACTCCCCTCAGTCCAAACTGACTAACACTGGGATTCAATTGTAAACACAGAGCCCAAGTACTTATAGCGGCAATTAAAAAGCACCACAATCAGCCACTGTGATAACTGATGTCTTTTCATTTTATGTTAGCATTCAATAACAACACACAGTTATTACAGGCATTTGGTACTTTTTTAAAAGCCACTATAAGGATAAGGACAGCAGCGCCACTCATAAAATTGAATTCAACAGTAGGTTTGAAAACCTAGAACACCAGCAACTGAGTGAACAGAAAAATTTGGAAAACTACAGAGAAAGCCATGAAACACATGGAGCTTAACAGAATCACATGAATCCACTGGCTGCAGTAATGGAAAATGTGATTTTAATTATTGACCCATATGTAAATAAAGGAGGGTTGTGGGGTGGGGTGGTGCCGTTGATCCAAAGGTAAAGCACGCCATCCGAGTCGGGCAAACTCTTATTTACAGAAGAGATTGTTCAAATTGGAGTACCAAAGTGGGCTTACTTCATTTCAGGGAAATGCATGGGAAAGAGAATTGCTTCATGTCTAAACGGGTAAATCAGGTCGCCAGATGTGTATGCTGGCAAAAGAAATACCAATTATTTTATTTATTTATTTATTTATTTATTTTAACTGCATTACATTAAAACGAGAATTGTTTTTTTTTTTGTTTTTTTTTTTAACCTGGCAAGGTTTATTATTCCATGCCGGTAAGTAATCTAGTGACAAATGGTTATCCCCTTGTTCATAAATAATATCTTCCAAATGGATAGCTACAGTAAGGTGCAACCACATTCTTAGATATCCACGAATCAAGCAGTGCAAATGGTGCAGAAAATCTCTATATATACCTTATATCATACACTGGAGGTCGAAGGTCATGCGGGCTGTGAGCAAAGGCGCAGTGAAGTCCATTCTTTACACAGTGCCCTCGGGCATCTGTTTCATGGATACAGGTGCCAGTCTTGTAATAGCGCAGGTGATACTTTCGTTCCGTGTCACCTGTAGTTCGATGCAGATAGGGGCAGCTGAAACACAAAGAAAATGAGACAAAGACAATGTGAAATGATTAACATCTTGATTCAGCTAAAATAGTGTACTCTGATGAATGATTAGAAGAGAAGGGAGAGGAGGAAATAAAAAATAAAAAATAAAATCTGTAGAATAAGTCTGACCAGTCACACCTGCGCTCCAAAATTCAGCTGTCAAGTGTTATTAACGAAGACCAGGAACGGACTTCACTGCTGTGCAATGGGAGTCTTGGACTAAGGATTAAAGTGAGCTTGCATGCCCAGCCAGTATCACTGCTCACCACCTTTCCTGACCACTTAATTCACAAAGACGGTATGGCTCCATTAAATAAATAGAACAATCCTTTCCAATCGTAAACAGTGTCACAGTTTCTCTTCAGCACTAATGAGGCATTTAATTGAGAAGCAATGGATAGCAACAGCATACTTGAGGAGGCCCTGCAGCCTAATTATTCAGCGAGCAGCCACGTTCCTGAAGCAATCGCAACAGTTAAATTAGAGGTTATTTATGGTTGCTAAGAGATGGAATAAACCAGACCTCAAAATTCAATCTTCATTCGATCCATCTTGACAAAAAATGATAACTAGCACGTCACTGCTGGCTAGCAGCAGCTGAATCATCAGTGTTGTTTAATTTCACTAAATATGGAGGCAAACAACCGCGGACGCATTCACAACTGACAGTAAACCCAAACAAGGATGCAATCATCACATTACTGGATCTATGCATCATTAAACAGTATGTTACCAATGACCGATGCCTTGGACAGCATGCAGAATGGGATCTAAACCACAGAACGATAACCATAAATTCTGCAGTAAAACTGTAGTAGACAAAAACTCTATGTACAAATGCCTATAGGTTTCACTGGACCTGTATTATGACCGTCAATCAGGGATCAGTGCTTTGAAAATGCAGGTCACTGCGACCAAAAGTCATGCAAAATGTTAGCAAAATTGTGTATTGCTTATGCACTGGCCAATCATTTATCAAGATGCCTAAAGGCTATACAGTATGCTCCCCCTATTGCACAAACACATCTTTCTCTGGCTGTTGTGCTTATGGGCTGCTGATAAAGATAATATTCCACGGTGAACAATGCCAGCTCTGTGCCGCATCCACTATGACAAGCACGGTCCCAGTGAACTGAGGGTCCTGCTCATTTTCATGTTCCCTGTAGTTTGCATTTAAAATTGAGGAAGTGGCGGGTTGGATCTGATATTCCATCACCGAAAACTCAATTCTAAAAAAATATACTGTTGTTATTATTAAGCACTGCCAAGTAAGTAGTCCTTTGTTTTATGCTGGGTTTACTTTCACTGATTATTAAGAGACATCTTTAAGAATGATGCCTAGGGTGTGTCTTATTAAACTGAATGCAATCAGGAACGGATCAAACTGCTATGCAAAGGGGGGTCTTTCTTCCATTCCTGCTGCAGGTTTGCAAGAGTACCTACTGTCATTAACTAACTTTAATACAGCAAGGTCCCAAACACAATGCTCTATCTTTAAGATGCACAAGCACTGTTAATCTATTCATGGATTCATCCTTCTGAAGGCTGTTTCTACACCACCATAGCCTATGAAGTGCTGAGCTTGCATGATTATGAATGTTATGTTTAATAGAGTTACTCTATACACTACGTTCAAAGCACTGTCACTGCTGGCCAAGCTAGACTGTAAAACAGCAACACCTAAGGGAATAGAAACATTTGTTGCATCAACTTCTCTCTAATTAGCTGGACCAAGGCTTCAGCACTGCCTTGCATTTACATATTTATCCACCTGCAGGGGTCCACCATATTTATTTAACTAAGTAAGTAGCAGGGTTCTGAAAAATATAGCTTTGCACGTCCTCACGAGTCTCTACAACTGCGTACCTGGCATTTTTATTGTTAACATACGGAACAGAAAAGCCGGAGCACTTCTTGTTTTTCTATCACTCTTCCTGCAATGATTTAGTGGACAGATCTGAAACCTCAGTGCACTAGAGCAGACATTCTGAAAAGAGCTTTGAAACAGACTTTAAAGTTGTCCGCATGTTAACAATAAAAAGAAAAAATACGGGTTATCGGGGGGACGTATCATTTTTCAAAACCCCCTGCTTACTCTTTAATGAGAGCAATACATCAAACTGCACTGATGGCTGAACACAAACGCTTACATGTGACAAAACCTATGTAACGTTTGATTTTATATTTTGATTACCACGTTTCCAACCCTGGATCTTTATCAAATATATATTATATATTATATTATATATATTATACCTAGAAGAATTGATGCTTGATGCTGTTTTGAAGGCAAAGGGTGATCACACCAAATATGGATTTGATTTAGATTTTTCTTCTGTTCACTCACTTTGCATTTAGTTAATTGATAAATACAATCTATTAACATGTCTATTTTTGAAAGCATTCTTACTTTACAGCATTTTTTCACACCTGCCTAAAACTTTTGCACAGTACTGTATATATAAAATCAATCGACAAACCACGACTGAAACCTTCCATATTTCCAGTCTAGGGGTGACTATACTTAATTCCCTGCTTTGTGATCTTCATCCAGGTTCAGTCTCTTCAGTATACAAGCTTTGATGCTTAAATGTTTGCTTTACTGTGTTGAAATTAGGTACAGTGTTAAAGCAGCATAACATGTACACACGCAACACCTGTAATGCTTGACATGAGCCCCTTACAAAACACTGAGCAGGTGTCACGTTTTGATCTCAACACACTGCACAATGCAGAATATAAAGACACTACAGTAGGCTGGGTGTCATTTTCTGCTTACAGTATTTAACGAAGAACAAAACAGTCACGGACTGCACCCCTCTTCCCACAGCAGCGTGCTTTAATGTTAACGCAGGCATACAGTACAGTGTGTTGTCACCAGCACGCTGCAGAGAAGAAGAGGGCGTGTAACATCGCTCTCGGGCTTGCAAAACAACAGCGAGCTCCTCTCTCGACTTCATACAGATAATACCAATGTCTATGCATTCTCACCAGGAACAAACGCGAATCCCTAAAATAATAATAATAACAACAATAAAAAGTAAACTGTCCGTTTTGTTTAGTTCCGCAAAAGAAAACGGAAACGCTGATCGCTTGATATGACCGCTATGCTACAGTACACACAAGCATGGCAGATGGGGCGTGTGCTGTGCGTCTCAATAAGGGAACAATGGGCAATGTGTGTTCTTCAAAGCACACAGCTGGCGCAGTTTACAACGTATGCTGATACACTCGCAGAGAGTTCCAAAAGAAAGTGCTGAATTATTTTACAAACTTAGAAAATAAATTCAGCTCTCAAATATATATATATAAACACAGAATTACAAAACCAGCTAGTTTAAATGTGTACACGTTTACAAATCATTGTGCATCTAACAATTGAAAGAATGCATACACCTGCAAATTATATATATATATATATATATATATACACACACACACACATAGTGTGCATTACTAACTGAATAAGCGTTTTAATCTGCAATTATGTGCAACAACAAAAACACAATGCGCATACAAACAGTACAGTGAATATACAATAACAACATGATCGTGCACACAATAATGCATTTAAATTAACAAATCAAACATAAATAAACCCTGCTCACTCGTCTCCGTCCGGGCAGATTCCTGTCGTTTCGTCGTACTTGGTACAGTACACGTCTGGACTGTAGTTAAAGGTTCCATCTCGCCTCCTGATCGGTCTCCGTCTCCGCTGGTTTAGGAAATGCCAGTGAAAGCAAGTGTAGGGTCTGTGCTGCGTGCACTTGTGTTGCAAGAAGAGCGGGCACTGTTCCGTCCTGAATTCTTTAAGATAGCTGTAAAGTACGAGAGACGAGCGTTAACAAACAAACAAAAAAAATATCATAAATTAAAAACAAAACGTCCTTTTCACATACAGACCATAATAAACAAAGCTGCTGCATAATTTGGCGCACTCCCGAAATTTACTACGTTGTTTCTTACTTCTCGACTTATTTAAGCTAAACAAAATACTGCATCTTAAAAATGCAGTAACACTATTAAAGAAAATGTTATACAAACGCTACGGTTGTGCGTAACGCTCTAGGCTACACAGTTCACAATAAATCATATGTTCTGTTATTGTTATGATCCGTCAGTCTGTTGTAAACGCACGTACGCAGGATAATAACTAAAATCAAACAAGTTAATAAAAAAGGCGATATTCTAAAGACATAACATGACCAGACCGAATTTTCGTGTCACTCATTGTTGCAAAAATGTTACTCCATGCTGCCAAAAGTCCTGTGCTTTGCTCACGGCACTTTGGTATCCAATACAAAAGCTGCGCAAAATTGTTTCCGTTGATCCAGTCCAAATGCATGCACGTACGTCAAGAAAGCTACGTAAGACTTCAGCAAATCAGGCCGAGATGGAAGAACCAAAAAAATAAAATAAAAAGTGAATTGCAACTTATGCGTTGACCATACAAACAAATAGCAATGTGTTTGCTTGTTTGTTTGTTTTTTAATTCGGAAATAATTGAGCTGACAACGCAATACAAGCGTTTTCTCCAATCATAACTGTAGCATTTTGTTAATTTTTACGTTTTTATTTACTTACGTGATTTTCCGAAGAATTTGCAAAAGGAAAAAAAAAGCACCACTGTTAAACCCACTCAAGGTGCCGAATGCTATCGATTTCCTGCGGGCAACGGGCTTTAAATGTGGGATTTTTACTGCATTTGCTGCGGTTTGGTTTTTTTGCTTTACTTACGTGTAGTGGGATGGTTTCTCTGTTTGAGCAGAAGCGCTCGCCGCCGTTTTCGAAACCGACGGCATTTTCAGTCAAAACAATACAAAGCGCCTGCGCGAAGGCCCGCTCGGCTCCCCGTACTCTCGTACACCACAGCAGGGCAGCATGGGCAACTGGCGGGATAAACAAACAGCAGCCTCTGCCCCTGAGTTTGAGCAGGTCGCAGAAATGCTTATACCCGTGTAAGAGCTAAAGCAGCGGACTGTGCTTTCTGCAGGGCTACTGCAAATAACAATGCAGCTTTCCGTTTCAATGAGCAATTTTGATGCAGGAAACTCCCTGTGAAAAGCTGACCTATAAGGGTATTTTCACGACGATCTTGCAGTTGAGCACGTCCCCCCATGGTTATATATTAATGCGTTCACTTTGCTTCACCTCGCTTCCTTGTGCTTTACCATGATCTGCATAGTACCTATTGTCTGCTCGTCTTTCCAGAACACAGTTCATCACTGATATCCTGTTGGAATGCAGAGATTGTCTTAGTTTAAAACTACTTTTCCCACTCTCCTGAGCCATGCAGATAATATACAGAGTGGGTCTATATGGGGAATATTCACAAGTGTGCATCAGAGGTAGTCTAGGAGCAGAATTCTTACGGAAATATCAGGTGTGCTGCTCACCTTCAAGAATGTTGATACTGCTGTCACTAATCACAAACTACCTTAAAAAAAGAAGTTAAACCGTTTTTATGTTTGTGTTTATCCCAAAAGACAATCAAATTTAAATACTAAATAGCAGGTGTCGTGGTGTCAGCCCCTGTACTGTGGTATATATTATTTTCAATCTCAAGTGAAAAGCAGTCGGGGTACGCTTTCATAGCGGAGGCAGCTTATAGTCCCATGAAGAAGTCAGTGCTGATTGTGTTTTTACTTTTAAATTCAGGTTCTGGATTTTCTCATATAGAATATCTCTACTATTAATTGGTTTCAGTCAGACTTGATGCTTAAAACACAGTTAACAGTGGTTATACACAAGTAGTAAACACCTACAGTATGTAGCTCACACTTTAGTCTAAATGGGCCGGATATATAATAAGAGGATGTTGACTCACAATGAAAACGAATGCAAAGAGACTGCACTTGTTATCTAATACATCTGTAATATACAGATGCTGTGTCTCCCAGTTGCAAGGAAGTTTCAGTCAACGGGCAAGCCGGGAGATCCCTCAGATCTGTCAGGGTTGATAGTAGACAGGAGTTTCAGTATAATATGCACTTTAAATCTACCGCATACTTCGAATGACACAACACAACATTAAAGGTGAGATTAGTTTATATTTTATTTGAGGTTTATGATGTTTTTTGTTTGTTTGTTTGTTTGTTTTGTTAATGAAATGTTTATCTTGATATGTGCACTGTGTTTTCAACGCGGGTAGTGGTAATGTCTTTTTCAGTGTGTTACAGTGCCACCTGGTGGACTGTAACAGAACATGAATCATTTATTAGATTAGAGGACAGGGAATTCTTTACACACAGGCCTGCTGTTTCAGAAGGAAAGGTGAAAGGTTATGTCATCGAGAGATCTACATGCATTGTTCTTGTTTTGTATCTTATTATATTCACTGCGCAGTGAAATCTGTCTGTTGTAACCTCCGCTTTGTCTTAATATTGATAATTACATATTCACATACACTGTGCAAGTGTGGACCCACTTTCTATATAACTAAAATTACAGAACGAGCAAAAAACAGGATTTTTGAAAGTCATTTATTTGAAGCTTTTGAATATTAATGTCTTGTTTTCTTAAAAAAAAAAAACACCTAGTGTAGATATTACCTATCTATATTACCTATATTACCTGTACTGTAACACTTGAAATGTATTTGCTTACGATTGTAAGTCGCTCTGGATAAGGGCGTCTGCTAAGAAATAAATAATAATAATAATAATAATAATAATAGATATTAGCGGTCTCCGGACTGGTGAAGAAGCATTGTCAACGTGATGATATTATTCTTTAATCGATTCTAAATTAAATTCCACAGTGCAATCTCGGTCAAAGGCAAAAGTCCTTTGCATAGCAGCACTTTCAGTGCAGGATGAAATGTTGCTTTTTTTTTGACATTGATTTGTAACTGAATCTTCCTGTCAAACACAGTGCCAGTGTGTGGCCAGATGTAAGTGCTGAGATCTCGATGATATAAAGCTCTATACAGGATATGATATATCACTGCAGCTGTGTTAAGATGATATCAACCTGTTAAACAACGTTGACAGATAATGCTACACGTTCTATTCGGTATATTAGGACTGGAATCGCATTTCAATGACAAGCTGAACATCACATATTTAACATAAACAGTGTTATGTTGCAGGACAAGCCCCACCCACATGTGTTCTTTTCAAACTTGCTCTTGTGTTATGCTAAGACAATTTATTGGCCAATAGCCAAAGTAAGAAAATTATCCCTGCATTGTTGAACGCCTCATTCTTCCTCAAATATTGATCATATTACCTCATTTTACAAAGAGAAGAAAAAAACTATTCACATATGAACCTGTTTCTGCAGTTACCAAACAATATACAGTACAGTAGTAATTAAGACAGGCATCGTCAGTGCCACTGAGTAAAAGCTACTGTAACCTCTACTTGAAATGTAATGCCAACCTATGCTAACTGGCTCTGCGAAGCTGGCAGTGCTCCCTCTAGTGGTAGCCTGTAAATGTGCTATAGGGAGTCATGCTTTGGATTCACTGTACCTTCTGCCCTTCTTCAATAGGTGGTGTGATTCACTATTACAAGCTTACCTCAAATATGTAATTGACAGCTAGACTGCCTTGCCACTCCATGTACAAAATATGTGCCAGGCAGATTCTGTAGATGTGTTTTTTCCCCCAAAAAATGTTTTATGTAATAGTATTTATTAAAATGTAAAATGAGGTGTGTCAGGTTTCTACCTGTTGTCAGGACAGCTGAATGTTTTTCCACTGCAATCCGTGCATGCTCCACACTGATATCTTTACATACAGCATTTCGCACTCCCAATGGCTGAATACCACAGTAAACTTTGCAGGTAGTTGTAGCCGTGTGAACACTTCCCCCAGTGCATTGTTGTGGCTGTTTTGGAATGCTAAACTGCACAGACAGGTGCAAATTACCTGTCAGACTCAATACAGACACCAGAGGAAGGTGTGATCACATTTGCTGGGAAATGCCTCAGCCAGACTGTAAAAAAAAAAAGTGCTTGATAACCAAAGCCATTATAATGGTACAGTGGGCAGTAAAAAGATTCTGTACGGCGACCAGAATAAACCAGCCACCAAGAGGACTGAATATCTGTAAATATCTGTGTGCTTATACAAAGTGCCTCGTTTACTAGTAACTTATTAAAAAGACTATCCTGGCTTTAGGGACTAGTGAAGCAGGTAACCACAAAGTTCAGATGCCCATAAATACAGTGTTTACTGTATATTAGAATAGGAATATATTCACACACACACACACAAGTGTAACATGTGGTTAATAGTCTGCAAAATGCATACGATGCAATATTGTCTAGTTATAGATCGACATAGTGGTATGTATTTGGATATTTTCTATTTCAACAACCCTTGAAAACGCATTTAAATTGGAACCAGTGAACATGCTAAGCAGTGTTAAGCCTAGATGCATTTACAGGTATTTCAATGTTTTCAGATTTCACTTTATCAGAAAACTACATCCCCTTGTGTGCGTGTGTTTTTTTTTTAAATAATTCATTATAAGCCAAAGGAGATTACAAAAAAAAGTAATATTTGGGATACACGTAGTTGACAAAAGAAAGCTAGATTTTCAAATTGTTTATCTATTATACATCATGGTTTGTTTTTACTTCAATACTTGTAATCATAACAAAATGGGGTTTAAAATTATTATTATTATTATTATTATTATTATTATTATTAGACAACAACCTCTCAACACTTATACTTTCAATTGATGAATTTTATACCATAGTATTAACTTCACTCATATTCCAGGCTCAAGCAGGAACAATAACAGTGAGAGGCACGTGGGCGGGGATTTCCCACACAGTCGCGTCACTAAATTGTCGCAACTAATAGGAAAGCGGAGTCTCGGTAATGGTAACGACGTCACACAGGGTATAAAATCTCCCCTTCTCGCGTATTTAGCATCAGAATCCTGACCGGAGATTGTAACTGGTGTAGAATTGAAGAGTAGAACCGAAGGGTGAGTACAGCTGTCTGTTTTCTGGGTTTATTGTAAGCTGGTGAAAAAACAAATATATATATATATTTGTTTTACTAAAACATAATTTTGTTCCCATCGTGGTTTTTTTTTATTTTTGTTAACACGTTGGCACAATACTAAGCGGCGTTTGAATGCTTGTTTCCCCCTCGTCCTGTCTGTAGCAGGTCAGAAAGAAACTGCGCCAAAGATGTCGTTGCATGGCGCTATCTTAAAGTAGGGATTTTATTTCTTGAAATATTATTACAAAATCTGCAATTGCCAGTGGTTTTCTCGAGCAATCTGACTAAGCGTGCTCGATTCCCGGTTTTGGTGACGCCGGAGCCGGTGTGTAAGCTGGCGCGGAGTTGGCATTTCTTTATAATTTTAGTTGTTGCTCGGTGTAGCCGCAGACAAAGCTTCGATGATGTTGTTGTGAAGGTCGCCATGTTATAACATTTTTTTTACCGAGAACAGTGAGAAGTGAAACGTGTCTTTAGCAGGTCGTGTAATGGTGGAACGAAAATAAAACGTTGGTGTGGGCTGACAGATCGATGTGTCTTACATACATATTTTTATTTTTTTTGGTTTAAACAAATGCATAGACAACGTCAAAAGGCAAAATAGATAATTGCATTATTAAAATACATTTTTGCTGTAGATGGAGGGAGCAGGGCGGGGGGCGGTGGGGGGAGAAACACAAGACTTGTACATTTGAAACATCTCCCGCCTTATCGATTTCAGTGCAGTTTGAATTTGTACTGGTAGTATCGCCAGTACAATCGCAGGTTACTATTTACTGAAATACAATTGTGTGGATTTACTGATTTTTAAATACCAATCGTAAATATCTAGTCCCGATTTTAACACGGTAAACGCGTGTATTTAATCGTCGTTGGATGGTTACAGAATATAACGTTTGTGGGATCATTTGATAAGTGGGTGGGGATAAATATATATATATGTTAAGCTTTTAATCGGGCATTACTTTTAGATTTTTAACGTTTTTCTCAACTTATTTTAAGTTTTTTTTTTTTTTTTTTTTTTTTAATATCGAATGGCCATGTGTTTAAAAACCAAAACCTACAGATGTTTTCGGTATTGGTCATAGATTCGATTTTATGTTTACAAATATTTACACCTTTTTTGTGGTTTTAATTTTTTTTTTTCAAAATGTGTTTTTTTTTTTTTTTTTTTGTGTGTGAACTGGTAGTAACCATGTGTAACGGACTGTGTAGTTTTACTAGGAAATAGCTTTCCACGTACACTTAGCGAATTGTTTTGATACAAGTAAATAAAATGTTGGTATTTACGCTTTTGATGCCTTTTTGAGGCTGCCATTTTGTTCGTATCTTCTCCTTCATGGAGTTCGTCATGTCCCGCCCCCTCGTCCAATTCCGTTCCTCTAGGGTAGCGAGTAATCCTTATTGGCCGGTCATGTTGTCAGTCTCCCTGTAGCCCACATGAGTGGACTGTGTGTCTGTTTTCCCTGGATTTAATATTTTTGCAGTCATTGGTGACTAATTCTTTCAATTAACTTTAGTCCCTGGAAATTCCTTGGTCACAAAACTCAGCAGCCCTCCAATTTGGTTGCGCGTCCTGTTCCGCCTCTACCTTAAATTTACTAATATAAATAGACAGATATATTGTACTGTATACACCGTTGTGTGAAATTATTCATTCATATATCTATTTTGTAATATAACATGGCAAACAAAACACATAGCATGGCACTAAAACCGAAATATTCCAGTATAATTAATAATCTAGAGTGCTATATTTTTATATCTTTTGAGGTGTTCCTTCTCTAAATAAAAATGCAATATTAGCGGTAACTCAAATTTTAAGTGAGTGGTATAGAGTAACTTTCCTTTCTAATAGTCCTACATTTACTTTTCTGATTCTCGTTTTAATAAATGAGTATCTGAAAAGTAAATTTATCAGGGTTGGGTTTAGGACTGCAGATAATGGTGACTAACCATGTCGTTTTTTTTTTTTTGTTTTTTTTTCAGTTTCAGAAAGTTGAGTTGCAATGGCACGTACCAAGCAGACTGCCCGTAAATCCACTGGTGGAAAAGCACCAAGGAAACAGCTGGCTACCAAAGCAGCCAGGAAGAGTGCGCCCTCTACTGGGGGTGTCAAGAAGCCCCACAGATACAGGTACTTGAATGATCATGGGTTAAAACACTTGCTATATTGGTGCACTTAAATTCTTTTTTGTTTTTAAATTTAACCTTAACTTAGATGTATCTAAAACAAATACGATAGTTCTACATACTTCAGTGGCTTTTGCAGTAGGTTAGAGCACTACAGATGTCATTGCTAGTGCAGATTCAAGTGGTTTAAGATGTTCTCTATTCAAGCCTAATGCTTGTCACTTGAGCATTTTTTAGACAAACCAGAAAGGTCATGCTGCTCCCCAGCATTCTAAATTTGTTTAACCCTTTGGTGCAAGAATTGAACTTGTTTTATTGGCAGTGATGTGAAACTGAATTAATCTGGCCTGGTGTTTTTGAAGTTAACCTGTTTTTAACTCTCAGGCCAGGCACAGTCGCTCTGAGAGAAATCCGCAGATACCAGAAGTCCACAGAGCTGCTGATCCGCAAGCTTCCCTTCCAGCGTCTTGTGAGGGAGATCGCGCAGGACTTCAAGACTGACCTGAGGTTCCAGAGTGCTGCCATCGGGGCTCTTCAGGTAAAGCGGGGGCCATATTTCAGGCTATCCTTTTGACATGCGTTTACATTTCCAGATTCCACTCTTGAGCCAATTCAATCTGCTCTGAACTAGTTGGATGGCCAAAAGTGTCAGATGTGACCTGTCCTTTGTGTTGACACTTTTTTTTTTTTTCTTGCAGGAAGCCAGTGAAGCTTATCTGGTTGGTCTGTTTGAGGACACCAACTTGTGTGCCATCCACGCCAAGAGAGTGACCATCATGCCCAAGGATATCCAGCTTGCCCGGAGAATCCGAGGGGAGCGTGCTTAAATGGCACCCCCCCCCCCCCCCCTCCCTTTTTTTCTTTTTTTCTTAAACTATCTGCAAGACTTTGGGCAAAACCATTTAATTTTTTTTTAAAACTCTTATTGATAATGCCCTCATGAGTAGGTTGAAGTTGTATTTTGTATGTTTTGTTAGTATTGATAGAAAAAAAAAAAAGATAGTGGTTTTCAGTGCAGAAGTAGCAAGTGTTTTGTAAAACATTCCTTCAAACTCGCTCAGGTTTTTAAACAAATAGGTTTGTATCAAATTGTAATACATCTGGCTCGTTCTGTGTTAGCTGGAATGTGTAGTTTGCATGCTAAGAAGAGGATAACTTATTAGACTTTTTTTTTTTTTTAATTCTTTTTTTGCATTGTGGTGACTTAATTGGGTTGTAAATAAACTTTCCACTACCTCACTTTGGGTGAATTCAAACTTTTTTTTTTTTTTTAATTTGCCAACTATATTAGTGTAATAGCTCCTGAAGTTCTGGTTACTTCATAAGTGGGAACAGTTTCTAGGAGATTCCTATTGGAATGTTAAACTGTTCAGAGTTGCTGCTGTGATGCTACACTCTCCTATGAACAGCAGAAAGGCTTTGTGATTGAAGGATGAAGTAGACACCTTCAGTTTAGGTACACATTTGCCTCAGTGATTGGACTCTTCTCACTTGAGTGTCAATTCTTAGTTTTCAGTTACTGATGGCACATTATTAAGGGTATGCAGCCAGGGTATTGCTCCCCATTAATTTGGAAGCCAAAAAAAAAATCTGCCCCATGATAACTGCACATTTTAAAAGAAGTAAGGTGTATAAATTAAGAAAGGTCTGACTTTTAAATTGAAACAGAAGCTATTGGTCAGTACCTCAAACATGTCCAATTACCCCAGCTTTGAAATACATGTCCCAGATAACTAGAGCCAATACACTTGAGTACAAGAAAATGCCTTGCATTACTGCTGCTGCAGTACCTTTCATTATAACTAATTTTCATTTCAGAATAATTCCACAAATGGGTTAAAAAAAATGACCCACCCAGGCAAAACATTTAGGGTTTGAAGTTCCACCTCACAACTTGGATTGTAAGATTCAATGGCTACATAACAAACACTACAAAACATTTAGATACAATGTATTTATTGTACAGCCTGAAAACATTCACAAGGCAGATCACTGCATCAAAACTGATGTTAATATACCCCCTGCTGTATTATCTGTGAAGAGCAAAAAAATACAATGATCCTTTCCACACAAAAAAAAAGCTTTCCTCCAGTACAATGTAAACACCTCAAAGACTTGTCAAGTTCAGTTAGTGCTGTTCCTGGTGCAAACTTTGATCCTACATTGTATTGCTGGTTTCATTTCTAAAAAAAAATCCACTGACTTAAAAAAAGAAAAATCACCGAACTCACACTCGTACTAATACGCAAACAGATCCAGTACACAATAGACCCAGGCAGGTGGACGGCAGGAGATTGAAAGGATGCTAGCTTGGCTTGGAATTCTCTTCAGGCTTGCTGGTTTCAGTTTGGGCGGGCTGCTGTGATTCAAACCGTTCCGAAAGACTTCTCTCCAGCTCTCTGTCTACATCCGACTCTTCCCGAAGGAAGCACCACAGCAAGATGGCTAGTCCAATGAGACTGATCGGAAGAACTTTCCACCACGGCCTTTGAAAGTGGCTGCCGAGGGACTGGTCCACTGACCAGGTACGGTGACTTGCTTTACTGGAGGTGAACTTCACAGGTCCGGGGTCCTTCTCCTCCTCCTCATCGTTCAATGGCTCGGACCTCCTGCTTAGCTGCGCCGTGCAGCTTAAGTGTCTAGATGCATCCTGTTTCCTACAAAACAAGTAGATGCTGTTGTAAGACAACAGCATTACTAGGTCTGCCAGAATTACAACTAATTTGCCTTCATTCGGTTTATGCTAGAAAACCAATCCATAAATAATGTCGGAGTTGAGTTGAGCTGCGTTGTCCTAGGGTCACGCTGCCACTCCAATTAAAACAACGTTATGTAATAAATGCAATCGATTACTCGCAGGATGCGGTCCAGCAACAGCAACACTTGATATTTGGTATTAGTATTATTAATATAACTTGGAATGTGGTAATATCAAGAACCATACAATTAAGCTTTAACTTCGAACATGCTGACAATATCTGACAGATGCATTTTCTGTGCTTACACCACGAAGATTACACTTCGGAAAAGCAGCGATAAATAATAATAATAATTTTTTTTTTAAAGTGTTACTAATACAACATGTCTGGTTTGATTTTTTTTTTTTTTTTTTAATTACCATTCAAGGTCACTAATCTGCGACAAACATTCAATGTTAGACGATAATGGCGACTAGCTCACAATTAATGGTGCATTGTTGATGCCATGCCCTTCACGCCATCAAAAGATGACGTCGATTAGAATGCACTCTGATGGAACTATGGGTGCGTTCACGAGACGCAGATTCTGCAAAGATTCTGAAAATTCATTGGCTGCTTGCTCCGAATCTGTGCAGAATCTGTGCAGAATAACGAAAGTCTGCGTAGCGTGAACGCACCCTATCACTCTTTGTGCAGATTTAGATGCATTTATAACAAAAAATAAACTAAAACAAAAACGTACCTCAGCCATTGAATTTCTTTCAGCAGAAGCCCACGATTAAAACAGTTTTTTACTGCAACAGCAGAACACGAAACCCGTACTAGCCACAACATGTCCCTAAAATAATACACATCAGGTTATGTATTGTAACATGGTGCAGTGCCGTAGGGTCTACAGTCTGGAGGAGAACAAACGCCTTACATATTCGTTCCTGCCTCTGAAACCATTATGAAACTGCGACCGGCGTTAGGGATCTTCTTAAAAGTGCAATTTTGTATAGTTGTGTCGGGGTTAGGGATAGGTGCGTGGCGCAGTGCTGAACATCAAAAGCAGCTGTTTTTTAGCCTGTTGCAAAATCTCAAGGTCGTTGTGTACTGTAACAAAGACGACCAGATTAAAAGATACAAAACTACATTTCAAAGTGCTGAAAATGTGAGTCCCATCATCCTCACGTCTCATATCCGCACTAAAATAAACCCCGCTGTATAAATACAATATATTCTTATTAATTAACGGTATCTTAGTTGTAAATGATAACATGTTCGTGGACCGCTTTCCATATTAATGTTTCATAGTATCTATTTCATGCAAACATAATGTACATTCTCGCAAACTACCTTTCCCTATCCCGGCCCATCTTCCTTTGAACCTCCGCCCTGCTCTGACGTAAAGGATCTGCGTATTTTTTTCAGTTCCGTATTTTGCGGCGCGGCAAAGACGGAATCCTGCAAGATGAAGATTGTGAAAGAGAGAGTGTGGGACAGGCAATGATTTTATAGGTAGGTTTACAAAGACAAAACCCGCAATTGCTATTGCTTTACTCGACCTAAAAAGGCGCAAGGGTGACACTTTTGGCAGAAGTTTGTGTTTTTAAGCATTAAACCTAACTGTAAAGTGCACTACATGGAGAATTACAAAACCTAAAGTAAAATACAAAAGGAGTGCGGTAAAATGCAATTAAAACATACCAAACAAACCCCACGTACACATCTGCAGATAATAACAGGCAATGTACATGTTAGTTAACAATTTAATGTATTAAATACCTGTTGGGGAAGCACGCTCATTCTTGAATGCATTAATGTATTCCTCAGTTTAACTCGCCTTTGCTGCACAGTCGGTGCCTCTTCTCCGGACCCGATTGAAACTAAAACCATGGCCGACAAGAGCGTCATTGTGATCAGCGACGATGAAACAGACACTGGGACTGAGTCCCCTGGAGCCAACTGCCAAAACTCCTCTGTCCTGCTATTGGAAGAGAATTCTGACTTTGGTAAGCACTTTGAAGCAAGGGCGGTGTAGCTGTGTGTTAATGTAGATAAATACAATATATGGCTTGTTTTAGGTTCCTATTTGAAAAAGCTAAGAGTTGTGAAAAGAGATTTGCCAGGTGCATTGCACCTTTCATGCATAATATTTAAGTATTTAGCTGTGAATTACCAGATGGATCGGTGCTAGTTGTTTGCTACAGAGTGAAGGGGAAATTGTCAATGAGCAGTCTACTATTTTAGGCAGAAATGCAGTCTAATAATGCCTCTTCGGGGTTCCATACCATGCTGCAATTGATATAGGACTTGGGCTACACCTTCACACCCTCTCCCAAAATGTGAACAAACTTTTGCATTGACATTTATTATAAGAAATGATTCCAGGTAGTTTACTTTTAATGTGTGCTGGGGACACCAGATTGTTCTGAGCTGTTGAAGGCATTATCTAGAATGCCAAATATTGTTTATGAAATGACGCATGGGCATTTGTTTTGCTGCTTTGCCACCTGTGTTGTGTTTTTGAAACTAACATTTAAGAGAATGTATTGTATGCTACTTCATCACATCTGTGCTCCAGTAGAAGTAATGAATGAACCTAAGCGAATAGCCCACGTGCATTTTGTTCTTATATTCGCGGACGAAGCTGTTTGTTAAAAACCTGTTTTTATATGTTGCACGTAGGCTCTGTCTCAGATGAAAACAGATCGGATGAAATGGTTGATGCTGAGTTTGGATTGTCCATCACTTACTCCAGAAAAGCAGAAGTCATGCCCCATGCCAGATATGACTGCACGAGCCATGTTTTCTGGTTTGTGTCCTGTCTCTCCGAATCCTGAAAGCATGCGCATTCCTATTACATAAGTATTACATAAATGATTGTCTGAAATCGATTTTGTCATGCATGAAGTTAAATTATTATTATTTTTTCTTCATTTGCTAGTTTCTTTGATCAGTAAGTTTCTTAGGAAGCATTTTTAATAGTATCTACAATACAATTTTCTACTTTGAATCTCCAGTCAATCAGAGAATCAGACAAGCAAACCTGTGGGAACAAACAGTGATTTCTGTGAGCAGTGTTACTGCTACATCTGTGACAAACTGGCTTCCGAGGTGAGACTACAGCTGGTGCATGATAATGATGACAAAGGGTTAATCCTACTGGGGGAAAATAAATACAGAAATTGATGTTGAAAAGCATGTCCTATGTCATCCAGTAATCTACATAACCATTCTGCCACTAATTAAAGGACTGCAAATCAATCTGTTGTAGCTCAATGTTTTTTGATAAACTTCATTGATTCTTTCTTTTTTATTTTTTGTTTTACAGTGCCAGTCCTGGATTACCCCTTCTTTTTGCCACTGTAATGCTCACAAAAGAAGCCCGTTCTGGAAATCGTGGCGAGATAAAGCTTTGATCGGAGCCCTTATTGTGTTTAAGTTTGACCTGATAGAGATAGACGCAGACCTACGGCACGCTGGTAAGTACCCTCACATTGGGTGTACAAGGTGAAATGATTTCTTTCCCTTTTTTTTCCCTAAAGTTGTAGAAGAAAACAAAAAATAGTTTTTTTGAAGCTATTTCAGCTTTGAAGAAATGTAAAGTAAGCTTGCTTATACACGTGTCTTTTGCAAAACGCCTGGACTGTGCGTTGGACTGGAATTGAGAACCTGTGGACTGGAATTGAGAAAGTGTGTTCCAGCTGCAAAATATGAATGAACTGCAGTAGAGTAGTGGTCAGTGAAACATGCAAGTGATGAGCACGACTGTCTTTAAATTAAATTATCAACATTCACCCCCGCCCTGTATTTCCTATTCAGAAAGCCTCTTGTTGAAGTTTGACGCAGATTTAACCGTTGAGCATGATAAGTTCATGATGGGGACCGTGTCCAGTCTTGCAGCCATTTATTCTTGCTCATGTTACTGTCACAACCAGTACCAAACTATGGTCAACTGCAAGAGGTGCAGTTCAAAACATGAAGCTATATTGATATACAAGTAAGTCGTTTTCTCTCTTACCTGATATCACTGATCACAGTTATACACAAAGTACATCATCTAAGAGTAGTTTCCAGACCACGTTTCACAAACCGCAGTACATGCAGCTATGGCCAAAAGTTTTGCATCACCTACAATTTTAGGACTGAGACATTTCATTTTAAAGGAAAAAACTAATATGAACATAATTTTAGATCTTTTATTTAACATTGCGTAATCAAAGAAAATACAAAATTATATCGCAAGTGTTTATCGGAAGCCATAATAGAAGTAGAGTAATTGTAATTTGATATGTTAACGTTTGTGCATTGTGGAACATAGTTATAGGAAACTAGAAAATATTATTTCTTTCTTATTCTATTCAATTCAGAAACAGATTCACCTAGGTAGTGAGCAGTGTGTGACAAGCAGCCACTTTCCATAACCCTTTGAATTTTCTTTTGTTTGTTCACAGTTATTCGAATGTCTATCAGCTAGTGTTAGAGTTCCTGGAAAAAGCAAATGGAGAGAAGCCCAAAACCTTTGCAGTTGTGTTGTTGGGAGCAGCCCAGCGAATTTTACTCCATAAGCAGCCGTTGGGGTAGGTAGCTACACAGAGTGACTCTATTGGTAGCTCTGTTATGTATCATAATGATGCTGTATGTTCTCATTTACGTATGACATGGTTAGCATTAATAATTCATTTTTTTGTTTGTTTTGTTTTTCTTAGTCCTAGTATGCCAAACACCAGAGTTGTTTCGGAAGCAGTTCCTTTACTGCTACAAAGGTGCGGTTTTTAATGTATTCAACATGGAAATGCCAAGTCATTTTAGTGATATTATACTACAGCATTTTTAAAAATAATGAAATACAGCAGCAGTAGTAGTGATAGAAATCTAAATGATCAAATCAGCACCTACATGAGCCTACAATGAAGTAGATTTTCAAACTCCTCTGTGATAGCCTAATAATAATAATAATTTGTTACAGGATTATAGAAATTCTCCAGAGGTTGCTGGTTGTCTCTGACTTTCCTTCTTCGTTCTCAAAAAAGCTCATTGACTTTTACAAGTCTCTGTTCCTTCCCCCCTACTGCCGCTGCTTTTTAAACTGGTAGGTCTGATGATGATGATGATGATGATGGTCTGATCGACATGCCAAACGAATTCTGACCAGAGTGCCTCACTGCTATGGTCATTGTTGCCATTAATCCTGGAGTGCTGACTCCATTGTTAAAGTTTTTAAAAGGTTTGAAGGGACTGTATTTTATCGTAATGTTTTTAACGTGTAGGAAAGTGAACGGCATGTCATATCCTTACTGTCTAGAGACACAAGTTACCCTGCTCATGGAAGTCCCTGTACATATTCATGCCTAAGGGAGGGCTTCTCGGGATGTGTTTTTGATTCGTTTGATCAGATTAGTTACAAGGATCCTTAAAACGTTAAAGCTTTTTAAATGTTTAAGAAATTGAACGGAATGTACCATCCCTACTGTCTAGTCACAAGGTATCTCTTCATGGAAGCCCAAACATAGGGTATTTAGGGAGTCTACCAACCTTCTGCAAGTGACCTGGTATGCAGCTTTGTGTGTGTCTCTGAGAGGTGAAGTCATTCTCTCTTTACAGTTTGAATGTCTACCTCTGGGATTCAGCTTTGTGTGTGTCTCTGAGAAGTGAAGTCATTCTCTCTTTACAGTTTGAATGTCTATCTCTGGGATGCAGCTTTGTGTGTGTCTGAGAGGTGAAGTCGTTCTCTCTTTTTTACAGTTTGAATGTCTACCTCTGGGAGGACTCTTTGCTGGTGTCTGTGTTGAGAGGCCAGAACATCACTGGAGAGAGAGTTGTGAAGGGAAAGAAGGAGGTCCTGTTTGAGTCCATACATGTGGTTCTCGCACGAACCGAGAAGCTAAGGGAGCAAAACAAGTATGGCTGCTTTTTTTTTTTTTTTTTTTTTTTTTTTCTAGTATGTACAATAATGAAGGCCAGCGCAAAGCTTTTCTCTTACATTTTTTAGCAGGTTGCTTTGCATCTACGTTCTTTAAAAAAAAAAAAAAAGTGTTCTTACATTATGCTGCAAATTATATTTAATAATATATTATTTGTTCCTTAAGCTATTTTGGAATAAACTGTGTGTGTGTGTGTGTGTGTGTGTGTGTGTGTGTGTGTGTGTGTGTGTGTGTGTGTGTGTGTGTGTGTGTGTGTGTGTATATATATATAGCTATTTTGGAATAAACAGTGTGTGTGTGTGTGTGTGTGTGTGTGTGTGTGTGTGTGTATATATATATATATATATATATATATATATATATATATATATATATATATATATATATATATATATATATATATATATATATATATATATATATATATATATATATATATAATTTTTTTTTTTTAATGTGTTTTGTTGTTTTTGTTTTTTTTCCTTGTCTCCAAATCAGATACAGAGAGCTGGCTCGTTACCTCAAGGTAGTGAGAACCAATAACAGAGCAGAGTAAGTACAATAAAGTAATCCTGAAATCCACAGCTGTGTTTGGAACTAAACAGTGTCACACTTTGATCATGCAAGAATGCATATATAATGTGAAGCATGCATATAATCTATACATATACATAATTTCTATTTCTATGTGTGTGTGTAGATTGCAGAGGCTCAAAGACCAGATCCCGTTCTTCATGTGCAAGCACGGTGATTTCACCTCGGCTGGGCACCACTTGTTTCATTCTCACGACGTGAGCTGCTGCACCGCCTGTCGTCTGACCCCCAGACAGTTTACCATGTACCTGAAAATCCTGAGAACTGGACAGGTACCAGTTGGGAATGAGCCCTTCTATTCAGACGTATGGGAGACCCCCACGGGTAACGCTTATTTATTTTTAAATGTGAGACCCTCACAAAAATAAATCGGAATGTCTTATCTTTTAAATGGCAGTGCGTAACACATTGAGACCCTTCTGCTTTCCTAACTATTCAAATGTTTGCACTTTAGGTCATGTCCCTGTGAAGAAGAATGATGTCATAAAAGTAGGACTCCGAATCTTGAATTGCAATGCACAATTGTATATGAATGTAAGTACTGAAACCGAGAGCATATATAGATAGAGATATAGATACACAAATCAAAAAATCAAAATCTCCTTGTGTGTTTTTAAAGCCAGACAGCTGGGCAGATCTAATCCAGGCTTCCTGCAGTGACTCAAAGCTGGCACGGGATGGAAGTTTCATCTGTGTGACTTGGAAAGAACCAGAAGAGGAATTTCAGCAGGTAAGTTGTTATACATCATGATAGAATAGATCATGATAGATGTGTGTACAATGTGTTTTTTTTATATGGTGATGATCTTGAAATGTAAAAACATGTGCACTTCTAGTAATTGTGTGTGATGTAGACAGCTTGGAGTTAACAGTGTTAGTATGTGCAATATCTAACTATACCATACAAAGGCTTAGGGTTAGGAGTGCAGCTGGCAATATTAGTAGGCTATTGGTAGCAAAGCGATATTTGGATTTGCACTTGTACTTTCAAACCATGGCCCAGGATCAAGAGCTTCACAGAAGGTTGTTTCTTTCAACATTCGGTTTTGTGCTTTTGGACTGCTTGCTGTTCAGTTTCAGTTCTGTTTGCAGTGTGAACACTTCATTTGTCTTCCCGTAGAGAATTAGAGAAACCGCAGCCCTGGTCTTGAAGGAGTTGGAGACGAAACAGATCATTATTCTGCCAAAACAGTTTTACAGCAATGTAAGTGTCAATCTAAGGTCAGAAATCACATTTAGTCTAAAATAATAATAATAAAAAAACAAGACTGTCATTTCATAGTAAATCAATATGAAACTTGAGCAATTGCGCATTTTAAGAGAACCAGGTACCAGATTGGTTGGGTTACAAATAAAGTTCCCAGTGAACCTTTCTAATGCTTTTAAACAGTAGTTTCTGCATCCAAAAGGGGATTCAAGACCATGTTTATTTCAGTGTATTTGACACTAGATTCTAGATGCATTGCATTTTTAAAAACTATTTTTTTTATATGGAAGTCTAATTTTTCCCTTTTTGTCCCTTCTAGCATTTCCCAGATGAAGCCATGCTGATGCTTGTCACTCAAGCGCTGGTTCAAAGGCTGATTCATGCTCACATGTCCACAGTCCTGAACATTGCCATGGCGTTTAGGGTGGGATTTTAGTTTTACAGTATTTGCATTTCCAGTCGGCAGACTGGAATAGATTTAGTTAATTGTGTATTCCTTGAGAAACACAGGGCTCCAATAAAAACTAAAAACAAACATCAAACTTGTTTTTGATTGCACTGTGTGTATGAATGTGTTTGCAGATAGATAGATAGATAGAGATATCCGCAAGGGTAAGCTGTCCCAATATCCAAATACATGCTGCTTTTTCTCGTGTCGGGTCTATTATCTTGCTGCGAAGTACTTCTTCTCTAAATGTATCGTTCGAACACACAACAAATTGGATGATCAGTTAGCTGTGCAATAGAGAAACGAGGTTGAGAGGAAGAAGCTTAATGCCTCACTCTTACATTTTCATCTTTCTTTCTCCAGCGGAACATGTGGGCACTGAAATACCTGTTCAAAAGTCTCAGTGTCAGACACGATGTCCTGCATGCATTTCTTGATTGCCTTATCAAAGACCTGAATGAGAAAAATAACACGTTGCTTACCAGGTACGGTATTGGCTCTCATCCTAAAACTTTCATAAAACAGTTTCAGAAAAATGTAATTGTCTTGTATCTGTGTCGCTGGTGTTTTCAGGACCTTGCC
This sequence comes from Acipenser oxyrinchus oxyrinchus, assembly GCA_030684275.1. NCBI lineage: Eukaryota > Metazoa > Chordata > Actinopteri > Acipenseriformes > Acipenseridae > Acipenser > Acipenser oxyrinchus. The sequence goes on along the minus strand of CM060262.1, from coordinate 32,694,297 downwards.
GCAGTCCGATGCAGAGCACATCGGTCACTTCATCTTTTTCCTAATTTCGTACGAGCACGCAGTGTTAAGGCCTGTTGCACACAAGATTGTAGATTTTCTGCTGGAACACTGGAATGAGTAAGTAGAATAAATGGGTGGGGATGGGAGAACAAAACACTCTCTATCTGCACCTCATTGTTAAAGGTGTAGACCCTTTATAATTGCACTGAAATATGTAGATTTTGAGTACAATCAAATAGAAAAGGCTGCTTTTAGTGATTTATTTTGCAAGGCGTTGGAGACATGTCCTGGGGCTTACAATATGCATTGAGCTTTATTTTTGAATGTATTTATTTATTTTTGCATTTTGTAGGCTTCAAAATTGCCCATGGCAGCGGAACCTTGCCACGCTTCTTCAAAACCAGGTGAGATTAGAGTAGAACCATTAGAGTAGAATTTATGATGATTTTAAATTGAAGGATTTAATATCCTCCACTAACTGATGCAATTGGTTTTCAATTCAATAATTTAAGGCTGAAAGTGCTGTGCTTATGATCATCTGAGATGAACAGTACTCTACAGCCATCTTGTGTGCTAGAAAGTCATCTCAAGCTTTATATAAAATAAATAAAAACAACATGTCCTTGTGTCTCTGACCTGAATTGAAGTGTGTAGAATGCCCTTTATGCTGTTATTGTTGAAGCCTATTTAAAATACTGCACATCATTTACCGGAGTCCCTATTTATTTACCTCTCCAGGATGCTACACGCTGGAATACTTCAAACAGTTTCCTACAGCTGAAGAACAAACTGAGAATAGTCTGATCATGTATCAGACCAGGTTCCTGGACCATCCTGTCTTTACTGGACAATAGCGCACTGCTCAAAACACCACCCCAGTCATTTGAAACTCTAAACTGGTAGCACATACTGTAACTCTGTTTGCCACATTACTTTGACTTTTTTGAATGTGAAAGTGTTACTGGAAGTATAAAGGTAAAGACTAATTTAAGCTTCATTGGATCTTTGGAGCTTACCTTTCCAAAACCGAAAGGAAAGAAAGTTTGAAAAAAAAAAAATATATGTATATATTTTAAAAGCCATTTAAAGTTTTCTTTTAGTGCGGAAACATTATACTGTGAAAATAAAGTTGAATGCTTAAAGTTAGACATGTGTAGAACTTTTAACAATGTTAAAGAAATGGATTGGAACCGTGTACCGTGTGTGTGTGTGTGTGTGTGTGTGTGAGGCTACAAGGGGACCTGCAAGGAACCCTGTTTCTAAAGCAACCCCTTGATGAGCCTGCATCTTATTTCATGTTAACTAGCATGCATCCCTTCTTCACACTAAACGCTACGTTTAACAAAGGAACAGTAATTACAGTACATGTTTGATATGTCAATTAGGAATTAATTGCCAAACATTTTCTTTGTGGAAAGTAACACACCGGTGCCTGGCTTTGCCATGGTTCAAACATGTTTATTACCAATGGGGGTTTTTTCCCAGTGGGTTTGCCATTGCAAGACAACTGTTTGAAACAATAGATGAATGTACAATTTCAAATAGACAGTACTCTCTTTAACAGACCAAAAGAAGAAAATAAGTGAATGGAGAAAACTAACAATCAACCAGTAAAGTATGGACCACACGCATGGGTTTATACAGACTGTCACTCATAGTGCAATAAGAAAATCAGATTCCAACCATGGTCAGTTCTGTCCTGATACAGTTGATTGTTAACTAGTACACATTGATCTTAAGTGAACTTGGAAAAGCCCAATATATATCTTTCCACACCTGTCACACTTGTTGAATAGTTTACTGTGTGTGTTGAATGTAGGTTTTTAATTTGAACCACCCTGTCTGCCTCCTCTTTTAAAGCAATACATTTATTGGGCACAATAAAGCAATATTTAGGCTTCAGAAAAGATAAATAGTGCATACTGTATAAAGGCCCTCCAGTTAAACAAACAAACAAAAATATACAGTACAATACCGTAACATTAAAATTGCATACAGCATTTTGTTAAATTGATTTTCTTTTTTTTTTTTGGCAAAAAAAACATATTACAACCTTTGCTTAGAATAGGGAAAACATTATAGCCCCGATTACAACTGCTACAACAGACCTATAAAAATAACTCCTGGGCCAGTTGTGCAAAATACGATTCTGGTTTCTATGGCACACTTTAACATGTAGAGCAAGTGCACCAATCTGCTAAGCTTCTGCTCCCCTAGAAAGTTTGCACACTTGGTTCTAAGCGACCTTCCAAAATGACACTGTAAGTCTGTTTAAGTTCCCAAGCATTCGCCTCTTATCACGTCAAAGTGTTGCAAAGTTAGCAGGGATAAACGTTCCTTTGTGCCCCATACTGTATTGAGAGATATATACTGTGCTATACACACAAACTTTGCCAAATGCAGCATGTAGACTTCAGTTTGAAAATACTAATTGTGCTACAGCCTTATTATTTTTTTCAGAGGTCTTGGATATATGACATTTAGCAGCAGTGATTTCATTCATGAACTTCTGTGCAGCTTCCCTGTTGTCTTCAATACTCATCGGTTTAACATGATTGAATTAACTGCAGGTGCCAACTGACTGCATGACCGCAATGCTTCAGCGACTCTTACTATATGCGCATCAGCACCAGGTTAGAAGCAACGTATAAAAGATGAACACTGAAATCATAACAGTGAATTGTATTTGAGCAGTTTAAAATTCTGAGGGGATTCATGGAGAAACAATACACAAGTACAATATTAAATTAATTCCACCACTGAAAAATCAAACCCTACCCTACAACAACCTGTCCTTAGAGAGAGTTAACAAAGTCTCAACAGGGTTTACTGCTTACACATGAAAATACTTCACTGTACATTACATTCATCTTGGTTGGTTTATATACAGTATAGTACCCTCTTGGTCTAGATATGATCGAAACCAAAAATACAGTATACAGATTTGGCTGCGGGGCAGTTTCACTGACTAACACTATAGTCCATGTTTGCCCTTTCCTTCACTAAAATGGCTGGCCACCACACAGCTACTGTACCTGTGCAGATTACGGACCATGCTTGACTTGCATTACAAACTCCACTTACCAACGTATACAAAAAGGATACTGCAAAATGATTATTTTTTATTTTTTGTTTTTGTTAAGAAGGTAAACATGCAACACCTTGTGCATTCTTGCAGCATTATTATGACCAGTATTAGTTCACATTTCACATGCGTAATAGCTTGCGGACACTGAACCATTCTTTATAGCCATTCCTAAAGGGTCTGACTTGCTTGAAACTCGCCCAGCAGCTGGTCAGGAGCATGTATTAGTGGCTCAGCATCAGCCAAGCCTTCCCACGTACGATTCAGTCCATACTACAAAGAATGCACATTTCAGACAACATTCACCTCACTGACAGATGATACTTCATGCATGTGGCTATGTGCTGTTACAATAGGGTTAGTTTCAGGTTCGGTAAAAATTATATTTTAACACGAGTCTTGACTGTGCAAGATTTGTAGCTGTTTATTTTAACAGGTTAACAGGCTATAAAGTAGCTTTAGATTAAAATGTGATTTAAATTTTTTTACATTTATTTGCGGAAGCTGTTCCTTTTTTAAAACTGAACCAATTGAACAATTACTAAACTAAATGAGGCAATTCATTTGAATATCAAACCCTGTCAGTTTCTGACAATGTCTCATTGTGTCAAATTAACAGAGATGGAAGGGTATCATTGCTACTATTCTATCTTGGCAGGCATCATATTTGCAACAATAAAGATTTTTTTAAAAACAATCCAAACAATCCAAAGACCTAAAACCAAAAACGTACCCGCCTACGGGAGCATCTGCAATCCACGGCAGTAGCAGTGCCTGCCTTATTCTGGAAAAACACATTGAAGGGATCATTCAAAAAATAACACCATACCACAAATAACTTACATTCATTAATCTTAAAGCCTGCCCCAAACACCACCTACTATTCGAATCAAGCAGGATATTCCAACATCCCTTTAAACGAATGCCAGCCATCCCTAGATCTTATATAGAAAGCTGGTGGTGTAGTCAAATCTGAAGACAGGAGGCGTGGCCCCCTTGCCATGCCCCTGAAGGTAGTACAGTTTGATGAGCTCGCCCAGGAACTGCACGATCTTGACGTCCTCGCCCGAGACGCCCAGCTGGTGCTGCAGGAAGCCTCTCCGCCGGCTTGCCACCGAGGCGTCTCCCTCGCCCGGGTGGATGGGGAGGTGCAGGTGATGGCAGAAGGTGTAGAGGAAGGCCTTGGAGCACAGCTGGCTCAGCATGCTCTGCACGTGCATGAAGTAGGTGCTGCCGTGCTTGATCTGTGTCCGGTGGTCCGCCAGCCTGCCGATCAGCGTGCCCTTGTAGGGGGGGCAGCGCAGGGTCTTGTGATCCGCATCTAGGATGCTGATGTAGCGGCTGTAGCGGTTCAGAGAGAACAGCATGCTGGAGCCAGTGGGAGAGGCCACTCTGCAAACCAGAGGGGAGAGAATATTAGCACCAGCATTGTGCCTTTTATTTCTACTGTTTCAATCTGCAAACACCAGCTATCTCTGTGTGTACTATACTGATTATACTCTACGGCTATATGGAGGAACAATACCTATCTGAGGGTAACCACTCTGACGTCAAGAGACATGTTTCTGTCTCTGTGGAAATGCATGCAACATCTGACATCTCCAGAGGCAACATACTCACCCATGATTTGATCCAATAGTAAGACGTCTGTTTATTAATGTAGACAGTGCACTGTCAATTTATTTTCTACAGTAAAATGTATTTTATATTTTAAATGTCTTTGCATGTATGTTTATGCATGTACACCAGACTGATGTTCAGATGTAGTAAACACAAGATCACTTTAGTAAAAACAACAGCACTGGGGGAAGTGAATGTGTCTAGTTCTCATGCTGCAGGGTGAAAAGTGAAACACTCCCATGCTGAATTTGTGCACACAGTGATTGTACAGACAGTAAACCTACCTGTGCAGCCCGATCAGCTTCCAGCTGTGCAGATCTGTGATTTGGAAGGGGGAGGTCAGCCAGGGCTTTATCCTTTCCGCATACTTGCCCAGGTTTGGCACGAAGATGGACAGAGCGCTCACCAGTTTTCTCACCTTTCCTTCGTCTGCGCCCATTACTACCAGTGTCCTCCCACTAAGCAAGGAGAATATGGCTTGCTGGGCGAACGGGTACTGCCTGATAAACCTCAGGGCACCCTGCCCGGCTTTCCTCTTGTGCTTCACAGTGATGGGATTGCCTGAGAGGAAGGGAGAAGCAGCGCGCTCGGAGCTGGTGGAGGCGCTCATGAAGCTGGTGCTGTCCGAAACGTCGTCCAGGTCCAGCCTGGACACCTCGTCAGAGAGGTAAATGAGGTTCAGCTCGTATGAAGGCAGCGCTGCCGGAGCCCCGTCATCCACACCCGGGGCCTGATCCCCAGCTCTGCTTGACCTGGGGGCTACCTTCACCACTCCGTTGTCGCTGCACTCCTGGCCGAGCTCAGGGGCTGGCTCCTCGAAGCGGGGGCCCTCCTGTCCGATGCAGCAGGCAGAATCAGCCTGCTCTATGGCCTCCTTTCCAAAACCCCCTGCATCCTGCATGCTGGAGTCCACCAGCCGCTGGCTGGAAGCTGGAGGCTGGTACATGTGCTCTAAAGAACTGTCATTGTAAGGCTCCTCCTCGTAAATAGCACCGGGGCAGGATGCCCTTAGATCCTCGGGTATGATCGATTCTGTGGTGCTCAGCACTTCGATGCTGTCCTCGCTGTTTGTCCTCTTGCTCACTGCTTTCCTTCGGACCACCTCGGGATAATGTACCTGCAGACTCGCCTGGCTCTCCGATTGGATGAAGGATCCCTGAGCAGGGAAAGATCTCTCCGTCCCCAGCACTTCGATGCTTTCTCCGCTGCTTACACTGCCTTTCATATCCGCTTCCAGGCACTCTTCGGAATTGTCCTGCGTGATGTCACAAAGGCTGGACTCTGTCTCCTGCTGCCCTTCCTCACTGATGTCCTGCTCCATTTTAATAAGCACGGTCTCCACGCAGGACGTGTATTCCAGGCTGGCGGGCTCATTAGAGGGGGCAGGATTGGAAGAGTTATCGCTGTTGGGGGCTAGTTTTTCACCATACTGGGGCTTTTCAGGTTCCTCCTCCCAATCTCTGAAAACCTCGAACAGAAAGTTGGTGATTTTTTGCTGCTTCAAAAGAGCTGTGTCTATCTGGCTGGTGGAGATGTAGCAGAGGTCGCCCCTGAAGATCTTCTCGATTTGAGTCAGCTGGTCCATGGTCTGGTTGAAGAAGTAGACATCACAGAGCTCTTCCAGCGTTTTCAAGCGCTTGTCGAAACATTTGGCTGATTTTGCCTTTATGAACTGAGGGGTGTAAGACGGCCTGCGTGTATTGCTGGGGTTGTCCGAGGGGTGGTCGGGATTAGAGACACTGGAGATCTGGTCCTGGTCTGCTCCAGGAGCTTCAGAGGGTGGTTCAGGTTCGTAAGGGAGGAACTCAGGATCCTTCATCTTTCTGTTAGGGTAGGACGTGACCTGCTTTAAAAGGTCTTTGTGCTCGTAGATTGATTTCTCCACGTTAGCCAGCTCGTTGGCTTTCTCTATCGCTTGGGTTGAGTAGCAGCCGTTCTCTTTCTTCTGCAGCTCAGCTTCCTCATGAAGCACGGTCCTGGTGTACTCCAGGTCCTTCAGCTTCTTTTCCAGTTCGTTGGCGAAGGCTTTCCGGTTTCCAGTCTTCAGGCACTCGGACGCCTTGGAGAACTCAGAGGAGAGCTCCTGGAACTGCTGCATGATCTTGTCTTCGTCAGAGGAGATGTAGGCCATGCAGAAAGGCCTCACGAAGCCCCTGGCCTCCAGGTCGTAAAGGGTTAAGTGGTGGATGTAGGCAAAAGCTCCTTCTTTGGAGTCGCCCAGCACAACTTTGGAGTCCTCCACGAAGTTAAGCTTGGGGTACCCGCAGCCCGGAGGGTGCCCCACAAAGGAGGCCTGATAATCCACGGACATAATCCTGAGAGAGAAGTAATTGAGATCAAAGGTGCCCCAGGCTTTGGGGTCATCCGGGACGGTCAGCAGTGGCTGGGGCCCCACTTGTTCGGAAAACTCCGAGATGAGAATGAAGTCCTTGGTGAATTTGGCAAAGGAAGCCTTGGCCCAAGGGTTGGCATTTCCAGCATAGGGGAAGAGAGGCAGCGAGAACTGTTCTGGCAGCGAGTTAATGTCCACATAGGTGTCTCTGAAGTCATCATCTTTCGTGAAAGCCACCAGATCTGGTGAACTGATCATATTTCCTGCTGAGTGAGAGTGACATGGGTACAAAGCACCATCAATATCCACTCGGGACAGGTTTAACTGAATAATCCAGCCAAGAATACTTCCAGATACAGCCACTCTCTCTCTCTCACACAATCTTTATATATAAATACGAAGCAGTATAATCAAACGAAATGAACCCGGCAGAATAATGATGATGCTAGAGGTAATCAATAATTCACAAACAATAAGGGAAAATAAATCTGTTATTTCCAACAAGATGTCATCCAATGTGATTTAAACTTTAAACACGTCTCCAGTTGATTGTTGTTGACATGAATGCCAGTAATATTGACAATCAAAAAAAAACACTTGTTCCGACGGAAATGCTAAAACATTATTTACACAGCAGTGCCAGAGAGCCAATGTGAACCACTTGGCGAATATGAATTTCCTTTTAGCGTCACTCATTAAAAAGAGCTAGCGGTGTAATTCCAGTTATTTTCAGAAGGCATGTAAAAAAGACGGCCACCAAATACGACCTGTGATAAACAGTTGCTTAATGTCACTATCAGAAACAAGAATTACAAATAAGCAGCCATTTTTTGTATCCATATGACCCGTCCTCATGACAAGAATTTATCTGGACTGTTCTGAAGAAAATCTCATCAACGAATCCCCCGCGGAATAAGGTTTATATGCAGCTAATTTCATTAGGTAAAGCGGTAAGCTGTACGTGCAAGCCAGCGAGTCTCTCTGCCTTGCATTTGTTTACACGGTAGGGAAAAAAGAAAGCTTTCCAAGAAATGCATACCGGGAAATGTAGAATTTAGTAAACAGCTTTTACGACACTTAACACAGCCTACCAAAACATTAGTGTTTGCGACACTTCTCGTCTGCATGCGGTAAAAACAAACTGCTCAAATCAGCAATGCTGGAGCTAAAAGGCTTTCAATCAAATCGGCACGAAACGTAAGTCAGAAGATGCATCTTTTAACGGGTGTGTAAAAGGGTCTGATTACAGTTCTAGTTCAAGTAATTCGTTTCTATAGCAATAACTTTAGCGCTTAAGTGTGCAGAACGGAAACTCATTCAAACACTCAGAGGTATTTTTGGAACTGACAGATTCTGACGATCAACGGCGTTATATTTAATCAAATGTAAAGAATCGCATATTAAATATACACGTTTGGTTTTTAAATCGCACATTATCATTAGTGGGGAGATGGGCGAGTGATACAGTGAGGTGATGCCACCAGCAACTCTGCGCAGAAGAATCAGGTCCTCTGGGCAGATATTGTTTCAAAGCGGGTGCTATAACATTAAGCGCTGTGTTGAGACTGTGACAGCAGTCCGGGGAAGGTTTAGCTGGTTCTGTAGACGAGTTTTGACTGAAGACATGCGACTAGCCCAGATAAAGAAAGTGCTGTGTGTGTGTGTGTGGCCGAAAAGAACGATGCGGCCAAAGGGATCGCAGAGATCATGACTAACGGAGGATGCAAAAAGTGAATAAACATTCGCTTCTCCCTGCAGAATGTGACTGTATCGATACCTCTGTTTCAGGTCACCTCCTGGGGCAGGAGTTCAAAGCTCCTTTTCAGAAGTGGAAAGCACCCTTAAAGCAAGTCAGGCTAAACAAGATGCTGTGTATCAAGGGGCACATCTCTTTGCATGAATGAGTGAAGGTCATTCATGTGTGAGAGAATGCTTTGCTGTAGAAATACCTTTCACATTTTTTCGTCGTGCAGCACAGTTTCAACCCAGTCGTCCTGTTTGATGCAGAAGTGGAAAAATACTGCCCAGACAACTCTGCGGATATCAAAGTACAGCAATATACTGATCTGTTCTGTTTCATTTATCAGAATGGGCAGTGTGGGTCCTGTTTTGAAACGAGCACTAAGCCAAGGGCACATATTTTCTCATACAAATTATGGAAGAATCTCTTCAGATGTTTTGAAAGAAAAAATGTACAGTTTTTTATTTTTTTATTTTGTATATCTACCATATTTTTTAATATGTAAAATGACTTTTATTAAACTGAGGGATCTTCCAGGTTAACGCTGTACCCCTCCTGTTGTTCTGCTGTATATTACATTGCTCAGTGATGTCCTGTGTTTTTAACATTCTTGCGTGTTTGCGCTGTGCTCCTCAGAGGACCCTGGAGAGAGAGGTGAGGCAGTGCCAGGCTCTGGTCATCTGGACAGATTGTGATCGCGAAGGAGAGAACATTGGCTTTGAGGTCATCGAAGTCTGTAAAGCAGGTGACAGAGCAATCCATTACAGGAGTTTTGCTGAAAGTTGCTATTCATTTTAAAGCAGTTGAAATATTGTTAAAATAACAACAGTAATAAGCATTCTTTCTAGAGAACTGTGTTTTCAAATGTAACTTGATTAGGACATTTTACAGACAGGTTACAGGCATCCTTATATTTTTAAAACCGCGCATTCATTGTGATGAAACTTGCAGAAAGCTCTGTAATGGAGTACTTCACTTGGTCAGCTGCAGTGCAGTTGCATGTTATGATGACTGAACTCACACACTCTTATTTCAGTGAAGCAGAATTTGCAGGTGTTCTGAGCCCGCTCCTCAGAGATCACCCCCAACACAATGAGGAATGCCTGCCAGAACCTAGCGGAACCGGACCAGAACGTCAGCGATGTCAGGCAGGAGTTGGACCTTCGGATCAGTAATCTGTAGAACTATAACACATCCAGACTGATCCAGTTGTATGCAGTTATTTCCCACAAAAAAAAGCACATCACAAAATGTTTTATTCATATTTGCTGCTGTAAACCCCTACAACCCGTAGCTTCTATACCCAATCTGATGGATATATTGCTACATAGTTTTTCATTGTTATTTACAAGGTGTGTTCGAGCAGCAGCTGCACGAGTTCATCATCCGACACTTCCTGCTCCCAGGATGCACAGGGGCAGGAAACCACGGTGGACATTGACATCGCCCAGGATGGGCTAATGATCATCTCCAGGAACTACCTGGATGTGCACCGTTACGACATGTGGTATGCGACGGTAATGCACTGACTGTACCTTGTATTTACTGCAGCATGTTATTTAACCTTGTCAGTGTATCGTTCATCTGTTTTGTTTTCAGTCTTTACTCCTTCATAACGCGTCAATGCATTCATGTAATTTCATGAAAATAACCGTTTCGGTGAGACAATTTCATAGTCTGCATTCCACCTGTATTACACACACAGGAGTAGCTGCACGTACATGAGCAATGCAAGACTGTGAAACCAGTTTGTTGAGGGTTAATCCAGTTGAAAACATTAGCTAACTAGTTTGCATACGCTATGCAGTGTTTACGTGCCTGTTTGATGTTGCAGGTGATCCCAGTGTACGAGCGAGGGTCCTGGTTGCAGCCCACCACCACCATCGAGATGCTGGACGGAGAGACAAGCCCACCACAGCTCCTTACGGAGGCTGACCTCATCTCACTCATGGAGAAGCAATTTTCTTGTTTCAAATGACTAACAAGTTGTTTTGGAAGAAGAACAGTTTCCAGATTATTATTTTGTTTTTGTAGAAGGGATACGGTGTAAATTATTGTAGCAATTTAGTTCCTAGCTACTAAAAAAAAAAAATAGATCAAGTTGCTACACCCTTGTTTTTTGGATACAGGCTCTGTATCTGAGGGTGTGTTTAATTGCCTGTGCTTGCTCACAGCCTAGCTCCAGTGTTTTCAGGACCTTCAGTAAATCTGTAATTTGTATAGTTATTAATATTTATTTATTTATTAACTGGGAGAAAGGAAAACCAATGCAGAATTAGTTTTTAAACCAAGTAAAGCTTTATTGAATACATCATTTTAAAACTATGGAACTCTGCTGTCACACAGATAGCACTCTGCTCCAACAAGGACAAGCTCATATTGTAACCAATCCAGCAGTGTGTCAAACTACCAGCTGCATAGAAAACACTTAGGTTATAAGTGCACTAAGTGGTGAAAGATTTCACAAAAATGAAATCAAAGTTACGAGAATATATTTTTGTATGAAACACTTAATATGAGTTAACATTTAAATTAAGACAAAAATACATTTCAATACATTTTATAATACTAAACAACGCCTATTTCTCAGGTCAGCCCTTCTACAGAACTATTGACAGCCAAGTAGTTTCCATGCAGGAGAATTTCTCATTAACTGACGAACCATATGTAAATGCAATTCTCTTTGGCCAGAATCCCCAAATGACCACCTGCTTGTGCAATGCACAGAAACTCCTCACTGCATGAAAACTAGTTACACTGAAAACGTTTTTTGTTCAACTTGAGAGCAAATCTATGGTACCCTGTACTTGTTTTACCACTGACCTGTAACCAACAAATGCAAAAGGTACATTAAGTACAATTACAACACAGATAGCGAATACAAATCAGACAGTTTTTCCTTTTCAGGTCTGTCTTTGTAAAATTCATTCAAGCCATTTAAAATGAGTTGACGGACACTACAGCATCAGAAGAGTTCACTTTTTAAAAAAAAACATTGAATTAACTTGCTAGTTTCGATTTATAAAGCAGCTCGCCATGTTCATTAGAAAAGCGTCACACACACACACACCATCCAACTGTCTAAATAATATCCTCACCAAAAAAAACAAAAAACTAACAAAAAGAATCTCCAAATAATACATTGTATCCTGAATCGCGCACTAGAAAAAGGGTCTCACACAGCAACTAAAGTGCCAATGCCAGAGCCGCTATGTAGAATTAAATCAATATGGTCCCTGGCATGAAAACTTTGTCCATAGGTGCTTTTGAATCATCACTTTATACTTCTCTTTGAAGCAGCATATCCGGGTTAGAAAAAGCGCAATACAAAGTATACCCGATCTCATCAATCTCTTCTGCAGACAGTTCAGACAGCAGGTTCACAGCACTGTTGAAGTAGCTGGGCAGGAACCCCTGCTCCAGGTAGCCAGTCACTTCCGTGATAACTTGCAGGAACCGGTCAGCCAGGGCTGCTTCACTCCAGTCCGACTCCGTGTCGCTGAGGTGCAGGATGACGTTGACCAGATGCCCGCCGGTCAATCTTCTCAGGGACGGTTGGTCTTTGCAGACCGCTTTGAGGATTTTCAGGCAACATAGCCGGAGACCAGAATCGGACGCATCCAGGTCCCTGAGCTTGGTGGCTTCATCCGTGTAAAAGCTCCGGCACCACAGGTTCTCAAAGTTTCCTTTGTTCTCTGGCTGGGACGTCAGCACCGTCTCCTTAAACCTTATTATTGGCAAGATGTCAATGAAAAGCTGGCTTTCTTCCTGTTGGATTTCTAGCTTCAGTTCCTGGGACCCCATCACTTGCCTGATGGTGCAGTCCAACATGCTGCCTAGGGCTGGCCAATTCATGGACCCCATTACTAGTTTGTGCAAAGACTCATTGACCGCGTTGGAAGACAGGTAGCTCCCCACAATGAATTTATCCCAGTAGCTGCTCCCCCGACCAAAGTACTCCAGGTTTGTCCGTCTGACCATCCAGAACTGCGGGGTATTGAGGATGGTCTCCTCCCCTGGAACAAAGTACCAGAACTTTTCTTCGATCAGCAAAGGCACCAGGAGACAAGCGTGATCAGCGGAGACAACCTGAAGGCCGTCAAACAGCGAGCCGCCCAGAGACATCTCCCCCAGCGGCATCTCGGGCTGCTTGCTGCGGAGGAAAGCTTGGATCTCCATGCAGACGTCCAGGGCTTTCTGCTTGGCCTGGGCCACGTCCGACTCAGAGAGCATCACGTGACTCTGGTAATAGTGCAGGAGCTTCTCCTGAAGAGTGACGCACAGCGGAACCCGGCGGATCTCTAGCTTTGGCACCTCAGCTGTACTGGAAGCACTGCAGTCCTCTGTGGAAACATGAATACAGCTGTTATACGTTTACTGTGTGAACTGATGCCAGAACTGTACAACAAACGAGGCCAGCACTGCCAAATAATACATCAAGTCAAACCATGCACCTGATGTGCAGTTTTAGATAGACCTCCAGTGCATGTACACAGGGACGCCAATTTTCTCCAAAAAACACAAGATACCAAACTACAAGCAGTCACACCTAGAGCTACATCATTTTAAAACACAAGAACTGACAATACTTGCCAAGCTTAATTTTTTTTTTTTTTTTTTTACCTTTTTCTATTTTGATTACTGCTGGTATGCTTTTCTTCACAGAGTTTTCAAGCCCCCTCTTCAGCAGTTTAGGGGAAGCACCAGTCAAGCTCAGCTCCTCCCAGGTCTTGCTAATGCTCTTCTGATCTGGTTTCTCATCTTCACCTGGGGGGTGGGCGGCTCTGTCAATCAGCTGCAAGAAAGGGAGAACAAGCAAGGGTCACTGCTCATGTTAAACAGACATCAGACATGCAACAAAGAAACCTTAAAGCAAGCATCTTAATGCGATACCTATGCATGTGTTAACTAATAGAAAGTGTGAATTTTCAGACTTGAAGTAGACGTTTCAGACTGTGGACCATATACATAAAGTGTCGTGGTAGCAGTCCTTGCATTGGTGATCCTAAGCATTTAATGGCAAGTTATACTGGGGTGTTTTATTCAATACAGTTATTTGAACAATAAACATTAGCTTTGCTGTTCCTGTGTAGTTATTTACAAAGTGAATAGGATGAACAGTTTTTTTTTTTTTTTTAAGGGGAGGACAGTCTTACCCGTTTCACTGCCAGTGTAGCGATCCCCAGCACAGCAGCTCCCCCTACCCCAAGCACCAGTCTGGCATTCGCCAGCAGGAAGTCAATAGCCATTGCGACGCCATCCTCTCCCCGGCTCTTCCCTCGTTTCTGAACTGTGCCCTCCATCGTAGGTACAGTCCCTGTAACACAAAAGGTTTTAGTAAATATAATCCCAGAACAGCCCGTTCCCCTGCCACTGGAATGGTAAATACAAAGGAAATGTAACTGAAAACCTCAGGTAGAAAATACTGCTTGATCATGACATTTTTAGCTGTTAAATAAAATGTATTTCAAACTGCTGTACAGAGAAAGGCTTATAAAAAGCTTCAGTACTCAGATGTACACCTGCGACACTGATTTTCTGGTTTTGGCAGTCCAAGCAAGCAAAACGAGGGTGTGGAGCCAACTGGATGCTCTACAGAAAACCAAAAGTGTTTTCATCAAAACATTCCAGTGACGTCATTTGGAAATGCGAGAGTCGTCCATTGCTCTCAAAGCAAGAAGGATGCATTTTGAAGTGCAAAGTTCCACAGGTTCAGTACTTCGTGCTTTGATTGTAAAGGAATGAGAATCTGACAGGCAGAGTGTGCTGGTACACCTATTGTTAAGATTCAGTCTGTGCTCCATCTTTGTTTGCTTCAACATGCCCACCCTAAACACACACACACACTTTCTATCTGCACCCTGCACTGCGAGAATGGGTCGTCACATACTGCAACATACTGCGTGTTAACATAGTTCACCTTGTTGCGCGCCACAGACACACCGTACTACACAATTCCAAAGTGTTACTGTTTAGTTGACCAAACCATGCATTAAGAACGCATTTCTACAAAAACTAGCTTAATTCACACACAATACATATATGACACTGCAAATTGTACCTATTATTTATTTCTTAGCAGACCACCTTATGCAGGGTGACTTACAGTTGTTACAAAATATCACACTAAAAAGTATCACCAGGGGTGTGCAATTTTTGAAAAAATTAAGAGCTAAACAAAGCAATTTAAATGCAATACATAGAACAGAGGAAATTCCATTCTGAATCAACAAAAAAGTCCTGTAAAAGCTTACGTATTTTAACAAGGCACAAACTGATAGAAAAATGTACTTGCCCGCTCCCCATCGCCCAAAACACACACAAAAGTAGACTATAACTTGTAGGATTAGTGGGTTATTTGTTACACTGAACAACCACACCGTACTTTTACAGTAAGAGTATTTTTATAGTATTTTTCACTTTTTTTTTTTTTTTTTTTTAGTTTGAAAATACCTGTTTGTATGACGCGCCTGGTAAAAATATACCAGTATAGCGAGGTTTATTCATACTCGAAATGCAACACTAGCCATATGTGTACGTGCAAAGACAGCTGCAGCCTGGGTAAGCCAGTGTAATCTATATATATATATATATATATATATATATATATATATATATATGCTCATCGTGCACCGTGCTTAAAAATGACAGTAATTCGTACTACGTCACATAAACTCACCTCTGTATCCTTGTGTCTGTCTGTACCGTTTCAAACCATAACTTCGAAAATCAGACGCAAAGTTTACCTTCTTTGAGGCCCTTCTTTTGACAAAGTCAAGTCTGTCTGTCTGCCAAACGGAAACTTTAACAATGAGAGGCTGCTGGCTCTTCGATGGACCAATCACCGCTCGTCCTCCTTCTCCATCATCGACGTTTCAAAATAGACTGACCGCACAGGAGGCGGGGTTTAAATACCAGGGGGCGGGCAAGGCACACAACCCGGAATGCACAGTTTGATTGGCATGTTGAAATAAATCTGCAATAGCGTTTTGATTCCACTTAAAGGTGCTGTATGAGCTCGTGTGTATATATATATATATATATATATATATATATATATATATATATATATATATATATATATATATGTGTGTGTATATTAAAAAAAAAAAGTATTCTTTTGCTGTCCTTGAAATTGCGAACATCAAGGAGTTAAATGGGAGGTCCCGACAGCTTTAATAAACAGAAGGTACCATTCCAGTGAAGGGGAGATTGTGGGTGCGTTCACGAGAGGCAGACTTTGCTAAGTCTGCAAAGATTCTGAGAATTCATTGGCTGCTTGCTCGGATTCTGTGCAGAATGACGAAAGTCTGCGTGTGGTGAACGCACCCTGTATTTCAACACCAGCTGTGCCTTGTATAGCAACACACCCAGAAATAGACCAGAGCTTCAGATTTGGAAACTGCAATGGCTGCCACGGGAGTGCTCCCCTTCATCAGGGGGGTAGATCTAAGTGGGAATGACTTCAAGGTAAGAATGGCTCATTGTTTCTGCTACCTCAAGGAGGGTCACATAATTAATAACCGTGGTTTGTATAAACGGAAGAGCTCGAAACTTTATTGGGCGGCAGCAAGTTTGCGGTGTTTGGTGTTTGTTTTCAATGTGGGCCACGCCAATAGCAACGGCTTTTTTTAGACTGGCATAACCGGGGAGTCGTTTTTGTAGATAATTAAATATAAAAAACAAAACAAAACAAACCGGTTTTAATAGACGTGTGTGTTGCGCGATATCTACATGTGAAAAGGTCACGAGCCGTTTTAATTTACACTGTTAATTGGCTATATTTTCAATAAACGTTTTAAATCCAAGTCTGTATCCGGCATATTGCACATCAAATTGAAGAACGCTGTCGAATGAGTTGTTTTAATTCTAAATTGCAAACGGTTTCATTAACTTTATTTCTTTATAATGTAGAATCCACATTCATAATGTAGGTTGTGTTTATTCTCTAAAATAGATGGGCCTGATATGTTTTCCAGTACAGAGCCGTTCCACAGATAAGCTGCGTTATGGGATAATGTTTCTGCAGTTTGAAATTCCCAGTGATTGACATGTATATTAAAACCTAAACACTGTAACTATTAATTATACTGACTTTGTACACATTCATTCAAATAGTGTATTCCGAGAAACCTGTCTTCCAATAAAATCTTTTTAAAGATGGTGCACAGTACTACTAGTAACAGTTTTGTAATTAAGGTATCTGTAATAAACATAAGCTGCAAGGTTAATTGCAGGCTATAACCATATTATTATAGAATACTGTATGTATGAATATTTATTGCACTGTTTAAACTACATACTTGTGAAAGTGCACAGCAAAGTTATCACGATTTAATCTCTTTATTTTTAACATCTTGAACCGCGAATTATATTTTGTTGTGTAGGAAATGTGCTGCACTCCTGAGTGTCTGGAAGGGAGTGCTGTAACAATGCTGTTGTGTTTTATAGGGAGGTTATTTTCCTGAGCACGTCAAGTCTATGACCAGCCTGCGGTGGCTGAAACTCAACAGGACCGGCCTCTGTTATCTGCCTGAAGAGCTCGCCTCCCTCCAAAAACTGGTAATGTTTCTGTAGCTAAATATCCCCCAAGCTAGAACCTTTCCTGTGCCTTGTTGAGTAGAAGAGCTGAATTGCGTTGATTTCGTCTGCGTTGTAAGCCTTGACTCAGACTTAGTTTAACATGTGATATCTTCGCTTTCCTGCAGGAACATTTATCAGTAAGCCACAACAGCCTGACCACTCTACATGGAGAGCTCTCCAGCCTTCCTTGTCTCAGGGTAAGTGCAACTCGAACACCACTGCTGGAAACCCAACAGTGCAATGAAAATAACTATTATAAAATACTAACTACTTTCCTGACTGATAAGCCACGTTGATGCTTTATTTTAAAATTAATGACACATTTATTGGGTGTTCAGTTTAGGTACTCTGGGAATTATTGTGCTATTATAGTTGGTGACTATCTCTATAATTACAACTACCATATATCCTCAGATTTGTAATAGACGCCGCGCTTGAATAAACCCCAACAAGAAGCAAATTAACAGGAAACAAATTTACCAAGGTCACTGTCCTTAAACAGTACTAATTCCAATGAAAGCCACCCTCTCAGAGTTGTTTTTTAGGCAAAATAAAATAAGCACCGGGGCATTCATTTGAAGATCTGCTGTATCATAGTTATCTCTTGAGAGCTGTACAGAACCAGCATGATGTGTGTTTTTCTTTCTATCAAAGGCAATTGTGGCCCGAGCAAATCACCTGAAGAACTCTGGAGTTCCAGATGACATTTTCCAACTGGATGACCTCTCTGTGCTGGTATGTAACCTGTGCAGTGAACGCCCTCGCTGGAGTGTAACCTGTGCAGTGAACGCCCTCGCTGGAGTGTAACCTGTGCAGTGAACGCCCTCGCTGGAGTGTAACCTGTGCAGTGAACGCCCTTGCTGGAGTGTAACCTGTGCAGTGAACGCCCTCGCTGGAGTGTAACCTGTG
The DNA here is from genome assembly GCA_030684275.1 of Acipenser oxyrinchus oxyrinchus. Classification (NCBI taxonomy): domain Eukaryota; kingdom Metazoa; phylum Chordata; class Actinopteri; order Acipenseriformes; family Acipenseridae; genus Acipenser; species Acipenser oxyrinchus. Next base: position 32,676,027 of record CM060262.1, on the reverse strand, counting down.
CAGTGAACGCCCTCGCTGGAGTGTAACCTGTGCAGTGAGCGCCCTGCTGGAGTGTAACCTGTGCAGTGAGCGCCTCGCTGGAGTGTAACCTGTGCAGTGAACGCCTCGCTGGAGTGTAACCTGTGCAGTGAGCGCCCTGCTGGAGTGTAACCTGTGCAGTGAACGCCCTCGCTGGAGTGTAACCTGTGCAGTGAACGCCCTCGCTGGAGTGTAACCTGTGCAGTGAACGCCCTCGCTGGAGTGTAACCTGTGCAGTGAGCGCCCTCGCTGGAGTGTAACCTGTGCAGTGAACGCCTCGCTGGAGTGTAACCTGTGCAGTGAACGCCCTCGCTGGAGTGTAACCTGTGCAGTGAACGCCCTCGCTGGAGTGTAACCTGTGCAGTGAACGCCCTCGCTGGAGTGTAACCTGTGCAGTGAACGCCCTTGCTGGAGTGTAACCTGTGCAGTGAACTCCCTCGCTGGAGTGTAACCTGTGCAGTGAGCGCCTCGCTGGAGTGTAACCTGTGCAGTGAACGCCTCGCTGGAGTGTAACCTGTGCAGTGAACGCCTCGCTGGAGTGTAACCTGTGCAGTGAACGCCCTCGCTGGAGTGTAACCTGTGCAGTGAACGCCCTCGCTGGAGTGTAACCTGTGCAGTGAACGCCCTCGCTGGAGTGTAACCTGTGCAGTGAACGCCCTCGCTGGAGTGTAACCTGTGCAGTGAACGCCCTCGCTGGAGTGTAACCTGTGCAGTGAACGCCCTCGCTGGAGTGTAACCTGTGCAGTGAACTCCCTCGCTGGAGTGTAACCTGTGCAGTGAACGCCCTCGCTGGAGTGTAACCTGTGCAGTGAGCGCCCTGGCTGGAGTGTAACCTGTGCAGTGAACGCCCTCGCTGGAGTGTAACCTGTGCAGTGAACGCCCTCGCTGGAGTGTAACCTGTGCAGTGAACTCCCTGCTGGAGTGTAACCTGTGCAGTGAGCAGCCTGGCTGGAGTGTAACCTGTGCAGTGAGCAGCCCTCGCTGGAGTGTAACCTGTGCAGTGAGCGCCCTCGCTGGAGTGTAACCTGTGCAGTGAACGCCCTCGCTGGAGTGTAACCTGTGCAGTGAACGCCCTTGCTGGAGTGTCCAAGTACAAAATAGTGTGATGTACTGAACTGAAGGCACACTGCATTCAACATACCCATAATAGCACAACTGTAATGCAGCTTGCATTCTATCATACTTGCCTTCAGTTAACAAATGACATCAGATTTTAAACCAGCCACTAACAGTGTTGTCCATACACCATTTCTCTCTGTAGGATTTGAGCTACAACCAGCTGACTGAGATCCCCAGAGACCTAGAGAACTCTAAGACCATGCTGGTACTAAACCTCAGTCACAACAGGTGAGAATCGCATGAGCTAATAAACTGTCCTCTTCTGTCAGACTAAATAAGGGGCTTGTCCACTGATTCATTTAAGGAGTGACTACAGTTTTGTTTAGGTTTTTAAGTGTTTCATGACTGCTCTTCTAGCATTGACAACATTGCAAACCAGCTGTTCATCAACCTGACTGACTTGCTGTATCTGGACCTGAGTGACAACAAGCTGGAAAGCCTGCCTCCACAGATGAGACGCCTGGTCCACCTGCAGACACTCAACTGAACAACAACCCCCTAATGCACGCCCAGCTCAGGTAGTGGAGCGGTCTGTCTACATGACAGAGTAAAGTACTTCTGAAACACACAATACAGTCTCCTGTGCAACTTGTTTTGAGGAGGCTGTGTGGTCCAGTGGTTAAAGAAACAGGCTTGTAACCAGGAGGTCCCCTGGTTCAAATCCCACCTCAGCCACTGACTTATTGTGTGACCCTGAGCAAGTCACTTAACCTCCTTGCGCTCCGTCTTTCGGGTGAGACTTAGTTGTAAGTGACTCTGCAGCTGATGCATAGTTCACACACCCTAGTCTCTGTAAGTCGCCTTGGATAAAGGCGTCTGCTAAATAAACAAATAATAATAATTTGAACGCACAGTCAACTGACTGTCCTTTACTGTTGGCTTGCAAGACCCTGGCAGTCTGTTTATTTTAATTAATATTTATTTATTGTAGCAGTTTGATTTAAAAATTGTGTTTTTTTTAAGTGCATGTTGGTAGAAAGGCATTTTCTTTTTAAATTGCTTCCCAGTTTTTTGTTTCAATTTCTTTGCAGACAGTTGCCTGCTATGGTTGCACTCCACACCCTCCACTTGAGGAACACCCAGCGCACCCAAAGTAATCTGCCAACGAGCCTCGAGGGGCTGACTAACCTAGCAGGTACAACATGCTCCAGTAAATAAATATCTGTTGTTGGATCAGATGTAAAGCACAATACAAGCCTACAACATACCGATTTCTCTTTTGTCATCTGTTCCGTCACCCCCACCAGATGTTGACCTGTCCTGCAATGATCTGAGCAGAGTCCCCGAGTGTCTGTACACTCTGTCCAGCCTGAAACGTCTGAATTTGAGCAGCAACCAGATTTCTGACCTCTCTCTGTGCATTGACCAGTGGACTCAAATGGAAACCCTTAACTTGTCTCGGAACCAGCTTGCCTCTCTGCCTGTAAGAGTTTGTACTTGCGTCTTTTCTAGAAGACTCGTGCTAGGTTAGCTCTGGGGATCAATCCTTGGCACGGCTTCAGGTGGCTTACTTTTAGGTCAGCAGTTACCTGCAGCTTGATTTGTAAAGCTGCATAGTTTTTGCTGCCTTGGGCATTGCAATGCATATGTCTACTTGAGCAATTGTTTTATCAGTACTGAACGCACCTTTACCATGTAATCACAGTGGTAGACATGTCCCAACCCTAGTTGAAAACTGCACATTACTATACTGTTATTTCATACTGTATAGGACTAAGTTATTGAATTACTTTTTTTTAACTTCACATCTCTTGTCCTCTCTTTCTGTTTCTCAGTCTGCTATCTGTAAGCTTACCAAGTTGAAGAAGCTCTACATGAACTCAAACAAGCTGGACTTTGATGGGATCCCATCAGGGATTGGCAAGTTGGTCAGCCTGGAGGAGTTCATGGCAGCTAACAATAACCTGGAGCTGGTTCCCGAGGGCCTGTGCAGGTGAGAAACTTACTTCTTGACAGTATCTTAGAGTTTCAGTGAAATCAGTTAATGTGTAACGGTATAGTTGAAGTTAGTGTTGATTGTTGTATTTCATTTCCCCCTTTAGGTGTGGCAAGCTAAAGAAATTGGTTCTCAATAAGAATCGTCTCGTCACAATGCCAGAAGCCGTTCATTTTCTTACAGATCTTGAGGCAAGAAACTCCGTGTTTTTTATTTATTTTTTATATTTATTATGTTCATCTTTCCGAACTGGAATCTGGGTGTGGAACAAGACACTAACAAAATGACTATGGCTTCAACACCTGTCACTGTGTATCTGTTTGGAAGGAACTGCTTCAGCTGGTGGATGTTCATTCATCACTTCTTGTTTAGCTCACTGAAAACTTGATGACCAAACAGACTGGGTTCTTTTTGACTAACTCCTCCTTTTTCTTTTCTTTCTACCAGGTCCTAGATGTGCGAGAGAATCCAAATCTGGTGATGCCTCCTAAACCAGTGGACAGGACGGCTGAATGGTACAATATTGACTTCTCCCTTCAAAACCAGCTCAGATTGGCTGGGGCGTCTCCTGCCACAGTGGAAGCAGCTGGAGGAGGTAGCGATATTGTGTATTTGTAAACCTGCTGCCTTAAGACTTTCCAACCGAAGTACAGGATACTTGTAATTGCCTTAACAGACCTGGGGTCAAATATAATTCTAATTGTACAATTTGTAATGAATTGCAATAGCAAACCGTGCTGCTGTAATTGAACCAAGGTGTACCCTTCATGTTAATACTGTGACTCTTCATGCCAGGGAGTGCCAGCAGAGACCCTCTGGCCAGAAAGCTGCGTCTGCGGAGAAGGAAGGACTCGAGCCAGGACGACCAAGCCAAGCAGGTCCTGAAAGGCATGTCCGATGTGGCACACGATAAGAACAAAGCGATAGAGGTGAGAAGTGGAACTGCAGGGAAATGGAGACGTTGTTGCTTTTTCATTTCTTTTGACCAAGTATTGGGGGAGACATACATTTAGCAAATAAAATCGACGCATTTTACTACTTGTAGCTAGCTTTTTTTTTTTTTTTTTTAACTGATTTAGTTCCTCTGATTTGCAGGTTATCAAGATTGTTACAGTATATTCCCTTCAGTCACTGCATGTATAGGTGTACCGTTTGAAGGTTATTATGTGTGTTTTTTACAATGCATTTGTTTGGTGTTGTGTGTGTGTGTGTTTTTTTTTTTTAAGTTTTGACATGGCAACTTCTCAAACTCCATAGATTTCATACAAACTGTTTTTATTTTAATTTTTTTAAATTTTAATCACGAAATTGTGACCGACCGGGGGTGTAACACTCTCTCCTTCGTTCACCTCTCAGGAGAATGGGGATATGAAATACACAGACCTGAAGACGCGGCGCTGGGACAAGAGCCTGGAGAAACCTCAGCTGAATTATTCAGAGTTCTTCACAGAGGACGTGGGCCAGATCCCAGGACTCACCGTGTGGCAGATTGAGAATTTTGTTCCGATGCAGGTGGAGGAAGCATTCCTGGGGAAATTCTACGAAGCGGACTGTTACATTGTACTGAAGGCAAGGATCTCTACTCTCAATGGCTTCTTCAAGATGTGCTTTTTTGCAGAATAAGCCTATCCAGAAAAATCTATTTACTCAATTATCGGATTACCAGTTTTTAGATTTGCACATTTACAGTAGATCAAACTGAAGAAAACAACATGTTGTTGAAAAATAAAATAAAATTGCTTTATTTAATGTAAGGAACAAGCAGGCATCCAGATGGTTTTGGGTAGATGTTGCCGTGTGTGTGTGTTTTACTGACTTTATTTAATTCTCAGACATTCCTAGATGAGACCAGCTCCTTGAACTGGCAGATCTTTTACTGGATCGGACAGGAGGCCACTATGGATAAGAAGGCTTGCTCGGCCATCCACGCTGTCAATCTGCGCAACTACCTGGGAGCGGAGTGCAGGACCGTCCGAGAGGAGATGGGGGACGAGAGCGAGGAGTTCAGCGCGGTCAGTATGGGGCAGACATCATTTACATTTTATCTTCTTTATATAGCGCCTTTTCATACCGCAGTATCTCAAATCGCTTTTACGTATCTCAGTTAAAACAGAAGAGTATGCAATATCAAGAAACAGTAAAAATTACAAAGTAACAATAAAACAATTGAATACGAGAAATGGTAATAAGGACTATGAAAAAAATAAACAAATAAAATAGATTACAAAAATGATGTTTTATAGGTCGGGTTGAAAAAGGCTAAACTTTAGTCTTGACTTCAAAATATTGACTGAAGTTATAGTCTACAGTATTTTAAAGCATGTTCCATTTGCAGGTGTTTGACAATGAGATTTCATACATCGAAGGAGGAACGGCTAGTGGATTCTTTACAGTGGAAGACACCCAATACATCACCAGGTAAAAATGTGTGCATTTGTCTACTGGCCCAGTGCCTGGAACGCAGATTTATTGGAAGATTTTATAGTTCTTGTTGTCCTTTTTGTTTAGGCTATATCGCATTTATGGCAAAAAGAACATAAAACTGGAATCTGTTCCCCTGAAAGCTGCTTCCCTGGACCCACGGTACGTCTCCAATAGAATTGTGCTAGGAAGGAGAGTTCCAGGACGCAGAATAGGAAAGTTCTTAGATTGCATGGGATTCCGGTGTCAATGGCTTCAGCAGCCTTTGTAACGACTCTTGGATTTGTACGCATTTTGTTCACGTGAGCTTTGTGAGTATATAACTTTGAACAAATCAGATTGTTCTACCTGTACTATGTAATGTACAGTGGCTTCGTTGGGATCACCTGTGTATTGTGGTGTGTGTACGGTGTTGATAAGAGGTCTTTATATTTGTATTTCAGCTTTGTGTTTCTTCTGGACAATGGCCTGGAGATCCTCATTTGGAGGGGAGCTCAGGCCACTCTGAGTGGAATGACAAAAGCCAGGTATGAATATCGCAGTATATTCGCACTGATTTACCTTCATGAGAAAAATATGAAACCCAGTTTTGCTCTTTCCTGTTAGATTCCTAGCCCATCTAAAATCTCAGAGGACCTCCAAGATTATATATATTTTTTTAAATATGTGTTTTGCAGAGCTTTTAATGTCTTTTTCAGAAGAAAAAAAAATCATGCATGTCTTGGTCAAATTTCAGTTGGTCTGTCATTTGTGGGGGTAATTCAAATTGTACCCCAAGCCTGTATTGGGAGTCAGTGGCTGGGAAAGGCATATTCCAGGACAGGCCACTGACTATGGTGGAGGGCTCCTATATTAACACTTTGCTGTCGCAGTTCTCCTGGATGGAATATGCCCACACACCTCTATACAACCAGTAGCAGAAAAGCTGCTGTGTCGTTTTCATGCTTGATGCTTTTAATGCAACAAAATCTGTTTTTGGTCAGGCTGTTTGCTGAGAAGATCAATAAGAATGAGCGGAAGGGGAAGTCTGAGATCACAGTGCTGGTTCAGAACCAGGAGACCCCAGAGTTCTGGGAGCTCTTGGGAGGACAGCCGGAGGAAATCAAGAAGCACGTACCTGATGACTTCACACCTGTCCGACCTAAACTGTACAAGGCAAGCATTCAGCCCCATGCATGAATGGCTTGTCCCTTCTTAAAATGAAATTGTCTTGGCTAAGCACTGTTACTGTACACTGAAAAAAAATATGTATAGATTATATATAAATAAATAAATGGTCCAATTTGTGCTACCGAAGTAATGCTCAATTTAGCTTCTCAAGCAACTCCTAAACCCCTTGTCAAACCCCCTTGAACACAGACTTGCTGTGTAACTCTCTCCTTTACTCCTCTTCATTGTTGTGCTTTCTGAAAGGCTGTTGAACCTTGGTTCATGTGCAGGAAGTTCCAGACAGTGCATCATACTGTCCTTGAGGCTCCCCTCTCTGAATGATATATAAGTAACTTTTTTAATGAGGAGCTGAATAAAGTAAGCTAAGGCTAAAACAACCTACGGGTCACGATTTACACAGGATCCGATCTGTCTGGCTGTCTGTTTTTGATTTCCCTCATTCCTAATGTGTGATGATTTTTTTTTCTTCTAGGTTGGTCTTGGCCTTGGCTACCTGGAGCTCCCTCAGATTAACTACAAGCTGTCTGTGGAACACAAGAAGAGGCCAAAGATTGACCTTCTACCAGAGATGAGACTGGTACTGTGATCATTCCTACTGTTAATAGCAATTAGGATCATGGGTATGGTAGGCATTTTGTACCAGAAATCATGCAAGGCTGTAAACCTGTGCTTAGCAGGAATTGTGTATATATATTAATCTTTTTAATGTTGCTACATAGAAGGTTCAGTCCTCTCTCTCTCTCTCTCAATTATTTATATATATATAATATATATAATTTAATATATATTTAATATATATTTATTCTTTAAACGCAGCATGGCTTTCAAACTAATTTCATGATGGCCATAGAGGCTTCTGTATTGCATAAACCTGGCTAAGTAACACATGCTGCAGGAACCATTTAAAATGGTTCTGAAACACAGGGTGGTGGCGGAGAGAAAAAAAGAAAAATGACAAGCATGTAGCGCAATGTAGTTGTAACATTTCAATATAAATGTAAGGCAATATTAATGTCTGCCGCTGTAATATAGAAATGAATTTCAATAATGCAGATGAAGTGGAAGAAGCAGTCCTTCTTATTCCTGTTTTACTCTGTGCCGCGATGTTTAGCTGCAGAGCCTCCTGGACACTAAGGCGGTGTATATTCTGGACTGCTGGTCAGACGTGTTCATCTGGATCGGACGCAAGTCCCCCAGGCTGGTCCGGGCAGCAGCTCTGAAGCTGGGGCAGGAGCTGTGCAACATGTTGCACCGGCCCAAGCATGCCATGGTCACCCGCAACCTGGAGGGAACCGAGTTTCAGGTACAGCAAGGGGGGGGGAAGCCCAAACTGGATGGAATTTGCTGTAGCTGACAATCTCAATGACTTCAGTCACTTCCCTATTTTTTTTTTAACCCCAGGTGTTTAAATCCAAGTTTAAGAACTGGGATGACGTGCTGAAGGTGGACTACACCAGGAACGCAGAGAAGGTGCTGCAGAAGGAGGGGCTGTCAGGGAAGGTTAAGAAGGACACGGAGAAGAAAGACCAGATGAAAGCAGACCTGACTGCATTGTTCCTCCCTCGGCAGCCAGCCATGCCTCTGACAGAGGTACCCTATTGGATAATGCAACCCCGCTTAGACTCTTTGTGTTCTATACACATGTATTGTATCTAAAATGGTGCTGTGTGCTTGTTTGTGTCTTCCGTGCGCTGTGCTTGAATTCCCAGGCGGAGCCGCTGATGGAAGAGTGGAATGAGGACCTGGATGGAATGGAAGGCTTCGTTCTGGAAGGGAAGAAATTTGCTCGCCTGCCCGAAGAAGAGTTTGGCCACTTCCACGCTCAGGACTGTTACGTCTTCCTCTGCAGGTGATCTCTGGAGCTCTTAGACAATTTATAGAAACAAACATAGCGTTTTTGTTTAATAATTTAAGAATGGTTTCTTTCTTTGATACAACACAGACTTGGTGTTAATGGTTTTTCACAGCTGGGTGATTACCCCTTTCTAAATGGTTTGTGTGTGTGCAGATACTGGGTGCCGGTGGAGTATGAGGATGATGAGAAGGCTGAGAAGAGGGGCGGAGATGATGAAGACAAGCAGCAGGAAGAGGATTTCCAGTGCGTGGTGTATTTCTGGCAGGGCCGGGAGGCTTCCAACATGGGCTGGCTCACCTTCACTTTCAGTCTGCAGAAGAAATTCGAGAGCCTCTTTCCTGGCAAGCTGGAAGTGAGGCCATTTTATTTATTTATTTTTTAACCATGTTTCTGTATTGCAGTGATAAGCCAAGTAAGAGAAATATTGTATCCGCTGTATTGTTATACAAAGCAAGTACAAGCCATGTTTTTTTTGACGTTTGTGACCAAAGAGTCCTCAACTGTAATTAGACAAGTTCATTTTCAATATGCATATGCAGAGTTCAGAGTTAAAGTACTGACGCATATGTTATCCTTTTCTCATGTTTACTCCATAAAGCAGTACCCTTTTTGAATACTATAACTTCGTTTTGCATTCTTCAGCTCGACAAAAATAACTCAGGACTGAAAGGGTTAAACTGTCCCTTTACACATTTTTAAATGTCAAATGCCAAATGTAAAGTAGGCTTGGGTATTTACATTTGGAAACCGTTTCCCATCCTGGGTAGGTGTCGGTACCCCTTTTCAGGTAGTTTGGAAAGAGAGAGCTGGGTTTTCTGTTTACAATATGTGGATACCCTGGTTTTTGGTTTCCTGTGCCTGCGTCTAGTTTAAACATGCATACTGATGAATGCAATGCCTAGTGTGTTCTGCAGGGGAGATGATGTGTTAAAAACATTTCTCAAAATAAACGGAACTTGTTCTTTCTGTAGTTGTGGCAGATCCAATTGCTGTATTTCTAGATAACGATGCCCGTATTTAACGTGTCGTTTATGAAGGAGCAAGTCAAAGCAACCTATCACACAGCGTTTCGTTTCTTTTTTCTTTTTTAAATGTCATGTTTTAATACGCAGGTTGTACGAATGACCCAGCAGCAGGAAAACCTGAAGTTCCTGTCTCATTTCAAGAGGAAGTTCATCATTCACAAAGGAAAGAGAAAGCAGAGGGATGACAGTGTGCAGCCCAGCCTGTACCACGTCCGGACGAACGGAAGTGCGCTCTGCACCAGGTGAGGGGCAGAAGGGGTCAGGACCATTTCACAAGGAATTTAAATCTAGCAAGAATTGTGTTTCTAATGTTTGCCGAGTAGTGTTGTTGTGTTCAACACACACTATTTTTGTATATTGTTAAACTAAAAAAATATATTTTCAAATCTGTTTCTTATAACTGTAGGTGTATCCAGATCAGTACGGATTCCACCTTCCTGAATTCGGAGTTCTGCTTCATCCTAAAGGTACGTTTTATTGGCTAGTCTGTTCAACTTTAAAAAGCAATTTGTATAAACTAAAATGATCAAATTGAGATGCTCAGTTAATAAAACTGTATCAGCTGGAGCTGGTGGGGGTGGAGCTGCAGGGATGGGGGCAGAGCTGGAGGCTGCTGCTGTGCTGTGAACAGGATTGTTGATCGCTGTTTCAAGTATATAATATTGACTGTAGCCTTGCTATAACTGAGCCACATGTATATTTATATCTGTCAGTTTGTGTAGAGCAGCGGTGATCTCTCCTTGGGGTATACTAATTACTATGTCTAATGAAGGATCTTTCATGTAGTTATTTTTGAGTTGATTGAATGACACTTCTGGGTCTTTTTATACTAGTTAAGTGATTTCAGTAATCCTGCACCAAGTTTTGAAAATAACCCTGGTGTACAAGCTGCGACACTTATTCTAAAAGAATCTGCTGGTATTTTTCTATCGGTGAACAGTTAATTACACAGCCAGTATAGTGGCCTGTGAACCTTTCGTCTCTCTCTTCAATCCTTTAGCCAGTTAAAGATTTGATTCATTCACATTTGCTTTCCTTTTTGTTTTATTCAGGTGCCATTTGAGAGTACAGACAACCAAGGTATCGTGTACACCTGGGTGGGCCGGGCTGCGGATCCAGACGAGGCTAAGCTTGCTGAAGACATCATGAACAGCATGTTCGATGACACTTACAGCAAACAGGTAGAGGGCAGTCCAGGTCAAACCAAGGGTTTCATGTCAAGTATTTAAAACAAGTCTGAATTGACAAAAGAAGAGAAGTGGTGTTTTTTTTTTTTTTTAAACAGTGATTTTATTATCAAAATAAAAGGACGTTTCAGACACTACTTAATAAATCAGTTTGTACCTTTTTTTTTTCTTGTACACAAGAGTTCAACTTTTTTTTTTTAGTCTTGGTTTGAATTGAGGACTTCCATATCTCTTCCATCAACCTGAGATTTTTAAATTGAATATATATTTAAAAAAAAAAAAATCTATATAAAACAAGCAGCAGTGAAACATGTAATCCCTGTAGGTGATAAATGAAGGAGAGGAGCCTGAGAATTTCTTCTGGGTTGGCATTGGAGCACAGAAACCTTACGATGAGGATGCAGACTACATGAAATACGCAAGACTTTTCAGGTAGGATTTTGTCTAGCTGAACGATGTCCAGTAATAGTTCTATTCCGCACATTCCAAAAGGCTGTGTTGGAAGCGTCCTGTTTTCATGAGATTGTTCGTGCATTCTGTTTTGTTTGAGAATTGGTGGCATTTATTCAGTATTACCATGTGTTTTATGTAACTAGAATCTCTAGTTTCCAGTGGTTTCTAACTGCTGTCTGTTTTGCTCAGGTGTTCCAATGAGAAGGGATATTTCTCTGTATCTGAGAAGTGTTCTGATTTCTGTCAAGATGACCTCGCAGATGATGACATCATGCTTTTAGACAATGGGAAAGAGGCGAGTACTTAACTAGAAGAATGAGCATAAATTTCATACGTGTCACGAGAGGGAAAAAAAAAGCTACATTTTTAAAAACCAATCCTTGGCATAGAAATATCTTGTGAACCAGAGGGTGACTTTTTTTTTTTTCCACCATTTAGGTTTACATGTGGGTTGGGACTCAGACCAGTCAAGTGGAGATTAAACTGAGTTTGAAAGCTTGTCAGGTAAGCATAAAACAAAAACGTGTTTCTCTTGTCACCTGGGATTTTGTTCTCCAGTTTCTTAATCCTTTCAGTCCTGAATTATTTTTGTCAATTTGAGTTCCATAATTGTAAAAGGAACTCCTTTTATTGAGTATACACGTGAACTGGACAAAAAAATCCTTTACATACATTTTCTACACCAACCAAGGTTCCAGCGTGATAGCATGCGTTAACGTACGTCTCCAAGATAAGGCCTGCCAGGAATGAAAGGGTTAAAAGCAGTGTGGCTCACTCACTCTCTCTCTCTCTCTCTCTCTCTCCCTGCAGGTTTACATCCAGCACATGCGATCCAAGGACTCGGAGCACCCCAGGAAGCTGAGGCTGGTGCGCAAGGGGAACGAGCCTCACAATTTCACCCGCTGCTTCCATGCCTGGAGTGTCTTCAGGAAACCCCCTGCATAAGAGTTTTAACATAGTTCACAGGGATGCTCTGTACTGGAGAGGCTCGATCTCTGTTTTACCAGGTTTGACTGGACAGAATGTAGGCAGACCTAATCGGTTTACTCCTCTAGCCATAGTGCAGCATTACATAGCTACAAATAAAATACAAATGAAGTACAGTACAGGCCTTGCAACCCTGAAATGCTGGAAAAGAGGATAAGATTTATTTTAATTACACAAAAGAAGAATGTATTTTACCCAATTTGAATACTTCCAAGCTAAACAAAATAATTAATTTATACTTGGAAGAACACATTTTATATTTTTTTGCATCCTCCTAACCATATCATCTCCTGTTTTTTTAAATGGAAAATATCTAATTGGGGTATTGTGTGCAGAGAAAAGGAAATAATGCACCACTAGGGTTACAGAGAATTTTCCAAAACTATATTTTACACTTTGTTACAAAGTACGCCTGTCCTATGCATGATAATTTATATAGACATACAGTATATCTATCTTATGCATTTCAGCAACCCATTTATACCATTGAGTTTCCAGATGTATTTAAGTTATATACTGTACATTTAAGACCCAGTAAATGTTAATGGGTCTGTGTTTTAAAATGCAGTATTTTGTGAAATATTAAAGTCCTGGTTTTAAAGAAGCTGCATCTTGTTCTGCTCAGAGATGTCCTTCAACATAAAATAATTGCAACAGAAAAAGCTTACACTTGGAGCTAAATAATAAAGTCCATTAGGTGGAAACACAACTTGCTGTACATAAATAACCTATTTATTTAACAATTGCTATTCCAAGGCTTCTGTTTATTTTTATAAATTTACATCATTTAGAAGTGGCTGTATCCACTTTTTTTAGTCCAGTATTGATTGAAATGTAATTTTTATATTAAACTTTTACATTTTCTGTATACTGTGCCAACTTCCTAGCCCACAGCATTGTGGTTGAGCTGTGTTTTCCTTTTGATCACATTTGTGCCAGTTTGACCACATCAGCGTGCAGCTCATCACTGTTATTAAGTTACCAAAGTTTTATTTTAAAGATGGTTGATTTCATGTATTGTTTTTACTGTTTGCAGTAGACCTGAATGGGTAGCTGTTCTTTTATACCCTCCTCACCACTAAAGGTCCTGTTTGCAGTAGACCTGAATGGGTAGCTGTTCTTTTATACCCTCCTCACCACTAAAGGTCCTGTTTGGTTTTGTGTTAATTTCTTACATGTGGTAAGCACCTTTTTTAGAAAGCAGAACTACTGAAAGAGCCGGTATTGATTTATTTTTCTAGGCAGGGATTGCTGTAGCCGTTGCAAAGTCAAACAACAGACCATGTCTTTTATAAAGAATCATCTGATAATTCAGTAAAAGGCTCTTGGATTTCAAGCTGTAGAATTAAATCATACACCTATTGTCTTCACATTTGATATCAATTGCAATCATTAAAAGTACTTCCTGTGCCTAAACACTATCTTTCTAAACCAAGAGTAATTTAATATGTATGCTTCATATAGTTCATCAAAGTTAATAGGTAATTGCGACAGCAGTTTATAGAATGTCGATGGGCTGTTCTCTGTACAGTTAAATTAGTAAAGCACCTATCTGAGGTTATAACCTAATGGCTGAGGTGTTGGTATGTATGATCTCTGTAGATGATATAGCATGGTGTAAACCATTACAATAAGCAATGTCATTCTGTGATTGTAACACATTATTATTTTATTCTCCTGTTTTCTTTTGAACTTTTTATTTTTCTTGCAAAGAGTTTTGTGCTGATCAAGGCACCCTCTCACGTGTTGAATCTGCTGTTCAAAATGAAACATGCATGTGGATTTTGTCTGTGTGTGTGTGATTTGTCCACGGTATCTGAATGTGTTTGTTTTCCTAGTGCTGTAGCAGCTTGTTTGCACTTGCCTATTCTGCAATATTACTGAAAATAAGGAAGAAAGTACCTGTAATTATGATTTTTGTATTTCAATAAAATTGCACATTACATTTATTTGATTTTGTTAGTTTTATCTTGCAAAACTGTTTTCTTCCCCTTTTCTCATGGCTCTATGTAAAACAGAAATACTTCAACTGAAAGCCCGCTTATCTAGACAACCTTCTAAAAATAGATTTCTACCCCAGAAATCTTATTTGGTCAGTAAGTCTTTATTGTAATAATGAGAAGGAATATGGTTATTATAAAACAGGTGTATCATCAAAACCCACAATACAAGTTCCACAATACAGTAGACCATACAAACCTCAAAGTTAGTTGATAATATTGTGTGTGTGTGTGTGTGTGTGTGTGTGTGCGTGTAGCAGCCAATGGATCGATTGCAGTGAACGTTATTAAATTAGCACGCACGTTAAACAACATCTGAATTAAATGAGGACTAATAAACGTTTTGTTTATCCTCTAACACTGCTTCGTTAATGTTGGTGATGTTTAAGAAAATGTGAATTTGGTTCAAGAAAAGGGGAAAATATTCTTATGCAATTCAGTCTTAGTACTTTTGTGAGTAAATACTGTTCCATACATAGTTTAAGTTCAAATTTAAATATAAAAAATAAAATTAAGACATTAGGTTTCTTTAAAAAAAAAAAATCTTGTAACAAAAAATAACTCTTCAATATAATGGTCTGGAACCAATGACTAAGATTTTGAGCCCCCACCCCCTCTTCAGTTCCTGTTTGGCAGCACACAATAAAGAGCTTAACCCTGAGCTCTGTGCTAGAGCTGCGGGTTGGTTAGTCCAGCTTGGTTCCCCTAGTGTTTGCATTACAGTTGGGACTCGTACGCACCGTTCGTATGCAGCGGAGGATGGTCCTCACATAGTACTGTATTAGCTAGGACGCAGATCCTTACTAACGCTACAAGTTCACTGCAATTGACCCATAGCGTTTAGGGTGAAAGAAATCCAGATGGAATGTGTTAGCACTGCTTGAAAACCATGGAGCTTTGCCAAATCAACATATCGAAGTATCACAAATCAATGCATCATACAAAAAGCATGTGAAGAGCTAAATTGTTGCAATTTGTTTTTACAAGCCTGCTAATAACTTCATTTCTACATAGATATTCAGTTATTTAACATCTGTTTTCGTGTCTAAAAATCAAGTTATATGAAAACCATCCCTAGTCTAGAACAGTTTTCATTAGATTTAACTAACATTTTATTCATGGGAAACATTCCTTAACAAACTTGAAGAGAAATACAGGAAGCGACCCTTAAAGATTAGGTCAAGCAGCACATTAAGAGGCAGTAAATGCTTTATTAACATTAAAACCAATAGTTTCAATTACTTGACAATGTTAACCCATCAAAGTAACAGGTACATTCTACTGATTCTACATTCATTCTACTGAAAAAAAGAAACAAAATGAATGAATACACCTACACACAAACATACACATAAAATCACACACACAAATCCATTATCTAATAAAAGAAGCAACATTCCACACACAAGACAATATCAGAGGGGTCCCTTTCAAAATGTGAAGTAGTTTCAACATCAGAAATAAATGAAATATTTTTCACAGTTAAAGAAAAAAAAAAAAAAAAAAAGTTATTTGTGCATTCTCAAGTGCAATTAGCATACCTGAAAACTGATATTTTCTAGCCAGGAACATTGGCTTTCCTGCTATTATGTACACAATGGTTAAAGTGAAACATTCTCCATTAAGTAAGTGGTGTTAAGGTGCTGTATGTGTACTGAATGCAGAGGAGCTGACCCTTCAAATCAGGGGTGTCAAATCCTGGTCCTGGGGGCCGGTGACCCTCCTGGTTTTTGTTCCAACTGTGCCCTAAATTACTTAATTAGAACAATAATCCAGGACCAGCATTGGACACCCCTGCTTTAAACAATTGATTCTGACAATCATCCCCGCTTTTAACTGAAGACGCCTGTACTGTCCCTTGGAGTTATTCCTAAAAGCAAACTGGTCAAAATGGTTGAATAGAACAAGAAAAAAAAAATATATATATATATATATATTTTTTTTCATGTAAAAGCCCCCCCCAACAAAACACATAAACAAGGCTGTGTGGTCCAGTGGTTAAAGAAAAGGGCTTGTAACCAGGAGGTCCCCGGTTCAAATCCCACCTCAGCCACTGACTCATTGTGTGACCCTGAGCAAGTCACTTAACCTCCACTTAACCTCCTTGTGCTCCGTCTGTCGGGTGAGACATAATTGTAAGTGACTCTGCAGCTGATGCATAGTTCACACACCCTAGTCTCTGTAAGTCGCCTTGGATAAAGGCGTCTGCTAAAATAAAACAAATAAATAAAACAAATAAACAAAGCTTGTGTTAATACTGTGAGTAAAAACACAATGACATTACAGATGATCAATCAAAAGTGAGATCTCTAAAAGTGACTCTCCCTCCATGGAACACAGGCTACAGAACGGTTCCCATATGTGTGTGTGTATAATATGTATATATATACACACAATTCCAATCAGTCAATGTATACAGCCATTCTCCTCCACCCTGATGGTGTGCCCACAATGCATCCCACTGCTGGTTGGGTGTTATTTGAAAAATAAGCGCTTCCAATAACACTGATATAGCTAGTCCCTCTTGCAAAAAAGCAAAAAAAACCACAGATTTGAGAAAACCACATCTTTCCGATACTGGGAATCTGAACCGAACCACTGGCTCTTACTTTACTCCACTGTAAACTCATTTGAAGTACTGAACCGCCTATTCCCTGAAAGCCCCCATGCTCCAAAACTTGAGCATACATCCATGTGCCAGAACAGATATAAAAAGGGTGGGTTCTGCCCAAACACACACCATTTGTCAAGTTAGTTCAAGGTCCGCAAAGTAAGATCATGGGTTCAACTTTACAGAAGTGGCTCAAAGTCATGCAAGTTACACTAAGGTACTATTTGACCATGAACAAACAGGTTGGCTGTAAAAGTGACATTCTGTATCCACAGGGGATAAATGCAGTGTGTAAAATGTGAACCACCAGGAACCCCCAGCCAGCCTGTACTGTGTGCCGGTTCCATACTGCTGAATGCAACAGAAATGCACGGGAAGACCACAGGAGGCCCTGGTCCTGGGAGGACTGGCGATGGGCACACTGGAATGTGGGCATCAAACTCTCCTTCCATTGTTTGAGGGTGGTTGGCATTGGAAAAGGGACCCAACCTAAAACTCGTATCAAAAGGCAGGTCCATTGAATGCATGTGTTCACGTTGGTGATGATGATGAGGGGAGGGATCCATTCAGGGAGAGAGGAATATAGGGAGGCAGCCAGGCGAGGAAGGGAGGAGCTGGTTTATATCTTTAATTTTTTTACATATATATATATAAAAACGACAAGGTCTGTAAAAACAGCAGCCCCCATCTTTTGGCACAGAGGATGAGCTTGGGCCCAGGTTGTTTATGGGAATCCCGATGAAGAGCTCCTGGGACAGTCAGGAGGACAGTTAGTCTTTCAGAGGTTGTGTTCCTTGCAGGTTGTCCCCCAGTGCTTTCTCAACAGCTAGAGGAGCCTGAAAGAGAGACGGAACAGGACAGTGGCTTCATGCCGTAATCAAAACAAGACGTGCACAGACTTGGACTCTACTTACAAAATGCTTGTTGCATATGACTTACTACTAGAACAATCACATTAGGCACTTAGAAGGCAATTACACAAGCACCATAAAAAGACCCATGTACTTAATTAAAAGCAGCATTACCAAATCATCTCACATCGTGGTTAAAAATCACCACATTTTATGTGTACACTTACAATCAAAACTGATAAGAAAACAAAACACAAAATCATATATTAAAATGTGTATTAGTGTTTTCAATTAGACAATAATACTGTTGTCCTTCAAAGCAAACCCAGTCTCTACTGTCATAACCGTCATTCACAAAGCTGCCACAAGGGGGCAACAGACTTATTCAACTGTTTTTGCAACACCAGAAACGTTTCTAACTGCAATACTGCAAATGGCTGGGTTAATGCGTGCATTACCGTCATGCTGCTTGTGATAAAACACATGACAGGTTCGTTTCCCTCTCACTGCCGCGAACAAGTCACCTGGTCTCCAGGAAGCGACAGCTTTGGAAACCCACAATTACAGACTGACTGCGCATAACTCCACACAGCTCTTCATTTATTTATGAATTGTACTCTGCGCAAGACATGATCCTCCCTGGAACTGTACCATCTCTCAGTGTGAGCGCTAATGCAAGGGACCTTAGATTCATTATGGGAGTAGAAAGCTGCTCGAGTTAACACGCTGTGTTGCCTACAGTGTGCGTGTCCCTAGCCCACAAAATGACAAAAACAAAACCCAAACATGCGTAACCCCTTTCCAGCAATTACTGCATGCAGACACAAATTACAGAGGGTATTAAAAGCACATTGTATTTTATTAGAGTTGAAGGACAAGACTGCTGGTGACATCATGTATATAAGCATGGTGCATCAGAATGAAATGGCTTAACTATTAGATTGTGTGATTCTGGAGGGGACTATTGCTAGTTATCTTAAGGAAGCAGCAATGAGAAATAAGCGCTGTGCATTAACTTCCCCCTATTGCTTAAATCCATTCCCACAGAGCACAGCTGACAGCAGGGCTTCGATTACAACACGAAACAGAGGAGAGAGGGAGGAGACGGAAATACCCCTGCGTGGGTACATACAGTTACCAGAGGGGTGATCAATGCCCTGCAATCAAACAAGTCAAACCTTTTATAGAAATCAATCAATCACTCTGCACCAGAATTATAAAGAACTGGATTACATCCATAGCTGCATTTTCCCAGGGTCCCTTTACATTCAGCTTTACATAACTAGTTCTCCTGCCCCTTGTCTTAAGCATCTTAAAAACCAGGACGTCAAGTTATCCAACTATACAGACAGCTCCACCTACGAAGAGAGAGCCTAAGAAACAAACAAACAAACAAACAAACAAACAAACAAGGCCATTCTTGTGCCCGCGTGAGGCTGGCATTGGCCCTGGATGAGGGTGCCAGTCAGCCTGGCTCACTGGACAACTGTTGAATTTTTGCACTCCCTGCCAAATCCACTCCTCAAGCGCTC
The DNA here is from genome assembly GCA_030684275.1 of Acipenser oxyrinchus oxyrinchus. NCBI lineage: Eukaryota > Metazoa > Chordata > Actinopteri > Acipenseriformes > Acipenseridae > Acipenser > Acipenser oxyrinchus. The sequence goes on along the minus strand of CM060262.1, from coordinate 32,656,862 downwards.
CATTCATTAAAAATATCCACTCCAGTGGGCATCTTCCTGTACGACACAAACTCAGAACAAAAGTCTTAATCCCTGCATTGATGGAGCTCCCAGCATCCTCTTTACCTGGAGAATCTGAGATCTGTCTGAGCGCACGCACACACACGCACACACACACACCCTTCTCTGTGCTTCCTCATCAAAGGGTTGGAATATTGGTTCACTGGAGATAACCTTGGCTATGAAGGTGATTAATGCCTTTCTGATTTCTATTCCACGCTGAATATACAAGTAAATCCATAGAGCCTGGAAGCAAAAAAATTCAGACTGGATCATGCAGGTGAGAAGTGTGAGAAACCAGATGGATTTCTTCAACAGGCAAGAAATAAAGTGAGAGACAGCGGGCACAGCAACACTGCCAACCAACTGGAGGCACATCGTCTGCCAGCCAAACAGCAGACAGCGCAGAGATGAAATACTCAAGTGTATAAAATCACACGCTTTCAAAAGGTTTCCTGCTCTTATCACCTCTAAATATAAACAATGGATTTATAAAACCGACCGCACAGATAGAGCTGTAGATTATGTGTATTAAAACAGCAACAGTGTTCATTTTGTGTAACAATAGGTACTATATAAAAAGGGTGAATGGATAATTCCCCTCACTGGATGGAATTAAGTGGGACTGAAACCGACCTCAGTTTATCAGGATTCCTGGTGATCTGGGGTCTTCCTCAGACATATTCTTCAGATTTTTCTCGGCTTCTTCTGTGGACCTGAAAAAAGAAACCAAAAACTGGTCATTGCCGACTCTGGCTGGGAACCACAAAGTTGAAAATGTTATTTGAGGCCTTCTTCCCCCTTAAAGCAGATCCCTTTAATAGATTCATTGCCCACCCTAGAAAAAATAAATCTGGATGGGGTGCACACTAGAGCACAGATTTGTCAACACTTTCCACCTGACATCACAAACCTTTCAAAAAAGAGTTGCTCAATTTTACTCAGAACTCTTGAAATATAATTACCATCTCTGTGAAGGAGAATACAAAGCCTCATGCAGTAATGAAGAGTACAGACTTCATCAGCAGTCATCCTACAATGGGAAAGGGAGTCGTCTCTCTCCCCCAAAACAAAATGCTGCATTCTGTGTCAAGGCTGCCACAAACGCAGGCCCCAATTGAAATTATCTACTCTTCCCTGGTTCCAGCTTTGCTGACCTAGATTTCATCCTTTATGAAGAGAGCAAGCTTTCTTTTGGTGCTGAAAGGAAATCAAAAGAGAACTGCCAGGCATTCTATGAGGCACCGAGACAGAACAGCCCTGCGGCATCACCGAAAAATAAGGAACACAATTCCCATTTCCAATTGTTTTGGTGATGGGGCGTTGCACCTTGTGTAATAAGGCTAGCACTTCTGAAGCAAGTGAAACACAGCTGTACAACAGAACACCTTCTAGTTTTACATACAAGCCATACAACGAAAATCACCTTCTTGTAGAAAAAGCGCCTGTTGAAATAGCAGACCACGATACAAGGAAAGCATTTTTTATACTGTTCAAACAGATTGCTTTCAGCTTTCTCAGAGAGGGAAAAATAAATAAATAAAAAAGAAATACAATACAATTTACACACCAATGTCACACTAAAATATGTCTTCATCCACGAGGGGAGAGCACATCTGATTCACATCTGAGCTGCAGCAAATGGACCACAAAACAGAAAATGCAGCTATAAATCTGTGCTCTCGCAGATCTCTAAGAGGGTAATAACTCTGTCTGCAACTGTAACTCAAAGGATTACCTCTTTTATGACCCTCTAGTTTGTTTAGCTTTAAAATGCATCTACAAAAACAGAAGTGGACAATTTTCGTTTGACATTTCCCCTCATAGCTACCCATCAAGTTAATTGCTCTCCTGTCCAGGGATGGAAATAAGACTCCCATTGCATAACAGTTTGATCCACTCCTGGTTTTGCTACGAGTCTGCAGACACCTGAGTTTGTTACCTATACACTGTGACCAAGCAAACTCGTAGTAAAACCTGGAATGGATGAAACTGCTATGCAACAGGAGTCTTATTTCCATCCCTGAACTTCCACAAAGCAGACAGGAGCTGTGGTTTAAAAGCAGCATCGAGTTCCTCACACTAGGAAGTCCTTGACGTCCTCCACAGTGATGTCTGCTGTGGTGTCGAGGGTGATGTCAGCGCTGCTGTTGGGAGAGTCGAGAGCTGGCGAGGACAGTGCAGCCTGGATCTCTTCAAAAACCCCTGTGGGGAGAGACAGGAAGGATGGGCAAAGAATAGACTTGCAAGTCCTGGACACCTTCAATACATCACAAGCTTGCTTAAAAGCACAGCAATGTTAAAACTACAGAATCTAAAATATCATGGGGCACATTTGCAAAAAGTGTATTCCAGTCTAACTCCTGTTCATTTTACAAAACTAAATGTAATCCAAGTTCTCTTCAGCACTCTCAAGGTGTTTGTTTCTCATTTTGTAAACAGGATTTTCTTCTCTCCTTTCAAATAAAGGAATAAAAAATAAAACAGGAGTTAAAGAATGGAGGAAGTGCTTGGAAAACATGTCTATGTACACAGTTACCAGGGCTTGAGTATACTCCTGGTGGAGTTACAGCTGCTAAAGCTAGTAACAGCAAAAAACACTTCCAAATCCCTGAAAATGTTTGCTATCACAAGCTTCAGTGCAGGTCGAAAAACAAGTTTGACTGTTTATTAGGACGCTAAATGAAAAAAGCTTTGAATTGGGACAAGGGACATTTACTTTACAACATTCACAGACTGCAGACCACAGATCATAGATCACGCTACAAGATGACAGGACAAACCTTGCCAAAGAATGTGACCTTTCCATGGCTCTGCGCACTGTAGAACTTTTGACCTCTACAAGTTAACCTGCACCTGTTCTAACCCCAATTAACAGGCTTGACAAGGTGGTGTAGATGCACATCATTTAACATGGAGTCCATGTGTGGTTTGGACAGAGATGACTAGATACACACTGCAGTCTGTTCGAAGGCTGTTTCCCCATTACCTTCCTCATCGCCCTTCTCCCTGTGAACACAGGGCACAAGCACAGCACCTACCCATCGGTAACGTGGGAGTAAGCAGATATGCACTGCAGTGGCAGCTTCACTACAGAAACACTGCGCTTTATTGAACTCCTTTCAAAGAATTAGATTTCCCTTTGGATGCGATGCAAATCAGTGAGGCACTCACAAATGATCAAATTAGACCACCCCACCCCGGTTCATGTAAACTTTGTTTGTTTGTAATAAAAGCTCTGGAATCAGATCGAGCTTTCTCGTGAATTACTGATGAGGTTGCTATGGTTACTGCTTATAGCTGTTTGAGTTACTGAGGCACCCCAGGGTGATTTATCTCCGCTGATTAAACACAGCGCGTGAAAGAGAATGTGGGCGGATTAAATCTAGAAAAACACCACACGAAAAAAAAAAAAACAATAGGAGGGTGGAGGGGCCTCAGACACAGACAGAAGGTTTAAACTCAAAAGAAATCTCTTCTGACAGAACGAAGCCAACCAGACACCTACTGCTGTGATGAGACTCAAGCGAGTAGGCAGGACAGGGCCAGCCTTCAGGAGCAGGGAGGGCATGAAGACAAGTTAGGGAAGTGGTGTCTCCAGCTGAGGGAACACAAAGCCCCTTTCAGGAAGAGTGGCTTGAAACCTGGTTCCAAGAGACCGGGAGACCTAGTTTGAGGCAACTTTGCTGTATCAAACCCCAAGTCTCCCCTGGTGTGCCGTGCAGTGGCCTGCAACATAGTTCCAAGCCACAAGGTGGCTTCGTGTTCCCTCAGCTTCAGGCCCAGCGATAAGCATGTACATCAGTGACTTTCAATCCCTACCTTGTGTCATTAAGTAATCGCATACATAGATTCAGCACGCTAAACATTGAGGATATTAAACAGAGAAAACAGAAGTACAGTATCTCTGCTCACAATAACCTGGAATGCAATCTGACCCCATTGGATGTACAAACTAGACATTAAAAGGAAATTAAGATCATTATGGTAAGAAACAAATGGATTTACTCCAAAAAGAAATGAGTCACAGTATTGTCCCATTTCGAGAGTACTTTCACAGACACTGGAGCGGTGCTCATACATGCATTTCCATACAAGAGCCTCAATGTCGAATCATTGCAGTCAGACTTTTAAAATTACACAAAAGCCTTTTTCCCCACCTTGTGGTCCCAGAAGATGCAAAGAATAAAAATTAAAAGGCAACATGAGCTCTTACCTTCTGCTTCTCCCAAGGAGCAGCTTTCACTCTGCACTTTGTGAGTTCCATTGGCCTGCAGTGACCCGCTCATATTGTTACTAAAATAAAAACCAAGGTGAGAGAAAAGAAGTACATAAGTAAAACAGGAATCCTCGACACTGCTGGCAGCACCAGACTGGTACCATACATAAATAAATCCTTTCTCTAGAAGTAAAAATGTCAGTGTGGTCTCATGAAAGCATTTTTTCATTGTACACGTTATGCATTGTTCTTTTTTGCAACACCACAACATGAACCCCTGCTGACGGGCATCTCAAACATTCTGAAAAGAATGTCGTAACCAAGTTTCATCACAACTGTATACATGTAAGAGAGGGAGACAGACGCTCCCGTCGTTTCATGCAAATATTTGGTCAGTTGAGCATTCTGCAGATCCCCACAGTTTTGTAAAAGCAGGGCTTGATGCAGTAAGAGTGTGATCTTGGATCCTGGCAGCTCTGTGCTCAGAGAACAGACAGCAGGGCTCTGTACATTCAGCTGTACAATACTGCATTGATTTCAGCTTTCTGGGTTGCTCGGCTCAGGTCTGTGGAATGCGCTGAATACTGAAACAACTGCTCTATCTGGACAGAAGCAGCCTGGATAAATATTACCAATTCAAGTGTCTTCCAGAGATGCAAACCAATTTTCATTTTTATTAAAACGTATAAATAATACATCACACCAATAACACAGGCCGGTGCACTGCGCAGAGTTTTATTAGGAGCAGTCACAAAGGGGCCATCAGGTGTTTGTTTTTTTTGATTTTGAACAATTTGTTCATTTTTTTTTTAGGGCTTTTTAATTAAATACTGTAGTCTTGAAACCCTCTTGACAGCTCAGTATGAGAAGCCATGAACGGGCCGTGGATATAAATCTACAGGGTGGTCTAGAGGTGGGGGGTGGGGGATTAATAACTTGCAGCTTTGTAAAACCTGGATTTATTGCTGCAGAGCCGACTCAGCAAATTCATTGGAGACACCAACTGCACTACTAAAGTCCACAAGATAGAATTTCAGACCTATAAATATTAACTAACTATCTGTACATGCATTAATAAATAGATGTAAATAACTAACTAAATATATATATTACACACACACACACACACACACACACACACACACACACACTTCAAGTGGCACCAACCACCAATTCAAACTCACATTGGCATCCCCATAGAGGTAGATTTAAGCTACCACTTCTCCTGCACATTGATACCCATCATACATCAATGATCACGCGCCTACTTGACATGATCTAGTCTTTCCAGTTACCGCTAGAATGATACTTTCACCTCAATTAGCCCATTAGCAGAGTCACACGGCTCCCCTACTCCTTGCAGCTTCTTCGTAATTAATCAATTTCATATAAAAATAATAATGCAGCTGAAGGGTTGAAGGCGTCGCTTTTGTTATCGTTTTTGATTGCGCAGTGAGGAACGAAATCAGCCTCTCTCCAAATAAATGAGCCTCTTCGAGGTGTGCAAAGCTATTAACTCTATTACCGGGCCCAGGAAATGGTAGCAGGAACTTGTCACCTGCAGCACAATGTGCATATTCCAGAGTACAGCCTTGGGTTACACTCCTGTGTTTAGAAAGCCTCTCTTTACCTGACAGCTGTGGAGTCGTGAGGCCGGTTGATCTCCACTGTGCACGCGGCTCTGTGATGGCGGGCCGAGAGGAGAGCGCTCAAACTCAGAGGGGATATCAAGTAGAAACCTGGACAAGAAAAGAAAAAAAAAACAAAACAAGGTAGCAGTGTCGACGGGACGATCCATTGAGAGACGCCCTCCTTCCCTTCCCTTCCCCCTCCTCCTCCTCCTCCTCCTCCTCCTTCCTCCCTCCTCCCTCCTCCTCCTCCTCCTCCTCCTCCTCCATTCCTCCTTCCCTCCTCCTCCTCCTCCTCCATTCCTCCCTCCTCCTCCATTCCTCCCTCCTCCTCCTCCTCCTCCTCCTCCATTCCTCCTCTCCTCCTCCCTCCTCCTCCTCCTCCTCCTCCTCCTCCATTCCTCCTCCTCCTCCTCCTCCTCCTCCTCCATCCTCCTCCTCCTCCATTCCTCCCTCCTCCTCCCTCCCTCCCTCCTCCTCCTCCTCCTCCTCCTCCTCCTCCCTCCCTCCCTCCTCCCTCCTCCTCCTCCTCCTCCTCCTCCTCCTCCTCCCTCCCTCCCTCCTCCTCCTCCTCCTCCTCCTCCATTCCTCCCTCCCCTCCTTCACCATTCCCTCCCTCCCTCCAGTAACACACTACTTTAAAACTGCTGCCCAACCAGCATCTTTACTAGTAGAACTGCGGTCAATTAGAATTAAAATTAGAACAGAATCCTTTGCTGAAATTTCAATTCTTGTGTGTTCAATTACACTTACACTAAAAAACTAAACTACAGACATTAACATGCTTACTCTGTTCATTCTAAATAACCAAGCAATAAATCACAGGTACAAACACAGAAACATATTATGTAAATAATTTTTCCCCCCCCAAACAAATGGGGGAACCAAAAGTGGATGGGGGACGGGGATTAAAAAAAAAAAAAAAAAGATGAATGATAAACAAATGCATACTTTAACTGTAAAATCAAATCCATTACATGGTATAGATTACAAATGCAATTACACAGGTTCAACTATAAAATTACAATTTCATTGCAATTAATTCCAAAATTTCACAATTGCATTTCTAAATGGACCTCGGGTCTGCTGTAAAGAGTTAGGCGAGCATGCTGAAGGCGAGAGAGGTGCGTCGCAGTGCTAGTCCCCAGGTGTCCCCTCACCTTGGCCTGCCTTGGTGAAAACGCACGAGGCGATGCCGCTGATGTCCTCTTTGCGGACGCAGTCGTAACGCATCTGCGGCCTCAGCCCGGGCACGCTGAACACATGGATGTCTCCCAGGTTGGTCAGGCACACCAGGCAGTTTTCACTGTAGTCCTCCGAGGAGACGCTGGTGAAGTGAACCAGGGCCACCTTCCGCACGCGGCAGCCCTCGTGAGCCGTCAGCTTGAACTTGGTCTTGGCGCTGACCTTGGGAAGAGTGAACACCTGGGGAGGGGAGAGAAGGAGGGGCAATGGGACTTTCAAAATCAGCCTGTAAATAGACAGGTGGCTTCCCTACTCCATGTTTTCAAAGTATTTAAATGAATCTTTATTAAATCTTTTACATATATATATATACACTATATATATATATATATATATATATATATATATATATATATATATATATATATATATATATATATATATATATATATATATATATATATAAAAGATAAGATTTCACAGTTCAGTTTTATACAAATAAAAAAAAAAGTATTTAACCCTCCAAAAATCTAAAATAAGCAATTCTAATCCTGGCAGCTGTTGAACTGGTTTCTTACAGCAGCGTGTTACTCTCTTGTTAAGTGACCTAGCCTGCGAGCTCACCTTGAACTGCTCCTCGGAGGCGATGAGCACTGAGTGGCTGCCCTGCATGTCCGGTGCCTTGGCCAGGTCCCGGGACACCTCGTAGGGTTCGGGGAGGGGGTTCCCCCGGCCGTCCAGCACGGCGATCGACACCACGGGCGCCCGGTGCATCAGCTGGATCTCCTTGCCCAGCACAGCCTCCACAGACTGCTCTGAGAACTTCTCCAGTGAGGGCACCTCCAGCGCATAGGCGAACACTGAGCCCGAGTTAGTGCCAGCCCACATGGTGGGCCCGTGGTGCGTCCCTGTATAGAGAGACAGGGGGATTCAGCAGCGTGCCTACAGGTCCTAATGGCCTCCGCTTGGTTCCTTACAGTAAAATGGAACACAATGACCATTACTATTACAGATGCTGCATCAGTTCATATTAGAAAAAAAAAAAAAAAAGTTTTATAGTTTAGCCTTTTTAAAATCAGACTCACAAACAGAATGGTTTTTATACCGTTTTATTTGTTTATCTTTTTAAATGTTGTGTTTTATCACTTAATGGTTTCCTGTTTTCTTCAATGGTTTTATTAGGATTTTTTTTTATTGAGATTATAAGAATTTATTGTACTTCACTACTTCTAGATACAGCAGACTTCTTTCTGTTTTGAGATACTGTGGTATGAAAAGGCGCTATATAAAAATAAAAAAGCACCACACACACACTTAAGTATAAGAAAAAAAACACAAAGAGAGTCTAAATTACTGGTAAATTGGTAAAATGACCCCATTGAACTAAACTAGGAGGACTGTAGGTGCTTTCATCTTGCATTTCTGCTGCAGAGCGATCCTTTATTTAGGATCTGGGATCCTTCATTTAGGATCTGGGATCCCCTTCATGCTTTTCTATTCAGATGCACAGTAGGGGATTGATCATGGATCCTGCAAAGTTTCCCATAAAAAGACACAGGACCTCCCTCTGATTGCTAAGTGCTACAGTAGCTCATGCGTTTAACATGTTTTCAGCGTTCGAAGATCTGCTCTGTTTTTCTGCCTAATTGAACAAGCTGTAATGATTGTTGGCAGCTGAAGGCTGTGCAGCTGTTAATTCGACATGGATATGAAACCTCAGGACGCAGCCAGAAACGTAAGCTGTTTATTTAAAAGCAGAATTACTCACCAGGGGCAGGACACACCCATTCAGTCCTGCAGACAAACTTGATTCAGGAAGCACTCCAACAGAACAATAAAACCATAATAACTAACACATTGTTCACAAAGAAGTCCATTTCAAGCACTTTGTTTTCCAACAATGTGTCTCTTGAGAAACAAATTGCAGACTCAAGTTATTTTATTAGAATTGTTTTTTATAAATCAAAACCTAATCCAAAAACTTTAATTGCGTTCCGTTATCAGACAAGCATGTATGAGCCAGACACTGCACACCTAACTTGAATGGCAGCCACAGAACATCAGCTCATGCAAAGAACTTAATTTCCCCAGAGACCTGTAGGACAACCAAGATTTCTGAAGGCTTAAAAAACTGTAAGGTTAACAAATGAGAATTTAGATATGAAATTCTTTGCACACAGAGGCCTTTCACTGGGATACACCACCTGGCCAATGAAGTCCTGCATCTGGGAGCAATTTCTCCCATGCATCAACACCCCAGTATGGCTTGGTGGTTTTTTCTGTCTGTGGTATTAGACATGAACCAGAGATCATGCTGGCTGTGAACACACTGATCCCATGTCACTAGTTCAGTCTGCAGCAGGAGGTTCCAGAATGCAAGGGAGAGGACAGAGGTCTACGCTTCTAAAAGGCTCTGAATGGCTTCATTAGACCCCGGCTAGCTGGACAGCTGGTGCTTACCATCTCGAAGGTAGGTGTCGGCGAAGCAGAGGCAGCGCACCACCCCCGAGAGAGAGTCGTCCGCCGAGCGAGGCTCTATCCTCCGCTGCACCGGCGCCACCTCCACGTCATGGGGCCCTGCCTGCTCTGCCAGCTGGGCATTCGCCTCTTGCACCTGGGAAAACAATCCCAAGAGGTCAGAGCGGGAGGGAGGGAGGGAGGGATCTCCAGCACCTAGATTCACTGGGCACAGGTCAAAGCATCTTACTTTAAAAGCCAACACATTAGTGCTGTAGTTGGTGTGTAACTAACATTGCAGACCACTCCACTATACAGGTCTCGGAAATGAATTAGTATAAAGCTCAGCGCCCAGATTTGAACTGACAGAGGTGTGTTCAGAGGATGTCCGCGTCTCCTCTACCTTGCTTGCAGGGCTGTTCACGACAGGTCGTTTCTTCCCGGACACTCGGCTCTTGCGGATTCTCCTGAAGGACTGCCGCAGGGATTTCTTTAGCGATTTGACCCGCGACAAGGGGCCCTCCATGGCCAGAGAGTCGTTGGGGTGCAGCGTACACCTGGAACGGGTCAAACCGGGGATTCAAAATACTGAAATCCTGCTTGCACAGCCCCCCAGCACCCTTCCCTAGCCCTGCTTCTCCATCCCCAGGTCCCTCTCGGGTGTCGTTACCTGGCCAGGACAGGGTTGCGCGGTGGTAGTCGAAGAGGCCGAAGCCGTGGCTGGTCCCGAAGGCGACGAGGTTCCACTCTGGGTGCACCGTTACCGCGGTGACGGCAGCAGGGGGCATGCACTGCACCAGGATGCTGGGCTGGAACCCCGGCTGGAAGCTGATTGGCCCGTTGTTGGGAGTGAGCCGGTCGTGACCTTTCCAGGTGAAGCCTTCTCGATCCTGAAGCAGGTCCAACGTGGCCATGTTGATCATGTGATCCGACTTCTCATCATTGGGGTCCATCACCAGAACCTGGGGTGAGCGCATTCATGAGTCACTGAGTCATGAGTCAGGTACTGTACAATAACAAGGGGGAATGAAGACTCCTGTTGCACAGCAGTTTCACCCATTTCAGGTCCACAGTGTGTATATGTACCAAGCTCAGGTGTAAAACCATGAATTGCTCAAACTGATATGCAATGGTAGTCTTATGTCCAGCCCTGCAATAATAATAATAATAATAATAATAATAATAATAATAATAATCTTGCATTATAGTTTAACATTAAATGTTTGCTTCGTGTACTGCATTCTAAAACTGAATGAAAATAAACATGCAAGGTCAGTGCACATATTTAAACATTGAAGGTTTACTGTATTAAACTTAGATGGCCTTAGTTCACACTTAAATGTACATCTTCTGTAGCTACTGCTCCAGATTACCTGTCCTGCAGTCCCAGCCACCACCAGTTTGCCACTGTATTTACACAGAGCGATCTTCTGAATCCCCAGCCTGGGGTCATCACTGTAGGGGTCGAAGCAGCCCACCTGGAAACACAGAGATGACTAAATGTATGGGACTGCCACACAGTGGGCTGGAGCCAAGCTACAGCAAGACAGACAGACAGTGCTTCAGAGCTCACACCAGAGATCCCAGTGCCAGCACAGCCCAAGGACCCAATCAGACAGTGCTTCAGAGCTCACACCAGAGATCCCAGCGCCAGCACAGCCCAAGGACCCAATCAGACAGTGCTTCAGAGCTCACACCAGAGATCCCAGCGCCAGCAAAGCCCAAGGACCCAATCAGACAGTGCTTCAGAGCTCACACCAGAGATCCCAGCACCGGCAAAGCCCAAGGACCCAATCAGACAGTGCTTCAGAGCTCACACCAGAGATCCCAGCGCCAGCACAGCCCAAGGACCCAACAAACAGTGCTTCACAGCTCACACCAGAGATCCCAGCGCCAGCACAGCCCAAGGACCCAATCAGACAGTGCGTCAGAGCTCACACCAGAGATCCCAGCACAGCCAAAGGACCCAAATCACTCTTCCAGCTTTGCTATAGCGCTCCTTTTGTGGTCTAGATCCTGTACCCCATGCAGAGTTTTCCTTTCATCTCAACATTTTGGAAAACTATCCTGCTCACATATTCACTGTATCCCGGCTGCACGAGAAGGAGGGGTCATTTTGTTGCATCAACTCAGATTATAACCCAAACAGTCTACTGTCCTGAGACAAACATCACAGTCCAGTCCTCGATCAAATGAACTCGCTGCCAGTAGCTGGACATGAACTTGCTGCCAAGTGACTGACCTGATGTTTAACCCTTTGCAGTCCTATGTCGGACCTGGTCCGACATTGCAATTATTCCTATCCGGTCCAATGTCGGACCCTGTCCGACATCATCAAAAAAACGGGTTTCTAGTAGATTTTTCTCCGAAAAAAGCTGAGAAAACCATTCAATGGCCGAGTGGGAGCGACAGGAGCTGAGACAAGTCGAAAAAAAAAAAAGGCGTATCTCATGAATAGTCATACTTGCCCCTGGCATCGAATAGGGGCGGTCATAAGGAAACAAGCTGGCTGTTACTAGCTTTTTTGAGATGTTATAGTAATAAAATAAATGACTTGGATCGCATTATTGAGGAGTTTGGTGATAAAACGAGTGATGCAGGAGATGATTGATCGGTATGTACGACTATTATTATTATTATTATTTATTTCTTAGCATATGTGAAAGCGATAGCAAACGAAAGGGTGGGGCGGGGCTGGAGATGCCTAGTGAGTGCTTTGTTGATATGCAGGGCCTTTTAAACCCGTTTGACTGTGGAAAAAAATACTTTTAAAACAGCGCGTCTAAAATTAACTGCGCGTGTGAAAATAAATTGGACCTGACGCGCCTGACACACACTTAATAAATGGACTGCAAAGGGTTAAGCAAAATGAGAGGCTTCTTTACCTTTAGGCTGGACCTCAATACAGCACAAGAGTGCTCCCCAGACCCAGTGAGTAGGCGACAGTTTGGCTGTTGTGCATCTCAAAAGCAGGCATCAAAGAAAACAAATAAAATTTACCTGCATTGACATCATTAAGGTTTTTTTTTGCTGTTACAAAAACCCTACAGTTTAAAAAAAAAAAAAAAAAAAAAGCTACAGTATAAAAGAAACCCCAGCTCCATTCACAGACATGCGGTATCTAACCATTGCATTTTAAGAAGAACCTTTCTGTCTACATGTATATTTCATATACCAAGGGCAGCCAAAACCTCAAATATCCTTTTTTATTTCATTACTAAAGAGGAAATTGTAGGTAATTATTGTAAATACATTTGCTTCCGAAACCCAGTAGCTTTCAACCTGTGACCTAAACCAAGCATGTAAAGTTTAAGAATCTGAGCACATACAAAAGCCATCTCACATCAGTCCACTTGCATAGCACAGTATACTGTATTTTGTAGTATTAAAAGGGATAAGCTTTTATTCATCTTAGAAGTACCAGCTTTTGTTAAAGCAAATTTTACCATTTAGCAAAGTTTCAGCTTTAAAAAAAAAAAAAAAGGAGCAGAACAAGACAGTTGCCCCTCAGTTAAATCTTTCTCATAGTGCCCCATTCTCCCTGGCTAGATCACTGGGAGATTGAGCCCATGCCAATGCAAATCCACTGTAGGGTGTACTTCTTTCCTTTGTGTACTCTGTACCTTAGTTACAGTTCTGTGCAGCTGTGCAAAGCACCCCTACAAAAGGCAGCTATGCAAAGGAGTCTGCTCTTGGTGTTTCTGAAGGAGAGCTGGCAGGGATGGGAAGATGCCAGAAGGAGACAGTCTCTAATCTTCCGCAGATCTCAGCAAAGCTGCTTTGTTATACAGCTGGCCTGTTTGTAATTAAATACCAAAATAGGAAAAAATATTCCAGCGCTCGCCCCATATGCTGCTGATCACTGCATGGCAAACTCTGGTCCCCATTTCCTGTGTGTGTAGGGAGGGGAAGGGAGCTGGAACAAGCTTTTTTGTTAGGAATTTCTTAAAATGAACACAAGGAGATACCGAGAGGCGTATATACAACTGAAATAGGAGAAAATAGAAAACTGTTTAAAAAAAAAAAAGCACAGCCTGGATGCAGCTTTCCTCTTTTCCAACTGACAGTCAAGACATTGGAACCGCCACTCTGCTGCTGTATTAAACATTGCCTTTATTATTTTCTCCGCTGACCAGCTTTCTAACCCTTATTTTCTAGTTTTAAACTGGCAGCCTCAACGTTTGCTCTTACCTTCCTGAAGGGGGGCCACTCCTCCTCGCCCTGCTGGGTCAGGCTGTCGTTGTGATCGCAGTCTGTCTGGAAGATGTTTGCGGTGCTCAGTTTGTACAGGGGCTTTAAAGAAACTCCTGATGCATCCCAGAATCGAACTGTACCATCTTCATGGCTAAAGAAATGGGGGACAAAGCACCGTGTCTTCCATATACTGTATGCATCAACTCAGCCCACTCTCGTGCCCTTTACAACACAACTAACAGCAATGCATCCAACTAGGGGAGGCTGGGTGCAAACTGGCTACCTTACACCCTTAACCCTTTCAGTCCTGAATTGTCAAAATTAAATTTATATAAACACAAAAAGGCACTCCTTTATTGGAGTATATATTTGAGAACAGGATAACAGCATGATTTCCAATGGCACATGTTATTATATAGCACCAAGACAGACTCTGAAAGGGTTAAACAAACACTCACTGTACCACAGGGCCCGGTTCGTTTGTACTGCAGTTAAGATATTGTGATTAAAAGACTGACATTTGTGCCAGGCCTTTCTAACTGGTATTTCACAGGAGCACCTCATCTTCAAAGCGATGAAGGCAAGTGCATAGCGCTTCTACAGTCAAAAAGACATCAACTGACATACTGCCAAGCTTAAAGTGCAAAGCAGGATCTCTGTCGGGAATTTAATACCAGGATCATCCTGTCTTATATGGGCCTAGTGATGGCTTAACCACAAGACAAATGAAAGAGCAAAAAAAAAAAAAAAAAAAAAAGAAAGGGGGAGATTGCTTTTCATCAGTCTATCAGCGTTTGCTCTTATCAATCCCTGAAGCAGTAAAAATAAAACTGAAGGTATTCGCTGAAACATTGGTCAACTTGACAAGTTATATTTTTCTGTACTTCACTTGTACTATATTAGTATCTGTAATAGATGGTTGTAAATTCCACTAGAGTGACACACTGTGCCTTAAAGCCATACAGAAATAGGAGTTCTTACCCCGTTAACAGCAGGCCCTTCTGACTTGGTTCTGGAGATAAACTCTTTCCTCCGTTTATTGGCCACTTCTACAATAAATACAGGTGTTAAGGCTGTGTGAACTCATGAAATCTGCTGGAGCAACTAGATGGACCCCAGGTAAATGCACAGGATGTTTAGAAAGGTAGTTGTCTGGCCCCACCCTTGTGCTCTTACCACATGCGTCTGCAGAGGGTTCTGCTGTTGCCCTGCACCCACGATCCTCTCCCACAGCTTGGTGGGGACGTTGGAGATGTGGTAGGAGCAGGTGATGGCAGAGGAGTGCAGGGGGGCAAGGTACGGACAGGGGATGGTGGGCCACCCAGTGGTCTGGAGGTCTATCACCACCAGCTCTTCCTCCAGAAGGACGACCAGAGCAGTGGGGTCATCGTACTCTAACAAAGAAAAATCAAAAAACAAGGACAACCAGTTTGAAAGAGGAAAGACCATGGTTTATTATACATGCACTCGAGAGCTGTCCTAGCATAAAATCAATGCAAGCAGATTATTGCATGACACATTTCTTCAAATGTTAAAAAACTACTGCTTGAGCCAGGGATTCTGCAACGTACTGTGCTAAAAAAAGAAGTCACATCCACAGTTACTTGCATTCGATTCCAGCGCAAAACCCCATTTGTTATCTGACTAGTGTTCAACCACTCAGCACCTCCACACACAGAGCATGATCCGAGACAGGGTCCAGAGCGCTCCCACTCACCCTTCTCGCTCTCTGTGCAGTAGATTGTGAAGAAGTCGATGACCCGGGACGTGAAGTCCAGAGTCACCTGGGTCTTGTCCTGCAGGACGGTGATGCAGTGCCGGTCCCCGTAGCTGGCTCGGGGCATGCCACCGCTGAAGAGGACCAGGGGGCTCCTGGGGAAGAACAAGAGGATTCGGAGGAGAAAAGATGACATGGGAAGCGTACCAACATGACAACACATTTTTGTTTAAGGATAGGCACACACCACACACACACACAAATATTTCTATGCAAAGAACACCCCCCTCTATCAATGTAAACTATCTGATACGCACCCAGATTCTGAAGTCCTCCACTGGATTTTGTTAATGGCCTTACATGGAAAGGGACCTGAGGAGGAAGAAGAGAATAAGGATTTAACGCCAGCCTTAAAACAGTGAAGCTTCTTAACCAGACAATTAGAAGCTTGCATCATTCTAGGACCAATCTTTAGAAGAACTATTTGAAAAACATATTTTTAACTCTTCATATAAAAATGATCCATTTGCATTGGCTCTATGAGTAACATACTGCAGTGGAAGTGTTCCTGCTCACCGTACGGTATGGTGGAGGTGACTGGCTGCTGGGCTCTGGGGTTGCTGCTGTTCACAGCCCACACCATGTACCCTCCGTCACTGTGAGAGCTCACAAACGTCTTGCCACTCCGCTCCCAACCCAGGCTTTCCAGCTGCTGCAGGACCAAAAGCAAGTCACACACACAGGGTTAAAAAAAACCTGACTGTGTCACAGATACACATAGTAAAAGGACACGTTTGGAAAGTTTGGTTCTGGTTGAATTCATAACTCAAGATATATAAAATTGAAAAATGTAGAGAAACCCACATACCTGGTTCCCCAAGAAGAGATTGTCCACCTGTCTAGTGCTCTGGTCCCACAGAACCACCAGGCCTCTGCTGTAACCAATCAGGACCTTACTTGGGCACCGGGGGTGTTCCTGTAGCGACTCGACCGGCCCCAGAGTCTTCCCACACTTGTATTCCTCTGGAACACTGGAGACACACAGCCACACTGGGTCAAAGGTCAGCTCATTCAGCAAAATTACAGTTTTAGTGTCTGTGATCTTCTTGGTTCACCTACACAAGGGAGTTTGTATATGGATAATATTTTTTTGTCAAATTGTATTTAAATCTTCCATAGTACTTCTTTAATAAAACGTGGTATCTTTAGATGTCAACACAAAAAAAGGAATTCAAGGATGTATTCCAAGCTGAATTTTAGATTTCTGCCATATTTAACCTAAACAAACACAGCATTGTGTTAATTAAGATATCAATTATTGTACTACTTTTCACTGCGTTCATGTTAACGAAAGGCATCCAAAACTAACTATCATGGATTTGTAGGTAATCAAATAACTAGCCAACCAAACAGCCATCATCAACTCTCAATACCACCTTAAATCTTTGTTTTGACACATGAATGCACCACACATCTAAGATAACAAATACTGAATTTAAATTGGGATGATGTGAGATCACTTCCTAGCCAGATGCAAGCCTGGAATATGTACTCAGTTGTAAGTCTACAACAGTTATCAAGAAGTGAATGTCAATGACCAGAAAGCCTACAGCTAGTATCCAAACCAACCAACATGAAGATGTACTGTACATAACTGCAGAGCCCCCAAGAAAATGCAGAGATTACTGTACAAAAGAGACATCACGACAAGCAAGGCGACAGGACCGCAAGTTCATACCCCAGTGCTGCCAGGGTGTGTTCTGGTCTCATCTGGTGAGGTGGCAGCTTGCCAAGGCTCAATCTACACCCATCACGGGGACTGTGCTGTGATGAGATACGCAGTGGAGGAGAGAGTCAAAACTGCAACACTGGGTTAAACAGGCAGTGGAACAGAAATCTACCCATCAGCAGCTGCTTGATTTCCTCGTTTTAAAGAACAGGAACGCCCCATCCAACCCCTTCTGAACTATGATAAATCTTTGCTTCTACTTGTGTTAGAACAGATTGCTCTAGGCTTTATAGATGGTTCCCTAATAGTAACCCTGAGGAGCAGTTCGACCCATACGCATCAGTCAACGCCCTTTCACTCATGGCCCTAACCCTCATCCCACACTCTTCAAGCTTCAGCAAGAAGCACAACAGATATTAAATTGAAGCCATCCATGATTTTTATGATGGTCGGGTTTAGTAAGAGTAATGCATGCCAGTTTAGAATAACCCCACCACAGAGTTTCCAAAACACTGCAGAGGAGTCGTCCAGTCGAGGTCACCTCACCTGAGGCTCTGAACACAAGTCAGGAGGGTTCAAAACCGGCGTGGGACCTTGACAGAACCATTACTTTTGTTCTCTATTAGGATACAGTAGTAAGAGTTCTGGAAGATATCTCTTCCTATAGTGTTGCTTGTATAGGGAATTGAAGTAGTATTTAATTGGCAGGTATTCCAATAAATCCATTTAAGGTGTCGATTTCAAAACAAGAAAAGCCTTTCCTCCCTTCACCTTTACAATCCATGGCAATTAACTATAACTGGCTTTTAAAAAACAGTCAATGTGGATGTTAATTGCCATTGATTGGTACTCAATAAAAGGAGAGGCTTTAGCTTGGCTTGTTTTGATATAAACACATTAAAATGAATGGATTTATTTAATACCTGCTGATAAATACTTCTTAAGGGCAATTACGAGCATCAGCACAGCCCTATTATATAGAATTGTGTGCATTTTCAAATGCTGCAGAGAATACTGCTTTTGTATTTAAATGAATATGAAAACAGAATACAATTTGGGTATTAAAATACCATACCATTTTTTTTTTTTTTAATATAAAATTACAAGTATTAATTTACACAATTCCTTTATGAACGAACTTCATGCAAGCAAGGGCTTGCTGGACCAGGACACCCAGTCCTTTACAGATGGGGGAGGGGGCGTCTGTCATCCGTCAGGCACTTTTACCAACATATACTTGCCTAAGTGTGCCCCTCTATTACACAGCGAGGGATCTGCACTCTCCAGAGTCAATTACTGGGAATTAATGAAATATTCCGTGACAGGTCTTTGCAAAAGCAGTTTTGTTCAGGAAGAGCTCTGGTGTGGCACCTAGTTATTAACTGGGGCTCAATTAGAGACTGGGGTGCTTCCGCAGCCAAGCAAACAAGCAGTTAAGAGCACAGCTCTACGATGCCGTCACTGGGAAAGAGGCAGCCAGGGTGCAATTTAAAAGCACCCCCCATTAAAATGTTTCATAACCATTTCTACCAGGTTTGCAGCTTGCTATACATGATGGAGGTTTAACATTGCCTGCTGCACTCAGAACACATGTCAGTAAAAGTACCTCAGCTGTACACCAAACGGGAAACACACGCGCTTGGGAAATGAA
Source organism: Acipenser oxyrinchus oxyrinchus (assembly GCA_030684275.1). NCBI lineage: Eukaryota > Metazoa > Chordata > Actinopteri > Acipenseriformes > Acipenseridae > Acipenser > Acipenser oxyrinchus. The sequence continues at coordinate 32,638,043 of CM060262.1, read as the reverse complement.
GCGGAACAGCTTTTAGCTCGCCACAGGCAGGAGGGTTAAAGTGTCTTCTGAAAACACAGGCTGCCCCACGGCGGGATGAAAAGGAGACCTAGCGAGAGCTCCGAACTCAGACATGGGGTCACCCCAGGAACGAGGAGGACCCCCCACAGCCGGAGCTCTGACCAACGATGGGGCTCGGACGTTTCATCCCAGCAGGGCACAGCCGCCTCCAGCCACAAATAAGACTGTGTTTAAACTGTATGAAAATGTTGAAACAAAGTCAGGAGGGAGGCCACAGAACGTGGAGGGAATTCTCGTAATGCTCGTTTCATGAGCTATAGCCTGACCCCGCAAAGTCCTTCCCCACTTGGCAGTCTGAAATATTTGTTCAGGAGTCCATGAGAAATAAAAGTTTGTCAAGGAAAATAAAGAAATGTGGTAAACTTTCCACACAGTGGGGTTTGATGCCAGTGATTAACTGCTGCGGCGATACATTATACAGATTGCATTACAGTCCCAGTTTGTACGCATGACATCAGTGCATTACTCCAAACAGCATCATTTAAAAAAAAAAAAATCCCTTAGAAATGGAACATTTTCCATGTTTGTTAGTGTGATCTGACAAAGCCAAGATGAGGAAAGACTGATACAAACACACCATTTCTATCACTTTGATACCTAAAGTCTGATTACAGCTGTATTTTTCTTGAAAATCTGAAAGTAAAAATCCCTTAAAGCCACAGGAAGGCAAGGACAAGGAGCCTGGGGATGTTCGACAGCCTAGCAGGGGTCTGCAGTAATAGGTAACAGAGGCCCCTTTGGATTTAGGAGGCTGCTTGTATCGAAGCCCATTGCGGACTGCAGTGTTCTGGATTAGGAAGGCCATCTGCTCATTCCCACAGGGCGGTGCTAGACGGCTACAGACAGCAGGGTCCTAAACCCACTAACTCAGTGTGCTGCACAGCCAGGAGCTGGCACTGCTGTAGATCTCTTCAAAACACACAGCAGGGGGAGGGGGGGCTACACTGTATAATGGGAGGGCAATTATCCAGCCAGAGTACAAAGAAATCAAGTACTGGTACTCAGCAAGCAGGAGAAGCAGAGAACGACGGCAGCTGGTAATATTAACCCCTGAAGCACTGAGCAAGAGCTGCTGAGATATCATCTACAGGAATATTCTTTAGTTGGAGCTTAGAGGTTGTCATAATAGAATAAACTTATGTAAAGGGAAACCTTTTTTATTGTGCAGATTGTGCTGCAAACTAAACACTGTTCCTGTTCCTGAGGGGACACATTGCAAAGCCAAATTCCAAATACAGATTTCCTCTCCGCAAAGAAGTTCATACACCAAGGGCTTATAGCTATAAGGACCAATGTAAGCACAGCTAGCGTGATGCCTCCTGTATCTCTGTCCAACAATGTGCTAATAGTCACTTTCAAGTCCTGGCTTGTCAAGTTGTGTAAATTAGACCCATGATGTGGGACCTGAACTACAGTCCATCACTGTGAGATTGAGAGCCAAGGACTGGGGCTAATAAGCTCCTGCATAGACAGGAAATAGTGCACATTCCTGCAGACAGTCACCATGCTGTATCTAAGTACGCAATATTAAAGCCAAGTCAGAGAGATCAGAATATTAAATCTTCCCTGCAGTTCATTCCAGCCTTATCCCTTTGGCATCCCGCACAACATTAATCCACTATATGAGCTGCAGCTTCCTCTACTCTATAGTGCTGGAGACGTTCCAGCTTCAATTAGCTTCCTCCTCGTCTGAGCTCCCCTCCAGCAAGGCAGGTAGATTCAGAGACTTCACGCTCACACACACACACTGGACTTTCATATCACACTGTCGTTTTTGCAACTTGGGTTTCCACAACAGATCTAAAAATCGGGGCAATCTTTCAATTCCTGATAAGCACAGAAATCAAAATCTCTAGAACAGCAGGGAAAGGGTTCGACTCAAGTCTGTGTTTATACATTTGGATCAGCTTTTGACTCTACCCTGACCTTTACATTCAAAAACGGCTACAGTCCATCCTCTGGACTTTGATGCATACAATGTCTCAACGGAGCCGATTATCATAACCACAGGAAAAATCAATAGAAATCAATACACAAAACAAACTCATGAAAGCAGGTTAAATCAACTGAGTTGTAGTGTTGAAGGAATATTATTATGTGTCAATTTAAAAAAAAAAAACACACACACCACACTCACCCCAGTAGATTCTTGATTTATGCTTTTATAATGGTGGTTTGTGAATTTTGGCTACTATAGTACTTTGTAACACCAGGACCCCCTAGCTAAAAGAGATGTATATCTCGAGTACTATCCTGGTTAAATAAATACATTTGAAATTGTGTCATGCTCCTGTCCACATGTTTTATTGGCGCTCTCGTTCTCAGTTTAAAGCTATGAACCAGTTTGCGGAAGATCGCCTGAAACGTTTTTACACTTGACTTTTACTGAATAACAGTGTGGCCTAGTGTTCCATATGCAATGTTGAGCAGAAGTATATTTATACCCCACCTCCCAGACTTTAAGCTCCGGTAACCACAGCATTACATTATCAAACATGCATTCTGTTCTTCCATTAAACCTGAATGAAGCCACGGCTTTGAACTTCCTCTCAAGTATGCGGAGCTGGCTGAAACGATTACAGAATAAAATGTTGTGGTGCTTTGGATACAATCTCCGAGTGCCACAGCCGCAGGGGGCTTGCTGGATTTATTTTCACCCCTCTTTGGAAAGCAGCTGGAAGCAGTGAAATGGGCAGGAGCCCATTGAGCTAGGCAGCCGGGACACACACATGAATCAAACTGCACAGCAGGGCAAAGTCCTCGGAACAGTTTATTTAATGGAGTCATGTTCAATACAGCACATCTGAGAATCAGACCGCTTTCATTTGAACCCCGCAAGGAGGAAATGTATAGATGAAACTACTGTAGCCTTCGATTGTTAATGTCATACTTGCAAATAAGTTAATTGATTTTGAATGTTAAACTTGGATTTATTGCATAGACATCATATTTTAAAAGGCAGAATTTTTTTTAAATTTTTTTATTTACCATGCAAGATTTGAATCGAAATATTTGCAGAGTTAGTGTGGGAAGTTAGACTCCCTAAATGACTTGGATGAAAAATGGTGATAATGGGAGAGGGGAAAAAGGAAACAAATGAAGTGATGATTTTGTGAAAGAAAAGGACACCCTGGGGTCTTACCTCTGCATGATCTCGTCTTGGAAGAGGGGTTTGCTGTCTGCAAGCGTCAGTCTGGGCAGCTCCAGAAAGTGTACCCCACCTCCCTCAGTGCCAACGCAAGCCACGTCGCAGCTGGTCCGCAGCAGGATCACCGTCACGCGGGTAACACTGGTCGGAGCACTGCCAAGGACAGCACAGGAATGAGAACTACACCCTACTTCCATCAGTCTGGACCAATCATGCAGTGTGGGAACAGGACACCAGTCATGGAGTGCTAATCGAGTTTCTGGTGGTTTTGTCAGAGAAAATGAAACCGCATTAGGAATAGACAATTCTGGTCTACTTTTTAATACATCGAGTTTCCATCACGTTAGCATTTTTCATTCTCTTGCCTTCCCCGTTCTGCACCCAGAATAAATCAGTGGGTCTAAGACACACGTTGATAGCAGTCTCATGCATGTACCGATTTTTGTTTAGCCAGGGTATTCCAGAGACCAGGGCTGGGGTCCATTCCTTTTTAAAATCAAGTCCAATTCCCTTTCCTTTTACAACATAGGCTTTATTGAGCAAGCGTGTATGCAACTTGTCAAACACATGTATACAACTTGTCAACAACACCATTACAATACAAAATGTATTGTTGTAGTCAAGTTGTATACATGCTTGCTCAATAAAGCCTATGTTGTAAAAGGAATGGGAATTGACCCCCAACCACCGAGTCACACTGCTGCATGTTACTCCGAGGCCTGTGCTGATCTATGTTCGGCTCCATTTTGCAATTGATTTAGTAAGAACCAGTGTGGAACTCCAAGTATCCAATGTTTGCATTGCCAACGTTTTCTTGTTGACCTTTTGACCCTAAGCACTCCCGGATAAAGCAATCAGACAGAGCATGTGGCATCTACCCAAGCCAGCTGTATGGGAGAACTGGAGAACCCTGCCTGACACCACAAGGAGGAGGAGGAGGAGGAGGAGCGTACTTGGCACTCTCGATACTGGCTCTTCCTGGAAGGGTGAAGCTACGGATCTCTTCCAGGTGGGAGCAGCCATCCCGCATACTAATCTCCCACAAGTGGAGACTGTTGTCATCCAGCAAGGACAGGAGCCGCCCCTGGGAAGCAAGACATACATGAAATGTATTCAAAACAAAATACAGACAACTGCATTGGAGATCTATTAAAACTGGGTTGGTTTAAAAGCATGATGGCTTTGCATTTTTGACACTGCAGCGTCACACCAATAAAGTAGCTTCTGCAAAATAAAACACACACACACACACACACACACACACACACACACACACCTATCTTGTTGATACAAAGATCAAAGCCTCAGCCAGCGAAACATCGTTTGTGTTATTCAATTGAACTACAGAAGAAAAATCTTCAGACAGAATCCTGCAGAAACTGAAGTGTACTGTCAACTGTTGTTTGTTGCAGCCGCTGAACTGGAACATAAGTACAGCAAATTTTTATTTTGCCTTCTTCAAATAAAGCAGCGTTTTCTATTTCTGGTGTCTTGGTATTTTACAGAGAGCTTCACCAGCAGCCATCACTACAGGGGTATGAGATGGACAGCCGGTCACAAACAGCTTCTATCTTCATTACTGGAAGCACATTGAGAGTTAGGAGTCCTGGCCGACACTCACCTGTCCAGGTAAAAAGTGCATCTGTGTCACTGTGGCTGTCTCCTTGTGCAAACCTGTGAACTCCACACCAGGGGCTCCATAGCTGAGGATTGTCAGTCAAGGACTTCAGCACAAAAACATTGGAGATGTAGCCGATTACTGCAAGCAAGGTAACTCAGGAGAGCCTGCTACTAAAAGGGAGTTCTGACATAGCGGTTTACAGCATTCAAGCTTTCTTGGTGAATGAAATACTTCTTTGGTAAATCTGCCAGTGTGTTCATTTAAATATGCATCATTTACAGAAAAAACAAAACAAAACAAAACCCAGGCCTAATTTATATTTATTCTGTAAAAAAAATAATTGGTAGGTTTGGTTTGATTTCCAGCTTGCTCTTCAAAAGAGATTTGTCTGTGGATTTGTATTGTCTGCCCTCCACCCCCACCCAGACAAACAAATGATTTCACAAAAGCCCTCGAGGGCTATACCACCCAGTAAAGATACATTATAACTATTTCGTGGTTTCAGCCTAAGCCAGTATATAAACCATATACACATTACACCCCCCCTCCCCTCCCCTTCATGGAAAGCTGTGCTTAAAGCTCTGAGACACCAAGGATAAAAGTTTCGTTCTGGGTCAGTGCACTGTTACCATCTTAAGAGCCCAACGAGTCTGTTCGACCTGTAATCAGAAAGACAGGTCTTTCTGCAGTAAAGCAGAAATCAAAACTACATCAGTGTGGGCCTCATGTTTACTTGCAATCATTGTCAGGCAGAAACAGGAAAGCCAGGGTCTTCTGTGTTCTCTGTGTTCTGCAAGCCTCAGACATGTAAAATAAACCCTTTTTTTCTTGTATCGCTTTCATTAGTCAGTCCCTCCTCCCTCAATCCAAGCACAGTTTAATCCTGTTGTATCATACCAGCTCACTCGCCACTAAGTGATTTATATTCCATCAGCCTTGATAAGCACGATGCCAAGGGAGGAGTGACAAACCACAAAAAAGGTCAGAACAGTGGCTACATAGACACCACCAAGCACTTCATGCTTGCAATAGCTCACTGTGAGACACTCGCAAAATACCAGGATATACATAGTACAGTACATACAACCCTTATACCTACGAAAGCAGCACGTTAAAACAGGTCAGATATTATCTCAAGAGAAAAATGGCCTTTGGGATTTTGCACACGAAAAGCAGAATACAAAGCCAGTGGTTTATTTAGTCCATTTCATGCTCAATGTGAGAATCAAAATTTGTTTTTTTGGATGGTACAAGTTAGGTAGTCCGTATACATGTTTTACATCTGTAAACGTCTCTGCACCACCTATAAAAGGCTTGTGAAGCAGAAGCACTGTGCAGTGCATGATGGGTTGAAGCCATTCAGTGACAGGAAGTGTAAACACCAGGGCCAGTGGCATTGGGAAGTTTACTCAACTCTGTTAACCCCAATGAGGTCATCTCAGTATTTAAATAACCTTCAACGAAGCGCAATGCACAAAATGAACCCGATGATCTTGAAACTTGACAATGCAATGAAAAAAAGAAAAAATAGTTTTAAAAAAATCCTCAAAACCAGGAGATGAAATAGAGAGGCATTTGATTGGTTAACAAATGTGTCATTATCTCCTTTTTAGAGGGTCTTGTGCTGCGATTGGTTCAGCTCGTTTGGGCCACAAAACGCAGTAAACAGTCCAGCCCTGCCTCCCCTAGAGCTCCCAGGCTTTCCCATGGACTTAACCCCACCCGTCTCCCTCTACACTGGGGAAGAAACCCAACACCCAGCCTACACTGAACCACTTGGGCTTAAAGACCTGTCAGTGCTGCCTCTTGAAACTAAACCACTGTGTTCTCAAATAGGCAAAGCCTTTCAGCCAGGAGAATTCAAAGCACGGAGGAAGGATATAAATGGAAACTAATTTTCCATGTTAAATATCGTCAATTTATTTTATTTTTTTTTTAAACTTTAAAAATGTATACATCCTAAACTATAAAAAAACAACATATAGAATATGTATTAATACGGAGAAAGAGATGAATATCAAAATGGGACTTTCCCGGTTAAAAAAAATGATTTGACAACGTTCCGACAAGAAGTCTTACAATGTCGTCTTGTAGAATTTTTGATTTAAACAGTACCACCGTGCCTCAGCAAGTGTAGGGCATGTAATGGAACACATTTGCAATTATTATTATTAGTTTATTTTTATTTTTTTAAACGGCAATAAAACATTTTACTAGGATATTAAAAAAAGGGAGAAATCTTTCTTCTATCATAAAAATGGGTGACGCCTTTGACTAAGGGCTCATTTTATCTCAGATAAAAATTCAGTGCCTGGAGATTGAAAACGTCCGTTTCATTATTCAGTGGTAATCTACACTTGGAAGTCCATCAATAAAAGTCAAACTCAGCACACACACTTAAATACAGGGAAGTGTTTATGGAGGAGAACCTCAGGTCAGGGGGCAAGCTGAATGAACAGAGCTGCTTCAAATCCTAGACAATTCAGCAGGTCACCATTTACATATTTTCAGCTGCATTAAAAGAGTGGGTGTTTATTTATTCATTTTCTTTAACAGGCTAAAGAACCCTGGAAACTGAATGACAGAACATTCCAAGCGTTCCTGAGGTGTAAGAGGCAGGGCAGCGGGTAAGTCGAATTGGAAATGCACTGTACTGGCATTCTTTAGAAAACAATGAACAATGAACAGTGTACTGTGCACTTACACAGGCATATCGGCTCTGTTATCTTCCATTCAGAATCGGGACGGCTGCACTGTGTAAAAAGGGCTGTTCTGCTTCGACGCTTCAGAGAGTATTAAACAACTGAACTCGCAGAAAGCTGCGGGTACACAAGGAGACTTCCATCTCTACCGTCTCACCTTGGTGCACAGAGACCAAGAACGTACACACTCTTGAAACAATGGTAGCTACTGGCCAAATGCCTCCATTATTACAGTACAACCGAAGACTGCACTGGACAAAACGGTGGTGTACTTGAATTAAGTTTCCTTGCAGAATGCATAAGCGTGGGATGAGATATACACTACCACCCATTGCTGCTGCCTACTACAGTAGACAGGTGATTTAACCATCACCACTACAACAGAAATAACTGCCACGCAACCGATATATGCAGCACAGACCAGTTAGTCTAAAACTAAAAAGAATGTGTATTTAAAAGCAATACCTATGCAGGCGTACTGCAAAACCCGCTCTCCTGATTTTCGCTTTGAACGAAGTGTGAAATTGACCAAAGCGCGAACCCGAGACCAGTACAAGGTCCCACAGCAGCTTGCAGCGCTCCCTCAGTGCAGGGTGTTAGTGTACACACACACACACACACACGTGTGGTTAGCAGCACAGGGTGCAGAATGTTATTCACAGCAGCTGAAATGAGGCCCTGCACTGCGCTTTAGCAATCACGTCTATAAGGACATCCAGCAGATGTCTCAACAGGATATCACACCCACTTAAATAATTCAAAGCCCAGTCGTTAAACTTTAAAATAGTTTGGGGGGGACGGGGGGGGGGGACTTTTGTAGCAAAAAGGCAGTTCAAAGCTTAGGTGAAAGATGACAAAACAAAAATAAAAACATGCACCACAAAATTGAAGGTTTATTTAAAAGAATGCTAAAACCGAACAAACCCCTCAATTTAACCCTCGCAATCACAGCACTCCTGTGGAGGCAGGTTCTCTGGAATCCATCTCCTGTATCCTTTTCTCTCCAGCAATGCGCTGCCTGGCGACACTTTAAAATCACCAGACAGGTGTCCACAGGCCTGGCATCTAAAAGGGCCTGCTGCTTGAAGGCAGGCCAAGTGTGTATGTTTACAATACTTTATAAAACAAACAAACAAACAAACAAACAAACAAACAATCGGTTTGCTTTTTCTTGTACCATAACGTAGAACATGAATGCAATTTTCATGCAGAATATATTGCACATGTTCATTTTTTTTTTTGTTGAAGTTTTTAGCCAACACTGCGGCAGGACTAAACCAAGCATGCTCATTTTCATCAGTCCCCGGAAGTCTAGACGCAATCTAACATTAGTCTCCCCTCACTCTGACCTCTGACAATTGTTCCCAAGAGTGGAATGCTGGCGGGACACAGGACAGAGCTGTGTAGGGGATCTGTGCTAATCCCTGGCGGATAGACTCCTCCGATTACAAAACCGATTCAAAACAGCTCTGAATTGCTAAGCTCTCCACTTCAGCTCCATCTACTTATTGAATCAAATCTTTCAGCTGACAGAGAGCATGCAGGGAGCAGTACTGGCCACCCCCCAGTCATTGTATTCTTCTCCTGGGAACAGGACTTGCATAGCTCCTACCAGTCACCAAGATGCACTGGCAAACAATCATTTTACAAAATGTATAGTTCTGCAAAGACCAGCAAGCAAGCACAGATACGTTGCTGCTAGATGCCTTCCTCAGAGTATATTATTCCTGGATCCATTTCAATTCTTTTTGTAAAAAGTACTTTATCACGATAACTTGGATTCTTAACCAAGTCAATACTTAAGAATATACAACACTGCAATATTCCATTGCTTGAGGAAACAGACTGCGGTCTAGACTGACCAGTATTTTTTTTTCATGTGGACTTTAAGGCATTTATCTGTGAGTCATGCCTGATCCCTGCTGTTGAAATGCATTATCAGAGCATAGGTGATCTTTTGAATAGGGTGCAACCGTCTAGCCACCAGCAGGCTGTATAATGTTGTTCAATATGGATCGATCTCACCAGCTGTGAAACCTGGGGGAAAGCGAGAGCAGCAGGCTGCACATCCACAGAGCCAACGATTAGAAACAGAACAGCTAGAAATGTGTCTGCAGGCTTTAACGGAGCATAAGGACCTGTATGGAAACACTAGACTGTGTTAAACTGCACCTGGGATGAGGCTGTCTGTCCACCCACTGCACAAGCTTCAGTGAGGTGACCACAGCAAGACACACCAGAGATGAGAAACCAGCCAATACATGTAAACAAGCACTGTAGCTAGAATGCCTCATCTCCAGCATTGTGATCTGCATGGCCTTGTATTCAATACTTTCTGGGAAGAAATGCACAAGCAAAAGGTGATGGAAACTCTGGTGACCAGTTGCCATGATAAAAGCCAGAATGCGTATGTCACCATGACATGACCTAGATTTCTGACATTATCAAGAATGTCAGTACCAAGTTTCATCGCAACTGGATGAGCATTTTTATAAAAAGATTCATAAAATGCGGGCAGCACAAGCACCCACACGCATGCTTTTCAAGCACCTTACAGAACCTGAAAATCTGAATTGCTACCAATGAAAAAACAAGGCTGGAACAGGAAACTGATATCCGATGCTATTATTGTCTGTGCAAGAACACTAGGATTAAAATACACACGATAACTGCAGTGTCTTTGAGACATCCCTAACAGCCAAGACTTTTCTGCACTGTTAAACCCAGTAATAGCCTGCACTCACTACATCATGAATTGATTTCAGCAGTGGATCTGCTTTTTTTGTTTTTTTTTGTGTGTGTGCTGTGCTAGGTTGTTCTTATAGGCCTCCTCCTAGCTGTTTTTAAAGGGCAGGAGCACCAGTGAAATGCATATCGAGACCCTTCCTTGTGGGTAAACCTAGAAAGAACACCCTTAAAATTAATTGAAAATATAGCAAACACTAGCCCTGGTGGTCACATGCATTTCAGCACAGATGATTTTTTTGCCTCAATAGTGTGATCAGACTATTGGATATGATCCAGGGACCTATTGTTCATGCAAAGCCTGTTCCTCTGGGATGGATTGCTGTTCTCAATCTATTGCAAAGAGAGCTGGGGGTTTATTGCAAATTGCTGTATAAGCATTGGCAAAACACCAAGGGCCCCTAAATCTACCAGACAGTCGCTGCAGGATACAATATATCGTCAAGGGGAAAAAAAACAAAAAATGTATATCTTTGTAATACGTCGTTCAAATGTCTTCATTTCTTTTAAAAGGGAATACAATTGCATTACTTAATGAAAAAGGTCACACAACTGCACTATAGCTGCACTTTTAAATGTCGCAGGATTTGTGTCAGCTCACTGTGTTGAGAGCTTCTGCAAAAGAGACCGCATTATCCCTCTGTGTAATTTCAGACACACTGAAAAGAACAAAAAAAAAAAAAAAGTGATCAAATGTCTGTTGCGCAGAATTCGTCACTCCCAACCAGTCCAATCCAACAGAGGCAATATCCTGGTTTTTATTTTCTTGATTATGAAACGGATGGTCCAAATTTCAGACTTTAGATCTACATTTTTAGTAGCAGCCCCACCCAAGCCTCACTCCACACTATATTGATTCAGCAGCAGAACAACAATGAAAGAGAACATCAAACCTGAACTTGAGTTTGTTCAAGTTCAGAAAAATTGGGTAAACTAATATTTAACATCCTGGCACAAACAATCCAACATCAAAAGTTGGAATGCTTCAGTCACTGTAGAGATTTCAGTTGTGTTTCCTCTTCCTTTTTGCTTAATGACAGACAGAAAGCAACACACAAAACACAGATAAATAGAATATAAAATAAATACCCAACCTGCCAAGTTATGAATCATGTAAGCAAATACCCTTGAATTTACTCAGAATTATTTTCTCTGGGACTGTTGCCTTTGATATAGCATGGGGAAAGCACATGTCCCAACAAATAGGGAGTTAACAGGCTGCAAATGGACTACATTGTTGTTTTTGACCCAGAGAAGCACTGGTTTGCAGTGGAGCAGACCCAAGCATTGTATTCAGTGTAGTGTAGCAGTGGGAGGGAAACCAGACTATCTCTGAAGAACTCAGGAGTGCAAATTGGCTTTTTCCTTAACAAAATGTTAGAATCCCTACGATTACCAGACCACCCAGAATCGAATACAATGGGTGGGGAAGCAGTGAGGTCATTGCACTGTTAAAGCCAGCAGTCCGTGCAGATTTTTGGTTGACATCGTAACGACCACATGTAAAGACATTTTCTAGGCCATCCTAACCACTAGAACTCCACTGGAAGTTTGGGCCTGTGCTGATATACTGATTGTATTGTTTTGTTTAACCTTTTATTTTGGCCCTTGTGCAGGTTTCCTGTTTTTGGTTTTATTTTTGTTAATTAAATGTGCACAGCAGTGCTTCACTACAGCTTCTGTCTCCGAGTCTCCAATAATAAATGTGCACAGCTGTCTCCGAGTCTCTCATTCCTGCTGGTACCATCTTGGGTCGTGACGCTATCCTGTCACAGGAATACTAATGTTTCAAGAAATAAAGCCTTCCACCTGTACAGTATGATATATGAGAGAGAGAGAGAGAGAGAGAGAGAGAGAGAGAGAGAGAGAGAGAGAGAGAGAGAGAGAGAGAGAGAGATCCATACAAAGGCAATATATTTTCAACATGGGAATACAGCAAATAACTAGCTACCAATGGAGACATGTACAGGAATGCTGTGTAATTTAAGCCAGATGTCAGTATTTATTGACTTGCAATATCATTGTCAGATGACCCTGACCCTGACCCTAACACCGAACAACAAGGTTTCCTAACCTTCAGTCAATACCATTCCCCTCAACACATAAAAACAGAACTGAAAAGCTACCCAGGACCACAAATATCAGGAAGTCTTAAGTTTGTGACCTGATCGTTTTATGATCTCTACCTCATAAAACAGACCTCAATCTGTAACACCAACTGTCTATAGATCAACTTCTAATTATCTTTCTCATCCCTCCAAGAGGGATGAGGGTCATTAACCAGCAGTAATAGAACCCCCATGCAAACTTGGGGTACTCCCAACATGATTCCAGGAGTGGGACACACACCCCTTTTAGGAGGGGACAGAAACTCCCTTTGACAGTGATGGGCTCCAAGGCAGTAATCCAGCTATCAGAGCAATTAAAAAATCATTTACACACAAAGACACACACAGGCTGCTACTGTACTTGTAATTAGCCTGGAACAGGATCAAGGAATGCTTCACAGCAGAGAGTGGAGGTTATATGAATTCATATGGAGTTACATTATAAAATTCTGTCACAATCCCAAGCTGTTGCAATTAGGGAACACAATATCTGTACCAAGCGATCTATGAAGGATTTAACAACATGCCACACCAGACCATGCATGTACCAAGCTCACCGATATGGACACGTGGCTGTGTAGAGTGAGGGGTGGTGGTAACTCAAGGCTCTGGATACATACAGTAGGAGCTCGGATTGGTGACAAGCTATAAAAGCAACAACGAGCCAGCAACACAGTGCCAGCATTTCACACTGCAGTGCCCTGCCCAGCCCTGCCAGGCAGCCTTGCTACGCATTGTAATAAAGATGTGCACTGAAGTGTCACTGAGGAAACATGGTTGATAAACCCATTACAGTTATTGGCGTCTGCTGTAGGCTATTTTGTTTGCACACAGGATGAAGGAAAATCCCAATTAAAGGGCCCAGTAACAGACTGGTGACAGGGGCAGGCGGGGGGGGGGGACGGGCACCCTTCCTCACAACCCAGATCCATATTAGAAGATGACTTAAAGGCAGGGGGGTCCAATCACAGTCCTGGAGGGCCATTCCACTCCAGGTTTAACAGCTACAGTGATGTCATTCACTACTTCAGGGTCTGGATGGAGGTTTAATTGGTTCAATTAAACAATTTAGAACAGGGTTGGAACAAAGACCAGGAGTGGAAAAGCCAGCTTTGGACACCTCTGATTTAAAAAGTCTCGAGTCTTGGCTGACCAATAAAGGAAATGCATTCCAATAACAACCATCAATAATGTATTCAAGTTTCTACAACTCTACAATCTGATAGCGCCAAACACACACACAAAGGGCCCTTTATGTGTCACAGGCAATATTCTGTGAAATGCCAGTAGATGGTTCATAGTGAATTCTCACCACTATTTAAAACAAGTCAGATAACAACTCTGGTCTGTTTGATGCAAGACATTTCCACTGCCCCTCCAGCACCAATAGCCAGACTTCTGTATTTTTAACTTTAAAATTCAGACAGAAGCCAGCTTCACTTTGCAAAGCTTCCATATCCCTGCCTGCAGTACAGACTTCACAGTGAGCGTTTAACCAGCAGCACTGCCCTCTATTACAGGGTCTTGTTCGTGTTGTATCCGAGTGGAACTGGGAGCCTTCATTTCACAGTACAGCCAGAGAATAAGTATTTCCAAAGCCATTGCCAAATTGTCTCACAACACACTTCTCACTTCTAAACACACACACAGCCCTAAGCAGGTTTGCAGGATATCAGTGTAATGAAAACAGCTGATTGGTAATGTTCCATTTGCTCTTCAATACAGAATGAGATTTTCATTTTTTTCATACGCTGGCAGTCCAGGGACACAGGCTCCGAGAGACGCAGCTTTGGAGCGAGCCATTCGTTTCAATTCTCCACTACCTTCATTCAAGGACTGATTTGCAATTCAATTACTGCATTAGAGAGTATGGTAACCTCAGCTATACATATGGAAATCACTCTTGATACCTCTGCTTTGTCATTAACTTTTTTTTTGCATTGCTTTAATAGAATGCCAAGAGATTTAATTTCCTGATGGTACAAGGGCAGAACTGCAAAAAAAACCAAAAAAACACAAAAAAACAAACAAACACATAAAACAAAATCTCTATTACTTTAATAGTGTCGTACCTTTCTCGGGATTAGAAACGGTATGGCACAATGATGACTGAACGGTAGAACAGAAACTTGTACAGGACTAGACGAAGAATGCAGACCAACGTTCAGTGCATACCTCCCCAAATCCAGGAAAACAAACCCCGCTTTGCCTGTGAGCCCCGCTGCAAAAACAAGACATAACTGATGTCGTTAGCCTTTTTTTTTTTTTTTTTTTTTTTTTAGGAACCAATAAAATGTAAAGAACTGCGAAGTGAAGTAGACTCCAATAAGACGAACAATGTTTACATGAGGCCTGCTTTTTAAAAGTTATATTGGGAGAAATTTCTCTTTTCAAGCCATTACATCCAGCCACAACTAGGGTCCATTTAAAAGACAGACCGGCCCCATGCATGTACCCTTATCGGTCAGCTTTGGTGTCTAAACTACCCGTCTGTTTCACCGCACTGCTACTTAGTAAAGGCTAGCAGCAGGAAAGGAACCGTCCATCCATGCAGCACTGCACAGTATATATATATATATATATATATATATATATATATATATATATATATATATATATATATATATATTATATATATATATATATATATATATATATATATATTATATATATATATATATATATAAATAAATCACTGGGCACAATACTTTCCACCCATTGCTTAGAGAAAAGCAGAAATGTTAGTCATCCAGACTTGTAGGAAAAACAACTCTTACTCATACATGCACCTTGTAATAGCTTACACAAATATGCCAATGTACTGCAGAAGATTAATCAAAACTACAGCATTGGTATGGGGGTGGACTCTGCCAGGTACAGTACTGGCACGTTGAACTGTTGAGTGAGCCAAGAGCAGACTCAGTACATTCCCAATTCACATTCTGTAGAAGCTAAACTCTACTGTGTGAGCTTTAAGATAGTGCGACTGAGGGTTTCCAAGCGCCTGTGAACTGTGCAATTACAGCACTGTTAATCTTTTCCAGGCTTTCTGCGGTTCCTCAGTGCGGGGTGGCGGCTGGGCTCTGAAGCAGCCCTTTCGATTGAAAGCAGATGGTCTGGTGTGGGAGAAGATTCTACAAAACACCAATCAATACAGCCGCTCCCACAGCCCGCACTGAGCAGGGTACTGTTAAACAGGCTTCAGGAATTAGCTTTCCAAGGACGCCGGCCATTTAAAGAGTTTTTAATAATTTAAAAGGGTTAGCGCTGGGCACGAAACCACACGGTCTCAGCCTCCCCCTCTAGTGTTCTGGACTAATGCTTTCTTTTAAAACATTTCTTGTTGCAGTTAGGGATGTAATGGATGTGGGGTTGAGTCAAAGTGTAATCTGAAGATCATTAATTCTACAGTGTTTAAACATCCAGACGGTTCTTGCAGAATTCCTATGTAAAAGTAGCTCAGTTGAAAAGGAGCTTAAAAATGAAAGAGAGAAATCAAAAAGCAACACCATGGCCAAATGTGGTGGTAATAAATGCATGCATTTCTCATATATAAAAACTAGTGAAAGTTTAACACAGGATTTCTAACATTTATTTTAGATCGCAAGAGGTTAGCTTGTTCAAGAGAGATTTAGTAAAACTGAGAAAGTCAAGCCTTTTGGCACATCAGAATGGAAATACTATTTAATAACTTCCTGGACATGTTCTGATCCCAGGACTCCCAATTTAGAACTCCCGTGTCGGAACTCATATGAAAAGCAATTCCGGAGTGTCTGTCCAGTGTAACACAAAGGCGTTTCCTTAAATTCTAATAGCACATTACAGTTCTTGTGAACTACAGCAAAAAAGGTACTGGAAGACCAAATATATTTAATTGTGCCAAACGGAACAAACGTCGAATCCAAACCCTCAGGCTATACCTGTGGATCAGGAACCCTAAACAGCACACAGGGCACAGCAACTTCAACAGCGCAACAGGAACCAGCCCAAACAGCAGGCTTAGAGTCATGGGTGCTTTCATTTGATAAATAAAACAAACGCAAGATGAAATCCCCCTTGCAAGCAGAGGAAGAGAACAGTAAACAATGGAACTGGTTTAAAACGCACAAATATTTCACCATGCCAGTTAATTCATGCAGTTCTGCAAGTGGCTTGCAAACAAGCTGACATTAAAAAGTAACACGTCTATGAACCGGGGCAGCAGTTAGCATGGCTGGTGGTGCCACGTGCCTCAGGTTTTGTACAAGAAAGACACAGGTTCAAATGCTGCTTTATTATCACAGGTCTGCTTAATCTACCTGCAGGAGAACGTTGTGTGGGAGAGTTGGGCTTCTGGAGGGGTCGTTCAAAACCAAGTCCTTATTGACACTACTGTGATGTCCCAGCACTGCAGACAGCACTTCTCAATGCATCGTACTGAGGATCTGCAATCATGGCAAACAATCAGCAGTGACACAACACTTTCAGTGACAGGACCTTTATGCCCAAGGGACCACAACTCCCACAGCACATTGCCAGACTCGCTTCTGAAGGCAAATACCATGGGACTTGGGGAAACAAAATACTCTAAACAATGACTCAATGGGCAGCCCTTGGGGGTGATCAGATGACACTGAAAGCACTTCTCCGAGACAAAGGGGACAATGAAATCTGATATCCGTGTCTTATTTTGACATGAAAAAAAAAAAATTTTCTAATACAAGTGAAACTGGTTTCACGTTTCGTAAGGTTTAGTATCGGGACAGGTGAAACCAGATGACTTCATGCACCGTTTTGTACCTCAAGGGCTGCAAGATGAAACTCTGATGAGCGTCCTACTGTATAATGATCACTTTGTAGCCCATTTACAGCACATCCGCAGAAGTTGTTAATCAACCAACCACCACCAAAACAACGACCAGACTCAATTCTCTGACCTGTCATCACGCCCTTCTGCAAAGCAGGAAGGAAAAAGGAATCCTGATTTCAAAAGCAAACCTCCCTCCCGCTTCAGTTTCTGTAAGGTTGACAACCTCAATAATACAAGCCTGATCTGCCTTGGCACTGAAGTCATTCTTCACATGAACTCAGACTTGTGTCAGAGCTGGCACAGAGAGAGAGACAAGCCTCCTATTGTACAGCAACCAACCAAACAGTCTGCCCTTGTGCTGCTGTGTGACACCATCAGAATGCTAATTAAAGGTTCTGAGGAGGACACCCAATGGGAAGAATCCAGAGCCCAATGGAAAGGAGCCTGGGTTCAAATGCAGCCAAGAGGCACAATGGGGAGGAAGTCCAAACCAAGCCTGAATTAGAGGTTAGCAAACAGCAGCTTTCACATCACTGTTCCACAACTGGGACCCAGCCTTTAGTAGAAACTTACTCATAGATAAATTTAGGGTTTCATTACTGTATAGATGTTACTGGTTCAGGAGTTCAGAGTGAGGTTTTAAAAGGGTTCCATATGCGGCTTTTGGGAAAACAGCATTATATTAGTAGATTGAGGAAGTGAGGTCCTTTGCCACATTTCTCTGTCATATTCTGTTTGAAATAATGACAGCGACTACAATGCGAGTCGTTAAAGTGCAATTACAAAAACACATTTAACTTGTTTTCCCAACACATGGACAAATGCACTAGACTCAACTTGCGACTATAGTATAAAATTGCTGTGCAATTAATGCAGCATAAAGGACTAAAATAAATGGGACATGTGACTAAGCAAGGCAATACAAACCAGGGAATGAAGGATTAGCTGTACACTGCTGTTCAGTACTGGGCTCCATAATACCAGTCATCTCAAGTACTATTAAACCAAGTCTTAATCCTCACCCTCATTTGAATCTAGAAGAAGTCTTTAAAGCAGACAAGCAGTTAAAGCACAACTGACTAAACAAGACTTTATATTCTGCAGACTCGTAGCTCATCTGAAAGCAGAGACCAACGCAGATGATAAAACGGTTTCAAAAGATGTCTTTATTGGGCCCAAAAAAAAATCTTCCCAGGAATTTCCTCTCATTACAGAGAGGGACCCAAGTGTATAACAATATACATTCCTCAAGGATAGGCATAGCTACAGAGCAGACATTCTCTGATCAGCATTGAGAGATCTCAGCACTCAGGGTAAACCTCTTCAGAACCAGGGACATGGAATCTTGGGACCACAGAACCTTAGGACCACGGAACCTTGGGACCATGGAACTGTGTTGCCCCGTGCCAAGGAGGATGCCTTGGCTACTGAAAACAAAATGTAATGGCAGAAATCTTGATTGCAGCGCAGTACTTCATGTATACAATGTGTGTTTTACCAATAGTCTCTGTGAGTACTCAAACTAATTGTCACTACTTCCACAGGATGCGAGAGGATTTATAAAATCAACCTGGTGCCTATCGATGCATCTTATTCAACCTGTACGTTTACAAGGAAAACTTAATAAATAGGAAATAGCACCAGCTCTAGAGAATTAAGATAAGTCCTTTGAAGTCACAGCGCTACATCTGACAGCTCTTTTTTTCACTTGTGGAAAATGCACATTCCTAGATAAGAATGGAAGGCTAATCCGCGTCATGCTGGGGATAGTTTGCATGCATGCTTATTTATTAGTGCTTCACCCAGTTCTAAAGGAAGGAATCCAGTCAAGAATTAACAGCATCAAGCAAGCGTACCCAGATGTTTGGATACAAGGTGGCTACTGGCTTAGCATGCAAAGGAGGTTAGGTGTTACTTTCAATTGCACGCGTCATGCAAACCCAAAGCATACCCAGGACCAGGTTCACAGTCTGTAAATGAAACACAGCAGCAGCCAGCTGGAAACCTGCTCAGTCCAGCCCTACTTGTGTATAAGATGCTATTCAGCAGTACGACAATTACCATCCAAGCAAAACTGTTAGTCTCCTGTACCTCTCCTCAGCTCTGGTATAGATTCACCAAGGCAACACACTGGGAAAGCATGTGCAGTGCAGGCATTCAGAGTGCTTGTATAATAACACACTGCGCTGCTGCAAGTATACTTCTCCTCTGATCTGTGATTAGTCGCAGTTATCAGGTTTTATAAAGGATTGCATTGGCCTGTTAAAGTAGAAGTATTTAACACTAAAAGACAATTCTTTGAAAAAAAGTTTCAACTTGGAGTGTCTTAATTTCAGTATTACTGCATATTCCCATCAAGGTAGTTAAGGTTAAAGCAAAAAGTATGACATCTTAATCTGAAACCAAATGCTATTTCACTTTGAATGTTAGCTTCACTTTTTCATTGCTGTAGTCAATACCTAGATTGTATCCTTCCTGTATTTAATGTAATTGATTGAATATTGCTAGAACTGGCCAACGTGCAGCATTTCAAAACAGTCCAAACCTCTATGATCCTGGGGATAAGACTATTCATTAATCCCTCTGCTCACCAGTGGAAAAAATAAACATCATAAAATTGCAAGTGCTGCTGCAGTGCCTCGTGTCTCATCTAGTGTCACAAGAGTTCCAGTCTGCACGGACTTCGAGACAGGCACGCGCCAGGAAGAGGAACACATTCTTGTTGAGCTTCCAGCAGACTAAATAAAACCACAAGAATCCACACCATGCCTTCAGGTCCTGTATTTTAAGGGAACCCAAACACTCAATTCTTCAGCACCTAAGAATATATTTATATTAAACCACCTATATTAGGACTGATAAGTCACCGAGTTGGAAGCTAGGTCATTAAACACAATAAATAAATAAATAAATAAATAAATAAATAAATAAATAAATGACAAATACCCCCTCCCACAAACAGAAGCTACATTACAAGAGACAGGGCAGCCTGTTCCTCAAAGGCTAAATGCTTTTGACAGAGACTCAATACAGGTATGGCGTTCATATAGCATGTCAAACACACCAATGACATTTCCAGCAGCTGTGAGCTGAAACAAGCCTCACTGCTGCACAATGCATGGCATCATGTTTCACTGGTGCGGACCCACTGGGCATGGTCCTGCCGTCAATGTCTGGCCTGGTGCCATACTCTCACTGTGCCAGTCTCCCTGGGACCTGCATCTCACACAGAGACAGAGGCACACAGAGCGCTGCTTAGAACACTGCTCAAAGACAGACTCACAATTCCTGCTTGTACACAGAGAAGCCAAGCACCGCACAAATTCTCTCTGGTTCTTCTTAAAGGCAGGTTTTATCTTGGTCCTCCTGCAACCTGCTATAGTGTGCAAGAATGTTTGGGCATTCAAGGCTAGAAGTGTAATTTGAGCAGGGGCTTGTCAGTTCCCAAGAAGTCTAGTCGAACAAGCGTCTTTCAATGGGACTGGACCTTTCACCAAGAAATACATAACAGAGGGAAAATAAACTCTGAAGAGCAATTCATCCCTTCCCGAATTCCATTTAGTGACTAACCTCCACGTGTCAGTTGTTTAGCAAACATCAAAAGTGGTGTAGTAGTTGCAGCAAGAAACTAAACTTAACTAAACATTATAATGCAACAGCCCAATTATGACGAGATTTTGGCATTCGTGCTGTTAGGAGATGGTCACTTTCCACTCCGCACTCGCTGCAGCCTCAAACATATTGAAAAGAACCCAGAAGGGGCACAAATAGGTCGTTCACAATGAGAAAGACAGACCTTAGGAATTCAGAACAATAAATAAGATCTCATGCCACACCACTGCACAGCACAGTAATGCCATGATTTAATAGTTCTTTTTGAAAGTAGTGCGATGGCACCAGTCCAACTGTTCCACATTATCGCTAAGCTTTGCTCTGGAGGAGCATGGCTCTGTACTGTATTAAAACAAACAGTTACTCAAGCTGTGTGGAGAGGTGCACTGCTCCAGCAGTCAGGCAAAGCTTTGATGGAAATCATAGACTAGTCCTCACTTTCTCTTCCCACACACTGAAACCAGCTCACACGGTCTCCCACTGTAGTCTGTTTATCATAATTACACTGTGGCTAACGGTAGACGTGCCCATTTACACAGCAACTTTGGCATGTTTAAAAAAAGGTAATTTCAGTGCAGCATGTTGGGAGTTTTCCTGTGGCTGGATGCAGTGGATTCTAAACCTTTTAAAGGTAATTCCATGTGTCACACTGCATTATTCTAAACTGTGCTGCCACCCAGAATAAAACACACTGTTATATAGAGCCCAGTAGATATTTAAATGCCTATGACCGCTCCAGTGAATATCTTCTGATTAGAGGGTTTAAAAATCAACAGGCTGCCACTTGGTCACACCAGCTTCCAACTACAGAAGAAATGGTCAACACAAAACACAAAGTTCCTCCACACAACACAGAGAGAGAGAGAGAGAGAGAGAGAGAGAGAGCCTTGGGCTCCTCAGGTCCAGTACACCTCCTCTAACCCAACAGCAAACCGCTCAACTACACAGCGTCACACAAGTCACCCCTACAAAAAAAAAAGACTTGATTCAACAATTACCTTCCCTCCACAAGGAGCAGGTTTCCATGGAGAGGGCACATCCATGCAGAGTCGCTTGCCAGGGAACTCCGGGTATACATTGTTAGTCTTCTGCTACCTCTCTGTGGGAGTTTAGACCAGATTGTTTCGCGAGGGACAGAGAATAAGCCCCAGTGGACAGGAGGCTGGCTGAGGCCATTTATTTTGTGCTCTCTTGTAATGCATCACGTCAATGTGTGCCAGTGTTGCGCTCACCAGTTTTCTCGTTGTTTGGGATCAATAACAACTGGCACAACCAAACGCATAATCAGATCATTGAACTGTTAGTCAGTACCTTGGAACGATGAAGCACTTCCAATAAAACCTAATTAAAAACATCTCTAGTATAAATAATGTCAATGCCCTTCAAGGCTACCAGGCTGCTGTACTCTCGATTCTCCAACTTGTATGAATATTGCAGACACAGTGTGGGAGGCATCTGCACATGTGCCCCACTGCAAAGCCCAGTTTCCTAGGAAAAGCCTAAAAATGTGCCGGGGTCAGCCAGGGGTTATCCAGACCCCATTCTTCTCACATCTCCTGCTTGTTTCCACTACTGCCCAGATAGCAGAACAGCAAGATAGCTGGACAAGTCTGACCACCCTCTCGGGTTTGTACTGGGTCAGTCCAGCTGCATGATTCAGATTGTATACCAGTCTCTGGTTCTACATGTGCTTTAGTTTATGGTCACCTTTTTCAGAAACACTGGTTCATCCCTGCAGGTCCTAAACTGGGTTTCAAACCAACAAGTAAACAGGCCTGAATATCATGCAGGATGCCGTTCTGACTAGCCTGCTGTGCTCAACTCCTTTCTTGCAGATATCGGAGATTCCAATGCATCCTTCAGGTTTGAAGAGCACAGCATGGTCTACCCTGGTCTCGCTCTCAATCAGGTGCACTTAATAAAGATCTCCCCTTACAAGGGCACATTCCCTTCCCCCTTCCCTCAAGTCACTGTATTTATTTAAACTCATGCAGTACTGTACGACCTAATCCACCCTTTCCTCCCCACTCCAAAGGAAAAGGGTGTGTAGGACTACATAAGGGGTTAACTAGTGTACTTCCAGTGTAGCGCTACTAGAATATGAACAGCTTTTCATATAGCACTCTGAAAGTGGTAGCAGGAGCATGTGGGAAGATTACTGACAAGACAGAGACAAGTCTGTCATCCAAGGTAAATTGCCAAACACTGAAATGGAAAGTCCTTACCTCAACCCATGGATAGAATCGGTCTTGCATTATTATTATTACTTTTGAAAAGGATACATTTTGACTGCTCCCGACTTTGTTCCGATGGCCATCAGTCGTAATTTTGGATCATACACCAGAGCACTGGGCTGATTGGGAAAGCCATGCTCAACAGTCTACAATCAAAGACAAAAAATAAGCAGTTAAAGAAATGGTTTACTAACACAGATAGACCTATTATATTATATATAATCACATTTTAACTATATCCCCTTATTTAGTATTTTGCAATTTTTAAAATTATTTAATGTATGAGGTATAAGAAGTTGCTCTGAAAACAGCTTTGGGTTTTTTTGTTTTTTTTCATGAAATCTAAAATAATGGGACAAGTCCCAAGCCTAAAAGGAGAATGTTACCCAGGATAGTGTTAGAGGTTTCAACTAACTGTTTGGTAATAGTGACTTTAGCCAAGCCCGGATTAGTTTGGTTTTAAATTGGTGTAGCATTATATTCAGGTAATTGGAAAATAAAACGCAAAGCAATTTCACTCAAATAGAGGAAGCCATTTCTTTTTAAAAAACCACACTGCCGCTTTCGAACATTTTTAAAATAAGTGCACAGACCCATTGTAAATCTCTGCAAAGAAACAAAGGAAGGTGTGCCTTTAAAAACTGTCACACAGGAGTTATTTGATCTCTCACATCACTGTTGAGAGCCAGGACCTGTGGGTTTGCTGTTCTGCTCTGCACACACAAATCTCTACTCAGTGGCACTGGAACCATTTTTAAAGTGGGGGTGCTGAAAGCCATTGAACACAATTGTAACCCCTGTATATGATGGAAGCCACAGCACCCCTGTCTCTACTAGGAACGTAAAAAGCAAATTCACCAAGAAGAGAAATGAATATAATAAAGCTTGCAAGAAAAAAAAAATGACTTGGTTGCAGGAAGCAAGCATTGTTGCAAGTATTTTCTTACTAGTCTCCTACTGTTAAAATAAAACAGGATGTACTTTTATTTTGATCTGCATTTTAAAAACAGGCTGGCTCTGGGCCTACAGTATGGACAGCGCGCTATTAAAAAAAATTACCAACGCATTCCAACTAGAACGAGATTTGTAAGTAGTTTTCTTTAAGGATAGTGGTATGCAACACTAGCGAACCCTTGCCAAAACACATTTCAAAACTGCTTTCATTACCACGCGTATTATACACGGAACATGGGAGACAGTTTCTCTCATCACAGAATCCTAATCTGAGTGATGACCACTTGTCTCCTGAAGAGTGTAGCACGCAAACACCCGAGCTAGCGGATAATGATGACTACGTCCCTGGTGACATTTGTAAACGTTGCAATTAAAAATTAATGGCATATTTCATTAACATGCAGCATGCCGCGAATCAGTAACCTTTTAAAAACAGTTCAACTGGTGGAGACGTGTGTTAGCGTGGTACAGAACAGTTAACTGGGTTTTGAAAGCACACAATGAAACATGACGCGTACGTGTACAGTTCTTTGCAACAGTTTAAGACCCTTGCGATTTATGGTTGCAGTGTGCTTGTCAAGAAGAAACGAGGAGGGAGAAAAGGGTGTTTTGTGTACGCTGCTGCATTTCAAACTAGAAGCTTGTAAAACGGCAGTATGTCATGCTTTCCAAAACAGCTGGCATGGGATCAGTCCGATTCTGTGTCACTTTAACTGTCCTGCACGTACAGCAAATTACTCAAAACACAGCAGCAAGGTATGACCGTTCTGCACGACTTTAAAATTCCACCATATGTATTTGATTGTCATGTTCTTAAATAACATTTTTCCCAATACTGTTCATGAATCATGCATTCCAGTATCCTTTAAGAAAACTACTTCAGTAATCCGCTGTTTATTTATTTGATTAATTTGATTACAAGTCGTCAGCAGCACCCGCATATTACATTAATAAAGTTTTCAAAGTTTACTGGTCGTCTTTCACGTGCCATAGCCTGGCATAATTCAGCCGTCACGGGTGACGCTAAACCCGAGTCTCAAAGTCCCCCGTCCCCGTCTCAGAATACATGGGGTCCGGCTGGACGGGTGGGGAAAGACAGGGCGAACGTTTTTCAGCCTAATTCCTTATTGCCGGTGTTGTTTACACAGCCATACGCAACTATTATGTATGATACTTCAATGTTGCATTTAAAAGTGTGAATTTGACGCAGATTGTAACATTACTTTACCCAGGCAGGACTCTATGTCGTGAATGGATTGTAAACAACAATTGTCACTAAAACGTTTCCGAGATTCAAAATCTCTGGTTCGTTTATGCATTAGAATTAGCTACTGCGCTTTTTCCAATACGTTATACACTACCACTAAATATACATATTGAGTTACTGTACATAAACACCGTAAACCGGGTTTAACTTTGTTTGTAGTATGCAATCTCTCCTCTAAAGA
Source organism: Acipenser oxyrinchus oxyrinchus (assembly GCA_030684275.1). Taxonomy (NCBI): domain Eukaryota; kingdom Metazoa; phylum Chordata; class Actinopteri; order Acipenseriformes; family Acipenseridae; genus Acipenser; species Acipenser oxyrinchus. Next base: position 32,612,622 of record CM060262.1, on the reverse strand, counting down.
AAACCAGTCTATTGTGCTGCTTGGCTGTGTTGCAACAATACACATCCTTTTGTCATCCTCGCAAAGACACATAAAACGTGAAACAAACACGCTTCACACTAAAGTATAACCTATATATGTTTTACAAAGAAAAAAAAAGGACAAAAAGTCACTGGAACAATTTTTGGATTGATGTGACGTTTTTAAACAAGCAAGCTGGACCGTTATTTAAACAACTTGTGCATCCTTCATCAAGTTATACAGTAGTAGTTCAATAAATAGGCCCTTATAAAGACAATGCATAATGCACGGAAAACAACAGACCAAAACGTTACATACGCGGACCCCTAAAGCATGCTCTATATTCTCTATTGCTGCAACTCTGGGCGGCGTGCATGCTTTGAAGAATAAAGGGGGACTTGCATCTCTAATGAGCCGAAACTTACCTTATTAAATGCAAAAAGATCTTGTTTAATTTTTTCTCGTTGAGGGTCGTTGCCCTGTTTCCTGAACCTAAACTTCATCATCCTGAAGCTGGTTTAAAAAAACAACAACAATTAAACAGGGAAACAAAGTTGCAAATTCCGTCAGATTTGTATCAATGCAAAACAACGTTCTCCCATACACGCTCCCTATTCTTTGTACCCAGTACTCATAGACCGCAACTGGATAGCAGGGAACTTGACACATTTCATCTCTGATTGGCAGCGAGCCCTAGCCATTCAGAGGTGCGGGTGGCTTGCAGCGGGCCAATCAAGAGGCAAGCGTGAAGTGGGCTTGGCCATATGAATTTGATAACAAGCTCCCAGGCCTGTGGGGTCGGAGCAATGCGACCTGGGAGTTGTAGTTTATAGCAGAGGGGGTAATTCCTTTACGATTGCAGTGATTGCAAATGTAGGTCATGGATGCTTCAAAAGCGCTCGAGAAATGGGACGCGTTATCGTTTGATTGAAAAGTTATTAGAAAAACTGTGTGTTAAAAAAGCAGATGAGAGATTCTGGATTCATTTTGCGCACAGGGGGTTCCTCCGCTCTGCGGGGTAAAGTGGCGGGGGTATGTAAATCAAACCCAGATTTCATTGACCCCCCCCCGCCGTATTCACTGCTGTAGTTGCTGGGAAGCGCGCTCAACACACCACCCTCCGCACAGTTTTTAGCTGGAGAGAGCGCCCACTGCACCTGCTAGCACAATTATTATTATTATTATTTATTTCTTAGCAGACGCCCTTATCCAGGGCGACTTACAATTGTTACAAGATATCACATTATTTTTACATACAATTATCCATTTATACAGTTATACAGTTGGGTTTTCTTACTGGAGCAATCTAGGTAAAGTACCTTGCTCAAGGGTACAGCAGCAGTGTCCCCCACCTGGGATTGAACCCACGACCCTCCGGTCAAGAGTCCAGAGCCCTAACCACTACTCCACACTGCTGCCCCTCATGACTAAGGCCCTGTGAAAATCGCGATTTCACGGGTTGCGCGGAAATCGTGATATTAGCCCAATACTGTGATTTTTACAATATTCTTTAGAAATAAAAAGAATTTCATAATTATTTGTATTTCATACAAAATTTTTTTAAAAAATCACATTAACAAAACTGTGCAGCTCTTATATGTTCCTGCGTGTAATATTCGCCATGCACACAGTGCTGTGCAGTGATTGTCATGTCACTATATGCAATCTAAGTGGGAAATTAAAATAATACACACTGTAAACAAGAAAAGATGTCTCTAAAAAGGCTAAAAATGTGTCTGCAGCAGAGCAGTATCCAGCAGGAGTTTTACACAGAGATGGAGGTAAGCTCTTTTTCTGTATGTCCTGCAACGCTACTGTAGATCACTACCGAAACTCGTCTGTTGACAGGCATTTAGATGCAATACTGCTGCCCATTGTCTTCACAGTGCTTGAAGGCTCTTTGGTAGATGATATTTACTAAGTTATATAACTGCTCTGAGTCAAAATGTGATATTTTATAATGTGATAACTTATTTGGTAACAATTGTAAGTCGCCCTAGATAAGGGCGTCTGCTAAGAAATAAATAATAATAATAATAATAATAATAATAATAATAATAATAATAATAATAATAATAATAATAATAATAATAATGTGTGTGTGTGTGTGTGTGTGTGTGGATTTCAGCACCCTAACATTGACTATACCTGTTCTGCGAGAAGAAACATAATGTGATTTGCCAGCTCCCCTTCAACCCAAGGCCTGGAATATTGCCTTAAGAAGGTTGATTCTGTTCTGCAGTTCACAGTGGTAACGGTATCCTAACTTGTTTATAGCAGGAATCCCATAACTCAAGCAGCATTGCGTCAGTAATGCACCCGCTGAGAATTCGGTCCTGCGAAACAGTTTAAACTCTTAATCTTTGGGCTGCTGGTGAAGGTCCAACAAACACAAGTGAGACGGCAAGCTGGGGAGGATTGGGAGGTAAGGAGTGTCTCTGGTCTCTGCCTGGCTGCTCCTCTGGCCAAAGCAAGCAGAGTTTTTCCCTGTCATCCTCTCTGGAGGAGTGCCATGCTTTGTTTTACCCCCGCACAGCAGCTTTGAAATTGTTTAATGGGAAGCAGCATCGCTCTATCTCTCTCTCGTGCTGTTGCATGAATGACTGAGCCGACAGCTCCAACTCAAGCATATTTTGTATAAAACCATATCCAGTGTAAAATTTCAAGTTCACCTCTTTCTTTTTTTTTATGAGACATAATGAAACTTGACAGAGCAGTGCAATGTGAAACACTAATTTTCTCTTTCCGTCTTCCCATTCTTTGTGGTCCTAGCCTTGAGGTCTACTTGTTTAAATTGATGACAAGTAAATGTACTGTATTAACGGAATATATTATCTTACTTTCCTCTCGGTAAATGATTCACGTAATTAATACTGACACTATAGCACTGTTGTTCCTGGCACATTAATCTAATACCTACAGCACCTCTTTGTGCGCCATGAAGTGTCAGCAAATCTTTTTTTTTTATGATTCTGGTGCCCTCTAGTGGCAATGGCTCAGTTATCACCTAAACAAGGTCACGCAGCCAGAATCAGAGTTAATTTATTTCTTGCATTTACGTTGCGCTTTTTATACAAAAGTATTGCAAAGCACTGTACAGTACATAACAGAAAAAAATAACAAACCGCAATACATTTGCATAGCATGTCACACATACAACTGCCACAATCAGACCACTTAAATAACAGATTTAAATAACAGTATTCACATAAAAGTAGCAATTTTAAAGTTACATTAAAACCCACTAAGATAATAAAGTCATTTTATAAAAGTACTTTTTTAGTCTTGACTTGAAAACTGCAACGGTCCCAGCTTCCCTGACAAACGAAGGTAGAGCATTCCATAATTTAGGAGCGCTACAAGAAAAAGCCCTCCCTCCTCCCGTGTTGCTTTTGTTGACCCTAGGAATAACCAGCAGCCCCACATCCTGTGATCTCAGAGTGCGGTTTGGAAGATACTGGGTCAGTAACTCCTGCAAAACTTACACATCAGTGTAAACTGCATGCAAAATGGCAAGGGGAGTACATAACAACATTTGTCTATGGACATTTACTAAAGCATTTCCTGGCCTATTTGTATTCTTAGTGTAAGACATTAAGATTTGTAAAAAATACTTACATAATTGAATAAATAAATGAAAAAAAAAAACACAAAACAGTGAATTGCTTTCTGCTTTTATTCAATCAAATGTAGCAATTTATACAAGTCAGATAATACATGAAGGTCAAAGAACCTACCAGTGGAGCTGTTCAAAAGAATAACAGATATTCATCAATCCCTGCTGTTCCAAACCTCTGCCAGGGTAATCATTTGACTTCTGTTTCCATGGCACAGCCTGGTAAAATTAACTTCAAAGAGCAAAGTTCTTACTGCCTAATTCGGGTGTTACAGATCCCTTAGAATGTGAAGCCATCTTTTATTGAATCCGTGCTGCAACGACTCAAGTTGCCAAGGCTGCCTGCATAAATGCAAGCCAGGAGTGCAGCTTTCATAATTGTAAACTACAGAACATCTTGCATTTAGGTTGGGCATGTAGACATAAAAACATGGACATTAAGTCTCTTGCTATAAAGAGCACACATCTCTGCGGGACTAACTGCTCAGTGAAGTCACCACAGATTAGACCGACCAGCAAGAACTGTTGACTCTTACTCAATCAATTAATTTAAGCAAAATCCAGGAACAAAGAAGATACTTAGGTTTTTCTTTCACAGCTCCATTAAAGCTTTAAAACAATAACCAGAATACATTTTTTTAATTTCTTTTTTTTAATTTTTTTTTACATAAAATATTTTTCATTTATATAATTCCTTCTTGAGTACAATTTCTTAACCTTTACATAACTGTACATCTTTGTTACAAGCAAATATATGTTTTCTCCTTTGAAAACAAGACATCCTATAGGCAACAAAAAAATGCAAGCATTCGCTTTTCAATTAAACGCAACAATATTTCACCTCTGAAAGCATAAAAAATGCCAAAATATTAAAACTGTGGCAGGAGACAGGGTGTTTCTATGTTGCTGTTGACAGATCAGAGATATTGAAGTACTGTATATTTAATTAATGTAAACACAAGCGCATCCGTTTCAATAATTTAAAAAGGGACCTTTACATTTTTAATTTGCAGCAGTTAGATTTGCCACCATTTAAAATGAGATGGCCAAATCGTGAAAGTATACAATACTTTCTATGTTTTATAATTTGGTTTTAATATTTAACACTTCGAGTTTGATCTGAAAAGCAGATACTGCACCTTTAACAACTCCAAAATAATTCAAATAAAAAGATAACAATGCAAGCACTGAACGGAGAAGCCTGTGAAATAAATCATGGCAACTTTATTTTATTAGAATTTCCCACAAACACTCCTACACATGGTCAGATGCACACACTCGTATACACAAACACACATTTCGGTGTACAAAGAGTTACATTTTGGTTTGAAAAAAAAAAGTTGTTGAGCAGGTCTTTGCATATTGGAAATAAAAAAAGAATATTAAATCTGCCCACAAAAAAAGGCAAGCAAGTTCCTTCCACAAACTTTACAACAGAACACACTCTCTTTAATTGCATTCTTCAAACTGATGATCTGAACGATCTGTACTGGCAGCATGAGAATTTAATCTGAGTGGACATGCAGGTACTCCTCCACAGACTTGACTATAGAAGCCTCTCTAAGTAACAGTAAGTACATTGAGATTTTATGAGATGCACAGATCTGGAGGAGTGGTCAATTGAACTTGCAGCTGCTTGTAATAATGCTTCTCAGTTACTGTCCACTGCAGCGTCAAGAAAGGTGTCTCCAACCCCCCCCACCCCCCTCCCATCTATCACATTAAATCAAAATGTCAGATAAAATAAAAGAAAAAAATTTGATCACAACCAGCAGAGTAAATGTTAGTGTGCTGCTTGGTAGCTGACGTCTAAAAAACAAACAAAAAAAAAAAAACAACTACTTCTATGCCTGCATGCAAACAAGAGATTTCAATAATTCCCCCAACACATTGGCTAGACTTGGAGAGCACTCTGCAGACTTCCCTCCCTCAGTGCCGTCTCATTTTCACTTTCCTTGCTGAGTTTGCATTGTCGTCTGTGTCATCGTAACTGTCTGAAGCCTCGTGGGTCCTTCTCCAGTAATTCTCTGAACTGGAACCTCTCTTTCTCCTGTGTTCTGGTAAAATGACAGCGCGTCTGTTTTCTTCTTTGTCCATTTCCAATACTCGAGGCCTGCAAAACAACAAAGAACTTAATTGGGGCTCCTGTGCTACATAATTCTTCCAGGTCATCTTGGCAGAAGCAAACAGTTATAGCCTGGCACAGCAAAGAGTATTCCTTTAGGCCTATCCTACCTATGAGCAGCGTCAGGGTCCGCCTTACGATGCGATCGCTTTGGTTTCAATATCCGGGGTCTTTCTGGGGTAGCAGCAGGTGGATCTGTAGCACTTAATGCCTTGGTTTCCAATCGTGGGGCATCAGACCTTGTTCTAAAAAGGAATAAGAAACAAAATGAACCCGCTAGACATGCATCATCACTACTTCATCTGAATTACGCCATCATGTTCAGCCCAGGTCCAAAGTAAACCACACGGAGTGCTGATGCTTTGATATAAACTAAAACGCTACAAGTGAGTCAAACCATAAAAGTAAGCTCATTTTTACAATGAATATACCATTAAAAAGGTCAAGTGTCAGGTTATACAAAGGAGACTTGTAAGGTTTGCAGCAGTAGTATACCATTTGCTTAATTTAATTGCATGTGAAATAGACACCTACAGCATTAACTCTGCAGTAGAATAAATTTCTACAACCTCCAGGTTAGTTCTTGTACATTATTGCTACATAAGTTATGTAACTGAGTTTTCCACTTACTTAAAGCCAATCTGTAAACTGAATTAAATGATTCAGGGTGGGGAAAAAAAAAAGATGATGTAACACCCTGTACAAGCATTTTGCCTCTATGGGTGCCCCAGCAGGGCTGTTAGGACTACAGTATTATATAGCTAAATAAATACATCACAGTTTTTAAAAGAACAAGAAAATAGCAAAAACTAGAGGCACACATTTAGCTTCTAGCACAGAGTGGCTAATACTTACTTTCTTAGTATGATGACAGCTCTTCTTTCCTTTATATCCTGTGGTCGAATACAGTGGGTAATTTCATCTGCTGCGTAACCACTGCATAAAAAATTAAAATAAAAAAACACTTGCTTTAAAACTGGGAGCCTTGGGAATAACACTGTAGTGAAAGGAATCTCTACATCAGTAAAATACAGCACCACACAAACTGACCAAGTAAGCACACCTACACACACAGCAGGATGACAATAAAAATAACTTTCAGGTGTTAGTTTAGCACTTTAAGAAATATTAAATGTTTAATATATTTTTTTCCATTTTTTTGTAACTCACATCAACGTGAATCATTTTAATGAAATGTTTTTTTTTTGTTTGGTTGTTTTTAACTGGTGCTTCTTATGTGAAGGATCATGACATAGAAGCGTAGTTCAAGCTCACAGGTCTTACTATGAGCTGAAATCTTACACACCTATCCTGACTGCCACGGACTCAGGTTAAGAGGTTAAGCTCCTTGTAAAGCCTAGAGTGGCTTGAATGGAAGCTTTATCTGTTACTTGGTATAGTACTGTACAATTTAAGATCAGCAAGTAGTTTACAATGTATCTCTGTGTTAATTGTAATATAATTACAGTTCTACTGATCTGTATAATACATATAGCTGCATCATTACTTTGGTCTGATTTACAGAAGGGATTTGACTCAAGCCTACAGTTGGTGCCTTTTGAGGAAGCTGCATGTAGCCTCTTAAGTAGCAGAGCATCAGTTAAAACTGGAATTAACTCAATCCCAGATCACGTACTGAGCATCATTGTTTTAATGAAGGATTAAAACAGTTACCTTTTGAATTATTTTTTTAACAGTGAGTTTGGGTACAAAACTGTACTACTATATAAAAAATAAAAGTATTTCCTCACACATTGGTTTAAATGAATGTCATCCAAGAACCTATAATAGGCCAACTAGAAACATCAATATAATCTTGTGATTCAAATTGTTTTCAAAATGATCATCTTATTGCATTATACTTCATATCAACATTGACATTTGGTGCATGTCCTACTTTATAAATAGGTAATACAAGAATGAACATTAGGTTTATATGCCAATGGGTTTGAGCCATCACCTCTATATTTGTTCAACAAAAAAATAAAATGAACTTAGTAAATATTCTAATCCGTAAATATTCATAAACACTAGCTCTAAAAACACCGTGCGACTTTTTTTTGTTCTACTGAGTGCAAAATTCAAATGAAATGAGCTCAGCATCTGACTATGAAACAGGGGGTGTTGGAAAAACGGAGTCAATCGCTGCAAAAGTTTCGATTAAAGAGTTGACTCACTCAGTTACTTCAATTTTTGGTACAGTGCTATACTGTTTTGTTGAATGCCATCAATATAAATCATGCCTTGGTAGGCTCGTTATCAGAATGCAGATTTACGGAGTGGCAGAAATACACACTCACAATGTATACATAACTGCCACGATACAGGTGCCACAACAAAACGACAGGTTTGTTTTGAACACTCTTAGATGGCTTCTAAAAATGGCATATTGACAACAGTTAGAGAAGCCAGATCACAACATTGTGTTCTTTCTACCAGAAGCGTTGCTTGTCACTGTGAAGTACCTAAAATAAGTTTGGAGAGCAGTCTTTGTTTTTGTACTATATGTCATGATTTGATAATGCCACATCATATTAAAGTGAGAGACAGGGTGATGCTAGTTTGGACCAGCATGGCAAAGAAGTAACCGTGCAAACATGAAACACAAACGTGTTTACACGATAAATAACATTTCTACAGGTCACAGTCTCACTCACCTTAGCACAGTGACGCTCCCTCGCCTCACAGGAAGGAAAAGCACCGGCTCGGACACTCGGATGGGCTTGAACTGAAACTTGCAACCGAAGCACAGCGCAGAGTCGCTGAAGAATGACACCGACACGATGGGCCTCTCAAAGATGTGGATGGGGTCCACGTGTGAAACGATGCAGCCTCCTGGCTGGTAATCGTTTATAACAGCGCTGTTAACGAAACCTTCTGGGATGACCCGGTTTTCCACTAGTTTCTTTATAACCAGTTCATGAACCCAGTCTGGGATGTCATCAACTTCTCCCTTGGAGTATAACCGCTCCTGCCCGGGGCCTCTCTTTTCTAACTGCGCGCCGTAAGTGTAGCCCTCCCCAAAGAAATACTTGTTTCGCAGGGGTGCCCTGTCCACCGTGTGCTCCCGGTACAGACCCTTTTCAGCTTTAGATACAATATCGTCGATCTTAGCTTCGATATGGGCACAGTCCACCGAACTGAAAATGTTCACTTGCCTGATGCCATCCTGAACTTTCTGGGCCTCCACTTCTCTCTGCTCTTCGTAGTCGCTGTAGTCTTCCTCGGAGTCGTGGTATTTACGCTTGCGTCCATTGCTGTAGTCCGACACCTTGGGTTTGTAATCGTCTCTGTGGGGTGTCATAGATTTCAGTTTCTCTCTCAGGTCGGTGTAGCCACTCGCTGCCATTTTTATAATGCAATATTACCGGGCGTGCTTAACATATTACATGTTCCCATATTTCAGACTTGTATACAGCTTACCGGTATTTCGCGTGACACTTCTCTGTTTGTGACAGGAAACACTGTCTAATAAGTTATCCTTCTTCGAGAAGTCAACTTTACAGTGGCGTCTTACTGTACAGCCACCAAATAATCTTTCATATACTGGGCTTTACTATCTAACACATGTTATTGCTGTGCAGCCTCTCTCTTCGTTGGAGTCTCTAATAACTTACTAGAAAAAACGAATTACTCCACTAGCCGGAATTACACGCTTCATCAAACCCTTACTAGCTGAAAATAGCACAGCTACGCCGTATTCTTAAATCTGAGAAACAAGCCGATCTCCACGGCAATAACAACCGCACACACAGAAATTCTACAACCCACCAGCAACACAGAAAATGCTGTTTAAGACAGTTTTCATTTCAATATACCCCCCATATCTGCCCTACGTACTGTTTTTCATGATCATACGCGCTTATAAAAACACCAGCCGCTCGTGTAACCCAAACTGCCAAACGCGCACGTTCTCCATTCCGCGCGTGCCCGTTTTATGTTTTTCGTCCTTCCATAGCAACCGCTAGAGCTATTCGGGTTAGTACAGATAAATATATTAAAGTGGCACAATCGATGTCAGCAAGGTTAATTTTATTGACCGGCTGTGCGTTATATCTCTTTTTTCTGGCTGTTTTAAGCTACCGCCGCCGTTCCCCAGAGACCCATCTCCCGATTTTCCTGTCTAGCCTCCACAGCATCCTCGAGAAGACGCAGCCAGACGGACGCTGTCGAGGTTCCGCCCACTTTGCCTTAAAATGATTGGTCTAAACGCGCCCGTGTTGCAACGGAATGATCGCTTAAGCAAACTGACTGGCTAAAGTACACGTCCCTCAACTTGCAGGCAAATATTTGTTTCTTGCGTGGTTGAGAGCCGAAGTTATGGGGGCTTCTTAAAAGTGAAGCTGTCCAAACCAGTGCCTACGTATTTTAAATGGTTCTGTATTTTAATGTTTTCGTATAATGTTTTCAGATTCCGCGATGCTATCCTTTTAGGTTTTAAATGATAAAACTACAGATTAAATAAAAAAATGTGACTGGCAAAACTACATATTCATAGCCACCTCTGTTATTTTTTTGCTAGGAAAGTACGTGACTCAATTCATATTAAAACTGTGTGCAAGGTGACGTAATAGTTTGAACAAAGTGTACATCATTATGTGTTTGTTAAGAGACCAAGTTGTCTGTTTAAATCAAGCCTTTCTGTTTATTTAGCCTATTGTTTTAGTTATTTGGCTAGTGCCCGAGGAAGGCGCAATCAAAAATAACAGTAAGCCAGTACATAATCATACGTCTGCATACATTATATAATCTTACCTGTTTAATTCTAGGATCCTGTCCAAGGTTCTAAATAATAATATTTCTAAATGTATATTAACGTTACTTGGAGTAGGGGTTTACAAACGTATGCTCACCTCAAGTTAAAACTAGTGATTTTCGTTAGAGTAGTGAAAACAAATACGTTATGTAAGATAAAATACCCTAATTTTGTTACTCTCAATGTATATACGAGTACCTTATATTTCTTAGGGGGTGGTATGTAGGTCATGCAACGTCCACTGTCCTTAATTCTTCAGTTTTTTTTTTTTAAATCCTGTGAACACAGTATGAAAACTCTATTTTCTTTAATCTCACTTTCTTTGTCAGTTTTAATTATTTCACATCAGCAGACTGCTTAATATTCCCTGACAGTCACGTCTGCCTGTCAGAGCTGAAATGTCACGGAAATTGTGCATTGACGGCACGTGAAGCTGTATCTATTTCAATGCATTGCAAAGCAAACTGTCAGATTATTGCAATTTACAACTGACTGTCTTCAGAGACACATACATTAACCATAAAACAATATACAGTGGTGTGCACATTTATTAACCCTTCAAGAGTGATCATTTATATCCTATACCTACCTGCATAAAAGCCTCTGGGTGTGATAATTACAATTTTCGGTCAGTAATATAGAAACAATAGGCACTCGTGTGAAAATGTTAGGCAGCTTTGTGCTTTAATCAGGCATCTTAAACAACTTCGTAAAAGTCTCATGCATTTTACCATTTGTGGCTTTGGTGTTCCTTTTCTCTTACTGTTTTTAAATGAATTGCATGTGTGGCCTAATAAAGTCATCAATTAAATTAGACAATCACTCATTTGTATATTTTGACAAAAGATTTTCAGCAACACTGGTTTGATATTGATATGCACAACAAATCAAAACTACAGAAGAAATGGGGTCTTCTAATACATGCGCACACTACTGTATATTTCATGTATTTATTTGTATTTTTCAGTTTAGAAAAAATAATTAACCATCACGCTATTGACCTATACTTGATGGCCCTGTGAGGCCAACCTTAACATCCAGGAAGATTTATTCTGAACCTCACTGGGCCCTGCAGGAGATGGGGGGATGGGATGGGGAGGGAACGGTCTTTGGAGTTGATTTAGTGAGCCAGCTCAGCTGCTTGTTGATTTGTGTCCCCCACACTGAATTCAGATATAGATTTAGCCGAGTCATGTCCTTTGGCACCAGCAACCGTCTCCTCTGTAATGAGCTGCTGTAACCACTCCCTGATAGCTGGGTATGATACCCTCAACTGAATACTGAAGGGTTACACTTTACATGAAGTGTCTCTAATTACTGTGTATTTACATAGTAGTTACTTATTAAATACATGTGTACTAACACATAATTACAATGTTATTATGCATAGTTACAATGTGCTAATGGGTAAGCCTTTTTGCACGCTATAATCCTAACCCTAATCCTAACCCTAACCCTTTTCTGATACAATTGTGTACTTCCATATATATCGTGCAAAACAAATGACACATTAATGACATTGTCATTATGCATTTGACTGGGGTCAGGGAGACTAATCTCTTAATTAATGCTTTGAGGGTGTACTGGATTGTATTTTCTTGAATGCATGCCTTCCCTTGGACCAATATTAAAAGTTAGTTACTAGTGGGAAATGGACATGTGATTCTTCTATATAGAAGGAGGTGAGCACTGATGTATAGATTATTTAGAGGAAAACAAATAGACTGCTGATTTTAGGGATGCGTTTTAATGATCATGAAACAAATACAAACAATAAATAAAATAAAAAAGTCTTCCCAGATTACTGTAATATACATTTTTTTTTAAAAAATAACTTTTACAAAAATATTACCATTTTTCTCTTTACCTGATCCATCAGACAAAAAAAAAACTCAACATGTGTATAAAAATATGAACTGCAAATGTTGTAAAAGAAGTGTGAAACTCAAGACAAAGAAATAAAAAAAAAATTCTAACATGGATCTACTTTATATTGCACTTTTGTTTTTGAATATATATTATTTAAAGGTTTAAAGGTAAAAGCAAAGGGAAGGATGATTTAAAAAAAAAAAATGTACAAAACAAAGTAGAAGACTGATCAGCTTTCTATGAAATGGCATGCATGATTGAGGGTTGGGGGGGATAGCTAAATTAATAACAATGGTTAGCACACATGTTTTGGGTTAAATGAGTTGTGGAGTGGCCCCCCAATTGTGTCGGGGGAGAGCGGCTGGTTAGAGCAGAGTGATTTCACTAGGTGGGAGAGTCAGCCTCTTCTCACGGGCAGACAGGAGGTTCTCCATGTGCATGGCAATGACACGACACAGCTCCAACCCCTAAAACACAAACAAGAAGGAATTAGCACCCCCGTCAGTCATCTTAATTATCAGATCCTTGTAACAACACAAACCTGCTACAACGACAGAGTTTCAGTGTCTCACAGAGAAAACGTTGTACAAAAATTACACTGGGGCCTATTATGATCGGCAGTTATATATGAAATATAACCCTGACTTGAGACAGAGCTCAATTAGAAATAGACTGACCCTCTCTGATAATGCTGTGAAAATGAAACTCTTGTTTATAAAGCTGGGAGCATGACCATATAAATATGTCAAACAGACAATTATAATGTTATGTTTATTGCTGTTGTAAATTGTCATTACAATTTAAAATATATTTGGCTTCATGGCACTGGTGTTTTAAAAACAAAACAGTCATCCATTATGTGAACTCTGATCCAAAAACATTTTAATAAACTCCAGCTATTTCTTTTACTCCAATTACAATTGATTTAAAAAGCATCATGGACCTCAAAGCTCCTACTTTTAATATATGAAAAACAAAACCCTCCAACAAGGTAGTCTCAGTGTATTTTTGTCTGTAAACGTTATGTATAATCCAAGGCTATATAAATGATTTAAACAGTGGCTGCATTGAGATCCATCAGTTATTTTTATTATTATTCAGTGCAAATAACTGAAGGTGGTGTGGCTCACACAATGAAGTGTCAGTACAAGACGAGATTAGCAGCTCTCTAATGAATCTGTCTGCTGGCTGTGTGTCACCCAGACCCAGCACAGTACCAAGCATCCCTGCCCTGGAGTATCGGCCAGCCTTTACACACAGCAAGGCATTTTTATTTTATTGTTGAAATCTTTCTTACAACCTGCGTAGCCAGGGATGGAAATAAGACTCCCATTGCATAGGAGTTTGATCCATTCTTGGCTTTACCATGCGTTTCATAAGAGCTTGTTGCCCATACATGATGACTAATCAAGCTCGTAGAAAAACCTGAAATGGGTGAAACTGCTATGCAATAGGAGTCTTATTTCCATCCCCGATAGACATAATAGTACAAAAGAACCAACAATTCAAAAACTATTTTGAAGCAGAACAGAGGCAATTTGTTTTGCAGAAAGAAAAGAGGAATTCAGCCTTCCAAGAAACTCTGTCAGAACATTAAGTGAACTGCTTATTACTGCAACTAAGTTGTTTTGTGCTATGATGCCCTTGGCTTAGTACTGTACGTGCTTCAAATGGATGTATCGCTAATCCCGTTCCGCACTCCGCTTTACCTGTTCGAGTTGCAGCTGTGTGATGCGCTGTGACATCAGGTCTCCCAGCATGATCTCCACGTAGGGGACGCTGGAGCCCGCTGTTGGCCTCTGGGTTCGGGTGGACTGCACTTCTTTCAGAGGAAACTTCACCGTCGGCTCCTGGAACGTGAATTGTGCCACAGTGTCAACAGCAGGGCAGAACATGCAACACAGGCGCATGCAACACAGGCCTGCTTTGTAGTTAAAAGTATAAAGTTACGAGGTGCAACAGAGGGTTTTCTTGGGTCACTTACATGGGTCTCCTTGTTGAGGAAGTTGAGTCCGTTCTGGTTTATGGCCAGGACACAGGGAGAGACAATGGAGCTGTTACTGCTGCTCTGGATGTAGAAGAAAGAGGACCCAAACATTGGGAATGCACTCACCAGGCCTGCAATTAATAAGAACACATCAGTACCAGGCACAGTAACACACACACACACACAGGCACAGTCACACACATTCACACAGGCACAATCTCACACACACACATTCACACAGGCACAGTCACACACACACACACACACACACACACACATTCACACAGGCACACACACACACATTCACACAGGCACAATCTCACACACACACACATTCACACAGGCACAGTCACACACACTCACACACACACATTCACACAGGCACACACATTCACACAGGCACAATCTCTCACACACACACATTCACACAGGCACAATCTCACACACACACATTCACACAGGCACAGTCACACACATTCACACAGGCACAGTCACACACATTCACACAGGCACAATCTCACACACACACACATTCACACAGGCACAATCTCACACACACACATTCACACAGGCACAATCTCACACACACACATTCACACAGGCACAATCACACACACACACATTCACACAGGCACAGTCACACAGGCGCAATCTCACACACACACATTCACACAGGCACAGTCACACAGGCACAATCTTACACACACACACACATTCACACAGGCACAGTAACACACACTCACACACACATTCACACAGGCACAATCACACACACAAACATTCACACAGGCACAGGTACACACACACACACACACACAGGCACAGTCACACACATTCACAATCTCACACACACACATTCACACAGGCACAATCTCACACACACACATTCACACAGGCACAGTCACACACACTCACACACACACATTCACACAGGCACAATCACACACACAAACATTCACACAGGCACAGGTACACACACACACACACATTCACACAGGCACAGTCACACACATTCACAATCTCACACACACACATTCACACAGGCACAATCTCACACACACACATTCACACAGGCACAGTAACACACACTCACACACACACATTCACACAGGCACAATCACACACACAAACATTCACACAGGCACAGGTACACACACACACACACACACAGGCACAGTCACACACATTCACAATCTCACACACACACATTCACACAGGCACAATCTCACACACACACATTCACACAGGCACAGTCACACACACTCACACACACACATTCACACAGGCACAATCACACACACAAACATTCACACAGGCACAGGTACACACACACACACACATTCACACAGGCACAGTCACACACATTCACAATCTCACACACACACATTCACACAGGCACAATCTCACACACACACATTCACACAGGCACAGTAACACACACTCACACACACACATTCACACAGGCACAATCACACACACAAACATTCACACAGGCACAGTCACACACATTCACAATCACAGACACATTCACACAGGCACAGGCACACAGACACACAGGTACAGGCATACACACATTCACACAGACACACACAACTTATAGTAGCACTAAAAGAAACTTGGTACATACTAAAATTAATTCAATTAAACACATGTGTGCAGCATACTTAGAAACACTAAAAGAAAAAAAAAATCCTTCATAAACATGTATGGACTAAAAATCTTTATCAATGTTGTAGTAGGATCTAAAACACTGGAAGCATTTAAAAAAAAAAGACTGGATTCTGTGCTTTTAAATCAGATCACCCCCAGGAGGGGTAAATGGTGTCCTAATAAGGGTTGAAGGACCGAATGGCCGTTTCTACTGTCCCAAATTTTTCAGATTAAAAATACTGTTGAAGAATTTGACTAGTTTCTATTGATATTCCTAAAGGCCAGATCCAGTAGTACAAGCATTTAAAGTGCTCCTGTTTCTTCCCTTCTCTTACTGTACCTAGGAACTGTGCCCGGGCCTGGTGAGGACTCAGAGCCTGGACCTGCTGCATGTGCTGGGTCACCATGTTCAGCCAGGGCTGCGGCCGCTGCTGCCCAAAAAACTGGGGCGGAATATACTCCTGCACCTCCCGGCTGTGTGAACAGGAAAAAAAAAATGATATTCTACCTCGCTTCCACTGCTGGAATATGTAGCTGAAGACATGGGCATGGAATTGTACCATTCGGTGCACGCAACATTTCATTTTAGACGTAGGTGCAGCTAAGATGCATCCTCTGAAAGTCATTACAGCCCTGATTTGTAATAGTTGCAGAAGCTCGTGTTAAATCAGGATTTGACGTGGTCTGTGATTTCGACGCCAGTCTCAAGGCTGTATTTGGGAGGCTGCCCTCTGCACCTACACAGTGGGGAGGTAGATGCTGTCCTTGGCGCGGTGTTGCAGAGCTGCCAGCTTGGATACCTGCTGCAGCTGCGGCTCGCTCACCTTCCCCTGGGGGAGCACGGTGAGGAGAGCCTTCAGGTAATCAGGGAGGACCTGCCCAAGACAATGAGCACAGGGGTGAGATAAACTGCGGCACCTGCCAGACCCGGGTTCAATGAGAATTACAATTACAGCAGCATTGCAATTCCAATTCCAATTCCAATTCTATTCTGTTCAATTACAATTCCAGTTACAATTCTGCTGCCGTACATCGCTCCTACCTGATTGTAGTGCATGGTGACATAAAGCTCATTGTCAAACTTCAGGGGCTGGGACCAGATCACTCTCCTGAACCACAAACTGTAGTTGCTGTCTACCTGCTCCGCCTCTGTGGCTATGTCCAGGATGTATTCCTTCTTGATCAAGGGACGGACATTCTGGCCTGCAGAAAGAACACAGCGTCAGTAAAAACACATGCCTGGCTCCGAGTTAGTAAGACAAGAGACTGTTGAATTAAAAAATACAATTTACATTAGGTATTAAACATGCTGCAACAAACAATTAGATCTTTGGAGACACTCAGTATTAACAAAAAATGTCAACCAGCCCCAGTGGCCTAATGGATAAGGCACTGGCCTCCTAAGCCAGGGATTGTGGGTTCGAGTCCCATCTGGGGTGAACATTTTTTATAAATTTGAAATTGATTAAAAAAAACAAAACAAATACACACAATTTCAAATTGTGTGTTTTTCCCTCTATTTCTTTATCTATGTATTCCCTTTTTGGTACAATTTTAATTACTTGCTATTGTACTTATGATACAAATAACACTGTAGAGCTCAAGAGCAACCTCTACTGACAGCTAGTAATATTACAACATCTTAAAAAACAAAACAAAACAAAAAAACTACGTTTCAAAAACAATTGGAGGCAGTTCTGAATCTAATTATTTTTATTTCACTCAAACCACAGTACAAGGAAGCCTGTCAGTTACTGGTATCAGCTTCTCCTTCAATGTAGTGCACCAACCAACCAACCAACAAACAAACACTCTAGATCTCCTGGTGAAAATGACCAGGTTCTGTTCTCTCCCTGGCTTCTATTCACACCTCATTACATGACAGTTCACCCAGTCAAACCCTCAGGACAGCCCTAGACACAAACTTAATAACCTGAGCAATAAAGTGATACCAAGGACAGTGTAGTTTGGCAAAGTAGAGCAGGACAGACCTCATGTACTCTGCTGTGAGAACGGATTCGCTTGCCAGTACAAGGGTTCAGGAATTCTGTCTGAGCACCTGGACCAGTCCTTAGTCTCCCATTGAAAAGCAGCTGTTGAAAGGTACACACCTCTCTTTGTAACCACGAAGATGGCATACTCATCCAGAGCCTCAGGTCTGTGCAGGGCCATTTCATAGCAAAGCTCCTCTATGACATCAGGGGCAACCTGGGGCAACAAGCACACTTGTTATGAGGCTTGATTACACTCAGGGCGGATTTTAAACACTACCAGCCTGTCCTCTGCCTTGGGATTGCCATTTAAAACCACAGATGCCTGCCTCCATTGATATGTACACACTTGGGTCCTGTATCCTTTGCAGACCGGTGATATTTTATTGGTGTTGCTCCAAACAGACAGCAAAGTCAGAATAATCTGAAAGATCAGGGGGTTAAGAAAACTATTCTACGCTGTGTTCATTTACTTACAGAGCAAGTTTTGATTTTAAGGTGTCTCTCGATTCCTCCTGGTAGTAGAAACAGCTGCCGCTTTGAGCTCCTACCAGCCTGGGAGACAGGAATAATAAAATCACACAGGCATGGAACACAGGCACAGTAAACACCCGGGACCTAATGTTAAAACACATGGATATTATTAATCCTCTTGCACTGACCACCATGGCCTTGAGTTCCATCCCGCTGGGTAAGTCAATGCGGCCCCCGAACCGGAAAGTCTTTCTCAGGTTCTGTTCGCAAGCCTTAGCGATCCCTAGGGGTGGAAACAGAAATCTAGTGTTCATTGGCTGTCCTCATAAACCACAGACACATTAATGTTTATTAGGCACAACAAAAGAGTAACTAAATGTCACATTGCCAGCTAGAGGCAGGATTGTTTGGGCTCAGTTGACTGACTTGATGTAAGCAAAATGTGTATGTATTTCCAAACAGCTGAAAGTCCATCCCAGTTGTCATAAGCTACATTCAGTACAGTGATTATACCGTGATTTCCAGCCTGAAAGAAGAAGTTGGGAGTCTCTATTTTGACTGTACCTTGGAAGTGGAGCCCTGGACTCCTGCAGATGTCCTGTAGGAATCGTAAGAGGAAGGGTTTAAGGACCTCAGAGCACCTGTAGTACGCTGTCAGTATGTACAGGATCCTCCACCCTCTCTGGCAGCTGTCCCTGGGGGTGTGGAGTAAAATGTGCTGGTAATCATAGGAAAGAAAATGTGCTGGTAATGTTAAACCAGTTTGCTGGAGGTGACTTTGGTAAGTAGAGTTGCTAAAGCAACCTTGGTTAAAATGATTGAAGTGATAAAGCATGTGCAGAATGTATGAGAAAGAAGGAAATATGGTAAATAAGTAACCATGTAACCTTGTAAAAGGGAGTGGTCTGTGGTTGGTTGCACTTGAGTGAAAATAGTACTAAATGAAAGGTACTAAGGACATTCGAGATAAAAATGCCCCTCATTTCTCTGTGAATGGCAGGATCCCTTACGGTTTGGAGCTGGTGTTGCAGGTGACCTGTTTGATGATCTGGCAGTATGTTTCATCCTTCATGACTGCATGCTCTCCGCAGTGCTGCACAAACAGAAAGTCAAAGAGCTCACACAGGTGCACTGAGACACCAGGTACTGGATCATTAATGTTGAATGCAGGACGGGTGCAAAGGAATGCATTTTAAAGCGATCAAACAAAACAACATTTAAAATAGGACTGTGCATTATTATGTCTTTACTTTGTTAATTAAGTACTTTTTCGTTCTTATCCACATAAAGCAGGGGAGTCCAATCCTGGTCCTGGAGCACCATTATGCTCCAGGTTTAACAGGTAACATTATATAATGAACAACTTTAGGGTCTAGATGGAGGTTTAATTGGTTCAATTAAACAATTTAGAACAGGGTTGAAACAAAGACCAGGAGTGGAAGAGCCAACTTTGGCCACCCCTGCCGTAAAGCGTTACTGAATAAATCTGTCTAGTGTCAACAGCTTGGAGGTCCGTACTTGAAGCTGAACGTTTCTAAGTGTGAGACGTGCATTTAGTTTTTTTCATGCAGTACTGTATGTGCAGAATGTCAAATCGGAGATGAATACCTTTAAAATGATGCCGATGACATCCTGCTCAGTGTGCCCCTTCAGAGGGTAATCTCCCATGAACTTCATGATTGCTGCAGCACAAAGATGAAGGAAGCTTTACAAAGAGAATGGTCTTCAATGGAAACGTAGAACTGGAGTCTATCGAATCGTGCGACCCGCCCTCAATGTATGAGATGTACATACCGAGGAAAACTTCTGCTGCAACTTTGTTCATGTTGTCATCACTGAAATCAATCAGGGACTCCTGGATTGGAGACTGTTTAGAGAGAAAGATACTTCATTTCATCACACTATCCAACATCTATTTGAGCAACAATGTAACACATTGATAAACATATTTTATATAACATTGAAACCAGTCAGAATCTCAACATCTACATATAAACATTCATTCATACGAATACATACATATGCATAAATATATATGCCTACATACATACAAACATAAATAGAAGTTGCTACCTTGGTATACTTCAGCATATCAGCAGGGTCTCGTAAGTCTTTCCCTTTTTCCGATTTCTGCTTACACGATTCACTGCAATGAGTAAGGGAGATGTGTTATGCATTCGTACTGTACAGGAATGGCAAGAGCAGATCCCACAGAATCCACTCGTTTGTTCTGCTGCCGACCTCTTTTTCCTCTGGGCTTCCCTGAAGTATTTCTTGGCAAACTCCACCATGGAGTACTGGCTGTCCTGCAGGATCGCTTCGTCCAGCTCCACGCCAGGTAAGTCCCACAGAGCCTCTGTGTACTGGCTGACTGCCGAAGACTCCTGGGGAGAGGCATCAGAGCAGCGGATCAGCACCAGGCACCACAAACAGCAGCACTGCAGAGGTAAAGCTGGTGAGGGGTAAGGGCAGCGTTGTGGAAGTTAGCGAAAAATGTGATCCTTGTAAGTGGTTACCATCCAACACTTTTTTAAAGGTAACCGCCACTAGTAAAAATCTGAAGTACCCCACCATCGTGTTCACTTTTTTAGTACAAAACCCCTTTGTACTAAAAACAAAACAAAACCCTAATTAGAACATCCTTGCAAAGTTTTAGAGTTCTGCATGCTTTGCCAGAGCCACACTGAAAAGCAGGCATTGATATCGCATCATTCCCTTATAAAAGTTTACCACAGTATTTTTGCACAGTATTTTTGCACTTTTCCCATTTATTTCCCACAGTTTACTCTGGTTTGCCATGTTTATTAATATACTTTACCATCCCTTGCTGTTCTTTACAGTGCATAAACACAGGACATTTTTTAGCATGCTTCCCCTGTGCTTTGCTACACTTTGCTATGATTTTACTATGATGAACTTTTATAAAGGAGTGTCAGTATATTCTTCCACGGTTTGATCACTCTGTTAGATGTGCTCAGTGGCCGGTTTGTTTGCATCCCCTCAAAGTGTTTTTGGTGCAAGGGCACACGTTTCTTGTTGTGTGTCCCAGCTCAGGTCCAGTGTGATTGGTGTAGGAGGAGCCCATACCTCAGTGGTTCGGTCCAGTTCGTGAGCTGCAGCCGCGGACACCACAGCCACCGCCACTGCGGCCGACGCTGCCACCTTGCCCTGCTTGTTCTTGGGCTCCTCCTTCCTGTCCACGGGCAGGTTGATGAAGTCAGGCGCTGCCACCGGCTGAACGTACTCCATCAGGAATATCCCTGCCCGGCCGTGGATCGCCCCAAACTTCCAGCCTTCGAGGCAGAAAATACATTTTAGATTTTTTATTATTATTTTTTTTGATAACTCGAGAAAGAATGACTGCGCGGTTTGAATAAAAACACACCTTCATGCAACAATTCGAGGAACCCCATTGCGAGAATAGATTTCTAGGCGAGAGTGTCAGACCTGTGAGTGTAGTCAAACACCACTTTGGTAAGAAGCGTCCAATAGCAGAATGGGTTACTGAATAGAGATGGTGCAGTTAGAATAGACACACTAGACACTTCAAGCACTGCAAACAGCTGAAAGCAAACCCGATGCTGCCAGAGCACACAGACCCACCAAAGTCAGGCGTGCCCCTCTTCACTTCCTCCAGATACATCACCTTCTTCCTGACAATGCAGCCATAGTTGTGGCCTGTCAAAGAGCCACACTGCGATGCATCAGTTAGACACTTGTATAATGCACACAACCAGGCAATGCAAAATGTGCTTTTTTATGCACAACTCCTTCCCCTTCCACTTTCTGTTTGTCTCCCGATCTTTACATAACTAAAATAAAGTCATCTTCTGAATAGCTGTTCCAAGAAGTATTTGTTTATTGTGTGCATTGTTTTTTTTCAAATCTGTATTGTGTTTAAACACAACCACCAGGTGCATATGTTTTATGCAAGAATCCATCCATTCTAGGAATTGATTAACATAGCTGGTGCTCTCACCTGTCTCAAGGCCATCCATTGGCTGTAAATGGATGATGTCACCCTTATGGAAGCTGAGCAGAGCCCTGTCGTCTGTGACATAATTTCTGACGGCGACCACATAGTCTGAGTCCTAGGAAGAAATAAAAAAAGAATTGCAGAAGAAATCTATAATATTAAGTTTTCATTCCAACTGAGCTCTCAGTTACTTAACTAGACTCTTCATTGAACTGATCATTTGCTTAATTAGACCTTTTTAATTGTTTTCAGCTCTTAACAGTTGCATATTTCAAGTTAGCTATGAGATTTTATAAGTAACTGGAACTCTGCAACTGTTTAAAAAGTTAAAATTAAGCAAATTATCAGTTCAATTAAGGGTCTAGTTATGTAACTGAAAGCTCAGTTGGAATGAAAACCAGGACCGGGGTTGGGAACCATTGATCTAGATGTCCAGTCACAGTCCTGGAGGGCCATTCCACTCCAGTTTGTTTAACAGGTCCAATGAGACAATGAACTACTACAGGGTCTGGACAGAGGTTTAATTGGTTCAATTAAACAATTCAGAACAGAGTTGGAAAAATGACCAGGACTGGAAGGGCCAACTTTGGACACCCCTGATCTAGATGAACAAGTCCTACCTTCTTGAGCTCGGTGATGAAGTGGTCGATCATGTTCTTGACGCATGGGCTCTGGATGAAAACAGAATGAGCTTCTCGTTGGTCAGGTTGAACTCCAGCATGTTCTTCGAGGGGATGGTCACAAACATGATGTCGGTGTAGCTGGGGAAACAAAGACAACAACGTAAAAAAAAAAAAACATGCACACAGCGGCCGTGTGGCTGGAAACAGAGCTGTGCATTGCCATGGGCTGCGGTCAGCTATTGGTTTGAAAGCAGAGGCATGGGAAGGGGACTTTTTGCCTACATCTGATTTACTGTGTTGGAATGTTGGGGCAGATCTGAAAGAATGTTGCTTCCTTTCCTGTGTGAGGAGATGACATGCAGCAGTGCATTGACAGAGCAGCCAGCCAGCCTGCCAGCCAGCCTGCCCCACAGCCCTACCTGTAGGCTCGGAGGACCCTGAAATGCTCTGCGATGGTCGCGTTGTTTTTGATCACCTTCAGCAGCTTGATCCCCTGGTGGGACACGGCCAGGATCTGCACCCCTGTGCCAACACTGCCCTGGAGACACCAGGACGAGACGGGAAGAATGAATAATGAGGGATGCATAATGCGATCTTAGCAAACATCGGATAAACAGAAGGCACTTCACTGAAATGCAGAAAAAAACGACACCTCATCACTGGAGGCTGGAGGTAAAATCCCTACGCAGAACAAAGACAACAATCTACTACCCAACAGCGGAGAATACAAATAAAGCAGAGAGAAAAATGACTCTGTAACTCAGGAACACTTAATATAGGGTTTTTAATAAAGGAGGCAAACAAATGGTTCAGCAAATGCCTTCGTCAGAAATCATCCAAATAAAGCTGGTAATCTCACAGCGGCAGGGAAGAGGTGTGAGAAGTAGATATCCCAGGTGCGTCTGGCCGCAGTGACCACTCTCTTCTTGATGCTCTCCTCTCTGATCACAGAGCTCAGATCCACCTTGTTTTCAGCTGTAAAAACAAGAGGAGACACATTAACCCTGGCGCTGTGTCTCTGTGTGCCTCGCACCCTCCACAATGAGAAGTACAGTGGGAGTCTGAATCAAGACCTGGATTTGATTGAAAGGACAGGCACATGAAACAGCACTGCTCTGCCTAGACTACAGTTACAGTTTCCAGCATCCAATCCTTTGATCGGAAAGATTACTGAAACGGATTTCAATGTGGAATTACATGCCGCACCTAATTTTAATACATGCACAGTGCACGCTGTGTAAAATGTAAAGGAGTATTTTATGGAGCAGAGGATTTACCTAACAACGCCCTCATTTTCAACCGTTCCTCTTTTGTGATCCTGATGCAGGCCTCTGAGAATGCATCGTTCACAATCTGGAAAGACCATAAGCAGCAGTACGATGGTCAGGGTTTTCTTTACAAAGCTGTCGGACAGATCAGGCCCGTTTTATATAGGTGCCATAAACAGTATTTGAATTAGACAGCAAACTGTTGGTGAGCTTACCTGTTTGAAGATGAGATCCAGCACTAAAGGATTGTTAAAGCTGTCTTTCGGATAGAAAACCTGAAAAAAATGGTTGTGATTATTACCTGTACTTCATAATGTTTTGCATCATATAAAAGAAGCTTGGCACTTTCCCAGAACTGTAAATGATGCTACATGACAAGCATTGTACTGCAATTAATGAATGGGGAGCAATCTAAGGGTAACAGCATGAGAACCAGCACTTTGACCTACACACAGATTGCAATTGGTGTTAGAATCACCCTGGAAGGGAACGTGACACTTTTCAGTTGATCTGCAGTCGCTACACTAAGGATCAGTAAACTTCCCTTGCATTGTATGTTAAACCACAGCTGTCTGTCCTGAACCAGTGCTGAGCTGCAGATTGCCCAGGAAGTGATGCAGGCTCGGGGTACTGTACCTCCTTCCTGATGTAGATCTTCCAGGGCACGTTGTTATAGGTGTAGTACTCCTCGCTGCTCTTCCTGTGTAACTGGGTTTGGATCTTCTCATCTTCCACTGGAAGCTGCCTGGAGACCGCTGTCAGGGACGGACACACAAACCACTTTTTAGAACGCAGACTGCAGGGATACTGTGAACTGCACAGTAATTCTTCTGGGGCTTTGAAGACAAGGAGATAGCAAGCCCTCAGTGTTGTTGTGACTATTATTACTGTCACTGCAGTGATCCTGTGGTTGTTTTGCTCACTTCACTTACCTGCCGTGGCGGAGGAGCTCTGTGCAGACCCTGCTGGCACTGGGGGCGTGGCTTTCTTTAGCTTGGTACTGGTGACAGGTTTCAACTTGGCAACCATTTCCTGGGATCCCTTGTCTGTGGCAACAGACGGGCAGGCGGCAGGGCGAGCAGCAGGGCTGGCAGCAGGGTGAGTGGCAGGGCTGGCGGCAGGGCGAGCAGCAGGGCTGGCAGCAGGGCGGGCGACAGGGCAGGCGGCAGGGCGAGGAGCAGGGCTGGCAGCAGGGCGGGCGACAGGGCTGGCAGCAGGGCGGGCGGCAGGGCGAGGAGCAGGGCTGGCAGCAGGGCGGGCGACAGGGCAGGCGGCAGGGCGAGGAGCAGGGCTGGCAGCAGGGCGGGCGACAGGGCTGGCAGCAGGGTGAGTGGCAGGGCTGGCGGCAGGGCGAGCAGCAGGGCTGGCAGCAGGGCGGGCGACAGGGCAGGCGGCAGGGCTGGCAGCAGGGCGGGCGACAGGGCTGGCAGCAGGGCGAGCGGCAGGGCGAGCGGAAGGGGGGGCAGCAGGAGTAGCATCAGGGGCCCTCTTCTGGTAATTAATGAGGGAGAGCTGGTAAGAGGTGCAGGGGTTCAACTCTTTTCAATACATACTGGGTGCGTTAAGTAACTGAGAATTTTTCTGCTTACTCGGATCACTGATGAAATCTGCTCTGTAGCTCTGAGCTGCTCAGGGGGAGCGGGAGTGAGTATGCCATTGAGTGGGTTCTTTCACTGAGCTGCTCTGAGCGGCTCACTTACTTAATATTATTATTATTATTATTATTATTATTATTATTATTATTATTATTATTATTATTTGTTTATTTAGCAGACGCCTTTATCCAAGGCGACTTACAGAGACTAGGGTGTGTGAACTATGCATCAGCTGCAGAGTCACTTACAATTATGTCTTACCCGAAAGACGGAGCACAAGGAGGTTAAGTGACTTGCTCAGGGTCACACAATGAGCAGACGCCTTTATCCAAGGCGACTTACAGAGACTAGGGTGTGTGAACTATGCATCAGCTGCAGAGTCACTTACAATTACGTCTCACCCGAAAGACGGAGCACAAGGAGGTTAAGTGACTTGCTCAGGGGCACACAATGAGTCAGAGGCTGAGGTGGGATTTGAACCGGGGACCTAATACACCCACTGGTACAATGATGATGAGCATAAATACAGTATGACCTGTCTAAATGATCACGAAGACTATTAATAATATCCTCATCAAACTTATTAGCCCTCTCTTTAGCAAATATTCAGCAATGCATTTAGCAACATATACAGTACCCTGCTCTCATCAATGCATTTAGCAAGTCCAAATCATAGCATAGGGTCACACAGACTGAGGCCATGTCAAGTCCCATTTCCAAGCAATGCTCAATATACTGTATATAACCATTCTATATCATAAAGGCATTATAAGTGCCTTATTGCAATAATCTATATAATTTCAGTTGTTGTATAGCACCTTTTTTCAATGGGGTGATCTGTTTTTAAAATAAGCTGCAAAGATATTTCTATGAAGAATATTTGCTAGACAAATGTAGATTTTGTTTTAAGAATTATATTCAAAGTCCAGGTTCACAAGTACCTGTTGTGTCTGAGGAGGCATCTGCCGCTTCAAGATCAACATGGCCTCATCGTGGGGATCCAGCTTCTTCACAAACACCTTCCCAGGCTCCTTTCTACAAGAACGAGAGAACACAGTGGAGCTGAAACAGCTTCCTATATCCACTACATCTGCGTTTAAACAGTGGGCACTGCATGACGAACAATGGGGAACCCAGCTATCTCATAGCCGCAGAAGTTTAAACACAGGGCATATCATTGTGCTCAGACCTACTGTCCTATTTAACATAACACAATGGCATCAAGAGCAAACATCCCGAAAATGAGTCCATTGCAAATAGGGGAATGAGTTTGAAGTACTGCTGAAAGACAATTGTGACCCATTGTGGCACTTTTGTTTGATCACACCAGCATTGGAAATCTATTGGTTTAAAAGGAAGACACACACACGCAGCTGCACGCTTCAATGGCTGCTTGATAAGTGAATGGCTCCATGTCTGGACCAGTGGTCTGACCTGACTAGCTCGTGGCTGTGTGGAGCGGGAGGCTGGTACTGCTTGATGATGTCCTTGATGTTGTGACTCGGCTCCGGGAAGGGTTCAGAGGTCACGACCGCATGACTCACGGGCTCCTGCGCTGGGGCGACGCGGGGGGGACCGGGGGAGGCAGGAACTTATTAACAAAAAAAATAACATGGATTCTTAACATCTGATCCACCTAGTTAAACACAGTGATGAAATCATACATTATAAATATATTGAAAATACTGTACACGCTCTTTCCATATGGGATTATTATTATTATTATTATTATTATTATTATTATTATTATGTTGTAAAACCATTGCTGCTTACTGAACTTGACGGCTGGCTTCTCCTTACTGGGGGCTGGGAAGACTACTGGTTTGGCATGGGTAGATCTTGGTGGTTTATTCTGTAACAAACAATAAAACAAACCCATTAAGTTCCTATGACTTCCATTGGATGAATATTAAACAAACAATATGTACAGGTGAACATTCCTCCATGTCTATTGACTAGGTATGTGCACTGAGAATTAGTTAATTCATTGAAATTATAACTTTTTTTCCCCAAATCCTACCAGCTAATTGTGTTTACAAATCATAAGCACCCCACAAAAGGCTTATCACTTGGAACACTGTGAGGAAGCTGAATTCATAAAGGCAGTTCTGCAATTCAAATGAATCCCTGCAGGAGAACAGCATGTACTTTAATCCACTCTCCAATGGGACGGATTGACCCACCGGAGCTGGCACTGCAGCCCTGGGGAGGGGGGGCACTGCGGAGGCGCTGTAGGGGGACTGGAAGAGTGGGCTGGAGGGGTAGCTGCCGACAGGACTGGACAGCGGACTGGTCATCTGCTGCTGGAGAGCCATGACTTGCATAGTCATCTGCTGGGCCTGGGAAAACAAGGCAAGTTAAACTCTGAGCCAATGCTGAATCTTACTGCGTACATCAATACCATTTATTGATTGGTTTATAAAGCAAGTCTGTTGAAGGCTAAGTGTGTATGTTTTTGGTTTATGAAATATGTGTTTGATATTTTTCACCTGACATTTTTCATAATCTACAGTAAAAGGTCAATGTGATGTCGCCTAATGATTCGGTACACAGGAGGGTTTTATTTGATCATTCAAGCTACTTGGGGATGGTAATATCATGATGAGAGCTCTGTGCGTGTATGAGAACTATTCCAGACAACCAAGGGGTATGCTGAAGTAATAAGACACTCACCAGCATCAAAGCTTGCTGGTTGATGAAGGCTTGTTGCTGTGCCAGTAGGGACTGATCCAAGCCTGAAGAAGAAAATAAGAAATAGTTAACTATTTAAAAGCAAGTTTTAAACATAACAACCACCCTCTGTATATAATATTGTACTGCACACTCACACCTATTTGAACTTGGAAAGCCATGTTAAAATGCCCTGTTTGGCAGGTTTCCAGTAATTCCACTGTTACCTGGCGTGTTAGGGAATGTTCCACTGTTACCTGGCGTGTCAGGGAATGTTCCACTGTTACCTGGCGTGTCAGGGAATGTTCCACTGTTACCTGGCGCGTTAGGGAATGTTCCACTGTTACCTGGCATGTTAGGGAATGTTGGCATGATGGGCATTGCCTGCATCCCGGGCATCATCCCTCCCATCACTGACATCACTGGCACTACTAGGAAGACAGGAGAACTGAGTTTCTAATTTCCCAGGACAAAAAAAAAAAGGGGGGGCGCAATGCACTGATCAAAACTCCAATAGGAATCAAAGGAACCCAAAACATCTTAAAAAAGGAAGAGAATTGATCCAAAAGCTACAGTACCTAAAAGGCCCCTAAACAGCACTCATTCTTTACTTAATTGAAATAAAATTCTGCAATCATGTGGTTTCTTTTAATGTTAGGACATTGTATAAACTACTGTTCTTAATAAACAATTCCAAACACTTAAATAAAAAGGTAACTAGCAACATTTCCAGTTCTTGCATGGTAACTACCGATGGAGCAGGTAACAAAATGGGTTTCACAGTACCAATTCTAGTACTGTATTACACTGTATTTCCATGCAATTACATAGCTATTCATAAACTCTTATCTAAAGTTCTACCAAAGTCTATTTAAATCAAGTAGGTGGTTACATACAGTTTTAAAAATGCAGAGAATAAATGCCTTTACAGTATTACTTACTTGCCATCTGGTAACTATGAAAAAATCCTGCCCAAGCCAAAGCAACAAAACAATCCCTAATATCACTAAAGCAGTAAAAGTGCTTCATGTAAACAACCGCTATATACTGAGCAACAGGCCGTGAAAGCTCTCCCTGTGTTACTTTATACTGGTTTGCCTGGGAAGCAGAGGAGAAGTGGCGTGCGAATGGAAGCACACTGACCTGTGGGCTGCCCAGAGGGGGCAGGGCCAGTGGTATTGGGCTGCTCTCCGTCCCTGGTCCTGCCACCAACCTTGCCTCCCCCCTTCATCCTGGTAGACATAGTGGAAGGCTTTTCCAGGTCCTGAGAGAAAGAAATACAGCATTGAGTGGGAGCCTGAGGCTGGAGAAGGGAAGTCAGCTCCAGGGAATGTGATCTTCTTCCTGTAAATACCTTTTACCTTCTAAAAGCAGCATGCACGCTTATACAGGTGTCTCAAAAATATTGTAACTTCACAGGGGTTGTGATGTGTATGTGTAAGAGAGATCAATTAAGGCACTGAAAAAAAATGCAAAGTCAAAGATATTTTTTCTAAATGGAATAAAACTATTAAAATTGTAAAATACTAAGAAGAAAAAATGATGAAAGGAATCAGGCCCTTCTGTCATGCATCAGAAAGGTTATATATATATCAACAGGCTCTTGCTGGCTGATATAGGCAATGTCATATTCACCTTCAATTTGCATTCCTAGAAGCTGCATTTACCTGGGCGTTAACACCCACGTAGTAATAAATAATGTTATTCAGAAACTCAATCCCCCTGTTTCACTATCAGGGCCTATTGCTGATAGAACACATCTGATACATGCAAATTCTGATACAAACAGGATCGAGTGACCAGCAAGTGATACACGGGCAGGCCAGGCAGCTTTCATTGTTTAATATGCACACATCGCCAGTGCCAGTGGTTATGACGTATGCAGGGCTGTTTCACTTCATCCACCATAACTATAAATAAGGACACTTTGATGTGGAGGAAGTGGGCGATTTCTCTTACCCCGTTTCCATACGACAAGACTGGATCAAACAGGCTGTCGAGGAAGCGGTCCATTCCCTTCTGAGAAGGAGGCTCGCTGAATGTGTCCGAGTCTACTGGCAATGACAAGAGCGACAAAAAAGTCTTTTTTTTCACATTTGCCCTTACCTGTAACCCTTGATCCAAAGTGCTGCCCAGTCTTTACCTCTCTGTATTCCAGGGCACATCTGAAGCAGCGATCTAGGCTGGCACACTCATACTCACCACGGCTGTAGTATCCATCTGGCAGGCTGGAAGAGGGCATGGCGTTGGCTCTCACAGCCTGGGGCGTGAGGGTGTCCTCATCAGATTCAAAGCCATTTCCAAACACACCGCTAGGATTTAAAGACAAAAATGACACCTCAGTGTTTTCCACAGTTCCATCGTCAATACCCATGGTCATCCCTGCCCTTTCTGTGGCATGTTTCCATACAGTTCATGGACTGTAAAACCCATGCATAATAAAATAACTTAAAATATAAACTTAGATACAGGCTGAGATTGAAAACAAACAAACAATGATGCCAATACGCATATGTTTAGATTCGAACGAT
The DNA here is from genome assembly GCA_030684275.1 of Acipenser oxyrinchus oxyrinchus. Taxonomy (NCBI): domain Eukaryota; kingdom Metazoa; phylum Chordata; class Actinopteri; order Acipenseriformes; family Acipenseridae; genus Acipenser; species Acipenser oxyrinchus. The sequence goes on along the minus strand of CM060262.1, from coordinate 32,581,491 downwards.
CATATGTGTCATTGCGTTTTTAGCAATTCCTCAGGTTAACACAAACACTTACATTTTGCCGTTGGATCTGGCTCTGGCTTGGCCCTCCGCGGAGATGAGGAAGTAGGATTTCTGTTTGGGGAAGTCGGACATTAACTCCAGGTCTGAAATCAGATCCATGACGTAGTCGTGCCCGGCCAGCTCTGTCCACTGACTCTGTTCCTTCATGCAGACTGACCAGCCTCTCCAGCCCTCCGAGACTGCCCTGCAATTCAGAGCAATCCATCTGCTACTACTGTGCACAGGAAAAGCATGGGGAAAAACTGCAAAACTACCCCGCTGAGCCTAGTTAACCCTACACCAAGACCACCACTGAATGCCATTGAAAGTCGTCCAGGTGGGTTCTGGATGACCCAATTCATGGCCAGTGTGCGATTACTGCAGTCCCTGTTTGTACATAGCAGGGTTTAGGACCCAGGGCAGTCCTGTGGCAGGCATGCATTCAGTGCAGGAGGCAAGTTCACATACTTAGCCACGCACCTGCACTGTCCTAGTGTACACAGTCATATGGTAACCCGAGCCATCGGTATTACAGATCTGATAAGGGTGACTCAAACACAACAAGCCTATATACAAGGTGCAGGGCTATCTTTAACAGCAGACACCTCCTCAGAAGACATTGCCTGGGAATAACACGGGGCAGAACCTCATTGAAGTCGTACCTGTGCCGGAGTATATCTCCTGCCAGCTCCTCTCCTGTGGTCCAGGAGTGAACTGGACCCAAGAAGTTCTCACCTGGAGGAAGAGCAGAAACAGACAGGGGCACAGAGACATTGATCAACTTCCCATTCGTAGAGAACTGATGAAAACACAAATAAAAAAAATAATAACTACGTTTTACTACACAAAACTTTTGATAACACAATCCTTTTCTTAAGCTATTTACTGGCTATCTGCCTTTACCAGATGCACCACTCAGGAGCCCCAAAAATGCAGTATTTTGATCATTGAAATTGCAAACTGGTTTATCTAGAAGGATACATGCTTGACTGCTGGTGCTGTATATCGGTCTAGCCTGAATAGTTGAGAGTGAGGCTGATCTCTGAAGGTTTGATCAGTGTGACGCAGTAGAATGAGATCACAATGATGGAACTCTGCTGCACTCACCATCAAAGCAGTACACCTGCAGGACCATACTAGTCCTCTTCCTATTGGCTGTCCACTCCAGCAGAGTAAGGGGATAGGTCCTTGCTGTCTCCGGGCCATACTGGGACTTCTGCATAGCCTGCATCAGCCTGTGCTGGCAAACAGACTTGTATCCATCGTAGGCGTGATCTGAGACATACCTGAAGGATGAAGAGAACCAAGAAAGCATGTTGGGACCCAGTTCCATTGGGGAGCAGGCAGGAAAACCGTTCGGCATTGTGGCTGAAACAACAAAGTGACTCAGAGGAAAGATAAAGATCTCACTTGAGAAGGCATTTTTCCAGTTTAGGAGATGGTGCAAAGGCACTCAGGCAGCCAGCCAATAGGAGCCAGCCTCTCTCGGCATTGACGTTGTTGGTGTTCTTCCAGACCTGATTGGCTATTTGAGAGAGGATCTCATCCCGTAACCCCGGAGTGGACAGCCCCTTTTGAATGATGTAGTTCCCAAACAGGTTCTCCTGAGCACCATTGAGGTGAGGGTCCCCCATAAACCGGAGAACCTTCAACAAGAGGCAGCAATCACTGGTGTTTATCACATATCAGTGGCTGTCTGTACAGCCACAGGATATATATATATATATATATATATATATATATATATATATATATATATATATATATATATATATATATATGGTTTCACTGTGCTTTAACTTCTCTGCTCTTTCACTATACGCTTACCATGCTTTTATCATAATATACTGCAGTAAACATTTTATAAGGGTATCTAGAATAAGATAATATAAAAGGACAAAGAATATGGTTTTGGCATTGTTTGCAATTCATGCAAACCGGTTCCAAGACATACAAAACAAATACATTGTTTCAGTTTAATGTGTGCTCCAAATGAAGCATACAACTAGAATCTATTTGTGCAATTTAGATAGTCAACAAATATAACATTTCCAATGATAAACATCACAGTCATTTTAAAGGCTCTAAAAGTCCAATAAGAGGCAGCTACACTAACTGTTTCTAGACCCATGAAGAAGGCAACAGGTTTGCAGTGGGTGAGACTCGACGTGATCCCTGTGAAAGGTGAAAGTGTTGAACACCAACCATGATAAAGACATCCACAGCTTCCTGCTTGAGATCATCCTCCACATGGGACAAAGGGGATTCGAGGGGGGCTGTCAGCATACCAAAGTAAGGCTCCTGTAAGGCAAACCGTGAAGACGAAACACCGAAACAGCTGAGGTTATACATGACATGGTGTTGTACCCAAACCGACTGAGGGGGGATTCGATAACCCCTGTTCTACAGCAGCATTCAATCAAACCTCCCAGATGTGTTTTGAATAAAGAGCATATAGATGTTTTAACTCTTCTGCTAATGCAAGTTTGATTGAATAACTCCATAATACACATCAAGTGTACAAGGCTTAAAATCATGATGAATTCATACCCTCTTACTCGCCCACCAGGGGATTGTGAGAAGTGTTCATTCATGCATGAATGCATGCTTTATACATGTGATCAACATAATTTGTTACTAAGGATCATGAAACGAATATGGGTAATTAAATCCACATGAATTAACAGGGGCTGAATTCAAAATGAATTACTTCTGAACTCAGAGGAAGCACATAGGATATTCAGGTGTTATTCCTGTGGTATTCAGTCAGAATTCATTATGAATTTGGGGTCATTATTTTAAAGTGTTACACAAATCTCTGATCATGCTCCAGTTATGTACCCCCTATTCATAGCTGTTTACCCCAGTTTTGCTAGTCAACAGTAATGGTCTACAGCCAATGAGGTAGGAAACCTGCAAATGCCTACAGGCAGAGTAGAAGAATGCCGGCTTTATTCACCTCACCTTAAAGTGCACCTGCACGTATTTGGAGATGGGGTAGTTGTTGATATCCAGGGGCAGTGTAAGCTGGGACTCCTCCTGCACGTTGGGAGCCTGCACCAGGGCCAGACAATCCGAATGGACTTCTTTCTCACCTGGAAGGTGATATCAGATAAGTTAGAAAAATCTAAATCCGTTGCTACATGACTATTACCCTGAAGTGACCACATTCGTGCCGCACCAACAATGAGAAAACAATGAATGTTTTACCACGCTGTGCAACCAGTGCCACTCTACCAACTGCTGTTTCTGCATAGTACAGAACCATTGCCCTGCCTGTGTAGCGCCACTCCACTGGCATTGAAGAGAGACCCAGTCGTTCTTGTTAAACGATGTCGAGACACAAGGCTGTTTACCTGCCGCGGCCTGCAGTAAACCCCCTAGCTCTGCTGGAATGACCAAGTGTGTCACGTTGACAACTTCTCTCTTTGTCAGCTCCTGAGCCAAAAGGGAAAAAAGAGCAGCTGTTAGAACCATGCTGCTGCTGATGCGTTCTCGTGTGTGAGTGCACAGGAGGCTTATGATACCTGAATCTCGAAACGCAAATATAAAACTCAGAAACATGCAACAGGCTTATTGATCATTTTCTACTTCCTGGTTATCACGTGCTGCACCTGGGCGGGGTGTTCCATTAAGGCCACTGTGTAAATCCATTTGCACTGTTGAATAGCCTTGTTAGTCTAATTTATTGGTTGCCGTGTGCCTTTTGCAAATGGAAATGTACTGCAAGCTTCGTAAGCTATAAGACTGTTTTATAAACAGGTCGAAGGTATTAATCCATTGCAATCACAACAGTAAAAAAATACTTTCATGAACCACAATGGATCACAATAGTTTACTGATCGGCCCCAAGGTTGTGAACAGTGTCGTTACCATTTCAATTTGCTTCTGCTCTTCTTCTGCGCATCTGCAAGCTTCTTCCTTCATCTAGAGAATGCAAATACTAGATCAATAACAGATTCGCAGACATACATTTTGTATGCAGGGTGTTCACTTTTCTGTACCCTGCAGCAGGGGAATGCGAACGTCAGACTGGAAGCTGGTGAAATAGCATCTTAACCTTTATCTTAACCTTATTTTAAAATGAACCTTAACCCTAACTTCACCCCTAACCTTAACCCCACCCCTCCTCATGCCACACGCCAGCCACTCCCCAGAAAGCTTTACATTGATGACCATCTTAAAATGGCATGAAGATAGATATCAGTAACACAGCCTACCTTGATGTATCTCTTGCGGTTCACATACATGTGGATTAGGGAGCGGAACTTGATCAGGTTCGCTTTCATTTTCACAAAACGTTTTCTGAACAAACACAAACACGCACACAAATAACACAGTTTTAAAGTCTTTATCTGCCAGTTCTGAGCATCAAAAATATAGTCAATCAATATAATTTGTTTTAAATATCCCCTTCATCACTGCATCTATAACTGTACCATGTTACAGTAAGTGTCCAATCTATGCTATACTATATTATCATGCATAAGGTTATCATATAGGTCATGCTATATGTTTTTTTTTTTCCCAAAGTCTTAGCAACTTTACCTACCCAAGAGAGTTCACATAAACAGTTAAAAAAAATTCCAAAAATCAAATAAAAATGTGTGTATATAAAATGTAAAAATGTGGGTGAATAACATGCTGGGGTTATGCATTATATATACATCTATATGTAGCACTTTGCTTTGCAGTACTCTGACTCCTCTCTGCTCTGTCTCGTACCTGGTCATGCACCCCCGGGAGTGAGCCTGCAGTCTGATGATCTTCCTGCGCATGGACTGGTACCCCCTCCTCACCAGGAACATGCGTGTGTAGCGCTGCAGCGTGAGCGCCGCCACGTGGAGGACACGGTCACGCATGCTCTCCAAGAGCTGGTGCAATTCCTCTTTCATGAAGAACTGACAAGAGACAGGCGAACAGGACACCTTGCACACTGAGCACAGAGCCACTGGGCAGCCAAGCCTCGCAGCAGCATGTCTATACATGCAAAACACTGGTTTACGCAATACAATATTATATTCTGTTATCCTATTCCTAACTGCACCCCAGCTGGGTACCAGTTCTGTTTATTGCCATGGTAACCATGCTTTAATTCTTGTATTGCCTGGGTAAAAGCCCTGTCTACCGCTGGCTCAGTAGCATTGGCTGAGGACTGAAATCGCCGTGGGTAAGCCGGTGACTGCTCCAGCCCTGTATCCTTTATCTGAGGTTATTGAAGCCATGAATAATTCAAACAGAAGTCTGGAAGTATTTAAGTATATCAGCTGCAGAATAAAAATAACTGAGCTATCTCCTAACATTGTGTATTTGCATGTCCTCCTCATTATACAGAAATCAGTTCTGATTCCCCTTAATTTCCTTGAACTAGCGGACAGTCCACAGGTTACCATTGCAAGCAGTTAAATAGAAAACTAGGTCCACACTGGAGTTTACATCATCATTTTCAGAAACAGAATCTGGCTCGTTGTATATAAAAGCCACAAAGTAATTGCATCAGCAGCGTTTTATTTTGGGGTATTTACCCACCTGGCTGACCCCAACTTGGTACGTCCCTTTTTTGACCGGACACAGCATCTTGAGCATCGCTGCACAGCTCTCTCCGTCTGGCAGGATCTCCTGCTTCGACCCCAGAAGAGACTTGTACCTGCCGGGAGAGACCAGGAAAGCTCAGACTTTGTTCCACTGACCCCCTCTTAGTTGAAAGCGTGTGAGAATCTGATAACCTGGCAGGCATGTTCGGCATACTACTGTGCATTTCTTTACCAAAAACACAATCTGGTCCGAAGTTCATGTCAAAGCCCTGAAGGAACCAAGGTAGAACTTTGACACCCCTTAGAGAGTTATTACAGCAACAAAAACTAAAAAGACATGAAACACAGAATACATTTGACTCTGCAGGCAAGGTGATTAAAGATAATTAGCAGCTACAGTATAATCCTCACTTTATCAAGAAAAAAAGGCAGAGGCACATTACAGCAGCTAAATGAGAGCTCCAGATGCCTTGCATGTCCAGCAGGGATCTCGTTCCCTCATTCTCTTCCGTGCACTGACCGGTTTATGAAGGTCTGGAATGGGACCCGGACAGGATAGCCTTCCTTCCTGATCCGGATGGTCTCCATGATGCCAGAGTAGCGCAGCTGGGTGCTAACAACTTCTGTTTCAAACAGGCTTGGCTCCTGGTAGAGAATGGCGAATAGTTATACTGGCAAGGTGGGCAATGATATTGTGCACTGAACATAGACATGCCATAAATAAATGAATTGATCGAAGATGGAAAGGTACCTTTTTATTGTTTGGCTTGATACAGCGCACAAAGAAAGAACTGCACCTGGAAGTACAAAATGAATTTGTTATAAAAGAACACAAAACTAAACTTTAACCCTATCCTAAGTCACTACTATGGTGAGGCTAGCACAAACCATTATGGTTTACGTATAAATGTTTCTGGCATTGTTACAGGGGAAAAGGAGGGCAGAAGCTGATGAAATCTCCTTTCCCTTATACAGAATTTTAGTACCAGTTCCCTTCTAGCTGGACTTGGTGGTATATTTTTTTTAATTAAAAAGACTTACAATGCATAAAATCTTGACAGTAAGTACAGCCAAGGCTAGTGCAGGAGTGATTGCCAGTCCCCACCTCTCCATTTTCTCCACAAGCTCCAGGAGCGACTGCTGGAATTTGGCTGCCACGGTGGGGGCCTGGTAACGGCGGGTGATGGTGCTGCTCCTGCTCATGATGTTCTTCTGCTGGCTCAGGGTATGCCTGTGGTTCGAGAACAGGTCTGCCACCATCTAAGGGCAGTGGAGACCAAGGTTGGGGTCACAATTCCTTTTTTTTTTCCAATTCCACTTCCACTTCCATTTCCAATTCCACTTCCATTTCCAATTCCAATTCCAATTCCAATTCCAATTCCATTTCCAATTCCACTTCCATTTCCACTTCCATTTCCAATTCCAATTCCAATTCCAGTTCCAGTTCCAAGTCCTCCAATTGAATTTGTTTGAAGGAACTGGAATTTAAATTGATTAAAAGGGAATGGGAATTGGGAATTGATTTTACAAAAGGAATTGGAATTGAAAAAAGGAATTGACCCCAATCCTGGTGGAACAAAAAAACATTTCCAACTTTCCCATCTCGGAAGCTGAAGCACTGGCTTATGAAGAACATACTTCATGATAGAATACTGATACAGATGACCTAGAGCTTGAAGATGTTCACTCACATGCACAAAGCAGCAGTTGAGCTCAACCGCATTTAGACATGCTCAAAACTAGATCCAGGCCTCAATAAGCACAGCCTTTAAAAAGCGATTACTGCTTTGCATGTGATCCCACCTTGTTCTTACTGCTGACAAAGAGCTCCAGAACATCCTGACGGACCTGATCGTGGTTCTTATCCAGGAACTTGTGAGCCTAAAACACAGAAATGAGTGAAAACAAACACTTTGACATTACACATAGCTGCAGATCTCATTTAGGTAAGAAGCAACATTGCACAGGAACCTCAAGTTGTGAAAGACGGTTCTGCTTGATTGTCCGACTATTCTAATATACTCATCTATACAGGCTTAGTCCTTCAGTGTACAGTTTAAGCAACAGATCCTGATTACATCCCCTGGCACTAAAATCAGGTTGAATATTTAAGAAGTATGACTACTGAGAATCCCAATGCAGTGACAATACATAGCATGTGCTGTATTTCTGTAGGGTGCTGACCCCTTATAGGTGGGTGGTTTTTCAATTAAAATGTCCACTGTCTGAGATTTGCTTCTACAGTCACTTAATTAAGTTACTCCATGGCTCTTTAGCATAGCCTTGGTAATGGGCCTTCTTTAATTTGTAAAAGGTACTAATAAAATAATCACAACCTCACACATGAAACCTGGACAGTAGTAATCTTGTGAATTACTTGGTAAGTGACTTTGCCAGCAAAATGCTTGATGGTGAATTCAGGCAGAGGCATCTTTGGCTTGGAGTACAAGGGGCTGCTGCCGTGGTGGTAGTGACACTTCTGAAGGAAGGTGTTGTCCGTCGCCTGGTTTAGAGAAACACATAGAAATTAGACTGCTGCAAGAGTGAAAGGATCCCATAACTGCTGCTGATTCGCTGAGGAATGAACATGAGGGGAGCTGACCTGGGGGAAACAGCTCTGGTCATCAAGAATCCTGAGGATCCCGTAAGGCTTTTGGGCAACAAGGTCAATGCAGGGCTGGTTGTCACGAAAGGAGATTTCCTTCCAGTCGATCTGCTCTCTAGTATACTCGTCCTGATGATGACAGAAAATGTAACAATAAGAGGAATGTTTTTGCATTACTGTCCATTTCTTTGACCTCCTTTCACATGACCTAGTTATATGGTTTCACACCCCCCTCCCCACCCCTCAGTAGGACTGGGTCTCTCTTTCAGTCTCTGAGTTCTCCTGAGAGTCTCATCTTACCCTGGACCTCAACCTGCTTACCTGCTCCTCCTTGAAGATAATCTTGTTAAAAAAGAACTGCAGGTACTCGTTTGCATAGTTGATGCACAGCTGCTCAAAGCTGTTCAAGCTGAGATCCTGAAAACAAAAAGAAAATGTACAGGCTCATTCAAAATGTTCCAACATCACGCGGTGGACTACAAGCCAAGCAGGCTTATGGCCTCAATGTATAGAAACATATAGAGTACATTCTTAAGGAATAACTGCAGCAATACTTTATGATAAGTCCCTCCAACGAGGGTCAAGCATGATTTATGATTATGACAAAAACTGATCAGAAAATGTCAGATCACTGCCTTGTGCTTTGATATAATTACAGACAGATTTAGGTATGCAGGAAACAATTCCTTGCTGGTCATAAAACATTCATGGGGAGGTGTGCGCTGATCACCAGCTCCGGAAGGAGAGGATCTTTGACTTCAGAGAACTTTTGTTAGGCGTCAAATGGTCACTGGATAAAAGGCCATTGGTAGCAAAGAGGGGGCAGGACAGCTCATCTGAACTCACATGGAAAATTCTCCATAACATAGCTCTAAATAGATGGGAAAAAAGTGTTTTAATAATTCAACAGCATGTTGGTAACTTTCTGAAGTAATCCGACTTTCAAAGTCTCACACAAAGATGAAGCATTTCTGCATCAAGCACAGAGAGGGTGTTAGAGTTGTTGATATGTGCCACTGTGCAGATCAATAACTGGACCGATCGGTCCTGCTGGAGGTCATTCTTCTTACCTCAAATCCGTAGATGTCGAGGATGGCGATAGACAAAGCCTCGTTCTTTGGGTACACCACTTGGTTTATTTTATATGTGAGCCAGTTGAAGAGAAGTGAGTACAGGATCTTGGCAATGGCATCTCTGAGTGGGGACAAGAGAGAGAGAGAGAGAGAGAGAGAGAGAGAGAGAGAGAGAGGTGTGTACTCTATGGCAATATCAACACAGTAGTTGAAATTCGTCCCATTGGAAGTGGGGAAGAACGCAGGTTACCTGGCATCAACTGCACTTTCCACTGTCAGAGGAGTGAAGATTTTCTCTCTCATTGTCTCCTACAGGAAAACAAAAAAGGTCCATCAGATTAGCAATATAATATGAACTAGAAAATTCCAGAAAATCTGTGAGGTTCCCATGATTCTAGCAACCAGGAAAGTACACACAAAGAGGGGAGGGACGGAAGCTGAAAACAGTTCCTCATGGGATTATTTTTTTATTAAAGATCTTCACTGTGCAGTGTGAGTTAGAGCGCTGTGTTAATGTGATGCAATGATAAACCCTGTTGGCTCTGACTGTGCCTCAGTGTTGATGTACTGCAGGCTCAGGGTAACCCCTGATTAGATTACAGCCATTTCCATAGCACTGTAAAGTGCTATAATTAACTGTGCTTGTTATTCAAGCCTGGGTATGGGTATGCATAGTTTATATGCATCATTTGTTGTTTTGTTTGGGCCCATTGTTGCTGTTGTTCTATGGACAAATTGAAATGTATCAGCTGTTCAATTTGTTTCAAGTTTCGGACAGACAGCTCAGAAAATGATATAGACCAGCGCTGTCTACGGTGGCAGTGTCTGGGTCAGGGCCAACACAGTTTACCAGCTGTACTTTATCAGAGTCGTGGGTCGTGTAAAACAATGTTATAGATGACAGCATGGATACAGCTCTCTCTTAGAATTTCAGAAAGGGGGTTCATTAAAATTACTAATCGGTGCAAGACAGGCAGCCAGCAGTGGTCTATTGATGACTGGAAGATGTATCACTTTGGCCTATGAATTGGTATGGAGTCCATTCCTTGGGGCATAGCAGGAAACCTGCTTGTTTTAAATAAAGCATTTGTTATTGAAAGAAAGACTTACAGTTACTTTGAAGGTGATGGACTTCTGCAGCCCGTCTGGGGAGATCTGCAGAAGTTCAGCCACCGCGCGGATCTCCTGGGCACTGACCACCGACGCCACCTCCTGGGAGTCTATCTGTGACATCACAAACACAATATAGTTAACCCTGTGACATCACAAACACAACATTGTCACCCTGTGACATCACAAACACAACAGTGTCGTCCTGCAAACCCCTTGTATATCTCCTTTTAAATGCACTACAGTTAAAGCATAAAAATAAACATGTTTGAAGTGTTTGATGGTCTGTGATTGCAGATTGCAATTGATGCTCAAACACAGTACAAAGTTCAGTTTACTTTTACTGTATATGGGAGAGAAACATTTCAGGGAAATACTGATTAATGCATTAAACAGAGAGAATGCAGAATTATTTTTTTTATATTAAAATTATATTCAAATGTATGCATCAAGTACATTCAATGCATTCATTTATATTTACATTTAAATTTCCCAGATAATGTAATTAAACTGGGCCTTGGGTACCATGATCACGGCTCAGAGATGTGTTTCATACTCTACACAGATGTAAATCTACCTCAGATTTCTCAAAGTAAATGTTCCCGAGGTGGAGGATGGAGGACAGGACCCTGAAGATAAAGTTCTGGTCCTCGGCACCGAGTCCCAGGATCTCCATCGCGCTCAGGAGCCTCCGGAAGTCCTCAGCGTCGCTCTTCCCAGCAATTTCACAGTTGCCTCCCTGATTGAAAAACAAAGAGGAGGCTGAAGTTTAGAAATGATGCACAGAGCCCAAAAGTAAACCTAAAAACAAAATACCAAGCAAGGTAAATTTGGTAAGTTGTAAAGTGTTTTGTATAATCATGACAAAAGCAACCTGCGGAAATTCCTAGCAAATTGACCATAGCATTGTAGCTGTAGATGTGGTATGCAAGTGGAACGTGTTGGTGTCTGAGGCTGTGCAAGGAGGCTCACCTGGTTGAGGTAATAGTACGTCTCTGCCTCCTGGATGCACAACTTCTGCTTTTGTTGAGCAGAAAGGCCTGCAAGCATCTCATAGAAAATGTGATAGTTTCTTTCATTTTTGGCCTGAAAAACATTATCAAGCAATTAAAAAAAAAACAATGCATGCAGTAGATTGTGAAAATCAACATCATTCTATATATCTTTTTTTTTTTACAGTCTCTGGCACTAACAGTGAACATTTAGTAACAATTTTAAATGCATCCCTTGGAAGAATCCCTTATAGTTATCTTCTTGCTTATGATTTAATTCATTCTTGTTTAATGGTGAAAGTGATTTTTTTTCTTATCTTTTAGACTTTGGTGTTTAGTGTTTCTGCCCGTTGTCTCACGTGTAGTTGTGTACATCAATAAAACGAGTCTTTGTGAAATGGATACGGTACGCGTGAGTTTGGGACGATGCCTGTTAGCAGTGCTTCTCCTCTGCTAAGCCTGCTCATTGTCTTGATGGAACTCTTGGCCGTCCTTGCTCTTCACAGGAGCTGCGATGGAGAATCTTACATGGTCATGCTTACCTGAAATACAATCCTAGATTTCTCCAGAAGATACTGTGAGGTTATGGCACCGCTGATCACTCCCCTGTGTGAAACAATGCAGACATAGGTACAAGATTATTATTATTATTGCTTAAAATGCAAGGCAACCTCAAATACAAACAATATATACAGTGTACGGATTAGTGAAGGCATGTAACAGGGAGCTTAAAAAGGAAAGGAAGGAAACACAATACTTTTCCACAAGATGAAATTTCAATAGAATTAAGAGCTGCTGTGTAAAACTGCCGGGTGCAAATGGTTAATTTGGTCAATCTATACCCTGACCACTTTATTATTATTGCATTTTACAGCATTGTGGACTCTCCCTGCATTGCATTATTCACCCATTCTTAGGGGTAATTCTGGGATAACCACAGTTAGGTGGTGGATGCAATCCAGGGAGATTCCCTAGTTCTGTAAAACGCTGTAATAAAAGACAGCAGTGGATTATCACTAAAAGATAAATAAAGACATAAACGTACTCCTCCAGAAAGATCTCCACATATTTCCCAAACCTGCTTGAGTTATCGTTCCTAACAGTTTTGGCATTTCCAAATGATTCCAATAGGGGTGTTGATTCAAGAATCTAGTACAAACAAACAAACAAACAAACAGTGTTTAAAATGCATCACAGAGAACTTTTAATAGAGTTGCAATAGACCAGCACAGCAATCACATGCCACATGCAAGAAAAGCCCAAACCTGATGAGATTAAATATATAACATTAAAAATATCAAAGCAAACAAGCACACGTGTGTGCACGGCATCAAACTCAAAATGACATACCTCAATCTGTATGATAACACATGTAAAGCAAGGAAAATGAAAAGAAGTTAATACAAACAGCATGTCAATATCGAACAACATGGAAGAACAAGGCAACCAAATCTGCCATTCAGAAATTGCAACCCTTCATTGCTAACAGTGCTCCCCGTTTAGCAGATAAAACAGAAAACACAGTTTAATTGAGAAGAAAGCAAATGGATAGCCCAGTACTGAATGGATTTAGTGTTTTAGTTTGCACTTTCCCAGAAACTGCATTGCTTGCTTATTAAAACATTAAACAGGCCACTGTGTGTGAAGGGTGTCCTGCAGTACCTGTTGTGTGACGTTGTGTTTGTGATGAATCGCTGCCAGGTACCGGAGGATTAGCTTCGTGGCTTCTGTCTTGCCAGAGCCACTTTCACCACTGGAGCACAAACAAAACGTGAAGGACATTGATAATGAACCTCTTAGCCCAGCAGGTACAGTAGGTGTTTCAGCTCCCTGTACACTTTTGTAAGACACTACTTCGGTTACACTGTGATCAGTCATTTCCGAGCTTCCTTTTTGCACAAACATTGAGGTGTGAAATTCAACTATATTATGCATGAACATTGTACAGGTGCTGTGCCCAATGTAATCTCATTGTGGAAATGAACATGAACACTTAATTCACTCGTCTTTATATCTGGCCCTTGTGTGGTCATTGCAAAACAAACAGCTAAACAATTAGGGGTCAATTGTGGGGTCAAGGAAGGTTAAACAGATATTGTGAGCACACTTGTGAATGCTGTGCTCAAGCTTAGCTGCAAGGTTGGAGGATGTTTTTCAACTCAACAAACTCAGGACACAGAGGAACAAAGAAGTGGTAAAGTAGGGTACATTTGAGCTTGTGTAGAAGAGATGTATTTTCTGTGTCTGGAACAACATCGTATGATAAATGTTTAAGCTATATGGGTGTGACTTTTTAATATTGGAATCAATAAATGGAAACTTACATCAAATTAGGTTCCATACACAACCGTCAAGGCTGTCATGTGGTTAAATACTACTTAAGAAGCAAGCAATTGAAAAAAAAATAATAATAATTACCTGATTATAATGCATTGGTTCCGTTTGGCATCCATCATTTTTGTGTAAGAAACATTTGCAATAGCAAAAAGGTGGCTGCAATCAAAAACACAGGGAATAAAACACTTCAGATAAAGGGTTTGGTATAAAAGGGGGATGTTCTTAGCACCCGTGATCCTTGTACAGCCCCAGTCTGCAAAGCGTTTAACCACCAGGAGAAATCAACCCTCCCTAATTTAGTTGCTTGACAAGATCTAAATCATTATAGCCATTAGGTCAATTAGATATCGTGCACATCTGGACAAGCTCCCAGCGACCTGTAGAGACTGCTGAATATATATTGTTATATTGCTAATAATATTGCCCCTTTCCATTACGCATGCAATGATGTTGCAGCTCCAAGCTGACATGATACCAGGAGGGGGCAGACAAGAGACTCGTGACTCACGGAGGGTTCTCTCCCAGCGCTCTCCCCTCGTACTGCAGCACTGCGTCTGTCCCGTAGATATTGTTCATCTTATAGGGGTTTATAGACACCAGGATGCTGCCAATGTATGTCTGAATGGCAGAAAGCACATCATTTTTATCCGTTAGTTTTGACAAATAAAATTTGCTTGATAAATTAATTTAGTGATGATGTGATACAATGACTGATACATGATGCATTAGCAGGACACGTTAGGCTACTGAATTAAAAAAACAGAACACTTCATTAGCTTGATGGTTTCAAAATACCCTTTCATCTAGTATAAATTAGTAATTTATTAATCGCTTCCTGTCATGTATTGTTTCTCATGGTATTGTGTTAATACCTTGTTATCAAACAGATACTGGTACTTACATAAATTAATTCTCTACCAAACCTTTGTTTAAGGTTGTAGAGTACAGAGGCTTCATGGAGATCCCTGAAAAAAAAGTAATTTATTAGAGAGGTGTCTATGTAGTGTCTTGTAACTTTAAGCGCTTGCTTTATTTAAAGACTGTGTTTGTAACGGACAGTTAAAATTCGAGGAAACGGGAGGGTGTTTCACCTCAAGTTTAACACAGACTAGAACAAGAGGGCATAAATGGAAGATGAGTGAAAGTATCTTCCAGTAGTGGTTAGGGCTCTGGACTCTTGACCAGAGGGTTGTGGGTTCAATCCCTGGTGGGGGACACTGCTGCTGTAACCTTGACAAGGTACTTTACCTAGATTACGCCAGTAAAAACCCACCTGTATAAATGGGTAATTGTATGTATAAAAATAAAAAAAATAAAATAATGTAATTGTATGTAAAAATAATGTGATATCTTGTACCAATTGTAAGTTACCCTGGATAAGGGCGTCTGCTATGAAATAAATAATAATAATGCTTAGAATGGAAGGTAGGAAGCACTTTTTTACACAGAGTTACTTAGACATGCACAATGATGTAGTAGGGTCTGAAGCACTGGGAACCTTTAAAAAAAGACTAGATTCTGTGCTTTTAAATTAGGCTCTCCAAACGAGGGGCAAATGGTGTGCTAACCAGGGACAACCCTTGATGGGCCGAATGGCCTTTTCTCGTTCTCAAGCTTTTCTTATGTTCTTATGAGTTTTGAATCATGAGAAGAATAAAGACCTCTTTAGGTGAGGCTGTGTGGTCCAGTGGTTAAAGAAAAGGGCTTGTAACCAGGAGGTCCCCGGTTCAAATCCCACCTCAGCCACTGACTCTGTGTGACCCTCAGCAAGTCACTTAACCTCCTTGTGCTCCGTCTTTCGGGTGAGACGTAGTTGTAAGTGACTCTGCAGCTGATGCATAGTTCACACACCCTAGTCTCTGTAAGTCACCTTGGATAAAGGCGTCTGCTAAATAAACAAACAATAGAATCACCCAAGAAAGATCTGATGAACACCCCGATTTATTTACAAAAAACAGTCTTTAAATAAAGCATTAGAACAGGACTGTGATGAGAGGATTTGAATCACTGCAATAAAAGTGTCTTACTCCAACTGGGTCATGTCCTCCACCCCATCTTCCTCAGACTGCTCCCGGTGCCTCATTAATGACAGGTTACGAATGGAGTAAATCTGCAGCCAAAGTGACATGGTAAAGTGTTAAGACCTTCAGGATGCATAGCATTTGCATCAGAAACAAACATGTAATTGGGTTTTATCAGACAATTCAATGCTACATTTACTGGAACTCAGCTTCTTCAGCACAGCACTTCCAACGGTGTAGAAAGGTGAGTGTAAACAGAGCTATTGATAAGACACCTGAACACTGCACTATACTGTAGATAAGACTGTAATTGTATCATGTAATTGTATCATGTAATTGCGCTGGAAAGAATAATGCTATTGTTGGATTGTTATTCTATTTAGTATGGTCTACTTAGGTCTCTCTTTGTATTAGTGCTTGCACTATTGAGATGTACCTGAGCTGGCCCTGTGGGCACAAAGTGAATAAACTAAACTAAATATTGCCTGTGTTGTCCTGTGTTTGAATGGTTCAAGCATGAACCTCTTTGATTCATTGTAAAACTTAATACACAAGCCACCTTAGTCTTCTTAGAACTTCAAATCAGCTGGCTCCCTGCTTTTGAGAAGGAAGAGAAATCTGAAAACGTGTGTGGGAGCAGTTGAGCATTCAATCATGAGTGACCTCGAAACTACTCATAAACAAACGCAACAATATTGTAATTAATTCTGAGGCTTGTCTCTGATATAAACAAATGAAAAACGAGCTCCTACACTGGCCTTGCTCCAGATTCCATGAGCGTAGCATTTTAGTCCCAGGTAACAGAAAAGTGGCCTGCCTGGGTAAGAGAACACTTGCCCTACATGACTTCCTCCTGCACTGGGGATGTCTCAAGTAACCCTCTGTCCTTGTAGTCCACTGCCAAGACCTACTGCTTTCTAATTAAAACTGTTCTGCTATTCTTAAAGAGTGCCAATCTGATCAGCTTGCTTACATCCAAACTGTGAAAAAACATGCAATTCTTCGTAACAGAGAATATGCATGCCATGTGCATAGAGAGAGAAAGAGGGGGAAAGGAGAAGGGGAGATGGGCTGAGAGATAGATAGATAGATAGATATAAAGAGAGATGCAGGACTCTTATTATTATATTTGTATGTTACCTTTTTATTCCATTCTCCTTGATTGTCACTTTCCACTTCTGGTTCCCATTCAGCCTCAGTCTCAATTTGTGCCTGTTGCACTGTGGAGACGTTTGCCAGATAGTCAGATACATTTTCGTCTCTGTAGGCTGACCATTTAGTGAGGTTCTGGACAGTTGGGTGAGGAAGCATTCTTTCTGAGAACCATACATCCTGAACCTCATGCACTTTCCTGGTATGGTTCTGGGCCCAGTGCTGTTTCAGGCGTTGTGAAGTCCTGGAATGTGGTCCCATTCTCTGAACTAGGGGCATCACCACTGCATATCTACCACCCGGATCTTCAGTGTGACTTTCTTCATGCACTAGCTTTGGGGAGGTTGGTTTTCGAAAAGAAGGCTGATTCTTGAGGGATGCTTGTGACGATGGTCTTACACTCTTCGTTGATTGATGCCTTATTGATGGTTGTGGTGAGGGTGGTCTTTGGGGCTCACCTGCACCTGGGTGCCCCATCCGTTTTAGGAAAGGATTTCCTGGTCCTTGCTTTGAGGCCACTGCTAGTGGCTTACCATGGCCAAACATTTTAGGCTTAGGCTGTGGGGAACTAGCAGGGTTCATGCATTGAGCACCTTGTCGTAGGGATGTTTGAGGGGAGGGATGTTTGGTCACGGGGGTGCCCATTTGTTTTATAGAAGGTTGGGGAGAAGGTGGTCTTTCATTATTGCCCATTGGCAGACCTTCTCTTCTTACTGACTGTCTTGGGGGAGGAAGGTTTCGAGGAACACCAGCAACTGGACGACCAATGCGCTTTAAGAAAGGATTCTCCCTCCCTGCTGCAGAAGCTTGTGAAGGTGGCATCTTCTGGGACCCTCTCGTGCTTGAAGGTTCAACCCCAGGTCTTACAGAAATCCATCTAGAAGGTGGCCTTTGCATTGGCATTTCTTCTTGAAGAGGCTCATCATGTCTCATGGGCTCTCCCATTGTGTGCTGTGGTGATGCTCCACCTGCTGGCATACCAAACCGATTACGAAATGGGTTTCCTTGTGCAGGTCTTGGTTCCTGTGAAGGGGGAAGCTTCTGAGATTCTCGGGCACCGACCGGAGTACTGCCTTGCCTAGATGACATTCGAGGAGACTGGGGTGCCCTTCCTGGGTCTCTTGGATCCATCGGTGGCTGCATGCTTCTTATAGAGGGCCTTGGCGAGGGTGGGTTTTGAGGGCGCCTCATGAGCTTCATGAAAGGATTAGCAGAGGAAGGTTTTACAGCTCCGGTAGGTGGCTTATTGCGGCCAAAGAGTTTGAATTTTGATACAGGAGCTGCTGCAGGAATATCTTGTACCTCATTTACAGGTATTGATGGCTGAGGAGAAGGAGGTCTTTGGCTTCCTGGTAAATGAGGAGAAGGCAGCCGTTGGGTTTCAGGTCTCGCAGAATGACTTAAATGGTGTGAAGGTGTGGGAGATGGAGGCCTTTGTACTTCACCTCCTTTTGGACGGCCAACCATTTTTAAGAAAGGGTTTCCAGATGCAGGCTTTGGATCTGCTGCTTTCCTAAACATTTTAAATTTTGGTTTAGGAACAGGAGACGGTGCCCTCTGTGAGGGCTGTGGAGATGGGGGCCTGAAGTCTGTATGTCTAATGCTTCCAGGGGGTGTTAATGATGGCTGAGGGGAGGGAGGTGGGTTCATTCTTCTTAAAGACGGCTGAGGAGAAGGAGGTCTCACAGGTGAGGAAGTATTAGCAGGGCGGCCAAACTTTTTTAGCAGAGCATGAGGTGTTGGCTTTTGTGGTTCAGCAGCTTTGCGCCCAAAGAGTCTGAATGGAGACTTAGGTGGAGGAGGGGGAACTTGACTTCTGATTGATGGCTGTGGAGACGGGTCAGGACTTCTTCTCCTAAGTGAAGGCTGGGGAGAGGGCGGTCTGGTAGGTTCCATGGCAGCTGGTCTGCCTAACCGTTTTAAAAATGGATTGGAAAAGGCAGGTTTAGGTGCAGATTTACCAAAGCCAAACATCTTCATTTTGGGCTTGGGGGAAGGAGACCTCTGCCTTACTGATGGCTGAGGAGAGGGAGGTCCTTCTCTCCCCCTTTGACTTCCAGCTCTCCTTACAGGTTGGGGAGAGGGAGGAGGACTTCTTCTCCTAAGTGAAGACTGGGGAGAGGGTGGTCTGGTAGGTTCCATGGCAGCTGGTCTGCCTAACCGTTTTAAAAATGGATTGGAAGAGGCAGGTTTAGGCGCAGGTTTACCAAAGCCAAACATCTTCATTTTGGGTTTAGGGGAAGGCGACCTCTGTCTTACTGATGGCTGAGTAGAGGGAGGTCTCTTTATAGAGGGTTGTGGAGAATGAGGAGGGATCATTCTTCTGTTCATTAGCAGGGTGGGTGTGGTGGTCTTTGAGCATTACTGTTACTGGAAGGCTGACCTAAGCGTTTAAAGAACATGTTGGGAGATGATGGATTTTGAGCTCCTGCAGTTGGCGATTTGCTACCAAACTTTCTTAGGGGTAACTTTGGGGATGGTGGCAGTTCTGCTTCTTCTTGGGGACCCCCAAAGCGCCTCACAGATGGTTGTGGTGAAGGGCTATGAAAGTTTCGTCTTACAGAAGGCTGCGGAGATGCCGGTGGGCTTGGTCTTCTCCTTGAAGGCAGTGGGGAGGTTGGCTGTTGAGGTCCTCTATTAGCAGGTTGGCCAAATCTTTTTAATAAAGGACTTGAAGCTGTCGGCCGAGAAGGCAGTGGGCTTTGGGACCTTTGTGCACCAAATTTTCTTAAGGGTGGCTGAGGGGAAGTTGGTTTTGAACATGGTTCAGCTCCCATAGGTCCAACTGAATGCCTACTAGGGGATGGGGAGGCTGGCATTTGACCGGCAAACGATCGTACTTGTGTCTTTGGAGAAGGTGGTCTCTGAGGGCTACCAAATCTTCTTGCACTTGGTGTTGGGCAAGGCATTCCCTGTGTGTAGTCATGCCTAATCATCCTAGCAACAGGAATGGGAGACAGGGGTCTTTGAAATGCAATATTCTGAGGCATTCCAAATCCAGTTGCTCGGGGCTGGTGGCTCGCCGATTGAGGAAACCTCCTTGATAAGGAAAAAGGAGATGATGGCTGGGGAAATGCAGTCTGTTGGCTCTGGCCACCAAATTGTCTTAATGGTGCGCTGGGAGATTCCTCTTCCTCTGACATCTCATCAAAATCAGTCAGCGATATGTGTAGGGAAGATGGAAGCGTCCCACCTTGCTCCTGCCCACTGAAGTTTGAAAAACTTGCTGGTGATGTGGCGAAGATGTCCAACTCCTCTGCTTCCTCTTGCTCCATTATATCTTCCATGGCATATGGGGAGGTTGAATACTGGTTATATGAGGATTCCAGGTATGGCGACCCTCCGTGTTCATTGTAGTTCAGTTGATATTCTTGATAATACTGATCATCATAGCCTAACTCTCCCATGTAAGGATCATACTCCATAGTGTGTCCATAAGGTTCTTCATAATACTCTTGCTCCTCCTCATAATAACCATACTGTTCTGATGCATGGGGATTCTGGTAGTATTCCATCTCATTTCCATAGTAGTCATACTCCTCTTCCACTGGATAACCTGCATTCTCATAGTACTCCATACCGTCCTCATAGTATTCATACTGATCTTCTAGAGGGTAGCCATATTCATCGTAATCCATTGCATCTTCATAGTCGCCACATTGACTCTGTTCTTGGTCCTGGTCATAATAATCCACATCTTCATCATAATATTCATACTCATCCTGGTAGCCCATGCGTGGATCATAGTAGGGCTCTTCCTCCTCTGCATGATAGCCATAATGGTCCGGAGATGGGTAATCATAATACTCTGCTTCATCTTCATAATAATCATATTGTTCCACAGGTGTTCTTGAAGGTCCTGGCATGGGAACATAATCCTCCTCAAATCGGCTTGGCTTATGCAAAGACTGCCGTCGAGAGGAGACTCTTTGATATCTGTCTCCTGCATATGCATCCTCTTCACAACCGTATCCGTCTTCGTCCTGCCCATATCCAAAATTATAAGCCCCGCTATATTTCCTCATGTTTGCTTTATGTTGCAGAACTTCATCCTCAGAAGGGAATGGTAACTTTTTGGCTCCAATTTTGGAAAACCACTCTTCATTCCTCAGTCTTCCTCTGGAGCTCTGCTTACCTCTGGTGGAAAGAAACCTCTTGGTCAGCCAGTTTGTTGCCCCTGATAATTTCCCTAAAAGCAATCCCTTGGATTTAAAGCCCTTGTTGGCTGATTTTCTCTTGCCAAACAAGCCCCCCACCTTTGTTTTCCCACGAAACTTACCAAATCCAGATTTTTTTGTGTCTGCTGCCTTATTTCCTTCTTCTGATTCCCCGGCCTTATCACCCAGTCTGATTAATAAAAACGATGACTTTCTTGGCGAGGGTTTTTGAGGCTCCTTCTTCTTTGTGCTATTTTGAAAATGCATCACAAGCCTGGAAGTGCTCTTGAGCCCAACTGCCTTCGGTTTCTTGACCAGCAAAGATGGGCTTTTGCGCTTTCCAAACCCAAACAACAATTTTGAAGTGCTTTTGAAATTGCTGGTCTTTTTGGAACTTTTATTTCTAAGGCCTCCGAAGCCCATGAAAAGCTTAGAGGTATTCTTTAACCCTCTATTTTGTTCATGTGGGACCGGAAGCAGGGACTTTTTACCAGCAAGACCAGCAACGGCTTTTGAAGCCCCTTTCAAGTGAGCCTTGGCATCCTCTTTTTTCTTCTGTTTTCTCTTTTGTCCATTATTTGCCAGTCCCATCACAGCTTTAGATGCACCTTTCAGGTGTAAATCTTTCTTCTCTGTTTTCTTTTCCTTCTTGTCAGGTTTAAAACCAGACATTGCTTTAGAGGCAGCTTTTAAGTTGCCACACTTGTGAGCTGGTCTTTTATCTTCCTCTTCTTCATCATCTTCATCCTCCTCTGACTGAATGTGCTTTGATTTGCCTTTGGCCTTCTTGCCAGCCATTGCTTTAGAGGCTCCTTTCATAGCAGCCATCTTTTTGCCTCCTTTCCCTCTGTCTTCTTCACTGTCCTCTGGTTCCTCATCTTCCTCCTCCTCTTCTTCGCCCTTCTCACTCAGCTCCTCGCTCTCATCTATTTCTTCTGAGTCACTTATCACAGCTTTCTTTCCCTTTCCAGCATCTTTGCCTTTTCCCTTTGAGGGCTCTTCTTTTCCCTTCTTTCCTCCTTTCTTGTCATCCTTCTCCCCCTTTCCCTTCTCCTTTCCTTTCTTGGGGTCTTCTTTGTCTGCTGTTTTTTCCTTCTTGCTCTTTTCTGGCTCCCCCTTGCTCCCTTTCTTCGCTGCAGCTTTTGAATCACCTTTCTTGGTAGGCATATTGTCTCTTTACAAGAATCATGCTAATTGGAGATCTGTGCTGTTAAAGTTCAATCAGCATTAGATATTCTACTTTGAGACAACTCCATATCTTGAGGTAGAGTTTTGTTTGAATTAAAAATAAAATGCAACTTGTTAAATCCCAGATAAGGATTTATACTGACACAAGTAACAAAAACTTTAAAAAAACAACAACAAAAAAACAGCTTTTACTAAATGCACATCTGCCACATAAAACACAAAGACATTTTAGTTTTTTTCTTTCTCTATTTAAAGCACTTTGTGTTCCAGAATCTTGACATGAAAATACAGATTTTTTTTTTCTTTACCTCAGTACAGGGTGTATTCCCATATTCGTATCCTAGAACTTCATTTCCAACTTAGAAAAAACAAACATCCATCCCCATGGGCTTTTCTGTAAGCTTGTTTGGCTGAACATTTTCCATTTTTCAGTGTGTTAAATGAAGACTCTTTCTGTTCAGCACCACTAGGAGAGTGATCCACAGCGAGTGCCTGCATCTTCTTTTGAACCCACTGGCATAAGTTACAGTCCTCTTCCTCGCATGACTCCACTCTGATAGTGGCGTGGTCTCTGCTTTCAAGTCAAGAACTGCAAGCTGCCTTCAAGCATGCATTTAAAATAGTGTTTCTGCTTTCTATTTGTAAGTGTGCAGAAGGAACCTTATTGTATCAGCTATATTGCCTTAGCGTAACATTATCTCCTGGACTCATTCCTGTATAAATAATGCAGGTCAGCTGAGTTGTTACTACTCTGAGTCTGAGCAGAACACGAGTAGAGGATGCCCTAAGATACCCCAAAGACAAGGTAAGTTCTACTAGACAAAAAAAACACACAGATAAAAAGAAAAAACCTGATTATGTATCTCTGGCCAAATACAATGTGTGCCTATTGTAGGGATTTCAATTAAGAATAGAAAGTTTAAACAGATAAAGAATAGAAAATGCAAATAACAAATGTATGGTATTTATTTATTTATTATGTAAAGCATTTTTAAAAAGGGCTTTTTAATGATTTTATTTTTTTCCTTTTCACTATGTTTGATTTTAGGGGAGGGAGGGCTCTAGATAACTATGATCAAACAAATGAGAATCGTTTCCCAAAGCATTGAAACCCTGATGTGCAATATATGCAATATGTTCTGCATCTAGAAAAGGGTTTGTTAATCCAAGAAACGAAATACTGCAGTAAAAAATTGCAAAGCTAGAAACACAAAGTATTTTACAAGCACCAAAAAAAACCCCCAAAGAAACAATTCAGAGCACGGTTTCAAATGACTATTGTTAATTAAAGAGATTTGAAAAGATAAAACCCTTGAAATGTCAACTATCGAATTAATGAAGACTGAAACAAAGCAAGTTCCTGCAGGAGATAGCCATCTCGTCTAGATTTCCACTTGGAAAGACAAGCTTGAAGCATCTAGATTTAACAGGATGGAAAGACAGGTACTAATTTTACTGCAGGCTGAACTGTTGTTTGGCTTTAACATTTTCAGCAAGAATCTACAGACTCTTCAGCAAGAATCTACAGCAAGAATCTTCAGCAAGAATCTACAGCAAGAATCTACAGCAAGAATCTTCAGAATCTACAGCAAGAATCTAAAGCAAGAATCTTCAGAATCTTCAGCCAGAATTTTCAGCAACAATCTTCAGCTTTTTAGCAGTTTGCGTTAGGGAAAAACAAAAGACGTTCTTTATATTACGAGTTAATTGGGACTTTAAAAAGGTTTTCAACAAAATTTGCTCTGAAAAGGCAAGCATACAGGGCTAGATGGTTTAATCTGGGGTTCAGAATCAGTCGATATAGTGCAGACAGTACTATATAATGAATGAATTATATTATCTTTTAATAATCTTTATTTAACATAACAACTTATCTTTGGGGGCACTTACAAGAGCTGATGCATCCTTTCAGTTTACTGGAGGTGCTTAAACTTTCATTTTCTGAGGCTGGAATATATGGGTAGCAGCTGTCCAGGGGAATGCTGTTTAAGTTGCTTGACTGATTCAGCAATTATTCAGTATCAGGTACTCGCAAAAAAGTTTATCTACTTGACAGTTTTTTCCAAAATTGCTACAAAAGTGGTTCACTAACAGGCTGCTTGCTTGAAGCAGACAAAATCACAACCTGCTCCTAGAAGAGAAATATGATCGCCCTTCTCGATGCAAACCCCACCCCATCACTATAGAATGTGAACACAAAACTTTTCATTCTAACATTCTCTGTCACTTTATTGCCCCCGACTTTATCACTCCCCAGCAGTGTTTGAACTCCAGTACAGCCCCTGATTAAATAGTATTTGATTGGTTTCTTGGCAAGCAATTGTTTTTACTGTTGATTTGTTTTTTAATTAGGACAAACCCAGAGTTTGAGACACCAGGGAGGTATTTTTACTTTTATGTGTATTCGAAAAATTCAATAGAAATGTGCTAAATTTATCAACTCAGTTTCAGAATTGTTTTCAGATGCTAATTGTTTGCTGAGCAACACTTAATGAGGTTTGGAAATCAAGATGGCTACTGACAGTACTTCACTTAAAACCAGACGGATTTCAAGGGAGGGTTAAAATAAAATCCAACAACAGACGATTCATGTGTCTGTACTGTGTTAAACTTTATGCTTGTAAGACGGCGGTCAAAAAAGAAAAAAGTTCTTGATTCAATGTAGATGCCCTCATTATGGGATCCTGACATTAAACAAAACCAGCTTGCCAGGCTTCTTGTGAAAATCCCTGCTTTTAATAGAAATCCAAAACAATGGCATGTAAAGTGAAAAGCTCTATTATGGTCCACGTAGCATCTTTAAATATCTGGATCTTCGGTGGAATCTTTCAATGACAGATGTATCTTCTGCGGGGTATCTGGTTACTAGTCTCATCTCACCAGGTTGATGTGTAAACCTATCTGGTCATTACGATGCATGGACATGAGTCAAAGAGGAGATATCAAGCCTGTGATACATCCCTGGGGTAATGTCTATTCCTGATCATCGGGAAACCTACCCAGCACTTCACTGATAACATGCTGTCTCACCAAACTCCACCAAGCGCCTTTCATTACCTCGCTATGATTGACTGCCTGTGATGGCACAGTCAGGATTAAAAATTAAAGTGGAACTAGACCTCACTTTGAAAAAAATAAATCTACATATTTTAATGAAAGCCGCTCCGTATCAGATGCCTCAATGCAACATAAAAGTGACCTTTATATTACTTATTTATTTCAGTCAGGACAATCTTGCGTTAAATAACCACCTTCGTTCTAATTAAAATCTCATAGATTTCAAGAAACATTGAACCCAACAATGGGTAAAGAAAAATAAGCAGAGTAAAATAGTTTGAGCACAGCCTTATCCTTTGCAGCATCCCGGTGCCACCTGCTGTAAAACAAACAATAAAATAATAAATCTATGCAACGTGTTCATCCCGGTGGACAAAAAACATTAGGCAGAGGAGCATCGCATACTCCCCCTCCAGGCGAGGCTGGGAGTGAGGTGGTGGTGGTTAGGGAGGAGGTGGTAATTCAAAAGCATGGCAAGACCGAGTTTGCAAAATAGGTTTGTATACCTTATAGGTTAATTGGAACAGCTGGTAATAGGCTTATAGATTAAGCAATCAATGTACCAGGCACTTGTACTATAGATTTCCTGCCTGAAAACCTTGCAAGCTTTAATCAAAACAAGACTAAATACACTCCCACGCACGCGTCTATTTAGAAGGCAGATGGTTTCAACAATACAGGTCCTATATAGTTGGTAAAGACTCCATGGCGACCCCATACATTATGGAAATGAACGAGGAAGAGCTCATGTTTGTAGCCCCGGGTCATGAGATAATACCAAGATTCATCACCGAGGAAACCATAGCAACAACAACAACAAAAAATACATCTTGCATGTGTATTGCATTTTAACTGTCACTTAAGAAAGACACTGACATGGAAACATCTGCAGCGTTATTCTGCAAGCGTTGTGTTGCTTTCACAACTTCTATAGCAAACCTGATCCTTTCTCATGGTTCTAACCTTGCTCTTAGCATGATGGATTCCAACTGGGATTGTCCACTTTAATAGAAGGCAATGACTGTATACTGTATAACATCCACCACACCCTGACACTACACCTAACCCTAACCCTAACCCTGGCATCTTACCGCTAAAAGAAATTCTTGTTTCTGTTGTAAATACCAACCCTCTTATACAAAGTAGAAAAAATCATTTGAGCTGCTAGATTCAAATATTACCAGTAGGGCCATGAAATGCGTCACCTGCTGCTGTGTGAACAGAGCAACGCATGGGTGTGAAATAAGAATCCTAGGTACTGTACCTCTCCATCCAGATTGCTCTCAGCTGCAGGCTGTGGTCCGGGCCCTTCCTCTGTCATGGTACCTGGCAATTAATAACTTTGTCCTCCCTCAAAAGTGACACAGCCACTATTGGATCTGCAGGATGAAGCATAAAATTGTATTTTTCACACTTTTCTGTACCCCTATATACACAATTTCCACCCAAACCAACGGTAACACCTTAGATTTATATATATATATATATATATATATATATATATATATATATATATATATATATATATATATATATATATATACAGTACTGTGCAAAAGTTTTAGGCAGGTGTGGAAAAATGCTGTAAAGTAAGAATGCTTTCAAAAATAGACATGTTAATAGATTATATTTATCAATTAACTAAATGCAAAGTGAGTGAACAGAAGAAAAATCTAAATCAAATCCATATTTGGTGTGACCACCCTTTGCCTTCAAAACAGCATCAATTCTTCTAGGTACACTTGCACAAAGTCAGGGATTTTGTAGGCATATAGTCAGGTGTATGATTAAACAATTATACCAAACAGGTGCTAATGATCATCAATTCAATATGTAGGTTGAAACACAATCATTAACTGAAACAGAAACAGCTGTGTAGGAGGAATAAAACTGGGTGAGGAACAGCCAAACTCAGCTAACAAGATGAGGTTGCTGAAGACAGTTTACTGTCAAAAGTCATACACCATGGCAAGACTGAGCACAGCAACAAGACACAAGGTAGTTATACTGCATCAGCAAGGTCTCTCCCAGGCAGAAATTTCAAGGCAGACAGGGGTTTCCAGATGTGCTATCCAAGCTCTTTTGAAGAAGCACAAAGAAACGGGCAACGTTGAGGACCGTGAGACGCAGTGGTCGGCCAAGGAAACTTACTGCAGCAGATGAAAGACACATCATGCTTACTTCCCTTCGCAATCGGAAGATGTCCAGCAGTGCCATCAGCTCAGAATTGGCAGAAAACAGTGGGACCCTGGTACACCCATCTACTGTCCGGAGAAGTCTGGTCAGAAGTGGCCTTCATGGAAGACTTGCGGCCAAATAGCCATACCTCCGACGTGGAAACAAGGCCAGCGACTCAACTATGCACCGAAAACACAGGAATTGGGGTGCAGAAAAATGGCAGCAGGTGCTCTGGACTGATGAGTCAAAATTTGAAATATTTGGCTGTAGCAGAAGGCAGTTTGTTCGCCGAAGGGCTGGAGAGCGTCTGCGAATGAGTGTCTGCAGGCAACAGTGAAGCATGGTGGAGGTTCCTTGCAAGTTTGGGGCTGCATTTCTGCAAATGGAGTTGGGGATTTGGTCAGAATTAATGGTCTCCTCAATGCTGAGAAGTACAGGCAGATGCTTATCCATCATGCAATACCATCAGGGAGGCATCTGATTGGCCCCAAATTTATTCTGCAGCATGACAACGACCCCAAACATACAGCGAAAGTCATTAAGAACTATCTTCAGCGTAAAGAAGAACAAGGAGTCCTGGAAGTGATGGTATGGCCCCCACAGAGCCCTGATCTCAACATCATCGAAGTCTGTCTGGGATTACATGAAGAGAGAGAAGCAACTGAGGCTGCCTAAATCCACAGAAGAACTGTGGTTAGTTCTCCACGATGTTTGGGCCAACCTACCTGCCGAGTTCCTTCAAAAACTGTGTGCAAGTGTACCTAGAAGAATTGATGCTTGATGCTGTTTTGAAGGCAAAGGGTGGTCACACCAAATATGGATTTGATTTAGATTTTTCTTCTGTTCACTCACTTTGCATTTAGTTAATTGATAAATATAATCTATTAACATGTCTATTTTTGAAAGCATTCTTACTTTACAGCATTTTTTCACACCTGCCTAAAACTTTTGCACAGTACTGTATATATATATATATATATATATATATATATATATATATAGCAACGCCTTTATATATGTTTTATAAATGGATCTTCTTTTTAAAGTTCAAAACAGTCTTTTCTTGTGTGTGTGCATGTGTGTGTGCATGTGTGTGTACATGTGTGCGCATGTGTGTGCATGTGTTATTTGTGACCTCTCTGACTCAGACACCGCATCCTATCTGCTGTAACATTAGATTGGAGTACAACCCTTATCTGTGTGCAGTACCTCGTACACACAGACCCTTCCTGAACCACTGCAGCACAAGCTGCACCTCATTACAGCATCCACACAAACACAGCTTCAGAGGAAATGTGCTTCATTCCCCATCACACCAAGTTTCAAGTGTCTAAAGCTCAGAGGGCATCTACTGTAGAATAACTATGGCTCCATTACGAACGTGATAGGCTTGGCCAGTGACTGTGTTTTTAATGGGATTTCAACAACAGTAAAAAATAGTATTTCGCTTGGGTTTGGTTGTAATCTACGGTGACACACATTCCTTCTATCTGTGCTTGTTCCTAATTAGCTCCGGTGATCTCTCAGCACAGATCCTGTAGGACGCCTATCGAAACTAAAATAGAATTACTTGGCATCTGTAACTGTTACATATAGTAAGATTCTCTTATTTATATACAAATGTAGTATGTGCATGGTGTCTGTTATAGGAAACACAGAAGGAGCTGCGAAATATTCAAAGTGTGTTTGCAGCTTTGTACAGACACACAATAAAATTAATATACAGTCTGATTTTTCAAGCAACTTAAAATAAATATAAAGTCACTATGAACACAACATAATAAAACTGTGCACTACTGCATACACATTTCATTTATGTGAAATTTGCTGCAGAACAGAATGATTAAAAGAAGCTAACGAAATGTATGGCCCCGAATATCACTGTGTCTGTGAAATGCTGTTGCCTGGCATGCTCTCAGACTGCTGTGAAATCATTTGTCACCGTGCTTCTTTGAAATGCATGCATTAGGTTCACAGAATACAGCATTTCCTTTATGTACTGTGAATAACACTGTCAGGAACAGAGTCCCTGTGTGGAATGATCTTATAGTGACTGCAGGTGTCTCGAGATCCCTCAGACAAAGCTCACTGAGGACACCTAGTGAGGAGAAGTAGCAAGTGCACATCTGGCATACATTAGAACCACACAATATGGACTAGAGATCCATCCAACAACAGAACAAGTCTAGAAAAGCAACATGTGGTCTAAACAGCACAGGCAGGGATAGTTCTTGCTGTTTTTCAAAACCGATTTTGATTAACTAAATCAGGTTTGCAGTGAACTAAAAAAAAAAAAAAAAAAAAATCTATTTTGTTAAATAGAGAGTTAAACGTTTATAGACAGTCCTTAAACACTGGAAGTATTCCTAAAAAACCACTTTCCCTGGACTGGCTGCCAAAGATGCTGTTGATAATCTGCTGTTGGTTTATAAATACAATTTGAAGCTCTAACAGATAGAAACTCAATCAACACCCCAAGCAAATTGTCACGCTGTCCCATCCCTAACTCAACCACGCTAAAACTATAATTTTGCAGCTGGGTTTACCTGCATAGCAAAGATAATTCACTAAATATCTAGTTTAAATATCTTATCAGCCATACCTGTGTGTGTGTGTCTAATTCACACAGGGCTTCTGTGTCCACACTCAGACACACAGTCCCACTGCCGTGGCTCCACTGTCCAGTAAGTCTTGCATTATTGAAAGCAAAACTTATATGAATGTTTTCATAAACATTATTATAGGTGAAACTGTGAAAAAATAACTTATAATCCTGTCTTAAAAGAACCGAGAACATTTTTACAATGTTGATTTAATTTAACAAAAGGAGAAAAAAAACAGTGCTTAGTTTGGTGACTAAGCCCCAAAGGATCAAGGATTCGATTATGCTTGTGTCTTTGTGTTCCTAAAACTTCATCCCTAGCTGTAGATGCAGGTGCAGTTTCATGGTACAAAGACTGTAACCTTAACCCAACAAAATATGCTTTCCTCCACAAGATAATAATTTGTAAAGCATCCTCCATTCGTCTCTGCTGAGCTGACAGAAATCAGAGCGAATCACACAAGGCCAGGCAGTCAGTGTTGCATTGATTTGAAGTTTAGATAAATACATAAATAAATACAGCAAAACAGCAGGTGAATGCTTAGATGCTCAGGTAAGGTAAGGTACTAGTATATACATAAATATGCTGTTGTGCAGAAGACATTTTTTTAATGCTTTTCCTTGCTTACCTTCAGCAATCCTTCTAATTCCACAGGCATCATGCAGCTCATCATAACCAGTGTAAGAGCAACCTCACAGATCAGCAAGCCCTGAGCTGCATCAGTAGACTGCTCCAACAGCCAGCCCTCCCTGCTCCACACTCAAACCCTCTGATTGCGCACCACAGTGTGCAACCTCACAGATCAGCAAGCCCTGAGCTGCATCAGTAGACTGCTCCAACAGCCAGCCCTGCCTGCTCCACACTCAAACCCTCTGATTGCACACCACAGTAAATGCAGCTCCAAAGTGTTGTGTCTGGGTTCCTAACAACTGTTGCTTCTCACATGACAGACTGAGTAATCCCTCCACTCTACATGCTGCTGCATTGTCTGTGACATCACAGCCACCCAGACCTCAACTAAATGAGAATCCCACACACAAAACTCATACACTATATTATATATATATATAGAACATCATTTATTTAACTAATTAATGGTTGCTAGGGAAACATCCCCATCCCCTAGAGACAAATGAAGTCATTGTTTGCAGAGTTAACGCTGTCTGCCCTTTCTTATTTATTATTTTCTGTAAAAGCAAACGAATACATGAAAGACCCCTTTCGCTTTCCTGTTGTCATCATTCTGTTTTGCCGGCTCACAATTGCACCAACTCCTACTCAATGCCACCTGTCACTAAATGTACATAGCAGAAGCCAGGTTCATTTTCCCGCACCACTCCCCGATGGAAATCACTTCATAATGCCCCTCCAGCCCATTCTTTCCTACTGTGTACAGTGTATTAGGAAGCCTCTTGTATTCCAAGAGACATATCAGCATAACCCAGGGACTTCAAGGAATAATTCATTGATAAATTAGGCTCTGGACTGCAGTGGCTGGTTTCACAAACCCTGATCTGCACTAATTTGCACCAAAATTGTCAACGCAGTCAGGTGGGGGTCTATGTCAAATATCAGAACACTGGCAGACAATCTAAACACTGCCCCCTTCATTTCACTGTATGTATTGATGTTAATAAGCAGATCCATGGGGTCATTTTAGCTTGTTACAATAATTACAGCACAACAAACAAGACCTTTAG
Source organism: Acipenser oxyrinchus oxyrinchus (assembly GCA_030684275.1). Classification (NCBI taxonomy): domain Eukaryota; kingdom Metazoa; phylum Chordata; class Actinopteri; order Acipenseriformes; family Acipenseridae; genus Acipenser; species Acipenser oxyrinchus. Next base: position 32,549,745 of record CM060262.1, on the reverse strand, counting down.
AATCTAAGGTAAACAATAACACCTGAAAGGGATAGAGACCCCTACAAGACTGAGTAGTTTGTGTTTGTTTTACAGACCTCAATTTACTGTACTGGTATATATAGTACAGGATAATCTTCCTTTATTTACACATTTCCTATTTACCACATAGCAGCACGACCACTTTACTGGACTCGTGGAACATCGGTAATATAATATAGAGGAAATTTTATTTTACATTTCTAGTCATTACAAAGCTTGTATTGCTGAAGCCAATTCTGAGTCATGTTTTAAGAGTGTCTTTAAAACAGTTACAGTAGCCACATACCCACAGTACATTCATGACATGCATTCACTATCAACCGCTTAATAATTACTTTAAACAAGCAAAGGGCTTCTTGAATAAAATGCACTTTACTTCTCAACTCGTCAAATGCAGCACAACGAATCTGCTTCACCAGTGAAGGCCCAGCTCCCCTCTTGCAAAGCCGAATGGAGCAAGCATCAGGTATCATTCCAACTGATAGTACGAACACTGCAGCTGCCAAAAACAGACAAAGCACCTTACCTTCTTCCACTGTGACTCGCTCGCGCTCCAGCATGACTGCCTACATCACTGCATTATTCCAAACCAGTCCTCTCTATTCGCTCCTCTAACCTGTTCCTGGGCTCAGTACAACAAGGTTAGTGTCTGAGAGCTGAGCATTTTCTCAACGCTGGTGCCTGAGAAACCATCCTTGTTTGGTGTTGTAACGCCCCGGTGCCTCCCAATGCATATTTCATGATGGCTATTATACGTCTTTTCATTCCTGAATGGAGGCAGAGGTTCTACTCTTTCTTGTAAAGGAGCACCAAACACCAGCAATTACCGTGCTGGAGAGGAAGTTAGGAGCTGTTAAATATGCGGTGCGCCGTGACTAGTACCTTAGCACAGTCTAGTACAATGTGCAGCGGAGATACCAGAACAGAAAAAGATCTCAACTGAGTCATGTGACACAGCACTTTTTCCACGCAGTAGGCACTCCTGGTGTTAAATACTGCAGTTTTTAAAAATGTGCACAATGTACCGGTTTAGGATTTCGGCTAGATTTCTAGAAAGACAACGTTGTTGCCGCTATTAATGACAACACAGAAAAAGGGTTAATAACACTAACAGACAGTCACCTTTCAAACAAAAATGGGGTTCCATAGTAAGTTCACATTTTAATTTCTTTATCCAAGTTACTACGATTGAATTCCGTATTTTCCCAGATCAACAAAACAACATACAGTGTATAGTGCAGATCTTTTATTTCAAGCGTAACATTCATGTTTGCACGATGCTCTATTTGTATCCGATTGATGGGTCTGTTTTGCCTTAACTGGGCACTTTAAATATCTTTTACTAGGGGCCACTTTGCCCGGAACTTTAAAAGAGGCTGATAATTGGATTAAGATCTGGTGTTAGGGAAAAACAAGCGAAGGACACCCATTCAACACCTTGTAGACTTCATTTTTAATTATCATGCATCTGCCTTTATGCAGATTTGCTTATTGTGAACTTTCATCATGCAATCATGAGTGTTTTTTTTTGTTTTTACATGATTGAGCTATGATCTGTTTCGGGGAATGCAAATTACAAACAGTTTATTAGCTTTGATCAAAATCAAACAAGATACAGTGTCATCCTGTGTATGTGTATATCTGACTGGATTACAAATAAAAAAATCAATCTAGTTCAAATGAACAAAGTTGGCAACAAGTCCGGACTGTGGCAGGGCTGGGGTAAACTGGTGAGATTGCAGCTGATGCACAGATATGAGTGCAATGCTAGAACAGGGAGCGGCACCTTCGAAAAACCCATTGTCTTTGTATTGCTCTTTTCTTCGTTTGGTACACAGAATATGGAGCTGCTAACTATGGTTTATGATAAAGTGTGTTTCTGTTTTGGTAGAACTCTTTTTTGTGTTACTGAATCTTTCTGGAGACAGGTCTTCACAGTGGTCTCTTTTCTACCCCCAGTAGGATTGGATCAGGCTGCTTGGTGATGGCCAAAGATGACTTAAATGGTTATTTCTTCACAATCTGGATGACATCTTCGTGCTCCATAATGTGTGTCAACCCCACTCTCTGAGGACTGTACTTGGTACTTGTTCCCTTTGAAAAAAAAAAAATAATGATTAGGAATTTTATCCTCATTGGGTTTCTTTATTTTTATTTTATTGGTTGCATTGTATTGCAAGTATTTTACTTACCCACACAAGAGCATACTTAAACTGGCTCGCTAAAGTTCTGTGAACTGCATGGCACTAAGAAAAAGAAAAACAATATTAAAAAAAGAAAAGGATCAGACAACCTTCAACTGGACTAGCAATGTCATAGTTACAACATGGACCATACTTATGCAAGGAAAGAGTTCATGGATTGATTAGAAGTACTTAACTTTTGATTATTGGAAACTTGTTCAATTCTTCTTAAATGCTTCCTCACACACAAATACATAAATCATTTGGTTTCCTTACACATACTGTTCCTAACTAGGACATATACTACTTTCTGTAGTACACACCCATTATGCACTTTCAATTAATAAAGCAAAGCACTTATAAATATCCTAACTAAACAATAATAAGCTTAGAGAATTAAGAGAGCAACGTACCACATGCTCTACAGAAGCTCCTCGCCTCATGATTATACCATCGGCAAAGTCTGGCCTCTCTGTAAAAGGAAGGTTAACGGGATTACAATTACAATGCGGCAGCAATCATTTACAATTATAATTATACTAAAAAGTAAAAAACAACTACACACCTTAACATGCTTACTCTATTCTAAATAACCAAGCAATAATCACAGGTACAAACACAGAAACAGCCTACACAACTTAGTTTTTTAAACGAATGGGGTCACTAAAAGATTCAAGAATGATGGAATGACAAAGAAATGCGTAACTGAACTGTAATCGATCAACGATATGGTGTAATTACAAATCCAATTGTGCAGGTGTGCAAAGGTTAAACTACAATTCCATTGTAATTGCAATGCATTATGAACTGCACAATTACAACTGGAATTGATCCCAGGTCTGCTTTGCACAGCAGCAAAGGCTCTAAATCAGAATGGCTGTGTGACCTTGGCTTTCATACTTCTGTCACACCTAGAGCTGGCTTGCTTTCATGTAAACAGCCACAAGAACAAACAATACATCTGTACCTCCCCTCTTCTTTGTGTAGATACAGATGAGAGCCAGGTATTCCCAGAGTCTCTCAAGCAAGTAATCCAGGTTCAATTTCATCCCACAACTACAAAAAGAACAAAGAATGCCGGGCTTGAAAAAGTCACATCAGAGGTTAAGGATGAAGTGACAGGTCAAACGGACATCCTACAGGATTTTAATTACTCCAGATAGGTCATTAGCACCTTTAACCTCACACTGGCGTAAACATTTGCTGTATAATTTTTACTGGGTATGAAATATCGAAGGAATTTTAACTAACTTATTTTTGCTGTCGTCCAGATTTACTTTGTATACCATTTTCTGTTTCAATCATCATATCCTGGTGGCACTTTAAAAATGTTAAAGCCTCACTCTGAGGGGTTCAATAAAAAAAAATACCTGATGACTACGCTGTGTGGTCTCCTGGCCAGACGATCAACTTCCTCCATGGAGATCTGATCTATTTTATTATAAACCTAGAAAAAGGTCAAACATTTCATTCCCAGACCATTTTTATTTACAGAACAGATTATGACAATCACCACACTCTGTAGATGCCATAAGGAATTAACAAACGGTTACAAAAGGTTGAATATATAATTTGCATGAAAAACCCAGGTTGTAAAAACCCAGGTTGTACTTCGGGGTACTGTACTTACGTAAACGCAGTTCATGTAAACTCTGTTTCCAACGATCACATCAATGAACTCATCTGGAGTGCTGTCTTCCCTGAACAAAACCTCGGCATTGAAGATTTCTGCAGTGATGACTTAAGGAAGACCCTGTACACTGCTGTGATGGAAAGGACTGCTATTGGCTTCCAGTACAGTACATTACCACAGATACCTGTGGATATAATACAAGGTCACGTTGCTGCTTTAATAAAGGATACTGTACTCGTGCAGAATGAGCTGAACTAACTTCTCAGAGCAATGCGTGAGGGGAACAGTTGAGTTATAGGACAGTCCTCCACCCTTCTTAGGCTAAAAACAGACAAGAAAAAAAAGGCATGTTTATTTATTTTTTAATTTTTTAAAAACAGGATAGGGGGTTACAGCTGATCAGATGTGAGAGATATATTTACAGAAATGCATGAAATGAAGGAAGTTTATTAAAACCTTTGCTAAAAAGAAGCTTTACCTTGAAGTAGATGTTGGGCTTGGACACGTTGAGTCTAATCCCAACAGATTCCAACTCTTTCTCCAACAGAACCCTGCATTAAAAGAAAGAGATAGAAAACATATATAAAATGAACCAGCTGCCTCAAATCACTGTTAGGACAGCTTTAAAACAATCTGCTGCTGTAACCTGTATCAGGTGTATAAAGCTGGGAAGGCAAGTAGGGAAATAGTATCTTCCGTTTCCTGTTGTGTTTGATCAATCAATCAATCTTTATTTTATATAGCACCTTTCACAGTGGACCGCCATCACAAAGAGCTTTTAACGTTATGGCGATCCAACCTATTTTAATACCAACCTCTGGACATCTCCCTTCGTGGCATCCAACATCATAATGACTACATCTGCAGTTCTGGCCACAGCGATAACCTGTCTACCGCGACCCTTTCCTACAGGAGAGACAAACAAACAACAATCAGCATCATGGCTCACCTGGTTATTAAAACACACACCACCAGCTAAGCACCAAGACCGAGATACCTACTACCAACCCTAACGCCACACAAAAAAGCAGATTCATTCTGTAGGACAGCATACCTTGGGAAGCTCCTTCTATGATACCAGGCAAATCCAACAGCTGAATGTTGGCACCTTTGTACTGATGACAAGAAAAAGACAAACGTTATGTGCGGTTTTACAACTACAGCAACTGAAAGATACAAGGCAGGGTGCATGCGCACTGCGGCTTGCACACATATCATACCTCGATTACACCAGGGATACAGGTCAACGTGGTGAATTCATACGAAGCTGCTTCACTGGCAGTGGACGTCATTAAACTCAAGAATGTGGACTGTGAAAGAAAAACACAAAGAGCCCTGAGAATATATAACATTGTCAGCGGTTTGCTGTAACAGAATTTCAAAATGCGATAATGACATTTTAACTTTCATTGGAAACCAAGTGATCGTTTATGATTGTAAGTGATATCTGACTGTGTTAAAAGTACTGAAGATCACCTGTAAAAGGACCCATACATTTTCTCTTGCTTAATAAATAACTAACCTGTCTTTAGAATGCCTGTTGTAAATCTCAGCAGTAAATGACTCATGTGCAAAGTAACTGCAGAATCCCTTACCTTACCCACAGAGGGAAAACCAATAAGTGCCACTCTGGCATCTCCAGATTTCATCACATCGAAGCCCTCCCCTTTAGCCCCAGCTGATCTTGAAGGCTCCAACAGCTGCGCTCTGTACTTGGCTAGCTTTGCCTTCAGCAAGCCCAGATGGTATTCAGTGGCTGCAAAATAGATATGTTTTACAGTCACATATTTGTATAAAACCAGCAATCAGGGTTAGGGTCAGTTCCGTTTCCCTTTTAATCCATTCCAACACATCACTGATCAAAATTGCAATTAGCAGTTTTCTGTTAAAATGAGCTTCTCACAGATTACTAATTACTTCAATTTTAGTCACTGTTTGTTACCGATTAATTGGCTTCAAATGAAAGCAGTTGAACAATCACAACAATTATTATGCCTCCAAAATATCAACCCTTCGAAGGAATTGATTTATACAGTGTTGCTAGTAATATGGACTGATAGTTTCAGTGACCATGACAAGTGTTTTTTTTTCTTCTTCCAAGTACCGACAAGTAGAATTTAACATAGCAAGGCCTTTTGATTGTCCCACGTTTCGCATATGATTTATACGGAAGGTTTTTTTTTGTTTCAGCCACTTAGCAGCAGTACAATTGTTGTTTTTTTTTTTTTAGTTTTACTAACTTGCTGTAGATGTTACTATAAGCGTAAAACATTCCGTCACTTGTGATTTCTTATATAAACTGTATCTTGTTACCTTTATTTTTCTGTGTCCGGGAGATTTCTTTCTCGATTTCAGAAATCTTCTCAAGGATCCCCATGTCGCACTCTTATGAATTCAGAGATTAAGTAATAAATACAATTGTAATTTTAGTGTCGTGGCAGCTGAAGAAGTATATTAATCTTTATAGAAGCAACCGAATGAACACGTTTACATGCTAAGTGCACACTACTGCGTTGGTTTTTATTATTTAAATCAAACGTTTAATTAAAACAATTTTTTTATCTGCACATTTGCAGCCCCCATGCACCCGCAAGCAAGCTGACATTAGTCACCGGAACTTGGTGCAACTATCAAAAATTCCGGAGTGGGACCAAAACGATAAAAGTGTATTTGGTTGCAGCTTAGGTTCCGAGTTTGCAGCACGATCTAAGTACATTTGATTGCCGGCATTGTGTACAGAATCTTTATAATACTGCCTTATCTTTGTGAAAATATTTTTAGTTTTGCTGACATCAGCCCTGCTTACTAAAGCGAAATCCTGTGTAATTGTAAATTCCTGACATCATTCAAAACACAACAATGCCTGGGGTCAAACTATCAGACCATTATATGTATTATTATTATTATTATTATTATTATTATTATTATTATTATTATTATTATTATTATTATTTGTTTATTTAGCAGACGCCTTTATCCAAGGCGACTTCAATACACACCATGAACAATTCACATGTACAGTCTTATATGATTCTTGTCTCATGTGATTCTTATAATACCACATCCCCGCTGCTAGATTCTACAGTAAGATGGTGAGATGTTGCTGTTGATCAGAGATCCAGTGGGATGGAAGTGGTCTAACCCTTGCAGGACAAGTTTTTTTTTTCACGATGATGTATAACACAGCATCTGTCTATCAAGTTGTTTCTTGTATATGTGAGAGAAAAGTTCATGAAGTGGTGATGAAACTTGCAAATGATATTATTTGGTGCAAGTTCTTGAGGTTACAGGTGTCAGAATCTATGACAGGCTGTGAGTTCAGGTTTGTGATTGGTTAGGCTAATGAAAAGCACAGCTTGGGAATTGGTTGCCTGGATTTAAAGAATTATCATCAATCAGCAGAACCCATAGAGAACTCCAATGGAATGTTCCATTCCTTAAAAAATTACGCTGGCTCATGAAGCACATAGGAACACACATAAATAGAAATGCTTTATGTGGCGCTCACAAGACAAATGATCTCAAGCTGTCGTCATAACAAATTTTATAAAGAGCCACTGCAAAAAAATAAACCACTGAATAAAAAGTTTAAATATTAAAAGCCATTTTAAAAATGTACAAACGACAACCGTCTCCTTTATCATTTATTTAAACATACAGAGGCAAATATATTTACATAAAATAATACACTTCTTGCTTTGTACATTCAATGGAAGCTGCTGGAGACTATTGCTGTTCTCCAGCAGTACAAGGTTTTGAAGTGATCCTCAACGCGTTCCTTTCCTTGCTGTCGATTCCTCCTCCCCACCTTCACCTTCCTCAGGTTTCAATGGACCTCTGCAAGCTGAGGTGAAGAAAGAAATAGGAGATAAATAGATTGTTTCCCCTAGCTTTGTTTTATTTGCCTCTCCTTTTGATGGCATTGTTACACCGCCCACAGTGCCACCACCTGGCCAAACATTGTAATTGTGGTTTCTCTTAAAACCATACATTAAAATACAATGCCAACTGGTGGCAATGATAATGGCCTTAAAGGGAATGAAAAAAACACCTTCGAATGAAGCTTTTCTTGTAATGTCTATTCCAGGCAGTTTGTGCGGTATAGAGTTTCTATAGCGGCAGCTGATTCACTTTGCTTTGATCAGCGTCTTGCACTACAGGAAGTACCAGCAGTCTGATTTTCAACAGAAACACAATCAATACCCATGTATCTATTACTTATCTTTTTAATCACACATCTTCACATGGAATTTGATCACGGCCGTTATTTGTATCACTTAACTTTTTTAACGCCTGATACATTGCAGCCAAAGCCATTACCAAAGCATCTCGTAACCTAACTAATCTATTTCTCCGTTTTTGTGTCTGGTGCGTGTACGCTAACTGGGATCGGTGCACCGCGCACCAATTTCACATGCTTGTCCTGCGCAGCGCTGGTCCATCAGGTTTAGTAATAGAAAGCGCAGTGATCGATGGAAATGGCGTCACTTTGTACGGTTGTTGTTTTTACACCGATACAACACACGGCTCATCATGTTAGTTAGAAGATTCGTGTTATAAACACTGGGTGCATGGCTGTAAGATCAATTTGAACACCGATCAGTTCAGTTCGATACTGTAACCTGTTTGCGTGCGGATGATGAGGGGATTGATTAGTCTTCTCTTTGGGGTGAAAGTGCAGAGTTCAGACTCCCATCTCTCACTGTGGTCCTTCAGCGAGATCTGTACCGGAGTAGAAAGGAGGGAGATTTGTTTTGTTCTCTCTCTCTCTTTTTTTTTTAATTGCGTATCTGTTGTATAATTTTGTTTCCTTTTTAAGTTGTGCGCCCTGTGGCATAGAGCGAAGATGCAGGACCTGCTTGCTACTGTTGATCATATTAAATTCGATCTGGAGATTGCTGTGGAGCAGCAGTTGGGAGCACAGCCTCTGCCGTTTCCTGGCATGGACAGTGAGTTAAATAAATAAATAAATAAATAAAAAACAACAGCACACGGCACAGCAATCTGCACATACTACAGATGTACACGAATACTGCAAGGATCGTATTCAAGCGAGTACAGTACGCGCTCAAACACAGCTGAACAATAAAACATATTTCAATTAGCTTGTGTAGTTGGCGGTGAAGCACCTATGTAAATTCTAATAAAACTATGGATGGACTAGTCTCCGTTTCATTAATTGTTTAAAACGAGGAGTGGGGTGTTTAAACAAACGCTAAACTGTGGTAACTCGAGGTCCAGTTTTGGTACCACACATACGGTAGGAATAGGAACACATTGGTTAACATTACAGCTTGGAAAAATAAATAAATAAATAAATATGTATATTAAACACGCATCACATCTATTTATTGTTGTTGATTTAATACTTTGATTTAAAAAAAACAGAACGGTACTGAAATCATTTCCATTATGTTATATTGTAGTATGTGTTATCCCCTCCTGCAAGTCTAATTTATCATTTGTTTCTTCAGAATCTGGGGCCGCTGTGTGTGAATTCTTCCTGAAAGCGGCCTGTATAAAAGGTAAATTGAACCTATCGGTACCTATATGTGTAAATCTACACACGCGTACACACTCTAAAATGCCCCGAAAAAGCACTTGTGACAGTTAATAGTAATGTGTTTTGCTCTATCAATATGCTGTGTGGTTCACCAGCACAACACAGACCACCTGTTACCAGTCAAGAACGATCTGTTTACATTGAGCAAAGATATTGTTAGCTGTACCATTCTCTATACTGTAGACATGCATTTGCTATTTTCATGAAATTCGATTTTAAACTCCCAATCATATCGTCTGTATCAATACTGGCCGACATGAATAGCATTCTTTTGTCAGGCATTTCTACTGCTGTGTCTTGGGGTTGAAACGTGTGTCATATAATTAGACCAGTTGCTGTTAATGTCTTCATTTTTATTATGCGATGAAGAGTATAGTTTTTTTTTTTTTTGGGGGGGGGGGGTTGTAAATAGAGGTTGTAGGTTATACTCTGTATAAACGAGGGCTTGCTGTGTTTGTGTGGTTTCGTTTTTCTGCTAACCCTATCCCCTCTTGTCCTGGTTGTTTGAAGGAGGCATGTGTCCATTCCGCCACATCAGTGGAGAGAAGACGGTGGTGTGTAAGCACTGGCTGAGGGGGCTGTGTAAGAAAGGAGACCAGTGCGAGTTTCTACACGAGTATGATATGACCAAAATGCCAGAGTGTTACTTCTACTCCAAGTTTGGTAAGTCTGCCTCCTAGGGTTCAGCACTCTTAGCCAGCAGTGTCCCACCTGCATAGCTTAGGTACAGAGGAAGAAGTACTGTAGATTGGTACTTGCAACCACAATTGAGTTTGATAAGGTGATTATTAACGGTTTCTGTATGTGCAGGGATGGAATTGCATAGCAGTTTGATCCAGTCCTAGTTTTACTAGGAGTTTTAATAAAACACACCTGAGCTTGTTACTTATACACTGGCCCAAATCACGCTCATAGTAAAACCTGGAATGGCAAATTGCTTTGCAATAGGAGTCTTATTTTCACCCCTGACATGCCCTGCATGTTACTGTGTTTAGACTAACCACTTCCCCCGTTACTGGCCATTGCAGCTCTTTCATAGTTGATTGCTTAATACACCTGGCCAGGGATGACCTTGATCCATGTAGTGTCTCAAAGCTGTGCAGTGCATCACTCAGCTGGATGTTAAAGCCCTTGATTGTGGTGTTCTGCTTTTCACAGGAGAGTGCAGTAATAAGGAGTGTCCCTTCTTGCACATTGACCCCGAGTCAAAAATCAAAGACTGCCCGTGGTATGACCGAGGATTCTGTAAACATGGTACGAGACTAATTACTATCTAGTGTGGCTGTACTGCCTTGACGAGCAGTTAAGTTGCTCAGCAGTAATTGTGGTTCTGCCTATAGAAGGCTCTGCTGTGATTGTGGTGTTGCTGTGCTTGGAATCTCCCCAGGTCCCCTGTGCAGACACAGGCACTCTCGAAGATATATCTGCGTCAATTACCTGGTCGGGTTCTGTCCTGAAGGGCCCTCCTGTAAACATGTGCAGTAAGTACAAAGTTTTGTAACATGTACAGCAAAACTGAATAGAAATTCCAGTTAACTAGCTAAAGCTTAGCAGATAGTCAGAAAAACTATAACAGTGAGTAAATGTATCCCTTATCATCTGTCTAGTCCTCGCTTTGAGTTGCCAATGGGAACAACAGAACAACCGCCGTTACCTCAGCAACCGGCGATGCAGCAGAAAGCACGGAACCTTCAGAATGTAAGTAGAACTTTCTCAAGGAATTACCTGGTGTGATCCTGGCATTCTGTTCACATCAAGGAAGGAGGCAGCAGCGAGTGAAGCAGGACTGAAGTTGAGTAATGAACTGGTCCATGGCAGTTGTACAGGGATGCCTTATGCAATGCAATTCACTTGGATACTTTCAACCTTTTTTCTTTTAGTTTCAGCAGCAAAACGTTACTCCAATGATTCAGAGGTCATCGTCCTCCCTGATTCAGCTCACAAGCACCAACGCCACCTCCAACCAGCAGAGGGTGCCGCAGGGGTTTGGAGGCATGCAATACCATGGCAACAGCACAGGAAGCAGAGGGCCCAGACCCCTGGAGCAGGTCACCTGTTACAAGGTAAGCACAGTTTTATGTGTGCCCCTTGTGGTGGACTGGCTTAATGCAATGTGTCAAAGTACTGTACTATAAAGAACTATCTGTCTACACAGCCGTAATACATTTTGTGTTCCTTTCCCCCGGATTCGTCCTAACAGTGTTTTTTCATCCCTGTATAGTGCGGTGAGAAGGGGCACTACGCAAACCGATGTACCAAAGGACACCTGGCGTTCCTGAGTGGGCAGTAATTACTCCTCGCTGGCCTGTGGAACCTGAACTCTGGAAACAGTCACTGGAGCGCAACACGCTGCCCAGAAACAGTTTCTACATCGGTCCTGTTTTCAGGGGCCCCCTTTTTATTTTAAAGAGGCAGTGAACCCTTTTTAGTTTCTTGTGTCTGTCCCTGTGAGTAGTTCACAGTCAAACAGTTTTGTCACTTACAAGTTGTCCCTTTTGAAAAATACCAGATGCCTGCAGGTAGAGAACAGTAGCGGACTGTCAGGACTCTTGCTTTTTAGTTTGTAATGGTGGTGGTTGATGCAGAGTTAGTCAGAAGTCTATTAATGGTTGTGAGGAGAATGCAGACATGAGTATACCAGCTTGATTCAGTTCCATTGCCATGCACTTAGCACAGCTGCATGCATGGAGTAGAGTGGAAGCATTCTTTCAGGACTTTGGGTGACAGTAAGGATAGCAGGCAGGATCTTACATTTACTGGGATTTTTTAAAAGTTTTGCTTGGTATTTTATTATGTGCTTAGATTGTTGCAACCCCTGGGGCATCCAACCTAGAATCACATGAACTACATCAGCCAAAAAAAAAAGAAAAAACACTTTTGTGCCTTTTTACTTTAATTATTTTTCAAGACATGTGCTTCTTTTCTGTTCTGGTAATTTACAGCGTGTTAAAATAAAGCTAACCCATTAGCCACAAGGCAGACAAGCAAAACCACAGCCCAGTAAGTACATGCAGAAAAAAAGAATTGTATGGCTGCCATCTGCTCCATTTTAATATTGTTTTATTTGCATGTGCGTCTGTTTTTATTAGTTTTCTTATATATTTCAGTGTAGCACCCAGTGGCACCAGTGGCGAAATGCTGTAACTAGTTTTTGACTGGGATTTTAACTTGGCAGTGTCGCCAAGCCTGCAAAAGCATTTACAGCCAGGATCCTAACGTGACTGTTTTCTGCACTCCCTTGCTGCTCAGCCATTGGTCGTTGTCTGAACTTGTGGAAAAAGCTGGTTTGTTTTGGGGTCATAAACAAGGAGTGTGAACACAGGTGCATTTTAGTAACAATCTCAAGCTGTAATTCACAAGACAGCTACTTTTCTTATATTCTCATTGATGGTTGACAATACTATTGGAAAAGGTAACAAAAGGTGCAGGAAAGCAGAAATAATGTAATATAATAAATGTTACCCTAGTTTTCTTTATTAACCGTTTGCTTGTTTTTTTTTTTTAATTGGCATCAGATTGTTGCTTTTGTTTTTGCTGCATTTTCTGCAATGCCAGAGCATGATCTCTTCATTTTTATTCAGTTCAGTACAATAGCCTGTGTTTCCAATTGCTTGTTTGATCAGATCAGCCTAGGCTTAGTATGACCAATGGGTCTTGTAATGTAAGACTTTGATAAGACCGCCAGTTTTAAAGCACTTGCTCATTTGATGGCAAGGCTATCTGCAGACTGGTATTTGCTGTGAGCCAATACAGTAGCTCAGTCCCAAGCCTTCAACAACCTGTTTTGCTATGTTATCCGCAGTGTAAGTTATCTCAAAATGAATGAATAATAAGAAGTATTGCTCATATACCACGTAATGAGCCAAGAGTCATATGTATTATGTAATATAGAGTAATAAATTCCACAAGCTCTGTAAATGGTATACCTGAGAACTTTATATGGTGACCAACACCAAAGTGTCAGAGTGCTTTGCAGATCTGAGAAGAGGGCCGTTCAGACTTGCAGGTAAAGCATTTTTTATGTAAAGAGGTACTGGCAAAGCCAAATGTTTTTTATGGATTGATGAAGTGCTTGTTCTTTTCGTGTTTTTTAATTAAAGAATATTATTCCAAAATGAGTTACGTATTCATTTTCATTGTTAAAATAACCTGCCAAACAGGGCATTCTTCATGCCTTGTGATTTTAAAAAAAAAAAAAAAAAATGTAATTCACAAATCCATTTTACTGTAATGGCAATTCATTTTAAATTATTATTGTGATGTCACTTATAATAGCAAAACTGTTATTTGTGTGTGTTGAAGCAGTAACCTAAAATTTATTGTTATACGTTGAAGTAATTGTTTTTTTTATTTGAGTACCATAACTGTTCTCAAAGGCTTCTGTCTTACTATGTGAGTTTTATTTAAGTGTTATTAAATCCAGCAGTGCTAGATTGTGCCAGGGTTTTCCTAATCTGAATAATATAGATCGATACTTCTGATCCATTAGTTCAGTTTTTAGAGATGCATTGGGACCTTGGTGTCTTAGTTATGTAACTACCATTTGGATGTATTCTAATCAGAAAATAAGCAACTTCAAAGCACATGGTGGTGCCTCTTTCATTTTATAAACTCTGAATCATTCACTGGATTATGTTTCTAAAGCACATACAAGAGACATCATATTGCTTATTAATGCATTTCAGTTTTGTAAACACACACACACAGCGTATTCAATGATATACTTTTATTTTGTTTCTTGGTCACACATTTTTCCTCGTACACCATGACAACACAGAACACTAACAAGCCAAGGTGTTTATACTGCTGTAGCCAAGGTGAACAGCTTCAAAACCAGTGGAATTACTTGAAATCCAGTGCTTTAGTGGTACTTCCTCCAGCGGTCATGTTCTTTAAGAAATGGAAAAAACATTATGAATCAATTGCTTGAAATTAAATATCGTACACAGCTTTTTTTTTTTGGTAGTAGATATGATAAACAGGACAGTCAAGGTATCAAAATACACATTCTTGATCTGAGAATATATAGTGGCTATGAGAAGGTTTGCGTCGATGCTATATTTACTGTAAAACATGTTTTAATTTAGTGCAGATAGGAAGAAAAGAAACATTTTAAAATATGAACGGTCACATTACGTACAACTAAATTAATAAAAAAAGGAGAAGAGCTTACTGATATGGTCATACTCCCAGATGTAGCTCAAGACAACGTAACCTGTGAGCAGCATGGCAACACCACCGATGCCCCCCCTCTTCACATTGATGTACTTGTTGTAGAATCTGTCATGTCCTGCAGTTGCAGAAATAATTATTGGTAAAATTAGGCAACCAGCAAATTTTAACTGTTTTACCAAAAATAGAAAATGACAAAATAAAAGCCACAACTTCTAACAAGGAATGCATGTCTTTGCCAGGTATATATTTAAATTGATGAATAAGTCTGCAAGACCTTAACTCAAGTGCACCCAATGCTTTACCTCTGCGTACAGCAGACAGGATTCCATTGGGAGTGAAGTCCCGAGTAGCAGCCCAGTTTGGGAGCTCTCCCAGCTTCACATCCATGAGCCTCCTCTGTGCAATGGGCACTGCAAGGAAAAATAGGGGGAGGGCATGAAGAATCTCCACAGCACTTAAAACAATGAACAGATCCGTGGTACATTCGTATTCAGTTTGAAGATCAAATACAGTAAACGCGTTCTTTCTTGGCTCCAATTTGTTTACTATCAAAAACATGGATTACAAATATATCTAGATATTAAAAATGCGCATGAAACAAATATTTACTGTAAATTCATGCAAGTAACAAAGCTTAGTCCCGCTACAAACGAACTACTCGTTATTGTCCCTTTAAGCATTTACTGGTATGAGATCCGAGATACTGAACTGCAGTTTCGCTGAAGACTTTCTATTTCAGCACTGTAGCTCTGTTTCTTCAACGCTGTCATATAACTCTCTATGAACGTCTCTATTTGGAAAAGTCTATGCGAATTTCAAGGCATGCATATAATATAATATACAGTACACACGGGTCTTCTGGAGAATACGTACTCTGGTGCAGCAGCTACACACGGCATCTTTACTTTGATATAAATCGTTTCCCGAGTCTTTATTTTTATAATCTCGAATGCCTAAAAAGACCTTGAGACTTTGACTCCTGGAGAACGATGCGTCCCAATCGGCCTCCATTTCGAGGTTAATTCCGATTCCAGTTTTAAAAATAAAGACCTCTGCTCATATCTGCTTCTTAAAACAAAACCCACGCAGC
Organism: Acipenser oxyrinchus oxyrinchus; assembly: GCA_030684275.1. Classification (NCBI taxonomy): domain Eukaryota; kingdom Metazoa; phylum Chordata; class Actinopteri; order Acipenseriformes; family Acipenseridae; genus Acipenser; species Acipenser oxyrinchus. The sequence goes on along the minus strand of CM060262.1, from coordinate 32,534,080 downwards.
TAATCTGTGCCGCAACAAAAACGAGCACACTTGCTTTTCTACTAAGATAAACAAATATTTTCAGCAGCGAAACCCTTACCCGGTTTATCAGCCATCTTGCTTGCAGTGTGTCATTGACGCCGAACAGGATCCTGGGAGTAAGGTTAAGGGAATGTCAGAAAGGATTCTGGGAACGAGGTCTAATCGATAGGACCGTATAAAAACACCATTGAAATAAGGGCAAGTTGTATCTGAGGTTGCTACCGTTACGATAGAGCTTTTTCAATAGATATTTGACATCATTGAAATTTAAAGGCTCAGTTTCCATACAGTTCTTAAATACAGCATGACAAATGTGGCATTCATTAAGTATCACAAACCAATAGCTACCAGAATTTTAAAAAAAAAGTGTACTGAAAACGATTACTATGGCTAAAAGCACAGCAAAGTGCAGTAAATGCTATTTATATCATACACGGAGCGTGTATAACCTCTTAAAGACTTCTGTTTTCAGGTGCAAACAATACTGATGTAGGCTGCTTGTAGTTTAATAAATAACTGGCAAAGCATTGCAGTCTACTGCTGTTTTGTCTGGACACAAATTACTCTCCTGCCGCCACTGGTTGCCAGTGCAAAGATTTCCACTTACAGTTTCTCCTGTTTTCAGGACACCACAGAACATCTGTCTGCAAGGCCTGCTTTATATCCTCAATCCCCTCCATTAATGAACGCTTACTTTGTGAAGTAACTCGTGTTTCAAGCTTCACTGAACAGGTAAAACCATTTTATACACCTGTCTTCAATAGTCCTGAGAAGAACGGACTGTATGTCGTGTACCGGCTATTTCTTCAAGAGAAACTTCCAGGTGTAACCGGTAGAGGGAGATGGCAGGTTCAGACAGGCGTTAAAACCTGCAAGCAACACAATATACCGCGGGCCTCTTCCATAAAGCAATACTGTGCGAGTGGGATGTGCACTTGGGTCCTATGCGTTTAGTTGCATGTTGTTTCTTCGTGAGAACTGCCAAGTATGACAAAAGAGCACTACTACAGAAACTCCATAGCAACAAAAACCAAATACCCTACAAGCAACCCGTTTGCTCCTTCATTTATACCGTTAAAACTGCTTTATTCTTTTCAGAACATTTGCGTTAGCACGGGCTTCAAAATAAGACCCTAACCTTTATTTTTCTCTGAGTACAGTTCTTCTAACCACAAACCTGCCAACTCACATTCGCCCCAAAGCGACCCCTGAAATTCTCAAACTTGACCCCTAAACCTAACCCCCACATTCTCAATCTTCTCTCCTTCCCCTGCCCAAAGGGAACATTTCTGGTCTCATGGTTACAGCCAGGATATGAAAACTGTTTTGTGACTGTGAGCCATGAGAGAAAACTGACTTCAGAAACGTGAAAGAATAACAGATGCTGCTGGGGGTGTATCGTTGCCCGTCTGTCTCAAAGGGGGGTGCAGCAGTAAGAAATTAAAGTCATAAATCAACTTCAAATTCTCAAAAAGAGATTGAACACAAAACTTAAAACTAGTATTCCATTTAACAATGTTATGCAATATTATGCTTACATGATGTGTCTGGCTACCATATAACCAATCCTGATTTTTCACAGCAGTGTATTCACTCAATATTGATTGTTCTGGCAAGATGAATCTACAGTAATTTAGCCCCCAGCTCTAACTAGAAGCTAGATATAACAACCATTACACACGTCTTGGCTACAATGTTATACTCCCTATAATATACTTCACATGAAAGCAATAACACATGCTATGGTGTTCAAATATGGTCCTATGTCCATGCCTAGGGTTTTTTTTTTCTGTGTTATTACGTTGATAAAATGGTGCCATACCCTCCACCACTATTCCCAAAGTGAATTGGTTGTCAAGTGAATCTGGCAAAAGTTCCACGATGTGCTGGTATGGTGCTATGCATTGGAACACCTTAATTCCATCTTTTGGAAATCAGCCCCTGTTTTTGGAAATGAGTCCCGCTGGTATTTTTCCATTTTGTTTAGGCAATTGCATTATTTGTATGTCTGTGCTGTTTGTTTGGTGCCATAAGATCAATAGTGTACTTTGACCTCTGTACAGTTGCCAGTAGTATTATGTGTTTTTATAGTTATTGGTATTGATGCTTTCAAACAGTGGAGGTATATGATGATTTTATAATAGAAAAGTAAGCAAAAAGTGGAATTGTAAAAAGCATGCTGTATTTTGAATCTTATTTTTTAAGAGCACAGAAATACAGTCTTTCAGATTGAAAGCTCAGCATCTCCATGTCCATTATGACTAGCCATCTTGACTAGCTCCCTAATTGCTTCTTATCTCTCTGTTGCCATGACGGTGTCAATTTTGAGAAATGTAATTGTTCTGGAGCTACTTAATAACCTCCCCTCAGGGGAACAGAGTTGTATTCCAGAAACGCAATTAACAGAAACAGGGAAGATTTCATTTGCTAAAGCTAAATGGATATTGTATATTCTGTCTTACCTATGACATCATAATTACAGCGAATAGTACACACCCTTTATGCGGTGAAACAAAAACGTGATCAAATGTGACGTGATGGCATACATTTGAAAATGACAAATTCATTTATGAGAAACCAAATCCTGATTTAATGTGTGGAATTCTCAATGAGATGCTGAACAAAAGACAGCGATGGCTTACAATGTGATGTGGAAGCTTCAGTTTAAGAGCAACATGGGTGTGACTGGAATCAACGGTTGGTGATGTTTCATGCATCCTTCCAATGCATATTGTTTCGAATTGTTACTGCACACCCTCACTGCTGTGTATACACTCGGATGTATTATTTATTTTAAGATAACCCGACAGACATCAATCATTTAGGCCATGCGAGGGGCCCAGTAAAAACAAGCCGACTTGTATGCATTAAACCTGTGATCTCTGTCAGTCATTCAATGCACTCTCCCCTAGGCTTGCTTGACACATGTGTCCCATCTGTCAAAAAGCTTCCTGATGATGAGAACACAAGCCTTGTGGGAGCCTTTGGAGCCCTGCTGAACAGGATTGCTAATGCCACTATGGGTCTATTACACTACAGTATGCGCCTCACTCTGCCACATATCTGCCTGCAGATTTGAAATCAGGTGGGGTTTATATGGGTGATGCTGGTGTCTCTAATGGTGATGTAAATCACACTGTAATGTGATTGCACACTGATTACATTGTAAATACACCTCAGGCATTAATATAATGTAATAGCAAAAGACGTTAGCGACTGCCTGAAGTTTTCATTCTGTATGTATGTATGCATTCTAACTACGCATGAATCTGTGTAATTGCCTTGTAACTAAGTGTAATTCGGAGTCACCTAATAAGACGTGTTTGTATGTAGAGTCTGCGTGCATATGTGCAATCTCTTTGTCAGTGTAATTCTGTTGCTGGTAATCTCACTATTAAGTAGTCCAGATAAAACCCTGTTATACAATGAATACCGCAAGAAAGAAACACAGAAAAAGCAGAAAAAGCAATTTGGTCCCTGCTTTCTCTTTTTAGATTGAGCCTTTCCCCCCATCTTATATTCCTTACCTAATCTCATTTTTAAGAGAACCCCCTCTCTGGATTTGCAGGGGACCCAGGGGGATAGATCAGAAGATCAGACTCTCTCCTCCCAGAGACTAATAGTCCATTCTCAGACACCTGTCTACAGGCATCCTCCTTAAATCTTGGAAATGACAATTCCCCCGACTGTGAATTGGCTGGATATTGCAAAGGGTCAGTATGTCAAAGTAAGATGAAAGCTGGAAAAAGAAAAGGACTTGAAATGCTTATCCCTCTGCTCTTTTGCAGCTAACAATCAGGTTGTGCATTATAGGGGTAATGCATTTTTCCCCTCTATACAAATTGGATTTATTAACTCATAAGAGATTTTATTAGCGCATATTAAGACATTCCTGGTGGCTCCAGTCTGTTGCTCGCAGTGCTGGGGTTGTGGAATACAAAATGGGCATGCAATTTTATTGCTTGCTAGAGAGGGCATCTAGTATAGGGCCCAGGGTATTAGGGTGTAAGCAGTCTGAGGATATTACTGTGCTGTCATTTATATATTAAACAGCTTGGCATTCAGCCTAGAGGAGAAGGAAAGGCGATACATGTTAGGTCTGTTGTTCAGGGATACATGTTAGGTCTGTTGAAATTTTAGAATCACCCGGACAGAAGACACTTTACTGAACTGAGTTCATATCTCAAATATTGGAGAACATATTTAATGTTAACCTCTACAACAGTTGCATTTTAATTTATATTTGGGAGATACCGGAGGTTTAAATGTGTTAGAATTTCAATTTATTTCAGAAATACCTTCCGATACAGCAATGCAGTGCAGTATAATACGCTTTTCATTTTAATAAGGAATTAAAGAAAATCATTTCTTCACACAAATGTAATCAGCTTGTATCTGTCAATGTAATTATTAGTAGACTGTTGGGGATTTTTTTGCCTTTAATTCATTTCTAATGCCTACAGTTTTTAAGCAAATCCAATCTGTTTTAAATCACTGCAATCGACAGAAGTTTTTTTAAGAGTTTATTTTTGCTTTCAGCATACACAAACACAGCAAAGGAAACATAAAGGAAATAAGCTGTCAAAAACCAATGCATATTATAAAATGAAATACAATATGTGTTTTGTGGACCAAAATCCCAGGGTTGTGGCAAAAGCCAGCCAAGTACAATCTCATTACTTCTAATGACAAAATACATTGTTCTGCAGTTTTCTCTCAGTGCACAGGTGTAATGCGTGTGGGGGAGATTGGGTTGGCAGGGAGGGGGTTAAATTCCTCCCTGTCAGAAAACATATGGGAATGTGGCTGGAGCTGTAAATTGAATAAATGATGATTAATTAGCTCCAGTCACAGGTGTATAAAAAGCGTGTTGAACGGTTTTAATGTTAGAATTAATTTTGGTGAAGGTGAAGCGGTCCGGTAGTGTTGTGTAGACCCTGTACCTTTTGTATTGTTACTGTGTATTGTTTAGTGTGTATCTGTGTAATAAACATGCATGACAGCGCTTAAACTGCATCTAGCTTGTCTCTGAGTCTCTCTTCAGGCCCGCTTGGCCGTGATGCTAACCTGTCACATCTTTGCATTGCAATTCTCAGTTTGATTTGAGGCCAGGTACTCATGTGCATTAATCAGGGCTTGGCAGCCATTCCAATCATCATGGAAATTAATTTATACAGGGAAGCACACTGTTCTGCTTTCAGAGGCGAGGGCTATCAATAAAGTCTGAACACCATACTTTAGAAAATGATCTTCATTATGTAGAGTGAAAATCGCTGGCAGGTTTGGAGCAGAACCCTAAAACAAGACAACAACATCAACAACAAAAAAAAAGTTATTTGGATGGCTTTCTTGGGATACAAACATAGATAAATGATATATGTGTTAAGTAAACAACAAAATAACTGTCCTTGACTAACTGTACATATTGATCCAGCAATTCTGTTGTATAGGGGGAGCCCACCTGCCTCCAAATCACTTTGTGTGAGCGAATGTATGAGAGTCAAAAACTGCCCAGATTTATGAACTAAATGCAAGAGACAGAAGGTCGAGAGATTTGAGAGCAATTGCTGAGACTGCGACTGAGAGTAGAGAGGCCAATTAAGATGGAACAATTATTAAATATAAGATTTATTTTTATTTTTTATAAAGCACTTTGGGATTGACCACCAGGAAATCACAGTGCTACAGTATATATTTTAACAAGCACATATTGACGGATTGTGATGTACTTTTTTTTTGTGATACACAACCTAGCTGTATGTTGTCAACGTATTTGTTTATTTCAAAAGACAGTGTCAGTTGGTAGTCTCCTGTCAGAGAGGTAAAGACAGTTCATTACCCTGCAGACTTTTATCTCCTGCCTGTCAGCAGCCAGTCTCCTATTTAGAGATGTTTCTGGAGTGAAGGCGCAGGTAATGATAGAAGACTGATGGGGGATAGAAGACTGATCCTTGCTCCTCAACAGAGGCGTTCTCTGCACTTGAAACTCTTCAGGGACGCTACATGCTGGAGGACAGATAACTCCAGCCCTGTAATTCTTCCTGATCTCATGGGGAAGTAGGAACCATGAAGTGAAATAAATATTTCCAACCACTTTACATATTAATTTGCAGAATCAATCTGCAAAGCCCAATTCGAACATAACAAACACTGTGCTGGAATATGTAATTATCCTCAAGTTATGTTATAAAATACCTACAACGGTGTCCCCAGGGCTGGAGAAGCTGTGTATTTGAATTGCAAAGAGCAATCAGATGGTAGCATCTGATTGTAATTTGTAATGCTGCCAATTGATTTTGAAATAATCTTTAAAAATAATCTAGCTAGTTACAGTATCCTATAGAAGTTACAAAAAAAAAAAAAAATCATACAACAAACGCAACCTTAGATCTTTACCTGCTTGTTGGTCAAAGCAGATAAAACTGCCAAAACTACCTTGTGAATGACATTCCCCTCGTAGAGAATATTATACCTACTTCTCATGAGCAGTCAGTTCCGAAGAGCAATTAATCACAGGCACTCAGGCAATACACCTGAAAGCAGGCTCTATTCAGATAATATATCACACACTGCAAAACACCTTGCTTTGGGCCCTGCTGTAAACTGGTGCTCACAAACAGTGGCTCTCTGATTTACCTCATGAATAATAACTCCAGTTTGTTTAACAGTGAGAAGCACTGACTGCCTTTTGTTTGGTTTTTTTGACAATCATTTTGCGTAGGGTGCTCAGAAACTGCGTTATGATTTGCGGTTAACCCCTCACCCTTGTCCAAGTTTCAGAATTTGTTTTTTTTTAATGGAAAACGTGTTCAGATTTGAGCTTGGTTTTCAAATAGCCCTGATGGGCTGATGCCCTGATGGGTTGCCATAGCGACACAGTAGATAAAAGCCAGGCTAGAGAGAGGGAGGTGAGGATGATGGGGAGCAGTTCCTTTGCACCCCTGTCACAAACACAACTGTGTGCATTTATTATTATTTGTTTATTTAGCAGACTCCTTTATCCAAGGTGACTTACAGAGACTAGGGTGTGTGAACTATGCATCAGCTGCAGAGTCACTTACAGCAACGTCTCACCCAAAGATGGAGCACAAGGAGGTTAAGTGTAACTTGCTCAGGGTCACACAATGAGTCAGTGGCTGAGCCGGGATTTGAACCGGGGACCTCCTGGTTACAAGCCCTTTTCTTTAACCACTGGACCACATCGCCTCCTAGTTCCAGTACTAGCTTCTTTGAATCCTCCCTCAGTAAACTGAACATTTCTCCACTGATAAGAAGCATCAGCTGGTATACAAAAGAAAAGACAAAATTGGCATGACTGTATTGAGCATGACACGCATACAGCTTATACACACACACACACACACACACACACACACATACTGTATATATATATATATATATATATATATATATATATATATATATATATATATATATATATATATATATATATACATGGATGAAGGCTATATTTGCATACTGAGCCATTCAAAAAAAAGGCATGATAGCACAGTAGTGACTTCAAAAAGTGATAATTCCTCTAGAGAAAAATATACTTGAACTTTGACCCATTCGACTCTTTAAGACCATCACTTTCAATTCAAACACAAAATGTCTCGTTTTCAATCACTCGACAACACCCACAGTACAGAAATGTTCATTAATGAGCAACAGAATGAGAATACGTTAAAAAAAATGATGTAAAGCTGGTACATTCGGTCTCGTATTTTCTGACGTTATATATATATATATATATATATATATATATATATATATATATATATATATATACTGTATATATTTTTAATAGCTTAGTCCTTTTAGCTATTTCAGTTTTATCATTACAACTAATCCCTGGAGAGTGCTTTCTCATGGCCTGTGCAGCAAAGAGATAAGAGGCATCTGCTTGGATAAGCCACAGCCATTTTCTATTAACCATCAGGGATTTAGGGTTTAGAGCACAATTAACATTTACAGCTACCTTGGCAGCTTTCCATCTGTGTATTGTATATACACTACCGGTCAAAAGTTTTAGAACACCTCCATTTTTCCAGTTTTTATTGAAATTTACGCAGTTTAATGTCTCAATGTACTCTGAAAATAAAACATAGAACAAATAAACAATTGGAGATAAAAAAGAAATCATGGAATCGTTTTGTTTAACAAAATTTAATCTAAATTTTTGACTCATCAAAGTAGCCACCTTTTGCAGATATAACAGCCGAACACACTCGTGGCATTCTTTCTACAATGGAAATCAAATATTGTTCGGAAAGTTCTTCCCAACACTGTTGCAGAAGTTCCCACAAATGTGTTGCACTTGTAGGTTGCTTTGCTTTCACCCTTCTGTCCAGTTCATCCTAAACCAGCTCGATGGGGTTTAAGTCTGGAGACTGTGCTGGCCATTCCATGATTTGAAGCCTACCGTCTTGTTCTTTTCTTCTAAGGTAGTTCTGACATAGCCTGGAGGTATGTTTTGGGTCATTATCTTGCTGTAGGATGAACCCCTGACCAACTAGGCGTATACCAGAGGGTATTGCATGGCGCTGCAAAATGCTGTGGTAGCCGTTGTGATTCAGGGTGCCACTCACTCCGTGCAAGTCGCCGATTCTGGATCCAGCAAAAGAGCCCCAGACCATCACGCTTCCTCCTCCATGTTTGACAGTTGGTGTCACACACCGAGGAACCATCCTTTCGCCTACTCGACGGCGTACAAAAACCCTGCGTGATGAACCGAAGATTTCAAATTTTGATTCATCGGTCCATAAGACCTTCTTCCAGTCTTCAGTAGTCCACTGGCGGTGCTTCATGGCCCAGGCAAACCTCTTTTTCCTATTTTGCCATCTTAGCAATGGCTTTCTTACTGCCACTCGACCTGTCAAACCTGCAGCTCGAAGTCTTCTCTTCACAGTTGAAACTGAGACTTGCTTACTTCGACCAGTGTTAAGCTGTGCTTGAAGCTGTTGTCCTGTAAGCCGCCTATCACGCAAGCTGTTGACTCTCAGAAACTTGTCTTCTGATTCTGTTGTGGCTTTGGGTCTGCCAGACCTCTTCCTGTCAGAGTTTCCTCCAGTTTCCAAGTGCCTTTTGATGGTGTAGGAAACTGTACTCACTGACACCTTGGCTTTCTTTGCAATTTCTCTAAAGGAAAGACCTACACTTTTAAGGGTTATAATGGTCTGTCTGTTTTCCTTTGTTAATTGCCTTTTTCTCGCCGTTATGATAGCAATATACTACTTCCTGCAGTACAATACTGTCCAAATAATGCTTAAGAGGGTGTAGTAACACAGTCTGTTCCAACACTGCTTTTATACAGACAGAGGGTTTGTAAGTAATCAACAAAAGTTGGGACACCTGTAGGAATTGTTAGCATCAACTTTCAAGGCTTAATTTACTTTCTTTGCTGCAGAACAGCTGTAAGTTGTTAACCCATTTCTTGTTCCCTGAAAAAGGCCTTTTTGTATAACTCTGAAATATACATTATTTTTCAGTTTTTGGTAACCTAAACTTTTTTTTAACCTCTGGCAGTTTACCGCTTACCTTTGTACCATTTCAGGTTATTCACTGGACTTGAACTGCTTAAATTTCAATAAAAACTGGAAAAATGGGCGTGTTCTAAAACTTCTGACCGGTAGTGTAGAAGGAAAAGGGAAATAATTAAAGACTGACTGCGCTAAGGATGTGCATTAAACCTACATATTTTACTGCAGTGGCTTGGGTGAATAGATGCTGACATGCTTATATACTTAGCAGGGGATATGCATTTTACCAACGTGCTTTGTTTTCTGTGGGTGGATTGTCCCCTAAAGCAAGTTCAGATGTTGGGACCCTTAGTCCTAAATATATACATGAGCATTAGACTAAACTGCACCCTAGCTGTTTCTTAATGTTTGTATGTGATATTATTATCTTATTGCCGCTATATAATGGTAACAATATGAAGTCAGTTCTGAAAGTAATAATCACGTTGACATTTCCACAAGCACATATTGATTTCCAAGGGATACTGTCATAAGTTTTGATAAACCGAGAGAACATGAAAAAGAAACAGGTCAACGTGTTTGTTTTTTTTTTTCCCCCAGCAATTCAGTTCCGGCTCTTCTGTTTGTCTTTCAGTACTGTAGTGTTGACAGTGGGACTGTTCACCTTGATTAGCCCCCAGTCATCCCAGCTCTGACATAAGGAGTTCAATCCTGGCGCCAGTGTTTAATAATGGCGATGTTGACTTTTTGTTTTTTCCTGTGACAGCTGGGCACCCGAGATGTCAAGGGAGCTTGGTAATGTGAACAGGGAGGAATGGATAAGTAAGAATTGTCTACTGTTCCCTTTGGAGTAGCTGGACCAAAGCTTAATCTTAGCAGGCAATTACCTGTTAATAATGGCTTTACTAACACTGCTTATACAAGCTTAATTAAGGTTTCTTATAAAAGTTACATGTTTCAAAACAAAAGCTATATTCTATTACATGCTATTACTACGGTAATAATAATCATTGCTTATAACAGCATTAATAACATGTTTCTAAAAATATTGCAAAATAACAAGTAACAGCAGCGACCTCACCCTACTGCGCATAATTACACAATTACGGAACGATTCTATCCCATCAGATTGTTGGAATTTTACAAGAAGTTTTATAGTAATTTATATCAGACCCGTAAGAATTTTTTTATCAAACTAGTTTGTAAAATGTACAGAATGTCTTGTGCCTATCTACTTATATGGCTATGACTGTCTACTGTGATATTGCAATGGCGAGATCAATCTTTGCTTTTCTGCATTGTTGTGTAATATTGAGGTGATGAGAGTTGAGGCTGTTGTTTGAAATGGGTTTATATTTGCAGCTAAGTTAACTCAACAGAACAGAGTAAATAGACAACCCTGAAAGGATAATTCTGTATGCAGAATGAACAGCAGTATATAAACAGTGCTATCTGAAATGCCACTCGTGAATTAAGTACCTTACTCCCCCATAGAAACAGACCTTAAATAAAAGCGCCCTGTTTATTTCACAAATAGATCCCTCTCACATTTCTATTGAGTAAGTGTTGCTTAGCGACACAGGTTGTTATGCCAACAGGAATAACAAAAAATGTGAGTGAAAGAGGGAGAGAGAGAGGTTATCAGTTACAATTTAAAACCGTGAGCCTGACTTCTTTCCAAAGGTGAGAGTTGGAATTTTTGGGTCGCTATTGACAATTTTTACCTGAACAAGATTAAACCATGCAGTGCTAGAAGAAATTATGGAAAAAAGCCATAATATTATGTGCATTGTTTAATCATCAAGCATACAAAAAGCGATATGCCACTTCTGTTATTGTTATTGTCATATCTGTTGTTATGTACCGTACAGTAAACGTCCTAGATCAAGGAGGGCGGGTGCACAATCGGCTGTAGGTCTCAGCAGCTCATGAACGCAAACCACTGGTGATGAAAAAGGAAGAGTTAAAAAGAATGATGAAAGAAATATTAAGGACTTAAAGGGACTGGTCACAACCGGCAAAAGGTCTAAATGGACAAGTAGCAGCTATGACTATGGAGTCTGCTAACTGGAGCATAGTGGGCAGTGAAACAAGACAGCAGCCGCAGTGCACGGTGCAGACTATGACAAGCTTCGAGAAGTTCCATCTGCATCTTTCAAACTGCCCTTGGCGTTTCAGTGAAAACTGATTACATATCTTGACAGCTGATAGTTTTATTAACCTAAACAGTGCTTTACCCAATGCAGCTCTTCTGTTTCTCCTCAGCTGGCGGCGCCATGCCGGAACAGGAATATGATTTATTAAGCAGCCCAGAGTGGTTTATCTTATGCAAAATGACTGAAAATACTTTCACTTCTCCAGAGAACTCATGGCTGTGAGTGAACCGTAAAAAAGGAGAAAAAATCTTCAAACGTAGGTTTACTTAATTTTCTGCACATAATAGATGCCGTCCACTTTGAATCCGTTAAAACCTTTTCAAATAATCCATTTTCTTTCGTCATGGCTATTGAGCTGTGAGAAGATATCGAGGCTTTGAATGAGTCTGGTGAAACAGTATACGACAGTGAAACAATATTATAATGCTGTGAGGGTAACAGTGTTGAACTGCAGAATGGGGGGGCACAGAGAGAGAGAGAGAGGGACAGCCCAACACAGAAAAAATGCACTTCCCATCCCTGTGTCCTAACCACCATACACCAGAGCCAGGCTCGTTTACACCAGCCGTTATAAACTCGTCTACTGCTGCATTCCATTTTGTTCTTTGCTTTTTTGTAAGGAGTGGTTTTTTAGGGACAGAGTGGGGAGGAGGTAATCATCAATACTGGCATAAACAACATTATTGCAAATAGCAGGTTACATGCTTGAAGGTGCTTGTGAAGAGCAAAATGTATTCTTCAAACCAAAACCTTTTCCACCTTTTCCCAGGTTTTTATTTCATAGGTAAGCATTTCATGATTTTCTGCTGTGCTTAAGCAGCTACATTTACAATTCTGCACATGCAATATTGTGCTGTTTTATATAGATGTGCAATCATAAATAGGACACCTTTAAGTTGTAGAGTTTTGCATTGTGTATTGAATGGATCTGCAGAGAGACATATATAAATAATTCTTTTAGTCATTCAACTAAGACCATGTGTTTCACAAATATTCACTTCATGATCTCTGCACACAAAGGCCTCCAATCTATTGATTTAACTAGCAGCTCTACTGTGGTTTGAATCAATTGAATAGACCCCATTTACTTAAGGACATTAACAATTGAGAAAGCTATTGTTAAAGAAAGAAAAGGTATAATTTTCGACATATCTCAAGATGGAAAACTGTATTGAAAATGCTGAATTTTTGTTGCAAAGAATGATAAATAAAAATCCATGCTACTCGTGCTCCTTAAAAACACACGAATCCTATCAAGTTATTATCCAGCAGTGCTGCACAATGGGGTCTGCTCTCTGAGAATAACCTCAGGGCTGTTCAATTCATTCTCCATGCAATCTCATCAGCCTGGGAAAGGCTCACTGTGTGGGGTTGAGCCCCAGGGGATTGTGGTCCTCTGCGTCATTGTCATAATTGAATCGTAGCCTTCGATACTGCAAGACCTAGTATTCAAGGCTAACACTACCGAACTGGAACACAATCATTAGTTCGCTATACTGTTCAAGGTAAAAACAACTAAATAAATATAGAGAACCAAGAAGAAATAAAGTGAAACCCAGCTTGCAAGGAGAATTGATAAAGATACTGCCAAGGAAATGTAATTAACACTTAGCGAGAGAGGAGTTTTACTGAAGCGTCTGCTGGGCTTAGTATTTCTTTATTGTGCCCCAGTAATACATATTGCATTAGATGTTTCCATTCTGTGAAAGCTGGACATTACTCTCTGTTTTATTTCGTATTAGTGAAAATAAGTGTTTGAACTCAGCTAGGGTATTGCGGTTTCATTTCAGGCTTGTGTTTCTGCTTGCCACAACAGTATTGATTTAAATGGTTTCAAGACTCACCTTCCATTGAAAACACAAAGCATCCTTCAACACATACAAAAAAGAAAGAGGCACAGAAGTAAAAGCTGTAAAACCAACCACCAATCCCTCCCCAAGCAGCACACACACTTTAAAAAAGCACAGCTTGTGAAGATGAATATTAATGCATGTCTTGAAACATACATCAAATCTATGTCTCCTGCCCCCTCTCCCCACACCGTGCAGTAAAATTTAAATTCACCTCGATGTTATTAATGTTTGTGTCTGCACTTCACAGTTGATGCTGCCCTAGAGCTCACTGGCTCATGAATGCATTGTTTCCCTATTTGGATCAATTTGTCATGGTGACATATTGGCTGTTTTGCCAAATCAATTAGCTAACAGCAAAACTAAACTATAGAGGGGATTTTAATTGAAAACTGCTTTCGAAAAGCAAGGGTCTGTATGCGGGGATTCTGGTCACGGAGGCAATTTTGTTAAGTGACTGTAGAAGGAAGGGATGTAAAAAAATATCCCAGTTCAGGCACTGGGAAGAAGAAACTCTGCTATATTCTTCATTGATGAGATAATTAGCCAGGCACAGTAACTGCTGTGATTGCTCATGCAAAACATTACGACTGAGCGCCCAGAGCAAACATGAAGACAGATAAATGAGATGAAAATGCGGTGCTTTGCTCTTTGTGTCACCATACAGGTCTGCACAGCCTGGATACCATAAATCATTTTAAGCAGGCATTTTTGACGACAATATTGTAAGTAACAAATTCAGCTCTTATAGCAATATAGAGTTAACATACAATATAGTATAAATATGAAGATAATAACATGGGCTATGCCATTATACTAAAATCAGCACAATGAATAATGGACAGGTGGTGCTATACCGTATAAGAGATTGTCTGTATTGGTAAGGCATGGCCAATGAACTGAGATTACTTTGTTATTCTTTAGCTTTTATACCATATGAATATGAAACAATCAGTTATCCTTTGGGGCATGGAGTTCAATTAACAAGAACATATGTGTGCTGATAAAAAACAAAAAACAAAACAGGTTGTAATTCATAATCAGGTATTGCATGAAGAAATCAGTGCTTTCCTAAGTGCAACATTCATAATTTACCTTCGCTGATAAGCTAAAACACTCAATGTTAGCAGTGCAACCCCAATTAAATGTGTTCAGAAATAGAAATCAGCATTCAGGGACTTGAAATGCATTCATTTGACCTTGTTACAGACCTTACCTTTGGCCTTTTTACCATTACACCAGTGTTTCTTAATCCAGCCGTGTGCATGATTACTGCATGGACCGACTGTTTAAAAATATCAGAATTCATAATCAAGACATCCTGGGTATTAATGAATATTAATGAACCTATGGAGATTTAGTGTGTTTTTTGCACCAATACCTGCAGCTTTATGCTCATACTGTTATGTATGGCAAAGAGAAGAACAATTTGTATTTCAGAGTTCTGACAAAACAATAATTATTCTGCTTCTCAGACATTTGACCCACCAAGCATTTATATTTGCATTCCCTCAACAGAGATAATGTATCAGTTTTTCAAGGGTGAAATGGGGGAGCCAAAAAATGTATTGATAGAAAAAACAACCATTAGCGATGACACAAATCACCTTGACAGCTGTGCTTCTCGTTGTGTAATATACTGTGCATTACAAGAAGGAACCCCTTCGTTCTTCTTACATCTTGCATGGGCGTGTTCACAATGCAATACATCCTTAAAGCTGCTCCTGGAAAGTGAATAGAAAATGAAATTTGTTTCTTAGCTTGCCTTTGTAATAACCCTTCAGATAAGCCGCAGATTGGATATGACATTTGAAAAACTGCCTGTTACTGTGTTCTGGGGGCCAGTGTGTTAGTGTCTCAGCTGCTGTCAAAAGAAACCCCAAAGTATATACGGTTTGACGGATAGAAAGCAGGTTTGTTTAAAGCTGCAGAGGCACAATAATAAATTCTTCCTCCCTCTCTCTACACACACACACACTCCCCCCCACACACACACACTCCCAACCACCCCCCACACACACACACACACAAACGCACGCACGCACGCACACACACACACACACACACACACACACAGATACTATACAGAAATACATTAGCAAGGGCCTGTTCTAAATCCCACCTGTCAAACAGTTCTAACAGGTGCAGTTTTGAAAGAAGCACATGCTAGAGCAAACATTTATTCCACCTCAGCAATGTCTTTAGGGTCACTGCATGCCATTGCAGGGAAACTGCTGGTTGGTTGACAGAAATGATTGCTCAAACACAAGCTTTTTATTTGATACAAAGTAAGTCAATTTCTGCACCAATATCTCTGGACTTCACACAGGATCCATGGTCCTTATATCCACTGCAGTGTAGACAGACTGCACCACAATTTTGAATGCAGCCTAATACCTGTTGAAGAGCACAGGGGAGGCTGGATATGGTTGGATATTGCACACAGCCCCTGATCAGACACAGCCTCTGAAAAAACACCCGCCACACCACTTGTCAACCAGCTATAGTGACAGGCCTGGTTTTACTGTGATTCAAAGTGACTTGCAAACGTATTACAGAATATGTGTCATGGATTCTATTCGTTTTGCAGTAATGTTGCGCCACAAGCACCCCACCTAACTATGATATATGTAAATCTATATAAATGTTAAATATGACCTGGTAGTGGAAAGCACATTGGGGTAGGCCACGTCAAATGCTCCTAAATGCAGTTTTATTGTCTTTTTTTTTTGTATGGGTGCCATTAGCCGCCGCTGGCAGGGTGCTGGCTGGGAATTTGACAGTCTGAGAGAGACAGCGAGCTGGAAGCTCTGTCTAGTGGGAGGGATAGAGAGAGGCGGCTCGGAACAGCTCTTCTCGTGTGATTTTCCCACCCTGATGTACAGCAGCTCGAGTGAAAGAAACGTAGCAACCGAGGACCTTTCTGCGCATGGATCTCATCCTTAAACATGGCAAATCTGACACACACACCGATTTTCTTTTAAGGGGAATGAAATCGTAACAAACCCAGGGATATAACGCGATCTACAAAGGGAGGTAAGCCCCGAGATAACCTGTTGTGCGTTTTCAGACACAACAAAGCTTTCAGAAACCGAAGCCGTTCTGTACCGTGTACTGTAGCACAGCTTTAAAAAAAAAAGTGCAAAAAGAAAAGAAAAATCGCTATGCAAACACGAAAGCGGTCAATGCCGTTTTCTGTTTAGGGTTTTGTAAATGCGATTTTTATAGATTTCAGCATTTGTTTCAGTTTTCAATAATGCAATGCCAAACATTGCACGCCGAGCATTCATTTATATTTTATGGTTGGTTGTTTGTTTATTTGTATTTTAGCAGCTCCTTTTTTTTCTTTCAAGGTTTTATTTTAAATGTTGTTTGGGCTATAAAATGAATAATAATTAGGCACAGAACTGCAGGTGCAAAGCAAGTTAATTATAGGAATAAATCAGAAGATTCGTTGTATATTCATCTCGTTATCCCTCAAACTTGCATGTGTATAGTGTGGATTGTCAGTTTCTACCATTAGTTTTGTTTTAAACATTATATTGTATTGTCATTAGCTCGAAATTGCAGAGTTGTGTTCGCAGTCCAGAAACACTGTTCATAACTTACCGTAAGCAGATTTACGCCACCTAGTGTTCAGAACGAGAAAGCAAACAGAAAGTAAAATTAAAACAGACCCAACCACCGCTGGTTGAGTTAGTTAATTACTTAATACTGACAGGAATGTCGATTTTAGCAGTAACACACGCACACGCACACAAAATCTTGAAAAATGTGAACAGCAACAGATTTTTGGAACTGCTTAATAAGGCGTTATTTCGTGAGACCATGAACAGGCGTTAGCAAACAGAATTTCTGTTCTGGAACGTGTTGACAGGTTGTTATATGAATTTCCAATGCATTTAGGAAGGAAAAAAAACAAACATTTACAGTGCAATGGAATGAAGTGTACCAACTGTGTTGCCAGAATATGACCTTCAAATGAAAGGGTAAATGACTGATGAGACATTAATTACATTTTATTCATTAACTAAAAGCCTTGTCCGAGCTAGTCACGATACACTTTTTTTCCATTTATTGCAGTAGCCCAAGAGGAATGTAAAAAACATAAATGATTAATATATGAATAACACTTTTATTACGTCTATGTTACCCATGGTGGCCCTACAGTACACCCTATTAGCAGTTTCTTTCAGCTGTTCTATTATTTTGTCCAGTATTGTAATCTCAAGTAATTATTCCAGAGATTGAAGTGTGATGGACAGCTAGCATTACTTACTATAAAGGGGTGCCAGGGGTCTAGGAACTGCATTAGGCTACAAATACTGCGCTGTACATTAAACATCTGTCTTTCTTATTAATAGAAGGTCCTACATTATTTCAGAACAGTGGTTATACATCATCTCCTTCAGCAGGTGGCTGCATGCCAAAAATCTTGCCATATTTTTCACTCAGAAATAAAATATGTTATTACCTCCCCTGCTTAAAGCAGCTTGCCCAGTTTGTGTTGCATGCCGTCCCTGTGCACTATGAAATAAGAATGCACGGAAAGGTCTGGGTTTAAAAGGGTAATCTCGCAGAAATGACAACTCTGAATTTAGTATGCATCGTGTACCCTATCATTGCACAGTATTGCAAGTATCTGCACAGTACCATGCAAACACACTGCTTAACATGACAATGGATGTCCATGCTAGTGGTATCACAGTAGGGATTTGCATTCCAAGGCACAACATTGGTTTGTGCAGAGAAGTGCATTTTAGATACTGCCAGTCAGAACTCACTTTCACTGTGTTAGGCATTAAATAAATCTCTGCTTTTCTCCTGAAATGATTGACGAAAGAAGATTTAGGCTTTTTGACATTTCAACTTCTGTGTTGCAGGAATGACATGTAGTTGCTTTCTTTACTACGCCTCATCTGCATGAGTAAAGCTGTTGTTACAATCTATAAGCCCTTCTCAATGACTGTGTCTGGATGATAAGAGGGAAGACGTTTTCAGTATGTGGTGCTAAACAGACTGGCTTTGCAACATGCATGGAGTAGCAGTAACATTCATGCAGAAGAGTACTCCCTCACTCTGCTGTCTGTTTGCAGAGCACAGCGGTCGTGGAGAGACAGAGGGGTGCGAGGATGGGCTCTGTGGGAGCTGAGAGACGGAAGGGAGGCACGCCTGCCGTGACTCCAGATGAGAACGTGGTGATGAGTTTCAGCTTCGAGAGCTACCAGCTGGAGGAGGAGGACAGCATGGCCAAAGACATCCCTGACAAGGGAGTCCTCACCTTCACCGAACCCGGTAACACAGCTAGGGCCTTGTTTTACCTGTCCAGCACAGGGCGACTGTCTCTCAAACCAAAAAACAAATGTTGTTTTTGCTGCTATGTGACCACAGTTTTGCGATTCCCCCTTGAATCTCCAATATTGAGCTTGTATTTTTATTATTATTTTTTTTTAAACCATGCATTGCAAGAGGAATCTGCCTGGCCCGTCCAAGGCGTGTTGCTAATGGAGTAATCCATCACTTTGAAAAGAGAACAAGGTGATATAAAAGCTCCCGAAAGTTCTCCACAGCGTGGAGTAGTGGTTAGGGCCCTGGACTCTTGACCGGAGGGTCGTGGGTTCAATCCCAGGTGGGGGACACTGCTGCTGTACCCTTGAGCAAGGTACTTTACTTAGATTGCTCCATGTTTTAAAGTGTACTAGTGCATCGTTGTAAATGACTGCTGAAGCATGCTCTTGCTGAAACACTATTGAATCAATATATTTTTCTGTAGCTTTTGAAGGCCCTGAGCCAGAAGACCGGTACCATGGGATCTACTTTGCAATGCTTCTCGCTGGAGTGGGGTTCCTGCTGCCATATAATAGCTTTATCACTGACGTAGACTACTTGCATCATAAATTCGAAGGTACTGCAATAGACCCCACAGACTAATGTTTCCTCCTGTCCTGTTTTGATCGTAAACAGCCCCAGAGTTTAGAATAAAAAGCAGCTTTCTCTTATTCGCTTGCATGCTAATTCATTATTTATACATGCATTGTACACCTGTTTTCTCTTGCTGTTATTCATTTATTAGAGTGTTTTGGGATGACTGTCATGAAAGCTTCCTTATCAAAATCAAGAACTATAATTATATATAAATATTTCAGTCTAGATTAAACACATTATTACTGCTTTTTACAGGAACTTCTATCGTATTTGATATGAGTCTCACTTATATCCTGGTGGCCCTGGTGGCTGTGATAGTGAACAATGCCTTGGTGGAGATGCTAAGCCTGCACACCAGAATAACTGTAGGTAAGTAAGCAGTGTAACATGGGACAGGTACAGGACAGACGCATTCAATCACAATGAAATCATTTAGAAATGCCTAACCACGTTTTCATGTACAATTGAAGTAAAAGGCTTGTCAAAGATGTATTGAAAGGTTGCAACATTCATGTTGAATTCTCTTCTGTGCTGACATATCTGTAAAATTGCCTAACTGTATGAACCATGTACTAACCCTGGAGCAGGAGTAGCAACAACCTCTCACACAAAAGCATGTGGTGTTCGAGCGACTCCTTAAAGAATGATTGTGCATCGGTAAAAACAGAATACCTCTGACGGGGTAATTAAGAATGAAAGCTTAATAAGAATGCAAGTGACTTTTAGTGGCACGATTTGTGATTCTCTTTCATCAAGTGAATATTTATTAGTCCCCTACTTTGCCTGCTTCGTGAGAGGCAGAGGGAGACACTGAAATCTTTTATCTTGGATCCCTTTCCTTTTTCATCCTCAGCGCAGTAGTTTATCAAACGTGCCCTTTTGTACAGCTGAAATGTTAAAGCTGCTCTTTTCCCCAAAGCCAGTTCGCGAAAGCTGTTCAATGTGAAATGAGTGCTTATTGTAATTAAGCCTAGTTTGGCAGAACATCACTACCAGCTGTGAAGCAGCCAACACCGTCTGGGTAAAAGCTGCAGTTACAGCAGCATTCTGAATTGCCTTACTAAGAAGGAGCTCTGCATTAAATCAAAAGTATGTGCCAGAAAAAAAGGAAGAAAAGGCAGGTAACAAAATATAACAACTGCCTTGCTTTACGGCGTGATTTCTTGTTCTTTCTGTTCTGTCTCCCACTTTCAGGTTATCTCTTTGCCCTCGGGCCCCTCCTGTTCGTGAGTTTCTTTGACGTTTGGTTGGAGAAGTTCACGCTGAAGCAGGCCTACGCAGTTAACCTGGTGGCGGTGGGGGTGGTGGCCTTTGGGTGCACAGGTAAAAGTTGGCTGTAGAAATACCTGAAGACAGCAGACTGTTATCAGTTTAACTTTGTTTGATACAAAGTTTGAGAACCTCTGACCAATTTTAAGCATGAACTGCAAAGTGAAACAACCAAGGAGACATGCTGTAGCCCCAGGTATGGACACAAGACAATGCATAGAAGCTGTATCTAAGCAGGTTGGATTGGGAGCCTCAGTTTGGTGTCCCCTCCTTTGTCTTAGTCTGAGCAAAACCAAAGTTGAAAATCTCCACCTCTTCATTCCCAGTATATCTGGAGAGGGCATTCCTGAACGAAACAAGACGTTAGATCTCAGTGTGTCTGCCCTGTGTATATATATATATATATATATATATATATATATATATATATATATATATACAGAACCAGGTTTCAGATTTTATTTACTTTTCAATTGAACAGGACATTTCTGTGTCCTAAAGGTGCCTTCAAAAGGTTTACAATGCTTTCTTCTCTGAATTCCACCCTCGTAGTTCAGCAGTCCAGTTTCTATGGCTACACAGGGATGCTGCCCAAGCGCTACATTCAAGGGGTGATGACTGGCGAGAGTGAGTACAATACTTGTTTTATAACCATGGGTTCAGATGTAAACAAGTGTGCAGATAATCATACAGAACGAGAGAGTTACTGAGATGTGCATGTTCAAGACAACTGAAATGCATGCATATCAGTACTGGGGCATCCTTGAAATAGGGGGTTTAGAGAAGCAGGTGTAAAGAGTGGAGTTGATGTAGACAGAATGAAAACATGCACGTTAATATAACGTGAAAGAGTCTGGAAGCCCTAGTCTCAATGCAAGAGCATTTTGGAAACCAAGGTAAAACGTGTTTGAAGTTTCCGTCAGGCTGTGATAGTAATAGGAGAGAACAGGCTCTCACACTCATGAGGTGTTATAAAAGCTGCTAATGGAGCTTTGTCATGATTTGACGCATGGAATTTCAGCTCCATGCCTACTGTTCAGGACACATGCTTGCAAGGTTTGATAGCTTGTGACGACATGTGCTGATGCCTTCCTGCAGATGTGTACAGAATCCTATTCAGGATGATATAATATTTGAATTTCTATATCTGACATTGGACCAACTTTTAAAAATAATAAGCAAATAGTTGGTATTTAAACGTTATGGGTATACAACAAACATAGAAGCAAGAGATTTGAAGAACATAATGGCCTAGTAAAAGTTATCTGTCTCTACTATTTCTTAGATTCATATCCATTTCTATGTCAGTCCTATTCAAATTGTTTGATTTATTCATCAATTAAACGTTTTTTTTTATTATAATGTAATATTTTCAACCAACAATTATCAAGCAAGGATCAGATGATCATGCCTATATGTTTTCTTGCGATCTGAGATGTGTTGATTCATAGCATATTTCTGCCACAGTCTGTAGTACAAAGCTCAATGCATTGATCTCCGATCTGATATTTCTGCCAGTCTGTAGTACAAAGCCCAATGCATTGATCTCCGATCTGATTTTGACTTCACTGTTGGACCCAGGCACTGCAGGAGTGATTATATCCCTGAGCCGCATCTTCACAAAGCTGCTGATCTCCGATGAGAAGATAAACACCATGACCTTCTTCTGCATCTCAATCGCTATGGAGCTCTTGTGCTTCATACTCCACCTGCTGGTGAGGAGGACCCATTTTGTGGACTACTACACCAGTCGCTCTAAACAAGGGATCGCAGAGGTCAGGGGTCACACAGACCCAGGGACAGGCTACCGAGTCCACCATGACGTCATTACAGAGGAAGTAAGATTTGTAAGTTTTTTTCTTTCTGTGGTGTATAAAATTCTTATAGGCTGACTACGAAATATGAAAGCGCATGCAGCTTCTCAGATTTGAGATGGATTTATTCTGGATATTCCGTATTTTATCAGTATTAACCTTAACATGTATATTTATGTCTGAAATCTTTGCTTTGACTGGCTAGTATTAAAATGTATTTTACGTGCCTTATGCTTTACAAGGACACATTGGAAACTTGATGAAGCACCTCAATGAACCATCCTGTAACAGTGCATTGGAAAAAAATAAATGAAAACCCATAGAAGTAACCGTTTATCAATCAGGAAGGCATCCCTGCAGGGAGACTGTTGGATGTTAGATTCTGCTGCCCTGAAATGATTACTTAATGGACCAGGGGTTCTGGAGTTCCGATAGTGTCTTTAGCTCTGAGGTTATCTGCAGGCTTTTCTCGCCTCTTACCCTTATCTCCCATCACTCGTGCAGAGCGCATCTATTCTCTTCTGTCCTGCATGCCCAATCGCAGCAGTGCACCAGGCAGCTTTGGCACTTAGCTGGCTCTGCAGATGTCCTTCTCGATTTTTTTTTTTCAAGTTGATAGAAAAGCCTGCAACTTTTCATGAAATGTGGTCCAACCGAAAGAGATATTAAAAGCAAAATCCAGCAGCTGCAGTGGAGAGATTCAGGTCAGATTGCTCCCTGGAGACCACTACAGGTGCCATCTGTACTTGAACTTCAGTTAAAAGCACAATTATTCCGTTTTAAACATGTCACAATATTTGCAATCTTCATAAATGCATTTGTAATGTGTAGACCATGTGTGTGTGTGTGTTAGATACCATAGATTTGTTATTGTTATTGTTTAGGTTTACACACCTCCACTACACTATTGACTGATCTCAATACAGTTGATGTCCTGTGATATGAACTTGCCCAGCATGATCTGGCAGAATCCAGCTGTCTCGGAAATCTGTGTTTGAGCTGTCCCATGCATTGTGTGAATCTTACAAAAAGATAAAAGCAATATGACTGCGCTTTCAGTTCTACGAAAGCAAGCAAAGCCAACAGGATCTTTTGTCTGAATTCATCGGACCGTCGGTACAATTCGAGAGCTTTAGCCACTTTGTCATTTTCCCAAGGAGAACGGTCCGGTAGGAATCTCTTCCACCGATGTCGGAAAGGAGGCGGATCTGTCCGGCAGCGGCTCGTATGTGAGATTCGATGTTCCCAAGCCGAAAATAAAGAGGAGCTGGCCTAGTTTCAGGGGTGAGCGAAACTACATCCAAAGCCTTAGGGGACCCACAGTAGACCACAGTTGGGTAGTTCCATTATTTTTAGTGTTCTGACAGCAACAGTTTCTGAGATAATGGCAGAGATATATAGAAACATTAGCAAGATAATTCCAGTTAACTAGAGCAACGTCTAAGGGGAGATACATGGATATTGCCATATGTGCTGTATAAGGTAGATGATACCAGGCTATTATGCACAATTTTTGTCTGACTTCAGCACTTCTGTTGCATATTATACATACACATGTTTGTAAATATGTACACTAGCTACTAACTGTAAATTAAAATGCATTGTTTATTAGTAGTAAACAAAACTGAAGCTTGCCCACCTTTAAACTTGACCTTGATGCTTACCATTAACTTGGACCTCTTTCTTTCAGACATGGTCCTGCACCGTTACATTGTGGCCCGTGTTACTTGGGCCTACATGCTCTCCATAGCTGTGACTTACTTCATCACACTCTGCCTGTTTCCTGGCCTTGAATCAGAGATCCGGAACTACTCTCTGGGGGAGTGGCTGCCCATCCTGATCATGGCTATTTTCAACATGTCGGACTTCGTCGGCAAGGTCAGCTCTGTTTGGGAGTCACTGCAGTCCCAACAATGGGGCGCAAAACCCCATTTCCATCTGAATAATGATCTAAATAATTGTGAAACCCATATCTTTAACCGGGCACTTGAGTTTCTTTAGCGTATTTGGTTTCTGTAGAAGTATGTGAAAGTTAAAGGAGGATTTTAATCACGTGAACGCCATCAGGGTTTGGTTCCTTCACTATTAATTCACCCCTAATGTTGCTGTCTTGTTCTGGCTCGCCTCGTTGGCCTCCCCTTTTCTCTGGTTGCAGATCCTGGCAGCTTTGCCCTACGACTGGAACGGGACCCGCCTGCTCCTGTGCTCCTGTGTGCGATTGGTCTTCATCCCCCTCTTCATCATGTGTGTGTACCCCAACGGGAAGCCAGCCCTCAGCCACCCGGCCTGGCCCTGCATCTTCTCCCTCCTCATGGGCATCAGCAACGGATATTTTGGGAGTGTGCCTATGATACTGGCGGCTGGGAAGGTCAGCCCAGAGCAGCGAGAGCTGGCAGGTAGGTCTTACAGTACCTTGGTAGGAAATCTTGATTCATTGAATTTCTTTTTTTCATTTCTTTTATAAGTGATTTAATGTAGTGTCACTAAACATTACTTGTATATAATTATTCCTCCACCACTGGGGGGAGCAGTTGACTAGTTCTGGTAAAAACTTTCACATTAAAAGATAACTATTTTTATTGACTTGCTGTTCCGAGTTCAGAATTCAGGCTGTATGTATGCAGGCTGACATGCTTAATAAAGTTAGTTATTTAATCGTGGATATTACTCATCAGTCAATAAGATCAAATACAATGTCATTTAGGTGTACAGAAAGGTTCAAGTGAGTTACAAAATTTCATAACAGGAAAATCAATGAGAAGTTTCTTTTATAGTACTATTAATAATTAACTTAACCTACTGAAAATGAGTCGGGGGGGAAAAACAATGTACACAAAGACAGGGGCTCTATTTTAATAATCTAAACAATGGATGGTCTAAATACTGCTGCCTTTAACTTCTGCTGGTGTTTAAAGGGGTACCCATGGCCCAATTATCTCTTTCGCTCTGCAGGCAACACCATGACGGTTTCCTACATGACTGGCTTGATGCTGGGATCTGCTGTTGCCTATGTTGCCTACAGCCTCACCAGCACCGCGAATGGCAGCTGCTTCCACACTGAAACCATCAATGGCTCTTTCACCTCGGGATACTGAGTGTGCAGAACATCTCTCCCCTGATAACATCAGCCATTACGTTAACATTGAGGGTGACCGCAGTGTGTTACTAGGACTGAGAAGTACAAAGGCTAGTGTAGATAATATTAAACTCAGTCCCACAGAAGGTTGGTTCAGAACTAATCTGACCAGCTGGCATTTGGTTGGTTTGAAACCAAAGGAAACTTAAAAAAAAAAAAAATTGAGTTCTGCTCGTGTTTTGTTGTGCTGCCATTGCCTGGCCTTGTTGTTATGCGCTGTGGTACATGGTGATGTCATTCTCCATTTCATGTTGCCTGGAAACCAGGAAGTCACTCTTTGTGTAGTGTGTGTGCGTAGTGACATTACCACTACAATGTTCCGTCATGCTGCCTTGCTATTTAGATTTTTTGTGGATAATTCAAGAACCGCAAAAGCTAGCTGTGTACTCTAGGAATAAGCAACAGAAGTTGAGATCGAAAGTTTAACAGCCACATACAAATAGAAAATGAATTGTTTGCACCACCAGCAACCATTTTGTTTCTGGAGACTCCAAATCTGCAGCAAACGTCCTGAATTAAAACAGATGGGCAAAAATAAATCCTCAAAAATCCCTACGCCAATGTGAATTGAATATTGTGGTAAAATCCCTACACCAATGTGAAATTGAATATTGTGGTTTTCCCGATTTGAGACATAATGAAAATGATTACAGCCTTTTTGCAGGCAGTTTACAACGGGAAGGTATGGATAATAAAAAGAAAAATTGGGACTGGTTACATGTTCTGAAACACAGAGCTAAGGGCATTAAAAAGACAAAAACAATACCAGACACATATTTGTTATACATTTCCTAGCTTTCTTTAGCATCAGAAACTGTTGAAACTATGAAAGAAACATATTTGAAACTAAAGATGATAAAAATGAATGACCAGGTCGGGTTTGGGTACTTACAACAGACTAGTACCCATGTTTCCTGGTACCCGTGAATCATCGTTAAGTCAGAAAGTGGCCTCGGGTGTATTAGCCGGTGAACAGTACGATAGCTTTGACTTTTACCAGTTACTGCACTATTCAGACTGGATACTGTACAGTGCTGTGCCACATGCCTTTCAAGGCCGCCCGGCCTGCAGTGGATGAGAAATTTTGAAACCAGCAGCAATTCAACGTCCCTGGAAAGTAAAGATCTGGTGATACCACATCAGGAGACATGAGCTCCGGAGTTAGAAACTGAGCCGTCATCCTTGTGCGTGATATTTTATTCCCCTTTCAAATGCGCTAGAACATTGCTTCCAGTCTCCATGTCTGTCGTAAACTTTCCGTTTAGCTATCAATCTTGTGATGTTTTTAATAACGTCTGGATTGTGCGGGCTGAAAAGACCGCGTCCACGTTTCTTTGTAAAATTTGGAAATCACATGGATGTAAGAATGCTGTAGGTCTTTTTAATACCACTCAAGGACAGCTGCTTTGAATACTCTCCAAACCTTAATAACATCAGTACTAGGTTAAACAGATTCATTCTGCAAGGCTCATTACAGTAAATTGAAGTGTGACGGAGTGCGCTTACCAATTTATATAAAATGTTCTATAAAGCGTTCTAAAAGAATTAGTGCAATTAGATTGAGCTCAGCCGGGACTAGCCTTGAGTTAAATAGGGTGTTGCTCTCATCAGAGCTCTTTCCAGAGAGATTGGACTGAGATTGATAAATCTGTGCATGACAAAGGCATTCCTGTAACCCATTACACTAATCAAAGAGCTGGATTCATTCAGGGTCCCCCAGGCCAGAATTTAGCATGCCCTGAAGATGATTCATGCCTTCCTCTCTTCTTGCACCCCAATACAGATTTGCACAGTAGATTTGCACTTTACCATGCTTGCATCTGTTGCCTATACTGTGCATTAAACTCTTGTTCTTGTGCTGCAGTACACTTTTACACTTTTATCGGTAAAAACAAGTTGTATTCATGCATTCTAGTCATGGACACTACTTATGGAATGACATAAGCCTATAGATAGGTGAAGTTCTACAGTAAAGCAGTAACGGTTAAGCCGGGAACTGCTTCATTTGTTATTTATTAAATCATTAATATAATCCACATATTTTATAGTTTTTAATCTTTTCTTTTTGTCCTGTGGCTTGCACATGACAGATTTACTGTAAATGTAAATACAACCCTGAATATTTTCCTTCTGTATCATGTGGTGCCAAACTATACCTTCAGTCTATATCATGGGGAAAAAAAAACACACTAACTTACTGAGGTGGAGTTTTGCTGAACTGCTTGTGTAGCAAAACCGCAGTGGCAAATGAGTGACGGGCTTTCGATTCGGTTAGCACTGGCTTTGAGCTCCAGGGCAAACACAGACCTGCAGCATCAGCGTTTGCTAAATACCTTCCTGTAGGTTACATTCTAAAGTATATTTACTTTAGAATGTATTCCTGGTTAAAGAATGAACCATTATTTAGAAGAAGCTGCTCGTTTTGTTTTGTGTTCACAGGCCAGTTTCCAGCTGGACAGCAGATTATCCTGTGTGTACTGCCTTTTTTTTTTGTGCTAAATAAAATTCAGTGGTTTTGCATTGCTTGTACAGGCAATATCTGTAACGGCGTCTTGTGTCTTTGGAGTGTTGTTGTTTTAAATCTCGTTGTTATTTAAGAGTAATAAACACACACCTCACACATTTCTTCTGAAGAATGTGCATTATTCATATGCTGTACGACTCTTTAAAACTCAAGCCTTAAGGTTTAATTTAACTCCAGTATTACCATATGAAGAGAAACCCTGCAACCCTAGCTGTATTTCTGAATGCAGTTATTGTATCATTAATTGTATTTAATTTTGTGTACAGTAGACCACATAACATTGTCCTATAGTAAGATACAGCTCCATGCTCATGTTCATTTAATTTTGAGAAAATAACACAGTACATTAATACTAGTAATAATAATAATCAATCTTTATTTTATATAGCACCTTTCATAGTGGACCACCATCACCAAGCGCTTTACAAGATAGTGAGGAACAATGCGTAATACATATAAACTAGAAAGAAAGAGTTGACTGCTATTGGTCTCAAGGTAACTGAAATTATATGAGGAGTAATCTCTCAATCAGCAGACACACCTCTGCAGGTCTGTCTTTCCATAGCATTGTAGGTTATTTTACTACAAAACAGTTTTGTACTTTTTTCTCTCTACAAAGCAATGCTATTATTATAAGCTATCCAAAGTCCAAATTTTGCTGTTATAAAACCAACACAAGTTGATAAGTCAAGAGGCAGGCTTGGTCTGAGAAGGCACTGTTTCCATGGAAACATGGAAGGTACTGTAGCCTAGTGCAGAATTACTGGTGCAGCTGCAGGCTGGGGGAGCAGCCGCCCTTGTGTATCATGTAGTGCTGGCTTCTGTTAATCGTACTGCATTTTTACATGTTTTATTTATTAGTGTCAACGTTTCAGAAGAAAGAGCCGTCATCAAAGGTGTTCTCTTTAAACCTTGCAAAAATCGATGGAGACATCTATATTAAACACAGCACAGTACAGCCTTGACTTGGTCTTTCATTGTGTCATTATTAAAACGTTCTCAAGTAAAGCTGGACATGTTTCTGGGAGTTTTTAATAAAAACCGCAGAGGAGTTGGGTAAGGTCCTAAGGTATTTTCAGAACTTGTATTTATTTCGCTGTGGTTCCTTTGCGGAGTTCGTTTTTGATGGGTGTCGTCTTCGAGACCAGCGTCTGAAGTGCTGTACTCTGTTCCTTTCTCTTCATTCAGTGCAGTATTGGGGGTTTGTTCGTTCATTAGGATTCTCACAGTGTTTTCAGTCCACAGGGTTGGCTGGGTTGTTGCTGTGAGTAATAGAAATGGAATGGACCAAGCAAATCAGATTACAGAAAGTCTACGCAGGAGACAGAGTACAGAAACTGCTTTAAAGCAAAACCACAGGTGACTATAATAGTATCTGTATTCTGAAGTGTATACAAAATGTTTAACCAACCGAAAAGCTTAGCCGGTTCAATAAAAGACCATTTTGTTTGAATTAAATTTAATATACTGCTATTTCGGTTACATTTTACATTAAGTGTCTCTAATTACTGTGTATTTACATAGTAGTTACTAAGTAAATACATGTGTACTTACACATACGTTATTATGCAGAGTTACTATGTACTTAATGTGCAAATCTTTTTGCAGGTGTAATATGAATATTATGAAAAACACACTGAAGACCGAAATAAATAAATACATCTCAGATGACTGCCTGTCCTACATTTGTTTTTAAAAATAAAAATGCCTGACATTAATAAAGTCATTTAATTTGGTAGAGCGAATACATTATCATACTGATCTAACACACTTGGAATGAAATCCAATTTTATTTAACTATTGTATGCTCTGGGTATATAGGCTTGTACCTCAATTACCAATTCATCTTTTGTTTTTGGTAGATTTCATCATCCCAGTTACTAAGATACAGTATCTCCATGGTAAACAGTAAAAACAAAATGCAAATGACCTGTCCATCATACTAATGCGACTGCAGGTCTCGATGTTCTGCTGAAGGTTTTTTCGGTTATCAGTTAATGCAGAGTGTTTAAAACAGGCTTTTTCATACCTTTTAGCTCAAACAGTGATAGAACTTTCTGCACAGGCTCAAGTTTGATTTCTTCCTTGCTAAAACGAGCAATGTTGGCATAGACTGGAGTAATAAGTAAACTAATTCCAACTGTTAGGACAATCTAAACGTGAAAAACAAAAAGAGAAATATCAATTGCCGTTTGTGCTTGTAGCTTTCACATACAAAGCACGGGGGAAAGCGTACCAGCCTGGAAAAAATGACACCAGCAAGGAGTCATCACCATTAAAGTGGATGACCAATGGGTAGTGCAATATGTACATTAGAAATATATTCTTGCAGCATGATCTACCTTTCCACTGACCGTTCCTTTTCTCAGTTTGGACTGCATTAGAGATGGGAATATGTAGCAGATAATCGCTCCAGTGGTGGTGCCCACAACTCCTAGCACGGTCTCCCCTACAGAAGATACAAAAACAAAGCATTCTTACACCTCTCTACCTGCGATACAGAGGGTTGAAATGATAAAGAATTAGTGTGCTGGCAGTTACATAGCACTGCAGTATATTCACTGGAGTTCTACTGGCCGTGAACCCAAGTAAGCATCTTAGCCCCTGTACTAAACAATAGATCAAAGAAGATGAAGGGAGACAAGAACACGCAAACGGCAGTACTTTAAATAAACATGAGTGCTTGGCAGGGGGTTGGCAGCCTCCAAGGAAAAATAAATTATATAAACGGGTTAACATATTTTTAACTAAGCAAACAGAAAGGCATATAGTGTGGTGTAGCGGTTTATCAGTGAAACTGGACCCACCATCCTGTACTAGGATCCCCGCAGTCATTGTGAGGAAAAGCAGAATGGATGTGGTTGCAACGTGCTGGCAGAGAGGCATGTCTCCTTTAACTGAGAAAGTGCCGGTTACCTGGACAGAGAAGTAAAAGCTCAAGGTGACACTTTCGTTTACAAGGTGCTTTTGTTTGTTCATTAACTGTTAACGACAAGCTTGCTGTGGCATTAACAAATATCCATGCATGAGAGCCTCTCTGTCTGTAAATAATGTAAAACATTACGATACAAAACAAATACTCCCACAACAAAGTAATGTGCTCCAGTCACAACAATTATGTTATTCAAAGACTGTTTTTAAAGTCTGTTTCCATGAATTAAACGCTGTAGATTCTGCCATTCTGAAAGATTTATGAACTTTACGTTGTATGATTTAAGAAAACAAACAAAACGGAAAAATTAAGAGACAGAATGTTAAGCTTCTAGTATTGTTTTAGCACACTTTTTTTGTTGATGTTGTTGAAGCCCAGAGGAATTTGGTTAAAAATATTTTAACAGCAGTCCAGAGAAGTCTCATTAATACCAAAATATATTTAGTTGACCAAAGCAGACTTTGCATACCTGACAGGCTACAGTTTTGTCTCTAGGGCCTGCCTGCCCTGAACACTTTGCATGCCACTAACCTGCTGCTCGAAGAGCAGGGTGCCGATGGCCTGACGGCAGGGCTGGATTATCGAAGGAATGCTCATCACCACGGAGATCAAGAGCACCACACGCACCCCCTCCATCGTGGCACTGGAGGGCAGGTTAGAGAGAATGTTACCTTTCACAGCATCCATAAAGCACACGTAGCCACATGATCCAACCTGCGCAAATAACAACACGCGTTTTAATACACAAAAACATACACAGTAATGCACAAGGGGAGCAGTGAAAAGTGAAATAAGTTTTACAGGGGGGTGCTGATACTAGTACTCGTAATTGCCTTTAAGAAGCATTTATTGGCGGGTATTAAATAAATCCATTCGTGAACGTGTTGATTTCAAAACAAGAAAAGCTGTCCTTCCCTCACCTTTACAACTGAGTACCAATCAATGGCAATTAACTTCTGCATTGTTTTAAACGCTGGCTGGAAGCGAATTTTCTCGTCCGGGGACAATTTTATTATCAGCACACCCCTAGTATTTTAAAAAATATATATATTTTTTTTCTGTTCCAGTATTTTAAAATTACAGATTTATTTTCTGCTGAAAACTTACCAATGTGTAAAACACTAAGGTTGCAGCAAATGCATGCTTAATGGCATGCGTTGTGTGCGGCTCTGAAACGTCAAGGCCTTTCACACAAACCATTGGCAACAGCTGTCTGGAAGGAAGGCGATATAAGTGGCAGGGGTGAGAAGAAAACTATTCAGCTACTGCTGGGTTTGAAGCCTGACACACAATACATGTTGGTACATTTGAAATGCTATCGTTACAAATGTTCAAGACAGAGTATTAAAAGACCCCTATATATTCAGATATTGCTGTATCCATTGCCTTTGCAGAAGGGCAAACCAGCAACCTGCAATAATATTACTTACGGGTGGCAGCTGAAGGCAGTTCCATAGATAGGCAGACACTCCAGCAAACCATCCGAGATCCAGAATCTCACCTGCACCTCCTGACCACTGGAGAGCAGTCTGTGACAGCAGTGAAATAAAGTCTGGAGGCGAAACATGGATCTCTGTGTGAACTGGTCACTCCAGTAGTTATTTGTGATGAAGCTTGGGTTCGCCCACCACTTAGGTAGCATGTAGTGATATACATGAGAAAGAGCTCCTGAACCTAACTTCACTGCATCAGCAGTACCTCTTTTCTCCAACAGGTGGCAGCAAACCATCAAAGTTCAGTGTACATTTGTTCCACTGTTTTGCATAGTTCCTTGTATGGATGTAGTTGGTGTAAATATCACAACCACTGTGCTTCAATGCAGATCTTGCTAATGTAGCTGCTGCACAACGGTTGACAGGTGGATCAATCTAAACCTTTTAGCACAATCACTGCCGCTTTTAAGGACGTGACCACATTTTTTTCCCCAATTGGTATCCAAGGGGAGGTGAATCACTTACCACAACCATGAAGCAAGTAAAGCCGACTAGTGCTGTGGTTGACAAGAGGATTGAGTCGCTGGCTAGTGTCAGGCTGAGAGGAAGAACAACAAGCCAGCCGATGGCAAAAATAAGCAGCACACGCTGGCTCTGGGTGACCTTTCAAATAACACAAAGCAAAAGATACAAATGTATAATTGGTGCTTCGCCACCGTGACTCATTTTGCTTAGTACATGCATTCTGTATTTTACAGTATTCTGCTTTCCATATTTGTCAGGGTATATCGATATTGTATTGCTTCATATTAAAATACCCACAAGAAATGCACATCATTATTTGTTTTTTTAGCACACCTTTATCCAAGGCGACTTACAAAGACTAGAGTGTGTGAACTATGCATCAGCTGCAGAGTCACTTACAACTACGTCTCATCCGAAAGACAGAGCACAAGGAGGTTAAGTGACTTGCTCAGGGTCACACAATGAGTCAGTGGCTGAGGTAGGATTTGAACCGGGAACCTCGTGGTTACAAGCCCTTTTTCTTTAACCACTGGACCACACAGCCTCCACATAATAGTGTTTTATATTTAGCGTATTTAGGTTGTGGTTGTAGCAGTTTTCTATGGTATATTATCTAAAGGTTTTTACTGTGGCATTTCAACAGTGTCCACAATAGTGTAGGTATATTTGCACAGCCATTGTGCAGTTTGCAATGCTTTACCCAGGCTCATAAATGATACGCACTGCTGATATCTATATTTTATAATTCATTATACAGTTTGTTACAAGGCAATAGATTCCAGGCATTATGTAAGCTGGCCTGCTGATTTCCCCAGGCTCCTATTAGCACAAGGGTCTGTGCGTCCTGTTAGCATGCAGAATGCTGTGCCGTTCCAATCTGAACTCTGAAAGTGACCATGAAAGACAGTCTAAACTTGCTCTAACTACTGCTAACTGATGAAATCATTCACATTCACCTGTTTCTGTTTACAGTCATGCAGACCCACAATCATCATGATGTGGATTTAAACCTTGCCATGACTTACCTCCTCTCCGATGAACCCTTGTAGAAGGTGAACTGCCAGATCTCCCATCACCACATGGAAAGCAGTGCAGACCCCCATCATGAATCCAAGGATACTACAAACACAGATTGCACAGCAGACAAAAAAATGTCTCTTTTGAGACATTCCAACTCAAGACCTTGTGCCAACCATGTTCTCAATGATCAAACTGATCAGCCCAGGGCTCAGTTCCAGCCAGGTCTTTAAGTGGTTAATTGAACCTAATTGTTCAATTAGGAGGTTGGAAAACAAGGTCATAGACAGGAATGGAATCTGATACCTCATCAACATTTCCTAAGTGATACACAATCAGCTGGCTTTGAAACCATGTGTTTGCCGTTCCCTTCATTCATTCGCAATGCAAGGGAGCTGAGACAAGTGAATTGTCACAGGGTCGACTGTTTAGTGGCCCAGAGCCTTTAGCTGTTAGTTAGTTGTCTCAGTCAGGTCTATTCTCACTGGTGCAGGCCCATTTCCTGCCAACAAAGCTGTTATTAGTCATTACTTTAAGTGGAGTGACTCCCAAGTGTCCAGAACATGACACAAAGCATTTCTAATATTCTGCACACCATGCAAGACAACATTGTTGCATTCTCTAAACTGTGCTCTTTGTAACCCTTATGCATGACATTACTGAGAATAAGCATGCTGCTTCTGCATGTAAAGATGTTGCTATTATTAGCAGATGTGGTCTCATGATAAGGCCTGCTGTTTGAACCAATTCTTTAAAAAGCATTTTACTTAAATCACATGTATGCATCTATTCAAAAGCCGATGGTCTCAAACTGATTCATTATTGTACAGACATGAGCTCTAATAAAAGCTTCTCAGTTTGAAAAATAGATTTTTTATACAAAAGAAAATCAAGCAGGAATGCTCTCTGCCTAGGACCCCAATGCAATTAGTATGAATTCCTCATTTAGAATAATGAATCACATGAGATTTTCTTACCATATTTCAGATGTTAATTTCCCCATTTTGCCAAAGGATAGCTGAGCTAAAAGACATAAATCAATAATGTAATTTCTTACTGCAAGCAATCTGATATTCTAGAAAGTCCAATACAGTTCTGCCAATACAGACCATCTTCATTCCTGGAATCTATGGATTTGTTTGCTGGAATATATTGGAGGATAACCTCCTTCTTTGAGAATATTACCATGTTCTGTACCACATGATGGATCGTTATTGCTGTGTTACCTGTTTGACAATGTGGGCAATAATCCTTACACTATCAGTGCACTAGAGCGAACATTTTGAAAAGAGCTTTGTAACAGACTTTAAAGTTATAAGTGTAAAAAGTTGTCAGGATGTTAACAATGAAAAGAGAAATGACAGGTACATTATTTAAACAGTTGTAGCAACATGTGGGGACGGGTAACACTATATTTTTCGGAACCCCTTTAACATCTTTCCTACTGCTGTGTATTAAACTCAGGGAAGTAGACAGACATTTCTATGAACTCTTTACCTGAAATATGACAAACTCAAATTCAATGTCAATTAAATATTATTGTAGTGTTTTTTTTCTGGAGTACAATAATAAAGGACTAATATTTTGTAGAATTGAACAGAATTGTGAGACACTGGCGCTTTAAGAAGAAGCTATTGCTGTAAAAACATCAATAATGTAATTTATTACATAGTGCAATACAGGGGCACGAAATTAACCATGAATATTGAATAGTGTAAGTGAAAGTGTGATGCTATAAATATTTTAGTTGTGGTGCTTGTAAATTAAAATGGACTTTTCCATGGAGTGGCTGTGATTCCGGTCCCAGGTGTAAGGGAAATACACACTGCCGAATTGTAGTAATAAACACCAAACTACTAACCGGACTAGCCAGCTCACATTAAGTTCATTCTGACTTGATGTTGCTGAGTATTTTACATACCAATGTTACATTTTCCATGCAAATTGTATTCAGTGATACTGCCTTCCTCCATAGATTCCTCTGTGCCCATTTTACAGGAACCTATGGAACTGATATTTTCAACATGGGCTTATACATACTATACCTTTAAGACCAGGGATTTCCTTTAGATAGCATGACTAATACTTTGTCACTAATATCGTTATTTTATGATTTATCCCTCATGAGTGCTTTGATTTGATCAGCTAGTCTGCTATTTCAGAATTTGTTCATCTGTTTCTGTGCTGAGGACTGGAGTTTCAATCAATATTAACATGATAATTGCTCAAATTCACGCTACGTATGCTAAATCTGGCTGCTATTTGATAACCCATTATGACACAGTAGCATCACTTGACTGTAAGAATCTTACCCAGACCGCAGTATGTTTTCTTACTGGTTTTCATTGCAGTGTTCACTACCATCATACTCGATTCATATGTGAGCCATGACCAAAAGATTAACAGCAGGGTCCCCAGAACTAGGCCACACTGAAACAAAAATAATATACCCAGCATCAAAAGAAACGTGTCACTATTAGAACACATTTATTTTCATGAAAAAGAATAAGGTATATAAATGATGGACATTGGCAAAATGTTTTTGGTTTCTTTTTAATCACTCCATCATTCATCCCTGACCACCACGGCTTGAGTGACTGTGACTGAAGCATATGCACTTAATCACCTACTTAGTGAGACAGTTGATTGGACACTGGATTTGGAGTGATTTCAGCTGTTGAATTGCAAGCTTGAATAAAAGCAATAAAGAAAATCACAGAAAAAAAAACAAAAAAACAATATGCCACGTCTGTCAAGAGAGCAGCGCCTCTGTGCAATCGGCATGTTGGAGGCTGGACTAGGGCAGCGTACTGTGGCTCGCCGTCTTGGGTGATCACAGCCAGCAATTTCAAACCTGGCGAGACGGTATAACCAGTCACACTCTGTCAACGACAGGCCTCCAAC
Source organism: Acipenser oxyrinchus oxyrinchus (assembly GCA_030684275.1). Lineage (NCBI taxonomy): Eukaryota > Metazoa > Chordata > Actinopteri > Acipenseriformes > Acipenseridae > Acipenser > Acipenser oxyrinchus. Next base: position 32,497,092 of record CM060262.1, on the reverse strand, counting down.
TAGGAGAAAAGAGTCACACCACCTGCCCAAGATCGACAGATCATTTTGCAGCATCTTCATGATGTCAATTGTTAATCACTGCACCTGCTCTAAAACAGAGTTTGTCATTTTTCGATCACATCTAATGAATTTTATCCAAATATAAGTAATATGTTTCTTTTCTTTTATATATATATATATATATATATATATATATATATATATATATATATATATATATATATATATATATATATACACACACACACACACACACACACATAATTCAGCTATGGCCAAAAATGCTGCATCACCTAGAATTTTAAGATTGAAACATAATATATGTATTTTATTTAACATCGTGTAATCAATGAAACTACAAAATTATATTGCAAAAGTCTACCGGAAGCCATAATAGTAGTCCAGTATTTTATGTTAGATTTGGAAATGTCACATTTTGCAAGGTTTCATTGGACGTACCTGTCTGAAGCAGTAAGGAAGAGTGAGCACAGAGACCCCCACAATGCTGTTCATGAAGTTCACGGTCTTCCGGAGCCCTGTCTGTGCCATGCTAACCCCTCAGTAGAAACTGACTCACTGCAGTGATCAGACCGGCTTTGCAGTGTCACACAACAATGAACAGTAATACTACACTGCTGTTGCACTTACCTGTTCATTTTAATCATTCTTTGGCTTACTTCCATTGCTTGAGGGAAGTTATGCTTATTTGCATTGTTGAGGGCTCCACCTATGCATGCAATGTCCCTTTTTATTTTAGAGAAACGTTTTTGTAAAGATGTCCAATAAAAAGGCAAAAAACGCCCACCAGAGAAAACCTTCAATAATAAAATCACAGAACCACACAGGATAAACAACTTTTTCTGCAAAAAAAAACAAAAAACAATATGGGCATGGCGTGGTGTTCTACGTATAGTCAAGTGTTACTTGCTTGTATTGTCAAGCTTTTTAATAATTCGTGTTTACTAATCCTGCTGCTGCTGCGGACAGGGAGTACCACTGGAGAATCTCCTGCTGTTGTTGTTCACAGGGCGTGCCACTGAATAATTTCGGAAGTAATCCAGTTTAAACTTAATTGTTGTCCCCTGTGAATTGTTTATTTAATTTATTGAAACTAAAGAGCTCTTGCTTAGGTTGGTACAACCCTTTAAAACCAGATGCGGCCCGGATATGAGCTTGCTAGCAGCTAGGGCGTGCTGATTAGCAGTTGTTTAACTAACCGTAAACAACTGCTAATCAGAAGGTATCTGAAGGTCATTAATTTGTTCCATCCTGACTGATCTCAGTGTAAATGCTTTGCAATGGGAATTATTAGAATTACAATATTTACGGACAGCTTGATATGGTAAACATAGGGCATATTAACAAAGCATATATCTCAGTGCTGAGTCAGAGCTGACATTCTGCACTTGTATTTATCCGTAAAACACTGAACAATTATGCAAATGGTTTTATTATCCTAACAATCGAAGTTCCCATCTTATTGTACATTCAGAATGGCAAGTCTCTGAACAGCAAAGGCAAATCAAATGTAAATGTCACCCTGAAACGTGAAGCTCAAAGCTTAGACAAACTTGCCACTCGTAGCTCTAAAATAATCTCTTTGGACGGAAAGCTTTTTGAATTTTGTCTTCTAATTTGTTTTAAGTGTGCGCTGCACTTTCAGTCTAAGAACTTCTTTCACACACACACAAGTGTGAAAGTATAATGTGTGTTTTGAAAACGTCAGCTGCTAGGCAGATATACTCGTCCTTACAGTATCTCAGAAAAACGCTTCCCAACTGATTTAAAACTACAAGAGTCCTTTATAAAGTTTGCACAGCTGCCCAGTGCCTGACTGTCGGAGCAGCACTGCCGTCTCCTCCCATTGGGCCCTGAAACGGCTGAATAAATTCACAGTCACCAAGAACTGAATTTAACTGTCGGTTATTAAGAATATCATTTTCATTTTTACTGTAGTTCAAAGGTTGGCCGATGCTGCAAATCCCCTTATATTCCCAACAGACTGGGATGATGTCGGGTTTAACAGCTAAAGACAGCGATAACACGCACAGCTTATAACTGGTTTGAACTTGTGAATGCTTTTAGCAGCTCATTCCCCCCCCCCCCCCGCATCATTTCCACTATTAAATCGTTTTTAAACTGTGGGGTTTAGAAACATGCATACAATCTGCGTCATTCTGAGTGCAAATGGTACAGGACCTACTTGTCATCTAAGTGACAGTACTTATTATCTGTCTATGTCAAGGGTCAATAGAGCTTTGCGCATGGGCAGCTGCTTTACTGTATAGGGAGTTATAACCAGACACCAGGTGGAGCCCCAGACCTGTAAACCACAGTATAAAGCAAAGAACATTTATTCCAGTTAGGGTTTAATTATACATCAGATGAGTCTTTTGCTTGTTGTTGTTGAATCTAGATCAGCATAGGAGAATTAAATGGAAACTGCAATTTGCAAATGTTTAATCTGAGATTGCCACCCAGTGATTCTGCAAAGATTATTTTTGATTTATGCCCAATTACATTAGAATACCTACATCGTTAGTGTGCAGTTGGTATACTACCCACCCATTTCTTAAAGAAACAGAGCATTACAAACAGATGTTTAATTGGTAAATTACTCTCTAAGTGTATTTTGTTCACAGAATAGGATCTCAAAACATCAGTCTGGCTTAACCTGATCATCACACGCCACACTTTTTTTTTTTTTCTGGTAAAAAATTAAAATGTGGTGTCAACACAATACACTTTGTGGGGGTGCATTTTTGGTGCGTTTGCAATGGTCTTTTTTTTCCGCAGTGTAAACGCACACGGCCTACTCTCAGCTGTCCTAAAAACGGCCAACTGAAGACGTTGCTCAGCGCCAGCTTAGGTCCGTCTGAAAGGCAGTGCAAACTCACCCATCTTTAGAACGGTCTCACGCACGACTTGACTCAGTGCCGCTCGGCTCACCCCCCACGGAATCTGAACAGGAATAAACCGCAGTGCCGTTGCAGCGTCATAAATAGAAGAACGACTTGAGACACAAGGGTCCTGAATATTTGAATTTATTATTAAAAATAAAGGGCTTGTGCATCATATATATATATATATATATATATATATATATATATATATATATATATATATATATATATATATATATATATATATACACAAGGTGAGATATTGCTGATGAAGAGAACACAGTTCTTTGGAAAACAAAAGGGTCTTTATTATTACAGTAATAAACAGCAAATTTACTTATCTTACTCAATGTGAAATCCTTCACATAACAAATGGGTCTGGAACCGTCATGTTGTGTCAAACACTGTCTAAACGAATAACCGTAGACTGCAAGATAAGTATATATATATTTTTTAAGATGCGTCGTCATCCCGTCAGTGGTAGTTTTGACGTCACCGAGCACGTATTCGGACCTAAGCCGACTCAGGGCACAACCGCAGTGTAAACGCTACGTGAAAAATAATGATAATCACCGCGGTCAATTGGACCTGAGTCGGCTTAGGTCCGAGGTGGCAGTGAAAACACAGCATTTGTCAAACAGCTAAAACCATTTAGTGAATGACAATGTGTTCCATGCAAATAAATCCATCAACGAAATTAATATTACCACTGAGGTTGGACCCATCAGGTGGCAAAATATTGCATTTAAACAAATAGCTCTATTTAAAAAAAAAAAAAAAAGTTGTTTTTACTAAAAGTATTTTGCGTGGAGAAAAGTAACTACCCCTTCTTAAAGGTTAAGGGCAACAGGGTTTCCTCTCGTTAAAAAAGCATACCATTTAAAAGCTCTTTTATGACTCTTATAAATGGCTCCCCTTGTTTTTTCCCCCTTTTGCAATCTAAATGATCAAAAACAAAGTTTAAAGTTTTAATGGATGTACACAGAATGGTGCCAACTCGGTAACCACAGGATTGTAACCGTATTTAATCGCTCTTTCATAGGACGGGGTTTCTGTATTACAGAGCCGGACCGCCTGTGAATTCACCAGCGCTCTCCACCTCTGCATCTCCCCAGGTTTCTCACAATTATTTTCCTAAGAAACGATTTTTACAGCCAGGCTGTCTGCTCGCTTTAGCACCAGCGGCTGTGAAAAGGCAAGCTTGTTGTCGTTGTTTTATTGAAAGCGTAACCCTGCTGCTGACGTCACTTCCAGTCGGTTACCCTTCAGTGAAAGAGTTTTACGAATCGCATGGGGTGCGCTGCTCCCTCTCGGGTCGGGCTGCACACTAGGGAAGATGGGGGGGTTATAGTACTGAGGGGACACGAAGCCACTTAGTGGCTTGGAACTTGGTTTCAGGAGACTAGGTGTCAGGCCACTGCATGGCATACCAGGGGAGGCTTGGGGTTTGATACAGCAAAGTTGCCTCAAACTGCGTTTCCTAGTCTCCTGGAAGCAGGTTTTATACCACTGTTCCTGAAAAAGTGATTTAGTGTTCCCTCACCTTAATGAAGACGGAGGACTACAGCAAGCATTCCTTTACGCTGACCCATTTAGGACTTCAGGGATCAGTTTGTGTGATTCAATGGCGTGCTATACAGCACAGCAAAACCCTGCGCAATTAGACTATGTGTTAGTTGCATGATAAGAGGTGCGATGCTGAGAAGCTGTGCAGTTTTCTACCAAGGCTGCTCATTAAATTCAGTATAAAATGTTCCCAAGCTGCTTTTCAAAGTTTCCTCAAACAGCTACAGTTACTCATTGAAACAGCCCAGTGGCACAGCCTTCTGACTGGGAGTAAAGTTCAGTTTATTTAACATGGTGCCTATGATTAAGTATGCTTAAGTTCGAGTCACTGTGCTGGTGCTGCTGTGTAGGGGTTGAGAGATCCCTCTTGAAAGAGATCCTATTTCAGACAGCATGTCTAAGGCCTGCCCTGGAAAGTGAAAGGCGTTTTATATTGATGTCTGTATGTCCTGCAGTGTTTTCAAAGGGTACCTCTTACAAGCATCTGACATCTGGAAAAAATGGTTTAATTTCAATGATAATTGTTTTTTTTGGTTTTTTTAGGAATAAAATTTTTTTTAAAAAGAAATTAATTTTGCACGCCACTGCTTTATTGATTAAATAAACTCTGCCCTTTTGGTATTTTCTATTTTTTTTTTTTCTTCGTTTTTTTATGCTCTTGTCAGAGTTAGTGGTGTAGAAAGGAACATTTGAGTTTAATGAACCAAAAACATTCCGAGCTGTCAAGGTAGGAACCTGAGCTGAATTTAGATTTCAGAGGGAAGATTTCTTCTCATTGCTCCAGCAGAGAAGGACATTCGAAAAGGTGAGAGTCAAAAAAGAAGAAATGGGGTCTGACAACATTAATGTCAAACCACACTTTTGGATTATACCACTTAATTAAACTTGCATTTCTTTGTTGTTTAACTGGCTATTTACCATCCAAGCCCATTGCCTCACCTATAAGTAGAGATCTGTGGATAATGGAATTCCTCGTAAACCACGGAATTCACAGGATCCCATAGAATTTGCATCCTTCCACAGGTTTGCCATATTCTGAAGGTACATCGTCATTATAATTGTCATAAACAGACTGTTAAAGTGACCTGAATAAGACAAGGGTGTTTGCTTCTAGTTTTTTTTTTAAATTAACAGATGTTTTGTCTCCTTCAAAAAGCAGGCGTTATAAAGACTTGGGTTAAGGCTTTGGACCAATAAGAAGTCTAATGTGATGTGATGTGATGATTTTGTTTGACAGTTTCAAAAGATTTTGTTGAGAAAAATGCTTGATATATTAATGTGGAAGTACTTCACCTATAAATTGTTTGATATGATTATGTTTACTTGATTTACAAATACTAAACACATAGGATTCTCTGCAGATATCTACTTAAGATTTTCACCATTTTTGGAATATTTTCCTGCAGATTTGGACTGGCTCTACCTATAAGTATAAGTTATAAAACAGTTTGTTTAATATTATAGGCACCTATTTATAGTAGCTGCATCTGACGATGATTCCAGTTGGATTTGTAGCTGGACTGGGGTGCAGGGGCCAACTATTTTTTACAAAAACCTGCCCTCTTCTTCCTGAAAACCCACCTAATCAGGAGCATAAGACATCACAATGACCTCTGATTTTGTTCCCTATTATAACAAATAGCAACTACACTGTTTGCAATTGTAACTTTCTTTTGTGTTTTATGTGCTTAATTAAACATTCATCTGAAATACGAATCAATCAATCATTTCTTTAATCAAATAAAATCCTTGCGGACAAATTCTCATTTGCAATAACGCCTGTTCCCAGACTGTGCCTTTTAGAAAGGGCTGCGTTTGAAGCCCAAATTAATATGCTGCCCAGAATGGAATGTCTGTCATATCCATAGATATTGATGAGTGTTATTGTTACCATGTTTAGCAACAGTCATGTAAACCCTAAAGGTTGTGTATCATTTAGCTTAGTATTTTGCTTAAAAATATCGGTAAAACTACAACATTCAAAAATATATCCAAGATATAATACCCAAGATAAATGCCCAAAACTACCCCAAAGTCTAGACACTCACCAAAGCCATTTTTTAACGCACAATAAAAAAAAATAAAAGCCCAATTGGGCGTGAATCTGCCCAACATGGCAACACTGCTGGGGTGTTTTCGATTCACCCTGTGTAGCTTCAATTTTTTCTTATTCTTACTGTGACTGGCTGCAAAGACAACAGGGCTAGCCAGAGATTGGATAATGTTTGTTGGGTTGTTTTTTTTTTGTGTGCAGTTTCCTAGTAACTGAAGCCATTGTATTCTGAGAGGTGTAGTTATTAGTGAATGGAAGCTGAAGTTTTAAGGGAGGCAGACAAGCTGTGCAGCAAAATCGCTATGAGTATTTTTACGCATTCAATTTAAATTGAGTGCATTTTTTGGATTTTTTAATGTATAAAAACGGCAGGTATACAGATTATCTGGACCACTGATTACGATTGCAAGGCTGTACTTTCTACACTGGCATGCTGGCTCCTATTATCACAATAGCGCAGTTTGCAGGCCTGCTGTGCATAGCCATTACCTGTGTTTTTATTTCCACACACATTGAGAGAGGAGAAACGGGCACAGCTAGATAGCTAGGTATCATTGTTAGGGGCTGGCCTCCACAAGTCCTTGCATCGCACTTGTATCCCCAAGTGAAATGAATGCGATGGTAGTATTATAAAAAGGTCCGCTGTGGTCGCTAACATTCATTCAAAGTCTCTTTTGTATTGAATCCCTTGTGAATACCTGAGGGCTTGAGGAATTGAAAGCAGCCGTCTCAGTTTGTGCCTGTGTACCGTTTTGCCAACAGCTCAGTGGTCAATATGGGGGGAGGAAGGAGTGGCTCTCCAAAGAACTTTCCCCAAATTCATGATTGTACCCAAGCAATTTAACTGCACTACTCTGTAACTGCCGTTCAGAGACTAGTCTATGCATTTAACCCGAAACTTAGCAGACAATCTTTTTAATGAGCAGTCTTTGTGTGTGTGTTACTGTGTGTATTATGATTGAGTGTTTAAAGTTGTGGGCGAACTATAGTGCTACTTGTGGTTAACTCATTAAATATGTTTCCTCACGTTGCTATGTTGAAGTTTCCACTTATACCTATTTACATTTTTAAGCAGCAATAATTCAGTAGATTAATAACAGTCATTTAACATGAGTCATGCCACAAGCGTAATTCCAGGAGGAAGACAGCAACTGCCTCATTGTTTTCAAGTAGTTAGGCAATTTGTTTCTTTGAAGGCACCACATTAAGAGAGTTCACGTCAACGACAGACATGTACATCAAAATTAAATACAGTGGTTTCACTGGTGATGATACAATTATAAAGCAATTACCAGGATAATATATTAATATATTTTGATTGAATCTAATTTCACATAAAATAAAATAACAAGTCGCATAGATGACTCAGGAAGGCTAAAATGTTCCAATGCTGTTCAAAACCAAATCGATATGCTTAGTTTAAGGGCTCTATCCACAAGGTCGTCAATCTTAAATTGTATGATGTTTTTTCAAAGTCGATTTTTATGAAATAGAAAGTTGGATATTAATTAAATGCTCCTCGATTTTGCTAGGTAAAGAAGTTTTTTCTTTTCTTCAAGAGTTGCTGGTATCGAACGAGACAAGGTTACTCTTCCGATTGAAATGCTTCCGATTTGTCTGAAAACATTCCATCGCTCAGATAGGGAAGTCAAAACAGATAAAACCATAAGTGTTCTGAGACCGAAAGACCAGACATCCCCCCCCCCCCCCCTCCCGCTGGGGCTGGTGTTGCTAATGATGTGTTTTTTAAATAAATACCTGGAATGGTTTTCACAGCAAACCGAAAGAGTCAGTCTGAGCTTTTCTTTTATTCATTTTGCAGTGTATGTAACCGACTGCTCTTTGGCTGATTAAGTCGAAAGAAAACAGTTCCTGCAGGAGACCGAACGAGCAGAATAAGGCCCCAGGGTGATGCTATGCAAATGCAGCTCTGCAGTGTGTCAGCTGGGACAGAGCACAAGACGGCTAAGATTGGAAGGCCCCAAGATCCATTAAGTCATGTGATTGCGGAGACCAGAGGGGTCTGTTCTCAAAACCTTTTGCACTCCTTTTGCAAATGGGTCACAAAGCTTGAACTTATTTGAGAATTAAGTTTATTTTAAATAATTAAATATAGTTTGATTCCCAAGAAACTGTTTTAGACTGTTCGTGGCTTGACCAGTTTTGTGAGCATCAGCCTTGTTCTTAACATACCCTTGCATTAGTGAAATTAAAAGAAAAAAAAAACTCTGTGTTAACATTCAATAAGCCCTTGACTAAAACCATGTCTATATTACCTGCCCTCTTGAGCGTCTGATGTATAACAGCAAAATCAAACACTGTTGTATTGAGTGTACCCCTCAAAATTGCTAAATACCCATCTTTTAGAAATGCTGTCTGCTGTTGCCTTGACTAAACACTTAATTTGCCCACTGGTTATAAATAAGTATCTGTTCTGCTCATTGAAAGAAAGCCAACATGTACGGTATATAGAAATGCTGATGACTCCAGTCTTTTAGCAACTACCTCAACTGTTTCAAAATAAGCGATGTTCAGATTTGAAAAATATTTCGCACTGGTTACTGATGTGTAGGCTCAAGCTGAACGCTGACGAAAACAAATGGCTCGTGTTCTCAAGTCATCAGCTTTTTGCCTGGTTTTTAAAATGATCACATACTAAGCTTTAAATACCTTGATGAATTCAAATTCAATCTCCTCAAGGCCTCTGGAAAATTGACTGCTGTATGAAACATTTTAATTAGGTCTAAACTCCGAAGATAAATTGACGGTTTTAGGCGGTACTTCTTTTCCTGGACCAGAGTGATAAAGTGTTGGCTGTAGATTTGCAAACTCGGCCAATAAGCTTTAGAATTGACTGGCCACGTTTACATCCAGTGGCTCTGGCAATAAAATGCATGGAAAAGTGGAAACATTTTTTTTTTCATTTGGTTGTTTCAAATTAGTGCTATCTGCACATCTGCAAATACTGTACAAGGTAAAGAAAGCCTGCTGAGTTATCAGTGTATGAACTGAAGACAATCACACTCTCTATAAACACAGAACAGTGATCTGGTTACAGATGTAAACTGGTAGTCATGATAACAATCAGTAATAAAGTCTCAAGCTGTGTATTTCTACCCACAGCTTGTTATTGCTATTAAAGCCCGGATGAGCAAATGCCATCGCACTAAGTGGATTCCCTTGCATGGCTTTCAATACGACCTCCTGAGCAAAAGCCTTGACAGTTAGAGGATCATTGCGCCATAGGCTTTAGAGTTGATGAAACATAAGCCAGCCATGCCATTACCTCATATCAACTGCAGGGGCCAGCATTACCTTTAACAGGAGTGCTTCAGGAGTTCAATAAGGAGTGCCTTCCACACACATGAGCTCCTTCTACCTGGTACTTACGTCTAGAATTCGTGAAAAAGTGTACAACAGGGTTTAAGGGTGCGATTTAACTTGGACATGGCCTAGACCAGGGTTGCCTAGATCTGGTCCAAGAGAACCATTCCACTCCAGGTTTGATAGGTCAAATTAAATAATCACTATTACTCTAGAACAGGGGTGTCTAATCCTGGTCCTGGAGGGCGATTCCACTCCGGGTTTTACAGGTAAAAACGAGATGATTTCAGAGCTGAATGGAGGTGTTGGTTGACTCAAACGATTTAGAACAGGGTTGGAAAAAAGACCAGGAGCGGAACAAAGACCAGGAGTGGAACGGCCAGCTTTGGCCAGCCCTGCTCTAGAACCTGGAAACTGTGCCCAGCCCTAGGCTAGGCACTGATGATCATAACATGTCTTTGATACCCCAGCCACGCTACCTAAATAATGCATGAAACCACATGATTTCCATTAACTTTATTCACGTTTTGGAAAAATTATTTTGGTAGAATGGATCAGGTATTAGGGTGTATCATTCCTTCTCGCCTTGGATTTTTCTAATATCATGTGTTAACTGAAGGTACCGGTGCATAGTGGTCATTTTGTATCTTCCCTTGATTACCCTTCTCGGCAAGCTGTCAACCAGTGTAATAACAAAATGTAGCTGGAAATACGCTTAGCAAGAACAGCACCTTCTGTGACCTCACAGTGCCAAGAGTTTTGGCAAGCACAACAAATGGATTCTAAACCCACATGTAAGGCAATGTTCATGTACCACAGGCTGCTTTCATGTATACCGGATTACCACTGAAGACATCCCACTGCCTGGAGGGGCTGGAGGTCCGGTCCTGCTCTTGGTTTGAGACTCTGTCAGTGTCGCTCGCTTTCTCTCTATTCTCCTACACCTCAAACATGTACATGTACAAGCTTTCTAAATATATATATATATATATATATATATATATATATATATATATATATATGTGTGTGTGTGTGAATTGTTACTCTCTTGTTTTGAAATGTTAACACATATATATATATAGATCCTATAAAGATAGTTCCTTCCTATAAGAAAATGAACATTGTAGTCCCAAAATCTGGTTGAATCGAGCATCAAAAAGGCTCCCGTGCAAGTTTCCTAACTTTATCTTCTGCTACTTTAGAAGCACTTACCCTGCAGCCTGCCAAGACATGTTCTATGTAGACTAGCCAGAAACTTCTGAACAGTATAATATTACAAAAGGCTTCGAAACCTGCTTCCAACAATAGATAAGAAGCTGCTTAGTTTATATATATATATATATATATATATATATATATATATATATATATATATATATATATAGATAGATAGATAGATAGATATATAAATAAATGTTGGTTGTAATTTGACCCTGGAATGGGTTCCGACTCCACAATGTCTTTGATGCAACATCTTTGATGCTTCATGCATGCAACCTCTATGAAGCATCAAAGAGCATCTCTAACAGGGCTAGGAACCCCCCACCCCTAAAATATGGTGATGATATCATCACCCCCTACTTCACATGACTGTCACCATATAATTAACCAGGCTCAGAACAATGGACTCATTGTGAAGATGTAGTTTGCATTAAAAAGGCTGATGAAGGGGTTTTCTGACTGTTTTTGGCAGTATCTATTCCTACAGTACATGACGTTCACCATGGAGCCAAACTAAAAAGAAAATAAATGCTATATTCATTATATGGATTTTTCATCATGGGGTGTGTTTGCACTACAGGAGGTGACATTGTAACCATATCTATGGATCTATAGTAATAATAGTCTACTGCACTTCATTTTTATGTTCTTGCTAAGTTATCCTTTTATTCCTTGATCGTAGAATAAAAGTGGTTAGGTTCTCACAGAAAAAACCTTGTTTGAGCAACTTACGAAGGGTAAAAAAGTGTCTCTAATCACACAGTAATTGCACATGTGGGTACAGTAATTACATTGTAAATACAAAACCACATGTTCAAATGCACTGTAATTAACAAAACTCTAGCAATCTGGCCAACATTTTTATTTAGTAATTAACCATGATGCCTTCCAGTCTGGATTCATTTCGAACCAGGCTATGTATGATTGGAAGTATAAGACTGTCATACTATCTGCAATCTGTGGCTGGACTCTCTATATTGCCTTCCAGTCTGGATTCATTTCAAGCCTGCCCATCGTTACAATGCCCCCGGTTTAAGTTTTCAAGGTAGGCCGCAAGGTTCCATTCTGTTCTCCTCTGTTTTCATCGACACTACACCTTGACAGGAGAGGTCTGCTGCCCTCGCCCCTCGCCGGAAGACTCACGTCATTGGTATTTCTTCATTGCAAATCACAAGAATGTGATGTGTAAGGAAACCCAGACCATGCCGTCTCCTTGATTTTCACTTTTGTTCTTTCTCGTCTGTCTGTGAAATTACCCCAGAGCAACATGCTTGGAAAAAGACCACCCCAGGGAGGTTCTGCTCATCACTGTGTGTCTTCCCTACCCTGAAGAAACCTTAAACAGCAGAACCATCAGCAGACCACAGCATTACCAGGAAGACAGGGAATTTGGAGCAAATACTGCATGGTGGGGCACAAATGTGGCAGTGGTGTAGTCATAAATATGTAGGTACCAGAAAACCACTAAAATATAGATTTTCTTAAACAAAAATTACTGTAATACAAACATAGACAGGTTAGAAATAAAATGTTACCCTGGTGACTGGAATCTTTTAACAAAAGAAAATTACCCATATACACACACGAGGGAACTATTTTGAACTTCTCTGTCTGTCTGTACTATCTACTGGCCTTAGCTCAGACAGGGTGTAATTCCCTATATGGGTCTGAGGTGTGGAATGTGAGACTAAGTGGGAAAGTCATGGGGGGTGGGGGGTGTCTAGGACTTCATACAGTAAAGTCATCTACTGCACATTGATGCATAGAATGAAGTATAACCAATTTTTTAATTAAAAAATGTGCTCACTAATTACCTCTTCAGTTATCAAGTTGACAGCACGATGTTAAATTGTATATTACAATAGTAATTATAAAAGTTTATTAGGCTGACCTTTGCACAGCAATTTCGCAGTTTTCCAATGCTAATACTATGCATGCTTAAGCGTGTTTTTTTTTTTTTAACATGGTTCATTATGGTTTTCTACTAAGCTTTAAACAATATCCTATACTTTTACCACAGTATACGAAAGGTGAGTTTTATAAGATAATGTTTTCGTGTAGCTTTAAAAAGAACTAAAAATTGTTGGCATTTTTGCTTTCTGTGTAAAATCCTAATTTGCAGCCTTGCATAGCTAGGATTGTGTTCACCTCTAGCTAGTTTAATTTCAACTCTATCTAAATGTAATTTTCATCTGATGTGAATTGGCCCAGTGGACTGCTGTGTCAGACCAGCACGTCTTACTGCAGAATTAAACTTCAATCAAACCTTTTCCTCACACAGAGCAAAAAAGATTTTGGTTGAAGCTGCTTTGATTGGAAAGCTGACACAGTATCTGCTCGGAAACGTCATTTATGAAAGACCACAATGAGGTGCATGAGGTAGTTAAAACCCTAAAGCCTGTGGTCGTGTTTGCAGAACTAAAAGTTTTGGTTGTGCTCAATTAATCTGTTTGCAGCTCACATGACAAAACCAGCATATGATTCAGCAAAACTTGTCATTTCAAATGGTTCTTCAAACCGTTTTACTGTTTGTGAGTATTACATTAATAGATATTAAGTTACAAATGTAGCTCCAAAAGGGAGACTAAGAAGGAGTTAAAAACAATTCATTGATGCAGCTTGTATGTAAACCAGAATTTTCTGACTGTTTGACGTCTCGGCTTTACCCTGCTGTATCAACTCATTTGACATTCCTCGCTTAATTAAAAAGAAGAAATGTCTTCCTAACCTTTTCACCAGTTCCTGCAATATCCTTCTCAGCGCAGTTTCATTATTCACAGAAACAAGTTTAATTTCCTGAAAGCCGACTCCCTCGCCATACAAAGCATTGTGACTTCTCAGTGTGCAGTTCCAGCTGGGTTCTTAAAGCTGCAGGACGCTATTCTATAGGCGAACATCAAAAGTGAAGGATAACACTTTATATTAAGTGTCTCTAATTACGGTGTATTTAAATAGTAATTACTTAGTAAATACATGTGCACTTACACATAATTACAATGGTGTTATGCATTACAATGTACTTAATATGTAAATCTTTTTGCATGATATAACCCTTTCCCTAATCCTAACCTTAACCCTTTTCTGATACAATTGTGTTTTTACGTATAACGTGCAAAAAGATTTATACATTTAGTACATTGTAACTAAGTAAATAGTGTGTAAATACATAGTAATTAGAGACACTTAATGTAAAGTGTTACCAGTGATGAAGTAGCCCATAGGACGCCTGACCGCAGCCTCATTTTAATGAAAAAAAAGTCCACTGTGAGGGGCTCCCGAGTGGCGCCTCCGGTAAAGGGAGGCGCCCTATAGCCTGGAGGTCACTGGTTAGATTCCAGGCTATTCCACTGCCGACTGTGGACGGAAGTTCCCAGGGGCGGCGCACAATTGACCTAGCGGGTGGGGAGGGTCTAGGTCAGCCAGGGTGTCCTCGGCTCACCGCACACCAGCGACCCCTGTAGACTGACCGGGCACCTGTGGGCCTGCCTGTAAACTACCCCGAGCTGCGTGGTCCTCCGACCACGGAGGTGGTTGCATGGCGGGCCTGCAGAGTAAAAAGAAGCGGACGGCTGACAGCACACGTTTCGGAGGACGCATGTGTCTGTCAGGGTCCCTCCTTAGTCAGCACGAGGGTGGCAGCAGTGAGCCAGAAAAAACAATTGCAGATTCCAAATTTAAAATAAAAAAAGTCCACTGTGAGAGAGTGATGCATTTTAAAATGCGATCATAGACCAAGCTACAAATGCACCAAGCTCCAAATACAAAGCTGTCTTTTTTGTTAGGTCCTGTCGATTTCGGAGTGTCTCAGTTTTGCTATCTTTGCACAGGGGACTGGTTTAAAATAATTCAGCAGTACAAGGAAAGTAGGCTGACAGTTGACCGATGACCCTTTTTATATTGATTGCTACTCATCTTAGATTCAGTGGGTGAGGGTCAGGGTCAGGCTTTAAAATGTATGCAGGATCTATAGGTCAATCAGAAGTTGTAAGAATCATGCCTTTTATAAATGTTATAAATACAAACAAACAAAAAAATCCTACCATCCAGGCAAGAACATTTTTTAAAACACTGCAAGCTCAGATGTTTATTTTAATTTCAATTAATTTTATTTATATAGCACCTTCCATACCACAGTATCTCAAAGAGCTTTGCATGTCAGTCAAAACAGAAAGAAGTGTACACTATCAAGAAGTAGTAAAAATGACAAAGTAACAATTAATAATAATAATAATAATAATAATAATAATAATAATAATAATAATAATAATAATAATAATAATAATACAATTGAAGAAAACAGGAAAAGAATAACAATGATAAACACACAAAATTACAAAAATAAGCAAACAATGATTAGAATTTTACTCTCAGCAACACCGATGTGTAACTTGCTTGTCACAAAACACTGCTGTGCATTCTTTTTGCATGACATAACCCAGGCACTGCATCATGATGTCATGTTTACATACTAGCATAATTTGTATCTGGAGAGGAAAACAGGCTTGACCCACCAGCAAGATATTCTGTGTAATTTGCCTCAGATGTGAATTGAGATCATCTGCAGCACTCTGGTGAAGCCTCTCGGTTCGCTATACTTGTTGAATCACGTCTACAGAGAATTAAAGAAACGACGGCGTAATTAAACCCTCACCTCCACGGTAGAGATGCTCAAGCAGATGACAGTGCGTTTCAGTCTGTAGCCAGGAGAGGATGGTCAAACTTGATAAGACTGAAGGCAAGGAGGGTAGGGTGTCCATCTCTGTTGGGATTTCAAGCATGGACCTTTTGTGGAGGGCAAATAAAAAAGTTCAGTACAAATCTTAAATCACCTGCTACTTCACTTTAGTGCCTCCTCACACAAAAGGTATACGGCATTCAGAAGCAAGACTTTGAATTCTGAAAGGGTAAAATTGGCCCCCTGTTTCAAAAGAGCTTATAAAAAATGTAATTCTGCTCCAGCTGTGCTAAAGTTTTCGACAAAACCGACATTGTATCTCTATAAACCGCGGCCCGTGTTGTAAAGCTGATTACACGAGGCCCCCGGGGATCACTTTAAACCATTTCTGTAATTGAAATAACAGGAAAGGGAGAGAGAGAAAGAGAACGGCTTTTAAATCAAAATGTTTCCATTCAATTTAAAGGGGCATCATTTTTGAGTCATGCATGATCTCACGATCGCAGAATATGAAACTGTTTTTTGTGCTTGTAATGCTGGAAATGAAAGGGGTTATAAGCATAAAGAAATAGAACCCCTTTAATATATATATATATATATATATATATATATATATATATATATATATATATATATATATATATATATATATAGGCTCCAGAAAGAATGTCTGAATGGCATCTGAGATATTGCCCGCTTTCACAACAGGAGCACTGGGGGAGTGGAATAACAGCTTGAGAGCTTACTTTAGCCTACTTAATATCTGCAAACTCATTGTATATAAATGTGTGGCAGAACAGGGCCTGGGAGAGATCAATTCAAATAAAGGATTATTAGTATTGGAGATATATGCATTACACCAGCACTTTGAACCAATTTCTGCTGAGAAGGGACTTTGCTGTTATTGTTTTACTGTCTACCCAGCAAAAAAATAAACTGCAACAGTGAATGTGAAAATTAGATTTTAAAAATGCAAAACGAGCTGCGGTATGTATGTGTGCTTAAGGTGGTGTAACCTCTGCACCCAGCCCTCCGTCACTGTGTCAGATAAAAAGGGTTTAATCTGCTTACATGGCAGAGAAGACAAACAACATGCACATACACTGACAAAATAAATTACGCTGTCAGGGAATTGAGGTTTCACATTAACGAATGGATTTATTTAATACCTGCCGATAAATGCTTCTTAAAGGCAATTACAAGTATGAGCATCAGCACCCCCTAATATACTGTATATATTATTATGTTGTTAATCTGTCACTAGAAACATATTGTTTGCGTACATAATCAGTCCAAAGAAAATATCAAACATGACAATCATTTTCTGTGTTCAAGACCACCAAGTTAGGAAAACTCTAACCTGTAACATTCATGCTAAGTAGAAACCCCTGCAGGGGTCAAATAGACCTGAAACATAATATGTAGCTCAAGGAGTCCAGTATGAGCCTTGCTTGGCAGATTCTTTGAGTACGGGAGACATAAGGAGACCAGGAAAACATATGTACACATACAAAGTAATTGCAGGATACAGAACTCTGTTTTAATATCAGTAAATAGCCCTATGAACACACTTCATTGGGTTAATTATTAGCATCTTATTTTGGAAGTCTGCTTCTGAGATCCTTCCCTGGAAATAATTGAATCACAGAATCTCAATTTTCACCTAATGAGACATATTAGCAACGCACTATCACAGCAAACGAAGTGCAGCTGTATTAGAGAAGCTGGACAAACCTTCTCAGCTCCGTGTGAGCGTTTGGTACAGGAAAACACAATCATTTTACTTCCATTAGATTTTCCAACTATTTGTTTTTGTCCACCTATTTTGTTGTTAGACAAGCCAAAAGACTGGACCAGACATTTCTCACTGATGGAAGCCAGTACAATTTGATTTGGGTATGCAAGACTTTTCCTGATTCGATTTTGCCTCGTGTGAAGCCTTGAGCCCCAGCCTTTGCTTTTAGAAAAGGATGTCCTTTAACACAGACACTTTCAAAGGAGGACCACAAGGTCACAGTTCAGCCTGGGGAAGATCTAACAGAGACAGCAAGAGACAAGGCAGATGCATTTCTAAGCTTTACAGTGTATAATCACAACCACATATCCTTCCATTTCTGGAGTCAAGACCCATCCCAACACCCCATCCATGACCTCAGGATATGTCTCATAGCACACACGTCTTCTGGACCTGCTAACAGTCTGGAATGGTTTCCAATTAGGACACCTAATTGTTAGTAACCACATTTGTATTAAGACTTTTATCATGCTAAAAGCCCAGAGTTTACTATTGTTTTGACTTTTACTGCAGTTTACTATGTTTTACCACACTTTTCCATGCTTGCTTTACCTGCTGTATAAAATAGCCATGTTAAAAATAAATTGAACATGCACTGTATTCGGAAGATAGAATATGGCTTTAAAACATGGTAATCTCCAGCATAATACTCCTAATCTTGCGACAAAATATAATGGACTGGCTTTATCTTTGCATCTCCTTTCATAACAGGATTTTCTGGTCCATGCAATTGGACCAGAAAACTTTTTCCTTTAGTTTGATCCTTTAGGCTTTTCTAATATAGCCACCCTCAAACCCTAACCCTAACCCTAACCCTAACCCTAACCCTCAAACCCTAACCCTAACCCTAACCCTATACAACTTCAAGTTCCCTGAATTGGGATTGAGGCCCCTGATGTTACCCTTGTCACCCTGTTGTTACTAGTCCTTTTACTCATTGGCTGGAAGGCTGCGTTCCCTTGGAAACCTGTAAATACTGGCTGCAACAGACCTTGTTCAAAACAAATCCACTTGAGTGTAATAAGGTCATTTCTGTTTTTTTTCTCGCAGTGGTCTGTTTGGGTGACGCATGGTTTGCATTACTCCATATCCTTGGTGATATCTTGTATTTCCTCCTTAATACCATAGAAGTATTGTTGAACAAATAGCCATCTGGAGCTCCGATTACTCATTTATGTAATTCTGTTTCCTGTTGATAAGTCTTTAGCCATATGATTGATGTTGTTCGAAAGCTTTATGTTGACACCTGAACAATTCCCTTTGCGAGTAACCACTGTGAGAACCAGGTTGGTAACCTATTCATATTTGGACATACCAATACCACATTGCAGTTGAAGTATTTTTACCAGAATCGGTGCTACAGATGTAGACCCTTTCTGTGTGCATCTTACTCTCAGACAGAGGATCGAAGTCATTGAATAAAATGTATGCCGACATATAATTCTGTGGTATATACAAAAAAGGTTACTAGGGCATAGTTTTGGAAATTCACCAATAAAAACTTTTCTTTTGCTTTTGTTATTGTTATTGTTATTGTTCTTGTTGTTGTTGTTCTTGTTTTAATTTATCTGAAGGTTTTTGTTTGGGTTCTTAAAATTCATTTACTTCTAATTTTATCTTCAGCCAGAGATCCTCTTGAGTCATAAAGAAAATTCTGTCTGGTACACATTTACAATCCTTGCAGCTGTCATGGTTACAAAACATAAACAGCTCTTCTGAGAGAACAGAGGAGTTCAGGAAGTGAACAGGAAAGGTCAGGTGACCTGCTGCATTTTCCATCCTGTATCTTTAAACCGCAGCTTTGTGGGCAGGAAGCATTCCAGATAGCATTTTATTATTTTATTTTCTTAAGAGATAACTTCATATGGAATCTTATCAATTGCAGATAAAAGTTACCATGTGCTGTCAGCGTCCTGAGAGGTTTGGCTTTCTAGATGGCCTGGATCTTCCTTCTTCCTCAAAGTTATCCTGTCCAGCTGTACTTCCAGGTACAGGAGACCGTCGAAGTTATGACCCACACACTTAAGAACTGGACACACTGCCAACTTTACAAGTTAAACACAGCTCTCCTGGCTTTTTCTTTGATGTTCCTCAGGTGTAACCTTTTATTAAGTTCACAATAAATCACTAAATGTTAAAATTTCAGATCTACTGACATTACATACCTTATAAAAGTTCACCTTAGAGGGGGCTCCCGAGTGGTGCATCTGGTAAAGGCACTCTGAGTGGAGTGCAGGATACGCCCTATAGCCTGGAGGTCACCAATTCGAGTCCAGGCTATTCCACTGCCGACCGTGGATGGGTGCTCCCAGGGGACGACGCACAATTGGCTGAGCGCCGCCCAGGGGGGGGGGTCTTAGGTTGGCCAGGGTGTCCTCGGTTCACCACGCACCAGCGACCCCTGTAGTCTGGCCGGGCGCCTGCGGGCTTGCCTGTAAGCTGCCCAGAGCTGCATTGTCCTCCGACGCTGTATCTCTGGGTTGGCTGCATAGGGGGCCAGCAGAGTAAAAAGAAGCGGTCGGCTGATAGCACACGCTTCTGTAAAAGCACGGTGAAGCACAGTTTAGCATTGTAAAGCACAGAGGTTTGACAATACTATGGTAAATGCATATTATAATAACCATGGGAAAACTGCAAAATTAGTGTCAATTTACTATGGTAAACTTTTATAAGGGTATACCAGGTTTATATTATTAAGGTCTGTTTATATCATTGAACTAGTATATACAGTTCCATTATGATTAAGTTAAATTGTGCTGAATTGTTTCCCAGTATCCCACAATGTTTAAGATCCCAAAGCACATGTTCACCTAGCTAAGGAGTGATTCGCAAATGCAGCTCCAGAATAAATAAACTCAGAGCAAACCTTCCTTTCGATCACTTATATTTGAGCTCATCATAACTCACAGGCCCTGTGCCCTGCCAGCAAACATATTGAACAGATATAACACCAATATTTTTCATTACTCCAACATTACAAAATACCCAAGGTTTGATCTGAGAAACAGGCTGGGGTTGACGGATTTTGTTTCATTAGACATCGTTGCAGCGTCTGATTGGGGCTGGCTTCAATCAGGGTCCATTCGTCTTGTCTTTGTAGTCTATTAAATAAAGGATTAATAACCTACAGTTTATCAATGTATCTTTCTTATGAAGATCTGTAGGACGGCGGTTTGACTGCTGCTTGGATTTATGACTGGGTCTAGCTGTTGTGTCACTATTTACCAATAAACCTGTTCATTGGTCAATGTTGCATCTCTCAGGCAGTGAGGCGGGCCTTCTCCATTCATCAATAGCCTATTCTTTTAAAAGCAGATAGCTATTCAGTATCCTTCATAACTCACACGAAATCCGAGGAACGAAACTTGGCAAAACAAAGACAGAAACATCAGTCTCTCCACCTAATGTCATTTAAATGATCTAT
Organism: Acipenser oxyrinchus oxyrinchus; assembly: GCA_030684275.1. Taxonomy (NCBI): domain Eukaryota; kingdom Metazoa; phylum Chordata; class Actinopteri; order Acipenseriformes; family Acipenseridae; genus Acipenser; species Acipenser oxyrinchus. Next base: position 32,476,131 of record CM060262.1, on the reverse strand, counting down.
ACATCTATATAAGGCAGGTGTTGAGATGGGAATAATGGAACATTTTTATTATTATATATTTCTTAGCAGACGCCCTTATCTGTATTGTAAGTTATTTTTAGACAAAATGGAAAAGGGGTTATGGAATCCCAGTCGTCTAATTCAATGTTGATCAAAAAGGCCAGCAAGCACAGTATTCTCAGTCATGAAAATGAAACTATTGCATCGCTTCTATCATAACGAATATGATCAGAGTGGAACAAAAAAAAAAGGAAAATATGACAATAAATATTACTTAATTTCCAGTGCATGAAGTAATCTCAAAATCTGAACAGAGCTTTCCTGTGCGAGGCAGAATGTAATAGAAAAAAAAATGTAATATGTGTAATAAAAGTTTTTCCTTCTATTAATCAAAGTGAAATAAGATCTTCGTTATTGAAATCAAGTTTCGAGCGTAAATGTCATCAAGTAAAAATGCTATGTTTACCTACGAAATGTTTTTTGTCTTCAGTAGTCAGCAAAACTGACACTTCACCCCTCTAAATCATCAGTATAGCCAGAAAAAAAATGTCACATTAGAACAGGAATTAATGTAACTGCAAAAACACTCAAGAGGTTATGAAAACCATCATTAGCCGTGTTTATGAAATCCCTAGAGGCAAAACAGCTGACAGAAAGGGCATACATTTCAACAAACAATTCCTTTAATTATTTTATGATGTGTTTTTACACTGAAGTTCAAAAGGGTAAAGAAAATGGACCATAGTTTTGGCTGCAGCAGAAAATGAATGCCCTTATATAAGGGAAACACAAAAGGATCATGCCCATCTGGGCTAATGGTTCATTTGGTTTTCCTATAATCGTCTTCATTTTTTAAATAAAGATTCAAAAGAGAAGTTGACTCAGGGTACTGAAATTTGGTACGTTACAGGCATTTGGATGAGTGTCATGGTCACATAAGACTTGAATGACTCTCCCTGTATGGTACCCACATCTACTATATTCACCCTGCAATTGACTGCTATCGGCATAACAGGCCAGGGCTTACACACCTCAATAACACGTTCTTCTTGCATAAATCACATGCTGCAGAATTTCAGCAGGAAAGGCAGCAGAAAGATAGCATTCTAGAAATCAGAGACTGGAGGAATAGGTTTTGGGGCTCAGGGTTTATCTTCCTTGAAGAGGAAGACTGGAATATAACTCAGTTCTGTCTGAAGCAAGGGGTGGTGATTGGTGTGTCTCGCTTTCATCAGATAAACTGCATCATAAACCACTACCAGGATGGATGCAATATAAATGTTTTCACAAGGCCTTTGTTGTTTTATCAACATTTTTCAAATGTCACTTACTGTATTTGCTTAGCTGCAAACCATTAACACAAATGACTCCTTCAGTTGCGATTTCCAAAACCTGAATAAAGTTCAACCCAATAGTAATAATAATAATAATACATTTAAAAAAAAACAGAGAGAACTAATTACATATGGCTCACACACACACACACACTTGGAAAAACAGCAGTGTGTTTAACCCTTTAAAGATCAAGGTTTGTTGGTTTGTCCCTGGCATTAAAAATCCATTCCAGACTAATGAAAAAAAAGTTTTTTCTGAAGTTTGACCCACTCTACCGCTCTCTCACTCATCCCTCCATCTCCAAACAGAAGGAGTTTCTATAACGACTTCATTGATTCTTTCAAAAGCCAGGTCTCTTCTGGAAAGCATACTTGTCATTGGTTCTTGGTGGGAGGGGGGTGGTAATTACATCCTTCTGTGTTCAGATAAAGGTGAATATCATTGACTGACTGTGACCTTACAACACAATCATGCTCATTTAAGATGAAGCTAGGCACTTAATCACACTGATTATTGTATAGTAAACTGTGCACATAAAAATGCTGCCAGCCTACCATTTCCATGTCTCCTTGAGTCTGGAAAGTCATTGCCCTGTAGCCATAATGAAAGAATGGGAATCATACGGTCTCACATCAGATAGCTCAGACCCTCTGATCTAGAAACACTTTTTTTAATACGTTTGAGAATCTCTGTGGTAAGGCAGCTAAGCTACATTTGAAGAATAACTGACAGCTATTTGCCAATCAGAAAAAGAAAAGCATTGTTTTGTGGATGGAAGTGGACATGGGCAAGGCATTTTTCAGGAGGATGCTTTCAATGTCACATAACATGATGTGAACACTGATGGTTAAGTGAAAATGGCTAGCAATAGGCATACCCTAAACAATCCCATTAAATACCTTTATGTCTTTCCATCCTAATATTATTTGTCCTGGGATCACTGCAGTGTTTCTTTTTGTAATTCAGTGAGTCGTATTAATTAAATATTGCTCAGTATTATTATTATTATTATTATTATTATTTATTTGCAGACACCCTTATCCAGGGTGACTTACAATTGTTACAAGATATCACATTATTTTTACATACAATTACATTATTTTTACATACAATTACCCATTTATACAGTTGGGTTTTTACAGGAGCAATCTAGGTAAAGTACCTTGCTCAAGGGTACAGCAGCAGTGTCCCCCACCTGGGATTGAACCCACGACCCTCCAGTCAAGAGTCCAGAGCCCTGACCACAACTCCACACTGCTAGAAACATGAATGGTTTGACTTATTCCTTCAAATATGCAAAAAAGCAAAATTAAGCTGCATAATTAGGGCATTTTCTTTTGCTTTAAATTGCCAACATTTTAAATGATAAATGATAGTGTTCTTGAGGTTTGAAACAGTAATGGCCTTTACGTTTACCACAATCATTTTCGTTACTGTATTATTTATTTATTTATTTTTACAAAAATGCAATTCTTTATTGTGTGTTTCACACATGTCCATTGGCAGAATTCCCTATAGCAGTGTTAGCTGTGGGAAACAGGCGTCCTGGAGACCCTATAGTTCCGACTGGAAGAATGGAGAATACTGTGTCGCCGCCTGACAATAACATGTCCGTTCCCTTTTAGGAGCACCCTCCCATCTGCCCTGGCCTGCAAGGCATGGAATGAGAGGCGGGAAGGCAGCTCTGTTTACAGAACAGCCGCGGAAACTGAGAGGGAGTTTATCCTCCCCGCTGCAACAGCCGGAAAAAGGCAATGCATTTCAATCAGCCCCGCTGGCCGCGTTGGCTTTTGAAGCAGAAATGTGTTTGACCTGGAGAAAACAGATGTTGTTTTTTTTTATTATTTTTGGTGCAAGAAGAATGTTTTGAATCGCTGTAACAAAGAGAGAAAACGGCATTATATTCTTGCAGTTTGTTGTTCATTGGTGGGATTACCCTCTTTTTCCTAGTTTGTGTGTGTGTGTTGATCCCTTAGATTTGTTGGTACTGATTTATTTTGCAGAGTGCGCTAATGGTTTCTGTAGAGAACTTGGTAAGCATTTAATTCATCAAGGTCATCGCGGAGACCATGCAGCCTGTTTTGAATTTACAACCTATGTTGCTTGAAATAAATACCAACGTTTGTGTGTGCAGAATGTAATATATCGGAAAACTCTTTTATAGCGCAGTCGAAATACTAGACGTTTAATACATGCCAATGTAAAAGCCTGTGGATGTTTAATGTATAGTAGGCCTACTGTGTGTACAATTACACGCTATCAAAGGCTGGCTTCCACTATTGTATTTCTTTATTTATTTAACTTTAACAATTTAACTGTATTTGCTGCTGAATAGCGATTTGTCATTTTTAGTTGCGTTTTATATTTCAGAAATGTCTTTGTTGTCCTTTCAATATGGGTTATCCTGATTGTAGTATTATTATTATTATTATTATTATTATTATTATTATTATTATTATTATTATTATTGGTTAGGTTTTTTTTCCACTAGGCGGTATATTTTCTCGAATAGTAACACAATAAATACATTCCGATTGATGTATAGAATGGTTATTTTGTTTTGGAATGCGATTCACAGCCTCGCATAATTTATTGACTCGTAAAGCTATTTCGCGCGAGCCCCCGCTGTGGTGCACAATTCGTGGACATAAATAGACTTGCACAGCGAAGGGAATGTTCATCGTCGGGATGGCATGCAATAAAATAAAATGAAAATGCAATACACGGTGAATGTGTTTGTAATTTTATTTTCCCATCGATATTTTTGCAAATGTGCAATTAAGATGTTACAATGTATTTACAAAAGGGGTGCCTTGTTTTGTATAGATGTTACCCCCACCCACATTTTCAGCAATAAAAGCAATGTTAAGGAAATACCTTTGCTTGCTGTTATTATTGCATAATTATTTTTTAAATGTAACCTATTGTTTAATAGCAGTTTTATTGTTGTTGTTGTGATTTTGCTGTTAATAGTAGTGTTATTAATTCATTGTATAGCTTAAAGAAAACGTTTTGCAGTTTAAGGAAGACTAGCACTTCACTCACGACCTGCCCCTGATCCGCGGTACAGCAGCCGAGATGAGGAGCTCTAGAGTGGGAAGGGAACGCACGGAGTTTGCTGCAAAGCCTCTTGGAACTCTCCGTATTGAATGGCACAGTATTCAAAGACAATGTTGTTTCGACGACATGTATGCAGTATTATAATTATAATAGATGTTCCTCTCACGGTTTGACTTTCATTTCTGCCTCATTCATTTTTAAGGGGGTTGGTAGAACACAGCCCGGTTTTTATTTCTTTAGTATAGTGCACATTATACATTTTAGGTATTTGTTTTCTGTTTATTAGTGAACTTACATTTGGCTTTAACATTGGTAAAATGAACCCAGCGTTTTAAATGGAAAGGTAAATGGCGCGTGGAAGAAATGTTATACATTTCTAGGTGCATTGTGATTTCGTTGTAGTGTTTTGATTTAGTCTTTTTTATTTCGCTAGAAGTTCTTTAAATCTAATAAGAAAATGGCATCACTGTATATGTTTTTATTAATAACGTTTAAAAGTTTGTTTTATTATTAGTTGTTGTAAATTTGCAAAGTGAGGGGATGTTTTTACATTCAGTTAAATGTAAACAATACATGTAGCGTTGCATGGTTTACCTTTTTTTTAATGAACCCCTGTGGAATGTGTTTAATATTCTTTTCATGCACTCGGCTCAGTGGGTGTATCTCGTGTTCTGTCTGCTTGGTTGGCTTGAACTGGCACGATGCCACTTCCGGTCAATGTTCCCTGCTTTTCTCTTACAAAAAAATGAAAATTCAGTAGCTTCACCTATAGGCGACTGCACACGCTGGCAGCGGGGCAGTTTGTGCAGAATTGTTTTGCAAGCCGTTCTGTTTAAATGTAACTCGTTTCTAAGAGCTACAATTCCGTGGTAAACTGTACCTTCTCTTCACTGTGAAACACGGCCGTCCGCTGGGTTTGTCCGCAGCAGAGACTTGAGTTTAAAGATTGTAATGTAGATAATAAGACTGGACTTTCATTTTAATTCATGATATAGGATACACACGAAAAAGATATTAGAAAAAGAGCGGCGTTGCCTTATTGTAGTTTTTTTTTTTTTACTTATATAAGGCGGCTGTAAACTGAACTCCATTGAAACATAAATCGTATACGCAAAAAAAAAAGTATTTATATAACATACATGTTTATTTTTTGTAAGATATATTGTCAGAAATCTGTTGCATAATCTTAATGTTTAATTCTTAAACATTTGGTTTTACAGAAAATATTTATTTAAATATGCATATTGTTAAAGTATTTTCTAGATTTCCAAATGCCAATCAAAATACATTCTAAGGCTTACAAGTTTAATGGAAGATATGCATTTATTTAAATATTGTATACATTCTGTTAAAATGTAGATAGCTAGATTGTGTTTACCCTCTAATTATTTTAATTACACAGTTTTAAATACTAAATTTACTTAAACTGTTATCCAATTGCATTTTGAAGAAAGCGCATCACAGATTGTATTGAATTTTAAAATATAGTCTATTGTATCAACAGATTCTTCAAATTACAATGGAACCATGTATTACATTTATACCAGGGACTGTATTACATTGATACATTAAAATTAGAACAAACTGTTCATTGAAATCTGAATTATTGTAACATTATTTGGAATGTTAAACTTACTGTTAAATGTTAAAATTCCTTGTGAGATATTTAAATTAAATACAGCATGTTTTTTTTAACACTTTTGCATTTCTTTTGTATTTGTTCACAAACGGATAAATGTAACATGTTTGCTAAGAAACGACATTGCATTCAGACCTTGCAGCTCAAGTCAGTAGGGAATCTCAGTTTCCGGTTTGCAGGTTTTAGAGAAAAATTTGAACATTCTACTGGCTGCTGTTCAGTATCATGGAGCAAGGCTTGCCTTCTCTTATCTTAAAACAATTTGGCACGAGTTTATGTAATGACTGAAAAATGTCTTGCAATCTGATCTATCTGTGTTCAAAAAGTTAAACATAAAACAACATTTTGTAATTTGGAATTATTTCATTTGAGGGGGAGTGGGGGGGGTCTTGGTTTTTATCATATACACGGGGTCTGTGTTAGCAATGACTGGAAAACCTCATTGTCTTGTAAAAGTACTTTATATTCCCCTGACACTGACAGATATATGAGAGAACAGTAGATTGCATATCAATAAACTACTTACTGTCCGTGTCTTCCACATCACAGACGACGGAAGAGCTTTTAGGGTAGCAACCTGTTAAAAGCAATCTGGAAAGTGGGCTTCTGATTTTTATTGTCATACAGTAAACATACACATGATAAATGTCTTCTTTTATAAATTGATATCTAGGGCAATACATCTTTCTTAACAAGTTAACGCCTAAAGTTTCAGAACTGGGTTGGTATGGAGTTGGTGTGCATATCACACTATTCCAAAGCAGCTTGGCTGATATGCTAAATCGGTTCTGTATTTTATTATCTGCTATGTCAATCGCACACACGAGGATGTGTCCTTGGAAGAACTGGCACTGCTGCCGGTACTGCTTGCTAAGTGCTCTGTCTTTTATTTCGGATGGCTCACAGACAAACTGTTGCAAACAACTACCGGCTGCCTTCTCTCCTGTCCCTGACTTTCATGCTATCTGGTTTTACAACTGTTTTAATGCAATGAGCTACCAAGGGGAGGCAGCTGGGGTCTGGCATGAAATCCAAACACTTTGGGATTTGAATCATGGTAAAGGTTGACATTCTATTCAGTGTTGCTCTGGCGTGCATAACCTGTAGTGTTTCACAGGAATCATTTCTGGTTAATGCCATCAATCAGAAGTTTATGGACAATGGAATCTTTTTCGTATAAAACGGAAGTCGTAGTATTTGTGCACTATTTGCTTGCAGTTTGTGTGGTTGGCTGGTTAAATATATACTTCTGATTGACACTGGAAACACCCAAAGAAATAACATTCCAGCCTTCCTAAATAGGCAGTACAATAGGGTACATAATTATAAAACACTCTGACTGTAGTGCTGAATTTAGAAATTAAGAAAACTGAAATGAATGCCATTTTCAATGTCTTCAAAGACATTGAAAAATACTTCTAGCAGAAGCATTTGTCATTGGGTTTCTTTTAGTATTTCCGAGGGTAATAAGCAGCTGGTTGAATTAATTCTCCTGACCGATCTTCAGCTGATCTGTCACTGACTCTATGACTGCCCGGTCAGTGCCAAGCGTCTTCAGCCAGTTTGCAATACCCCATTGTTTCCATTCAATCCATGTTTCGTTGATTCTTCTTAGTGCACTGCAGCTGTTTCTTCTATGTAGACCAAGCTATCGATCAGTTAGCTTTTGCCTACTGTTTCTCAAAAGGAATTATTTGGTTTACTTTGTGAAAGGAAGCAAAACCCTGTTAAATGTAAACATCCATAAAGGTGGTATTACTTGTACAGATGTCCAGTAATGCCCACCAGAATATTGAAATTCATGAGACCCATATTCATTGGGTCACATGCAGTTAGATTGACATGATCACCTGCCATTCAGCTAAGGATATGTTGACCCCTAGGTATAGAAAAGTATAATTGGTTGACATAAAAAATGGTCCATCCATAAGACTGATGGCTATTGAGTAACACCACAGTCCGTATGTAAACTTAGTTTAAAGTGGCCTTAAAAGCTCATACGGTGAAACACCCTCCAGTACTGCAAATAGCAAGTACCATACCAGCTCTCAGATGCGTCGTATACTTCACTGATTTATCACCGATATGCCAATAACAGCTTTTAGTAAGCAAGCTGTCGAAACAGGAATAGCAATGGACTGAGTGATGGTGATTGCATTTGCCCATCACAGATCTCTTATTTTTATACCACATGTCTGGGTCTGTCATTGGAAACGTGATCCCACACCCGGGTGCTGTACTCTTCCAGCTTGCCTCTCTCCTGTATCCCACTGCCTGTTAATTGACAAGGCATCGCATGGCCAGAGGAGATGGAATTCCAAGGGTGGCGATGTCAGGGCTTGCTGTCGGCTGTCTTAGAAGGGTTTGATAAAACAGAGCCACAAGAGGGAAGCAGTTACAGAACAGCCCCTATAGCTCTTTGAGTCTTTTCTCTGATGAAATATTTGCTCAATGTTATTTATATACAGGCTTTACGAATTGAGAAATTATTACTTTTCTTTGTGCGTTCCAGTGGGCCCTATTCAGAAAGCTTTAACTCACAAGTCAAAGACTCATTAAACTGTGCTCAACTATTGTTCTTCTCTATCTTCATCCGATCATACAGTATATGCATGCAAAACTTTATTTCATCCTTCATTTGTCAGAGAACAAAACCATGACTAAATTGTCAGCAAAAAACAAAAGTTTGCACTCTCCAACAAGAACTGAACGTGATTCAACTGCATTTCAGGAGACACAGATCCAACACTATAAACACCCACAATCCTGGAATATTTTCTGGGGATTAAAAGGGATTACCACAGTTTTTAGCACTCGTTTTAAAGGACAACAGTTGAATTGTATCAATTAAAAAAAAATAAAAAAAATCATGTCTGGATGCTTATTCAGTTGTTTTTGAACGTGCATCAGTTTCTGGGGACAACTTACAACCGAACAAAGAGACTAAGCCAAAAGTGCATACCTCTGTTCACAAAGCTTTCATTATAACGTGTTGTTTAAAGTTTTTTTTAGCTGATCTCTGATGGTTATCAGTCTGCTCAATTTAATATTATCAAGTTATGCTATTCAGACATGCCAGCAACTGCATACTAACCATTTTAAAACCACAATATCAGACTGTAGTTAAATCAATGCTCTTTTTTTTTTTAAAATCCCAAATTACTATTACTGACCACATTACGATTCTCAACTCTGAATGGATCTTAACAGTAAAATATGTTTGTAATTCAAAGCATGTATTAAAAAAAAAAACATGATTTTCCTATGGCTGTGGGCTGACAATATTATACCAACCTGCTATTAGGCTAAATCAATACATACTGGCCCATACAGTCTTAAACTAGCTCATGAATTAAAGCTTTGTGAATAGGGTTTTATAACTACTTACTTATTTTTAGTTAGTCTATTTGGTTTGGTTGCAGTAAGCAGTCTATTACTGCATGCACATTTCACTCTTTTGGCACATTATTATAGATTGTGACATTATTATCATCAATCACAGTGACATTAATGACATTCGACATTGCAAAGTCCTGGCTTGTGGATTGTGTAGAGCACCAATAAAAACTTCGGTGGCTGGTTTCACAGACCCTGATGAGCATCAGTCTCTGGTAACTTAAATCAACAACATTTTTTTTTAATGTGGTTATATTTATATGCAGTTAAGTTGTTTATGGTTTTAAAAGAATAATTCTGCCCTTGTTAATAAACAAAAAGAAACAAAAACATAACTGTGCCAGTTTAATAGTTTTATATGTATGTATATATAAAATGAAATGCATGAGCTACTATGGATTTGAAAAATGAACTTGTGCAGCTAGAACCTATTAGTAAAAAGTATACAGTTCAAATGAATCGATGTAAAACATTTCCCACTAGAAAAGCTGTAAAAGTGTATTCAAATCCTGCACTGAAATATATGGAAATGAAGTGAAGAAATATATGTATTTGACAATCAGAAATGCATAGTTAGTGTTTGTAGGGAATTACAAAGTTTGTTTTTTCTCATACTTCCAGCTGCTTTTCAGCATTAAATGTAATCTAAAATATATAAAAAAGCAGACACACTGTTGACATTCATTCCTATGTATGTGTGAACCTGACACAAAGACTGAGCTCAATGAGAACAGAGCTTATATTTAACAAGGAGGCAGTGTGGTTCAATGGTTAAAGTCCAGGGCTTATAACCAGAAGGTCACCTGTTCAAATCCCACCTCTGCCACTGACAGGCACCAGTTCAAATCCCGCCACTGACTGACTCACTGTGTGACCCTGAGCAAGTCACTTAACCTCCTTGTGCTCCATCCTGCGGATGAGATGTTAAATCAATGTCCTATTGTAAGTGACTCTGCATATAATGCACAGTTCACAGCCTACCTCAGGAAAGCGCTTTGTGATGGTGGTCCACTATGAAAGGTGCTATATAAAAATAGATATTATTATATTAATCATACAGTATTTGTTGGTGGTTTTGTTGTCTTTAATGCATTTCTCAATAAAATGTATATTTTCTTCCATGCAAAATTTTGCTGAATATGTTTCAGCAATTTAAAAAGAGCATAAATGGAGTCATGTATGATCATTAAAAAAGCACCCTTCATATTGGCTGTAGTCCTGAGATTGTTATTTACATAAATGTGATTCAATCAGAATTACTAATGCATTTAACAAATGTGTAATCCAGTGACAATTGCATGCATCCGTCATTTTGCAAATAAAATTAAATGGAATGCAAATGCTTTATAAAGCTAATTATGCCACTGGCAAAGAAGAAAAATGTTCAATATCAAGGCCAATTACTCCTGAAATGACACCATAAAGCATGTTTGTGATTAGCTTAATATACTATCATCCGTTCTGTGGTTTTTAACAGCAGCTTGGAACATATTTTATAATACGCTTTCTGTACAACAATAAAATAACTTTATTAAAGAAATAATACACTTTAAACCAATAGCAGCCCCTCTTGCTCGCTATGGGAAAGATCTTTACCGTACAACCTATGAAAATGCACTAATGATGACACAAACTGACACCAACATTGTGCACTAATGGGAATCAATTTAATTTTTTCCTGTAGCGCTGGACATTCATTTTCAACTGACCTTGACCTTTTACTTGATCTATGATGGAACTACAACGTTCCCAATCTGTGTATCTATGACTAAATAAAAAATCATCTTTAGGCTTTTTCGGTATACTATCATATTGTTTTGTCAAATTTTTTATTGACAATGGATGAATCAATTACATTTAGATAGCAACACCTCTGCTGGATGAGAATACAGTTTAAATAACTAAAAGGCACAAAGCAGTCTGTATTCTAATGTGCAAATTAGTGTACAGTATAGTGTGCACCTGATTTGACTGTAATCAATACATTGAATAGGCGTAATCAAGACTCAAATCAGGTGGTTTATATTAGTCCACTGTAAAAAAAAAAATCTGATTGAAGAGGACTTCACATGAAAGATCACAGGTTTGTTTTCAATGTACGAAATGACATGTTTTCAGTAATCAAACTAAGCTGTGCTCCTTTATAGGGTATTTTGAACAGTGCACTGTGAATATGTGAAAGATGAGTAATGATGCACAGTTTTATTGGACAGGCCAAAGCCATAATGTAAACTCAAAGTAATTTATACAGTATAGAAAAGAGATATCACCACAGAAGTGACAAACACAACCTGGCTGTTGTTGGGATAGCGAGAATGTAGAATGAATAGAAAAGAATAATGCAAAGCTCTAGAACGTTAAACTGATAGATCTTACATAACATTCCTAGAGAGGTGTAGCATCACTGGTCACATAAAGACTATATGATTTAGTTAACCAAACATTGATCCACTACATAGTTAGAAAATACATAACTAATGTTGTCTTAATAGATCAAACACCACAATGGTAACATTTCTTATATTACCCACATATGCATACATTTCTCTCTCTCTCTCTCTCTCTCTCTATATATATATATATTCCAATTGGATGATATTGATTAATATCATACTCTACATATTAAGTTATCTACCTATATTTTTTTTTAACATAGCTTTAATATATAGGTTAAATATAGGTTCACACTGTGTATGAAGTATTATATTTAAAATGCACACAAGAGCAAAATGTGTTAATGTCTCAATAATGTGACTTTATACTGATCACTTTAACAGAACAGACTGTACCCTATACCTCACAAAAAGCCTAGGTGTTTTTGTTTCTATAAATCAAAGTTCCATTCAAGATACCCACTTTTTAAAACTGGATTGATTCTGGCCTGTAAATAAAGACAATTCCACTTGGTCAGATGACTTTATAATCTGGATCCCTCCCTATTTAAAACTGAAAAATGGTATTTTTTAAAATGTATTTTTATTTCTGTTGCCAGTGGGCTTAACATGAAGCAGACATTGTAGGTCTCGTTTCTATGTCAAGGTTCTTTACCACAAATAGATGCTGAGGTGTTCCTTCTGTCCCAGTTTGGCACTGGCTTAATACATTCCAATGGTAACTAATCAAATGTTATTGTACTTCGGAGGGGTTATTTAGGATTCCGACATTCCCACGATCAATTTAAAAGAGAAAGCCAGGATCCCTGGCAGCGCATCACGATTAAAGGCATTATTAAAAACATGAAATCATACAATCATTTAAATGCCCTGTCTAAACAAACAGAACGATTTATAATCTAGGGAGTAAAAAAGGGAACTCATGATATTAAATGAATCAAATAATGCAATATTTTAATGAATCTATTTTTCATAAAAAAGGAATAGCAAATACATAACGGATAAGTAAACCACTCTATATATCGACTGCAGTGAATAACGTTGTTTTATTGTTATTATATTGTATGGTTACTAACAGGGTAAGGTCTATAATGGTTTCTTTTTCAGGGATGTTACACAGTTCGAATTATTTAGATTTTTTTCCGGACCAATAACATAGGAAGCAGGGTATGGAATCAAATATAATAGTCTATTAAACAAAACTGAATATATATATATATATATATATATATATATATATATATATATATATATATATATATATATATATATATATATATATATATATATATAGCCCAACTGTGAGGCTGCAAACTAGAAGAGAAATAACCGAGATCTTATTGTAAGTGACTCTGCAGCAGCATTTGTTGATGCAGAGTTCACCCCCAAGTCTCTGTTAATCGCTTTGGATAAAAGTGTCTGCTAAACGACTAATTCATAATAAAAGGACAGCCCATTCTTTTTTTTAAGGCAACCACAGTATTGAAGGTCTTTTAATCCAGCCGTACAAGTGGATGATAAGGACAAATGGATTTCTCGAGTAATGTACAACTATCGCAAGGTTATTTGAAAATATCAGAAAAAATATCATGCGGACTGTTTCTACGATCTGGTTTTATATAGGAAAGGACTCATTTGAGCTTAAAAAGATACTGGAAAATATGTCCAGAAAACTAACTGTGCTTCGATCGACCAGTTCATTTGTCTAAGCAATAATACAGCCTAAACAAGACATTGACAAAAACGTGTAAATTCACAACTCACTGTTATATTTGCCTTAGATTTTTAACTGCGTTATTAGTCATTGTGCAAAGACAACCGAATGGCACTGTCGCTTTGTTTGAAGGACAAAAACGGTCCTATTGGTAAGGACTTCAACAATGCTGATTTGATTTTGACTTCACACACAGAATTATATTAGACAGTAAACGCGTGTTAACTATTTCGATGGACTAAGAACGTAAAGGCAGCGGCACGGTGCATGGCTATATGATATGGCAAAGCTTACATTTAGTGTTGATAAAGAAACGTTATTTGTAAAGAAGTCGATGGATATATTGCACAGAGTTTTAGGAGTAACACTCCGGTAAAATGTATAGCGCCTCCGGCTTTATATTGTTAAGATTTATTACCGGCAGAGCCACTGGCGAATGAAGTGTTAGCTGTACCTGTATATGTAACTAAATAATGCATTTTTGTGGTTAATATTCACCATTATTTGTTTGAATCAGATTCAGCACAGATAACTCATCGTTAATCGGCACAAGCAAACCTTTCGTGTTTCGCATAATTTCGACACCATGTAATTGCATAAGCTAAACCTTTGTCATATCTTTTTAACTGTTAACTCTCGAATGACAATCATTGATCGTGAATGATGAATTATTCCAGTTTAAACGACTAATTCCCCTTTTACTGTTAAATAGGCCTAATTTTACACCCATCACGTTTTTGGGTTTCCATTAGCCTCTCCCTCCAATTTAGAAGCTATGTGGGAATCTCAGTTGTATGCATGAAAAATACAATGTAAACCAAATGTGTAAGAATTTAAGTTATTAGTCCGATTTTAGGCGCCGTTTGTTACTCTGCACTAATGTTGAATTGCGTATATTTTTGGTTCGAGTTTTGCGTGTGTCTAAAATATATGCTTAAACACGTACGTTTTAAAAAATAGATTATATGCCAAGGAGCAATATGGATTACATTTCGTCACCTTCATTTGCACAGCCGAAGCCTAAAACTTAATCAAAGCAATACACCCTTGTATATGGGGCAGGAGGATGTTTTATTAATCACCTCTTTACAGCTCTTGAATCGCGTGATTACTAAATTAACACCCTGTTCTTTGTGGAACCCAAACAAGAGGTCCAGATGATAGGCAAAACAAAAAAAAACCTAAACCCGTGGTTTCTACTGAACACGCAGGAACCCCTTTTTATGTTGTTGTTTTGTAGGTTTGTATATTCTGGTGTACATTTTTGTTTGGAACATGATAACCTTGCTTTACACAATGTTGCTAGTGTACACATTTCAATCTAAACAACCCCCTCTTATAAATCAGTAGTGTATATATAATTTTATCAAAAATGTAACGGTCAACAGCTGCCTGGACTGGTGACTGCTGCGTGTGTCTGTTTTGTAGACTTCATCCAGGCTGACCCAGTTCCACAGCAGTTCTGAAGCCGACTGGCTGCCTGGGTACCGACCCGCTGAAAGGGCTACACACGCAGCTTTAGGGTTACCATTGCTCTCATAGAGAACCGAAATACACGTTAGATAACATGACGGATATTAGTGGCATCCACACGCAACAATAACAATAAATATCAGAGAGCTCCATGTGAAAAATCGATGAAGGACAAAACGAGCGGACCGGTATTTACACATGAATAGGAGGGTAAAATTCAATTTTCATTTTCTTTTTTTTTTTTTTTTGGGTCGTGTCCCAACAACATCCCTACAACATCAGCCATTTAGTCTTTTCAGCATCTGGGATGTTTAGATGTTTTGTTTCACCAAGTTCTCCTCAGAGCGGCCCGGAGGCAGGCACAGCCTACTTCACAATACAGCACAGCCACTTAACCCTCACTAACACCTTGTTTTTGACCAAACAAACTTTCCCATCATGCGTATAAAGCTTTTCGTCTCGTCCAAGCATCACGACAGCAGTCAAAAAAAACCGCTTTGTCGTTAAAATGTAACACGAGGTGACAATTAACCAGTTTTCTATTCAAAAATTAGAAACACCACCTGCCCGCCATTATATGCTCCCGACCCCCTCCCCTAATCACGCCTTAGGGACACACTAACACAACGTCTGTATAAGAACCTTATAGCTACAGTCGCGTCTGCAGCTATTAATACAATCGAAATAGGTGATATATAATGTAATGTCATTATCTATGGCACTGGATGTACTGAATTCCGGTGTAGTAAACATGACACCAACACACACACACACACACACATATATTATATATATATATATATATATATATATATATATATATATATATATATATATATATATATATATATATATATATATATATATATAGAGTTCCCATTCACACATCTACCCCCTCCCTTTGACACAGATCTGCCACGTGTTCCAGCGCTGGTTGCCACAGGGGAATGAGAGGAATACATTGCGGACTCTTCATATTAAAATAGACCCCTTTTCCCCCACAAGGACACACTCAGGCAAGCTTACCAAGGCTGATGGTGATGGTGTTTATTCATTTTAGGACAAATCTCCTACAATCAAAGTAGATAGTCTACTTAAAGATGTAAATTAGACACGAAGTCTAGGTCAATTTGAAAAGCACGGATTGTAATGTATGTTCTGTTATTTTTTTTCATACGCATTTATACGGGCGATGCTGTTCTGGTTTAAGATTAATATTAGCAGTATATCAATAAGTTTGTAATGAGCCATTTAGCCTAATTGATGGCAGAAGAAATAAATAAGTGGTGGTGTTTTTATTTATTGTGTTGATGTATATCTTATTTTGCACACATTATATTTCTGACGGCACAAAGCCGTGGTTCAGAAAGAATACCTCTGATAGCTGTACTCCACTTCTCGGAATACATTCGATCTTAAAACCCGTGCTAACCATTTGAAATGATAACCTCACGCAATGGAGAACTTCAATCATTCTACCACATGTATATATAGAATGAATACAGTAATTTATAGTGAGCGACAAAACACACGCAATAAATTAAATTAACAAATACATTTTAAAAACGGTCACAAATTAAAGCATTCAACAATTGTACTTCTTAGCTTACTTTCTATAACAATAATCTAACTAATGCATAAAATAATATGACGTTTGGATATCGGAAAAGTGAAACACAACTGCAAACAGAAAAAAACTAAAAACAATGGATAATAAAAAAAGGCCGTTGATAAGGACGGCAGTTATATTTTGGAAAAAAAAAACAGATTTGTCGCAATTTCATTAAAAAAATATATATATATATATATATATATATATATATATATATATATATATATATATATATATATAATGTGGCTGTTTCCAGCGAGATTACCACACCCAAAGAAAACGGCTCACGCCTGGGTTGAAATGTTTTTCAAAGAAGATCACATTGCTCTAAAAAGCGGAAGACGCACGGTGACCCCTGGCAAGTGACAATCCTTTATCATTCGGCACCACTTCCATTTCAAAGCGCTTTCTAGATTTGCGATGGGAAAGCTAACCCGCCCAGCCGCACAAAATAGCCAATTCATATACATGGCCTACATATATTAAACATATCACAGTGGTGTCTCAGACCGTGTTGTAAAAAATAAACACGGTTTTAAAGCCAAGGCAATGAAATGCTCACAGAAAATCAGCCGTCTGAAAACAAAAACAAACACACAACAAAGCCCGCAAACAAAAGATAGCCACACGGAATTTCATCACCAACTAAATGATTTATTGCATACATACCCTCTTTAAAATTACAACTTCTTGTAGCATCCGTGTGTGGAAAACACACACACACACACACATTCATAAAATATGCCTTTAAAAACGTCCCAGCGTTTCAACCCCCCCCGGCCCGACTTTAAACGTTTGCAAAGCGTCCACGTGTTCGCCAGATACGAAAAAGAAAAAGGCGTATTGCGTTCATTATTTATATATATATATATATATATATATATATATATATATATATATATATATATATATATATATATATATATATATATATATAATCTCAAAACAAATGCATTTTTCATTTGCAGTGTTTAAAAAAAAGGAAGGAAGATCAGCGAGCCGAGAAGAGAAGATTGGAGGGCGCTTGTCATTCATTTTTGCTCCATTGATCATCAGAATCTCTCTGCATTCTGTTCAGGCAGCCATAAATCTTGCTATCGCAATTCATTTTCTTTGCAACAACTAACCACCGCCCCTCCCCCTGTCTTTCCCATTTTTCGAGCCGATCCTTTGGCCAAATTGGGAACTTTCCAGTCTTGCGGAATCCTCCAGAAGCTGCCTTCCTTTCAGATTGTGCCTGCGTGATATTTAGATGAGATCCCCGTGCTATAACATTGCTTGATCTCCCTTGACTCATTACTGTTTCAGTCTCCTGTTTCTTCTACTGACCAAAAAAGGGGGTGGCCTTGAAACCACCGCACCAAGGCTCGACTAAGGGTAGTTTGAAACCGATTTCGTTATACTTTATGGACATTTTAAAAAGGTGCCTTTTCCCGTTACTCATTACAGTATATTTGCATATAAACAAATGAGGGGAACACACACACAAGTTTCTTCGTGCAGTTGAAAAGCGATTGTGTTACCGATTTAATAATTTAAATCGCTTATTAGGCACTTAAGTGCACCTATTTGGAGAATAATTACATTTATCATGAAACTGTATGCAAACATAATGAGTGTTTGTACCCATTTTAATTTAAAACTCGAAAGATAAACTCCAAGACGTCAAACATTCATCATACGCCAACTCAACTATTTAACTACCCATTTCCCCTCAAACTTTTTACCAATATTTGAGTGGTATTTAAAACAATTGCACCTGTCCCTGCAATCTGGCAAAACGCTCATCAATTAGCAATAGGTAACCAATGTAGCTTACTATCAAATAGGATTCTGTAGGCCCGTCTGTCCGATTCAAATATCATTCTTTGATTGCATTTTAGAACGCCTATATAACACATTGTAGTGACTAGTTTGCGTTCAAACTTTTGAAACCAAACATGTAGCTTAGTGTTAATAAACACCGACACTCTTGCAATAGCTGTCGAATCTATCTACTTTTGACGATAGTATTTTCACAAAAATAATGCAATTTAATTTAGAGCTGAAATATATGCAATATTTTGTATTTCAAAGCAGAAAAAAAGATTGTATATGCATGTGGCGTAATAAAGCAACTCGGTTTGTGTAACTTTCCCAAATACTGTCATCTAAACGTGTTCTCGGTCATTCTGAAAATCACACACCAAAAAAAACCTATGTCTCTCTCTCTCTCTCTCTCTCTCTCTCTCTCTCTCTCTCTCTCTCCACGGCTCAGGAAAATGATGTACATTTAAGATGAGCTTAAGAATCACTCCGGACATAAATGAATTGAACGGAGCTGAATTAAATCCGCACAATACCGAACTTCGGCGGCTTTCTACGGTTTTGATCAAGCGCTTCAAAAGGAAAGGTGCCTTGAAACGGTCTTTCTAAAAATTCTCACTGCTTGTTTTGATCATTCAATGTTGAAGGAGGAGGGGACCTTGAAACCGCGCAACCTCTTCGAGCTTAATTGGTTTTATAGGACTGGCGGTGAGCCAACGCGTTTACATAAAAGTGATCGGCGCTTGAAGTAGCCAATCGCGGAGTTTGTAGTAAATTTTTGCTAGGAATGCGGGGCTTGTAGAACAATGCTTGTTTCATTGCTAGAGTTTTCAGAGATCTGTGCAAGAAGGAGTTCTCGGGTACCCCTCCCTATCTTATAGCCTGCCCAGGAGGGTATATGGAGTATTTGAAATCTTTTTGCGAAAGCTGTATGGATTTATTAAAACATTGGATTTGTTTTACATGTAGAACGCTGGATCACAAGTAAGGACTTTTCACTTTTCTAAGTAAAAAAAAAACAACAAAAAAACAGCAACACAAAACAAAGATTCATTTCAAGAGGAGCTTTTGTGAGCGTTAAAAAAACATCAAAAAGGCGGCAATTGTGTATAAAATGCGATTTAATTACGAAATATATTCGATAAACAAACGCTTTCATGTAGCTGATCTCTTTAGAAAGAAAAACGAAGAAGCAGTTTGATTTTGCAAAAGTTTCCTAACCAGTGGCGCATTATAAGGACAACAAGAAAATAAATGTGTGTGCTTACTAGAAATCAGCCTAGACGGGGTTGTGTTACAAGGGGATCACAGTGAAAGTACTTTTAAAAAGTACAGTTTTGACATCGTTCTTGTTTTGTCTGTAAACTGCGATTTTCCTTTGGAAGCAGCCGTGTGATTTATAGCAAAAATGAGCTGTTTTAATTAGAACTAGGAATCGGTCATTCAGGGGGAAAAAAACTATGGCATTTGGAAAACATTGAACGAGCGTCAGTTAAAATAAAGTGCTTTGTTTTTTAATAGTTTCTATAGCGCACTTTTAAAATGGGAACACACAAGATCAAATGTAGATTAGTAGACCATTGCGAAGTACTGTATGCGGGGAATGTGCAAATTGACAGCGTGGAGTGAAACGGAACCCTTAATATGAATCCCCATGGTTTCAATTTATAAACTATCTTAGATAAGCATGAATGGAAAGACAACGCTCCAAGTTTGCATTGATGTAAGCAGCGATTGCCTTTGAGAACATAAACTGCGGTCTATATGCTAGCCACGCCAAAAAGCAAGATTTCTTCTACACGTTTCTGATAGAAATATGAAAAGCAGCAGATGTTTACATTCGGCAATTCTTTTTCGATAAAACTTAAAGCGCCTGTTATGATTTAAATAAGCTCGAACCAGCTGCAGCCGCTTACAAGTGCCTACATTGTATAGCCATGGAGAGTTCTCCACGCTGTCGAAGAAATTGATTTCGCCTAATATAAGAAAATGGGTAACAAACAATATCGTGGATGTCAGGTTTAAAATATAGAAACTCAGGTCAATGGTATGTATAATTATTGTTTTTATTTAGAGTACTGCATCCGTTTCCATAAAGACCCATTCAATGAAGACGCAACCTTATAGCCTTGCAATGTATGCATTTGCAAACGCATAGGAGAGGGAACTTGCAGTAGAAACTTTAGACTATAGTTGGCTGATTATAAAACATTTCCATTATTGAGGCATGCATGTATCTAAAAAGAAGTAAACACACACACACACACACACACACACACATATATATATATATATATATATATATATATATATATATATATATATATATATATATATATATATATATATATATATATATATATTATTGTTACACGAACAATTTCTGTGCCACCTCGTTGATAGTGTCAAGCAGTATTTTTGTTATCATTGCTTCAGGCTTTATCACAACTTACCAGGACACACACAGAGCTACACATCAAACCGATATATTCTGTTTATTTAGACAGGGCCAGAAGACAGTTTTAAAATATGCACTGTCAAAAAGCTATTTTCCCCAAATCCAGTAAAACTGTTCGTGTGCTGGTGTGCGGAGTAAAGCTGCCTGTCTCACCGCTATTAAAATGGGAGCAGTAAAGTTCACTCTTGCCTTGAAAAGACATGCAGATCAGTGGTTTCAAATTTAAATATTAAATGTACTATTTAATCAACGGTACAGGGGTTTTGGACGGTGATATGGAAAACAGTTTTTCTACAAGTATTTTCTTTCTTTATTTATTTATTTATTTTTTTTTTTTATAGGTGAGCAAAATGCAAGAAATGGACCTCAATGCACCCGAACATACAAGGACTGTGTAACAGCCTGGATTTCTCTGAATATCTGATAGGACAGAGGATTTTTTTTTGGTGTGTTTACCTGCTTTGGATGATGGATGGCCGAGATTTCGGAACCCACAGATCTGTGCATGTCCCATCTCCTCTGCTCACGGGCTTGGCCATGGAGTCGCACCGGTTCGGGGCTGCAACTGCAGCCGGGCGCATCGCTTCTTCCCCCGGTCACTTGGCCACGGGTCACCCGACTCCTCTCCTTACTGGTAAATACATGTCATCCGCCATGAACCTTCATTCGCACCATGGTAAGTGAAAATCTCCATTTTTTAATTTTATTTACTGAGATGTTAAATATAAACTTTTTTTATGTTAGAATTGCTGCAAAATAGCTTGTATTGCATAGTCGCACTAAAGGAATGGCCTCATATTCATATACATATAAATGTTTAGGAGAGAGAGAGAGGACAAAAAAATAATAATTTGAATTGTTTTCATCAGTTAATTGCGAATTGTTTGAGGCGCATTAAGCAAAAAATACTTTTATTTTGAAACAAACACAGAATACAAGGTATACGCTTAGAATCGTCTCGAAAACGCTGAAGCCTTATTTTGATCGTTTCTTGGTTTGAGAGTTATTTTAAATATAATATAGTGCAATTAATGGGAGGGTGGACATGTACAAGGAAACATATCGTTGGCGTTTCTTTGAGAAAATACACTTATTTTGATTGTTATATATATATATATATATATATATATATATATATATATATATATATATATATATATATATATATATATATAATGTAGAAAACTAATATAAAATTGATGGAGGTTGTGTACCCGAGCCCACTGCTTCATACAATGGCACCATTTATTAATTGTAGGGTAATAGCTTTTTTAGAAATTGCTGTATAGCCAAGGGTATTTCTTTACACCCAAGCTATACAAAACACACCATCATGCGTTTAAGCGATTCGAATACAGTTCAATATTGCGTTAATTTATTATAGCTAATATGAATGCATTTTGAACGCCCATACATGAGTGGGTCATTTTAAGCATTTGGTCCTGTCGGGTTTATTAAATTTACTGTAAAAATACAAGAAAGTTAGGAATACAGCATTTCTAATGCCTCTACATGTAACACAAGCACGGGCTTTGTAACTTCTCTAGTCTGGTGGGCTGTTTTTTTTATTATTGATTTTGTCTGATGAATTTATAAACTTGGTATTTTTCGATATATGTAATATTGTATATTTTGTATACTCGAACCCCCGAACATGTATTGTAATATATAAACCGCTTGTCTGGAAACTCCTTTGGTGTTTAATTCCAAATATATTGCAACAATGTTGCAACTCTTGCGCCATGGATTCATACTGTACTTTGGTTGCTACCTCTTTACATCGAAGTTCATAAAACAGGAATGCATTAATCTATATTGAGAACCTGTAATAAAAAGCCAACAGTGTATTGCGTATAAATTGTATTTTGCAGTTTGTTTTGGGGGTGAAGCAATCGAGGCAGGCGCTGGCGTTATCTCGTGTTTTCTTTAACGTGTTTACCGTCTGTTACGAAGGCATTGTAACCGTATCTTTGTGCTCAGTGTGGGTGTGTGTGCTTTGTGTTGCATTCATAATTTTTTGATTAAAAGACCCGCTGGAAGTACATACACTTGCAAACGTGTCTTTGCGGGGGACAGGGAAATGGGCGGATGTGGTGGTGCGATCGAAGTAGTACTTCGCGTGTCCTAATGTAGATAGCTATTTTATAAAAAATTAAAAAAATGTACAAAATGCAAATCCTTTTATAGTACCCCCTCCGCCGTTTGTTTACGCAACAACGATGGAACAAAATGTCTAAAGTCCATCAAAATGAATGTAACCAAGACCTTTCAAACATTGGCAGTAGCCTAATTGATGAAAATATATCTCCTACTTCAACCCGTTTTAATTTAGCATCCGGACACGATTAGCTCGCTTCTGTTTGATTTTGTTTTATGAGAAACAGACAGTGTATCATAGCCTGATATGTATATATTGTTCAGATTTGATTTAGCCAGTCCCGTTTGCCTTTACCAAATCATCGCCCTCTGATTTAGTGCGTATTAAGTATACGTGGCCACCGTTAATATGTGGATAGATATAAAATCGTGTTTCAGCTCATCTTGTGTAACTAGGCAAAAAGGAAATTAAACTGTAGTAAAACCCTGAGCTGTTCACTGTTTGTTGTCAATAACCTAAAGGGGGTGTACGTTTCTTAAAGTAACTATTTCGAGTAATCCCTGCTTGTAAACACTTAACGCTATTATGAAGTGGTTGAGATGTTTGACTACATCATTGTAATGTTTCCCACGTTGCTATGTGCGGCATTACAGAGCTTCTGTTATTCAAAAGTCTTTGGAAGTCCGACGAAAATGTTTATATTATAATATTATTCCTTAATCACACTTGCGGTTTGATTTCGCTTTACTGATACCTCCAGCCCCTTGTAATTAGTCAAGACCCGATGAACCACAATTTATGATGTTTGTAAGCATTCCGCCTTATAGGGCAATCGTCTATCCGTGGGAAAGAACTCATTTTATGTGGATGTTTAACTTGACTAGTTTTTGTGACAACGTATTTGTTTTCTAATTGAAAGCCGGTATGTCTCTGCATAAGTGTAAGAGAAGCACATCTGTTTAATAATAAGGGGGAGAAAACAAAGGAACCCCAGGCTGGAATTGAAGGTATACATCTCTACATTGATTTGTGTGGTGTTGCATTTGAAATGATGAGCAGGGTCTATGCAATGTAATTCAAGTTGAATGTGAAGAGGTTTTGCAGTTCCGATCTCTGCAGGACAGAACACGTGCACAACACATACCCCTTTTCGCACTCAAACATCTCTTGTTTTTCGATTTATAAAGATTAGTTATGGTATTCAGCATGTTAAATATATCTGCTGATTTGGGATGGGGGATGAGGTGGTGGGTGAAGTGTTCTGCTAAAGGTGTTGGCCAATAAACTTTTTTTTTCATTTGGAGCAGGGAAGGAGGCATTTTCAATAGGTCTTGTTAGTTTCACACTTTTTTTTTTATTGATTGTTCTTAAATCGGTGAACACATGGCATTAGCTGCTTGCTCTTGGGCCAGTCCACAATCTGATAATCTGTGTCCTAATCTACCTAGCCAGAGATATGTTATTGAAGAAATATTTAACTGCAAGCTGATGTAAAGGTAGTTAATCTGTACCATGTGCTGGGCTACAAATTAATAAACAGCACATGTTTTTTGAATTTGACTTTTTTTTTCTTGCAAGAGACCCTGATCCAGCATAAATGCTTGCAGCTGCTTGCCTGTATTATTTTTTTTAACACTTTTAAATATGCAATATGATTAAATATCTAGAAGATACACGTTCTATGCAGAATAAGGTTTGCTTTCTTTCCATCAAGACCACAATATCACCCTAATGATGTATGGGGAGCTTGACTGTTCTTCAGGGCTTGCTTTACTATTAATGAAATCGCTATAAAACAGTTAGAAATGCTTTGAAATAGCTCTGTAAAGTTTAATTGTATTTTCCAGGAACGTAAAGTGAAAGTGTAACATTTAGTATCTATCTATCTATCTATCTATCTATCTATCTATCTATCTATCTATCTATCTATCTATCTATCTATCCTTTTAACATAACATACATTTCCAGGTAAATACATTCACAAGTGGCTTACAAGCACACACAGCAAGTAACATACTCCTCAAAGAATATACAGGGAGGAAAAAACAAATATATTGTTTTAGTGTTGATTCAAACTCCTTATCTATCAGGCAACAATGTGGTTAAAAAGCTGCCACATTATGGCAAGGGAATGATTTGTTGTTCCAGGTCCCCAGCTGAGCTGATATTTTGTGTTTCCTGCGTTTAGTGCAATCTGAAAGCTGTTTACTTTGTAACATGGTTGTATAAAAACTGGAATGACAAACAGACAGTTGCCAATTGCAGCAAAGTCAGAATGTTCCATTTCTACCATGTCAAAAGCACCACTGTAAAAATAGCTGGAGCTAACCTCTCTGTGACCCCCTGCTTGTCATGTCTATTTTGGAGCAGTATTGACTTAAGACTAATTTGGGTTTGATGTCTCCAGTGTTCTGCTAGTTATCACTAACTCCGCTCTTCTCCCTGGGAATCAGGGAAAGTTTGTTCAGAAACAATCGTTCTTTTGATGTTTTTGTTTATCAAAATATACAGAAAAGGTTAAAAGCTGTTGCAAAAAACTAGTACAATCTATAATCTATTGGCAAATCGATAGTCATTTTATCTTGTACTGGTTTCCTATATTGGTAATACCAGATACAGGCATCTTTTTAGATTGTGCTTTTTTTTATTATTATTATTATTATTATTATTATTATATTACATTTTGTACACCAACTCCACATTAAAGCAGATTACATATTACATATATAGATTTGTTTCTTCAGAAGACATGCTGTATGTATATTTGAAACTTCATTAGATGTTTAGTTTGTCAGCTAATCAGCTATATTGTATAGTGTGGTCCAGTGGTTAAAGAAATGGGCTTGTAACCAGAAGGTCCCCGGTTCAAATCCCACCTCAGCCACTGACTCATTGTGTGACCCTGAGCAAGTCACTTGACCTCCTTGTGCTCCGTCTTTCGTGTGAGACGTAATTGTAAGTGACTCTGCAGCTGATGCATAGCTCACACACCCTAGTCTCTGTAAGTCGCCTTGGATAAAGGCGTCTGCTAAATAAACAAATAATAATAATAAATAATAATAATCGGAGACCTTATTAACCATTGGAGATGGGGTCCAAACTGCCTTTCTAAGAAAGGAAGCTGGATAACAAAATATTGCAATAACTACATTGTATAACATCAATCTTAAATGTTTCTAATTTTGCAACAAATATACAGTCCCCACGGTCATTTTACAAAAGGAATAAATGACCAGATAGTTTGTTTCTTTCCATCTGCACCATCACAGTCCTGATAACCATGCATTCTACATTAAGGTTTCTAAAGATCTGTCTCGTGTGATCTAGCTCACTTATGAATTTTACAGTTAAATGGTTGAAAAAATGTATATTTTGTATACTTTTAGTTAAAAGCCTAAAATGGAGGGGGCTGTTCTTAAAATGCCCCAAGTTCACCCAAGAAATCTGTTTAAATGTTTGCTTTAAACTAGTTTTAGATGCAGGAGGGGCATCTTCAGATTGTAGATACAGTTTCACTTCTAAGTTCATCTAATATTGGCATCTGGTCACAATTCAAAGCGAGGAAAATGCCATTTGTTTTTTTTTACTTAGACCAGCTGCTTAGCCTAGTGTAGCCTTGCTAAGTTCACACTGGAGAGAGGGAGAGGGAGAGGCAGAGGCACTCGCTGGTAGAACATAATTTGCTATTCCATCTGTCTTTATTTTACATATGGTAGCCCACCCCCAACCCCCCACCTACCCCCCTTTGCTCTCTCATCTCTCCCGAATAGTGCTCTAGCTGGATGAAGTTATGTGTCACAAAACTGCCCTATTTCCCTGGTTCAAATGAGAACCAGTAAGGTATGGGCAGAGCAGAATGAGCACCAAAGGAGAATAGCTGCCCCTTGAGGGACTGGGACAATTTCTCCAGACTAAGAGGGATGTATGTGCCAAGTCTGCCACGGTTATAAATCTTCAAGGAATTGAGATGAGCTATAATGTTATTGCTGTAGAATTGCTGCCATATTTGAGCATGTATCATATGAACAGAACCCAAACTACTACAAAAAATAGCCTCTGGTTATCTTACACCAGATACTGCCAGCTACATTCAAATGGTGTGCTTTCTTGCATTGCCATAGTGGTGGAGGACACAGGTATTAAAACTGTAAATGTATCCTGTTTCAGTATTAATGCAATCGTGGTTGTACTCTAGATTTAAATGGGACAATAAAAAAAAGAATGTTCAGACAGTATGTAGCAAACCTGAGGAAGCTCATTTTTAATAAACTGTACCCTCTGTTGCACAGAGCAATTCATTACATTGAACCTATAAAAAAAAGAAATGTATTTATAGATTTTATTGCAGGGCATTTCCTTGACCAGGCATAAAACGTTGAAGTGGTGCCTGTATTGTCTATCTCGGACTGGGGCAAGGGGATACTTGCAGTAAAACCTGCAAAACATGCTTTTGAATGTGTTGTGCTTGACCTGATGAAAATTGCTCTGTTGACACACGCATTAGCATAGTGACAGAGCAGTGGTCTCTAGATGCTCCACTGTTAAAATTACAAAGCACTTTTTGTTCAGTACCTCCTAAATGTATCCAATTGCAGGGCTTAATAAGGCTCCATTGCATAGCAGTTTGAACCGTGCCTGGTTTTACCATGATTTTAATAAGACACGCCTGAA
Organism: Acipenser oxyrinchus oxyrinchus; assembly: GCA_030684275.1. Lineage (NCBI taxonomy): Eukaryota > Metazoa > Chordata > Actinopteri > Acipenseriformes > Acipenseridae > Acipenser > Acipenser oxyrinchus. The sequence goes on along the minus strand of CM060262.1, from coordinate 32,448,476 downwards.
CCTGTTACCTATACGCTGTGGTTAATCAAGCTCGTAGTAAAACCTGGAATGCAGGAAATTGTTATCCGGTCTTATTTCTGTCCTTAAATTGAGTATGCCTGGCATAGATGCTGAGTTGTGTGTGTTTAATAATTTAAAAAATCCATTCACTCCTGTTCATCAGGAAACAATGTAACTTTCTAGCTGTTGGATTGTGGTGTATGGTATGTGTTTATGTTTTGAGCTTAACCACACTTCTGCTGTGAGTTGTCTCTGAAGCAGACAGATGTTCAGCAGACTAGGCTTTGAAATACAAATTTATAATCGCCAATTAAAACAAGAAAAAAACCACACATTTAAAATAACATGCTACAGATGGACGGCATACACCGAAACCAAAGATCTGACAATTCATTTAGTTTACTCTGCTTTCATAACAGTATTCTACTAGCTTGCCATTTCGAAGGAAATAAGCAAAGTTTGAATTTTTTTTTTTTTTTTTTTAAATCACTGTTTTTTGTGTTTTGTTAAATCGTTGGCAAAGATTGACTGTGGAATTCTTGTCTTTTTTTTTGTATTTATTTCTTCATTTTTAATGCCAAGCGTCTGTGCAATGGCTTCAATCAATCCCTTATTTATTTTTTTGTCACCCCCATGAGGATTGTGATCTCACTTCAAATGCTGTAAGCCTTTTTTTTTTTAAATGATTAAGACTCACTGCTGGCACCATTACTTTCTCATGATGTTTTATGTTTTTTTTTTCTCAAAGGAACAATACTAATAAAAGAAATGGTTGCGCATTATTACCTGCTTTTGAATTTCCTGATTTATGTGTGTGTTTTGCATTTCGTTATATGGTTTATGTAACTGGAGAGCTGGGGAATCCACAAAGCAAATCTGAAAATCAGCATGAATAAGCTCATCAAGTCAGTAAGATTTCCTTGGTGTGAATGGGCTGTGAACACTCAAATTACTTGTGCAAATAAATGAATCTGATATCCCTTTTTAACACGAAAACAGTAGCTTGTACAGTTCTATACAGATGCTAGTGTGTGTTTTTAGGGTTTACCTTGAAAGCACACTACATCCTTATCATATCATCTTCTGCGCTAACACTGATAAAGCGTGCTTATGTGGTTAAAACAAATGTGGGTTTGTTTTGGTAAATTGGCTTTTGTACGTGAGTAATGTATAAAAAAAACCCAAACTCAAAGGCCCTGTCCACACGATACCTTTAAACCGGCTTAAAAGTGCTAAATACGGTCTGCGTCCACACTGTGCAGAGTTTAATACCGTGCTTGAGAACCGGACTCGAGACCACCTCAGGGGGTAGTCTGGAGTCCGCTTTTAAATTAGATCACATCAGCCAGGGTGGTTTGTCAGAAGTGTGGACGCTGTAATACCGAACTACGTTTTTTGTGTGTCCTTTAATAACCCAAAATGTTTTGTGGACATTACAAATACAGTACTCAGAACAGGCACCCGAAGGAGATGAGAACGACTATCAATACTGCTGTACCGTGTGCAGTTTCTGGGGCTTGTTGTAAAATGGTGGATCATGGAGCGACGTGATCAGATGCCCAAATCAAGGCACATTAATAACTGGAGTGATGAAATCAGTCAAGGTGAACTTCACAGTTCAAAACTAAACGCACACATTATGATAACGTGTACCTTGTGATTTTAAGAAACAAAGCCATAACGTTCATGCTAAGAAGCGCTATGTCATCTGTGGACACGGGATCCATAATGGCTGGGTTGTAAGCATAAAAATTCAACGCATGGTGGATGCTTTGAGCTGGATTAATTGAAACTTTTTTGAGTACGGTTCTCAAGATCAGTTATGTAGTGTGGACAGGACCAAAGACAAACACCAGTGCCTTTAAAACAGCCTTTAGATTATTTAATTGCATTCAGCATATCATGCCAGGCAGCTGTCTCATTAAATCAATCGTTGGTGGAAAGCGGGATATTTTTCTATGTGTGTTTTCAATAATATGCTTTTAATAAGGGGTACATACGTGCTTCCCTGGGATGTTCTGTTGGCTGCATATATGTTCTGTGTGACTTGCGGGATATTTTGCAAATTACAAACTTTCCTGTGAACAAGAACTAAATATATGCATGAAGGCAATTATTTTGTTTGGCTAGGGCTGTAATTACATGTTTGAAAGCTGAAGTTCACAAATCGTGCAGAGTAGTGTTTTTGTGTTTATTTTTTGTTCCTTACAAGTACAGGCAGATTATTTTACATATGAGGTTCATGTTGTTTTGAGATTGGACTAGCCTATATTGCTGCCTAACTATTTTAAGATGAAATCTGTGTCTTTTTTTAGATTTCCGTAGAGGGCACAGAATTGTTCCACCTTGAACTGGGCTTTATTGAATAGCTTATTTGAAAGTTCTGTGGCCTGAGCTCTAAGCAGCCTCTCGGACAGGTTATTCTTGGATTTTAAAGTGCGTTCAGAGTATGTGTGCATACTTCATTGCCTTTTTAGCTGACACAAGAGAAAGTAGACATTTTGTAGTGGTTTTATATATTTTTTACAGGCAAGCTTGAATTTGGATTAAAGTCATTAAAAGGGAGAGGATCTTGTCTTAAAAATGGCACTTGAGAGGATGATTCTGGGTTTTCCAGCGATTTTGTTAAGTGTTGGAGTAGTGTGATCAAATCCATCTGCAATCTTTTCTTAGCCCCTTTAATTTCTCTCTCTCTCTCTCTCTCTCTCTCTCTCTCTCTCTCTCTCTCTCTCTCTCTGACCAGCAGTCACACACGCCATCAATAATGGATGAGGTTCTGCTGAAAATGTGCCACAGATTAGCCCTTTTTTGTGGCGTAGTCGGTGAGCATTGTTTGTTTGAACAAACCCAGAGGTGTGTATACTTAAGTATAGACAGAGGGGGGAAAGTCAACTGACAGAGAGGTATAGTTGAGAAAGCAAGCCAAAGAAAACCAACCGTTAACATTGAAAAGGTTGCAGTAAGGGCTGTTCGGAAATCTGAATGTTGGCAGTACTTTTTCATACTAACTGCACCGACAGCCTCTGAAACTGATGCCGTTATATATTTTTTTTCTTGACAAATGTCTTAGTCACTGTATGGAACAATGCTGAACAAAATAGCTTTATATTTTATGCCCCAATCATCAGAAAAAGGGTGGTTATTACTGGAACCCATTATTGCTGTAAGATGATGACAATGATCATGATGATGATAGCCTTTGTACATTCAATGTTTATTGTATGAAGTTCTGCTGGGTTGAAATAGATCTACCACGGTCTTCTGGAAAGTTTATAGCCACATATGTTTTCTAATTTCTAATGTGCCATTCTCAAATGTAGTAATGGAAAAAAAGATGGTAGAATGCTGTTTATATGATGGGCATGTTCAATCAAAGTGTGTGTGAGTATCTGTTTAAATGCACAGCATTAATCTGTAGCCTGCAATGTATTTGATTTGGTGTGTGTGGGTGTTCCAGTTTGAGAACCCAGTGATAATTCATGGCACTGTTAACAATTTTACTAACTGTCCAAAACCACATGGGCAAACCCTCTCATCTACCTGTCCAAAACCACATGGGCAGACCCTCTCATCTACCTGTCCAAAACCACATGGGCAGACCCTCTCATCTACCTGTCCAAAACCACATGGGCAGACCCTCTCATCTACCTGTCCAAAACCACATGGGCAGACCCTCTCATCTACCTGTCCAAAACCACATGGGCAAACCCTCTCATCTACCTGTCCAAAACCACATGGGCAAACCCTCTCATCTACCTGTCCAAAACCACATGGGCAGACCCTCTCATCTACCTGTCCAAAACCCACCGCTGATCATTCATTCACACTTTGCTGTTCGTTTGTAAAAGTAGAACAAACCTGTGATGACTGATAACAAGCTGCTACCAAAGACCTGGGTTATCCCTCATTGGTGTTCTATGGATAAGAAATGTCTCGACCCTGTTTGAAAAATAGACATGTTCTCTGTTGATTCCTCAGATTTCAGAGTTATGTATGGGGCTTCCCTTACAAAATAACAAAGATAATGTGCTGTTGTTCTCAACTGATGTTTACTATATAATTCTCAGCAACAGGATAAACTACTCATCTAGTTTAAATGTAATTGGGAGGGGGGATTTAAATCAGTGTTTTTTTTTTTCTTTTTCTTGTAGGTCTGGACTTGTGCAGTGGCAATGACATCCTATTTGACTAATGTGGTTAGGTTGGGATAGTGACATGTACTACTATTGTCTTTTTTTCCTACTTGATCTGTATCTTTTGCCCCAGGTGCCTGAGTGGATGGGGGAGGGAATGTGCAAACCAAAGTTTCCAGTCCTTTGAGAATTTTCTCCAAGCTGCTTTTGTAAATTGGCTGTCAGGTGTGATATGTTTCTAGTTACACAATAATGCTGCCTGTTAGGATATTATTTATAAGGGAGTAAATACTCAGCTTCATGAAGCTACCAAAACAATATAAATGTATGGCGGATATATATATATATATATATATATATATATATATATATATATATATATATATATATATATATATATATATATAATATGGCATATTCAATTATTTTTAGGCTCAGCTTACTGCTACTCGGGAGCAGCGAAGATGAACACACGCTGTCCTCCGAAGCGTGTGCCGTCAGCCGACCACTTTTTCACACTGCAGACTCACCATGCAACTACCTCAGCATTACAGCGTCGGAGGACAGCACAGCTCTGGGCAGCTTACATGCAAGCCCGCAGGCGCCCAGCCAGACTACAGGGGTCGCTGGTGCGCGGTGTGCCGAGGACACCCTGGCCAACCTAAGCCCCCGGCGGCGCTCGGCCAATTGTGCGCCGCCCCCTGGGAGCTCCCGTCTGCAGTTGGCAGTGGAATAGCCTGGACTCGAACCGGCGACCTCCAGGCTATAGGGCGCATCCTGCACTCCACTCAGAGTTCCTTTACCAGATGTGCCACTTGGGAACACAATTGTGTTTTTTATTAATAATGTTTGGTTTGCTCAAATAGTGTAGTTTGATGTTTAAAAAAAAAAAAAAGTCTACTTTATTATATATCTGAATTGAATTACTCTTCGATCCTTTCTTGGTCTTCACAAAAACAACAATGAACGATTACCTCCATTTATTACGTACTGTAATTAAACATGAAATCCAGGGTCCAGGGCTTGTCTGATTTGAAGAATTAGTGACAGAACTAATCGCACGGTTTCCACCCAAGCCTAATCTTTATCCGCAGATTCAGAACCATTTGAAGCAGTTAACAATACTAGATCACATCCAGCTTTCCCTCGCTCACAGTTCCTCAGTGTGTTTGTTTCATTAATTCCAGGGGCACTGTTACTGCTTGTTGTCCAGTCAGAGCTTTTCTGTGAATCCTGTCTGTGGTAGTGAAGGACCAGGCGTACTACTGCAAGACTGACCCCCTTTTTTTATCAGGCTGGTGCGTCACAGCAGGGTATTTAGCTTTCTTTAAAGGTCAGTTGTGTAAAGTCAGCTCATGAATTTGCTTGTCTGGGCATAAATATTATTATCCGTAATGGAATAAATGTAATCCTGTGTAAGTAGATGCTTAACACTTTGACTTGGAGTTTTTTTTATTATTTATTTATTTATATATTTAGCCTAAAAAAGTATTATTTAGGTAAAAAAAAAACAACACATTGCTCATGCCTAAAAAATAAATGTGCCCAATACAGAACATTGAAAACTAAAGCTTTTATTCTGTGACAAGCGAAGATTTCAAACACGTGGCTGACCCCGTTCTGTGCTCGGGTGCGTCCTGTTTAAAATTCTCCCACGCTCTGCAACCTTCATTATGTTTGGAGAGTTTGGTAAATCCTGGGTTACGGCTGTGATGATTGGGCCGTGAAAGACCGGAAAGAAGTGCCTTTTCTGGCTCAAAGTGCTCGCTGATCCGTGGCCAAGAATGCTGTTGTTTCTCATCACAGTCTGGGCCTGGATCCTGGGGCTCGAGTGCGGGGGTCTCTGAACAGGAGAGAGGGCGGCAGGGATGGTTAACTGGCGCTCCGGCTGTCGAACAGTAATGCTAGGCACAGTACATTTGTCACCAGGACTGTGGATATCTGGAAGGGTTTATTCATTTTAAGACAAAACCTCCCATTTAACCCACCTGCTCCACAGGGAACCTAGTATTCAAGTTCTTCTTCTTCTAATAAACAAGGGAAAACAAACCTTAGGGTTCTACATATACACAGAAATGCATGGACATGTGTATACCTATGCACATAGTATTTTCTGTTTTTAGGTTAGTGAATTGATTTCTGTATAATGCATATTTTGTTTCTTTTTTCTAGCCATGCTAGCTAACTTCTGGAGCTTGACACCAATTACTGTAAAAGACAATATAGTAAAGTCAAAATGTAACAGCCAAGTTTTAAGTTTGTTGGGAGAACTGAAAATGCAGGTCATTTTCAAATAATTATGACAGCAATAATAACAACAACAAATGATGACTGACCACTAAATTAGATTGTTATTACTACATTTTCAGGCACACTTGCAGTTGCCCCCTCTCCCACCCCCCACACAATTTTAACCTCTCCTCCTCCGCCTCATTTCCTCCTACATTGTGATGCCACAGACTTTCCCATTAATGTACGGCCTCAACAACTAAATGCAATAACTGCAAATGGCCTTGACCACTTTAATTATTTATCTGGTTAATCTGTGTCTTATGCATGCATTTTGCATTGAAAGTGCTGTGGCATTGCAATGATCGTTTTATCCAGGGAACATCTTGCAGGACAGTGGTAATGGGGCACAGAGAGAGAGAAACCTGGGTTTTGTTGTCATGCATCATAATTGGATCAGAATCCATGGAACGGGATGAAAGAGAATGCAAAGAAACAGCTGTCTCCTTGGAGCACCCATTGAAGCAGCAGCCCAGGCTGTGGATTATACAGTGCCACGGCTGCTAACACTACAGAGCCTGGAGTGCTTTAATCTCCAGGAGTGCTTTAATCAGCCTGCAACCTACAATTTCACTAAGCAAATACGAAAGACATATCTCTGGCTAAATCGATTTTAGTATTTGCATATAGCATCTTATCATTTTTCAGGTAACAGGTGTTTTTTTTTTTTAAATATACCTTTTACTATTAGTTATAAAGTAATATTTATTGATTTGATATTTTCTTAAATATATTTTAAAAACGGTGTTATTTCTCATATACCTGGGGGTTTGCTTATGAAAAAAACATGAGTTTTGTAAAAAAGAAAAAAAAAAGTACAGTTTTCATTAGCTAATGAATTATCGATATAATACAGAGATTTCAAACATGCATGTACTGAAAATGGCACTGCTCATTCTAAAGTCATAAAAGTAAAGCATAATAAATGAAAATAAATACTCTTCAAAGTAATCACACAAGGTTGGCATTTCTGTTTTATATGAAAAAAGGGCACCTACATTTGATAAATCCTGCATTTAACATCTGCTCAGCCGCAGCAGTTAAAGAGGTTATTAAATCGTGATTTTGTGATCAGAGATTTGCAGAGCCGAGCAACACTGACGTAGAAGATTTGCACCAAACGGCCGCGTTGCTTAATTTCTCACAGTAATTTGTGTCACTAGCCTGAGAAATGAGTGTCGTGGTGGTTTCATTCTGGCAGGAAATTACTGTAGAATTTGTTTTTTTTGTTTGTTTGTTATAATGTACATTGATTTAAGATAACCAAGTGCATTTTGACTGACTGTGTTGGTGGTGACGTTATTTTTTTGGTTCAAGGTTAGAATTCCTATCTATGGTCTCCTTTTCTTTCTTTTCATTCTTAACATGAACAGGGAACTCTATCTTCACCCTCATCATTTCTCTGTAAGACAAGTAAAAATAACTGGGTTTGGCTTAGCAATGGGAGCTGATGTAAGGAGATCTGGTTACAGTGTTTATGGAGGCGGGTGTGTGAAATGAAAGGGAAGGGAAAGGAAAGGGGGGTGGGTGTAGGAAAGTAATGCAACTCACAGGGAGGATTATTCAGGGTATGTACGGTGACTGGAGAGCAGGAGATTGCGCATGGTAGACAAGACTAATAATTGTACAGCCCTTCTTCTGTGTTCCCTAGCTAGGAGTACTAACATTCGGCTTTGTGCAAGAAGTTTTTGAGGGATTGACTTGGCAACAGAGAATCGTACCGTTTCGGGCTGTGCTCGCTGATTTACCTGTTAGCCATAGCAATGATTTGAAAATTACTGGATCCCTTGATAGTTGTAATTAGTTATTTTATTACAAATGATACTGCATGGAAAGCAATTAAAAAGAGAATTTTTAAGAAGTGCACTGCGGAGAACCACCATGGGAATCAATCCGTTTTCTAATGGGGGGGAGGGGGGTATAGGGTGAACTGTGTAGATTTATAAACTCATTAATTAGGCATTACAGCCTGCATACTGTATCTTTTTAAAGTGCAGAGAATGTTTTTGTTTAGATTATGTGTGTAATTCTGCGTGACTGACCTTTTTTTGATGTTACTATAACTTTTGGAACTTTTCCTTGCAAATAAATCAAATTGATCATTTATCTATTGAGTGTGTGTGTGTGTGTGTGTGTGTGTGTGTGTGTGTGTGTGTAAATTGTATAAGCTCTCCCAGATTTTTTAATTTAACCGCTATATATATAAATATATATATATATATATAATTATAACATTTTATATAACAATATATATATATATATAACATTTATTTCCGAAATCCGTTTTTAGCTTTTTAAAATAAGAATTTAAAAAAAATAAACAAACCCTTTTGGGGAACAAGATGTGGAGGCTCAGGTTTAATAATGCATGGGATGTTGTTTGCATTCTGAGGAGCCAAGTGAGGGTCTGATTGATAACGACGGCTGCAGACTCTGGGAGGTACGATCCAGATGTAGCATTCCAGATAAATGTGGAGAGGCTTTGCCAGCAAAGACGTGTGAAAATGTATTAGCTGTAACTGGACAGCATGCGAGGAAACGTGAAGGAATGCAATGTACTCCTCCATTTATAATCAGACGCTCCTTAAGAGCATGCAAACACAGTGCCAGTAACAATAGGGTTCATTCCACTTCTACATTTTGGTGTTTTGTTTTATCCCATGTCCTTCTATTAAAAACCCACATTGGTTTAAACATGTAATAGGACACAATCTAAAGAACCAGCTTAATTTTAAATAGATTCGCACAAACAGAAGGGCTCAGTCTGTGCCTTGTCCTCTAATGGTGGGCGTCTTTAAGACAGGATTCCTGCTGTTCAACCTGAAAGCAAGGTTTCTAAACTGATTTATTTCTGGGCTGAGGAGTGCTTTCCAGGATGCTTGCTTCTAAACCCCAGCTCTAAGGAGATCACCTTTCAATAACCGGGGGGCTCTCTTATCCATTGGTGACCTCATCTAGCACAATGATCGCGCTGTGCGCATTAGAAAAGAGGAAATGAAAATGTCATTTGCATGACAATGCGCTGTTTAAATTGGTTACACCTAATCAATTTGAAGTGATTGACTGCATACAATGCCTGGGACGTGCTCTTCGCATTCATTTGCTAAAAAAATTAAACCAAGCACAACATTTATTTGCTCTCCTTGAATTAATTTACTAATTTGACCAGATTACTGCTCAGCATGCTTTTGTACTTGCATTCGTGAAGGATTGTTTGTTTCTCTTGGAAAGCAGCCACTGAAACAAAGTGTAATGGTATTGTATACAGTATGCATACTGTATAGAGACCTTTACTACCCTTCTTTTATTAAAGTGATTACTGTTATCGTTATCATCAGGCTGAAATGATTTATAGAGTTCCTAAACCCTTCTCATACTTGCATAGTTAACGTATTAATACACCTTTTAGTGTTCAGCTTCGTTGAGTAAGTTCTGGCTTTTATAAGGGAGGGTAAAAAAGTGGATTATAGCTTATTGTATTTTGCAATTCAAATTGAAACTCTGGCAGTTTTGCCAAGCTGCAAGTACAGCAAGCAGACCTCTGTTTCAGGTTTGTTTTCAACCCGGGGAGTTAAGAGCAGGGTAATCTTCAGTGTTTGTGGTGGCGCTACTATTTCCTGCTCTATTGTGTTATTGCAATGCACATATGTCAGTGGAACTGTTTGTTCAAGTGCAAGCCAAAACATAACATGCACGGCTTTGATGTCCCTTGTTCGTCGATGGCCTTCAATTTGAAACAACCGTTGTTGCAATTTCTATCCCCATTATAATGCATGCTAAGTGATTAAAAACTCCTCCCTTGTGTATAGTTAATACATTAGGTCTGTCCTTGGCAGCACTGAAATACAACAGGTTTTGTTAGATCCTACTTTTAGTTTGCTGGAATATGAACGTTAAGTACAGTACTGTATTTAGTGACTAACATTTTAAATTAATTGATCAATGTAATTACATAAAATGTACTTGCTTATCTTCAAGTACAGTAGTAGCAATGAGAACCCGGATTCTTCTTCTCCTTCTCCTCCTTCATATTTGAAATGAACTCATTAATAATGGAACTGTTGGGCAATATGAATCTCGTCTCTCTTTCATGTCTTTCTATTTATTCTTGCACGGGGAATGAAAGCGTGTTCGAAGCCCGGTGCGTTTCACATCATTACGCATGTGCACTGTAGTCGCAGTCCTGTAAAGGAAATTGCAGTGGTGCCCTCTCCATTATCAGTGGGGTCACTCGCATTATTTAAACACTGCCTGGCGGCCCGTAAAACACAAGCCCAGCATAAATACATCAGCCAGGATTGCGGTGGCGAAGGCGTGAAACAAATGTTACTTGTTTAATACGCACCATGGCATTGTGTGCGTTCGGAGATGTTCTCAAGTCTGCAGATAGGTTTTACCTTTTCAGCGTGCACTTTGATATTTTTCTGAAGCCAGTTTTACTTGTTGCCTCCTGTAAAGGAATGTTTTCTTTTTAGGTATTATTATTAGTATTATTATGAACTTGCAAAATATATTACATTCAGCATAATGTTACCAGAACACAAAACAATATATATATATATATATATATATATATATATATATATATATATATATATATATATATATATATATATATATATCATATTCTTAGTTTTGTTTTAAAGCTGCATTAAAAGGCCTCCTGACATTTTATTTAATTATATATATATATATATATATATATATATATATATATATATATATATATATATATATATATATATATATATATATAAATTAAATTTCAAATCCTTGGTGGCTGACCCTGTACCTTGGCTCCTATAGCTGTATGAAATACCACAGCACAACATTTCCTCTTTGGGCTTAACTGCTTCCTGATGCTGTCATTAATATATATATATATATATATATATATATATATATATATATATATATATATATATATATATATATATATATATATAATATAATATAATATAATATAATATAATTTTAGGGTTTCTCTGTTAAGAACTTCAGTGACAAAGCTGAAGACCAAAACCATCTGGCCTGTGCTTTAGGCACCCTCTGATCACAAGCGATGTTCTTAGACATAAATGATATTCCACACCAGCTGTGAAAGATTAGAGATGTTTTAAAAAGCAAAATGCTCGGAAGCAGATTTCGATAAACATGGAAAATTTAAACTGACTTCATCATAAATATAAATGATCAAAACGTAATAGTTTTACTGTTTTTTTATGATCTCTGGTTTTGTTCATTTATATTTGTTAGTCAATTTAAAGGTGGTCCAATTAAACGCCTTGCGCTACACTTCATTGCAACATCTTGCCTAATGTGAAGAATACCTTATATATATTCATACACAAACAGTGAATATTTTCGCAGAAATGCAGAGAAAGTCGTCTTCACTGTGTATTCTTGAAAGGAATGACTTGTCAAAGAATGCTTCACGTGGTTCAAGGTAACAAGGGCATACGGTATAGAAGCAATATGGTTTTAAAACATTTGATGCGCGCAAGTGAATAGTGCCGCAAATCAATAATTTCCTACAGTTTTTAAAAGGGAGCCGCAGAGCAGTCAGGAAGCAGCCTTTCAGATCGCATCTTCAAAAGGCTTTTAAAGAAGACGCTTCACCTCTTTCATTGCTTAGCACTCTGGGCTGGGGTGTTAGTTGTGCATCGTGCCTTGCAGTTGTATTAGCAGTTATGCAATTCCTGTTCTGCGCGCTTCTTGGTGTGTTTCTGTGTTCATCACAGCAGCATTGAGAACCAGGCAGATGAGTGCCTTTGTATTTAATGCCTTTAATGCAATTCAAGCCAGTGGTCTTCCAGGTAGATGGGAACGGTTCGCTCTGTGATTCTGTTGGAAGGGACTTTTGATTCCATTGGGAATGTTGTATCATTTTGTTCTGTATAGTACGGCACTGATTATTAACATTTACAATACAAATTATATATGCACACAAGGTCTTTTTGTTTGCCAGAAATTATTACATTTACTTTTTATTGAAATACCTATTCTCTTCTCTGCAATTGTAACACACAATATTTTTCTCATTCTTAGGTGTGTGTGTGTGTGTGTGTGTGTGTGTGTGTGTGTGTGTGTGTGTGTGTGTGTGTGTGTGTGTGTGTGTGTGTGTGTGTGTGTGTGTGTGTGTGTGAGTGTGAGTGTGTGAGTGAGTGTGAGTGTGTGTGTGTGAGTGTGTGTGTGTGAGTGTGAGTGTGAGTGTGAGTGTGTGAGTGTGTGAGTGTGAGTGTGTGAGTGTGAGTGTGAGTGTGTGAGTGTGAGTGTGAGTGTGAGTGTGAGTGTGTGAGTGTGTGAGTGTGTGTGTGAGTGTGAGTGTGAGTGTGTGTGTTTTCTTTTTTCCTTAGTCTTAATAGCCTACTTTTCTTTGGCTTAGATAAAATGGCTGGATCCTAATTAGCCTTTTTTAAAAATCTTTAGAACTGTGCTTTGTGAATTGCTTCCCCAGCCTTCTGTGTTCAATGATGGCTCAGCTTTGTGCTTGCCAGGGTAGGGGAGGTTGCTACAAAGCACAGGACCCCTGCACAGCTCTTCAGCAGGTTGGCGTTGGCAATTAGGAAATGCAGTCCGATCCCAGGCTGTGCCCCCTGGCAAAACAGCTCACCATTCCTCATGAAAGATTAACTCGAGTTGGCTTCCGTAACTAAACTGTAGCAAACCTGCCTGAATTCTTAATTCATTTCAAGACAGAAATGCAATCGTTTCTAAAGCTGCACTATGAAAAAACATTCCCTGTAAGGGGAAGAGGGTTGTTGTGACGGGAAAGGTTGTATCGCACCCAGATTAGGGATTGCAAAACTCAACAGTACCCCTGCATTCCACTGCACTGACATTTACTGGAATTGTGCATTCAGGAAGGCTGGGAGATGGATTGGGTTTACCAGCAGCTGCTCTGCAGTTTATTTATATTAAACCAGTGATTAATAGCATTAATACGTGCAGCAGATCTCCAAGGCTGGACTTACTTGTTCTCTTGCAAAGTGTCCCATGTTTAAATAATCTCAAAGCTGCTTTTTGTTAATCTGATTTTTAGCACTGCACACACGGTTGTTGACATATAGTTTTAAAAAAAAAAAAATTGGATCTTTCGACAGCTAAGCTGGTTATTGTAAACCGCGCCTTTTATTTTAATAACGCAGTTCTGACCTCTGCAACTTCAAAAAGGAACAAAATTGCATGCACCTTTACTCTATTTATTTATTTATTTATTTATTTATTTATTTAACTCTAACTCAAACAATACGGAAAACAAGCCACTGGTGCTTAATTTGTAAATACCATATAAAAACGAATCTGGCTACAAACAGGCTTTGTTTTTATTGAAAAAATATATGTCCTGGTTAAAACTAGTTCTAATTATGTCTATCATTCATCCACTGAAATATTTTTGCTTATTAGGCTCTATGGCACTGGGTAGTTGAGTAGCCTATTTTAAACAATACATCCTGTGACTCCCTTTGGACTGTAATTGTGAAAAGTTCTGCTTGACAAGAAGGATCTACTGCCAGAAGATAAGTAGGGTAGGGGTGGCTGACCTGTTGGAAACCTATCTTCTGTGGTGTAAAAGCATTGCATAACTCACACACTGACATGGTGCATAATTACAGGCTGTCAGTATACAGGTCCTAGGTGAATAATATTAGAGGCCTCTCCCTAGTTTTTTGCCTTTTTATCTCACTCTCAATGGTAACTAGCAGCCATTAAGGTTAGGCTTGCTAGTGTCAGCGTGTTGAGAGAAGGAGGGAAGTGTGTAAGGCTCTGGTTCCTTGCTGACAGAAGCATTCTTCACAGATGGGAGCAGGGGAGGGGTTAAAGCACAGTGTTTTTTTTTCTCTCCTGTTCTGCATTTGGAGGTGCTGCATTTCCCATTCTTGCTGTGACCTGCAGGGCAGTAGGACCTAGTGGGCATTGAAAGAACAGGCAGGGCTCCTATTGCTATAACCTCAAGCTTGTATTGACATGGATTTTGTTCTTTTGCTGCTTTTTTAGTTTAAATCATGCTTACAAATGAGCCCTGTGATCACAATATAAATGTGGTAAATTAATAATATATACTGTATATATATATATATATATATATATATATATATATATATATATATATATATATATATATATATATGCCTGAAATAATTAGACCTGTTTTGAATCAGTTCCAAACATGTGATTCCTGATTTTTAATATTGGGACAGGATGGTATTAGATGTAATTTTCCTTGTTAGATTGTTTACCCATACTTTTAATGTAATTGAACTGCAGGCATGTTTTGTGCTGGTGGATGCTCCTTTAGTGATTTTAATATTTAATTCTAATCTCAAATCCCCAAATGTGTAATTTTATTAGCGATTTAACAACTAAACTTGAACTGATAGCCATCCTGGTTTACATAACCCCCCTCAAAGGAATTCTCTAATCTCCTCTTACACCCCACCCCACACCTCTCTCCCTCCCTCCAGTTAATTGCTGGTTAAAAGGCTCATTTTGTTAGTGATGGCTTGTTGTCCACCCCCTCTTGTTGTTTTCGATGCTCTGTTTGCATATGCAAAGACAGTGTCATTGGGTTGGGGCAGCACAGACGCCTCTCAGAAAGCGATTCCAGCTCTCTGTGGAAGGTGTGAGAAGCAGCTGTGTCTTTGTGCAGGCTCAAAGGGCAGATGCATCTTTCTTGTTAAAACAAGCCAGAATGAAACGCACGCAAACAGGATTGAAAGCTGCTTAACAGTTTTGGAGAGATTTTATACGTCCATTTGCTAAACATTTACCGGAGAAAGCTGGCCCTAAAACTTGAGTTTTGATGCTGCAAAGTGTCTGTAGTTGGCGTAAAATGTTTGTTTCATGGAACAGTTTGTAACTCAATCCACTTGGCTCAGGATCTTCACCAAGACCCTGAATATAATGAGGATTCGCTGCAGTTTCTGATTTTCTGTTGATTTTCTTGGTGCATTTGACCCTTTCTTAAATCCAGTCTCTTTCTGAATGGTCTGGCCTTTTTGCTGCTAGAAAATAGCTCTCCTATCAGTTTCCATGTGTCCTCTGAGGACACAAAGAAAACCTTAGGGAAGGTTTGGTGAGCAAGATACCATGCATCTGATTCATTTCCTGCATGAATTTCAAGGTTGGTGCATGAGCAGATCTCTGTTTTTTTTTTTAGTGAGGTATGTAATCTACAGTATAAGAATGAGTCATGCAGTTCTATCCTGAACTAATGAAGTTCACTTTAACCAGATACATTTCCCAGGAAATGTCAGAAGACTGGTAATATAATCTGTACTCAACTTGTCTGCTAACCCTTAAAAACGTTACATAATACACACTTGGTTTACCTTGTATAAATACTGTCTTTAATAAATATGTAAATAATACTAACGAACTGGGTTGCGAGACACTGTGTTGAATTCTGAATTCATTCACTGGTTTGTCGTGTGTCTGTATTTTGTACCCTCCTATTCTCTCCCAGAACGTTCTTGATTGTGGTAACTGACCATTAAAAAAAGAACAATAACCACTATAGTTCCAATGTGTCCCAATATATTTCAGTATCTTTATTTACAGCACTTAACTATTTCTAGTCAATGGTAGCTTGGCATTTTCAGTACGGTGCTCAAGTGATCAGTAAAAAGAGTGATAGAGTTATGTGTCTGTATTTGATTATTAACTCAATGGTTTTTCTCCTTTTCCCTGGTACGTTATTCTTGTCTCTCTGTGTGTTTGCTGTAGGTGACGCATTCCCAGTTAGCTCCAGCCCTTTCCTCAGCGGGTACGTGAACGGCAGTTTGGGGGGCTCCTCCACACCCCATGGGACCCCCGCTTCACTGCCTGCCGAGCCTTCCTTCCGCGCGCCCGCCCCCTCCAACCTGCAGATGGCACAGCTCTGGGCATCTCACCCCCACGAAGGTAACGGCTTGACGCTTAGAAAAGTGAAACTATGACAATTCTACAGTCTTGTACTACCCCTTATCCATACTATGGTTTACTCTAACTGTGCATTGATTTGCTGTTGTTGCCTATGCTTTACCATGCTTTCACTGGGGCTTAACAATATATAGTATCCTTTATTTATTTAAAAATCTCTCTCTCTGTCACTGATAAAAAGCATTCGTTACATGCACTCGGAATGGAACCTGGTTAGAGAGAAAGGCGCGTTGATACAGTTACATGATTACTACTGTAACTGAAATGTGTGTCATAGCAAAGGCAGCTTGGTGATTGTAGATGGCTTGTACTCTACAATGATTGATGCTTGAACTCCAGAGCAGCTTAAAGAAAACCAGCAGCCTTTTAGATTTGTTTACAGAAAAAGAAAGAACAAACAGATTTACAGTATTTGAGATCCAGCATCCTTTTATAGAGTTTAAAGAGTTGATCAGAGAAAAATATTTTGAAAGCCTTAAAACCATTTTTTTTTTTTTCTTCAATGAATCGGTCCCAAGTCGAACATCTTAAAAAGTACTTTCATCCAGTGTCTCTTGCGAGGCTCCAACAATCTCTAAGAATCATTCTTTTAAAGATTGGTTTTTGTTTTATTTTTTATTTTTATTCTCTCGGCATCCTGAAAGCTGACTTTGGAAAGAGGCATGAGAATATAACGACCTTTAAACTTTCAGCACAGCCTTTCTCTGCATGTGTCAATGCCAGTCGGATTTAAAGTGGCTCTTAATTGTGTTCTAGCTTTCCTTCAAGTGGTTTTGTGTTCAAAACAATACCCCCAGGCCAGGATAGGTAGCAGGTGTGCATTCCCATCCTAACAGACGTGTTTATGCTGAAATGAAAGGTGTGAACGGACAGGGGAATCGCTCCCTTTCTCTTGCTCAGCAATTATTTGTCGGCTCTGCTTTTGATAACCCAGCAGTGCTGTAATTAGACAGCAGAAGATATGATGGCATGCTCTTATTAAAGGCCAGTGGGCTGGTTGATGGATGATTGGTACCTTGTGATGACAGGCCGAGGGGCCGCTGTGCAGCTGGGTGAGGGGGGAGGTTGAATGGGGAACTCACTCCTTGCACATCCAGCACATGTTTTACTTTGGATCATAACCCTAAAACGGAGTCATTTATCAATCTGATACAATGCGGTATAACCGGCTCCATCATTTTCATACGTCATTTTCATATGGAATCTTTTGAACTGTTACCCAGAGCCTTATAATTTATGTATGTTTTAACATGGTAGCTTTTAGAGAGCGACAGGGGCAGACCTTTAGAAATATCTCTCTCTTTCATAAGTTTCAAAGCACTGTTTGCTAGCGGGACCAGCATTAAAACAGGGTGATTGGATGACGGCAAAGTGCAGTCTGTGTTTTCAGTTGCCTGTGAAAATATTTGAGCATGAATGTTTGTTAAAAGGACACACCTAGCTTTGGGAAGGCTCAACAGGGGAGTGAAAGACAAAGTTGTACTGTGTTTTATTGACGAGCCTTGACTGTTTCTGTTTTGTGAAAAGGAAAACAACTGTGCTGTTTACATAGTTTACCAAGGTTGGAATGACAGGTTGTAATTTAAAAAAAATATATAATTTATGAATTGTCTGTAATGTTTTAGATCCTCCTTCCAGTGTTTTTGCAGTCGATTGATGCCCTGCGGACTGTTAGATGAATGTGGATTCTGACGTCACCAGACACTCATTAACACATTGGTCAGTCAAATGCATGTGCTGCTATAAATAATGTGTGGGGGAGTGTAAGGTTGGCAGGGATGGGGTTAATTCTGTCCCTGCCAACATTCACAGGTGTGGTCGTCCTCCAATTGGGTAATTGAGTGGTCACCTGTATAAAAGGGAGGAGAAAGCCTTTGTTTGGTGTAGGGAGTTTGGGTAGTGTTGACCTGTTTGTCGACAATGTTGGAGCGAAAGGCTTGTTACCCCTTCCTGCATTTCGTTTTAGAACTGCAGTATAGTTCAACCTCTTTATTTTATTGTGGCAAAGTTCATTATTTGTTCTGAATGGCAGGTTGCAGAAAATGTAGATTGTGAAGTAACAGTAAGGGAGCTCTCCCAGCTTCGAGTCTTGAGAGGCAGCAAACAGAGAGAGACGGCAGTGTGTGTACAGGAGGCCGCAGTGTGCCGGGAGATGAGAAGGCTGCCTGGCTTGTGCAAATAATCCTGGGATGGTTTGTCTCCCTTTTTTGCTTTTTGTTTGTTTGTTTTGAAAAGGAAGGAGTAGGCCCCAGCTAATGATACGCGACCTCTCCCCTTTGGCCTTTTCAGGAAGTGACCCTGCCTGACCTTTTTTCAGAAAGAGGTTGTAATTGCAATTTCAGCAAACAATTCTACTGTAATTGTAATTGTATTTGTAATTGTAATTGACCCCCAGGTCTGAACCACAGACATTATGATACGCAGTACGAATAGAACAAGCGCGGACTGTTGCATAACTAGCAGGAAGGTTTCTGCAAGACCTGCAGCTACGGCACTTATTTAGAGTGAGTGTTCGTTCATTGTAATCCAGGTTATAAGAAATAAACCTTTCAGTTCTCGCTCTTTGCTTCCCTTCTAAGCTTCTACTTGGCATTTTCTTGTTTTGATCCCCTACCCCGTGCATTACACATGTAGCCTCTCAAAGTACTGTATCTATTTCATATCTCCCCAGTGCAAAAGCATGTATGGTATGCTAATCTATATTCCAGTTGGCTGGTAATCTTTCAAGAAACCTCATTTACTGGCATCATTACCATACAGGCTGTGGAAGATGATACCTGCTCTCAAACTTCCCATCTGGAAACAGTAAATTCCTAACAGAAGCTGTGAATCATGCGTCTGATGTAGCATAACAATGCTGTGCTTTTGTTATGGCAATTATGCACATGCTTCAGTCGGAATCAGGCTCTGCAGGAATCTCTGACAGGCATTAACCTGTGGAGTACAGTAACTCGTCCTAACATGAATCTGGTAGCAGCTTTTAAAAATGCTCATTCCCTTAATGCGTGGTATATATATCAGTTTGTATCTGCAAAGTTGCTCCAGCTTGTGTTTTGTCGTGTCCCCTTACCCCCACCCGTGTATTTCAATCACTTCGCTTGCACAGAAGAAAAGCATCTACAAATAATCCCAGCCTCTATGCTCGCTCTCTCTCTCTTGCTCTCTCTCTCTCTCTCTTGCTCTCTTTCTTTCTCTCGCTCTCTCTCTCTCTCTCTCTCTCTCTCGTTGATTGTTGTCGCTGGTCTCTGTTTCCCGGGTATCTTGATGATGGTCTCTCCCGACGATGACCCCTGGCAATGATCATTAATGCGCCCTGACCTCTGGCCTTTCACCCTGCCAGGACCTCTCCTTCATTATCTTAGACCACTTTGAGTAGATGGACCTTATTGTCAGTTTGTGAGAGGGTGTAATTTGTATTGGGAGATGAGGCTGGATGTTAATGGAATTGAGGAGCATGTGACATCAGTGCAATTTAGAGCAATCCTGCGCTCCATTTATTCCACCTTCTGTACTGCCCTCACCCTTCCTTCCATCACCAAAAGGATATCCATCCGCCTACTCTATCCATATCTGAGACCGGTGCTGCATTCTTTAGTTTTTATGTTTATTTTTATCCAATTAATACATATTTTATTTATTTATTTATTTATTTATTTAGTTAGTTAGTTAGTTAGTTACCTTGAAAGCACCCATGTATGACCTTCTGGAAATTTGTACATCCTCAGTCATGCAGTCAGGATCTATGATGTCACTGATCATTGTCTATGACCTGTTCATTGTGTGCTCCAAATATTGACTGCCTTCTAAACAAATGAATCCTTTGGATGTCTTTACTGGGTAATGACGGCCATAACCTTTTCATTCACCTTCTCAGTAGCGGCTGAAGCAGTCAGCAGGTTTTCAGAGTTATAATTTAGTCCGCTGGTTACTTTGAAAAAAAAACAACAAAAAAACGAACCAGGATTCATGTTACTGTTGTCTGTGCCATATGACTCTTGTTCTCTAAATACAGTAATTTTTTGGCTGGGGGGGGATAGGGGGGAATTATTCTTAATCCTCTTTCTGATTTGAAAGGCGAGATTATCCTAGGGGCACAGTAATGATAAAAGCAACAAGAGGAGGCTTTTACCCACAGGGATAATTCAGTTTAATTCTTATTCTCTTTTATAATTAGATGGATAAGACTAAGTTTTAAATTTAAAGATCTGTGTGTCTCATCTGCAATGCAGATTTAGTATTTCATAGTTAAAGGGGTGGTTAAAAAAAAAAAAAAAAAGGATTGAGAGCTAGTCGCTTCACAGAATAGCATTTCATTTAAAAGCTTTTTTCAATATCCAACGTGCTGCAGCATGGAGATAATTGACTAGGAATTGAATGCTTTGGGGATGCACTTTAGGTAATCCAACCACTGGCTAGAATATAGGGCAAGTTAACCTTTTCACCTTTAGCATTCCGCATGACCATAATTCACATTTTTATTGTGTAAAACGAATGCTTATTGACACATACAATGTGTTCACTGAGTTGTAAGCTGTTCAGGCTATGCCATTGAAATGTTATGAAAGCACTTGAAATGCGAGTCTGAATGAATGTTATTTAAAAGCAGAAAGGAGGGCGTTAATGACCACAGCAAAACTATTCTGATATAACAAAGGTAAGAGTATATATAATATAATATGTCACAGCTAATGAATGGTGTGTGTGTGTGTTCAAATACAATGTGCCGTATTCCTGAATCCTAGATTTTACTGAAAACTGCTCTGCTATATATTTCATGGTGTGCAAAAACCCAATGGAAAGACAATTCAGAGATGCCAGCTGTTAGACATTTTGACCTCTTCAGCTAAAAGTATTTATTGAAGTTGGTGTGTGTGTGTGTGTGTGTGTGTGTGTGTGTGTGTGTGTGTGTTTTTTTTTTACTATTTGTTTAGCATTGTAACGCTGGTTGGCATCGCTGACACCTGGTTGTTGCACGACCTTTCACGTTGGACGCTGTGTCATTCTTGATCTGGAGTCCACTGCTTGATGGTTTGTATGTTGTTCTTGTTCCGTTTCCACAGGTTTCTCCCACTTGCCAAACAGCCTGTACCCGAGTCCTTACATTCCGCTCAGCCACCTGGAACACCCAAGCAGTGGGAGCTCCCTCCTGGCTCAGCTCAGCCAGCATGGGCTCTACGAGTCCCAGAAAGGTGAGTGTGACCTCGATCCGTCACATCCAGCCCATCAGTCATCCCTCTCTCTCTCTCTCTCTCTCTCTCTCTCTCTCTCTCTCTCTCTCTCTCTCTCTCTCTCTCTCCACAATGAAAGCAAACTGAAAGGCTACAAATCCAGGTTCATCTAAATGGTTCCCTGTTCAGCTTGACTCGTGTGTGTGTGTGTGTGTGTGTGTGTGTGTGTGTATAATATATATATGTAATGCAAAAATCTGTAGGCGATTTCACCCCGCCCCCCCTCCATAGTATCACAACTACATTGTATGTTCAGCATTTCTGCTTTAGCACTCAGGCCAGGCAGACACAGCCGGCACTCTGGGGTGCTATTGCTCAGTGACCAGTCGGAACACCTCCCACAGTGCGGTTAATGAACTGGGGAGGAGCACGGATCAAGAAAAGTGCTTTCTCATTGAGCACAACTGGAGCGTGTGATGTTCCTTAAACATGTGTTTTCATTGGTCAATATGACAGATGAAGGTCTGCCTGAGTGTTGTTTATTTCTGGTGCAGGGATTACTATTTCTTATTGCCTGTGGGTGTGCATTGGTCACGGTTTTCAAAAGCAGGCTTTGGTCCAATTGAGGACCATTTTAGATGGCAATTTTTTCACTGTACAGGACAGCAATAGATACTGACCCAAGGTGGTATTGCAAGCTTTATTTAAGCTGAAACAAACATATCTGTCTCAGTTATATACTTGGCTGCATTTGTGCATCTTTGAAAAGTAAAAGTACTTCATCAGGCTTGCTGAAACCCTAATTTAATGTCAGAGAACACCTGGTTTGTCATGAGTGCTTTGCATATGCCAATTATAAGTTCTATATATTCAGATTTAATTGCTTTTTCTGGTAGTAATTTCTCTCCTCTCTCTTGCAGAAGGGTTTTACTTGTCAAGCCATGCCGGACAGTCGGCCTTGCACCCCCAGTCGGCCATCTCTAGAGCAACTTCCAACCAAATGCCAAGCTCCCTCCTCCGGGAGAAGGATGTTGTTTCTCATCACAAGAGTGCAAAGGACTCGAGCAGAGACTCGAGCAGGGAGAAACCGTGCAGGACTGATCTCAACCTGTCCCACCCTCGCAGGGAGAGAGAGAGGCACAGAGAGGAGCCCCGGCCACGCAGCGTAGTGGACCTCACTCAGGAGCCTAAACTGGAGGGGAGTGAGAGGAAAGTCAGTGGCTTGGACAGGTCTTATAAAACGGGGGAGCACACGTCTCTGTTTTATCGTGAGCACTCGCCTGGTTTGGGTGGTGGAGAGCCAAAGTCTAAGAACCCTTTGCAAACCTCCTCTCTGAGCAACTGCAACAGTGACGGCAGCAGCAGCAGCTCTGTGAAATACCAGGGCTCTGAGCAGGAGAGGTGCGCCAAGGACTCAAGCCGGCACGATGAGAACATGCGGCCCTCTGCATCGTCCATGCGGACAAGCGAAAAAAAATTTGACGCGGTTGTGACTTCTTCTTCTTCAGTTGGCTCTTCGCACGTTGCCTGCAGTTGTCCATCCACACACAGCAACGCCTCGCAACCTGCCCCCAGGGTGCTATCTTCAAACACATTCCCTCCCACCCACCACGCCCAGGCCAGCCTGTACACCCTCTACCCCTCTGCCAAGGAACCAGCAAGAGAGCACAAAGTAATCGCGCCTACGTTTGTGCCTTCTGTCGAGGTCTATCATGAGAGAAATGGGCCAATCCAAATAGCCTCACAGGCTCGGGACAACAAAAATGATAAAAACAGGGACAAGGATGGTAACAAACCAGGGTGTTTGCAAGCCCCCAGTGAAAGGACACTTGTAGACCCTGTGCGGCCACCTCACACACACGAGTCTCCATTGCATGGCGACGTTAAGAGGATGGAAATGTTCAGGGAGGAAGGTTCAGTTATAATGTCAAACTGTATGGCGACAAAACGGCCAACGTCATCAGAATTATTCCCTATCAAAGCCGGCCATAGCCCAGACACTAGGGACTTGCTCTTAAACAGCGCCACATCCAAAGAAATGATGAAAATGGTGCTGGAGGCTGAGGCTCGTAGCCAAGAACGAGAGAGGCTTCAAAGGGCGGCCGCGAGAGATTCTAGCAAAATGTACAATGTGGTGGACTCCTCCAGGATCCACGTGGATCAGCACCAACTTAAAAACTCTTCCCCAACGGAGCCCAAATGGAAGCCTTTTGAAATGGGCAGCTATGCCACCAACCAGATGGCTGCGCTTGCTGCCCAGATTGGGCATGGGAACAGAGGAGGGGAGGAGGAAGGCAAGAAAGCCTACCTGGACCCTTCTGGTCTTCAGAGGTCCACCGTGGTCGGGAACTCCCGAGGCAGTTCCGAGGTCCTCCACCTGGGATCTCACGGAGAAGTTTCTGCCATGCAGAGCTTGATCAAGTACAGTGGTAACTTTGCCAAGGAGACCAGCGCGCGGCCCAACGGTGGGATCAGGAGCCCGTTCGGTGGCCTGGGAAATATGAAGCTGGAAGCTAATCCGCTTGGGATGTCCAAGGTCCAGCATCTCCCACCCCAGCAATGTGGGAAGCAATTAAAGAGAGACCCCGAAAGGCCGGAGAGTGCCAAGTCGTTTGGCAGGGAGAGCATTGGGTCTCAGGGAGAGGTTGAAGTGAGGCATCCACCAGTTGGCATTGCTGTGGCTGTTGCACGACAGAAAGACAACACCAGCAAGCCCAGCTCTAACTTGGGGGACAGGGAACGATCGATTCCAGTGGGCAGTATTAAAGGTAAGAAGCTTTTTGTTAAATGCAGGCTTTTCTGTAATAGTTGTTGTAATAGTTTACAGTGTTAAACCCAAAAATGTACATAGGTTTGGAAGAGCCGTGTGTATGTTTGGCCAAGGAAAATGTTTTATTGCAACTTGTGTTCCCAGGTAAGCTGAAAGAGCAGACATTTCCTCCAGTATCTGCATTGCTGCTCTTGTGAGTCACCTTTGCACTACAGTAGCCAAGTCACGTGACTGCCCTTGTTCCCCACAAGACGTGCCTTTTAATGTTTAGAAAAAACTTGATTTGCAACACCATAGGAGTGGAGAAATGGGAATGCATTCCTTTCCTTCCCTCCGAGCAGCTGTGCAGTCATTCATCAGGCTAGACATCATGCGGCCTGCGCAGCCCAAACCTTTGTCTGTGAAGTTCGCTGTTGCTATGGCCTCCCCAGCCCACACTAGGCCTTGCCAGCATAGGGAACAGTTTGTTAAGCCTTTCAGTGACTAAGACACTGCCTGCCTGCATTAAATGTAATTTACTGAGCAGAACTAAAAGCTGCAAACAAGGGCTGAATTCTAATAGGCCTTTGGGCTTGTTGCTAAGCAATAGAATCAGCCTTGAGAGCAAGAAAAAGCATTAATTTATTTCCTCTGTTGTGCCAGGAGATTGTAGTAATAACATTAGCCTACTTGTGCTGAGAGTAGTATGTTTGAATTTACAGAGTATTTAAAAGAGAGAAAGCTTGATTCAGATGACTAATCTGTAGTATTTGTGGAGTAAAAGGGTGGTATTTCGGACAAGGTTTTGGTTACCTAGGAAACCGGTCTGGATCTTTCCTCTGTGCATACTTGATTGAGATCTGCATTCTCTCTTTCTACACCTCATTAAATACAAAAACAAAATGTCCATTCATTGAGATATATAGACAGGCCTCACTATGTTCAGTGAGTCTTCCTTACACATTATTTTGTGCAAGCATTAAGTGATAAAGCCCGAAATCAACAGGTAATCATGGAACACAATCAAAGTTGTCAACCAGCTGAGTATTTTGATTGATTTTGGAATGCTTTACCGTTTCTGGCATGGTGTGTCCTGATAAAATAAATGTTTTCGTTTCGGTGGTCATTTTGATTTAACAACTAATGCCAAGGCACTCGCATGTTCAATAAACAGAGTACCGTAACTGTTTTAAACGGTCAGCGACAGGATACAGATCCACAGAGCATTGGTACGCCAGCTCTGATAAAAAAAAAAAAAAAGTCAGTTCAAAAAAAGCCTTCTGCAAGCTGATTTCTGGGTTTCGCTCTGTAGGTTATGGTGTCCATACACTTGTGGCTGATTGATTGTACTACCTTTCAAACAGGTTAATTAAATTGCTGTCAGTCACGCTTAGAGTGCACTGTTGTTGCATTCAGATGCAGTCTAATCCTAAATAACTGCTATGTCTGTCACTGTTGAATTAAACCCTATTAGAACATTAACCCTGGTTTAACATTCTTAACGCTTGACTCTTGAGGGCAGCATTGTAAGGACAGGGAAGTTAACTTGCCTTGGACAAGTGGATAGGTTATTTTTTGGTATAATCACATATATATATATATATATATATATATTTACAGATCACTCAGAATCATGTAGCACGATACTATGATCAAGGTTGAATATGTAGCTATACCTGAAACTGAAATGTTCATCACCTTGTGCATTGGTTTAGGCTTTTGTGAACGTTTTTATACAGTTTTTTTTTTTTTTAACGCATACCTGGAATAGGAGCAACCTAATGACAGAGATGCCACAATATACTGGTGGAGTCCAGTATGCACCCCGTATGACAGCTAGGTGGAGCTGAGGCGCAAGGGGCCTTAGATCAGTGTTATGCATTGAGTCCAAGGCAGAGCTGGGATGTTAAACCCAGGATTTCCTATCGTGTGTTTTGTGTCTAATCAGGTCACCCTTTAACATCCTTCCCAGGACACATAATCGGTGCCATCCACAGATGGAACTAAGACTCCCATTGCACAGCGGTTAGATCCATTCCTGGTTTAACTATGCGTTTTTAATCCGAGCTTGTTACCTATACACTGTGGCTTATCAAGCTGGTGTAAATACCTGAAAACCGCTGTGCAATAGGAGTCTTACTTTCACCCCTACAATAGCTGGTGCAATTAGTGCATTAATTTACTTGCTTAAAATAGATTTTCTACAAAATGTTTTGTATGTGCAACATTTATTACCGGACTCAGAGCCATATGCTATGCCTGCTGGACTGACTGTTGCTCCTCACTAAGTTCTAGTTTTTGAGGTTGTATTTATGGTGTTTATGCACTGTCTGTGTCTATGTAAGTCTGTTCTAGTTGTGTAACACCTGGTGGGAACCCCAGGGGTGCACACTAAAGGGTTAACCCCGTCATTCCTCCCTCCTCAGGATCTGGCCACATGGATGAGGATCGTACGGATGACCGGAGTCGTCACCGTGACGACCGTCTCCTGGCAGGCCGCTTGGAGCGAGAGCAGGAGAAATTGCTCCGGTGAGTGTGAGACTTGAAACTGCGACTCTGCCCTTTGCATTAAGTATTGTTTTGCTGATGGTAATGAGATGAGACAATTATATAATAGCATGGTGAAATCTGGCACGTGAAATAGTTGGAGCAAGCACTACCACTGCGCCAAAGTGCTGAAACCTATTCAGTTTTTTTTTTTTTCTTGGCAAGAAATACAGCAGTCAATGTATTACTGTATTCAAACATTCTGTGTGTGTCAGTTTGGGTTGGGTCATGTGACTCCTGCTTTTCACACCTGTGGATACTTTCCCGGAGAATGTTGAAATTATTATTATTATTATTATAATTTTTTTAAAGAGGTAATGTTTGTATTATTTAATCAGGCTCGTTGGAAGAATAGTTTTCTCAGAAAGGTGTGGAAGCATGAGGCTGTTAAGTGATTTATTTTTCCTGGTCTTGTGTGAAGGGGAATGATATTTGTCCTTTTAAAGGCTGCTTGTTCGAAGAATTCACTGTTCCCACAACACAGGCCTCTTTGGTAATTAAAACAGGCAAAATCCATTGTACGCAGCCTGTTAACAAGCCCCCAAATGTCTCTGGTTTAACCCCATTTTATCCTGGATTTGAGGCATTCTATCCACAGTATTGTATGCCTGCATCTTTCAAGGAATTCAAGCTACTGAGGAGATATCCATTGCTCAAACCACAAAATGAAAATCGCTCATGAACAAAAAAAGATGCTGTCATCTTTGAAAGAAGCAACAGCATGCTGGCTTGGTCATTCTGAATTCCATTTGAAGTCCTTCGAGTGAGCTAGCAATATATATATATATATATACTGAAACAAGCTGAATATTTTTTGGACAAAATGCCCTGTGAAGTGTACAAATAGTTTAACTTACTGATGCAGCTTTTTTTGTTAACTCTCCAGTGATATTTCCTAAAGGCCTATTTGAATAATCTGTTTTCTCAATATGTTTTTTTCTGTGTGTGTGTGCGCGGTGTATTTTAAAAGCCCAAACTCCCCTACCATGGAAATGGCTAAATAATACCTTACCAGCTCAGTAGGGCTCCACCTTAGTAATATGAGGCTCAACAGAAATTAGATTTCAATTATTATTATTATTATTATTATTATTATTATTATTATTATTATTATTATTATTATTATTATTATTATTATTACAGAGAGAGTAAGGAGCTGGCGGATTTTGCCCGAATTCACCAGCCCGGTGTGTCCGCCAATGGCTTGAACCCAAACCTTATGGTGACTGGAGGTCCTTCCCTGGCTGGCCCAGGGCAATGGCCCACTGATCCTACATCCCATCTGGCTTCTCACCACTGGATCCCCCGCACAGGCAGCTCCTCCATGTGGCTAGCAGGCTCTCCTTACGGTAAGTATGTATGTGTGTGTGTGTGTGTGAGACAGTGATGTGGTCCTAAATGTACCGGAATGCCACTAAAATATAGATTTCCTTTAAACAAGGATCGTTATACAAATTCACATTTTATTTGTATACTGAACTTCTAGTAACACACATAATAGTTAATTAATTTATCTAATTATCAAATAAGTAGCCGAGTCTTCATCTGCATTCTTAGCCTTCTTAAAGAAGTAGTTTGTAAGAAGTTCCTAATGCTCTTTTCATTGCATCAAGGAGACTACTGACTGAATTAGACAGTCGTGCAGGGAGATGCGAGTCATGTGACTTAGCTTGCCTGTTATGTGAGTTCTGTCTCGACTACACCAGTATATAGAAAATAATAACTGAACAACGTTCCGGCATGTTCTGGCCTGACTACATCACTGGTGTGTGATAATTGTGGAGTGCTTTACTCTTCAGCTGTTCCGTCCCTTTGGTGACCAGTTAATTCAGATTGAACTGCTCTTGAAAGGACAGGATTTCCTTGGTAAAAGGTTTAGAACTCAAGTTTAGAAGTTAAGTTTTATTTTTTTATCTTTTTGGTAATACCTAGTTGGTCTGCCGAACCAGAGGGGAAAGATAAGAAAACATCCCTCGTTGTTCTGTTTCAACTCTGCAGTACAAAAAGCCCTTTGAAACAAAACAAACATCCCATAAGAAAACGCTTTCAAGGCCTGCTTTTGTGTGTCTAGACATGAGACGATGAAATAGAAAGGGCAAATAAGACTACAGTATTTAAAGTCAGACGCCAACAATAATCTAATGAATCGCATGTTTTAAACAAACAAAAACAAAACAAACTGGGCTTTAAGGGAAATGACGTGGCTTTTGAAACTCTTTTGGTGTGTGTATTTCTGCATGGATAGGCTTGTGAATAAGATGACGTCACATCTGAAAATAAATCCATGTATTTAATATAATTTGTGCCATTACCTGCCTACTAGTTAGAAGGCAAATTAATCATAGAAGTTGCTAGAAATAAAGCAAACCATACGGCTTTGCTGGATTAGTGCAAGGAAGACTCTCAAGGCAAGCATTTTGCAAAACTGATTTTTTTTATTTTATTTTTTTTAAACAGGTTTGGGTCACCCATCACTTCACCAAGGGATGGCTCCAGGGTATCACCCAGGCATGCCTGGCTCCATCCCTTCGTCCTACCAGTTTGCCCGGGACCCTCAATCAGGGCAGCTGTTAGTTATCCCAACAGATCACCTACCGCACTTTGGTATGACACCATGTTCTGTTCTGCATCTCTTCTGCACTGCATATTGATTTTGGTTACCTGGGGAAAAAACTACATTGAGAAACAGTATCTTTGAATTGCAGTATACCACTCAGAGGTTTCGTTTAGCCATGTCATTTGCCATAATTTTGGCAAACTGGCTTGACGGGGTACATAAATGAGTATACGTAATGCATGGTTCATGCAATATTTATCTGCTTGCTTTTACATAAGTCGCATTATTGAGTTATATGAAGATCCTCTCTCCCCAAGACTATTTCCATTTGCATTTTAAAAGTATCTGGTAAAAAAGAAAAGTGGGTCAGTGGCTGAGCAGGCTTTGAGTCCAACAGATACGCTTTCTATTGCTGGGCAGCAGTGTGGAGTAGTGGTTAGGGCTCTGGACTCTTGACTGGAGGGTCGTGGGTTCAATCCCAGGTGGGGGACGCTGCTGCTGTACCCTTGAGCAAGGTACTTTACCTAGATTGCTCCAGTAAAAACCCAACTGCATCAATGGGTAATTGTATGTAAAAATAATCTGTAAAAAAATAAAAAAAAATAACGTAATTGTGTGTAAAAATAATGTGATATCTAGTAACAATTGTAAGTCACCCTGGATAAGGGCATCTGCTAAGAAATAAATAAATAAATAATAATACAATTGGTCTTCCTTTTTTGCTTTTTTCCTATTCCAGCAGAACTGATGGAGAGGGCACCTCCGCTGTGGTCCACGATGTACCCGCCAACAGGAAGTTCACTCCAGCATGCCCACCAGCTTCAGTTACTTTCTCACCAACAGTTGCTTAGGCAACACGAGCTCTACATGTTACAACAGCAAGCCGCCCAAGCCATGGAGCTCCAGAGAAGTGCCCAGCTAGTGGTGAGTTCCAGCCACTTTAAATATACATCGCAATGAGCCTAGTTCATAAGCTATGAATGGCAGTCGATACTTTCTTGACACCCTTTTTCTTTGTCCCAAACAGGAGAGGTTAAAGGCGAGTGAACACAGAGCTGAGATGGAGGACAAGGCTGCAAAAAGGAGCCACGAAGGGGCCAAGCAGGGTCTGCCTGCTGCCTGCGCTCCCACCCTGCATTCCAGGAAACCGCCGTCGCCATCCCCCACTCCGTCTACGTCCTACGGCAAGGCCCTGATGCCCCGGCCCCCGACCCCTTCACCCTCCCTCGTGACCGTCCTCAAGTCGGAGGTTCGACACAAAATCGAGGAGGCTGTGCCCCAGCAGCCGTATTCCCACCCCTCCACGCCAGCTCCTCACCCGTCCAGCCCTGCCCTCGCCTCCCCCCCACCCGAACCACCCATCCCTCCCAAGAAGGAAGCACCAGAAGAGATGGAGAAGAAAGATATCGATTTGCAGAAAGGGCCTTTCCAGGCCTTATTTCCTGGTAAGTGAAGCTCAAAGGCGGTTTTATTTGCTTGTCTTTCTTTGTTCTCCACATTACATGGGCTGGAAGCATGCCCAGCTCAACTGGTTATTCCGAAGGGCTAGTTGGGACTATATCCTCTGGTGGCTGACACATTTTATATTATATTTTACCCTGTCTTCTAGCTTTATTCATACTCCCATTTCATAGCCAGCTATATCCATGTCTGTCACAAACCTTCTGTTCTGGAAGCCGAAATACAACGTTGTCATCGGGTAACAAAACTGTCGGGATCATGTTGTTATGAATACAGGACCCCTGGCATATGCTCTGAATGCAGAAAGTAACCCTTGCTTTAAAAAATGTACAATATAAGTAGAATTTTACATTGGGGGTGATGTGTGTGTGCTGTGTGAGTGCTGAGTGTAACTCATGAAACTCAGAAAACCCCAGTACTGCAGAGTATAAACCTGTGATTTAATTGTTTTTTGTCTCTTTTGAGCTCAGTGTGTTGAACCCTATTGCTTTTTTGCGTAGCCTTTTTGAATCCTTTAAGAACCGGTGTCTTGATGTGTGTTTTGCAGAAATCCCTCAGGGCTATCCTTTCCAATCAATAACAGCTCGCTTTGGCAGCCACTATCCCTACCTCCTTCAGCCTGCCGCTGCTTCCGATGCGGACGGACTGGCCCCAGATGTGCCGCTGCCGGTGGAGACATCAGAACATCTGTCTGCCTCAGTTGAGGTTAAACCCATGCGCTTGCACCCACCTGCCATGGTGGAGTCCTTACAGCCAGCCGTGGGGCCTGAGCCAATGGAGGAAAGCGCTGTGAACAAGGAAGAGTCTGATCTTGAGGAAACCCAGCAAAGTCCTGGAGACCAAAATGGCAGCATGGCCCTGGCCAATAGTGTCCCAAAACTAGAGTTGGTCACCAAACCAGAAAACCAGTCTGGCATGGAGAGGCACACAGACGAGGTGGAGCAAGAGCAGGAGGTCAACGAGTTGCAGAAGGGCGGGGGAACAGCCGGAAGCTGTCAGACATCCTACCGATTGATTGACTGCGCCCCAGAAATGGAGCCACAGCCAGAGGAGCCAGAGGAACAGGCACACTCCGTACATGCAGACTTTGACAATTCGATGGCCTATTGTGGACCAGAAGTGCAAGAGGTCAAGGTACAAAGAGAAAGCGCTTCCAAAGCTGATGAACTGTACGATGAGGCTGATGAGAAGGAGACCTTTGCCGTTCCCTCTAGTACAACAGAACCTCCAACTGAGGATCTGTCCATCAAGGAGGGTTTCTTGTCTTCTCAGATTGCCCAGCTGGACACCTTGAACATTAGGCCGGATGACCCAATGGCGGGGATGATCGCCTTGGTGGCAGCCTCAGAGCTGCCCCAAACATGTTCCCTGCCAACTCGTTATACCCCGACGGCTGTCCTCTCTGCCCCCAAGATGACTGACTGTTCTCCAGTGGACCCTGCTGGCCTTCATGGGATCGCTCTACTGAGTGAAATAGCAGAGCTGGAGCTGGAGAGGCGGAAGAATGAAATTCACTGTAAGTTGCATTTTTAGAACTAGCCAAACACTAAAGCAGGTTAAAACCACTGTCATTTAAAAATAGTCGTCCACTGAGAGAGGCAAATCATTGCAGGAGGTAAAAAATGGAGTGGCTAAAGTTTGGCCTTTCCAAACCTGTTCTAAATTGTTTCATTGCACCAATTAAACCTCCATCCTGACCCTGTAGGAGTTAAGTATCTTGTTTTACCTGTTAAACCTGGAGTGGAATGGTCCTCCAGGATCATGATTGGACACCCCTGGTGTTATAATATTTTGAGATTTCCTATCTGAACAGATACCTGGAGACCTAAAAACAGATTACTGCATTTCATGTTCTATTTTATTACTGCAGACACCATGCGAGCCGACTTGGAAAGCCTTTTGGTGGCAGGAGCATGGGTGTTAATGGAAGCCCTGGCATGCAAGCCTGCAATAACCATCCAGCTTCCTCGAGAGCTGAACCCCAACAAGAAATACAGCTGGATGCAAAAGAAGGACGAGCCTGTAAGCTTGAGGGTTTTCTGCCAAAGCATGTGTCTTTCAAACACATGATGCATGAATTCTGTTGATTTTCTTCTGAAGGATTTAAAACCCCACCTCCACCTATGAGTCTTGCTAAATAGTGGTGCCACAAAGTTGTGTTGGATGGATAGACCTTTGCATGTGTTGCTTTCCATTGCAGTCAAGATTTTAAAGCACAAGTGGCATTTGACAGCAACCATTTGTTTTACCAGGTAACTTATTTCATGCATATACTTTCAAGCGAGACAGAAGCATGGCTCTGGATAACCACAAAGTGCAGAACGTGGAAGGAGGATTCTGCAGTTAGTGACACTTGGGTTACAGTTGGTTAATGATGTTTTATTTTTCTTCCTCTCCTAACCGTAGTTGTTCTCCATTAAGTCTGCCATCGAAGGCATGGGTGCCATTGAGCTGGATTACAGGGTGAGACTGGCCGAGTTGCAGAGGAGATACAAAGACAAGCAAAGAGAACTGGCGAAGTTACAGAAACACAGGGATGCAGAGTGAGTGGTGTGGTGGCTTTTGATCTCTCGTCCTCCTTTTTTTAACGGATTTCTCAAAATGTAATTGTGGGGTCTGTATTTTTGTTGTAGAGAGAAACGTGAGGAGAAGAACAGAAGTCTGTCAAGGAGAGGCCCAGGAAGGCCCAGAAAGAGAAAGCATGGCCTTGCCTCGCTGCCTGTTGGGAAAAGTGACTGCAAGGGTAGCAAGTAAGTATGAAGATTATGGTAATGCAGGTGAAGAAATTGGCATCAGCACTGCACCTACCATTAAACATTATTTAAATGACGAGGGTTTGACCGTGTGATAAGTGTGATCATTTCAGTGCAGAATTATCAGGGGCCTGATTGCTTACATTTCTGGCACCTGGTCATTTCACTGATATACCTGAACAAGGGGAGTTCTGAAATCCAGGACTGGGTGCAGGGCTGTTAGGAGTTTCTAACCCAATTTCATGTTCTAAACACTGAAGTAAGGTTTGACCTTTGCCTCATGGAAATTTCTCATTGCTCCTCAGGCTTGGCAAGTCCTTCCTGCTGTCTGAGGACACGGAGATGGGCGAGGGACTGCGGAAAAGATTCCGAGGTCTGAGCGCTGAAGACGAGGATGAGATGGATGGTCTGAGTGCGAAAGTGAAAAGGAAAAGCAAGAGCTGGGATGACGCTTCTTCCAGCTTCTCTCAAGAGGTCAGTGGCTTGAAATAAACATTTCAGTTTCGTTCAGGGATTTAATATGTACAAGCCTGGCTTCTCAACTTAGCTGGGACTAATATGTCTGTGTGTGTTTGTTTTTCATACAATCCAAGGCTATTTATGACTTTCCATGTAAGACTTAACTGCAAAAAAAGCAAAAGGCAAAGCCAAGTTCAACTAAGTGCTACAGTTTACTCTTCCATATAAAGCTTTAAAAAAATTGCATTTTATTTTGAGACATCCGCTGTGTTTTTTTCTTCTTCTGTACGCTCAGAAATCAAGGTTATATTATCCAAAAATAACAGCTGCCACTTGTGAGCGATGGGCTATCCTTTCACGGTCCAGGATCTCACCTCCTCTATCCGGCTGTAATTCCAACAGCAAAAGAAGAAATGTTTTCTGTGTAGACCCTACTGGTTTTGCACGGCCTTTAACTTGCCTGTGTTTTAAACCTCTCGGTTATTGATTAATTTCCTTCTGGAAAATCCCCTGCTCCTTGTTCTGTGTACTCAGTAAGGGGAGGGGAGGGGGTTGGTCTATTGCTTATACCACTAGGATATATATATATATATATATATATATATATATATATATATATATATATATATATATATATATATATATATATACACACGCTGTAGGCTACTTACAAATCTCTTATGGGTTTGATACACAGTCATGCCTACTGTAAGACCATTCTGCACTGGTGTTTTTATAATCCTTGCAAGCAATACCATTTAATTTAGTCTGTTATCCGTACATAACGTGCTGGCACTTGGTTTCTGCTATGCCACTTTTACACAGATTTGTTTCTTTTTTACATGTGCCAACACTTCACAAGACATGCTTATTTGTTTGAATTAAGAATTGATCATTTTCTCAGTTTGGAATTTAGAATTTTTTTTTTTTTTTTGTTCTGAAGAAATGGAGACTAAACAGTTACTGTAATCCTTCCCTAACAGGTGCAGACAAAGAGTAAGAAAAAGAAGGAGGAGAGCGAGCAGGAGCAGTTAGCAACCAAACTGGACAAGGCCCTGTCTCTGACCAAACTCAGTCAGCTTGGCAAGTCTCCTTTTAAGTTTGCAAACGGCTCTGTAGGGAAATCGAAAAGCAGTTCTGGAAGCTGCAGTAAACGCCTCGGGGACCACGAGATGGAGGGCCTGGGAAAGGAAGGGAAAAAAAACCTCTCGCAAAGCCTCAGCATCTCACAGAAATCTTCCAAAGAAGGTAAAAACAAAATGGCTGGCAAAACAAAGAAGATGGAGTTTGGGATGAAGGTCAAAGGTCATCTGAAAGCTTCTCCCTCCCCTGCAAGGTCAGAAGTCAGCAGTTACTCATACAGTAAGTGTTTTTTTGTTTATTAAGCATACTGTATGAGTTGGATAAGGGGATGTATTGGACACTTATAGTTATCAAACAGAATGGTCAAATTTAGAAAAGTTCCCATTGAAAAGTTAGTTTTGAGCTATCATATGTTCCTTCGATCACATTTTTTGTTCTGCGATCACCAGCTCCTCTTGCATATATGAATGAAAAAGCCATACATGCGGTCCTTCAACGAGGTTCTTTTGTTATCAGGTTGGCTCCATGGCTGTCTACAAGTAGACTGTGTTGTGCGATGTATTGTGAAGCTTAACATACTGATGACGCCCTGCTTTACAACAGGTACAGACACGGAGGAGGAAGATGAATCGGCAAAGCACGGCTGGCCATCCCATTCAGCGTTAAGTAAATCTGGATCGAGGGGGAGACCCTCGCGCCTGCACGGCTCGGCCTTCACGAAGAGCAGACAGTCGCCCAAGAGGGGCCTGTCCACGTCCTCCTCGTCTTCAGCAGGAACTCTGAAATCAAAACAGGCGGCAAACAAGAAGAGACACAAGCACTTTGCTTTACTGTTGCAAGAGGCAGAGGCCCGGTCGTCCTTCAGTGACTCTTCGGAGGACTCATTTGACCAAGGTTACTAGAGCAAAACCTCAATATGTACAAAAAAATAATAAAGATGGTATCTCCTCCTCTCCTCTCCTCTCCTCTCCCCTTAGGAAAAAAAAATGGTGGTGGCCATTGATGGTAACCAAAACAGCCATCTTTGATATTGGCAGCGTAGCCTGCTGTTCTTTCTACTTGTCATATTGTGAATAATATTATTGGCTCTTTTTTTAGAGCCCCTTTTTTCTTTTCTTTTTTTCTTTGAGTCGTTATTTTTATTTTTTGTTGTTTCTTTGTTTTTGTTTGGCCTTGCGAGAGGCGTACGTGGAATTGTAAATCAGAAAATGTTGTGTGTGCGTGTGTGAAGAGCTTGTTGTTTATACTGCAATTTGGTACCAAGCTTTATTAAACATGTAGATTTCATTTTTAACTAAAACAGTGTGCTTTGTCTCTCTTGCTGTGTCTCCTATTAGGTGATAGGTCGCTTCACTTCACTCCCAAATTCAGTTTACCACTCTGTTATTCAAATATCCCTTTATCTGAAAAAAAATGTGTGTGTATATATATATATATATATATATATATATATATATATATATATATATATATATATATATATATATATATATATATATATATATATATAAAATAATATCTTGAAGCCACTAGCAATATCTTGTTAACATCTGAAAAACGTGACTGCTCTTTTGGTTATCAAAAATATACATTACAAAAATATGCATTTATGCTCAGCAAATTACGAAACTGGCTTTTGACATTTTATATTGGAAATTATTTTGGAAATTACGATGGTTTAAAGAAACAAAACAAAAAAAAAACTAAAGTTAAAAGGATGAATCTTTTGAGCACCACTGGTAGTAAAGTAAACACAGGTTACATTTCAATGTCATGAGGTGTAACATGATGATCTGGGCATCGCTTTCTACAGACAAATACATTTTACCTTACCTTTTATGTAAATCCACATGAACAATATCTGGATCTGCATGAGAGAGAAAGAAACAGTAGGCTCAATGGGCTGTAGCTTAGACACACACTGAAATACAAAGCAATGCACATTGAGCAACTACACCTATGTATTCAAGTCAGTTTGCAGCATGGCTCTTGTTAGGTCAGCCATTCTATAAACGAGATCACCGGATAACAATTAGTAAGCAAAACTGAGGTCAGGGACAAGAGAATATTACAGACAATGCAGAGAACTGGGGATTGGAAGTGTTCTGAGTAGTACGGTACATCTTTCTGGAAAGGAACAGTAAACAATCAAACACCTCCTTTTATTTTATTTTTTTCTCTTCTATTTAAAGCGTACATACTGCTTCATTTCGGTTACCTTGAAGGGATATTTGGACAATAGGGTATCTAATTGCTTTACTAAACCATGAATAACCTAGCTTTTCTAGATTGATCGCTTTCTCCTTGCAGCTGCTTGGCCACTCCTTCACCTCTGCTCCCCTTCTCCTACCCATGATGCTTTTCAGTGTCTGTATCGCTCTTTGCATTTGCTCATCCTGCTACAAAAAAAGAAGCAATGCGATTGGCTGGGAGTAGGGCAGACTTTCCATGTCATCCGAGCCATTGTTCTGTAGGTAGGAAGATCACCCTTTCTTGATGTGACCTTTTGAATTTAACCATGATACTAATTTTTTTTTTCATATTTTCATCGTAGGGAAAACTTCACCTTTTAATTGCTTGTTTTAACCTCTCCTAAATTGTGTCAGAGAGCCATGGTTATTTCTTTTGAGTCTGTTAAGATTTTGTAAAAGTAGCTTTGCAGTACAATCGGTGACCAAAAACAAACACGTGAAATACTGTACTATGTTTTTGCCCTGCTACCCCTTTTATTATTCATGATAAATGCAAATCGTTAGTAAGTCGATTCATTTGGAAAACCAGACTAAATTTGTAAGGTACAGTATAAAAAGAAAAATGGGAAGCTGGGTTTTCCCTTTTTGAAGCCATTTTCAATTTAAACTTCTTCCAGGATTTAATGAAGGGCATGAAGTTAGAATAGGGAGGCGCTGATTTGAGAACATACTGCTTTCAAAAACTACCCATAACGGTTCGAGGAAACCAATCTGGCACTGCTTTTTAGTTTACATTTACTTACCTTTATGAAAGTACAGGCCCGATGTCTGGTACTTTACACTTCAGTGTGTTCCACGGTGTAAGCTTCAGTGAATACAGAGCAATGCACATTGAGCAACTACACCTATGTATTCAAGTCAGTTTGCAGCATGGCTCTTGTTAGGTCAGCCATTCTATAAACGAGATCACCGGATAACAATTAGTAAGCAAAACTGAGGTCAGGGACAAGAGAATATTACAGACAATGCAGAGAACTGGGGATTGGAAGTGTTCTGAGTAGTACGGTACATCTTTCTGGAAAGGAACAGTAAACAATCAAACACCTCCTTTTATTTTATTTTTTCTCTTCTATTTAAAGCGTACATACTGCTTCATTTCGGTTACCTTGAAGGGATATTTGGACAATAGGGTATCTAATTGCTTTACTAAACCATGAATAACCTAGCTTTTCTAGATTGATCGCTTTCTCCTTGCAGCTGCTTGGCCACTCCTTCACCTCTGCTCCCTTCTCCTACCCATGATGCTTTTCAGTGTCTGTATCGCTCTTTGCATTTGCTCATCCTGCTACAAAAAAGAAGCAATGCGATTGGCTGGGAGTAGGGCAGACTTTCCATGTCATCCGAGCCATTGTTCTGTAGGTAGGAAGATCACCCTTTCTTGATGTGACCTTTTGAATTTAACCATGATACTAATTTTTTTTTTCATATTTTCATCGTAGGGAAAACTTCACCTTTTAATTGCTTGTTTTAACCTCTCCTAAATTGTGTCAGAGAGCCATGGTTATTTCTTTTGAGTCTGTTAAGATTTTGTAAAAGTAGCTTTGCAGTACAATCGGTGACCAAAAAAACAAACACGTGAAATACTGTACTATGTTTTTGCCCTGCTAACCTTTTTTTAAAACAATTATTTATGTTAGTTAAGGTCTCCACACACCGGACGTGATGCGATTTGTCTGGCGATAAAATAGTATTTTCACTGTGACAATACCTTTCACACCAGTGGTGATGTCATTTCGCCCACCGTGCACAGCCCACCCCCCGTAAAAATATATTAACAAACATTAGTAATACTCAACAAAACAACCAGCGCTATTGGTGTGTCTGTATGAGACCAAATTAGTTAATGTATTCAAATTAGGTTTGGGTTTTTCAATATAATATTAGAAATAATAACTGAGTTACGAGCCAATAGTAATCATACACACTCGGCTGTCTTAATAAAGGCCAAGTAGGTCAACGGGCCATCCAAGATGCCAAGAAAAATACCACCCTAGGAGTTGCTCAGTTACCTCAGCAGATTTTCATTTCGGGGTAGTAGTTGCTGCACTCAACGATTTTACTAAGCATAGTTTTTTTCTTAGGAATACAGCACCTAATGCGTTCCTCGAAGGGATGTACCTATGTTTCAAGAACAAGCTTGAGATTGTACGAAAAAAGAAATAACCATAGCTAAAGAGGCCAGTTACCGAAATCTACATTTACTTAAGCAACAATATTCTTTCATTTTAAGGAGACCAAATATGACCCAAAGCTGTTGAAAGTCTGCCTGCACACAGCCTGCTTTGAATGTTGTTGGCTTGCTTGTACTTCCTGAAGCATTTTTTTTTATTTTATTGTTATGCTAGTTGCTTTATTGTTCGAAATGCTCTGTGGTCAAAATGGTTGCATTAAAGATAACAACATCTGCTTTAAAAAAAAAAAAAAATCAAAAACCCATGCATTAACTTGTAATGCTTCCTGGCTTTCAGTCTAAGCATGAACAGCTATTCAAGGGCTGCCATAACATCAGTTGTTTGTATATGATGTTTCTGTCTTTGTCTCTTAATGTTTTTGTCTGCTTATGAAAGTAGGTGTATGGTACTCTTAGCTGGCGCTAATTTCTGTCTTGAAGTCGGCTACAGTCAGATATGGTTGACCTCTTTTCCCTTTTATTTTTCTCCTAACTGGCTGCTTAGTCTTAATTTACTTTTTTTTTGTTTCTATTTCTGTATGCTGTGGTTGATTTATTTATTTATTTATTTATTTATTTATTTATTTATTTATTTTTTAATTTGCCCATCCCGCTGTTTTGCCAGCCATAGTTATTACCTTGTGTCACATGTCTTTCACATTTTGACAGATGCTAAACAGCAAACCAAATAAAGAACCGTCTTAATTCGGTTTTCATTTAGTATCGGCAGCATGCTAGGACCAGCATACAGTGTCAAGCTGTTCTATTAGTTTTTAGTGAGGAAACTCCTATAAAAATACTGGAGCACTTCTTCAGTTCCATGTTACTGTGACCAAATAAGAAACATGGTGCCGTATGTAGTCAGTGAGTAACCTTTAAATGTCCTTAGTAGTTTGGGTAGAAAGTACATGTGTGATAATTCTTGTAGGTGACATTGTGTTTCAGATTACATCTGTTCTGCATGACTGTTTGTACTTGCATGCTTTTTTTCCCTAAATCATAAAGAAAAACCCTCTCCATGCAAATAGTGCTGAATTTAATCTACATTTAAATCAGGTCAGAATAAAATGATACATTGGTCCATTTTTAAAACGTAGCTTCGCATTTGAAACAGCAACTAATAGTGTTTAAAAAAAAAAAAAATGCCTACGGATTTAAACCTTTGATAGCCAAGCAGCATGTATAAACACATTACATGTACAGATGGCATTATTATAAAGTGAATCAGACTTTTTTAAAAAGGCTTGCGTCTCATTTTGCTGCAGAGCTTGTGTAGAAGCCGTAAAAGCTCCAGAAATGAACTAAGCTCTCGCTCGTTGCTTGGCAGATTATACCTCAGAGGAGGAGGAGGAGGAGGAGGAGGATGATGAATTCCAGGAGTATGATCTGGATGGGCATGACGACCTCGGTTCTCCCAGCCTGGATGAGAGTGGGCTGGGGCTGCTGGCCAGGTTTGCTGCCAGCGCCATGCCCAGTCCCGTCATCGCTCCTTCACTGTCCGTCGTTCAGTTGGAGGCCAAGCAGAAGGCCAAGAAGAAGGAAGAAAGGCAGAGCCTCATGGGTAGCAATGGTTTCCTAGTTCCTTACCTCCAAACCAGAAGTGTAGTTTAGTTTCCATTCTAATAAGTTTTCTTAAATTTGAAACATCTCTGAGGGTACAGCAGTATAGAGGATTTCTCTCATCTATGTTGGAGCCCCCACCACCCCAATGCTTGCCATTGGTGTACAGAAGGCCCCTTTAAAGGATACAAAACAATGTTTGAATAGAGATGCAATGCCGAATGTTGATGTCATGTAGCAAGGCAGACAACAATGGCATCTGGTTAACCGTCTGGATACATGTGGTATTTTGTTTTATTTTTATTTATTTTATTTATTTTATATATATATATATATATATATATATATATATATATATATATATATATATATATATATATATATATATAATTTGCAGCCAGTTTAGAGGCATAGAAAGGATTGTGCTTCGAAACTGCTAATCTATTTGTCCCCAGCTAATGAATGAAACCCAATTCCCACATTAAAGACAGAGGGGGACTTCCACACTGAGGTTTTAATGGCTCTCAGGTAAACTACTGTGTGCCTGTCTGTCTCTGCAGCAGCTGCACATTAAAAGAGCAGCAGGCGTCCATTTAGAAATAACTCTCAAGCAATACAAAGGAGCTCTAGGTAGATGTGGTCTTTCTATGTCACAGATCGAAAAATAAGTCTCTTTCCAAACCAGTTGAGACGTGTTTCTCTCTTTCTTGCCAGGGACTGAATTTGAATACACAGATTCAGAGAGTGACATCAAGATTAAGAAGAAGCCCCCCTCACTGCTTCACTCCAAGAAGCCTCTACTGGATTCGGCTGTGCCGGTGGGGATGACTGGGGAGCTGCCCGGCTCCAACAAGCTGAAGCTAGTGGAAAAGGGAAAGAGGCTGAAGAAGGTGAAGTCTCCCCTGGAATTCAGCTTCGAGTTCGGCCAGGAGGTGAGTGACGACGACCGCTGGCCGCGCCGGAGGAGCGAGCGCATTTTCCTTCACGACGCCACTCTGGCCACACCCCTCTCTCCCTCCAGAACGAGCCCTCCCGCAGCTGCCAAACTGGCCCGCTCCCCCAAAGCCATGCCGCAGAGCCCCAACAAAGAAGCCAGCAAGCCAAAGGAGGAAAAAGATCATGGCAAGGTATGTTCCTGTTTGCAATTCATTTTCTGGGAGCTTGGTTCTGTTTGTAGGGGTGGTACACATCAACAACAGCTAGGATGGAAATAGGACTCCCGTTGCACAGCAGTTTGATCAATTCCTGGTTTTGCGATGAGTTTAATAAGACACACCTGAGCTTGTTAACCATACTGTGGGTCATAGTAAAACCTGGAATGGGTGAAACTGCTTGGTAGTAGGAGTCTTCTTTCCTTCCCTGAACAGGAACATAAGTAAACATCCACTTACATATACAGGTACTGCTTGTTGAATGGCAGTTGTCCAAAATCACTTTGCACTACAAATCCAACTGAGCTAGTCCTGGAAAACAAATTGGTTTTGAAAGTATAATGGGGGAAGTGCAGATTATTTTCATAGTACAGCCATTGGGGGGGGGGGGTGATGCACTGTGTGCTCTCTAGTTGACTAGACTGGTTCTTTCTTTTTTAGAAGAAGAAAGGCAGAGAGACCCCATTGTGTCTGTCACCCCCCCAGCACTTGAGCACCTCCAGCGAGGGCCAGGTCTGTCTGGCCTCCTCCCCCCTCAGCCCAAGCAAGAAGAGCAAGGTCAAGGTGAAAACGAGGGAGCTAAAGAAAGAGGTAAATTAGACCAGGGGCTCTGATTGACCGCTTTAGAGTAACACCGTGCCAGTGTAATTATTTATTAAGAGCTATCTCACTATTCAAAATACATCCAAAGGGAGTTGGACCCGGTTTTGTTTCCTTCTGCAAATCTATTAATGCAAATTTTATGTTCTCTAACCATGCTCTGCGCCATATGGTTCTTGAAGAAGGCTCCACACCCAACTCTGTTGATATGCTGATAGCGGCTTGCTTGCTGACTTGAGCCGAGACAACACAGAGCCACTTTGTGGCTTGGAACTTGGTTTCAGGAGACTAGGTTTCAGGTCACTGCATGGCACTCCAGGGGAGACTTGGGTTTTGACAGCAAAGTTGCCTCAAACTAGGTCTCCTGGAACCAGGTTTCAAGCTACTGCTTCTGAAAAAGTGGCTTTGTGTTCCCTTGGCTTTAGCTGCACACCTTATTCCTAAAAGAAAATCCAATATCTGCTACTAGTTGCTGAAAAGGGTCCGATTAGTGATCCAATTCATATTTGAATACATTTTCTATTCTGAAATTGATGGTAGAATACTGTTTGTGTTGGCCAATAAAAGGAACTGGAATTCAAGGTAATTTGGGGAACATTAGTTGATAATGAGTGAGAGCTCGGTAGGTAGTTCTTGACGACCTGAGCTTGAACTCATTTTTGGGGTTTGGTTGACTCTACTCAATCATAAAACCACCACGCAGTTTGGCACAATTACCTTTTGCTCAAGAAAGGGCCTTGAGACTAACCAATAGGAGCTGTTTGTTCAGTTCCATAGCATTGGCACCTTTGTGTATTCCGGGGCTTCGTTAGGCAGAAGGATTGAGAGGTGTGTTTCCCAGCAGGCACGAGGGAAGGGCGGTGCAGTCAGCAAGCTGATGGAGAGCATGGCTGCTGATGAGGATTTTGAGCCCAATCAGGACAGTAGCTTCTCTGAAGATGAGAACGTCCCGCTGAGTGCGCTGATCGACAGGCCCAACACGCCCGGTGAGTTCAGACCCAGACGCTTTCCCCTCTGCTGTTTTGTTTACCGTCGGCCGCCTCCTCAAATGAAAACCATCCGTTATTATCATTCATATATTCATACATATATTTGTGTGTGTTTTGTAATGTGCTTAAACCCATGCATTCATTAGTTACCGCTGAGGAGAGGTATTGAATAACAATGGAGACTCGATTTTACCTTATCATGCAGCATTTTCAGGATAAGACTGAAGAATTTGTGCAGGCCACACAAAATCAAAATGAGTGGCAGATGAGTGTAAAGAATAGGTGCAAGAAAACCTTGTCCTTGGAAAGAAAGCGATCTGATATAACTCAATATGCTTTATTTTTAAAAAATGCGATGCTTTTATATTGCGTAACGATGTATAACATATGCAATGAAAAGATTTTTTTAATCTTCTGTAGACTCAACATGGTCTGTTTAGTTTACAGTAGGTCTAGGACTCTGCTATTAAGCTGTCTGCTTGACTTATGACTTCTGATTTTGTTATTGAGTTTTAAAGGTGTGGATGATGTATCATGTCAACAGAGCAGCGATGAACTGGTCT
Source organism: Acipenser oxyrinchus oxyrinchus (assembly GCA_030684275.1). Taxonomy (NCBI): domain Eukaryota; kingdom Metazoa; phylum Chordata; class Actinopteri; order Acipenseriformes; family Acipenseridae; genus Acipenser; species Acipenser oxyrinchus. The sequence continues at coordinate 32,404,071 of CM060262.1, read as the reverse complement.
GCCTATGCACTGTCTAGCCTGTTCACATGTAAGAATCTGCAGTGGTCTGTTCTCTTAGCGTCAGTGCAGTCTGGTGTATGTACCAGCCACAGGGGCTGCAGAATGAAATGCCTGTTTGCACTGTCAGATAATTAGCAAGGAGCCTTTCTGCTGCTTTGGCTTACTGACTTCCCTCTCCTCCTCCTTCCAGGCCCCTGTAACTGCGTTATCGACAAAGACGAGCTGAAGGACGGGCTCCGGGTCCTTATTCCCATGGATGATAAGCTGCTCTACGCCGGCCACGTCCAGACTGTTCACTCTCCAGACATGTAAGGGAAAAACCTACCTCTGCCTGTCTGTTACGGACTTAACTACCCCTCGTACTGCAAACCCAGCCATTTCCCACTGAGAGAGGCTTTAGAATGCCTGCAGATGCAGACAGGCTTTGGCTTAATTCTCTGCAGATCAGACTACAAAGGCTGGGAGTTTATTAACAGCAGGGAAATCTGCTTAGAATTGTTATAAAACAAATCTAGTTACTACAAGCCTGAATTCAGCACACACAAAAAAACAACTTCTAAGGGGTTTTAAATCGGCTGAAATGTTAAGAAACTTATAAACATAAATCCTGAGGGGATTTTCATTAATCTTTGTCTGGAGCATTTATTAGCTTTTTTTTTTTTTTTTTTTGCATGTGTGGTCCCATTACATTTTATATTAAGATCATACAATATGCATGCATGTGTGTATATATATATATATATAGGCAGCATCAATGTGGAGCAGATTTTAAATATAAATTAAGGAATCTGATGGTGTAATATTCTGGGGTTCTGCAGAAAATCTGAATGTCATGAAAGAAAAATCCTGCCCACTTTTAATGTATTTTCTTTTGATCTAATGGTATTGCATTAGGATATTTTTACCTGGTCCCTCTTAAAAAAGAAACCCCAACTGGCTTTGCACCTGGATATAAAGACCTTTATAGCATTTGTTGAGTACCGTGTATGATAAAGAGAAGGATTAGGGAAGGTATATTTATTTCATTAGAAGGTTGTTGCCTGAAAAACCTTTTCAGTTTTAGTTGAAGATATTGCTTATTGCTGCAAGTTAAAGCAAATTAGTCCAATTTGGCCCACCAAAAAATAAATCTTTGGGGACAGTAAATAAAGTGGACTGTCCATAGTGTCTGCCTCCTGCTATAGTAGGCTGCACAGAAAGCTAAAGAAAAACACAGTAAATCGATTAATTACAATGAAGTATAAACTGAACAAGATTGGGAGGCACTTCAGTATTAAATCAGCAGGAGGCGCTGCAAGCAGGGGAGTTCATGAAAAGAAAGAATGGGGAAATCCCCATTGAAAACAAACCTATTAATAAAACCGCTCTTTATGCTGTTTGTAGCTTGGGGCATCTGGCAGTTGGTAAGAACTGGCTGATATTGTGCTCTATCCAAAGATTTTTATTTATTTATTTCGCTTTGCTTATTAGTTGAATCCATTAGCACCCTGCCTTTGGGAGGGAATCAATAAATCTGCAAGCAAGGAGAAAGAAGATATCTGAAAACTGTTGGTACCCCGCTTGGAGTCCTTAATGAGCCAGTATTAAAGAGATCAATACAGAATTAAAACCACTGACTCCCATACAACAAAACCATTCCCTTATCTATCTTGGTCCTTTTTTTTTACTTTTCATAACATTTGTATTTAAAGTTCATAAAGAAGTCATTGGCAGGCACACTGAACAGCTTTTCCTCTACACATTCATGTTAATAACTGCTTTTTCAGTCTTTTTTGTGATAGAAATTACTTGTAGAATCCTTGAGCAGTCTTTGCTATTTCTTGATAACATTTGCATTTTTTTTTTACTTCCTGCTTAAAATGTGAATCGTCTGCAAATGTAACTAAGACGGAGACCGGGTGCAAACCAGCGACCCTGCACATGGGAACCGAGCATATTAACCACAATGTGAAGCTTATAACCTAATTTCATCTACCTGACTCAGTGGTTCTGTACCTTACAGAACTAAAAGTATTAATAATGAGTTGAGATGTTCACTATCAGAATGTCGTGCTTTGGACTAGGTCTTCCATCCAGCTCACTTTGGTAATCCGCTGGACAAAGAGTTGCGTCTCTCTTTTGTCCACACATATGACTATATTCATTTTAAAAAGGTGCCAGTAACGACTGAAGCGAAGCTGACATTTCCGAGTGGTTTCCAGTTTACGTTCAGTGCAGAGACAGCATGAATCCCCAGCCGCTTAGATACCAAGATCCATTGCTTATTTTTCTTCTTCTTGCCCATCGTCTCAATTGCTGCAGGAGCACTTACTTTGAAACCTGACCTTTTTTGATGAGTCGGAGCCTCTCGGGGCTGCTGCTTACTTCTTCTGTTTGCCTGGGGCCGCATTTAACTTTTTGCTTCAATAAACTGTGTGGCCGACATCTAAAAGCAAGCTCCCTCAAAGCTGCCAGACCCTGCTCCTGGGAGTCGCTGGCATATTACGAAACCCGCTCGGGATCCAAGGGCAAGTTTATTAGTTTTGTGTTGGACACAGACAGATAGTCCTCATAAGGAATTATTGTGACTGATCACCCAGGTCATTCCCTCTTCCCCATGCTGTCGAGATCATCCTGTGACATGTATTATAAATGTAGTATATTTAAATAAAATCAGAATTAAGGTAACAGGCTCCAATAGAGTGATGTGTAGTTTTTAGTTTAACGTACATGCACTGAGAGTTCTTCTGGAGGAGAAAGATTCTTAACAGGCTTCTTTCCCCTGCAACAGCAGCTATTGAGATCCTTCAAGGTTAATGATTGGGTGGGGAGGGGATTGTGACTTTTCAGCACATTACACATGTATCAATTGTGCAGAAACCAAGCGCCATGGCCTATTGAAGATGTTGTTAAGAACTGCACATTTTAGAAAACATCAGTACCGCTTTGTAGTTGCAGAGGATTTCAGTGCATTTCAAATGAAAGTTCGGCAGACATTCCACCTCCCTGTTTTCAAGTAGGGACATTTCTTTTGGATAGTCCTGAACAGTACACAGGCGAGGCTGATTGTGACACTGAATGTGCTATTGATCTTGTCTCCTTATCCTTGAGAACATGAGAACTGAAACGTATCCAGCTCATGCGGGGATGAAGAATGGCATTAGGACTTTGACAAATGTAATCCCTACTGCAATACCAAGCCCCTCGGAGCATAATCGAAACTTGAGCTACAGCACTCGAAGCCAGGAGGCCCACTGTAACAAGCCTGTGACTAGTGGTTATGTGAAGGGAAAGCTGCTGTACAGTGGCTTTGAGTGGCTGCTGTCATGTGCTGAGACCAGAATCAAAGTCATGGGGCTGCCATTCAACTGCAGTGGTCTTTTCAGCCCGGGTCTAGAGATTACATATTTACAAGTTCCTGAGAAGCCCACCGGTCTTTGTTTTCATGCTCTATCCCACCCTTGCAACAGTTCAAAAACCAGCCAAAAGAAAAACACGAGGTCAGAAGTCAGTGTTTTTTGCTCTCAGCATCCTTCAGTCTCCCTTAATCAAGAACAGGCAGGCTTGTCAAGTAGGAATCCCCAGCATCACCAGAGGCCCTGGACAGCCTCTCGGAGCTCAGCTTCGTGCTCCAAACCAAATCCTGCCAATGCAATTCAGTAGATCAAATGATACTTCAGTCCAGATATTTCAATTCTAACCATACACACATTCAAAATAAATTAACTGAACTGAACATTCATCCAGGTGCTAGGCTAGACAATATTGGGGGTTTTTGACAGCTCCTACATATTTACAAGCTCATGTCAATCATGATGTTTCTTCTTAAGGACGAGGAGAGTTTCACATCTGCCTTTTCGCCTCTCCTCTCACAGCACTGGCTTCAGTATTAAAAATAGGGCCCCGATCCTTTTCTTTACCGAAATCCGTATTTCTTTTGACCATTTCCCTGAAGAGGGGAAGGTGAAGGGCTTGCTTAGGCAGAGTCCCGTTATCGTACTCAGTCCTGTAGTGTGCCGAGAGGTCACACCTGCATTGTTTGTTTGTTTTTTTGTTTGTTTTTTTCAGATACCGAGTTGTTGTGGAAGGAGAGCGAGGAAACCGGCCTCACATCTACTCCCTGGAGCAGCTTCTACAGGAGGCGGTATGTACACTGTCTGTGCGGATTAGAAAGCAGGCTACATGCCAAAGAACATCAATGAAAGGTGCAATATAAATTGCCCCCAACAAACTCCCAATTTCTCCATTAATAGCCTTCTCTATTAATCTGTTACACTATACAATGATTTCCAACCTATTTAGAAGAATTTGAAGATCACTGATGCACGTTGATCCTACCCCCGTTGTTATAAATGTAAGAAATACCTTCTGGATTCTGTTATAAAGTTTTGTGGACTTCATGAAAATCCTAGTTCATATGCATGAGTTACAATAGCCCATTTAATCCGCAAATGAACTGTGCATGAGAACCTTGGGTAATTTAAAAACCATATATCCCAATTGCCCTCCACAGATTATTGATGTAAAGCCCCCCTCTGTGCGCTACCTCCCCGAGGGAACGAGAATCGCTGCGTACTGGAGTCAGCAATACCGTTGCCTGTATCCTGGAACTGTGGTCAGAGGTAATATACTACAGTGTCCTGTTGTATCTTGAAATTTTCATCCATGCTTTTCCTACCGCAGCTGCTGCTGTATTTCAAATCCAAGCTCTCCTAAAGTTTCGTGGTTTTGGGAAACAGCGCTTAGAACTGTGGCTCTCAAAGACAATCCATTCATCTTGGTCAGCCTTGGCTTGGAATACAGTGCCTCTAGTGAGGTTTTGATTGGACGTATGCCGCATGTGATAAGAGGGAGTTAGAAGGCAAAAGCAACTTTTGAACCCCCCCACCCCCCTCTGCTTCCTGAGGGATTTCTTTTAGACAGATATGAGCTGTGTTTGCAGAATACCAGATTTTTTTATTTTATTTTGTATTTCCTGTGTGTTACCTGAGGCTACAGCAGCAGCTATGAATCCCAATTCTTCCACACAATTCCAGATTTGTTCTCCAGGCTCAGGCAAGCTCTTAAACCTTGTCCTTTTGCTTCTTGTCATGTAGGGAGCCCTGATGTGGATGAGGATGATGATTTGATAACCGTGGAGTTTGACGACGGAGACACAGGGAGAATTCCCCTGTCGCACATCCGATTGCTGCCTCCCGATTATAAGATACAGTGTAAGTATTATATAACAACTGGAAACATGCTTTATTGTTTTTAGGTTCAGCTTGGTATTGTTTAACCTCGGAAAAATACTCCAGTTAAAATGAAATGGTTTTAGTGTCTTGTACAGGAATACGTCATACAAAAACTCAATAGGGGCATACCCAAGACAAGGTCTGGTTAACCGTATAGAGTGGGGTTATGTTTCCTAGACCTCTTTAGAGGTCAGTGATGGAGAAAGAGTTCCCTAAACCTCTGTACATTTGTGTGCTCTATATGTGTGTGCAGCTTATTAAGTGTGTGGCACTGTTTTGGCAGCCAGTTTATTATCCAGAATGTTATTTTTCACTGTCCCACTGTGCAAGGTGGTACCCAGGTTTAAGTCAGGCTTGATGTTGACAGGTGCAGAGCCTTCTCCTGCCTTACTGGTGCCCAGCACAACGAGACGCAGCAGGAAGTCCAGCAAGGATGCCGGGGAAGGCAAGGAGGCGAGCGTCCAAGTATCGGAGGAGCCAGTTCCAAAGAGCCGAGGGCGCGGCAGGAGGCCCAAACCTAAACCTGGTACAGTGACCTGCTAACGCCTCTGCAACCAAATAAATACATGACTATGTACTGTGTAAAAATAATACGAAAAATGTTAATCTGTTAAACATAAATTGATTAAAAGTACAGGCTGATTCTTCCAGACATTATGTATTCAAACCCTGATGTGTTTTTTTAACTTGCAAAGGGCCTGAAGTTGTTCCTGAGGATCGTGAACAAGGAGAAATGTCTGCTTCCACAGACACCCAGGAGAGATCAGTGGCCCTGGGGAAACCAGGCTCCAGGCCAGCTAGAAAGTGCCAGCAAAGCCCAAATGCTGGCTCTTCTGTGGCGATGCCTACTGAGATACAGAAGAAAATCGCAAAGGGGAAGATTCCTGCCAAAGGAAACGCTCAGCAGCAGGCGTCCTGCACAGGACCAGTTTTTGGCAATGTCCTTTCAGATTCCTACAGTGACCTCTTGGGTTCATTCATACCCAGTGACAATAGCCAGGGGAAAGTGAAATCCAAGAAAGGGAGGAAAGGAGATGAGGCCCAAAGAAAGCAGCCCGAGTCTGAGCTTATGATCAAGCTGGATCACGAAGGAGTGACATCTCCAAAGACCAAGAAGACCAAAGCCCTGATGATGATGGAAGACCAGAGCCTCTCGGGCAAGAGGGGCAACAAGACCATGATGGGCATGGCTTATCCCACAGTCATGGTAGGGGAGGTCAAACAGAAAGCAGCCAAGGCCAAAGCAGAGGAAAAGGAAAAGCCGAAGGTTGGCTCTGTCTCCACGTACAGCGTAGGGAAGCTCGGGAGAAGCGTGGATGGCTTGGTCAAGGTAAAGGACCTGGAAACAAACGAGGAGGAAGAGGAATTGGATGACGACGATGACAGCAGCAGCAGCAGCAGCAGCAGTGGTGGCAGTAGCAGCAGCAGCTCTGAGTCAGATGGGGAGGAAGAAGAGCAAAATCAGGGTGTAGGAGCCCAAGAAGACAGCAGCTCAACCAGCTCCAGGGCTTCTAGCCCCATCTCATCCACCAACTCCTCAACCTCCTCCTCCAGCAGCTCCTCCTCCTCCTCCTCCTCCTCCACCTCTTCTTCCAGCTCCAGCTCTTCTTCATCAACCACTGATGAAGACTCCTGCAGTTCCGATGAGGAGACCCCAGCCTCCCCACGTTCCACTTCTCCCACCCAGCAGGCTCCTCCCCAAGCCAAGGTATCAGGACAGATCCAGACCTCCTCTTCCTCCTCCCCATCCCGGGCCAGGAGTCAGAAACAGCAGCAAAGCAAGAACAGACCGAAGAAACGGGAAGGAATCCATCTGCCCACGACCAAGGAGCTGGCCAAGCGTCAGAGACTTCCTTCAGTGGAAAACAGACCCAAAATCGCTGCCTTTCTGCCTGCCCGGCAACTCTGGAAGTGGTTTGGCAAACCAACCCAGGTGAGCTTTATTCTGTAATTGTAGGCTATTGCATTTATGTTTTTTTTTGTTCCAGCTCCTTTTGGTTTGACTCCCTTTTAACTCACTTTTTAACAGATCCAACAGTCTTTTTTAAAGGTTATTATTTAATCCAGACCTAAGGCGCTCATTTATGTCTGACGCCAGAATCATGTACTTGATAACTACAAGTTTATTGTAATCAGCTGCTGCTGTGCCCTGAATGAAAAACACCTGGTGTATTTTTTTTTATATAACAGTTTCCCAATGCTACAAGCTTAAAGGCATTTTTATCTTTTTATTTTGTAGAGGCGAGGAATGAAAGGTAAAGCCAAGAAGCTGTTCTATAAGGCAATTGTGCGAGGGAAGGAGATTATTTGCATCGGAGACAGTGCGGTTTTCCTGTCTGCTGGGCGGCCCAACCTGCCCTACATTGGGCGCATCCAAAGTATGTGGGAGTCCTGGGGAAACAACATGGTGGTCAGAGTCAAGTGGTTCTACCACCCAGAGGAGACTAACCCAGGGAGGAAATTACATGATAGAAAGGTGAGATTAGGGAAAAAAAATACTGTGATTAAATTGTAATGCTTATAGTGCTTTTAAGAGGTACTAACACTGTGATTTAAAACAAAAACATAAATTATCTGAATTTTGATTGATTTGGTTCTACTTTACAGCTGCTATGAGGATAGCGGCATCATAGTTACCATCTCTGCCGTTCAGCATTTATAAGAATATTCTACCTTGTTTATCCTACAATGGAGGTGCACATGGTACAGATAGAATAAAGCCAGACTCATAGTATGCCATATCATTTGAGGCACTGTTCGATCATTAATGCATGCAAACCTGCTGGGAAACATGTGTTTCTGGTATGGCTCATTTTGAATGACATACAGTATGAAGTTTAAAAACATATGCTCCTCTCATGGCTTTCCACAGATCCCAATGTACTTTTAAGATAAAAAATAGCTTTTAGTCTGATCTGAGACCACCTTTCTTGTAGTCTAGGTTTTAAATGCTCTCTGAAATAGCTGTATTATGTTCCAACGCCTCTTCTCGTCTCCCTCTCTCGTTGGCAGCAATGGGATCAGAAGTCTGGGAGAGGTCTACCAGCTGCTCTCCAGGCCTCCAACCAGAGAAAGGACTTCATGGAGGTGAGTTAGGTCCATGACTATTCTTTATGCATGTGTGGGGTTCTGTAGATAATGGGAAAGCAAATAAAGTCTTTGTTTTAGGTTTTAAGTTTCTAACAACATAAAGCTTTTGCAAAAAAATTGGATTAAATTTCCATGAGAAATGCATGAGCTAACCCAGGAGCGCTGGTGGCTGTCCAGATTCCTTGCAGTTGTGAAACCAGATGTTCTTGAGCCATGTATTTGACAGAACTTTGCTTCTAGACTGGACTCTGGACAGCCGGGCATTTTTACAATGAAAATCCTCACTTCCTGGATGTGTGTTCCCCTTATGCACTTAAATGCTAACAAACCTAGTATAATAAATGCCAGACCGTTTTTGCTGCCAAGTCTAAAAAAATAAACTGGTTCATACAAACATTAGCACCTAGAAGCACCTGTCAAAATACACTTGTATTTATAATAATAATAATAGAAACATATACTGTGAATCATTTAGATTGTATTTATGAGATGTTTGTTTAGTCTTTTGCAAGCTGGTTGAGATAAGGTGTTGCTGAAATGTTCACAATAGCTGCCCAGCCCTGCTGCAGACGTGCTCTGATTTGCTTATAGTTCCAGACGATCACAGTATTATTCATTGTTTCTATTGAATTTCAAATACCAAAGGGAAGCAACACCTCTGCAAATATCGTGTTGTAGACTCAATTAAAAACACAATGAGCCCAGCATTTTCCATTTTATACCAGAAAGCATAGCATTGCTGTAGTTGGTGGAATTTTATATAAACCCTGCAACAGTTGTAGTTCTGACATGTATGTATGTATGTATGTATGTATGTATGTGTATTTTAATGACATTAGCAAGTCCACCTCAGTAGTATGACAGTTTGCTTTTAACAGTGTACAGTATATAATAATTCATTTTTGTATGACTTTCTACTGAGCTAATGCTAAATATGTGTGTGTGTGTGTAACAGTGAATAAATCTCTCCCTATGTTCTTTCACCCATGCAGCGTGCCCTGTACCAGTCCTCTCACATTGATGAAAACGACGTGCAGACCGTCTCTCACAAGTGTCTGGTGGTCAGTCTGGAGCAGTACGAGCAGATGATTAAAACCAAGAAATATCAGGACAGCGAGGATCTGTACTACCTGGCTGGGACCTATGAGCCCACCACAGGGATGATCTTCAACACTGACGGGGTGCCCATCATATGCTGAAGCGCAGCACCGTTTCTGTAATGCGTAAAGAGGGACCAGAGCCTCTAATGCTCAGTATTTACCAGAAACATTCAACCAAGGCTGCCTTCAAGAGCAGTGCAAGTCACGCCTTGGATAATGCATTGCAAAAAGAGAAAAAAAATAATTGCGGAGGAGAGACAGCAGTTATGTGTTCAGGGACGCTCATGACCTTCTTGGGTTTACTGATTCTGTGAATTACATAGAAAGAAAGAAGGTGGCGGATGAGAAAAGCGTTATAAAAGTGCTTTAGAAGCACATCATTAGGTTCTTATGGGGAAACGGTTAGCTGCCTGAAGAAATGTTTGCCCTCGGTACAAAATAACTATCAGCTCGGGACCTGCAATTTATTTGACTTGGAATAAAAATCAGCTGCATGGCAGCTCGAAGCAGATCTGTATTGAAATTTGTACCCTTGGAGGCAAGATGACATTATCAGTCTGAGGACTTCTTCTGGGAAGCTGGTCACCTGACTTTTAAAGTTGTAATGACATCATATAAAATAACCTTTCAATGCATTCTCAGAGCTGCAAACCTGGCCTTCCGGGCAGAAAAAGACTTTTTGTGCATAATATTGATACGTTTGTGAAAACAAAGGAAATGAAGAACGCTGGGGAAATCGGGACTGAGTGGAGGTCATCACCATCACCATCTGCTGAGCGCTAATTGTGGTCTCGTGGAAATGAGGATGACGCAACCGTGGAGAAAGTGTTGAAGATGTCTGAAAGGCAAACCTGTATTTGTTTTAAAAGAATACGTCAACACCAGCCGCAGATGTTTCTACCAGCAAAGCTTCAATTAAAGATGACACGGTTCATAAGGGACTTAGTGGATCTCTGAGGCCATAAGGTTTTTAGATAATCCTCGGGCAATCTGCAAGCCCAATGCTATCCAGCTTCTAAAGCAGTTAATTAAAGATGACAATGAGCGTGTTAGCAGAGAAAACAAACCTTCGAGGGAAGATGACATCATCATCGTCATCATCATCATCCTACAGCTTTCTGGAAAGCCTATTGTGGTGATTTATACACCCAGCGTTTCTAAGTGAAGCTGACAGATTTGGCCCTGTCCAGTTCACCACATTGCTGTCCCTCAGCAGTGCCTATCAGGACATTTATTTCACTGAGATTTCAGGACTGAGGAAAGGAACGACTCGCTATGAGCACTTAGGAAGACGACAGACATTTCCCATGGTTGACCTACCAGACAACCCACCGTAGGAAAAAGGGATTGTTATTTTTATTTGCTGCTTCAAAATAAAGGAGGCTTCGACCAACATAGCGATGAAATCAGAAAGAAAAAATAAATTTAAAAAAAAGCTTTATAAAAATGTGAAAAGAAAATCTACATAGTCTGGAAACCTAAGGTTAGTGTTGATATGGTATAATCATGCTTCTGGAACTAAACCCAGCAGCAGGTCATTTTCATGAGTAATTGTATTAAAAAAAGAAAAGAGAATATGTATTTTGAAATCTTAATAGTATTTTTGCCTTGTGGCTACTGTGAGAGAAGAGAGACATTGGGATGTTAGCTGAGAGCACTTATTCACTGCCGGATGCCTTGTGTAGAAGAGGAGTATTCAGACAATCGAAGGAAGAGGAGAACCAGATGTGTGGTTTGTTCCATTGTGTTTGTTTTGTTGACGCAGGTCTCCTCTGTGTGATGTAATTAAAGAGGTGCCTGCTGTTCCACCCGTATGGCTTCATTATGCCATGTATGGTTGCTTCCACAGCAGTGTGATTGTTGGCCTTTTAATGAACCCAAGTAGCTGGCAGCTAGCCTCTTGCTTTAACTGGAAATGTACAATTCCTTTCTTCAAAAAGGAAAAACAATCATTTCCATTTTTCTTCTTTTAAAAACCCTTAAAGTTACAAACTGAAGAATAATGAAACTCTCTGCTAGAAGTGTTTGCAGTACCGCATATATAAACTAAAGTATTATTTCCTACCAGTGTTGTAATGAAGAGGTCAAACTATGAGAAACAGGGAGGGGGTCCTATTTGCAGATTCGATAGCATTCTCAAGGTTTAAAATACAGTTCATGAGTATCCATGTAACTGAGCCCCTTATTTGTAACACTTATGCCTTGTGTTTTGACCAAGCTTGTAGAAAAGTGCATTCTTTGTTTTAATAGGGTGCCAAACTGGACCTGTGCATTTCATTGATAGTCAAACATAAAAGAGCCTTGGCAAAAACAATATTTTAAGAAACTGGGCAAACGGGATCAAATTCCACACAGTAGCTGGGATCTCGTGGCTATCAGGCTAATAAGGCCAAAGCCTGTGGTCATGTCAGTAGTTAGTTGTGTTCCTAAATCTACCTGTAGGTTTATAATATAACTACCCAAGGCAAACGATATGAAGTACTCTTCAGAAAAGCCTTACTGTATCACACTGCTTTGGGAACCAGTTGGTTATTTTATGTGTGCTGTATTACCAAGTCCAACCAAACCTAGTGGACACTTTTGTTAGTCTTCATGCTGTGCTCAAGGCACAGAAATATGTTTTCCCCCCCAGTGTAGATTATAATGCCATATGTGTGTCTAACCTGACCTAATGTTGGGTGAACATGATTTGTTACATTGCACAAGGCTGAGAAGTCTTTGTTTAGTTTGTCAATCTTTGTAAAAGGACCGGGAGGAGTCCCTGGGCTGTTTTCATTGCAGGATTAAAAAGTGAGGTTGATTAGAAAAGGTCAAAAAGATTTATCAAAGTGGTAGCATCAGAAAGAGGTACACAGACTAAAAACATTAATCAGTAATTCCAAGCAGTGGTTCGCAATGCTGGATGCGTGCTGTGATTAAAATGACGAGGGAAATTAAAGCATGCTTATCCTTTTTTTCAGCATCAGTGAAATTAATTTGCATCAAGTGAACTCAATCACAAAACCACATTTTTGAAAGCACATTTCAAATTCCATATGTGCTTATCATGTACACCATGACCGTTTTTTAACTGAATTCTGATTGACCGTGCCCTCTCTGCTAAATGCAAACCATTGCTTTGTCTTGCTGTTTAAAGGTCATTATTATCTTGTGACTGGTAAATTAGGTGAACGTAGCGTTCATTCCCAAAGATGTTTTCTTTCATTTTATGAGAAGTTGTCGAAGAGTTGTCAATCACTCTCTTAACGTTGATGACATGTTTATAGTAAACAAATGCAGATTGTTTTCTAGTCGCTGAAACGATTTCTGTGTCCGTTATCGGAAACAGGAATTGTTTTCTATTTGGGTTTAAACGGAAGGAATTGTGTTTTTGGACATGGAACTGCATAATAATGACGTCTAAAAAAATTGAAAAAAAGTTTGAATGTTGTCAACCCCGATGTGTCCCTATTCAATAGTGGACTGAACAAGTGGAGAAGCACTACGAAGCTCTGCATTCGCTTTCTGTAGAACGGCATTGAGAAAATTGGGTACCGGTGCCAAATGATTCAGCTGTATTGAAACAACTGTAACAGCAAATTGTATATCAAACACTTCTGTACCAACTCGGACCCACTTGTGGAGAACTAAAAGCCGCTAAGATATAGGGTACAGGTCTGGCTTTGTTTATCTTTCTTTCTCTCGGTGCAACAGTAGTCTTTCTGTTCGTTTTTGCTGTGAAGACGCATTTCATGTTTACGTGTTAAAACTTCAGTCACCAGAGTGGCAAAGAGAGCACTTGACAGTTTAGAAACTGCCTTGACTTCCCCTTGGCTCAGTTTGCAGTTTGGGCAGCACCGTAGGAAATCGGGCTACTGCTGCTAAAGCTTATCCACTTCCCCATGAATACTGTTAGTCACAAAGTCACGTCCTGTGGCTTGGAACAGCAGACAGTGGAAGTACATTGTAATAAAGATATACAACTTTAGCAACTGGGTGGGGGAGTAGTTACCACCTTTTGGTAAAGATGACCTGAAATATGTAATATATTGTAAAGCACGAAATTTGTATTTTTATGTATGTGTGTATGTTAGTTATCATGTCCACTGTATTAAGTGATTGGGGCTTTTTGTACCCTCAATATTTTACCCAGTATGTATGTATGTTCCCCTCCCCCTTACCCCACTATATAATTCTCCTATATAACTCATGTGCAATACTGCTGATTAGATACTCTGAGGTAGCTGCTAGTGGAGAAATAAAGATTTGTAAAAATAAAAAAGCAGACCAGAGGCTGGTCCTTTATTGGTCTTTATAGTTTAGTCCCTTTAAGTGTCAGTAAGGTCCTGAATTAAATTTTTAAAAAAAAACAAGAATATTAAACAATTTAATGGAAAAAAAAACATATTTTGGAATTTAAAAAAAAAAATGATCAAGATTCTGTAATAAAGGAGTATTTGGGGAGGGCACCTGCTATGATTTCACTTTGTATAAACATTTAATCATGTGTAAAAAAAAAAAAAAAGAAGAAAAGAACCACAAAAAAGAGAAAGAAAACAGTCAGAAATGTGGATTGTGTAAAAAAAAAAACTCACATGGAACTTTTTTTTTTATTGAAACTACAGTTTTACAAAGTGTTCCTTTAAAGCATTTTAGTAACTTGGATTTTATAGTTTATTCCTCAATAAACTGAGATAAAAATGAAACTTTGGAATGTCAAGTGTTTTTGATCCTTATTTAAATGTGTGCTAACAGGTTTTTTAATTGGTTTTCTATTATTATTATTATTATTATTATTGAGGTAATTCTGGATGAAGAAACATGGTTAAACTCACCATAGGCACAGTACAGTTATGAAACAACATTGTGCAGAGAAGGTTAAAAAGAACACATTATTCATACAATAACACCTAATACAGTAGAAGACTGACTTGGAGGTATACATGACTATACCTCCCTATCTGTCAGGTGATTGAGGTGGAAAAAACTACATAGCAAGATCTCGATTTCCCAGGAAGATTAGCTGATCGATGGCTGTAACTGAATTTTATTTTTGGTATACAGATTATATCAGTAAAAACCAAAAACAAAATCAGACTTGATCAATTCTCACGCTATAAAAGTTCTTAGTTAGCTGAAACATTAGAACCTGTGTCAAGTATGGGATTTACTATTCTACTTCACCGCACTATACAACCTGATTCACACTGGTTAAACTGTACCTTCCTATAACAGTGAAAGAGGGTCTGTTTGACACCAGCTTATAGAAAACTGCTATAATGTGTGTCCTGACATTATTAGAGACTATAGCGGCTTCATTATAACACACGCTCCTAGTGATAGTGTTAAATGTGGCTGAAACCTATAAAAGACTATCTCGACACTCCTGGCTTCAATTAAACCCAGGTCCCGACTACACAGCTCTTATCTCAACCCAATTGCAGTCAGCATTAAAGGATGACACACAAAATCAAAAAATGTTTCTCCTCTTCTGTCAATTGCCAGGGTGATGCAGCAGCACTATATTGCCCACGGAGCTCCCTGAAGGAAGAAGGCTATTGGGAAGTAATCAATACCAGTATATAGGATTGATGCACTTATTTCCCAAACCACCAGGCTTCATTAAAACAACGGGGTGAAGGGTAAAGAATTGAGCAAAACCAGCGTCGGTGAAGACAATAAAAATCAGTTTTTGAATCTTTTATATTGGTGGACAACACTAGATTTAATGAAACGTTGGATAAACAATAATTAAAATTGTGCCTATCAAATTGATTGGTTTCGGCTGCCACGTTCTCTAGCTGGTACAGGCAATCTGTGCTTATATTAGTTACTGGGTTCATTCTCATCCTGAGTACTCCTATGGTGATGTTTAACATACTGGCACTCTTGATGAAGAAACAGAGAAGTTAGTTACCAGGAAGCTGCAGCCACTTTTAATCTGTAGCATTGACTTTGAGATATACTTCCAAATTTGAAGAATACACAAAAAAACTGGTGCACAACCCACACACTTATATTACTGAGCATTCAAGACTGGACATCTTTGTTTGCCCCTTTTATTACATGCTTTGCTGCTGCACCAGTCTAGCAGGTTCACTGTCTAAACAAAGTAAAAAGGACTGGTTGCAAATGGATAGGCCTCACTTTCGACTGAATGCATTTTTTTCTTCCTTTACTGTACGCCCGTTACTTTAGATTCTAAAGTATCAAGCTTCTGATTGTATTGTGATGAGTTAAAAATGTCCATACAGTCCTATAAAAATGAGTCCTCAAGTCTTTTCGACAGACCTGCCCCCGCTGCTTCTCTCTCACACAGAGCTGGAAATCCATTCAGTTCAGTAGGTCTGTCTCCACGGCACACAGCTGTCCCAGCACGACATGCTAAACTGGAGCTGATGGGCTCTTGCTAAGACTGCATTTAAAACCACACTCCTCCATTCTTGCTTCAAGGGCAACCTCTATGCTCCAGTTGCAGTGTTCTGGGAAACATAACTCACAATCCAACAACTATTATCTTACAAGAGGCAGGTGAAAAATAAGGGCCATGTTTTTGAGGTTCCTATGGCAACAGCAGTCTGGCGCGTGATATGCCTGATTGCAGACTGTTTTTTTTGGTTTTTTTTAGACAAGCCACCCTTGCTGGAGGGAAAGGCAACATCCAACAGAATGGAAATAGCACACTTTATGAAATATGATAAGCTTGCACGGCTTTTTCTTTATGTCCTTAAACTTAAACTTAATGCTGGTAATAACCTCCTTATAACTTAGGAGTTTTTACGTTAGTAAGGTAAAAGACAAAGAAAGCCCATTTCAAGAAAATACTTTTTCTATTTTAGTTCAGTACTTATATAAGTGCCCTCATTTTACTGAACCAGGCATTCCAAACACTCATATTAAACCTGTGCGTGCATTGTGTGGAGATATCACGTATCATACATCATTGTTTTTGTTTTGGAGCACTTTTTCATTTTGAGATTATTGCAGTCCAGCAAAAGTCAGAACACAGGTCTCAGCTGCGCATTCAGAGCACCACCTTACTCCAGTGTGCAGCTAGAGCCTCCCGCCTCTCTAGGGCAACCAGGGGTCAGCTCCCACTGAAACGAAGGCTGCTTATAATCACAGAAATCTGATAGTCCAGCTAATCTGCAGAACAACATATAGTGGCAGGCTGCCAGGGCAAAGCATTAGGAGGCTGTTTTCATTTTCTTTTTTTCTATAAATGTAAATCATAAGTTCAAGCAATGAAACCTTTAGAAACGCTCTAATTTCTTATTGTGCATATGCATACAGACAATCGCAGTGTCTTGCACTCCTCTTTATTTAAATACATAACCATCACTTGAGTTAGTATGATTGGTCATTGCGGGCAGGACAGATTTAAAATGGAATCTTCTGCACACACGTTGCTGTACTGTAGATGACCTGTGTTTGGGAGCTGACAACACGTTATAATGCTGATGGTTACAGAAGGACCCAGGCATCACTTATCTGTACATGTCTAACTGAAGTCATAAGATACATAGATAGATAGATAGATAGATAGATAGATAGATAGATAGATAGATATACACACTACACAAATATATAAACACTATGTAGTAAGGCTCGTCAGCAGGGTCCTTTTCATTTTATGAATGCTCTCTTCAAACTTCATTTGATTAGATTTAAGTTCACTAGAAGAGCAATGTTGACCTTCCTGATCTTAAGAGAAATTCTTATTCTTATGTATTTACTTTTCAATTAGAAGCTGAATCCCTTCTGGCTGAGTGAGGTAAACAGGTTTGTTTTTGTTTTGTAATCAGTGTAGTTGATGCTCTCAATAGGATGCCACTTCACTGTGAGGACTGTGATGTACTCTGCCTCCCCATTAGTTCTGTGTGCGGGGTGTAATTTAACCACAGTTTAAAAGCATTCCTCTAGGATTGCTAGGCTACTGAAAGATGTTTATCCGATATTCCACATAGTATGACGTGCGCATGCATGGATGAAAATAGTCTTCTTGGAAACATGTTGCCAGGTATGAAGAACGAGTCATCCAAAAAAAAAACAACAACAAACATTCCTTTTTCAAATATTTTCTTTGAGGGGTGAGGGGGCAAGCCACAATTCCTCTGCTCTGTACAATCTAGCAAAAAAACAAACAAACAAAAAACCCTAAATATTTGCTATTTACATTAAACATCAGTGCAACTACAGGTCCATTTTTTGTTTCGGCAATCTGATTCTATTGAACATGTGTGTTCAGTTCGATAATAGCTTCCATACTTCAGCACATATTTTTCTGAATGCTAAATAACCATTAAATCTGGTTACCATGGAAATTGGTTTGAAATTGTCCAGGCCAGATCTGAGCTCCTCTTTAGAAATGTTTATATAAGATAACTGCTTTGAACCAAGTGGATTTTCATCAATGTGACCTGAGATGTGACCTGAACCATGCCAGGGTAACCACTATAAAACTTTCATGACCACAGACAATATCCCATAACCCTTAAACACACAAATATCCAAATCAAAATTCAAAGCTGACAAAGTCTAGAAGGCCACTTTAATTTTACATGAGTTTCATGGGAGCAATTAACTAGCAGTGCTTGTAGCATCTTCAAACAAGTTGAAACACAATGTGTTTGACAGACTACTGCTGCAGAAGGCCACTGAAGGCTATCCTATTCCCCCACCCCAAGACCAACTTTAATATCAGTAAAAAGGGACTAGAAGAACACATTCTCATGGTATTAGGCACAACTCCAGCAGGAAATAGATTATTGAAAGACAGGTAGTATATAGATATAATATTACATAGATGATGTAATAATTGTACTTAACGGCCACAGCTCCATAATAAGCAAAAATTGCGATCAATTTAACAGATTTTTTTTTTCAGGTTTTACACCCCTCAAAAGAGCTTGAGTACCATTCTTACCCAACTCTAGTCCTTTGAGTTCAGTTACATTAGTAGATCCTGAATTATGGCTGTCACTGTTGTTAGATATGCCTATCCATGAATAAACACAGCATGCCAGTTTGTCTGCATTCTTAATAGAATGATAGTGCCTCTGGCAGGGTGCTGGACAGGGGGCATCCTGTGGTGTTTTATAAGCAGCATGTTGGAATGAGGCTGGGGGTTGAATTACACTCTAATCTCAATAGAAGGTGGAGCATGAAGGGTAGACTTGAGAAGTGCTGACGCTGCAGGTCCAGGGACAATCCACGGGTCTCCTGTATATGCACCTTTCTTATTGTTGAATTTGTTTTTCGGTGACTTTAAAAGAATCTGCAATATAAACCCTGTTACTATAGCAGACATGTCACATCTCACAAAACTAAGTGTTTCTATACAAACACATTGCAATCGCTTAATCTGTGACACCAAAAACAAATGGGCATCACAAAGCCTGCTAACTATAGTAATAACTTAGCCAAAGATACTGCAGGCTTACAGCAATAAGAGTGAAGGTAACATTTTTCACTGACAAAGATAAATTGCTCCGTGTTTCTTGAAGATGTTATGGTTGTATATTTCAAGTTACGGCAGATTTAAAACAGACAAGTAAGTTTGACAAACACACTTCCCATTCACCGCTTGACTAAAAGCTTCAATTGAGAGACATGGTTTAGCAGCACAGAAAACAGGAGCTTCAAAAAAGAACAACGCTGGGCTTTTATTAGGTGGCTATTATTTGCAAAAATGAATCCTGCACCCCACCCATATTGAGCCCATGCCAGGCATTAAAACAAAAACAAGGTGGCCTACCTAGTGGTTCATACGACAGCACTATAAACAGTGATCACTCATAACTGGGAAAGCTCGCTCTCCGCAGACTGGCTGGTGTGACGGGTTTGGATTGTTTTCAGTGATCCTTTCCGGGAAGGTGAGTTAACATTCACATGGCTTTTATATCCTGTTCAGGTTTTTTTTTCTTTTCAAGCATCCGTTTTCTCATAGGGTTATGGAGGAGTAAGATACAGTACGATGATTTAAAGCATGGTCATTACAGAAGGCACTTTAATACAGCGAAGCTATTTAAAGGCACAACTGTTGACACTGAGTGTCCAAGGACAGATGCAAGAGGTTAATATGCAAGCAAGTTACAGTATGCAGTCGCTTTGATGCATTGAAGTGTACTCATTGCACAGCGCTTCAAAGCATAATGGAGCACAGCATCTGCACATTTACATACAAAACTATATATATATATATATATATATATATATATATATATATATATATATATATATATCCTAAATTGGGGAACTTTTTATTGTAATTACCATGTTCTAACCCATGTGAAAATAATCTGTATCATCTTCAATCAGTTCCAAGTGCATTTAAAATAAGAGGCTCGACTTATATAGACCAATCAAAACATTTCTTTTCTTTCCTCCATTCTATTAAAGTTACTTGGTTGAAGTCTGGGTCACAGATGTAACAGGTCAGATCGTTTTAGTGGCATCGACCTCCTGTATGTAGTGTGTATACTTTACTGCTTATTCTTATGGAAGCAAGCACACCCAGAATAGCAGAGCTGGGAGAAGACCTTACAAAAAGCACAGATACAGTTCATTACAGTTCCCCGAAAATCAGGCATGTGGACAAGCACGGTTCATTACACACCATATACGATACAAAACTATACCATAATGTGAACTACTAGAAGTAGTTTTTCATGTGGCAAAATTACAAAAAAAAACCCTTTGAGACAATAGCCCTGGTACGTCATAAAGCCCCCTTTTTAATTGTGATTTTAAATCTGATTTTATGTACAGAAGCCAGCTAATGTTTTTTGCTGTGGTTAAGTAAAATATTTAAGAGGGGTGTGGAGGTGACTTAACGCGCAAGCAAAGAGGCGACTAGTCTATTCCATTCTGTGTTTACTGTTGATATGTGTTGTATAAACCCAGATTGATTTTAAATAAAGCGGCCTTTAAAATGGAGTGATTAACCCAGGATAACACAGCTGAGACCCTGCACATGGTTAGCTGTAGCTTCCTAAAAGGGCCCAGATTGACAGCAGTGCAGAACTGAGGTACAATGAGGTAGTGTGACTTTCCTCAATCTCACTTTTCAGCTCTGTTTACAATGTCACACTGAGTGCAGCAATATTTGCAATTGAATTCTTGAAAAGGAGTGTAACCTTTACACTTCCTAGCTCTCCTCGATGATTGTAAATGTGTGTTGCAAGGGGAGCTGCATTATGGAAAAAATAGAGTGGCATAGGTCCATTAGGTCAGGTGGTGGCTTAGGTTAGGTGGTGTATTGCTTCTTTCCTAGAAGCGCCGGATTGCACTGCAAACAGAATTACTATTGATCAATACAAAATTAGCAATCAGTAACATTCACACCACCAATGGCATACTGGATACACTTTGCCTTTGTATTCACATTCATATTCACTGTGGGAGAGTCAGACGACAGCAATGCTGGTTGAAAAGTAATCAAACAGTAATAGTCCCCCACTTTGTGGCTCTGACTGGCAATGCACATTTCGCATCAGCATAAGAGCTTTGTTGAGACAGCAAGATATACATCAGTTTCCCACACGCCTGAAAGTCATTTTAAAGTGTGATTCAGACCCAAAAGTAAACGATCTGAAAATGGAGAAGAATTTACAGGCGGCGGGAGTCCCCCTCGCTTATGCAATGAGGGCCTTGTGGAAAAGAGATCGTAAAAAATAAACTGGCAACGGGGAGAAAAAAAAAAGGTTGTGATAACTAGATTTTTTCAAGAGTGAATCTGGTGCTGGGTTGAATGAATGGAGGTCTCATATGTTTGAACAGAAGGGCTACCTGGTTGCTGTACTTGAAGTCGGTCTGCACTGTCAGTGCCAGTGCTGCCCCAGAACAGCCGCTGCTTGTCGTTGTCCGCTTGTTTCCCGAGCGTGCCGCTGCCTCTACCACCACAGATGGGGCATGTCCTCTGCCACATGGCTCTTGAACAGCAGGAGCCAGAGAGGCGTCTCTAATGACGTTCCGCAGCCCTTCATGCAGCAATGGGTAGACGGTCCCGCTCAGCCCGGGACGACCCTCCTGGAAACTAAGCGAAAAAACAAAATGGTTAACAGACTATTGTTTTAAATATATATTGTTTTTATGTTGACCTTTTTCCAGATAACCCTTTTGTACGGCAGTAAAGATGGAAAGTACAGGATTCAATTAAAACTGCACTTTAATTACTGTTTTTTTCTGCTTCCCAGGTAATCCACAGCAAATAAATGACATGCTTTTAATTACTTTTTCTAAGTTGCAGCTGTTTTCAAAGGAGATTGCTTTCACTGCCAGTAAGCCCATGTATGTGTACTAAACGGGTACACAAGATTTATTTCTATATACAAAATGTATTCCGCCCTTTGATCACTGCCTTAAACCAACAGCAGGCTGGATCCAGCTTTCGTAAGCACTTTAATTTTACTGTAGTTATTATTTTACATGCCTTTAAATTTTGCTGATAATGGGGAGGCGACCTAAAGGCAGGTGCAGTTCTGACCCCTCTGTCAATTTACCAAACAAGCATGAAAAGCTTAAATGTAATTATAAAATGACTTTGAAGATTACCAACACAACCAGCAACAACAACTGATGCATTTTGCTGTTTACCATTATAAACACTGCAGTCTTTGCTAGTGTATTTTTTCCTTATATAGCTAATATTTGATTTGCTGTAATTAAACTGTATGCATACACCAAATTATCAACAATGTTTGTAAATGCATTGTTTGCACTACTCTTTCAAGCTTTTATTTACTGTACAAATACCAGTATGTGTCGTTATCATACAATTCACTGAATGACTGATGCTTTTCACCAGGCAAGCACAAGCCACCATTAGCCCTGATACAAATTCATACAAATGCATTTCTATCACCAGGGAAATGCATCCCCATAGGGGATGATAAAGCCAAGACAGATTTAAAAAAAAAATGCTCATAGTGCTTTTATGGGCAGCTTAATTTAATGGAAATGAACACAGATATCAAGTTAGTCTACCTTTGAGCCATTTGACAACCGAAAAGTCTGGAAAAATGTAACTAAATCATCCATACATTGCGAGTGGTACTTTTTTTAACCAACGAAAATGCATCTGAAGTTTCTGACAAGCTTGACGAGCTCTCTGAATACCACTCAGGGGGTTTGAAAGCTTGACACAAGAAACTTCAGTTGTATGCTGGCTGTCGTTGAAGCCACTGACCCTAGATGACATATACTTGTACTGAGGACCTGTTTGCAAGACTTATTAATTGACTTCTGGTGTTCAATAAAACCCTGTCGGTTCTAAATGTCATCTTAACCTCATTTAGATTTAAAGTTAGCTATAACATTTTATAACTAACTTGAAATCTGCAACTTTTTAGGAGCCGAGAACAATTTAAAAAGGTCTAATTGAGCAAAGTAATTAGTTCAATTAAGGGTTTAGTTAAGTAAATGACAGCTCAGTTGGAATGAAAACCAGAAGACACAGGAGTCCCCCAGGACCAGGGTTAGGAACCACTGCTGTAAAGTATGATAGCCAGATCAGTGGATCCATCTGTGTAACTTAAATCCCTAAATATGTACATTTTCACCTACCAGTAATTAGCTTCTTTTTTTTTGCTCACAAGAAATCCAAGTCAACTGCAAATAGTACCAGTGGGTTATAATAGCGTTTTTTTACTGCATCTTACAATTAACATAATTTGTAATACAAATAACCTGATATCTAAAGCAAGCTAAACAAGTCCAAGCACATCACAGTGTTTCCGGCACAGTCATTATAGTATTTTTTAATTTTAGAAGGGCAGATAATTCCGTGCAAGAGACATGCAGCATTTTCACTGCTGTATGCATAAGGGGATGCTAGATTAAGTGTTTATTTCAGAAGCTGATTAATGGAAATAATTTATTTTATTTTTCAGACGTTTCTGTAACATCCTACATTTTAATAACCGAGAAAATGCAGAAAAAAACATTCGATGATCAGGTCTTTGATAGAAAGCAGACTGTAGAAGAATGGGTCATTTTCACACATGGTTTCATTTGGCATATTGGACAGCGAAATATTATGCAACACATGGATGGTTAGTTTAGGGGGCACTCCACACTAGAACGCACACTGCAGTATGAACTGATAGCATGACAGGCGCACACTGATTTATTATGGGGTATGGGCCATTAGTTAGGAGCGAGCAGAAAACATCATTCAGTCTGGCAGAGACAACCAAGGGATATAACAGAGGATTAGACAGAAAAGCCATTTGTGTGTTGCCAAGAGAGGTAACCTTGCTCTCTGGACTTCAAAAAGGATACAAGACTGTCCAGCCTCATCTTGCTGTTTTTT
The DNA here is from genome assembly GCA_030684275.1 of Acipenser oxyrinchus oxyrinchus. NCBI lineage: Eukaryota > Metazoa > Chordata > Actinopteri > Acipenseriformes > Acipenseridae > Acipenser > Acipenser oxyrinchus. Next base: position 32,380,375 of record CM060262.1, on the reverse strand, counting down.
TTTTTTTAATATGCCCCTTCTTTCCTTCACAACGAGCGTGCTCTGTTGTCTGTTAAGGAAATGCCATGGCATTTGCTGCAGTGTTCTGCTTCGGTATGCCCATCTCTCCCCATGTTGCTGATGAGTTAGTTAGCTGTGACGCTCTAGCAGAACAAAGAAGGGATTATTTGCCTGATGGCTCTTGTATTGTCATCTCCCGCATAGCTGACAGACAGCAAGAGAGGGAGTGGAGGGGAAAAAAATTGGAAAAGTCAGTAAGAAAGAGGAACAATGTGCAGAGCGAAAGGATGGGTTGTGTGCAGAGGGAACTGTCCTGGGAAAAACTGTTTTGTTTTCCAAGCCCATTAATAAATACAATCTGTGTGTGCAATTCTCAGAGTTCTTTCAGAACAATAAGTTATCATTAAGTATACAAATCCTGGAATGCTTTGCAGTTTTGAATAATTCAGCTTCATGGTACATATTGACCTTCAAAATTCACTTTTGGAGGAACCGCAAAGTCACGCAAGGCAACGGTCCTGATAAGCTGTGTACCTGCCATTTTAACAATACGCATCGTAATTTTACAGGTAGTTTTTGCAGGTAATTTCTGTTTTTGTGCTTATCTTCAAAGTCGTATTGGCTGTGGTCAATAAAGTGAAGAAGAATAGCTGTCGTCTCTGATTTTATTTTAATACTAAGTTTTTGTACAGTAGTTCAAAGTAACATTGCAGTTAAAATGGAAGGCTCTTTTTTAATGCCTACCCCATTACCATTAAAGACTGTACAGTATTTTACCGAGATTAGTCTTGACTTCAAAGTCTTTTACCCACTGAAAATACATTTTGCTCTCTCAGTGTTAAAATTAGAGGGTAGGTTACTCCCAGACCCCAAACCTTATCTGGGGCGAGGCACACACGTGTTGGGCATGTTTACCAAGTTAATTCGAAGTTATCACCAGAAAAATTTTCAGGTTTACTTGACTCATTGAGTTTTTCAGGATTGTTCCCTTACTTAGACAAAGCACGGGATCTAAAGAGGTCTACAAAATGGAACAAGATGGGCAGAAGGAGCTTTTCAGCTCAGCAGCTCCACCCCTACACCACACTCCTAGCCTGCCTGGGCTCACTGTCTTACAAAAAGAAAAACGTTCGGCCATAGTTGTAAATGTAACCCCACCTTTATATAAACATATTTCTATTGTCATAATGAATACAGACTTACAGACAGAGTAGAGCGAGCATGTCTGTCAGCTCCCTATCAACGAGGTGTAATAAGCTAGTGTATTTAGGGTTTTCTCATGTCTGAACCTGCACAGCTGCTTTCAATCTAGTTATTTCTCCAGGTCGCCTCAAAAATGGGGAAAACAAAACCAAGCATGCACTGTGCGAAAGGCAAGGTATAAACGAAACTACTGCGATTGCCAAGAGAAATTGCAAAACGTTACTGGGATCAAGATTACCAGTGCTTTGAGGTGTTTAACACCACCATCTTCAATGCAGGGCTTGAAGACCTTGTTCCCACTACAACAGGTCTGCAAAGCGATTCTGCCACCAGCCACTCTCAAGGGCACAACACCTAATACTACTTTAGTTTATTCACTTTGCACAGGTACAGGACACTGCAACATGTGACTCTGAGGCTTCATAAGCAGGATGTTTGCATAAAACACATTCCGCATAGACCAATAAAGCCTTTGAATATTCTCCAGTATCCAGCTCTCAGTTGAAAGCTTACCTTTTATAAATATGAATTCATTAATCCACTGTACAAAGCCTATTAATCAAGAGGGGCCCATAGAGACCAGCTGATCCTCATGCTAAGATAAAGTAACTAATGGTGACGGCTAATGCAGAAGAACACTCGACGCTGACTAACCTATTAGCCTAGATGAATTCTGTGTTCCCTCTCTGAATAGGAGCAGTGTAGCTGCCATGTCGAACATTCAAAGCTCGGGTTAAATACTTAAGTGAATCCTAGAGTATCTAAAGACAATAGTCCTTTCACTGCAGCCCAATGCCTCACACATTCACACCCAATAAGGAGCTGCATTAGATGGGCAAGGTCCCACATTCCTCCTTCAACGTCACTTTACCTTATACGTGTTCCTGAAGGGTTAATACAGATTTTCCTCTTTTTCTACATTCATCTTCCTGATCCGTTTAAAGATGGGAGAAGCATTCAGGGTACTTCACGAGCATGCTTGCTGTAATGTGTGAGATTGCAATGAGACCACCTGAACTAATTTTCAGTCTGGCCCTGCGCATTCCTGTGTACAGCAGACTTTGTCATCATAGGCTTGGGGCTGAATATGAAAAAAATACTTTTTATTTTAGCGGATTTGCTGTATTTCTGTTTAATCCTATTTCAAAGTATGTACGTCTGGCTTTATCTATTTATTTCCAGCACAGCAACTACAAAGCTATAGGCACTGAAACCAGAAACAAGGTAATATGTACAGTAGACTGGAGAGAGACAGGACAGCAACCTACGTGAATAGATTGACTTTTTTTTTCCACCTGACCAGATTAAGAAAGAAAACAAAAAAAAAATACAGAAATGTAGAAATGCTTGGAAATTGTAACCTTTTAATAACAAGCCTTCTAAATTAGACCACTGAGATAGAAATCCATTTTGGGTCTCATTTGACATTTTTTGTGTTAATCAGTTTATTTTTTCTCTCTAAAGGAGAGCTTTAGCATGCTGTTCCATAGTCCATAACACCAATCTTTGCTTGAAGAAATCTCCCCAGGGAGCTTAAAAGGTTAGCACAGACTGAATGCATTTTAATGAATAAAATGCATGAAGTATTGCAGTTTAATGAACTTAACATTCGACTGATTAATTCCATGCAGTTACTCCTGCTTTGGAAAACATTAAACCCTGTAAAAACTAAAATAGCCAACATTTATTTTTACATTTTGCACAGAACAATTCTCTAATATATTTCTATATTATCATTTGCAAAATGAGAGCTACAGTAACTCAAAATTACTCCCCCCCCTCCGTGGGGTAGCATTATATTCACACAGCATCAGAAAAGATCAAATTCTAAGAACACAGATCACTCCCCAGCTTGTTTTTGCTGGGCCATGCCTTGAATGAAGAGTTGAGCTTATGCAATTCCCAGTCGATCGAATTATCTATTTTTTCAGCTTACTTTGACTAATTTCCACATTGCTGCATCCCTTTGGGTAATTCTGTAATTTCACTGTTTGGCTCTGCTGGGTTTTTTTGATTATTATTATTTATTTAATTTATTAAAGCAGCCTGAGGTACCAAAAAAAAAATCTACTTGCATGCAAAATCCTGCTATCTTAAAGGTGCCCTATCCCTGACTCCCTCCCGATTCTATTTCATTATGCCTTGCCAACATACATTGATGTATGTGATGCAAACCTAAATCACACGCAGTTGGGGTGACAATCTGTTCTCAAATTCAAGGCATAAAAATTCACAAAGGCAGTGTTTACAAAAAGCCTTGCAATGCCTAGAACCCATTATTAGCGCTCAGTGTTTGAAGTACCTACTGTAGTCCTGTTTTTCTAGTTTTCTTTCTATACGCGTATTTTATGTCTGAACTTAACTTTGTTATAAAGAAATCCTGGCAGGCATCTAGCGTTAATTGGTCTTTGGCCAGGCTGGTTACCATAGGCAAAGCTCTGTTTCGAATTTATCCACCCCCCCTATCAACTCAAGCTGGCTACTTGCAGTAGCTCCACAACATCGCGTTACAACAGCTCCATCTGGTGATCAAACACTGAAAAACACTTAAGACGGGGAATTTTGACATGTCTGAAATACTATGCCGATTTATTTTTCTCTCAATCCTGCAATGTACTAGATACTTGTTGATGGGTTTTTGTATATTTTTTTATCACAATGCAGAAATTGTAAACCTGATTCTAAACATCTCAAATAATAATTAATCTGCAGCAAATGCACACAATACCTATCAACACCTGAGGATCTGTATATATTGAAGCAAGCTAAAGCCCTATAGAGCAGCTTTGCAGCTTCTTGTTCACGCATGCATGCGGCAGCCCTCTGCTTCCAGGGATGTTCAGCATGAGGGTTTCGGTGGAGCTTACCAGGAGCTGCTCCTCAGTGACAGAAGAGTGGCTGCGATATGCTCCAGTTTCATAGGAAACCTCAAAGGCTGCTTTGGCTCATTGTTCTCTGAGCCATTCCATAGGTGGGGCTGGATAATGCAATGTGTGCCTTTTGAATACTGCCGAGCACTGAGCCTGGAGATCTGGAACAGACAATAAAGCAGAGTAGGAGTGGAAGGCATGTTGAGTAGGATTCTGAATGCACGGCAGCTCCATGGTCAATTGTAATCAAAACATGATTCTGCACTCCGAATGGATAGGCTAGCTGGCAATGTTGCTTCAAGTGTTTTTTCTCTGTTCTGATATACTCCAGACCTAAGCATCTTTAAAGACATGTCCTATACGCACAGTGTCAGCGAACACTCACTATATGATATTTTTAACCGAATGTTCTTGCTCATCTATATTAAACTATCTGTCCTATACAGAATTAATAAATAGCTTGTTTGATATGTCCCCTGCTCAAGTCAATAGGTTTTTACTTTGGATAAAACAATTATTATTATTATTATTATATGATCGTTTCATGAAAGTAAAAAGAAGCCCTGATGAGTTTTTGCATTCTGCACCAGCATATTCGAAATCCTTCTCAGCCGTCTAAAGCCTTTCATCTGACATCACTATGATAACACCCTGCCCCTTGAGCCTTGAGATCAATGACATTCAGCTCTGAGGATAAACAATGCCTGCCCTTAAAAAACAAAACTCAATACTGCAGCCTCAGAATGACAATCAGAAAATGGGGCTGACAAGCACCATGATTCAATATTGCTGTAATAGAATGCAAGTTGATCAATCAGCTCTCACCCATGTAACCACACTGGAATGAGCTGTCAAGTGCCTTGCACTTAAGTGACGAGGCAAGATGGAAAATCATGTTCAAAGCCTCATTAAAACTACATTTCTGTGGGTTTTTTCTTCTCACACTAATGTAACTGAAAGAAAATCTAGGAGTAGGAATCCAGTACAGGAAACACACCAAATCATTCTTTGTGCCACTCTGGGGTGATGCTGTAATGCAATTTGTGCAGCACTGCATCTCATCTCCTCTTCACAGTGCAAACTCAAAACGATCAATACAGCAGGACTGGCTTCCACATAGGCTTGTATTGTATTGTATTATTTTTACAGGAGACCCATGTTTTCCCAGCACCCACTGTGCTATTACACCATGGTCTAGCAGACACAGCTCTGGTGAATAATTGCATGCTTTGTTCTTGCTGTGCTGGCACTTCTACACAGCAATATTCACATGTATTTATTTACCTATTTACAAGGCTATGGAAACCTCTGATATATACCGTGCAGCTGCAGATAAGTTTAAAAATAGTACCTCTCCCAGCACTATGCCAAGCAGGCAACATTTCACACTAAAAGGTGTTCTTGCCGAGATACATAAACAACACTTCCTGACTTGCTTCATTAACACCCTCAGTGCTTCCTTGTGCAACTTTTCATTTCTAATGCTTTAATTCGCACGAGCTTGATTAGCCCCGGTTTATAGGTAACAAGCTCAGGTGTGTCTTATTAAACTCATGGTAGAACCAGGAATGGATCAAACTGCTATGCAATTAATTTGAAACGGAAATGCATGGTTCTTCATCGTGGATTTTGGTGTGGGGATTCACATATAACTTTTTCTCCACTAGGTGGGGCAATGCTCTACTCTGCGCACCACGCGGCTGCGATTCTACCAGGTGAGTACGGCTGTCGACATATTGGTAAGGGGAAACTAAAAAAGACTTAAACAAAAAAATGTATTTGCAGGACTTGAGAAAGATAATTAATTACCTGTACCTGTATTACCTGTACTGTAACACTTGAAATGTATTTGCTTACTATTGTAAGTCGCCCTGGATAAGGGCGTCTGCTAAGAAATAAATAATAATAATAATAATAATAATTAACGCTATTTAAATGGAATTGTTGATTTATACTAAAAGGTATTGCAGCGTTTCACTGGCAAGCAGAAAGGACGGAGACGACACGCTTGTTCAAGTTCCGATGCTTTTATTTCGGAAACACTAATCTCTAGCAACCGCTTCCGTGTTTTGTGGACTTTGTTGTGGGACATTGTAAAAGCCTTTCACAGGACTGCACAGACACTTGTGTTGAATGCTTGCAGTGTAAACTGAATGGGGTACACAATGTGTACAAATCACAATTCAAACGAGTCTGACATTGAGTGTTACTGTGGGGACTGATTAATATATTAATATATATAACAGGTATGTATGATACATAAGGAGTTTTTCTGTGTTACTCCTATACTTTACTGTAACACAGCTGCTTGCAACAGCATCTGTTTATTGGAGGTCTGAATCTCCAAATTGATAATTCTCTAAAATGTGGGTCTGCCTCACAGTGCGATATTAGATTGTTGAGTTTTCATATCAACCTAATGGTCATATTTTCACGTGTTATTTGTAGTGTTCTGTCTGAAACCTCCTATAGCTTTAAATTCTGTCTCATGGTTTGAAGGAGTGCACCTGATTTCCTTATAATAATGGTGTTATTAATCATACAGAAGCAGTTAAAGAGAGACTGGAAGTGACACTGACTATTAAGCAGCTCAAATGTGTTCATTTAATTTCCATTTTGAACCATGGCGTTCGTGCCTGATCAGTAATAAACCATGAATAAAGACCACCACCCTAAAGCTGAGTAAGCATGTGTTTGAGATAACACAGCTCTGGTGGCTATTAAGTGTAAACCATATCATATGTGAAGTGAATTGTGCTGTACCACTGATGCATTAAAAGAAGCCAAACACAATAGATCTTGCCTTAGAAAAAGAATGCAGAGAAACTATTAAATCACCCAAATAGTTAGCATAAACCAATGTATTATCACTATGTTCTAATTGGGAGACTACAAAGGTAAGACAGTACTGTAACCCCCATAGAAAAAAAAAAAATATATACACAGAAGTGAAATGGTTAACTACTATAATTCACTCACCAAAATGAAATTAAAGGAAAAAAATTGGACAGTACCATTGATTTCTTTAACAGTATTGTTTCTAAGGAACAGAATATATGAATTAAACCCATACAAGAGTAGTGTAAAAAGTTTGAAAGAATGCAAGCAATACTGTATGATTTCACCATCAAATGCATATTTAATACATAAAATATCAAGGCATGCTTTAGTAGTTCTTGCCCTGAGGAGATAGACCAATGACACCATGGTCACTGGATCTTGGAAACCAAACATGTCTGTAGGTGGCACTATTAGCACTCAAATCCCTTTAGTCACCAAATGCAGTACTGAATGATTAAGTATCTAACCTTTTCATATTGCATGTGCAACATGACTATTCAGTTTAATTGCAAAAAAAAAGTATCAGATTTCACAAGCCACTAGTTTCAGTATGTGAAAAAGCATCCAAGTAATTCCAACTCTTAAGATTAGCTCAGTATTAGGAAGTCAAACTCTGGCATTTACCCTTTAGTACCACCTGCTGGCTATTTGTGTACTTACCTTTTTTTCTTGGGAGAACCTGAATGTAAAAAATGTAGTTCATGCAGGGAGTGGGAGAGAACACACACAAAAAAAAAAAAAAAAAAAAAAACGACAAAGCCACAGTAATTAAGTCTTAAACATGTGCACTTTATTTGAATTGTATTAGTCAGTGTACAGATAAGCCCCAACACTACTGACACCTCCACTATGGCTCATTTACATATACCCAGGGGATGTAAACCTTTACTTGTATAAAGGTAAAGCTTTGCTTTTGCATAACAAATCAAACACAGGACCAAAAATTTAAGGCTGGAAAGTACAAAAACCCAGACTTTTTTCGGTTACATAAATTTACATATAAAGCAAGGTTTTGCTTTTTAAGTAATGTGCTTGCAATTGCTGGGTGGCCTTCATAGAGGCAAATAAGTTTCTGAATAATGCACTTTAACGTTTGGAATGACAAAAAAAAAATGAAATGAAAAATGTACATTTTTAAAGTCCTCTGATGCATTGTAGAACTTCGGGGATGCTCACTTGCCAAAAAAACAAAACATTGCCATCACTTTCACCGTTCCAGTTTTTAAATCCTGAGTCGTCAAGCGCCGAAAATAACAAAAGCCATGCCAATTTGTGGTTTCTGGTATTTTTTTTTTCCCTCTGCGCATTTAAAGGTCGGCGTGTGAAGTGGTAACAGTCCGTTTAGAAGCATTTACGGTGGACGATGGAAGGCCCGGACTCATCGTACTCCTGCTTGCTGATCCACATCTGCTGGAAGGTGGACAGAGAGGCCAGGATGGAGCCTCCGATCCAGACAGAGTATTTACGCTCAGGTGGGGCGATAATCTGAAATAAGACAAACATTAGAAACCCCCAAAACCAGGAGTCAATGACTTGCACTATAGACTATATAAATAATCCCAATGTCAATTGCTTAGATGCTTCTACAGTTAAGTGACTTAGATGGGTTGTCTAAAGCATGCAATAGCCTTATGGAAAACCCACCTTGATTTTCATCGTGCTAGGTGCCAGGGCTGTGATTTCCTTCTGCATTCTGTCTGCAATGCCAGGGTACATGGTGGTACCTCCAGACAGTACTGTGTTGGCATACAGGTCCTTACGGATGTCAACGTCACACTTCATGATGGAGTTGAAGGTGGTCTCGTGGATACCGCAGGATTCCATACCTATTAAAATGATATAGAAAAGACAGAGTAATTTAGTGACTTGTTCTGACATCTATCTGGCCTCCAAGCAAGAGCCATTCGCTAGCAATGGTCCAAGTTAACTTTTGCCAACAGGTATGTTTGCATCATCCAAGTGTACTGGACTTTCAGGAGAATGCGATGCATCTCCTGATCTGAAGTTTTTATTGTTAGAAACAAAAGTTGCTTACCCAAGAAGGATGGCTGGAACAGGGCCTCAGGGCACCTGAAACGCTCGTTTCCGATGGTGATGACCTGACCGTCGGGCAGCTCATAGCTCTTCTCCAGGGAGGAAGAAGAAGCAGCGGTGGCCATCTCCTGCTCGAAGTCCAGGGCGACGTAGCAGAGCTTCTCCTTGATGTCACGGACAATTTCTCTCGGCTGTGGTGGTGAAGCTGTAGCCTCTCGGTCAGGATCTTCATGAGGTAGTCAGTCAGGTCACGACCAGCCAAGTCCAGACGCAGGATAGCGTGGGGCAGGGCATAACCTTCGTAGATGGGCACGGTGTGGGTGACACCATCACCAGAGTCCATCACAATACCAGTGGTGCGACCAGAGGCATACAGGGACAGCACAGCCTGGATGGCAACGTACATGGCTGGGGTGTTGAAGGTTTCAAACATGATCTATGTGGGGGTTAAAAAAAAAAAAAAAGTTAAACAAATATATATATACAAGAAACATCTACAGATTATTCTGCTATTCAAGGAATAAACTGTTAGTTGCATGCACCTCTTGTATTTCAATGTGAACTTCAAATCAGATTAGTATCAGAAATGCAGTGCAACAGCTGAGAAATAAAACCTATTAAGAAATAACAGTGCAGTAAAAGAAAACACAAAACACACAAAGTTCAGGAGAAATAGTAAACCTGCAGGAAGATCCAGCAAAAGAAAGGGAGGTGTGGAGATAGGCCTGAAAATTAGGAAGACAAAAATGAATAAAGAACTAAAAACAGATGGAGCAAGAGGAAGCAGAAATGTTTAGAGCCCAGATAAGCCAGTGACCCATGGGAGTTCTACATGCAGATTACAACACTGACTGACCTGGGTCATCTTCTCTCTGTTGGCCTTGGGGTTCAGGGGAGCCTCAGTGAGCAGGACGGGGTGCTCCTCGGGGGCAACACGCAGCTCATTGTAGAAGGTGTGATGCCAGATCTTCTCCATGTCATCCCAGTTGGTGACAATGCCGTGCTCGATGGGGTACTTCAGGGTCAGGATACCTCTCTTGCTCTGAGCCTCATCACCAACATAGCTGTCCTTCTGTCCCATGCCAACCATGACACCCTATAGGAGACAGACAAGAAAGTTATTAGGGTCAGCCTCAACTAGGCAACATAACATGCAATTCTAATGGATAAATGTTTAACAAGGCTGTAGAGAATTTAGTGCAAGACCTAAGACTGTGCTGGTATGAACATTTTTGAATACACTCCTGTCCAAGCATCTTGCAGGTAGCAAGTTCATGCATTTAAGTGTATGCAGTGGATCAGAACACAAACCTGATGTCTTGGGCGTCCAACGATGGATGGGAAGACAGCTCGGGGAGCATCATCTCCAGCGAAACCGGCTTTGCACATACCGGAACCGTTGTCAACAACCAGTGCGGCAATTTCATCTTCCATGGTGACTGAAATTTAAAAGAATAGTATTATAGGTCAAGAAGTCAGGCGATTGAGGACTAGGCTTAGTAAAATGTAATACAGCTTTTAAAAGTAAAATTATAGTTAAGGTTATTTGCATCTGGAGCATGGGCCCTGCCCATATGAACGCATGAGAAAGAGAGGCCAGTGTAACCAGAAGAGGCCCACTTCCGCTCCAACTTCCTGATTTTGCTATCCCTTGCACATCCGCCTTTGAGCCACTAGGCGGGGCACTTGCGCTTAATTCAAATATGGGCGAGATTCGAGACAAAGGAAGTCCCGCTTTATTTTTTTTTTGTATTCCCATAAAAGGCAATGGTTTGAGCGGCTTTGCGACTGTAGGTGGCGTGGCAGTTAACCAAAACTAGCTAGAAGTAATACTGAGCGAAAAGGGAACCGATTCCAACACAAGCCGTAACCGGGCCACTCCCTAAACCCCTTGCACTACCACTTAAACCCCCCCCCCCCCCAATTTCTAATCAACTTTGTGCTACAGTCTAGGAGAATCGTCACGAGTCAGACTCCCCGGTATACCCCCCCCCGCCATTAAAAAAAAAAAAGCCTTCAAAAAAGCAGGTCCACATAGCTTTAAAATTCCTGGCCAACTAAAGTTACCGATTTATGTACAACACACACTTCCAGCTTCGTATTGGTTACAAATCATTAAAAGCCAAACTTTTTTTTAAACTTGGTTAGTACCGAGTCATTGTGCAACGCATGTGGCAGTCTTACACTGCATGCATTTTTTTTTTAAGCTTGAGAAATGAGGGCGTCTGGATTAAATTTGACGAATCGATTTGCTTCGTGTGCTTATTTTATTTTAGCAGACGCCTCAGCTACAGTGTCACTTACAATTACGTCTCACCCGAAAGACGGACCACAAGAAGGTATTGAGACCAATTGTAACTACTTCCCCACCAAACGGCTCTTGCACTGGGAACCACGCCTTTAACGGCACAATGCAGCAATTTGATTTTATCGAGAGAATAAAAAAGACAGGCGCCGGCCATTTTAGTGGAAACCTCCAACTAAATAAAATGGGAAACAGGTATCCGCCAGCTATTTAAAATTTTGCGATTTAAAAAGCTAAATCATACAAAAACATCCCTCACACAGCGCACTGCATCGTCTTCTTATATAAACCAATGTACTTTGTTTTATGTCATCATATCTTTTAAACATGCAGAGAACGTAAAAACCCGGTTGGGGCTACCGGAAGAAACTAGGTCACACCCAACTACCACATCTACAGTACAAAGCCAGACACCGCGCAGATTTAAACCATTTTTTTTTTTAAATGCCATCTAAAAAGTCGAATTATAACACGTTTAAAACAATGCTATTCTGTAGAACATAATTAACACCCCTAAAACGGCCTACTTACACCACTATCAGATAGCAGTAAGTTACCCTCCCAAAATGATAACGTAATATTTAACAAATTATTTTTAAGAGTTAAAATGTTAAATTACTTCCCTTTTTTTTTCGTCTTAATTTTTGGTGAACACATACAAAAGAAAACAGCCCCCCCAACAAACACGTTTGAAAAGCAACGACTAAAACACAGCTTACATTCAAAATTATCGAAAACCTATATCCTTTTCGTTTAGAAACAATTAAAGAGCTTTTTTTTTTGGTCAATACATTTACAATACTGCATAATTTCTAGGACCGTTCTTAAAACAAGAGTGGGTTATTGTGTTTTGTTTTTTCTTACCTTAGTTTGGGTGGTGACTTTCTACCGCTTATGAGAAAAAATGTTCAGCGTGACGATTTTTTTCCCGCACTAGTTGCGCGTGATGGAGGAGCTCAAAGTGAGGTTCTGCAGGCTGTGTGCACGCTTTTATACTCTACCGTCTACCCTGCTCGAGCCATAAAAGGTAAACTTTCGGAACGGGGCGATCTGATTGGATGTACGTCACACACTCAGTATGTTGCTGCACTGTTCGTTGCAACTTGCTTCCCGTCTCTGTAAAGTGAGAGAGGGGGGTAGTTGGACTCAATAGAATTCAATAAAATTGTACACAACTATTTGCAATAACTACGGTATGATTTTTGGAAACGTGATTTTATAGTTGATATATATTGCTTGTGCGTTGATTGTTATTTGCATATAGCAAACCAATTTGTAATATGATATATTTTAAAATTTTGAGGCGGCCATTCGTTTTGGAAGGTTATTTCCATATATTAACGACACACATATATATATATATATATATATATATATATATATATATATATATATATATATATATATATATATATATATTAAACAATAATATTTGACTTTCGAATGCTTCGTCACATCCCGTAAGTTTTTTATACTTTAATAAATTAAAGCTCTACAGTTAGGAAAATGGTTTTGCAATTATTAGAATAACGGTAACGTGTACTTCTTGAACTGATGTGTCTATATAACTCTGTAACTCAGCAAAACTACAAACCGTGTATCCATCGCTAAAAAAAAGAAACTTTCATTCAATATATACTTTGAAGTGTAAACAGAGAGCTAATGATGAATAATTACTTATATATGACTTCATGCTGACACGTTTGTTAGAAAGCTACCATAACAAATAAAATATATTTCAAATAAATTAAAGCAAAGTATTTTCAATTGATGTTAGCATTAAGTGTGCACTGTTTTGTAAAAATGCTGAAAACCCCCACCCTTGCTAAGTTGCAGAGGCCCTGTGACACTGAGCTATGCCTGGAGCCCTATCCCTTAAAAGAAACAGAAAAAGAGAGAATTAGAAGGCTGCTTCTTTCCCATTTACAGTTGTATAATATTACACGGCCCGTATTAGTTGTATCACCATAGTTTAATGCAGGGTCAGGGTGTATGTGGTGTAACAGGCCTACTTCCTTTTCTTGCAGTTTAAAAGCTGCCAGCAGACCACAGTCTAAATCTCTGTGTGCTAAGGGAGTGGGGTTCATTAAAACAGGGTGCATTGGTCAGGGACTGGAGGCTACTGTAGAATTGTCGGTAACTGTTTTATTTATTTATAAACAAATGCAGTTACAATGGGTCTGGCCACATAATATAAGTGTAACAGGGCCAGGCCCATCTGCCAGGGCTTGGGGATGGGCCCACGTTGTCAACGCAGGCGTGGCCTTACTTGGCTTCAGCCACTTCTAATAGTATAACCTCTGTCAGCTCTTGGGAGTGCACCCGAAACAAAAGGGGCTGCAGCCAGCCAGTCAGCCCTTGGCAAACTGTATCTAGAGAGGATGCGGCCGGTCCCTGGCCGGGGGCAGTATAACTTTAGAGATCCTATGTATGATCCATTCTGGCTGGCAATCAGTTATATAAATGATGGCACCACTATCCGTATATTTCAGGAAGTACTAAGTAACAGAACTAATAGGAGCTGTGCAATGTTAGCAGTTTAAACATAATTGTCATTCTCTTTATCTGTATTTGTTATGTGGTACTTTATTAGAGCCGCTATAGAAATATCTCTGCCAAAGTAATATTTAATCCCATACTCTGTGTGCTGAGTTGTATTTGGTAACTACTGTACAGAACATTTCCGTGGTCCACAGATATGAAGTAAAAAGATTTGATCATTGCTGCTGACAGTACAGTCTCCTTTTTGGTCGTGCACAGGAGTCTATAAAAAATGCCCTTGTTTTCCATCACCTGTTAAGGTGTGTGTGTGATGGGGTGTAAAGTAGATCATTAAAAGAATTCTGTCATTGAGAAGAACCTGCTTTATCAGTTCTGATTCTAAAGGTACTTGTTATGGCAGGTCATTAAAATAAATATCAGCAAGGTGCAGCTGTACATGTTTCTGTTTCAATGTCATAGTGTAATTATGCAGCAAAACTGAAAGGGTTAATCAGTATCTGTGCTCATTCAGAAAGAAAATAAACCAGTGCTTACATGAAGGACGCTATAGAATTGTAAGATTGTATTGCAAGAACGGCCAAAGGTAAAGATATAAAACAAGAATTAACGATATAACCACTAACCCGAACAGACAACACTCTCAGTTAGATTGGCCTGGCCTTTGCATACAAAATATCAAAGATATTCAAAGTGAACTAGACCTACTGCATACATTAACCCCAGTGATAGTAAGGGACTCAGCCGGGCTCATTTGATCCTGCACATCAGTTTCTTTTTCAAATCAGTGCACAGTGACTCACAATTATTCCTGGTAGACCTATGAAGTAAGTATACCAGGCAGCATCAGTGAGACAGCAGCATTTTAACTTTACTTGAAATATATATATATATATATATATATATATATATATATATATATATATATATATATATATATATATATATATATATGGTGTCTGTATTTATGCAGTATATAAATATACTGTACGTAAAGGATGCACTCAGCTTAAGGCAAGGTATGTGTTTAATGCATCATGCCAGGCTGTTATGGCAGTCATTCAAAGTACCTGGTGTTTGTGCACTGTGTAAATGTACTACAAAACATGAAGAACCCCTGCTCAGCACACACACACCGCCTCCCCTGTTTGTAAGACACACTCATTTTCTCTTCTGCCTTGTTTGGTTGGCAAAATATTGTTTTCTGTCTCTGTTTGTCTGACTGCCAAATACTACGCATTCGATTTGTACTAAATAAAGCCCAGCCCAGGAGACCAGGAGGTGTTCCTAGAACCGCTTCAGAGGATTTCAGACTCTCCAGCTGCGCACGAGTGCCAAGCGGAAACAATATCACAGAGTTGAAGCCCATCACGAGAAACCTTTGAAGGGGTTAGATCCAACTTTCCATTACAACACCCTCCTGTCACCTTTCCAGTGGAGAAAATATTCTCTATTCCTTTTGGTTGCTACCAGACAGCGATAGCTCCAGTAGGATTTTTAGCTTGATTGTTTTGATTCTACAGTCTGTAGTGGTACAGAACCAGTATTTGTTTTATGGCATTGAATCACATAAACATGTCTTATTTATTAGGTTAATCCTGATGTATATTTGCATTCATACTGCATGCTTGTTTATGCATGTGTTGTGTAAAAACAAGCTGTCATAGCTTTCAAGTAGTAGATGCATGTTAATTTAGTTTTGTCAAGGTTGGCCATGTCCTCTTACATGCAACACAGGTGTGTGAGATCAAATATCCTAGCACCATTTCCACACAAAATGATGTTGTCTCCATTTCTTATATGCAAAAAGTGATGCATTTTGCAAAACAGAATGGAATTCCAGATTGTAAAAGCATGTCGTGTGTTGTATACTGTGTGCATGATGTATCACAGCTGTGGTTTTTAAGATTTTTTGTGACGTGATGTCACTTTATGCCTCTTAATGAGCAAATTTAAGAGACTCGAATTATGAGAATGTAAAATCCCATCAGCACTTCTGTGAACGAGAAACCGCTGAGAAGCAAAGACCTAATATGTAAATTGACAATTGCAAGGTAATGCTTGTAACCTTTCACATCAGTACAGTACAGGACACACTCACCCTCCCACAGAACCCTGAAGCACCCTCCAACAGAACCTGTAGAAGCCCTATATTAATGAGTTTGGTCTTGTCTACTTTTAACTCACAACTCTGTATTTGAAGGCTGGTAATTCATATATAGGGCACTGTAGAAAATAACTGGTGGTGTTACCATCAGTATACAATACCCTCATGTGCCCTATACTCTATACAACAACGTGGTTCCTCATGTGCCTCGGAATGGGATTTAGTAATTTATTCAAATCCTGTTAACAGACACAAATGGGAGATTACTTCTGCTGCTGGGTATTTATATAGATTAGGAGTTTGGGATTCCCTTGACCCTAACCTATTTTCACCTACATCTTGTTATTGCCTTAAGATTCCAAGCCAGCCCAGGACAAAGAAAAAAAACAGCTCAGCAGGAGTACAGATTCATTCATTTCCACAGAACTGTTTTATTTATTTTTTTCCCCACCATCTATCAGGCGCTACTAACTTTCAACTTCCTTATTTCTTTTTAGTGTCTTTGGTGATTTCCACTTCGTTTGAAAAGAACTTTCCCAAGCAGGTCTGTGTTTAGCATACAGTAAGAGAACAGGGATTTTGTTTACCCGCTGCTGTGCCAGCTTTGATGGTTGAATATTTGGGTAATTCCACTGGAGAAATAGTCCGCTGCATGTTTAACAATAAAACCAAATGCATTCCAGTATTTGTCAAGAAGTACCTGAAAATTATGTCTGTCTGGAAATTACAGGTGTAATAGCACAAGTACAACCAGGATTGCTATTTCATGCAATGAAATGTCATTCCCCTATACCTTCCACTTGGTATTGCTGTATTTAACATTGCATTTTACACATATTCAATAAAGTACAAAGTAATACATTTTGAAGTGCTTGACTACAGAGCTTGCTTATTTTATTATCACAAAGGTCTTTAATTTATTTTTAGGTTCCTCATTCAAAATGTGGAGCATTGTCATGTCTGTCTGTCTGGTAAGTACTAAATGTGATCTATACTTTTATCATACACGCCTACCCTCATGTGCTCTTGGACAAAATCCGATACACGTTTCTAAACATATTTTGAATGTGTGAATGTGGTCTGGTTCGCTGGTTATCCTTGTGTGTTTCTGCAGCATGTGAATAACTTATGTAATCATCTGGTGTAATGATGACAGACAGCGTCAGTGCATCTTTACAGGAAAGCATTTCAACCTTGTCAGATCATTTAATTCTCACACAGAAATAGAATCCGCATTTACTGTGACAGTGCATGACAGTGGCAATTAAATACAAGTGTACGCTTTTAACTTTGAACCCAACAATAACACTCTGGTATCCATCAGTGCCTGAGTGTTTTGCAATACTGTGGGCGTTGGCCGAAACGATTGGGAAGCAAGAACCGCAACTTGTTTTCACAATTCACTTTTCATTTTCCGCAGAGATCTTGCCTTCATCTATCTAAGCTAACCTGTTGCATTGCCAGTGTGAACATTGCATTTGTTGCATGGAATACTTTTGAAACATATTGTAATGAAGTGAGTGGCTTTGAAGGAAATCTCCCAGTGCATAGGAAAATTACTTGGAGGGATTGTAACTCCTAGAGCACTTTTCAAAAGTGCATTTCTAGGCTGCTTTAGACACCTGGCTTTGTAAAGTACAGACTTTAGCCATATATTGTTTCACTGGAGGAAACTGCATTGACTACTGCTGGTCACTACCCCTGGGAGATGTTGTCTAGGCATGCCAAGAATCCTCTTCTCTCAGAAACATATTGTTTTTTTTAGCAGAAGTATTGCACTACAGTTTCAACTTTATCCAAAATGTATGTTTCTTGTTTGTTGTTTCAAAGGCATCCTCCTAAAAGAAAACACATTCACAATACACAATTAATACTACTGCTAGTAATACTACTACTAATACTACTATGACTAATAATAGGGATCTCTCAGTCTGGTTGAGGGTGTTGCCTATAGTGCATACATGTAGGAGTGCTGTTTGAAGGCGAAACATAGTTACCATGTTTCGTGAGAAAGCTGCTGTGAGTCACATTTGTTATCACTTAGCCGCAAGAAAAATCATTTACTCAGGTGGTGTAACTAAGGTCTGTCAGCATTGGTTTTCAGCCTCGCACACCTCAGACCACCCTTACAGTACACCATCTATATCTTATTGATAAGCAGTACCCTGAGCCAGACTGATGAGACACACATAGAGGTATGCAAAGATGAACTGTGGTACTCTGGGCAGCAGCTCCTTTAAGTAAAACTGAGGGAACACAAAGCCTCTCTGTGGCTGGAACTTGGTTTTCGGAGACTAGGTTTCAGGCCACTGCATGGCACACCAGGGGAAACTTGGGGTTTGGTACAGCAAAGTTGACTCAAACTAGGTCTCCCGGTCTTCTGGAACCAGGTTTCAAGCCACTCTTCCTAAAAAGTGGCTTTGTGTTCCCTCTTGAAGAAGTTCTCATTTGAAAAAAGGTGTTAAACGTTTGGGGTATGCAGCTGTTTTAACGTCCTCTTCTAGTAGATAGGGTATCATGTTATTATTATTATTATTTGTTTATTTAGCAGACACCTTTATCCAAGGCAACTTACAGAGACTAGGGTGTGTGAGCTATGCATCAGCTGCAGAGTCATTTACAACTACGTCTCATCCGAAAGACGGAGCACAAGGAGGTTAAGTGACTTGCTCAGGGTCACACAATGAGTCAGTGTCTGAGGTGGGATTTGAACCGGGGACCTCCTGGTTACAAGCCAGTTTCTTTAACCACTGGACCACACAGCCTCCTGTGTTGACCTCAGTGCCCCTGCTGTGACAGATGGGGTTGAACTAGTCAGTGACCCCCCAGTGAGCGGGTTCCCCTCTCTCATCAGGCCTGGAAACACACTGCATCAGGCTGCAGTGTCAGATTGCAGGCTCTGATTTTCCTTTTCAAAACCTGCGGCTTTGAGAAGCCTTAATGTGAAATAAATAAGTGAAGCTTTTATCTCTAAATGTGTTCCGTGAACATCTCGTTGAATATTGATTGCACAGACAGTATTTGCCACTTACGAAAGAGGACATGGTATTGAGCTAGATAGAACTGCTTTCTCTCCTGGGGAGAGGGGAAAAAAAAGGTTAAGAGATAGAGGGATGGAAATTAGACTCCCATTGCATAGCAGTTTGATTCATTCCTGGTTTTACTACGAGTTTAATAAGA
The DNA here is from genome assembly GCA_030684275.1 of Acipenser oxyrinchus oxyrinchus. Taxonomy (NCBI): domain Eukaryota; kingdom Metazoa; phylum Chordata; class Actinopteri; order Acipenseriformes; family Acipenseridae; genus Acipenser; species Acipenser oxyrinchus. The sequence continues at coordinate 32,361,336 of CM060262.1, read as the reverse complement.
CAAACCTGAGCTTGTTACCCATACATTGTGGCTTGTATTAAAACCTGAAATGGGTGAAACTGCTATGCAACAGGAGTCTTATTTCCATCCCTGCATATACAACAAAAGACCACTCCGAAAACCCCAAAGATGTTCATGAAAAAGACAGGAAGTGGACTTAGAATTTTTTTTAGTAATTCTTTTAACTGGTAATGAACTGGTAATATCTGGTAAAGTGGTCTGTCCCAACATATAGTATTTTGAGCTTTGCAGTAGCCGATGAATTTGATTACACCTTTATATGGTTGAAAAACTATTTGCGTTTTAGGGAGTTTTTAAATTGCAGGAAAGGGGCCAAGGGTTGGTCTTGAGCCAACTTAGGGTTTGGGTGCTAATCTGTCTGTGTCTGGCGGCGGGCTTGCAGAAACATACCAAATATTTGTGAATCTGTCTCGCAGTTTTAAAACCATTCAGAGCAGATTTCAGTGTCAGTCTGATCAGTAGTTAGACGCAGAAGGGGCTGGTGTGGGATTATGCCGCTGTTGGTTCAAGAGATTCTTTCACAGGGCAATTGCACTTCCCTTTTCCAAGCACAGAAACTACTGCAGAGAACTTTATTTACTGGTAAAGATTATTTTGGTTCACCTTTTTTTTATAGAATATCTACTTTTACATTTGATCACTTAAGATTTCTTACTGGAGCTTTCTACTTGCATTTATTTCTGGTAGGAGGACTTCCATTACCAGACCCCCACCCAAATCCCTTATCTTGAACTCTTTGTGAAATGGAAAAACTGATTGAGGTGCACCCAAATGCACCAGCAATCTGTGTAGCAGAACAGAGGGTCAGCCAGACAGCACCTACATAGCAACCAAAAAAAATCAATGGGGCCACTTCTCTTCCTAGCACATTATTTGTATTCTCAGCTCTTAGAGAAAGTCACTGCTCTTTATGAATTGAGAGAACATGCAGTCATTGACTAATATTCACTTTTCTAGCTGCACATGTGTCATTGGTTATGAGTCAACTGGAGGAGAAGATTGATCCGAGGATTCCGGGGAGAGGGTACCCCGAGCTTTCAGCTGGGCCCCTGGTAGAGGGAGGGAGTCACAGTAAATCTATCCACCAGCTGGCTCCTTAGCACACAGATTGGATTAGCGAGCAATTTACTGCTTCCAAATGGATTCCTGCCTTCCTCCCAACTCCCATCCCCAACCCCCACCTCCTTGCAATCAGAAAATGAGGCATCCCCCTTGACCCAATTCCCCACCCACTTCATTTTTATACAAAATCTTAAAATGACAAGTGGCTGGGTTACTTCCAAATTATTATCCAGGCCTTGCACTATCTGGAGTAGAAAACCAGACACATCTTTCTTTTAAAATTATTATTCAGAATTTGTCACCAGAGCTGAGAAATAAATGTATCAGTAATTATTTCTGAAGTCTACAGACCCTCCTTGTCCAGTGATTGTCTGTTTGTGTTTTGTAAGGTTTTACTGCTTTAATTATATGTATGCTGTTGCTGCTGCCAAGAGGAATTACTTGTCAATGCTAAATGGTATCTTAATGCATGTTTCCTAATAAATAGATTAATACATACTTTTATAAACAAAGCATAAGTCTCTATTGAAGCCACAATACCAACACCACATGAAAAAATACTGCACTTCCTGGAATTACTATATCAAATACTAGATTATTTCTTTTTTTTGATAAGGGATGCTATTAATGTTAACATTTTGTTGCATATTCAATAGTCTGTGTGTACATTGTGCAATAATGGACGCACCAGTACACCATTGCGGACGTGGTATATAGGGTTTAAGATGATATTACTCAGATTCAGGTATTTACTGATGCTCTTGTGTTTTATTGCAATGGAATGGAATTTGTATATGTCTGTCCTTTGACCTGGTCATAAAATATTCAGTGACAAACTTGGGATACTAAAATAGAAAAGTGGCAGGGTGATGTTTTCCAGGATTGGTTCTATAGCATTACCATATACAGAGATACCACAGCTGTTTCCTGGATCTGTGATTGCACAGCCTAGTCACATGTCGCTGTATACCTTTGCCCTCAAATTGAGGAAAGGTTTCCACATACTGCACTAGCTCACCTCAACCTCACGTGGAACAAGATATCAACCATCCCGTTCTGATTCCTGGTATTCAGCGCAACACTTATAAAACTTTACTGCCTGTTCTATCATTAACTGCGTTTTAGTGTGTTTTTATAGTCACTGTTTTTTTGCCCTGCTTGCCTGTTTTTGCTATGCTAATACACTTTCCTATGCTTTTAACACAGAATACTGTGCTAAACGTTCATGATGGGAAATAATGACAATCATTAGGCAAAATGCTGTAACCGATGACATCAAATGTTGTACTTTGCATGAGTTATTATTTTAATACAGGTCCATATTCACCATTATTTTTTTGATATTCATGAGTGTTCTACACTGTTGATAAAGAAAGGTCAAAAAGAACAATGGGCTTCATGAATATCAAACTCAGAAATGGCAAACATTATTCAAATAACTTCATTAAGTTAAAGCACTGTTAACCGAGGCCCAGTGCCTCAGTCGATGTTGCTAGGCAGGTTTTCCCATGATACAAGCAATCCCATTAACCCTTGAGAGTATTGCATCATAGTATACAATATAAATAGACTGGTGTGGTGTTTTTTAGCTTGTTTAGGAGAGCCCAGTAACTTTCTGAAGGCTGATTCGCTGTAAATGATCCCTGATCCCCTGGCAGTGAGATCTGCTTGTCTTGCCACAGAAATATGGCATGGTGTAATGGATTCAATTCATGCTGAATGCGCGGTGGTGGTGAGCAATATCCATTTAAACCAATTTATAGAGGCACCACAGCACTTTTTAAAGTGATGGGACCTTACATTAGCACACACTCAATAGTAAGAAAGGGAGTGGATAATAGCCCATTGATATTTTGTCTCTTTATTAAGTAAACCACACAAACACCAGTTTTTGTGTGGCAGGGCCCTTTGGAAAAGAAAAGTCCTACAAATAGGCTTTGACACTAATAAGGTTAAATTCTACCTAATTATTTAATCTCGGAGGCTGTGGGGTGGCATTAGGATATGAAATAGTTGTTTACCATGTGGCAGGCTGGCAAATAACAATCTTTGTTTTTACCGAAAACACATTTCTCTAGGGTAATACTGTATGCGACTCTCAGAATTAGTAGAGCATTACTCCAGGTATGTGGGCTAGGTTAGTGCTGGCAAGTAATGCTTCCAGCTTTTATATATTACTTTCATGCACCCAGCCATTTCCCAACCCTTTAGGAAGCACTTAAAAAGGAGGCAGCACAATGACTGCTGTATGCAAATGTGTTTTGTGCTAATTTGTATTTCAGTCCCAGATGATATTGTATTACACCCCTTGTGAAAGTACCTTGGAAACAGGCAGATCTGCTCCGGGTTACCAGGTGCAAGCTTGAATACATGTATAAATCAAAGTATTCAGTCACTGAATAGTCTGCGGGAAATGTTATGGGGTAGTTTTAGGGAACCTCAACAGCAGAGTTATGAGCACCAGGATACCTTCTTTGTCTGCATGTGGATCTGATATCATTGATCATGGGTGTCAGGCTACTAGTGTGTCTGCACGCTTTTAAACGTCCCTCTTTCACACACACACACACACTTCCCTTTTCAGGCACCAGTCTTGAGCAGAATGTCTAGGTTCTCTAGATTGCAAAAGATGGTGTTGGCTCACTTAGTGCACTATTTGTTTATTTTTTTCAACACGAAGCACTGAAAACAGGATATAAAGAGGTCCCAAGCTGTGTTTTCATTTAACTGTTGTTCCTCATTTCAGAGTGGTGGTGACCCTACCCCGATCCTCCTTTGTCATGACTTTACATATTGCAAACACTGTTTCCTCTTAGCATATACGCTGGCTGTTAAATGCACATTTGATACACTTGCAATGGTATTTAATGTGGATTGGCAGGTCCCCACTTTGCCTGTTAGTTTTTGCACCAGTTTACACACCAGTGCATGTGTCAGGGGCACTGCCTGGTAGTGAGGATATGTCACTCCTATCAGTTCATCTGTTGTTTTCAACACTCCAAGAGTCCTAGAGTTTATACGTTATCCAGTTTCAAGCTGAATGCTGCTGCCAAAGACTGAATGGGGTGTATGCCACTTTACAGGATCTCACTAATAAGAGGGCCTCTTATAAAAGATTAGTGCGGTCAGTGATGCTGAGCATATTGAAAGTGAAGGCATGGTAAAGCACAAGTGATGGTACCCCATCAAATGACCTGTTAGAGAAATCAGAGAAACTCTCCTTTATAGTAGCATGGGTGCTATTTAGTGTATGTCATTTATGCATTGGTTTCCTTTGCATGATGTCTTTTCAATACGGTCATCTGTAAATACTGTTATATGAATGAATACAGACATAATCATTCTGGCATCAAATACATTTCAAGCGGCATTTTCAAAAGCATGTTTGACCACGGTGATGCATAGGAGTAACAGCATAGGAGAAGCATGGGAAGCTGCATAGTTAGCATGCAAATGTACCATCCATGATCAATTGCTGATCAGAAGTAAAACAAACAGATTATTCAAACCCAGTCTTTCGCCTTCATTGTGCAGAATTTGATTTGGTCTTGCTTTCCGTAATCTCCTTTACAGTCACTATGCCAACCTAGCATGTTGGTGCTGTTATCAGAACAGCAATGCAATTGTCATATTCTTAGAAATTTTTGATAGAAGCATGAGCATGACCATGAGCAAAATGGTAATGCTAGAATTACTAGAGCAACTATAAGAGGTGATTGCATAGTTCTAAGACGACGTGCTAAGTTTGCACAGATAGTTCTCTCAATTAAGGGTACCATGTTTTAGAATTTACTACCAGATGATATAAAAGGTTCTTAACTGTAACAGTTATTACAACTAAATTAAACATTTGGTTAAAACAAAGCCAAGTCTGTGATCATGAAATGTAGCTATGTTTTTATTTTTAATACAATGGTAATGTTTATAGCTTTGTAATATATTATGCATTGTAATGAAAATGATTAGTTTTAATATCTCTAAGATATTATAAGGGTGGGGTAGGTATTTATTAAGAGAATGCATTTTAGTTATTATTATTTGTTTATTTAGTAGACGCCTTTATCCAAGGAGACTTAAAGAGACTCGGGTGTGTGAACTATGCATCAGCTGCAGAGTCACTTACAATTACGTCTCACCCGAAAGACAGAGCACAAGTGACTTGCTCAGGGTCACACAATGAGTCAGCGGCTGAGGTGGGATTTGAACTGGGGACCTCCTGGTTACAAGCCCTTTTCTTTAACCACTGGACCACACAGCCTCCAATAGTTCTATTTATTATGCTGACAACAGTATTGGTATTTGGTAGCTGCTATATTTATAATTATAATACACTATATAAGATTGTGGTTTACATGAACTAATCTATTAATCTTGTTGTATTTATTGTAATGTGCTGTTTGTATGTGTTGATTGTATATTATTTTTTTGGTTTCTTTTGAGCCCAGGAACTTCCGATGTAAATGAGCTTATAGCTAAGTCTGGGTACAATGCATCTTGTGACTTGTCATGAACGTTAAAAATTGTACATTGTCCCTGTTAAATAAAACATTTGATGTGTAAGATTTGTAACATTGCATAACTCAGGTCATGTGATAAAAGGTGATAATCTATTCACTTCAGGAATGCAGGTTCCAGCTGTAATGGGGCATTTGGAGATGTATGTGTAAATCTTACCAGTAGTAATATTCCAGTGAATACATGAAATACTGCAAAGAACTTCAACATCTAAAAACACAAACACGTTGTTTCAGTAAGAATTCAGATATTATGCAGATGTCTTCAGTAAATGTTCAGCCTTTGCATTCTAACAACTTATAGAATCAACTTTTACTTTCAAACTCAGTCCATGAAATAGCTCAAATCACAAGTGCACATTCTTATTGCATAAAAACACCAAACGGCAGTTCATTCATCATTGACACATACATGAAAATTACTTTCAGAACCTGACACAAACAAATAACTTATAGTGGTAGCCAAATAAGGGCATATTCATCGTGTAACGTGCTCTCAACAGGAACTGTGTTTCTCTGAACCGACTTTCAGCCAAGAGGAAGTCACATATAGATATTTTTCGAGCTGGAGTAAAACCTGAAATATAAGAATCTATAAGCCCGCCGTGTTAACTGATGTTAACTGATGTGGTCATTTCAGTTTCCTGGTACTGATAACACCAAGAGCAAGCTCGGTACACCAGAGAGACATACAATTCCTGTTTACAACCCTGTCAATTGTTCAATGTTCACTTTTTAGCTTGGTGTCAAAGGTGGACTTTCTTGTAATGATGTTCTTTGCCTCACACTATATCAGGTTTTATAGGCCTGAATTGTAGCAGTGTTTCAGTGACATTACATGAAACATTATATCTAGATCCCCAAGCTCATTTAACTTGTGAATGGATAGCGGGTACACTTCCACTGGTTCATTTAGTGCGGCCTTGATTTTACCTTGTTTTTCTTTTGCTTCTTTTGTGTAACGGACACTGCCGTTACGGCTTCTATCCTGTCCCCTGCCGGTGAGGTAAGATGAGGTTAAAAGCTCTAAAAACCACGAATGCAGACGAGCCTGGCTCTTTTAGCATTAAGATGCCCGCTTGTGGTGTGTGGGGTCGCCAGTTTACACTCAGCCTTCACCCTGTTACATATGCATATAGTAGACCTCTGGAGCTGTAGCTGGAGACAGTGTCTTGGGGTCTGACCAGACTGCTAGCCCCACTCTGACTGTAATGTCCATCCTCAGGGTTTGTATCTCCTGATAAGACTTATGAACATTCCGGGTGTTCAAAACTGGATACTGTCTTTACAGTCAAACAGAAAGGATACCAGCTGATCTTCCCATATAAAAGTTTATCAGGCAAATATTTAGATTTCCACGCATTCCATATCGGTTATACTATGCATTTCCAATGCTTTCTCATAGTCTACCATGGTCTTTGCCATACTTTACTATACTTCCCTGTTTTTAAATTGAACGGATTATTCAAGCAATGTTATTTATTGTATGTAAAAGATATTAAATGAAGGACAGAAGCTTGTGCAAGCCTTGTAAAATCAATGGAATCTTGTCAGCGAGATGTATTAAAGAATTTTTTTTTTTTTTTTCAGCTATAAATATATGGAAATAGATTCCCTTAAAGGTGCAGGAGGCCATACAATACAAGAGAAATCCTATTGATTTTCAGAGCGCAAACAGGGCTTGTGCCTGGGGATGTTAAAGAACAGGGCATTCCTCAAAGCTGCAAACATGTTGATGCTTGCAAATGAAAAAGCACCAACAGAAAGGCCAGATGTTGTTTTCAATAGATAAAGGTACAGAAAGGTTTTTCTATTCAGCTGAACTGTTTTTGCCTTGATGCGTTTGACACTAGTTTGTTGCCTCGCCCCCAGATGTAACAGTAACCACCATAAAAGGCAATCTTTAAGTATGTCACATGGTAACTATGTCAAGAATGCAAGGCTTGTGTCACATGGGACTTTCACAAGAAAATCAGACTGAAACCACCAGGCAAAAATGAATGAGAAGGCTACTGACAACAAGTAGGGGAATTCATATTTCTGTACACCAAAGAATATTTTCACTTCTGTTTTGCAGAACAAGGAAATGCTCTCTCCCCAACTATTTCTTGTGTCTTTCTTGGGACATTTTTCTGGGCACAGAACATGGTTTGCTGGAATGTTTACATATAATATGTAAATATGGAAAAAATGATCTTCGATGTGCCGGTCAATTCCAGAAGAGGAAGCTGTGAGAGTTATTCAATCTTTCTGTAATTTTTTGAAAAAAACCCCAAAAAAACAAAACCTGTTTAATTCACATTTCTTGTTTTTTCTCTTCTAAGAAAAATGTGAAGCCCTGGTCTAATCAGACAAGATGATCAGAAAAATCATTTTTTAAAAAGACTTCTTTAATGTTATGCCAAAAGGAATGCCCTTGAATGTTTTACGATTACGGATGGGTCATTTGCTCCATAGTGTCAGCAGTAAAAATTCATATTCTGATATTTGCTCCATAGTGTCAGCAGTAAAAATTCATATTCTGATTTCTGCATTACTCCAGTTGTGGAAAACCACTCATAATAAAAAAGGGGTGAGAGTCTATCTGTCACATGCTAACAAGTAATGTTTTGAATCCATACAATCTTGATACACTCAGCCCCTACAGTATTCTATAGTACTGGCACAAAAAAAACGCTTTATAGTATACTATATTTAACTTGTTTGTATATTGAAGTTGACAACATTATGTGATGCAATGCATAACACATGTCTGCACTTCAGGTATGTGTGATGGGGGGATGGGTTTTATGCAGTTCAGATCAAATCTTTCAACTCAGGCCAAAGGGTCTCCTAAGATATCTGATCTTGGCAGGAGAGAGGTGGCAACAGGGTCTTTGTATCCCTGTGCTCTGTGTGTCATCACTGCTGCCAACTCCACACGCTCACACACACAGCAGATTCCTTAGCACGCCCTTCCAACTCCAACCATGCACACACACACACACACACACACACACACACACACACACACACACACACACACACACACACACACACACACGCTATCAATATCAGCCTCCCTGTACTGTTTAGACACAATCACTAGAAGGAACAAGGCCTATACAGTTGAGCCCCGCCTCATAATCAAAGAAGCTTTCTTTCCTCAAAGCCTCCATATATGGGAAAAACTAGCAGGTAGCAATCGCCAAACTTAGTCATCACAGCCAGAGCAGTCCACTCACAGTGCAGTCAGCAACTGCTTCCTCTCTTCTTTATGGGCGTGTTTTAGTACGCTTTGCAAGCACTGTGTCACCACAGAGCTATATCAGCTATTATTAACTCTTACTTTCTGCTTCTCATTTAATTGTATTTTTTTTCAATTTCCAGGGTAACCCCGCTGCTGGGCTCTGGCATCTCATGTTGACTGGGGTTCTGTTTAGTCTGCATTGTGTTTTTGGAGCTGGCTTGGTTGGAGGAATGAGCTCTTAGCTTTGAGCTTACCTTGGGAAGAGAAATTGCTATGCTTAGAGTGTGCCTTTTAAAGACCAAGGATAAACACTTTGCAAATGCTTTTTGTTTAGAAAAAAGGCACACACACACACACACACACACACACACACACACAGCAAATTCTGAAAGTTGAACATGAACATGAGTTTTATTTTTGGGGTCTGGTGGTCGAATTGTACAATTCATGATTCCACACCTCTAACTGAAATGCTTCTGTTTAATTTGCCAACCTCAGTTTGAGACCCTCTGTATTATTTATCTTGGAGGAAGTTTTAATGGTAGCATTTTCAACCATGAAAAGGACCCTTGCCTTTCCTCACTGCTGTACCAAGGCTTACAAAAACATACATTCTTGTAACCCATTAACTCTGTGGCCATCATTTGTCTTGTCTTTAAACGCAGAGGAAGGGAGAGGCTTCAGGTTGTGTGGTGTTGATGGTTGTGGTGTGCAAGAATTCACAGGAATCTTAATTGCACAGAGACATGTGCAGGGGACATCTCCACACACGCTGACACATGCTTATGTTATGCTTGTGACCTCTTGAGCGAGACCTCAGATATCTTCAGCAAATACCAGGCAGTGCAGCACTCTGTGCATTGGAAGGCAGCGTGCATTTCAAATGCATATTTAGGATATCTGCCAACGTTAAAATTACTCCCCAGTGATTTCTGTTTCACTGACGGACTTCCTCCTTTCTTGAGTATTTTGTTTGGGATTCAATGTGCACTTCTTGGATACAAGCAGGTTTCATGCAGGCTTACAGGCATCTATCTTGTCTGCATGAACAGTGCACAAACAGACGTGCTTATCGATCTCTCTCCAGCTCTATTATCATTGCATTAAGAATGTCCTTCTAATTGATTTCAACATGGCCTTAAAATCTGTTCTGCACAGAAAAGGGAACTTGCACAGTACTTAGTTCCTAATAGATATTTAGCAGCAAATCCCAATTTAAGAAGTGTCTTAAGGCAGAAGCAGGCTTGCTTAGATTAATATCCATATATAGCAGCATTTTGTGGAGAACAAATTCTTCTCTAATAATCACAATACTTGTTGGAGAGTAGTATATTTATATTTCATTAATTAAAGGTGAATCAGAATAAACTGTATATATTTTTATTGAAAAATGGAAATTGCATATATACATAATTTTATGTCCACATTTGTGGCCCCAGGACCTAAAAGAATATATGCATTTCCACACAGGAGGGGAAACTCTTTTAAAGATAAGCTTTTTTTGTTGTTGTTGCCGTTTTTATCATTTTTCCAGGTAACATTCCCCTGACCGCTTGTAACACAACACAGACCCCTCTCCTTACTTCCTGTGGGTCTTGTGTCAGACTTCCTTTCTTTCTGCTTAGCTGCCAGCCTCATCTTTCCAACTCTCATTTATTTTCTACACAGTCTGCATCACAAGGTCAGTGAGGGACCTTCAAGCGTATCCTGTTGATGCAGCTGTGTTTTCCTGAGGCACAGAGACACTTGAATCACAACTTGATGCTGGACTGCTACAGGAACATAAATCCTCAGGCTTGTGTCGCCACAGTAATTAACGCTATAGGCAGTGCAACTCTTTTCACATGACTCAGACCCATAACAGCGTTTTACTTTCAGCTGAGACAAGACTGGCTTGGTTTATTTTAAAGCATTAATTTGATAGAAGCAATCATCACACTTAATGTTGCAACCCAAAGATATTATGATATTATATTATTCAATTATTATTGTTTAGAATTTGTATCATACTCCTCTATTCTTTACCATGTATGGCAATGCTTTGCTTTGCTTTTGCAAGGACTGACTTTTACAAACGTCACAAGAAAAGTTTGATCTCAAACCGTCAGTAATATCTGATCGCTGCTTGAATCATACTTCCTGATGTGTTTTACGACTGGTTTGCTGTCTGTACATGTGGTTTTATTAGAGCTTGATTGTTCATTCAGTCTGTACATTCACCTACAAGTTTTTTTAAAGTATGTCTTATTTCCAGAATTCTAGGTGATGCAAAACTTTTAGCCATAGCAGTAGATGCAGGAGGTAGGTGGACTATACACAATATTCTGGCTCACTGAAACAAGGAAAAGCCTCATAGATGGATGCACCCCCCACATAAAAATGCAGACATAATGGAAAAAAAAGACTCCATACAAAATATACAGATTTGAGTAAAGAGACTGCTGCAATCTGTTTGCTAAAACCACCCCAGGTTAGAGGCGACAGCCCAGGTGAAACCCCAGGGACTATATCAGAATACATCTAAACAAATGGCATTCCTTCATTTGGTTAAGCACAATAACACAAAAGGTAGTTCAGCAGTGGGACTTTAACCACACCACTGAATTCAGGGCAGTATTTGCTGCAGGTAACTTTAGCACCTCCCCTCCGTGAAACAAATCTGAACTATTGACTAAATAAGGCAAGGTTAGCCCGTTTCATGTATTTGCAATCCAAAGAATGCCCCTGTGTCAGAACACGAGTGTTACGAGGAATGCTGAGCAGTCTGAGGAGGCCTGAGCTGAGCCCTGAAGGCATTGCTGACAGCAAGCCTGAGTTCCTGCACTGCGGACACACCCCTTTTACAGCCCCCATGAGCAAGCTGATAAATAAATGAATAACTTATTATCAGTCTAGCTGAAACGGGTGACTGGGACTCTCATACTGTAGCAGGATCGTGTGTTAGTAAGTGTTGCCAGGGAGAGACATACACATGCACACAATTATAGGCTGGTATAGACACAAACTCACAACATGGATGTCCTTGTTGTGTCAGAATGCATACTAAGCTCCCATCACTTTACAGACAGAAAGTTGTTTAAAAACCGATCATGCTTACCATTCACTTCAATACAAAAGCACTCTAAAAACAGACTGTCTTTAAACAACAGTGATAACCTACCTCATATAACAGAAAACAATGGATGCAATTGCCTGTAGCACGAAACAGTATTGCAGCACAAGAGGAAGTAAAGAAACAGTGAGCGCTTCTTTCAGAAGCTAGGAGTGTAGCTTGCTGCTGTCATGCTCTGGCTGCTGGTATTGCAGATCATGATGGCCTGATGTTTGATGCCGGATGCACAGAGGCTGGCTTGAGGGCTGGGTGTGTCTGAGAGAGGAGCCCTGTGCTTTGTGAACAAACCGTAGAGAGAACCCCCTCTTAATAAGCATGTGGACTGAATCACCATGTCAAAGGCTTAGTCCTCAGAAAGGCGGTTTAAAAAGGACTCAGCAGAACACTGGGACAGTTCTGTTGTATTTTTTAAAAAAAAGAAATTTAAAAAATGTGTGTTTCAAGGCGTTGGAAAGTCCTGTAGAGAATTCTTACATTCTCTTGTGCTCCCAAACTGACCAAGAGAAGTTCACAATTCTCTTTCTTTCTGTTTACAGTCTATACAAAAAAGAATCATCTGAATTTGTCATGTGTCCGCAAGCAATCATTGGAGTGCATTTATTATTATTATTATTATTAATAATAATAATAATAATGATAATTTATTTATTTATTTATTTATTTATTTATTAGCAGGCGCCCTTATCCAGGGCGACTTACAATTGTTACAAAATTTCAAAGCACAAAATATTACATTTCAGAATATCACATTACAGAATATAACATTACAGATAAGAGCAGTTGTAAAGTACAATAAAATCGGTAGCAAAAGATTATATATATATATATATATATATATATATATATATATATATATATATATATATATATATATATTGTAACCCGGCCGGCACTCATGGTCGTTCGTTTGCCCCTTTTAAGCAGACCCAGGACACAGGAAATGGAGTTTAAAGCGCGTTTGCGCTATTTTAATACATCCACAAAACACAAACAAAATCAACACCTAGCTCCTTGTTGGAGCACTGACTATACAGGCAGGTCCCTGACTAGTTTCATGGGACGGCTAAGCCGTTTACCTGCCCAAACAAACACCAAACCACACAGGTTTAACACAAAACAAAAAAAAGGTTTTCACACTACCTTTTCTTTGTACGCTCGACCACACTGTCAGGCGGGCTTCTAAACACACCAGCAGCCCTGAACAGACTGGCTGCTTCCTTTATATACCGTGCACCTGGCTCTAATTTACAATGATCACCAGGTGCAGGGGATAATTACTAATAAAACAATTAACAAAACAATAAAACAATTAAACAAAATGTGCATCCGCACATGTTTTCTGCAGGGAGGATATTAACCCCCTCCCTGCTGTGTTACAATATATATATATATATATATATATATATATATATAAACAAACATGTACACATTTTATGTGAGGTTGTTTATTTTCTTTCCAGAATGTAAATATATTTTTGCTGTCGCTGCAGTTAAGAAAGTAATTTGAAAAAAAATCATTTCATTTTAAATGTCTTTCACAACATTTAAGGAATGACACATTTACTCTTGTGCTGTTAAAAGCCATGTCAGTAGTTACATGCTTTATGCATTTGTATAAGTGTGGCAGGGGCAGATGGGCAGGGGGCTGGTAAGCCAGGCTAAGTGACTGTAACCTGTCTCCTGCATATTCCAAATGCAGCATGCTGTGGATTCCATTGAGAATTCTCATCTTGTGTGAATGGGAGCCACCTGGGCCAGCTGTTAATGAGCCCTGGGTTTCGACAGATGGTGTCTGACCCAGGCAGAGGGGCTAAGAGATGCACCATGCCTCAGGTCTCCAGCAGAGACAGAAACACTGAGACCATTGATTTCTTATTTCATTTAATCACATACATACATATTGGTTTCTATAACAAAATCGATTTCCTTCTGAGTCTGAAAAGCAGTTAATTTAAAAATCACTTAGAACAGCTTGAAAGCAAATTACTTTATACACTTTAAAGCTGAAAATACTCTGATGACAGTATATTGATCCGACCACAGCCTTGCTGTTGTGAATGACGTCACACGAGGAACAATATGAAGTGTCTGTTTAATACTCTGGACAAGGCCAGCTGGGAATCCTATAGATTTATCAGGACGCCTCCCATTTCAGCTAGTGACAAGCACCAGAACTGGTTTCCCATGCTTTTCCGTGTCTACCCGTGTGAAAATGGAAGAATGGTACAATTTGCCTCACACAGCTGTTTCCAGCTGTTGGCTGTGTGCGCCGAATGAGGCTGATGTATGTCGAATGCATTGTTCCAGGAATATATATCATTAGCATCTAAAATACCTGACTGATCACAAGACATCTGGATCTGCCTATTGAGTCACAGTGGCTGGGATCTGAGGCATTATCTGATCAGTATGCAAATGTCGGGTGCTGTCAAGCAGATGTCAGGAATGGGCATTTCAAAGCATTGAGTACTGTGATTGGAAGAAAAAAAAAAAAATCATTACATTTATTAAATTGGATTGGTATCTACACTCCAGCCACACATTGCAAATGCAATTGATCCAGTTCTGCAGTCTGCAATCTGTATGATGTTGCATTGAGACTAAGGACGCTATACTGTATAGAAGACAATATACATTTAAAAGGGCCTTATTGGACAACTTAAAACATATTGAGCTTGTAATATTTAAATGTAGACTTCTACATTATGTAAACAGAAATGTGTTTGGATGTGGGAGGCATTCTCCTTCATAGGTTAATTGTCATTTGGGGAAGTTTTGCCATTGATTGCTGTCCCTGGGACTCCCCTTAATCTGATTATGCATCTCAAGGGATTTTCCTGGTAAGCAACGGCTTAAGATAATAATAATGACACATTTCCCCTTCGTAAGGCATTATTAAAATAAGGTCATTGTTTTCCTAGGTGTTTTCCTATATCCTGTCCAAAAAAACAACAACAATAAAAACAATACCAGCATTGCATTGGACCTGCCTTGTGATTACACTGTCAGTGATTTGTTCCAGTTTTATTTAGTGTAATGATGTGTACAGTAACTTGCTAGGGACTGTGCTGCAGACTGAACTGCAGTCTCTAGTGGTTGAGTTTCAGAAGTCAATGCCACAGGGTGACCAGCAGGGGCCGCTTTTTTTCACATCCCTGAGGTATTTTAAATTGAAAGGAGTGTTTTTGTATGTAAAAATAAATCTAACAGTGCAAATTACATGTTGCGTGCAATTAGACAACTATGTGCATGGGCTTACACTGGGGTATGCGCTGTGTTCTGAGGGAAGATAAGTTACTGCTTTAGTTTCATATATAAGCCCATGTGTCTGGATCTGCATATAGGTCATAGCTGAAGATCAATATAAATGCAAGGCGTGTAACCCTCAATACTGAAGCACAGGCGCTTACTAGAGGAATATTTTACTGTCATCTGGGGCGCTGACATTTTTACTGCTGTATTGGTCTACCGAGGCTGTAAACTGTTGAAATCAACGCATTAATGAATAGATTTATTGTATTCCTGCCTAGAAATACTTCTTAAAGGCAATTCTGGCGCACCTTTAGTAATTATATATTCTATAATAAGTGTGTGGATTTATTTCGGTGACTCTGTATGTAATGTATCTAGAAGGAGAATGTAAATGCCTTGTAAGTAGCACTAGCCTGCCCCCCTGGGAGTTGCATCTCATGCAGAAGATTTATAACCCAAAGAGCCATGCCTGACTGTAAATCCCAATGGAAGATATCAGCAGTATTGATGGCATTGCAAATCGTCCATGTCGATGTAGTCTTGCCTAGTTTCACCCCTGTCTGAGAACAGCTAATGGGCTTAAATCCATTACATACCCATAAAAAAACATGACTGAACATCCTACTGTAAATGGGGTGTTTAAACTATGTGTCAGGTCAGAGCCCTGCGAGAATCAGACAGAGTCGTGCATGCTTCCAATGCATATGTATTTCTGCCCTTTAATATTCAGGTCACATTCAAACTGTCTGTAAAAAAAAAAAAAAAGAAAAAGAAAAATCCTCTGGGATACCTGTAATTCTCTTTTCTCCCCAGCAGGTGGCAATATAGAGCTCTGTGGAAATACATACCATTATTTTCTTACAGAGGAAACGGGTTTTATTGGCCTAAATATTTTCATATTTAAATACATCCGTCCATTAACTCTATATTAACCCTGAAGGTGCTTCCCCCTAGTCTGGGATAGCTTATTAACATCACTGAATATAATACACATGGAGAGTAACAATGTCGATGACGGAACAGGTTTACCTTTTAGAGAGACAGTATTAACATCTGCCTGAATGTGAAATGATTCAATTAAATGTTCCACAGGCTTGGTGTTTCCAGTATAACTGCAGCAGGATTGCAGGTAACATTAATAGCCTCCTGCTGCTGGATTTCTGACCTTTACACAGGCCGCACAGTGGTGTTCCTTTAGACTTGAATAAATTGTAGAGTAGGGGTCTTTCAAAACAGGCAGCACTAAAGAGGGATGCAAAGCGAAGTTAAATCACAAACAGCATTCTTTCCCAAAAGAAGCACATTTACTCAGGGTAGGTTATGCATGGACTCCAGCTATAGGGTCTTCTGTCTGCTGGAAAGATAGACTGTTTGCATTCAGTTTCTATTCAGGATGAAATTGCAGTGAACTGAAGAAGCACCTGCATGTAAATTTGGAGGAAACACACTTCAAATTGCTTTTAACTTGGCCAAACAAAGCACAATATATTTGCCCACCAGGAAGCACCATTCTCGCTAGAATCCGTTAAGGTAAAGAATAGTACCTTAAATGGAAGGTAATGTTTTAATGATGGTCCAGTGGTTAAAGAAAAGGGCTTGTAACCAGGAGGTCCCTGGTTCAAATACTACCTCAGCCACTGACTCATTGTGTGACCCTGAGCAAGTCACTTAACCTCCTTGTGCTCCATCTTTCGAGTGAGACGTAATTGTAAGTGACTCTGCAGCTAATGCATAGTTCACACACCGTAGTCTCTGTAAGTTGCCTTTGATAAAGGCACCTGCTAAATAAACAAATAATAATGATATAAACAGCTCTTCCTTCTTTTTTTAATTTATGTGAGAACCCCTTCTGCTGCTGTTGTGTAGGGACATACATACAGGAGCACTATCTGCACAAGCTTCCTGTCCCAGATGAATATTTCCGCCACATGTTGCCACTTCACAATACAAGCAACATTTTTTTATAAGATAACAAAACTACCACAAAAATGTTGTCTCTTTTTTTTTTTTTTAACAAAGCATTAAAAGGGGCTAGTTGCACTGTCCACTGCTTGTCAACTATTGCAGCTAACACACCAGCCTTAACCAACTTATAAATACATCTGTATAGAAACTCGAATAAAGAATATACTCCAGTGTATTTGGGTTGCAAAATATGTCAATAAAAATGTAGTTAATGGGAATGAAACGTATTGCAAGTACTCAAGAAGTATAGGGTATCTGTGCTGTCGCCTCTTGCTTGGTTTTATTTATATAAATGCAAATACATTGTCTTGTAGAAATAGTTGTGAAAATGCAGTTGTTGCAAAACTAACCAGAAACTATACCAACTAAAAAAATAAAGGTCAACAATAAAATAAGCATACTAAATTACCATTTAAAATACAGCAATTGTATTACTTTGCATTTCTTTTAAACATGGTTCAATGCCTCAGAGCCATAGGGGTTGTTAAGAATCCATTTCTACCAGTGGAGCAAGCTTCACACAGCAATGATCTTCTTGTTTAATTTACTCAAATCATGTCTAATGGTAGATTGGGGAGTCTACTCCACTCTAATTAATGCAGGTGGATGAAAGCACAATAATGAACATTAGCTCAACATGTCCATTAATTACAAGACCCTGCATTCATGGACATCAGTTTGCCTGTTTTCATATCTTGATCATCTGCTGATACGAGCAGACTAGGTCATGCAGTGCCTAGAACAAACAATCCAATAGAGTACGCAACAAGAAGTACTAAAATACGAGGAGGTTTGGATCAAAGAGGGTGATTTTGTTAAAATGGTCAGGTATGGGTGTTATGGCATCAGAATTTGATAAGACTGCTCAGGGATATGCAAGGAAGCTCAAATATGGTCCATCCTACTTGGTCTCCCGTTTCCTCCTGC
The DNA here is from genome assembly GCA_030684275.1 of Acipenser oxyrinchus oxyrinchus. Classification (NCBI taxonomy): domain Eukaryota; kingdom Metazoa; phylum Chordata; class Actinopteri; order Acipenseriformes; family Acipenseridae; genus Acipenser; species Acipenser oxyrinchus. The sequence continues at coordinate 32,343,254 of CM060262.1, read as the reverse complement.
TTAAACTGCACAGACGAAAATGAAATGCAAAAGATTATTAATGTTTTGAAGTGCTTCTGAGCCCTGCATGTAGCCTTTCATTGGCTGGAGTGCTCTATCCTTCCTGGGGAAATCAGGAACTATTACAAATATGGTCAAAAAGGAAACTCTTGGCCGATCGCCAGGGCTAGAATGGGGGTCTATTGTTTTCATAGGGACTCTGCAGAAACCACTCCAAAGATTAGTGCAAAGTGACGGAGGCACCCTAGCATTGAAACTCAGTAATTTAACTGGAGTGGCTTGCTCTACCAGCTTCCCCTGGGATATGAACTGGAGGCAGGGTAAGAGGCTTAGTGTTGGTTTGCTTTTAGGGTCACTTTACAAAAGCAAGCAGGAAGTGTGACATCCTGCATTTAACATTCAGAATTGAACAGGAATCTGACCACCAATATAAAGTAGTACTTACTTGTGTGCTGCAATTAGTAAAGCCACAAAACCAAAACACAAAAAGAAATATTTCTGAATAAAATACATCAGGTTTTAGTGCTAATCAGTAATCAGAAGACATCTATGTATGTATGTATGTATGTATGTATGTATTTGTTTATCATTAAATGGATACTTTAACATCTCTATCATATTAAATTTTCTTCTTCTTCTTCTTCTTCTTCTTCTTCTTCTTCTTCTTCTTCTTCTTCTTAGTAGTAGTAGTAGTAGTAGTAGTAGTAGTAGTAATATCAAAATGATTATTAATATTGTTATATAATCTATAAAAGGTCTTAGAGAATTGTTCATGTCTTATCTCACTGCAGATTGAGAGGAAGTGAGGCTTGTTGTGCAGTACTGGGCAGACCCCACATCTCTTCCTCCTTAGCTGTCTTTGTAATGAGGCCGGTATCCACTGGCAACCTTTGCTGCTCAGTGAAAGCTGCATTAACTTTGTAATGCTCAGCGCTGCAACACTTCAAGGACATGTTGAGCATCTTTACAAAGAAAGCCATGTGGCTGGCTGGTCAGGATTCCAAGAACAAAATGGAGGAGGCAGCGTCTCAGCTGCTGCTGCTGCTGCTGGCATCATTACCTTTAGTAAAACATCTGAATCCTCAGATTGCTGAAATGCACAATGAGTACAGAAGCTATATAATGAACATGCTTTTGCTTTTGATGCCTTTAAACCTTCACCTCACTTACAGGGGTGATTGTTATTCCCTCCCATAGGTAGCCTTTATCTTTAATATTTTGCCCCAAAGCAATTCTGCGAGGTGTTCACACAGAACTGCTTGTTTTTTTTTACCCCATATCTCAACACTACTGGTAACATGCATATAGTTTCCTGTTTAATGATATGGATTTAAGTGCACTTAACATTGTTGTTTTTGCAGATGCAGTTGATTATGGGAAGTCATCCATCACTAAACGTTACAAAAATCCTGAAACAAAAACAATTTCCCAGCTGAGGAACAGATTACAGAAATGTATTGGCAGGCTGTGGTCACTGTTAGTAGCAACAAGAGGCCAAAACAAACATTTACATGCATAAGCAATTTATAGGCACGCCATTGTCATGCTATTTTGGAGAGTAAAATCTATGCAATCGTTCTGGAACTGAGCAGAGCTGAGCTGTCTGGAGCCCGGGCCTCTCCAGTACCTCTCCTAGCTGGGCTGCTAGTGTGGGGAGCACAGGAAACGTCTCTGTTGCAGGGGGCTATTGTTTTCTCTGTGATTTTCTACGTGTTGCTTGTTCAATCTGCTCCTGTGCTGCAGCTGCCAGACTCTGGGTATTGCAGGGGAAACACAGCCTTTTCTCTGACAACAACCCCAGTATTTGTATTAGATGGCTAATTAATGTTTGAACACCTTCAAAACCTTCTTTTGTAAACACTCGATCATCAATTACAGTATAAGGTCAAGATTATAAGAAATGTCCTGCAGACAAACATGTCACAGTTTTTTTTTGTTTGTTATTTATTCTCAATTTTGTTCAGAGGGGAGGTTTAACATGTAGCAGGTGAATTCATGTTCACATCTGGGTATCTGAATACATAATACAGTAACAGTCAGTCATTGTGCTAGTGGGCCAAGCTCCATGAATTCTTTACAGTGTGGCGGTACTAATCTCGCTCCAGCATCAATGCATGAATATGCCCCTTAAGCAGTAAACAGATGCATCTCAGGGGTATTTTGGTATCAGCACTGTTTCCCTGTGCAATACAATGCTGTGTTATTCTCTGTGGAAACCAACAGTAACAAAAATGCTGTTCTTAGCAATAGGCAACCGATACTTCCAAATGATACATTTCCTCAGCACAACTCTAGCACTGCAGCTGCTTGATAATCCCTTCAGCAGTGTAAGTGACATGCATATTCTTGGGCTGGGCCGGCAAAAAGAAAGACTGTCATCTGCTTACAATTGAGACCTGTCAGCCCAGCACGAAACAACCAGACAAAACATGGATTACATTACATATTAAACGCTGCATGCCATAATATCACAGACAGAACAGCCTCAGAATTATCAGTATTTGTCACACGATCATCAATCAGCCAGTTTCCTACATCTGCTTTAAACTAACATCTTTAGACCTGAAATGGTCAATGAATGTATTTTTCACTATATGTACTATGTGCTATTTTTAAAAAAAAAATAAGTTATACACACTTGACTCTATTGAACATGGCCCTGTGCGACTATGCAGAAATACAGTTACTGCACTGTATTTTTTAATTAACCGCAGTGGGTTTCTCAGTGTGCTGCTAATTAATCATAACCGTCAGAACCGCTCATACTTATTTCAATTTCACCAGGCAGACTCCCATCTTAGGAGTCTTTCAGTGGGTTGACTGGGAAACCTGGGACTGGATTAAGCCTGCAGGGGATTCTTTTTTTCCTTTTAGTGAAACAGCATGAAGAATGTGCAGACATGATGATGCGTGGTTTTAAACCATAGGGCCACAGATGCTGCATACCACATCCAAACCATTTTTAATGCGTCTTCTGGCGAGCAGGCCTGATTTAAATGAAGAAAAAAAAAGAACAAAGAACTTTCCCCATTCCCAGGCCTGTCTACAATCAACTCCAGTTAAACTGTTTTATTGTTCAATCTGCAATGCAACTCAGTCTGGGCTTCTGGTCCACATCCCAGGCTTTGCATGCATGTGGCACAAGATGGAGTCGATATTATTCTTGTGCAGGTGTAACGGGAGGAAGGCTGGGCCACGCCGCATAGCAGTGTCTTTACCACTATGCAAAAGAGCCAGTCTGCTCTACAGGGAGGGTAATAGAGCTTTTAATCTCATCTCACCAACACAACCCGTTACCCTCCTTCTCCTTCAACCTCAGCCATCAGCTGCAAGCAATCTATGAGATCCAAGTCACAGCATCAATGTAAGAGGGTGGAGGCTGGGCTCGAACCAGCAACCCTGCACACCGCAGACGTGAGTCTTAACCGCTATGCAAAAGAGCCGGGCAACTCACCGACCGAGGGAGGAATCTGTAATGGCAGTGCATCACACAACACTGCCCATTACAGTAATGCACATGAAGATTGATGAGCCTCTCATTCATTTACTGCTTTTGTCTGGAGCCTCCTTGTATCCATGCATTGAAATGAGATCCAAGGAAAGCAGTGGGAAACCCTGCATCCAAAAAGTACAACAAAGACAGAATGCTGCTTGGCCTTTGAAGGGTTAATCTCTTTAGCAAGAAAAGCCCACCCAAACTCCACAACCCCTACCTCCCATACATATTTAAAATCTGGAACTGTCGTCCCACATGTTACTCTCTCTGTCCTGTCCCTGCTGGGGATTTGCATTGCTGTACAGTTAAGGATTTGGATATCCACTACAAAGCATCAGCATGAGGGTGTCCTAATACAAAAGAGTAGAACCCTACACAGGACGGATGAGACTGAAAAACATGGAGCCTTTAAATGATGGGCCCAATTCAATTAGCGTTTTGGTTGAAATGTCAAGGAAATTATAGCAGTTAATTATGAGAATGAAACAACACAACCTCTGTACCAACTTGATAAGAGACTGTGAACTACATAATGCAACCCACAAGTAAATAGATTTCATAACTCTGAGCTGTCAATGTTACATTCTTAATCATAGTCTCTATTTTTATCATGTATCGTTTTCCAGCGCTCGTTAAGGTATATAATGACAGTAATTATGATGCCAGGTAATTTGGAAGCAGCAATAACAACTTTCCACTTTCCCATGTTCCTCAGAACACCTCCAGGTCATCTTTATAATATTCAGACTTGTCAAGTCTAAAAATAATAGATTTAATTTGGATCACTGTAATGTAAATGACTAGCATGACCACCAGTGAGCTACAGAGATGCTAAAAGTACAATGCTGGCCCCATCCAAATATCAGAGGCTGCCACAATTTCACAGCCTAGAGACTCCCGACTGATGTCTTTATATGTCCTTTTATATATGAAAACAAATAGTATGATTTTTACTTTAGATTTTCACTTCTACAATATCCTAACTGTATCTCTTCTCTGATATCTGTGTCTCTGAGTTACCAGCTCAGAACCCGAGCTCGTTCTGTAGCAGCATTAATACGCCTTACAATAGTGAGCCAGGAATTGTGCACACAGAGCTCATGTCACTGCATGTATCCCCTCTGAGATGAACAGTCTAATAATCAGCTGTAGTTATAATTTGACGCTTTTTGAAACAATGTCCTGTATTTCAATGGAGGCTACAGTACCGCCAGGACTTAACAGGATTTATTGAACGCATTCATTTTTTGCTTTGCAGAAATTCAGTGGTATTTAGGAAGGGAACTTTACTCTCAAAGGATGACCCGCCTAATGTGAGCTGTGGATTACTGGGTCATCTGTGCACAATAAACCATCCCTTCTGAACTGTAGCGTCCTCATGCCTCACTGATTCACTGCCTCTCAGCATGACCTACATCTGCCTACATACAGTGCACGGCTCTTAATCTAGAGCCGTTAGCTCTCAAATTATATTTCTACCAGGAGGCTGAATCATTGCTGTGATCAGCTAGATTACTTGCGACCTTCTGATGATTACATCCAACTGCTATTTTTCATCAAGAGTGGTCTGAAAAAGCAGATGAACCTTTAACTTCATATATCTTCATATTATTAAAGCACATACTCCAGTCTTCAATTCTTTTAAAGCACCTTTTAATTTTGCACAACTAGAACCAACCAACTACGCAATATAACCCAAGGTCTCTTAAGCACAGTTAGAGAGTCTCATTTCCGCTTAATTCTCTTTGAAAAAAAATGCTGTAAATTAAAAACTGCAGTAAATGGGTCCATTACCATGGGAGGTGACACCCAGTCCTGGAAATTCATTATTTTCTCCCAGTTTTTTGTCGTAAGCTTATCAGCTACAACACTGATGACTATCCATGTTTTAGCTTCCTTGTATCTGTTTTTATCTCTCATGTATTACTGCTATCCACAGTTATCACCAGCTCAACCTCCTCTTGCTGTTTCTGCACACCGAAGTGCTGTAATCAAGCCAGATGACAAAAGTCATGCCTGAGAACACTGAGAGACCGGATACTGCAGATGTGGCCAGCGCTGACCCTCCCACTCCTGGTCTTTCTTCCAACACTGTTAATTAAACCTGTATCTAGACCCTAAAGTAGTTAATGATCTCATTCTGTTAAATCTCCAGGACTGCGATTGGACATCTCTGAGATCATTTTTATCCTGTAGCTGTGAAAAACTTTGTGCTGCATTTTCCCTTCCACATTGGCAATTTCCATCCTACTACCATATTTGAACAATTTTTTGAACGTTTTTGTTTGTCTTCAGGAGGAAGCTGGATTAATTTCTACTCTGTTGCTTTTGGCTCTGGGCACTCTGCTCTTTTTCCTGTCTGCACGACAATGTCTGGCAGTGTGATCACAGGAGCACAGTGACAGACTTCGGCCCAGCAAAACAAACCTGCAGCTGCTGAACTCTCTGGCATGCTAGGCCCTTCCTCATCCGGGTGCTCCCCTGTGATTGGAAGCTGAATGCGGGGCCCCTGTTTCCTTCCATAGGAATATCAAGAAAATAACATGTGGTCAACAATCTCTTATTTTCCCTGAGCTGGAAGAACCAGCATTTCACAGTCGGAGGAAGATACTGGGATAGCATTCAAACTAAGTCTACACGACACTGCCAGCAAAGCATAGTCTTCATGTTTAGAGTATGCATCTGCAATCACTAGCTTGGCTTGAGAGAAAGCCTTACAGATATATGTATTCAATTTTGTTTTTTATTTTGTACGTGTATTCTAGTTTTGCTCACTAGTTTTCCAAGTTCAGTTACTTCTCTAACTTGCAGCAGGGATTGCTTTTCATTCCAACCATTTTTGATATGCCCAGATGAACATTCAGACAGTCAGACCTGTCCTAGCAAAATATTTAACCAGGAAAAGAAGGTTACTGCATCATTACAAAACAAGCCCCACCAACTTTGTTAATTACAAACAAATATATAAATAAATAGCTATTTTCTATTTTGGTCTGGTGGTTTGACGTTGCTTCCTCAAGCTTAGGATCAAACAGTAGCCTTTAGTTACAACTGAGAAGTTTACTAACTGCACTTATTGGTGTTGCCTGTCTTTTAAGTGAAGTATTGAATACTCTTTGGTACCAATGATAATATCTAGAGCTGCTTTGTTGGTTGAATCCATTTCATGTTTTACAGCTAAGATCCATCAGTAACCTTTCTTTCCTGTTCGTTGTCTGTCCACCATCACCAGCTGTCTTGAGCCTCCGGGACCAGTCTGCCCCTCTGTTTCCATCTTATTTTCCAGCTATGACCCAGCAATCTCTTCACTACTGCCCAGGGACACTGGGACCACCACCTCCTGTCTCAGCATCTGGGGGAGTAATTAAGAAAACAGGGTTACAGCAGGTCAATAGGACAGCAAAGAAGGGGGTTCTTTGTTCAGGGCACTGAGTGGAGAATGGGTTTTTGTTCTTTGATGGCACCCCCATTTAATAGCTAATGAGAATAGCTCTCCAGGAAGGTCTAACGCTGAAGATGTCTTGAGGTTTCAGGCTACCTAAAAGCAGCATTGCTTTATTTAGCTTCTGCAAAGATGAGAAGCCTGCATTTAAATAAATAGCACCGCTGCAGTAATGTGTTTAAATACACAGAGGTCATGTCATTTAATTTAGTCTTCTGGTTTTATATTTGAGCGCTGTATAGGAAACAAGTAAGGACAGAAAGAATTCTACTAATTAAACCAAATTAGAAAAATAGAATCTCCCCCACCCCCCATCTTTCCAGTTTCCAACAAGTACAGAAACGATTGCAAGCAAACTTCTGCAGCACAAAGGAATAGACACTAGAAACTGTCTTCAGGGCATCAGATTCTTAATGTTTAGGTTTAGGGTTAGGTATTGGGTTCGGGTTAGGTTTTAGGGCTGGGGTTGCTTAAGGTTGGGGTTGGGTTAGGGTCAGGCTGGGTTGATGTCGGAGAGGTGCCGAGCTCTGGAAGTGAAAGGTGGGTGTGCTTGGAAAATGCCCTGGAATCATCTGATGCCCTGAGGACAGTTTCTAGTGGATATTCCTTTCCACTGCATGTGACTCCAGAATTGCTTCCAGAATTGCAGCTTGACCTCACTGATCCCATTGCAGGATATAATTCACTGGAACATGTACACATTTGTACACTGTATGTTTAAACACGGATTGAATTCCAATCTTGCAAAATCACAAATGTATAGATATGTATTCCAGTGCTGGTGGGGTTTGAATATTTGGCTGCAACACAAAAAAAGACAAATAACAATTCTAAACCCATGAAGTACCAAATTAATTTGTCCTTTTTTAAAAATTAGAACGCAAGCTGTATGTATGTAATTTAATGCATCCTAGATCACTATTTCTTCACAGAAAACAATGTAAATCCTTCATTTTGGCTATAATCTGCTGCATCCTATTTTGAGAACAGTCAAGTTAGATGTGCCCGTATTCAGACCAGTGAAATTTCATGCCGGATATGAAGCTCAGCACATAGAAAATTGAGCTGTATCATCACTGTGGGTAGGAAAACACCAAGAAATGTATACTTTTTAGGCTTCAGTTCCTAATTTTATTTTGAGGCATCATAAAAGCATTAACAGTTACATTTAGACTTATCTTTTGCAGTTAACAAAATTAGAGTAAGTTATCATAAGAATGTAGTTAAAGAGAAAATTAAAATAACAGGTAGATGACAGTTAAAAACGCTAACAAAAATGACAAAGTAGCCTGTCCTCAATTGAGGACAATGGCACTTAATGGGTTAAGGTAAACCACATATTATTTCTAGAGACAACATCTAAAAAGTCCAACCTTGCATTATTTCTGAAGTACTTACTGTCAAGAACTTGTAATGGTGCTGATGTGTATTGTTATTGTCAACATATTGTCAATATTCTAGAATATTTCAATTCCCATTTAGTTTTAATGTTTCTATTGGCTTCAACAAACTCTCCGTTGAAAAAAATAACACAGTTCTATGGGAGTCTGCCGAGGTGAAACAGCCAAGGCGGGGTAGGAACATGAACTTGTGTGTGAAGGAAAAGGAGTGTATGGTTTAATCACAGGGGTGCTTTATCACCTTCCTGTACGCTAATGTGCTAACCAAACCCTAATGACCCAGAACACTGAATGCTGTAAAATTACAACGTGTCACGCAATGATGCTGTTATACAAAAACACCCCTTTCAAAAACGCTAGATTGATCACCTGATCGACTAAACTGATTTTCAATTCTGTACTCATTCTATCAGGGCTGTGTGTCTCATCGGTGTCTCATTCTATTGAGGAGTCAGACATCCCCACAGTCTGACACAGAATCGACACACATGCTGAGCTTATCGGCACTAAACCAGTTTAAAAGCCCAACTGGTAATGGCTGAAACTGGCGTGGCAAGACTGAGCCCTGGTCTTTGTGTGTTGTTACACCCCGCAAGGACGTTCTGCAGCAGATCTGTAATTTTCCAGCCTCCTATATTAAAGTCCCTGGCTATGTCCCTTCTCCTGTTCAGTCTGATGCAGTAAAGCAGTGGTCGATTAGCATGCTGCTGGTGTGAGTGAGCGCCATGCCACTGTAAACACCTGCAGAGCTAGCACAGACAGCACATGGTTTGCACACTACCTTTCTGCAATAGCAACTCTGCACCCAGACACGGGGCTTAATATTCCATGCCATTGCTCAATAAATAGATTTTTTTTTTTTTTTACATTCATGCCAAGTAAATCTCTTAAAATGGCAAAACAAGGGCATGTGCAATCGGCCATTACACCACCGTACCCCAATATATCCTGATCACGCCTCTCTTTCCAAATCTAATCATTCTACTGTGTAGAAAATAACAAGCCAGTGTCAGGGTTTTGATGGCTAACTACCCAATCATGTATTGGCAAGGACACAAGCTGAGCATACCAGGCAAGTAACTGCATGTTGTTACATACATTAGAATTCATTAGAACATATATTGTTGCTATTAACCCTTATTTAATAGCAGCCTTTAGTTATAATGATGAAGTGTTCAAGCCCCCTCAAAACATCTTTAAACGGGTCTTCTTCTAGGTCTAGTCTTTTATTTTTTACAGACTGCTGACTGCTTTCCTCCGAGCAGACTGCAGAGATGTTTCCATGGCAACTGCTCACGTTCACTTCTGTATTGCCAGAGTGCCTCACTATGTTGTTAACGCAGAAGTTGTTTTTTTTAAATCCATTTTTCCAAGAAAAACAGTATTATTTAAAAAAAAAAAAGCTACGATAGAAATGCAAGCCGTAGAGCCCAGCAGAAATGATATGAAGCACTGCTCTTAGTTACTGCTCAAGTTTAAGGTATGATTGCCTGCTTTTATTGCAAGCTCATTTTGTTTTTTTTTATTAAAAGTGATGTTGAAGACAATGGTAAACATAGAGGACTGGTGAGAGAGGCCTTCTTCTGTTTACAAATGGAGCTGCAATCTCGTACTACAAATACATGACATTTGGTGTGGAAGTCACGACACCGTTTTTGCATTAGCCGCCATGGTTGTTTTCACCTCGCCGTTCCGCGATGGCGTCAAATAAACGTTCAATAAAGGCATTAACCTCAGATTGTATATCTATGTTCCTTTTGTACAGTTATTTCAAAGCCATGTCTGCCAGTGCCATGTAAATAGCGTCATTGTTTACTGTGGTGTAGTGCTTCTGAAATGCAGGTTTTGAATGCGATGAATAGATCATTGTACGACTGGACACTCAGTTCTGTCTCCTGTCTTTCCCTGTTTCCCTGTGTGGGTGATAACTTCTTTCATATGACAAATCTCGTACTCTATACCCGTTCAGATTGCACTTCTAGTATGCTGTGCATTCTAAGAAATTCGATTTTTTTTTTTTAATGTATTTGTGAAACTTATTCCAAACCAATACATTCGGGAGAGGCTGCAGAACATCCAACTCCATTATACACTTTTTCGTTCATATTTGCATGTATTACATGTATGTGGCAGAGTACTACAGTACCTAGGTTAGATACATGTTGTTAAAGTACCTATTTCCGTAACTGTTCTCACAGTCACAAAATGCTACCTTTATGCGAAACATGACAACTACAGTGTAGCTACTTTTTTTATGGATTAATAGCTATTTCATAAATGATTCAAATATAATATTTGGCATTTGTCACATTTTAAAATTACATTTCAATAATTCAACGTGTAATTACTTTGATGCTGTCAACAGCCTCTGGGCCCCGACACAGTAACAATAAATGGCATCTTTCTGTAGACGAGACAGTTGCTGCATGCTTGTCTCCAAGCTCTGCTCATTTGGAGGCGTGGCTGCAAACTGACATCATTCATCAGTATAAAGAGCTTCAGCTGCAACTTAAGTCAGGCTGTCTGAGGCTGCTGAGCTGGGTGCACGATCCTCCCTGAAAAAAACAACCAACCCTCACTATCTTACCTGCACAGCAATTAAATCAAACTTGCAACAACCATGACCGCCAACGGAACCAGCGATTTGGTGCAGATCCAATTTGGTCTCATCAACTGCGGCAACAAATACCTAACTGCAGAAACATTCGGGTTTAAAATCAATGCCTCCGCCACCAGCATGAAGAAGAAGCAGATCTGGACCCTGGAGCATGACGGGGATGAATCCAGCGGGGTCTACCTGAAAAGCCACCTGGGCAGGTACCTGGCCACCGACAAGGATGGCAACATCACGGGGGACAGCGAGACCCCCGGTCCCGACTGCAAGTTCATCATTGTCGCTCATGACGATGGGCGCTGGTCTCTGCAGTCCGAGCCCCACAAACGCTACTTCGGCGGCACCGAGGACAGGATCAGCTGCTTTGCTCAGACCATCTCGGTGGCGGAAAAATGGTGTGTCCACATTGCCATGCACCCTCAGGTCAACCTCTTCAGCCTCACCAGAAAAAGATACGCTCACCTGAGTGCCAAAAACGACCGGGAGGAGATCGCCATTGACCGGGACGTCCCGTGGGGCGTGGACTCCCTGATCACCTTGGTCTTCCAGGATCAAAGATACAGCATCCAGACCTCGGACAACCGCTTCCTGAAGAACGATGGCACGCTGGTCGAGAGGTCGGACAAGAGCTCCGGGTACACTCTGGAGTTCAGGTCCGGGAAGGTGGCATTTAGAGACTCCGAAGGGAGGTACTTGGCGCCTTCAGGCCCCAGTGGGACCATGAAGTCTGGCAAGAGCAACAAAGTTGGCAAAGACGAGCTCTTTGTCCTGGAGCAGAGTTACCCACAGGTGGTCCTTACAGCTGGAAACGACAGGAATGTCTCCACCCGGCAAGGTAAGGGTTACTCGAGCTCGCATCATTCATCGTCACACACTACTCGTGTACAGGTCTGCTGGCCAACTTGTTTAGTCTGCAAATTCTTCGATGCTAATAGCAACTTAATTTGTTTTATACATATCGCAAATGTTCCCTCATTCATGCAGGTATTTGTAAAAAAAAAAAAAAAAAAAAAAAATTAAAGTTTAGTTGTTGCTCATTGCTATGATGATGATGATGATGTAATTCTCGTGATGTTGAATGTATTTAAGTAACGGATTTTGACGCGTCATTAACAGTCCTTCGGTAGTAACTTCAGTTTCGATTCTGTGGTTGATTTGCTGGGACTTGCAGGTGTGTGCAGTCGTTATTACTGGCAGGTATTGATTGCAAACCCCATCAGTCACACAAAGACAGAGGAGTAAAGCAGGACACCCGAATGAAGGCTGCCGGGGATTTATTTCATGTTCCACAATAAAATGGCAGGCCAGCAGTCTTTGTGTAGTTGTATTATAAATGCAAAAAATAAACGGATTGCTTGTTTCCTTTTTGGTTGTTTAGATTTCCACCATCCCTGTTTTGAGTTTAGGAATATTAGTCAGCCAGATTTCTCATACAAAGAAATCCTTTTGTTTAAAACGCATTTTAAACGAGACTATTTTATTAAGAATAGGACAGTAAGTATCGGACAGTAAACGTCCATGAATGTGCCTGGATTAATTTTGTTATTTTGCAGTCCCTCTTTTTCGTTAGCTCTTTGTTTGCATAACCCAAACAAAGACAGATGTACAGTACTGCAGCATTTATGGACAAGGGACTATACGTATAGCAATGTAGTTTTTATAACCCTGTAGGGTTATAACCCTGGAATAACTACACAAACAGAACGACTCCCTTATTCATGACTTATATATATATATATAAATGAATATAATTACCAATGAAGTATTTTTATTTCATGTCAAGTCAGTCCTAATGTTTTTAGTCCAGATGCCAAGTAAGCCAAGGGCTTTATCAAACCTGCAAACTCTTTTTGGTCCTGTGGCTTGGATGAAGTTGATGCCCATCTGTGTTAGTATTAAGTTTTGGGAAGAGGAATTCCATGATGTCCGAGGACACCGAGCTTAGTGACTGGATACTTCCCTTCATGTCAAAGTGTGTTGAACTTCAGCAACAGAGTTGGGTATGTCAAGCTACAGAATTATTAGCCAGTCCATAGGTGTTCTTGTGCACATACTGATATGTTTTTAAGCTACAAAGACCTCTGGTCAGCAACTTGAACCTGTACATCCTGGTGTTCTGCTAAACCATGTACTGTATGAACTTTCAGATCATTTATCATCGTGGCGTGAAGGGATCATGGCATTTAGCACTCATGATTACATGCTTTACACAGTAAATTGGATCTGTATAACTGAATGAAACTGGAGATGGTGTAAGAGTCATGTGAAAACCCCGCTCCCAGTGTTTTAATATTTCTTGACGATTCCAATGCTATGACTGGAAAAACAAGGTTTTACAGGCTTAATACATACTTTAATGGAACAAACAGGATGAACATCTGGACTGGAACAAAAAAAAGTCATATATTATAGAAAGAGTGGTGATTGATTTAATTTTTTTTCTATGAAATGACCCGTGAGTCCACAATATTATGGCTTTATCCCGTCTCCACAGGCTCGTATTTCCTGAACTGCAGCATCAGCGCTGGCCTCCCTTCGCTGACAGATGCTCAGGTTGGAGGATGTGGTCGTTCTGTGCCAAACTGGCGAGATAAGATGCAAAGTGCGAGGCCGATGCACACACTTTCATTACAAGCTACTGTCCTTCTTTAAAATCAATTCCCAGTTCTTTCGAAATTATTTGAAACTAATTTTAGTTAATTTGCAGTAACTACGGTTTAAATAATTTGTTGCCACTGCGAGAAGCTCATTTTAACAGAATGCTACTAATTGCAATTTTGATCTGTAATGTGTTGGAATTGATAAAAACAAACAAACAAAAAAAAACGAATTGGGATTGAGTTTTATAAAGGAATTGGAAATGGAATTCTAATTGAAAAAACAGGAATTGACCCCAACCCTGGTGCAAAGTTTTGTAAAGAGGCCTACACTGATAAAAAACCAGAGAACTCCTTCAAACAAAGGGACACTGTACCCCCACAGCCCTGCAGCCTGATTTGTAATGGTATAATGGATTTTACTGGCCTGTCTGAGATGAAGAATGGACGTGTTGGATGAGCTTTATTTTCTGAGTCATCTGTATGGCATTAGACAGTCACCAGAAGTTAAGCCCAAAGATAATCTAGCTGGCTGTAAATAATTGTCTGACCAGTCCCCAGTGTAAAGCAATCTTTTTATCACTCAAGCTCTTGTTGTGTTTTTTTTATAAGCCTCGTTTAATTAAAAATCTGTTTTTAGTCTGCTTCGTTCTCATTCAAGTTTGGTTTAAACTTGAGCTTTTAAAGGGACTGTGTTCCTGAAATGTAACACGAGTTGGCCAAAAACCGAAAAGCTTTTAATTGAAAATGCAGCCTCATTCCAAAAATTTTGTAAATGGCTTGGTCATTTTAGTACCCAATATATGATGTGAAGGCACAGAAATACATTTTGAAGTCCTTGTAGGTTATTTCAGGTCATTCATTTTAACCTATGCTGTTCAGTGCATTGCCAAAGTAAGCTAACATTGTACTCTTTAAGATCAATTTACCAGCAGCTCCTTTGATGCCAAGTCTTGACAATACTGCAGGTACTGGCTTGTTTTTCTGCTGATGCAGTAGGAGTATTGGCACCACGACCTTGCAGCCATATAAAATATCAGCTCAGTGCAAATGTGAAATTCAAGTAGAGGGCTTTGCTTTGAAGAGAACAAAGACACTGTTGTTCTCACCAGGGTGGCCTAATGTACTGCAGCTGAACCAGCAACTGGCCTTATTAAAAAGTAAGGGTCACTTGAGCCTATTGATGTGCGGGGAAATTGCATTAGAATTGTTTTTCTGTCCTTTCTACAAACACAATACATAATGCCCCTTTTTTAAAAAAGCTTTTCTGTAAATTGGAACAAAATACAGTGCACGTTGTTTATAAGAATTACTGATATAAAAATCAACCGCATATAGTGATGAAAACTACTGGAGGGGAAAAAAATCATTCCTATTGCAATAATTGCTTACCCACAAGGACTTGTTTTGATGTATTGTCCTCGGTGATTGAGCACCATTGACTGTATTTAAACATACTGTATTTAAACTGCTGATGCGCGGAGGCACGCTTTTACTAATTGTAATCATATCTGTCCGCTTTTAAGAATCTACAGCTTATAAGAATCAAATTATCCAGGATGGATGCGATTCTTATAAATGGAGTGCACTCTAGTCTGAGGGATTATTATACGCTAATACCCAATTCTACACTCTGTTTGCTTTGGCGTTGCAATCCATGTATAATACAGTATGTCTGTGAGCAGCCTACAGTATT
The DNA here is from genome assembly GCA_030684275.1 of Acipenser oxyrinchus oxyrinchus. Lineage (NCBI taxonomy): Eukaryota > Metazoa > Chordata > Actinopteri > Acipenseriformes > Acipenseridae > Acipenser > Acipenser oxyrinchus. The sequence goes on along the minus strand of CM060262.1, from coordinate 32,328,009 downwards.
GCAACACCTGAGTCAGGCTACATTTCCCCATGCGACTTGGTATTTAGGTCAGTAGAGTGTAGTATAGATTTTCTTGCAGATAGCCATTACTGCCAAGCTGTATCATTGAAACTGTCCCTCAGGGTGTGGGTTTTAGCGTTTTTAATATAGGATGTTGAAGCCTTTGGGGATGTGGTTCTGAAGGTCATCATTGTTGGATATTGGCACTGGCTCCAGAGAAGTGATTCTGTACCCCCATACCGGATACTGGTAAAATTACTTGGGTGTTAAGAGAATGTCTTCGATCTTCAGCGGACTCCATAAAAAGTTAAGTCGTAATTTGTATAAGTCGTCAATATCCCACTTCTTCCTGACTTTTTGTCGATCAAACCGCTGTGTATTAGGATTGACCCACGACCACAAATGTTGGGCTTTCATTCTCATTATCGTCAGCAAACGTGTCATTCTCATGGAATGGTCTGGATGCTGCAAAGAGCCTCATTTCAAGGGAAAGCGGCTGTGATCCAAATCTGTCTAAAATAACATTTTTGAGCAAAAAAATCCTCCTGCCTGAGTTTTAACCGAACTCCCACCCCCCCCCCTCCCCCCAAACAGAAAATGTATACCCATGTGTTTCTCATCATTACTTGCGTGCTGGCGTGAATTGATTTCACAAGAAACCTGATCTTTCCCATACCGTTCCCAAGGTTATTTAAAATCAATGGTAGGCAAGGGGAATATTCATCAGTTTGCAGTGGACCATGCCAACTATGGAATCTACCGAACCAAGATTTCTGTGAATGAAAAGACCTGGCAAGAGTTTTGCTGCTCTCTCCTTAGCCCTGAAACAGATGGATCAGTCACACAAGAAAATAATGTGTGCACAACTCTGGATGCTGAAAACCCTACTTGTGGCAGGTTGTGACCTCATTGTGTCTACATTAAGCATATTTCAACTGTCTGCACTTCACTGAACCAGAATATCTTATAAAGAATTACCGGTGTAGCTTTTCACTGTGAGCTGAAATCTCCCTTTTTTTTTTCTTTTACGATCCTATGTGGGCATTGTATGCCTTTACTCCTAAGAGAAGATATTTGCAGTCTATTTATCAGACAGCTTTCTTTACCACATGCGAAGGACCTGACTCTATTCCAAAGGATCAAGCAGACATGCAAGACATAAGAAGAATGTGAGTTTGTCTTCTGGCGGACTCTCGAGGCCATGAAGGGCCTGAACTTCAGCATGTGGTTCCCGACTGCACAAGCACGCATCTCCAGCATACTGTGACATTGTAATCTACTTCAGGGTCTTGTGAAGCTGTGCAAGGAAAAAAAAAAACACATTGCAGCACTGATCTATACTAAAATGTTGCACAAGTTAAGCAGTTCCAATCGCTTCCAAAAAATAAGTAGATGGAAATAAAACACAAAAACATGATAGGAATGGCTTATAGCACTGGGGACACAAATCTTGGCTGTATTTAGTAGAGCTTATCCAGTGATTGACAAATTAGCTGTGATAAACAAATGACCTTTTTGTCCGACTATCGGTTCAACATGCGTTCATGCATTTTATTTCAAGTCACGAGCACCCATTGCTTTGACTATAGTAGATTAACAAGCACTAATGTGTTTGATACTCGGTGTTGTTCTGGGTATGGTTAATGTTGTCTCTTCCCATGAAGCTTTAATTGCAGATTATGAAAACAGAACACAACCCCAAGGGTAAGACCAATGTATATGTGTGTATTTTTTTATATACAATATGGAACAATAAATAAAATATTTAAAGCATTACATTTTAATGGCTCAAAACAAGATGAACTAGTGTGTATTGATGGGAAGATTGTGGTCTGTTTTTGCTTGAGCCTTGCAAATATGGATAATCTTACAGCTGTAGCTCAAACCCAATATTGCCTTTCACTTATTCTTTAAGCATTGTGTGTACCTGTTCCTTGGGGAATTTACTGTAAAGTTAATTCCAGTCCTACAAACATTACACGGCTGGATAACTGCAAATCACTATGCATTCAAATATCATCTAGATAATATTGCCTTTGATTTGTGGCTGCATGAAATTGACCTGCTATTCTTTTGTCTTAAGGCATGGACCTCTCTGCTAACCAGGATGAGGAGGGGGACCAGGAGACCTTTCAGCTGGAAATTAACAAAGACACCAAGAAGTGCGCTTTCAGGACCTGCACTGGGAAATACTGGACCCTCACGGCCAATGGAGGAGTGCAGTGCACCGCCTCCACAAAGTGAGCACATACTTTGTGATCCCACTCATGCAAAACGCAACATTACTGTCAATTGTACATCACAGCGGACCAGATATGGCTGGCTAATGATGATGCAATACATGCAACCACATGGTCCGAACCGATAAGATTCAATTGGTTGGAGGGCTGAGTGGTACCATGGTCAACTCGTGCACAAATGCACAGTCTTGTTTAATAAGCTCTTGGTTCATTCACCTTAATGCCTCGAAATGTATTCAAGATTTGAATGGAAAATCTGTCCGATCTTGGTGGCTGCAGACTATATTGATGATTCAGTTTTGCCTCTGTCTGTGTTTGTTTTAGGAATGCTAACTGCTACTTCGACGTGGAGTGGCGTGAGAAGAAGATCACTCTGAAAGCCGCCAATGGGAAATACGTGGCAGCTAAAAAGAATGGGCAGCTTGCAGCCACCATCGACCAGGCCGGTGAGGCTGTGATTAACGATGTCTGTCTTTGACTGCAATTAGCTGAAAATGTGTTGTCCGGCCTTGATGCAAAACACCATTGGGATTACCCTTTGCTCTAAGTCCTTTTTTCCCCCCAATTTGTGGATCTGAAAGATATGGAATTGACAAAAGTGATTTGTGGTCAATAAGAGATTAGTGTACAGACAAATCACATAGACACTTTCAGATGGTGTGAACATTCTAACTGTTTCTTCAGGTTTGCCTGTTTTCATTGGTGTGACTTTTTTCAATCTGCTACAAAAAAATAATAAGCAGGAGAAACTGACAAGCAAATAACGTCTATCCTTTTTATGATGGTCACTCCAGGTATTGTGCATCTCCGACTCCATTTGTATGCACCTGGGATTTTGGGAAGGGGGGTATTGCAAACCGTTTACCTGTTTTCGAAATGCTTCATTATGTTTTTCTCCTTTTGTTTTAAAGGAGAGACGGAGGAGTTTCTTATGAAGCTCATTAACAGGCCTATCGTCGTCCTGCGAGGGGAGCACGGCTTCATTGGCTGCAGAAAGGTGACCGGCACCCTGGATTCGAACCGCTCCTCCTACGATGTCTTTCAGCTGGAATTCCACAAGGGGGCGTACAGTCTCAGAGGTGCGTGCTTTTCATGGAGGTGACTGAGCATATGGGCAACAGATAGAGTTGGCTGTTTTGAGCAAAAAAATAAATGTATAGACTTATATATAAATAGATGGATATAGATTATAGTTAGCTCATTGGCGCAAAAATGTGTATGGATGTGTGAGAGATAATAAAAGGAAATGTTTATAGTTTAAGCACAGACTGCTTGCTGAATTCACAGAAGGGTGATAAATAAGAGACAATCATTCTAAGTCTACAGTAGAGTAGTTTCAGGAATGGCCGTTAATATTAATAATTTGAATGATCTGTATTGACAAAAACAATCAGACAGATGTTACAAGACAAGCGTGTCGTGTTGATTGTGAAAGCACTTGGTTATCCTTCCTAGAACAATATATCCTCTTGTCTCTCTCTTACCATTCTACCTGACCCATTTCTTCTCCTCCCACACAGACTCCACTGGCAAGTACTGGATGGTTGGTAACGAATCCTTTGTGATCAGCAGCAGCGACAGTCCGGTGGACTTCCTCTTGGAGTTCTGCGACTACAACAAGGTGGCGATCAAGGCGCCGAACGGCAAGTATCTGAAGGGAGACCATGCTGGCGTGCTGAAAGCCTCTGCCGACTCCATCGACCGCTCCACCCTCTGGGAGTATTAGAAGCACTTTAGCAACCACTGTGGCTTTTTTTTTCTTCTTCTTTTATATATATATATATATATATATATATATATATATATATATATATATATATATATATATATATATATATATATATATATATATATAAAGAATACACTTTTGCATGCAATCACATGGTCATTTAATGGTTGCAGACCTGCCATGGCTTGTGAAACCTGCTTAACCTTCAAAACTTTTAATGTTGGCTTGCCTGGGTCGCGTTGTTGTGTATTTACCATCTTGTAACTGTGAGAGAGGTTTGACATTTGCCTGAAATGTGTGTTGAATTGGTTGGTAGGGTTTATTTTATTTCATTATTTTTTGGAGGGTTTGAGAGTGCAGGATCAGATTGAGTTTGGGCCAAATACTTTCACAATGCACGTTCACTGGGAAGATAGACTATTGTAATCGCTGCCTTTACAATAGATGTACACCCCCTCAGATTTGTTTTAAAGTGCCATTGTAATCTCTAAATGCAGCCAGGACTAGGATTATTACACACATCCGTATGGGCAGCAGCAGCAGCAGCATCACCATCGTCCTTGTCATTCCCTCTGCTTGGAATGCTTGAATTGAGCACTATGATAAGCACACGCCCAGTCTCATCAGAGCAGTAAAAAACAGAGGCAGAACCATCTGCACAGACTAGCCTTTGTCTAAATCAGCCAAATCAAAACAACTGGAAAGGAGGAAATGACATTTTAATACATTGAGGGGGAATAGAAGGTTTAAATAAACAGGTGGTGTTGCTCATACCTATTTATGTATGTGTGTTGCTGATTTTGAATAATGTGAGTTTTGTCAAGGTGGAATGTTTACATTTCTGTTGACCTATGTGTGTGCCACAAGTGATTCGGGAGTTCTAAACCAACAAACTTGAATTGCTTCAAAGCCATGAGGTAATATAATGCAATGAGAAGAGAACTGACAAACCGGGAAGGAAATCAAAATACAATACTTGCCAAATGCTACCATTATGTTTCTTCTCCTGCAATGCCCAGCAAGTGTCTGTCAGAAAGAGCCAGATTTATTATTATTATTATTATTATTATTATTATTATTATTATTATTAGTCACTTTTTTATATAAAAGTTATTGCTTTCAATTTTGTAGGTGCAAGCTTAAAAGTCCTCTTGGTTAAAGTTGACAAGTTGTTGCAGGTTCAACACGTTTCAAAATGTAGAAATCAATAAAGTGGTTTTTCCCCCTGGCTGTGAAAGATCCATGGCAGGATTGCTCTTACTCCTGTGCTGCAAGCCAGAAACGTCCCAAGCAATGTATTCAGAAGGGAATGTACTGAACTTTCAAAAACTGGAAGAAATTACCAAACTAGTACTCTCAAAGGCACGGCCCTTATTGGTGTTTTTCCTTTGGTCCTGATTTTGTTAATGAACCTAAACTGATTAAAAAAACAAAAACAAAACTGGAAGCAATGCCAGTGCTCACAAATCTCTTAGTGAGGCAGTGACCCTGTTTGAATCCACCGGTTATCAGATTCAAGTACGGACCCTTTATTTGTTTGTTGTGCCAACAAGTGACGACATACTGGTTTGGGATGAAATCAAGTGTGCTGTTTGCTAAACACTTGGGTACAAGATATACACCGTAACAGGCCACCACCCCCTTACCGGTGCTAACCCCTTACCGTTGTACAGAGGTCCTCTGCTGTTTTCAGCTTTCGACTGCTTTGAAAAGCAGGTCCTCATGTGGACCAGGTCTGGTATTATGCCATCATTCATTGTGTAATACAGGTCAGATTTGAGAAAGAACTCCACAGTAAGTCTCTAACCAAAGAGTCTCTATTAGCCCTCTGGAGGTTACCTAGGAAAGCCGTACACACTGTGCGGATTGCACACGATTCCTCTTACCTATTGAAGAAACATTTTGAGAAGGGTTGCATCTTGTTCAGAGTATTGGTCAGTTTTTGAAACATTCCACTTGCATATTTTGAAAAGATTAATCCTCCTGGGGGTGCTGTGTTTTTTTGTGCCATTTGTATAACTTGAATATGATGTCAAATAAAATAAGTTTGCATATGAATATACAATGTCATGTGTTTTGTGTGTGGTGTGATTCTTCTAACCCTATTCCGTGCTCAGTGATGAAAAGTCCAGATACAACCCTTTGTACATTAGACTCTATTGATACAGCAAAACTGAACCCCACCTGCTCTGTTGATATACTGTAGATCCTTTCAGCTTTAGTTCATATTCCAGCAAAGCTCGCCAATATCCTTTCATTCAGAAAGTGCTAACAAAATATAAAAAGCAATCTGGTACAGGGACATTTTATACGCCTTGCATGTTTAGGGTTTTACATTTTTATATATATTATATATATATAATAGTGTGTGAATTGTAATAAACAAGTAAGTCATGAAATTAGTACTCCGTTTCATTAACTACTGCCTGAGTTGGTCTTTTGGTAAGCCATTTCTGCAGTTAAAGATCGGGTCACCTTTTCATATAATTAAAAACTGAAATTGTTACACCAATTGCTACCTAACTCTCTTGGATAAATAAATAGCCAAGAACGAAATTGTCCAGTCTTGTGATTGCAGTAGCAGGAAGCCCCGCTGTGGGTCAGGGCTGTGTCTGGCTCGAGGACGCTGCTGCTCCTCAGAGAGTTTACTGTGGAACCCAATCCATGCTCAGCGGTGTGCAGGAATGCAGCGTGCTATTCTTGCATTACACACAAACCCTCTCTTCGTATCAAGGAGTTCTTTGTATTTTTTTTTTTGTTGTTTATGGCAGGCTTCAGCGTCTCGAGCTAGGAAGAAGGTTCCTCCTCTTGGAATATTTGCTTAACTGCTAGACCATTTGTCGAGCGAGCTACTGAGTTCTGCCATTAGTATCAATGTCGCTGGAGTAACAGAAATGCCAGCCTGGCTGCTACAGTCCATTCGTTATCCCTGACACACCCTTGTCATTATAAAATCCTAATTTGGAACCAGTGGATATATTCAAGTTGCTACCATGTTTATGATATATATATTTTTTTATTATGCAGCTGGCAGCTTCAGGATTAGGTTAAATTAAATGAAATCCATGTGACAGCTACAAGCCTCCAGTCTGTTCTGACACAGCCTTCAGAGGTTCTGTTTCATCTTAACACTCCTTACAATGTTTCTGACTGAGGCTTGGACTGAAATCAAAGGCTGCCTGACATGTTTCTCCATTTAAAGTGGGTTCAAAACAAGTTGTTTCCATGTGTTTAATAACCAGTCATACTTTACAACAATGTCCGAAGCAGGAAATCCAGTTATTTGTTGTAACAATAAGAACTGCATTGACGGTTAGGATAAATATAAGATTAAAATCAGTTCATGTGCTCTGACAGTATGACTAGGCTAACCTTGAGACTGTCATTTCCCCTGTTAAATAATTTAGCTTCTATGCATTCCATGGGCCTCCATTTGAGTCAGTATTAAGCAGTCAGCAGATTCATGGTAAGTGGGGAGATGCACACATTTTCAACAGAGAGGCAGTTTGTGTTCATGTGTGGTGTTTGCGAACCTCCCTAGGCAAAATTACTCAGTACCCCAGTCATCTGCAATGGCTGTTGCCATAGAAACAAGAATTGGAAGTGTGGGGGAGCAAAAGGATCTCCAGGCTTTTAGTGAGCTGTAAAATGTGCATGAGTATGTGGGGGTGTGTGTGTGTGTCTGGTTTTTAATAGAAGGTAATTAATTTGGTTGTGGGCAGCAATCACAGTATACAACATTTTTGTACTATTACAGAACCATATCTTAAATTCTACAAATATATATATATATATATATATATATATATATATATATATATATATATATATATATTTTTTTTTATTCACTTCAATTATAAGATATTAAAATGTTTGTATTCATAAATGGATAATGCACTGGTGTGTGTATTGTTATCACATGTACAGTGAGCATTTAGGTGCTTGGGGGTGAGGGGATTCATTGATGGTCTGTAATTCAAACGTATTGATGAAATAGCTGAATTGAGAATTTATAAATTAAAAATTGATACCAGAAAAACAGTGCAGATAAAGATCAGACACTGTACTGGGCAGCTACAGCCAGCCTGCAGTGCTTTTGAAAATGCAGCTGTGATTTCAAAATGCATCATTATCTTGTTATTCTCTATACAGCTGGTCGGCTCTAGTGTCCAACTGCCCTTCTCATTAAGTCAAGCAGCAATTAGAAGAAAAATATTTTGTGGAATTATATTTCTCAGCAAACAAAACGATATGAGAACGTGTTCTCAGTGTATTCCGTAGGGTCTTGGAAACAAAACCGTGTGGGAAAGTTCACTGTGAAGTGGAATAATGAGATCACAATGTGTTGAATTGATTTCTTTCTCTTCAGCCGTCCACTGAATTGCAGCTGCGCCACAACTCCCCGCACCCCCGCACCCCGCACCGACCCCCTTCCCTTAAAAAAAAAAAAAAAAATTATGATACCAATGAAGTTCACATAGTAGTCTTTAACCCTTCCGGTCATTAATTATATTTGTCGAGCTGAAGAATGCGAAACTAACTTAAATAATTAAAAAAGTAACTCCGTTGTATTCTTCATTTATTCCTGAACAGACGTCTCATCCCCTCGTACTGTATATACTCAGTACACAATCTTTGGGAACTCAAAGGTCCACGTTGTGACATTGGATGGAAAATACCACCCGCCGCTTTCTCACACCTCCTAGACTGATTCATATTGAGATCAGGTAGCTTACGTTTTCTGTTCCAGCTGCTCTTCACGCTAGGAGCCTCAAACTCAAGGATACCGCTTCCTTAGGACCTTAATCTCTTCTGTACTTTCGTTCCTCTTCGTGCCACTGCTACACAACGGTCCATTTAAAATGGAGAGCTAGTTATTGTTTCTGATATAATAGCATAGCTGCTGGAGTCCTGCCGTTTCCACAATCCTATACAGTTTGAAAGACTAAAGAAAACCAGATTTAAAAAAAATATAATAAATGGAAACCTTTTGAAGTGATGCATAACGAAGCTTTTTACAAGCCCGTAATTAGTGGGCGGGTCTCTATCCAGCTAATTAGCTCTTAAAGCCGGCTTCTTCAAGACCAGACCACAGGATGCGTTTCTGGACCTTTTCTTCAGTTTTGCCTGTTTGGTACACCTTTCACAAAAAAGACACCGTTTTTAATGAATATGCTTTCAAGTTGCTGGTATTGTTTATACTGAGAGTGAGTGCCAAGCTGGTGTGAAACACACGATTCTGAAGATCAATGATCAGGAAGCCCTTAATGTTTCATTCATGTTTCAGACTGGCAGTCTGCATGTTCTTGTGTTTGCTGCTGAGAAATCAGGAGGGCAGGAACGTTACACCAATGATTAATGGAAGAAAATACCCTTGAGGGGGAAGATAAGGGACCAGTTGCTAGCGGGTTTATCTTAAGCATAGAAATGGCATTCTTGTCTGTATGGCACTCCACCATAGCAAATTGTGTGTTTGTTTATTTTATTTTTATTTTGGTTTGTTTGTATTTTAATTTAAAAAAATGTAAAAACTAAGAAGCACAATTTGTAAAGCAGTAGTCTGTATAGAAATAATTTAAAAACAAACTGCTAAGGTCAGATAAGAAAGTGAGCAACAATGCATATGCATTTGGTCCAGCAGTGTGGTACAGTACGGTGAGCTTTCTTGTATAGTAAACCAGATGAAAGCCCTGTGGTTTCGCTTGCCCTGGGACCGTCTCATTAGCACTCATTTAGATGCACTCCCAGGGCACTTCAGTGTGCAGGCCTCCTCATTCAGTGCACTGGAAATGCACCTCAAGTCCTCTGTAGCGCTAGCTGTTGAATCAGCCTCACGCTGTCTTCAATCACAAACCCTTTGACAGGGTAAACTGGCTTCCAGAAACTAGCCTTTGCTGGGAACATGACATCGCTCAGGGCTCTAAATAGCTCTCAAAAACAAAATAGCAAGTCCCCTCTTCTTGATTCAAAATACCAATGCCGCCACCTTACTGTACCCTTGATGAAGCGTGTAGTGTTTTTTGTTTTTTTCTCCATTGAACGTCAAAGAATGTGAGCAAGGATGCCAGCAAAGAAAACACTAATTATTAGGATGGTGAAGACACCAAAAATTAAACCTTTAGTGTAGTGCAAACTGATGGTCCATGGTTTGAGTCCCCGATAAGCAATGGGCTCCAAGTGGAAAGCCACTGAGATACTGCAGACTGGTGAATGGAGGAACCATGACAGTGGCTGTAGCTATACCAGAACAGCTTAGAAAAGATGGTCATTTTTTAATTGGCAGGCAGTGTATACCAGATACCCTTACTAATAGATCTACAACTCCCATCCTCACAGACATTGAGGGTCTCATATATATGTTTGCCCCACACTATTTAACACAGCAGAAGGTTTTTAATGACATTTTGAAAAAACTAGTGTTATTTCAGTAACACAAGGCTCTGTGCAGCTGTCAGGAGCTGGCCTTTGAACCCCAGGGCAAGGTTCAAGGAAGACCATGGTGATTTCTGTTTTTGTCTGAATGGGCAGGAATCGGGTGACAAAGGATTTTCACGCTATTTGTCATCTTTGTCAGGGCAAGCGTTACCATAATGTTTTTATAGTATCTACAGAAGAGGAGGTAACACTAGTCCTGCCATGTTGACTAAGCAAGCAAAGGTTGAAGATTAATTCTGTGCTGCTGCTGCTGCTGCTTTTCAAGTGTAATGATCTGCATGGCTGGGAATCAAGGAGTGTGTGTGGGAATTCTCAAACCAGTTATCCAAAGAGGCTTTCTCACAGGCTACACATAATTAGGCCACTATAACAGGAACAAATAAAAGATGGAACATCACAAGGTAATGCAATGGAAAGGATCTGATGTGTAAGGTCATCTGCAGTTAGTTGTTAGGAGTAATAGGAGCATCTGCATTCTCAGACTGCAACGAGGAAATTCAAGAACGTTGTGTGTCACATGCCTTTAAGAAATGACAAGCTTCCCAGTTGGGAAAAGAGAAGCCAGCAGAGGCTTGTGACATCTGGAAGGAGTCAATGAACCTGCACCATAATAATCATTTTCAAATAATTTTAAAACAATGTACAGTAAACCCAGCTTGAATTGCATCACGATCTACAGATTTACAACCACTCTCGGTTTACTTATTGAACCACAAGGGTTCGTTTTTGTGAAATCCAGATGGTCTAATTCAGGTTTCAAAGTTTAAGTTCAGAATGCAAGTCAATGCTGGACTAGCAGATGTTTTAGCATGTCAACTGCTTAGTTGACAGCTTGACATGCTAAAAAACAAAAAACATCTTTTGCTAGGAAATGCTTGACTAACCCTCTAATTGCCTTGTCAAGAAGGCTTGAAAATAATTTGCTTTCATATATTCTTCCGTGTGGCACATGGCCTCAGCACAGTAGACTTGAAATGCTGCTGTTGAATCCCTGTATCTAGTTTAACATTGCCTTTACATAGAAAAATCCTCTTTTGACATCCACTGGGCTTTAAATGCTCTTCTGATTTTGCTATCAGCAAGAACAAGAACAATCTGTAAAAAGGACACTCTTAATTGGGAACACAAGTGGACAGTGTCCAAGGTATATATATTATACATGCCTTGATAGATGCCCCCCGAGTCCAGGTTTGTGAATTCACACGGTCCCAGCTCAGGTTACAGAAGCTGGCCTGGGCCTATTGAGGACTGACCAGGACAGACTGTGACCAAGCTGTTAAGGTCAGGGTTTGAGAATGATAGCGCTGACCTGCTGACCTGCTGACCACTTCATAGCAGCAGAAACGATATGTGATCGTTTGAAGCACAGACTGTCATTTAAAACAAGTGTTCGCTTCGCCTGAGACGAGTACAGCAGGTATCTTGTGTACTCTGAACCTTTGAAATATAACATGGAAGAGACTTCTAGGAAGATTCATTTTACAGTGAGTAATGTAAAACTGCAGCAATGACTACCTTCTTTGTTGAGGGTTGCATAACGTTTTGAGCTTTCATATGCAGTGCATTACATGTTATATGCATTAGTATAAATGTAGACAGATAGATCATTCAGTAATGTGTTAAGTGCCCATACCTTATATAATAACGGCTTCAAATCCCAATGAATTCCAGTGCATTAGCTGTTCTCTCTATAGAGTTCCACTTCATCTGCATCACAACAACATTCTTTACAAAGTAATGAGAAAACCGAAGGCATTCAGACATTACTCTTGTAAAAGTTTCTTAGAATTTCTTTGAATCTGCAATAGTTACTTTTAAGGGTAACACTTTAAAATAATGGCTACAAATTCCTAATGAATTCCGGGTTGAATACCACAAGAATAACACCTGAATATCTTCCTCTGAGTTCTGATGTCATTCATTTTAAATTCATGATTTAAAAACATTTCGGTTCCTCTTTCTCCTCCATCCGTTCCTCATGAATTCACTGATTATTCTTAAGTAATTCATACCCTCTTACTCGTCCACTGGGGGATTGTGATTGCTCGTTAATGCAGGAATGCATGTCTTATACATGTGATCAACGTAATTATTTGCAAAGGAAAATGAATTGAATACCGGTAATTCAATCCACATGAAGTAACAGGGCTGAATTAAAAATGAATTACTTCATTATGAATTTCTGGCCATTATTTAAAAATGTTACTCTTTTAAGTATTAGCATTGCTCTTGAGATCAAAAGTGGTGCTTCATTAGAAGGAAAGTGAAAAGCTGCTAAAGGCAAGTTACCGAGATATGAGGGACAGCCAGGAGAAAGATAATGACACGTTCCCAAGCAAGAGGCTCTGTGTACTGTCTCTGTATTCCCACAGGATGTGTATGTGGGCAGCATAGTGAGAGAGCGCAGACAGCACAAACTCATCTGTCACCTTCACAAAATGTGTAATTCTAAAGCATTTTAAAGCAAAACCTATCATGCATTAACCCTCTGTGAGCACCACAAAATCCAGCACGGGCAATAAATAACTAATCGGACCTGCCACGACCGCTTGCTTTTTTGTTTTGTAAATGCATAGTATAAGTGTGGTGAATGCTTGACAAACACCTGTGCAAATGCACTTTAATAGCGTGAATTTTGATGTTGATCTCTTTTGAATAGCAAATGAAAAGCTGCTCAATTAAAATATATTCTTTCATCCAGTTCTGGCACTACAGTGGGTCTCAAGGTTATTGACTTAGATCTGGTTTAGCTCTTTAATTAAAACAGGGCATCACGCCTGTTATTGGCAGTCAGTTTGATTTCATGCATACAGACAAACTCTCACGACCGCTTGTCTGTTACACTGGGTGCTTTAATAATCTGGAACTAATAGTTTAATAAAAATTAATTCGGCTGAGCTGCAGGATGCTCCATCTAACTGAATTCAAACAGCCACTTTCTCAGATTCTCTTATTGTGTCCTCGGAACAATGCAGGTCTCCAAGCATGTCCACCAGAAAGGAATGAGAAGGCAAGAGCTTGCCTTGACCTTATCTGTGAATCAATAGACAGACAGGGGCCCGCTATGGAAAGCAGGATAACCCGTCCCAGGGCTCCCAACCAGCCCTGCACTTAACCCTTCGTGGCAAGGCGTCTGGTGTCAAAAACAGCAACACATCTGTAATGTTACTGTTAAATGAATGCTAAATAATAATCCCAGCTCTGGCCAGCACTGGGTTATCCTTGTTATAGCTGGCAGGCCTGGTATTACACTGGTAATGCAGTTTGAAGAGTTGGTCAAATTCTGTGCTGTGAATGACCAGACTTCCACTGTGATAGCACTGTGCTAGCACATCTGCTGATAATCCATTGAAACAAGCACATTTCATTATAAATGCTTAATTGCAGTTTAACATGCAAATTAATTCATTTCTTAAGAATTTGCAGATGTCTCAGCCCCACCATTAAACAGTACACAAGACCATGTTTTTAATTTGACAGTGCGCCCCCCTTTTATGAATATGCAAGCTGTGGGTTAAAGGTTAAACTGATCTCATGCTTTACTGCAGCAGAGTCACCTGCTATCTGGTTACCAGGGATACTGAATACTCTCATTTCATACTAATTGTTTCATTACATTGATTGTGAAACATTGGACTTCAAAAGCTTCACAGTTTTTTCTTGATCTACAGTACATTTAGCTCGGTGTATTCCCAAAAGCAGTACATCAGACAATACCATGGGAAGACAATGGTCCCATCACACAGCTTGCAAGTAAAAGCTTATAGGTGACAAATGCTGCCCTAATTAAAAAAGATAGATGTCCCTTGTTGTTTTGCCCTGAGGTACAGTGCTATGCAGATGTTTCTAAATGGCAACAATTTAAAAAAAAAACATTGACTAGAGCCGGTGTACCATTAGTTTGCACACTTCCCTTTTTATTAACCTTTTTTTTTATCAGCATTTTGGGATTCTTCCTAGGGCGATTTACAGCCCTTTCTCTCCAATTATCTCCAGTAGCCTGGCTCTCTGAAGACCAGCATGCATTACTCCTGTCAGCAGGAAGCTGAGAAGGGGCGTCTGTGTTCCCCTGTCTGAAGAAAGACCTTTCAGAGTAGAGTAGAATTTGAATTCTCAGAGAGCAGCATGAGCGATACATAAAACTAAAGAATCCAAAGAAAATTTGATAAAACCAGACTTGTTAGCAACCAATATGGGATACAGCACTTAACCATGGCTGGCTATTGTACATTTTTTGATAAATGGATTATAATCGTACAGTATGTGGCTGGAACCTATAAGATTCTTTAGAGGGGGTTTGGGTGGCGGTTGTAACCTCGGTCCTGGAGCCGTTTTACGGTAGGCTCAATTGCTAGGATAAATCCATTAGTATTCAGGCACCTGGTTTAATTGTTTGATTTTAATTAGTAAAGACATGGTTGGAAAGGTCATTGCTGTCTACTGCTGGGAAGTCCTACAATGGAATTATCCTAAAATGTTTTATTAAAATACTTTCAGAATATTGTACCTAGAATACAATCCTAACCCACCCCCAAAAAGAGAAAAGTTAGGAAAGGACATCTTTCTGAATGCCACACATCATTTTGTTGAAAATTACAGCCTTTTCTTCCACTGTAATTATTGCAGTTTATGATTCATATAACACTACTATGGTACCCAAAGTGATATTTTTTTACAACCTTTTACAATCAAGGCTCAGTTGTACAGTGGTTTTCTTTAACTATTGCCAAATATGTGTGCTTAACATGTTATGCTCAGGTCTTAAAAATGCATCATGCCCAACAAGGAGTTTTTCTTTTTATTCTGCAGCACCCCCTGCTGGGAGACAGAGGCTGGTGCTGCAGTGTGCCAGTGAGTAGAGGGGGTTCACGTAGGGCTCTAAACATGCAGGTTTTCTTGCACTCAATTCTGCTTGAAAGGACTTTGTTACCAATTCACTGACCCCATGCAACCAAAATTAACAGTGATAATACAATCTCAGGAGCACTTGCTACACAGGAGGAAGGCTCCAGGATACCAAAGCCTCTTCCAAACCCAGGTACATTTTGTAAAGCTTTCTTGGTATGTTAAAGTTTTCATTTGTAATACATTACAGATTTATTTAGATGCTGTTCTATTAAAAAGGGAATTGTTAGTAAATTTAAAAACCATCTACTGTTAAGTATTTACATCATCTAACAAACAGATACTTCTGTTTACTTATCCTGAAGCCGAGAGTAACGACAGATAAGTAGGTTTATGACTGCTCCTGCTTGAATGAAGGAACATCCTGAGCCGTTAAGAGCAGCTGCATGTCTCGCAGTGATGTCATGCAGCTGACAGCTCCCCTTTGCCCAGCTCTCAGGCCTCATTTCTAAATCCTCCCTGTAGCACAGACGTGTTTGGAAGCAACAACATGACGGCGCTCTGTGTGTGCGATTTCTCCTGAGGGACAGAAATTATTAACTGGAATAGTTGTGGAAAGCATTTTTATTTTTTATATTTTACACAGCATTGTTTTATATGGGACATCTTTGTATTTATTTACTTATCCTAAACCATGCATTATTCCAACAGTTTCAAGTGCTGCAGTGTTCACAGTAAATGGCGCAGAGCGCCAATGAATCAATATTTAACTGTAAAAAATGTGCAGTGTAAGGATATCGCAGAAAAGCTTTTTCAATATCATCTGCAGGGAATAAAAACTCAATGCAAAAGTATTAAGCTCGATTGAATAGTAGCCCAAGAGTGATTGATGTTTTACCTGTCTCAAGCAGACTTCATTAAAAGTATCTTTTCAAGATCACAGAACGAGGTATGATTTACTAAAGCAACACTCGCACACAGTCAGTCCCTGCTATCTTCTGAGAAATCCCCAGTGCTCCCGAATACATTTATACTGGAGTAATGCAAAGAGCATGATGGATTACTTCTAATGCATTATTGTGTATTTTTAAACCAACTTGTAATCTCTGCTTGCTCTTCTGAAGCTTAAACAGAGTAAACATTAGCCTGGGTAGCAGGTGTGAGAGAAGGTACAGAAGTATGGACATGCCTCCACCTCATGTATCCACTGTGCTGGGACAATCACACACAGTCAGTGAAACACAATTAACAAAGTGACACACTATTTTATTGTACACAACACATTTGACGTAAAACAGTAATCAGCCAGCACATGACATATTTTCGTCTCTATCCTGCAAAGATGTTATTCAAAGTCTGCTGTGTAGTTTCATTTTTAGTGTGCAAAAAGTATTCTGTATTCTAGAAGGCAAATCCTGAAGAATTCCCTGCCAGGGTTGTCTGTCCCTTAAAAAGTACAAAGAACATAAAAATAAAATCCCCTCACACATTCTATTCTTAATGCTTTAAGTTAAACAAAACTTACACTGCAATACAATGATCTTTCTGGAGAAAAGGTTGAGAAAAGAAAACAACAACAAAAACCCCAACAACTATTGAATGTCTTCTAATGCAACTAAAAGAGAACCATTTTTGCGCGGATCTTCTTTTCAGTCAGGCAGTTCAAATCTTTAGTTAACCCTGGACCTGTCGAAATTGACCCTCAAATCCAGATCAAGTTTAATTAGGTATGTTCCTTGTGATCATCAAAACAGGCAGGTTTCAGGTGTGGGTGACTTGCAAGTGATTGTTTGTGTGACAACCATGCATTTAGAGCGAGTTCCCTCACTGCAGCATGCATTCACATTAAACCTGGAGCTGCTTTGTGATATGGAGAATGATACAGCCTGGTGCATCCCAGACTCAAGCGTTGAGTTTCCATTAGGATATTCGACTCTGAGGATGAATGTGTCCAATTATAAATATAATGTGCGTATATCAAATGTACTTTATATGCCAAGTATGTTAAGGGTTAAGCCTACCTTCTCGTTGATCATCATATTGTTATGGTTTGATTGTTATATTTTTTTGGGGGGGGGAGTGGGGGTTGGCTCGATAGGTAAATTGGTTATTCTGATTATTTTCCCAAGATCTGCACCATTGCTAGATAAAGAATCCAGCCCTGGGACAGCCGACAGCTACCGTAATATATATATATAAAAAAAAGATAAGAACGCAAAAAAGCCAATGTAAACTCCATCAAAAGAACAAATGCATTTTAATAAAAAAAATAACAAAAATTCACAACTGTGATTCACCTAAAATAGTTTGCATTCATTAAATTTGTTTTTATTTTTTTCTAATTGAACTTTTCCTCAGCTCCTTTAAACCTCCAAAAGGTGAACTCAAGCAACCACCCTTCTGTACAAACTGGACTTTCAACTCAAACACCAGTTACTTTTCTTTTTATATGTTGGGATACATCTGCAAAATGAGACCATTATTGAACGCTGAGAAATAGGCTTTTTCAGACACCCTAAAAAGTAAATACAGCCACTCAGGAAGCAGAGGCAGACTGAACTCACTTCAGGTTTACAATATTGCAGTCTGGCCCACATTCTTCACAACGTTAAGTGTAATATGTAGAGGCTTGGGTGATCTCCACACAATACAAGTCCAGGACATGAGACTTTAATCCCCTTTCTCCAAAAATCCCTTTGAGAGAACATCTTCGAAGAAGGCTTAATAACCCAGCACCAGATCCCTTGACTGGAGGAGGGGGTAAAGGGAATGTCGATTTCTACTTCTCTCTGCTTCTGATCGGAATGACATCACGTATCAAACTTTTACATTGGCCTGAAAAAAGGGGGATGGGGTCCGTAGTGCATCGGTAAATGAATGTCCAGATTCATGTTGGGGAGCTCGTAGTTTACCTGCAGGTTTGGCAGTGGGGGAACGTAAGGCGCAGGCTGGATGTGAAGGGGCACGTTTAGGTGCGGATGGGGGACGTGCGGCATCATGATCTGTGGGTGTAGGAGGTGTGGCGGCGGTGGGTGCTGCTGGACGAGTCTCTGGACGTTAAACCCAGGGACTGGATCCTGCCTCCGGGGGATTTTGGCAGGGGTCGTGTCTGGAGGAGGGCCAACTCTTTTGACGGCATGATCTAAGGAAAAAGAAAAACATACAAAAACAAAAATGACAAAACATTATTATTATTATTATTATTATTATCATCATTAAAAAAAAAATTAAATATAATTGTTCGACTTTATAAAATGCCCTTTTCGCCTCGAGCAAATCCCGAGCAATTTTCATGGTTCAGATCAGTCAAACACACCAAATCAGTGAAAGCACGCTCTACTAGTCGCTTTCGGAAGAAGTACCTGCATCCTTCTTTCTTAGTTCGTTTTCTCCTTCCGTCTGAAGATCTTTAATTATTTGCTCATCGTCTTGCTGAAAAAAAAAAAAAAAAAAAGTTTGGCATTAAGAACTCACATTAATCTGCAGTCTATCAATAAGAAGTTGCCAGTAAAACCAGTTAAATCAGTAAAACTGAGGAAGCAAATTATTTTTTGCTGTGCAATTTGTATCAACCTGCTTTTAATTATCATCTAAACCCAGAAATACAGGCAGGTGATTCACAGTGAAATTATTCACACCATAATGGACACATATATGACTAAGAGGTCCAATATTGGCAGCAGTTTCTTGAGGCATATGAAGTGGACATAGAATATCTAAGCACAAAATGCCACACCTTACTACAGCCCCGGATTACTACAGCCCCAGATTACTACAGCCCCAGATTACTACAGCCCCAGATTACTACAGCCCCAGATTACTACAGCCCCAGATTACTACAGCCCCAGATTACTACAGCCCCAGATTACTACAGCCCCAGATTACTACAGCCCCAGATTACTACAGCCCCAGATTACTACAGCCCCAGATTACTACAGCCCCAGATTACTACAGCCCC
The DNA here is from genome assembly GCA_030684275.1 of Acipenser oxyrinchus oxyrinchus. Taxonomy (NCBI): domain Eukaryota; kingdom Metazoa; phylum Chordata; class Actinopteri; order Acipenseriformes; family Acipenseridae; genus Acipenser; species Acipenser oxyrinchus. Next base: position 32,308,802 of record CM060262.1, on the reverse strand, counting down.
AGATTACTACAGCGTAGTTTGCCTTGATTCTTTACTTTAGTGCATCAAGAGGCACATGAATTTATTGTTACTAAAAGCCATTTTGACCTGTACTGTGATTGCATTACAAGCCTAGATTATACAAACTATACAAACATAGTTGAGATGCCCATTAACCGAAGGGAAACTTTAGATGGAGGAAACTATAGGAATATCACTAATGGAAATTAATAATGTTATTTGTTTGCTTAATAATGGCATATTGATGCACTATTGTATAACCCAACATGCTTTTATGGTTATGCAACAGTTCAAAGTCATGCTGGTACATTTAAAATCCTTCATACGTGCATTGACCTTATATAGCTAAATGTTACAGGAGGTGAAATGTGTCTGGAACTGTGGTGGCTTGACCAAGCATTTGCCATCTACAATCTGCAAGTGATGTCATGGCTAAATCACTGGTAACAAGAACATGCATCCACTGGTATCTCCATCTACTGGTACCGCTATGCCAGGATCTCATGGGAAGCTCTCTAATCTAGAGCAGTTTCACAGCGTACCCTGCATCCTGTACAAATACACATGTTTACATTCACGTTAACCCTTTCAGTCCTCATCTTAGCACCGTTTAGAGTTCTTGAAGTACTGACAGGACTTTAAAGTCCTGTTTACCAAAATATATTTACGAAATAATGGTTTTGTCCCATTCTCTTGTATACTCAATAAAGGAGTTCCTTTTTTGTATATAACTTAAATTTAGCATTCTTCAGCTCGACAAAAATAAATTCAGGACTGACAGGGTTAAAGCAATACAATAACTCTTAACTGACATCGTGTAATTGACGAGACTCAACAAAACACAGTGCAAGAGACAGCACACACTCAGCTTGATTTGAGGTAGCCACCAAACACTTAAAAACATACAAATAAATACAAAAACCTGATATTAAATGTAGTTCATTTCTTTCCATAGAATCTGTTGTGTGAGAGCTACACTCTCAGTGAAATTATGCACGGTGGCTGCTCACATGTTAAACAGCTCAGCACCTTCTCATAATAAGAGCAGGGGTGGAGGGCCAGACATGTGACTTACTGTGGGGTCTGTCCAAAGCGAACACTTCTGGCACTGCCGGCAGGCGGAGCCGGGGCTGCGGGCGTGCTGGCAGAAGTGGTTGTATCCGTTAATGGGGGCTCGGCAGAGGTAGCACATGTGGGCTCCACAGCGACAAGACATTCGATTGCAGCCTTCGGACTTGACCAGGCCCGTCCCACACTGGTGACACTTCCTCACGCGGGCCGCTGTCATTTTCTCCTCGCTGTTTAAACATATACAGGAACACTGGGGGTTACTAATGCTACTGCCACTGGCACAACCCTGAAGAAAACCCTGCAGACCTACAGCATACACAGGTTTAGAAAAAAAACAAACACACACACTCAGAACTGCAAACCACTCCAGACATATAGTAAAGACAACTCAAAAACAGCAGACCAGTAAACTAATACACTATTTATATACAGATGCCTATTTCTGTTTCTTTTTCAGGTTAAGGCACTGTAGCTTTTAGTTTTTGCTCTGTGTTAAGACGTCAACGAAACAGGTTAGAGAAAAGACGCCGGGTTTGTCAGACAAGCCAATGACCGGTACAGGTAATTTTAGCTTTCAGAGCTGTGACAAGCTTTCTTCCCATCAAGTGGACTTCCTGCTTGGTTATTAAAGGATGCAGTGGATGTTCCCAGGATACAGGAAACTGTGTCTAAAACCCAGCTGCATCCGTCCACCCAGAACTCTATTATAGCTGCAGGAAAGTACAGTAACTATACCAGTTTCCTAGACACACAGTCGCATCTGTGCAAATCCTGATTATACCAAGAGAAGTTTGATACAGTTCAGTCACAATTCACACCCACGGCTTGTGGTTACATTATTTTAGACCCTGGCTGGAGGAGGCTGGAGTTAGTTAGCCAGCTAGAGATGTGCGTTATTCTAGTCGTTGAAAAAGAAACGCATTATCAATATGTCAAAGTATAAATGCTCACGCACACACACACACTGAGAATAACCACAGTAGCTACAGACTTAAGTCTCAGTCTGAGTTACAGTATAATACATATTGAGAAATACTGTTTTTAAAAGCTAAAAACAACAAACAAAAACAAACAACGCCACATGGATGTTATTATAATATGCAGCACGCGGATGCATTTCATCATCTCCAGAATCAATGGACTAATAGGAAGCAGAGCTTGTGTTTGTTATGCTGTGTTTGAATAGCAGATTGATGAGAACAATCATTTAACCCTTTTCTGTAATTGATATGTTGACCATATGGTGTTCCTCAATAGACAACGTTTACAATATTAAAAAGAGTTCAAACAAATACTTACAAAGACACCCTTATGCGGATTTCATCCTTCTCGGCCACCTGGTCACAAGTCAGGTCTATGTGGTCCTTCCAAAGAATATGGCATTTCCGACAGCTTTCCTGAAACAAAGAGGAGGAAGAGGTTCGGAGGGCGCTGTAAATAAACATAGATATATAAAAGACATTGAGAACCTTCTGGATCCTAGCAAACACTTTTTCCAAGACTTTTAAAATGCATTGTCCTTTTTCACTCTTCCGATAGTTGTTTCCCAAGTAATTCGATCAGACGTCTAAATACACATAACGTAGTTTAGAGGAAACACAATTTGGAGAGACTGTTGCCATTGACACAGCAGAGAACGTGAGCTCATACATGCAGCAGTGAAAAGGTGGAAGTCTGGCTTCTGCAGTACACCCGCGGTTAGCTCACTTGACTGCAGTAACCAGCCCACTGGCCACCCATAAACACTCCATTAAACCCTCAGGTAAAGAGCCAGAAACAAAGCCATTAGCTGCACTGCTGCTGCCTTCTGGACTGTTTTTGGGTTGAGCCATTACTCCCCAAATCACAAGCAAGCTTCAATCCCAAGTGATGCATGAATGATGAAGCCACATTTTTTTGGCAGTTGCAGACTTCCAATTTTTTTTTTGGTGTTGCCTGGAGACACTGTCCTCCATTTGCATTTCAGTCTCTTTTCTTTATAAAAGACACAGTGCCCCAGGACCAATGTGGACATCTGTGCATACTGCAGCCCTGTCTAACACAGGTACAAAGGGAAGCAGGGGGTAACCAACTGCTATTTTGAGACTGCCTAGCACAAAACAGCACAAGCTCTGCCCGGATGCCAAGTTCTGAGCAGCTGACAATTGTACACCGACAGAGTGTCTTCTCAATGCCAGCCCCAGTCACGGCAAACCTGCCAACAGCACATTAAAAAAAGAACTAAAAGAACAAACTAAAAACCTAAAGACGGGTGCTTCAATTATAAGAGGAGATGATGAATGGACGGGTGGATGGATGGATGGATGCATTCTCGGCACAGATTTGATTGATGATAGCATTCCAAGAGGGCATCTGGATTAAAAAAATCGAACTTGTGATTGCGTTGCAAAAATATACACTTCATAGGAGACAGAAGCAGCATTCGAGAACGTTAATAAAAAGCCGGTGGGTGTTACTGCTAGACATTCCAGTAAATCTGCTTCATTATCTGATCAAGATTGCTATTGTGTTCAACGCAACCAGTTTCTGTGAACTCCTTTTAAATTATACTCTATTGATTCATTTTTTTTTGTTTGCTTTTCTAATAGGAGGTTACAAATGACTCTTAGAAATAATATGTAAAGCTGGTGAATTCAGGCAAAAACATTTGTGAAACCTGTTCAGCTTAAATACATGTACCAAGACTGAACACCTATAAGCAGTGAGACAGCACACCCTAGTGGTGACAGGAGTCATGACAACATGTGCTTGGATCACAGGCACTGTACAAATACTTTCCAACAGTGCCCGGGCAATAATGAGGAAAAAATAATAGTATCAACTGTTTGCCACATTACAATTACAAATATACAAAAACAAGGTAGGCTTTTTACCCAGGTTCTGATACCACACTGACCGGCAGCCTTGGGGTACTTTCTGCTGGGTTAGATTCATATTTTGGCTTTTCTGTTTTCACAAATAGTACCCCCACCACTGCATATCCTTTTAAAGATGTGTCATTTAAAAAGGAGAAAAAAAGGAGGAACAGCTTATACACTTTAAATAACTCTGAATAAGCAGCCACAATTTAAATACAGTGGGACACCACCTAGTGTGTATTGTTTTAGTTCAACTACAGTAAGTGACATTCAAAATGGTCACATTATGTTCAGTTTAATCATGCGCTTTAAAGGTTTAGCAGTTCCAGAGCAACAGGAAACACAGTGTTTGCACACAGCCAAAGAGAGATGCAGGCTGCATGACTGCACAGGCATTCTGGGCTTGGAAGGCACACACCTCTCCACTTATATACGTGTTCTATAAATAACTCGTGACTTCACTGTGATGTAACACCATGAAATCCACATGACTGAACTTGAATTTCAAACACATGGTCCTGCCCCGCTGGGCAGGAAAACAAAGCTTCCTGGGGCCAGCGGTACTTCCTGTTTCTGTAACCAAGCAGAACAGTGAGGCACCGATTGTGCACAAAGCAGCAGGCCGTTTGCTCATACAGTACATGTATTGCTCTGTACACGATCATTTCAGAAGGTTTAGGTGTGCAAGCATTTTGAAGGCAGTGGCCAGCACAAACCAATTTAAAATACTGATCTTAAAAATGTTTTACTGCTCTCAGAATACATTAGAAACGAAACTTCCATGTAATACTGAAACTCAAAGCAAGTGTGTCAAGTGGAAAATGACTCAGATGTTGACTTTGACTAGCTACACGACTTTATGAAACGCAACACATTTTTACCAGGCCTTTAAAAAAGTCATTGTCGCTCAACAGACCTAAGTGTTAACCACAACCTAAACTTCTTACCAGAGATCAGATAGCACCTGGGCTTGTTGCAAAGTATGGTATACACACTTTTACACAGTTAGTTCACTGTTTTTTTTACAGCCGAGTGGTTGAGGGTATTAAATGTTTGGTTTAAATGGAAATCTAACCACAACCCATTTCCTGTGGTATGCCTGCTCTGTGGACCAAGAGCATGAAAAGGAAGTCACAGAAGCTGCTAATGATTAACCAGGCCATCTCCTGGCTCCAGTCCCCTGCTCCAAACACTAGGCCACACCGTCACTCTTACCAATGGATTCCCCCCTCCCTCCTCCTTACAAACTCCTTGAGACATTCTTAATTTGTTATAAATTCACACACGATGCAAATATTATTAAAATAAACAGTAAAGAGAGAACTACTGTAGGAACCTCTTAGTGAAACAGGAGTTTCCTCATCTTTCAGTTGTTACCCCTTTCCTTGTGACTAAAAAAAAAAAAAATCAGAAAGCATCAACTGTTGTATTGCCTAATTACCAGAAATCTAAGTTAGCAATCAAATGAAGAAAAAAGAAACAAACAAGTTGTTGGCTCAAAAATAAGGAGGTTTACTCTAAGCATCAATTCTTCTAGGTACACTTGCACACAGTTTTTGAAGGAACTCGGCAGGTAGGTTGGCCCAAACATCTTGGAGAACTAACCACAGTTCTTCTGTGGATTTAGGCAGCCTCAGTTGCTTCTCTCTCTTCATGTAATCCCAGACAGACTCGACGATGTTGAGATCAGGGCTCTGTGGGGGCCATACCATCACTTCCAGGACTCCGTGTTCTTCTTTACGCTGAAGATAGTTCTTAATGACTTTCGCTGTATGATTGGGGTCGTTGTCATGCTGCAGAATAAATTTGGGGCCAATCAGATGCCTCCCTGATGGTATTGCATGATGGATAAGTATCTGCCTGTACTTCTCAGCATTGAGGAGACCATTAATTTTGACCAAATCCCCAACTCCATTTGCAGAAATGCAGCCCCAAACTTGCAAGGAACGTCCACCATGCTTCACTGTTGCCTGCAGACACTCATTTGTGTACCGCTCTCCAGCCCTTCGGCGAACAAACTGCCTTCTGCTACAGCCAAATATTTCAAATTTTGACTCATCAGTCCAGAGCACCTGCTGCCATTTTTCTGCACCCCAGTTCCTGTGTTTTCGTGCATAGTTGAGTCGCTTGGCCTTGTTTCCACGTCGGAGGTATGGCTTCTTCCATGAAGGTCACTTCTGACCAGACTTCTCCGGACAGTAGATGGGTGTACCAGGGTCCCACTGTTTTCTGCCAATTCTGAGCTGATGGCACTGCTGGACATCTTCCGATTGCGAGGAAGTAAGCATGATGTGTCTTTCATCTGCTGCAGTAAGTTTCCTTGGCCGACCACTGCGCTCACGGTCCTCAACGCTGCCCGTTTCTTTGTGCTTCTTCAAAAGAGCTTGGACAGCACATCTGGAAACCCCTGTCTGCCTTGAAATTTCTGCCTGGGAGAGACCTTGCTGATGCAGCATAACTACCTTGTGTCTTGTTGCTGTGCTCAGTCTTGCCATGGTGTATGACTTTTGACAGTAAACTGTCTTCAGCAACCTCACCTTGTTAGCTGAGTTTGGCTGTTCCTCACCCAGTTTTATTCCTCCTACACAGCTGTTTCTGCTTCAGTTAATGATTGTGTTTCAACCTACATATTGAATTGATGATCATTAGCACCTGTTTGGTATAATTGTTTAATCATACACCTGACTATATGCCTACAAAATCCCTGACTTTGTGCAAGTGTACCTGGAAGAATTGATGCTGTTTTGAAGGCAAAGGGTGGTCACACCAAATATGGATTTGATTTAGATTTTTCTTCTGTTCACTCACTTTGCATTTAGTTAATTGATAAATATAATCTATTAACATGTCTATTTTGAAAGCATTCTTACTTTACAGCATTTTTTCACACCTGCCTAAAACTTTTGCACAGTACTGTGTGTGTATATATATATATATATATATATATATATATATATATATATATATATATATATATATATATATATATATATAAACACACACACACACACAATTATTTCCTGCTGAAAGAGAAGTCATGGATGAATTTGCTCTCTTTTCATGAAGCCAGAACCACAGACGGCTTTGCTTACAGTAAAATTTACCACCGACAGCTGGTCTCCGCTCATTGGCTAGGCACTCAGGAGTCATGTGACTGAGGATGGACACAGGGAACTAGCTTTCTGTGGTCTGAACTCAGATATTCAAAACATGCAGAGTTAAAGACACACCGAGGGGCCGTATTTAAAAATACTTTGCAATTGCCTCCAGCACAGCAAGTCGATGCATCAAACTGAAAATAACCAGTACACTATTTCAACATTAGACATTGAACCGACATAGAGCTCACTTCGATATTTTGTGCACCGTTTTTTTTTTTTTTTTTTTTTTTTTAAGCAAGCTAGACTGCACAAGAGCCCTGAAGATGACTGATTTTGCTCTGTGAAATGCAGGAAATCCTCTCCCCCCAGCCTTGGTCTGTGAGCTCCAGCACAACCCTGCAGCTGCCATATATGGCAAAAGAAGCCTTTTTGCAGCAGCTCTGTAAAGGGAGACCAGCACTGTGCAATTGCAGAGGCCTCCTTACTGCACTCTCAGCAACTTCCTCCTGATAAAAGAATGCAAGCCCATGATTTACAGCAGCTGTGTCGATCTAAAACTGCTGCATACCTGTCAAGTTTCATTCACGATGAAGGACGACTGCTCAGTTTTGCATCAATACCGTTTTTATACGCATTGGCAGCTCTTACTGATGCAATTTTGATTTACGCATCTACCTCACATAATTACCGGAACACTAATATCTGTAAAGTTTTAACATTTTAAATGTACTAAGGTCTTGTAACACAGATTCCCATGCTGCGCTGGGCTTAGATTCACTCTTGGAGAAGGACTTTGAAATCTTACTTTTTTTTTTTTCTTGTGCAGCTTTGCAAAGGTTAAGCAAGATTTGTACTGCATATGGGCTACGTTTTCTTTATGGATCTACAGCCACTCAGTGCCACATTAATAAGGTCACTGCTTACTGGAGGCACATCTAGCTCTGGAAGAAACCATGCCTATCATAACAGCTGTAGGAATAGTCACATCGATTGTTAAACTGGAGGGCACATCTGAAATCTCTGTGTAACCCCTCTTATTGTAATTATGCCAAAGCCCCATTTGAATTCTGCCATTAAAAGCAGCGTCAGCAGTCTGTTCAACTGCAAAAAAAAAGATGCGTAAGGTTATTCGACTCATTCCTGCTTGTGAGGACGAGTGAACCCTGCCATGAGACTGGAAACACGATTAGAAGCTTACAAAAAAAGAAATGCTAAATACAAACAGCTACAAATTGTACTGAATGCCCTGTACAGCAGATGAAAGAAAACCGGCAGACCCCTGCCAGATTTCTTCCTGCCAATAAACACCCTTTCACAGCCAGCTGGAATAGTACACAATCTACCCAAATGTCTCCTGCCCTGCCACCTGCCCCTCCTTACACAGCTTCCTGCAGCGATCACAAAGCCCCGGAGTGCACAATAAAGATCAAGCTGAGATGTATGCATTGCTGCAACAGAAAGAAAAGAAAGACCGACAGTCCCTGGCATCATCTGCTGCAGTCATTCAACCCCTAACCTTGATGCGCTCCAGGACCACAAGGATAGGATTTTACTCAGCTTTCAAAGATTCATTCATCCCTTGCGAATCCCGAGATTCGCGGAGCTGAGCACTGCAACAGAAGCCCAGCAGTTGAAATGGTGCTTATGGGCCGAGATAGAGGCTGTGCACAGAATATTTTACAGAAACACAAAGAAGCTCACCGCATTGCTATTCCAATCACAGTCAGAGAGACGTTCTGCAGGAGCCATGTGCAGGCAATAAATTTTTTTTTTAAAAAATCACACAAATACATTTTATAACCAGTTTCATATATTATTATAAAGAAAAGTATGACAGAAGTACTATTTAAAAATACATATTTTTTCTATTTTTATTTGTCATTTACTTGCATATTAAAAAAAAAAAAACCCACACGCATCCTTATTTCATGACTCAGCTTGGCAGATGTTGGCACAAAAAAAAAAAAAAAAAAAAAAGGAAAATGCCTACTAGGAGTGCTTTAACGATAAACTTGAAAAGGTTACTCATTTTATTATTACTTAGAAGCAATACAATGGTATGGAATATGTATAAGGTTCCCTTTTGAAAAAGATATAGATTGAATCTTGCAGATTTCTGCAACCCCGACAGCTGATTAATCCAAATGCAGACAAGACCGGAAGAAATCAATAGGAGCTGCTGTGGTTCTCTCATGTGTATTACTAGCACTGCAAGGATCATTTCATTGTGCTGAGTCGGATTTCACACTGCAGCAGCTTCATAGCAGGACCTGAAACCCAGTCCTTCACCGAATCAACCAGACAATAAGAATGGACTGGACTGCAAAGTCCTCACAGATGGACATGGGGACAATTTACCATATTTATATACTTTGCACTTCAGGGGAAAGATGGTTACTAAGCAAGACTTTTTTAACAAAAGGACATAGACATCTTGATTAAGTAACCAAAATGATCACTATCTATCTATCTATTTATCTACAGGGAGCAGCAAAATATTGCAATATCCCCAGCAACTCTGTATTTCAGAGTCTGGAGCTAGCCCAATACTCCTTCACTATTACTTCTCACAATGTATAACATATGGGTAAAAAACACACACTCTGCATCGGCCCCATCCACTGATGTAATCCAGGACAATGACATCACCAAATTACTATTCCCCTCACAGCCAGATGTGAGCCGTCTGTGTTGTTGCTGCAAGATTAAATCGATTTAGAGCATCAACAGCCCCATTTGCGTGGCTTGAAAAGTTCTGCATCACATGCAAAGCTGTCAAACTAGCAGCGTGACATGTGCTGTGCTGTTGCATTGCACCAGATTCATTGCAATTTACAGAGCTGGTGTTTGTGTATCACACAAAGAAGACTGACTGAGCTCTGGGCTTTGATCTGTATTGCAAAGTACAGCAGCCTCTCTAACAATGCTTACCCAGGTGGAGACCTCCAGTATTATCCATCACACACACACACACACACACTCACAAAGGCAGGTGGGTGTGGTACCTTTCTGAGTGTGAATTCTCTAAACACAGCACAGGTACCAGCATATGGGATTTCAAAGTAGGTCACAGCACACAAGCAAGTGCAACAGAAGGTGCAGCGCTTTTCATTTTTTTTAGTTTCTAGATTTTCCTTGATTTCACTGCAAATTCAAACTAGGAGTTTTCCAGGCATGTATGGTTTTACATGTTTTTTTTTTTCCTATTCCCCCGGATGAGCATAGAGAAAAGGAATCTATGAAACCCATGGCAGCTGCTTGAAGTGGGAATCAGGCCAAGCTAGTATGCTCAGGTCTGCAAGGAAGCTCTCTACTGCCACCATGTGGAGCTGAACACACTGTGCAAGGAGTCTGCAGACATTCAAGAATTCAACACTTTATAATATAACAATTGCACTTACTGGAGATTCAGTTGCAGAACTCTTACCAATAGTGTAAGTGCTACCATTTACTTGTCTTTAATTAGCCTACTGTAATTCCCATTTTTTGAAAGAGGTAAAAGAAACAAACTCATAATTTTGCAAAACTATTTCAACTTTCTTAAGCACTCATTAACATGATACTTTCTCCTTTAAAAAAAAAAAAAAGGAGGCGTTAAAGAATGAAGCAAAAGCTTTGAAAATATCTACCCATGTCAAGTTCAAGCAGCGAGAGACGCTGAACCCCCTCTCCCCCTCCCCCTACAGGAACATCTAAAAATGCTCCAGTTTCCTTGAAAGGATCCAGATGCCCAGCTTGAGCTGAAATGAATGATTGGTGCAGGAAGTCTCCCACTGTGCCAGAGAGAATAAAGGATCCAGGACACTCGCTCTACACACACGACTCTGCTGTGCCTGGAGGGACGGGCAGAGGCAACAGCAGCACACAAGTCAGAGACAGAAAGGTACTGGCACAGAAATCGATACAGATTAGGGTTAATGCATGAACGGCATGACCAGATCACTTAATACTGGCAAGCTGTGTTACTTTTAATTAGTAGCAAACAGTCAATCTTATTCTTCAAATAATCAAAACCAAATACAATAACATAATATGAATGTTGTGGGCAATGCAGACAACTACTGATAGTCACCAGAGCCTTGCTTATTTCCTCTCTAGCTTTGAACAAAATGCAAACTGTATCACACTTACAAAAAAAACCATTGCACATTGTACCAGCACACTGGAAACCGGAATGGAACAAATTTACGCCATTCGTAGAAGAGCGAACCCTCTCCCAGTAATCAGTGTGCTCTTCAGACAGATGCAATTTTCATGAGAAGTGTCTCATACCTCTTAATCAGCCACTCCCAGCCATTTCAAACACAAATCCAGTTGGAATAAACCCCTTCGCTTCCTGCTCGCCCCACGCTGTGCCCAAGATTCTGTCTGTAGAGGCTCCCAAAAAATATATGTTTTGGCAACTCTGCCCTAACAAGTGTTTTTAATTAAAACATAACCCCGGCGAGCATAATCTAGTTTTAAAACTAGCGCAGAATTCCCATCTCCCCTTCTCTCTGTTTGTTGAGTAATGTTAAGGGAGCATAACCAATTTGCTTTGCTATAACCATTACTGCACAGTGCTCTGTCCATAAAACTCTGAAAAGCAAATGCCATTCTTGACAGCTGCAGAAGGCCTCTCTTTCATTAAGAACTGGGGCCACTATTTGAAAACACAGTATAAAACTCTCAACCTTTCTAACTGGAATCAAAAAAAAAACAAAAAAAACAAAACAGGATGGCTTGAAAATGGAAATAGTCAAGATGCCAATCACAGCACTAAAGAAAAAAGGTTTGTCAGGTATTGACTTCTCTGGAAATGTACACAGAGCAAGCACCAGCCTAGCCTCATTTCCTTTATCACATCACCATGGTACTACAGTGCAGAAATCTCAGGAGAGAAACAGCTTACAGCTCCAATATAAAACAAGAAACTGAAACCTCATCACAGCACTACTCTCGGAAGCTTACCATTTTATAGCAGATCGCCACCCGTGCCCAAAGGTGCGGGTGGCTTAACAGGGTTAAATGCAAATGGGAAGATATAGCTGTTAAAAGTGCATCAGAGCTGGACAGACAAGGGAAAAGTATTGACCCATCCACTCAAACCCCATAGAAGAGATGCATCACTTGCACAAATATACAAAGGCAAACAGCAACTACAAGGCGAACACAGACCTACATACTGCTAAATGGATCTTGCAGTGCATTAGGAATGCCATCGTTTTTATTTAATTTAGAGCTTTAGATTCAATGTGGAGTGGTTATGGGAGTAAAGTCTGGGGTTCACTTATATAGAAATTAATATAAATTACTGTTTCTAAGTTTAGCCTGACAAACAGTGATTTCTCTGGAGCTGTCATATCTTAAAAAAAAAAATAATACATTTGGATCACATGCCAGCCAGGATATATAGCTTCCAGCTACAATCTGTCTCTAGGGGAAGAGTCTAAGGCCCTTAATGGAACTGAGGAATGTTCTGTACATAAATTCATTTAGGGCAGTGTGCTTCATTTAGACGTTTGCCTGCTTGCTTTTTACCCAAGATTCTACTTGCTGTTCACTAAAGGGGTTCCTAAAAGGAAGGAAAGTTTAGGATCCGAGCTGAACAGAGTAAGGAAGCCTGGTAAAAGACTTCAACCTTTTTCAGGATGAAAAGCATTACAATAGTGGATTTAAGAGGACATTTGAAAACTGGAAAAAGCCGGTTAAAACACCAGAGAATCCCTAAATCATATTTATGGAATAAATAAGTGAGCATCTACATTATATGGTAACACTTTGAACTTAGACTTGATTACACATACACCCGGTAATGAAGTTAAGACTCGCTGATTCAAAGCATTTTCATGAATTCCCAAGACTGCATGTATTATGTAAATGTTTCAGGGCGCAACACAGAATAAGACATCAATAGACCTTGCAGAAATCCCCAAGATGAAAAGCAGAAATCTGTCAAGAACCGGTGCATTTTACACTGTATAAATATTTAATGCCTTATACTAAAACCCTTCCCATCTCAATGCACACACAAAGAACCTGTCACATTAAATCACTCTTGCAAAAGAGCTCCACGAAGCAAAGCCTAAAAAACAGAAACATCAGTCCCAATCACTTCATTCACTGGAGAGGTACTGTGAAGCACTTACACTCATTTCTTAGCAAGCACTTCAAAAGAGCCTCATATTTTATTCTTAGTTTTCATTTTTAAAAAGTCCCACAAGCAAAGTCAGCCTAATGATCCAAGCATGGCAGGAATACATCTTATTCCAGCAACAATTACACAGCCTGAAGTCAAAGGCAAAGAATAAGACTCATTAGGAGTTGGAAATGCCCATTAGGACATCATACCAGAAAACAATGACATCACGTTAACACATTATGTGATAAGGATTATCTCCACTGCAGATGAGAACAGGGCTTATCAAACAAAATGCACATGATGTGCTGAATATAAACACGCTTTAAAAAAGTGTGCCTTTTAAAGGTCTGCTCAAGCTTATTCAAAACAACTGCATTTCTTTTAAACCACTCTCAATGCAGCAGCCTTTATATCCGTGGTGATAAACAGCCTACAGTTTTTCAACACTATTTTTGTGCTGACCACACATAAACGCGGTTTCCATTCAAGTAGAAAAGTACGCTACACATTCGGAGGCTGTAAATATCTAGCTAGCGGTCTGCACCAAACGAGAGGTTTCCTGGTTGTCATGTGCTCATTTAAAAGTGCCAAGTCGAAATACACTTATCTTTTTAAACCAAACATAATTAAAGTTTAAAAATTAAGATTACAGTTAAAATAAAAATAGTGTTAAGTTAGATCTTTCCAACTACAAAAAAGGGGCATTTTTGCAGCTCAAGAGATTGGCAACTGTGAAGTGAATGTATCCCATTGGAAAGGCAGGAGTGCTATAGAGTACAGGGGGAGCACACTGTATCCCTCAGTGATTCACAGCCAAGGCACTGACAAGCTCTGCTGTGAGGGAGCGTGCAGCCTTTCACACCCTTCACTCTCACCAGGGCCCTCAGAGTAAATGAAAAACAAATGGAATTACTGGGCACAGAAGCCAACAAAGTTAATTCAGATAGGACATCAGTCAGTTATAGGGTAAATGTAGCTATAAATGCCATAATGGGAAATATGTGGTCCCCCAGCTGTCTAGTATAGTTTTTGCTGTGGTGTAAATCAAATGTCAACTTTTTTTTTATTTGAGAATTGGTTTGCAAAGCAGTTAAAACGAATATCAACTCAAACCAGACTTTTCAGAACAATTAGTGTATTTTGGAACATTACAGAGGTTAAAGAAAATGTGAAACAGGAACAACTTTTTGTTAAACAAGACAGACACTTGGATGAAAAAAAAAGTACCATGACCGATGTGTCACTCTTTCTCTTGATACAGGAAGTGAGAGAAAAAACTGCAACGCCTCAGATAACCAAGAGCCATCACTTCCTCTTGCAGACACCATGAAAATTGTACAGATCAGCCAATCTGTCACATCAGATCAAATCAGGAAGCCATTTCAGGTCCAGAACACAAAGGCTACCCTTTCTGTTCGAGTCGCTGCCTTTGCCGTCAGTAGTTCTTGTTTTATTCCTTCAATACTTTTCAGGAACAAACCTTTCCAACAATAGTCTTTTCTATTCCAATTCCAATTTACTAAGCTGTATGCACTAGTAAGAAAACTGCAATAGGACTGGAGCGATCTAGTCATCCACGGACCTGATAAGATAAGGCTCCTGCTGTGCTTCACTAAAATGCCTTCCAGTGTGCAGGGATGGAAATAAGACCCCCACTGCATAGTAGTTTGATCCATTCCTGTTTTTACTATGAGTTTAATAAGACATACCCAAGCTTGTTACCTCTACACTGTGGCCAATCAAGCACATATTAAAACCTGAAATGGATGAAACTGCAAAGCAATAGGAGTCTTATTTCCATCCCTAATATGACAAATGACCTGGAAAGGCTGGTTACAAAATGGAATGCGAGAATACTACCATACACATTTTAAAAAACACCATCAATTGTGCAGAATGGATGTAGGACACCTCTTCAAGGTATAGTAATGGACACATGGGATTAGGCCAAGACTGATGTAACATCAACAATCTGCCAAATCACTAGATCACAAAAATCTTTCAGCAGCTTTTACTACAGAAGGACAACTCCTCGAGACAGCCTGGAGAGGACGAATCACCAAGCTCTCTTATCTGCATGCTTAGCTATACCATTGGCACTCATTATTCTGAAAGGAGAACAAATCGTGTTTTTACCAGCACTTCATTCGAAACATTGGCATATGCTGAATTAATGCATAAAAACACACATGGAACCAAAAGACAAGTACATTTAAAAGGGATCAGTAATAATGTTAAGAGGTGAGAATGTGGATATTAAAAACTGGTTAGCTCCTTCGAAGCAACAAAATGCACAAGAGGTTTTTCTGAGATAGCCAAACAGACTGCCTTATTGCTACTACAAATAATTTTAGATTGAGATATAAGTTTTGAGCCGATGTCTTAAGGTTCATGGACTAAGAATTGAAACCAAATCTGCAGCTTAAGCTGAAAGCCTGTTTTACAAAATATGCTGCAGTGAAAGGAAATAGTCAAATAAAAAAGACAGCCCTTAGCCCAGCTACCAGTCTCAGCACGAACTCCAAACCACAGAAATGTAAATGACTGCTGATAACATCTTGAAGTCTGACTACGGATA
Organism: Acipenser oxyrinchus oxyrinchus; assembly: GCA_030684275.1. Lineage (NCBI taxonomy): Eukaryota > Metazoa > Chordata > Actinopteri > Acipenseriformes > Acipenseridae > Acipenser > Acipenser oxyrinchus. The sequence goes on along the minus strand of CM060262.1, from coordinate 32,293,073 downwards.
TGGGGGCGCAGGGTTTTCAGCTACTGATTTTTCATAGTTTTACTTTCCTGCCATAAAAGGACAATGAAACACTGTGGGTTGGACTAGAATATAAAAACCAACCCTATGCATTCAAACAGTCTTCAAGACAGGATGTTACAATAAAAATATATTTGTGAAATAGTCTCTCGCTAAAGCGAGGAAGGACAAGCACCAATGATTTCCTATTCTATCAAGATCAAGACAGTATCTTCCTGTTTTATGGTCTTCAACTTTGCAGTGTTTTTTGCCCAGCCAAATGACAATTTTACCACTATTTCAAAACAGTAAATACTACCCTAATCATCATCATCATCAATGTCTGAGGTATAGGTGTTGATGCCATTTGAGCTGTTTCTAGTTTATTTAAAAAGTAGAAAAAGAAAAAAAGTGCACAAAGGAGGACTAAAGCAACAAAGGCACTAGATTGCACATTTGTACAACTTCCCCTTTTCAGCTGGTTTCCTTCATTTTTGAGGTTTAGAAAAAAAAAGAAACTGAAGAATGCAACCCACTGGTGCTCATAAATCAAGAAGCACTTCAGTCAATTTCAGACTTTTATAGCCCTGCTTTGATTTATGGAAGAGTAGAGGGGAAATATGCAACACAAACATGTGGGAAAAATCATATGCGAGATGTTTGCATTCCTAAATTTTCAACCCGACAAAAGTGATAAACAATACAAATCGCAACTGCTGCCAAACGGATTAAAAAGCACTGAAACCATGCAGCATAACTAAACACTAGAACGCTCCCTCCTCAGGCTCTTTACATTCCACAGACTGGACACAGGATCTCAGATGCTGTTCTGTTCCTGTTACTATGGGAACACTGTCCCTATGAGCTAGCACTATTAAAAGGCAGCGAGACAGCAGTGTGATGACATGTTGTACCGGCCATCTAACAAAACAATGTCGCTGTGACCATTTTATTGCTTTTCAAATTCGACCCAAGTCAGAAGGAAATTAAACAACACAGCTCAAAAAAAAAAAAAAAACGAAACCAATTGCATTCCAATGTGACAACATGTAGCTACCAAGCATTGGAAGGTGATCTTACTGTTCTAATTGTGCTCTAAAATGAGTACACCTGCAAAGGCAGATAATAGTCGATCTCAAGTCCTCTGGGAGGGAGCAGCATGGAAGGTATTTTAACCCTTTCAGTTCTGGAGGGACTTCAACGTCCCACCTTATCTTAGCGGCGTATGTTAACACACGCCATCACGTTTGAACCTCACGAGTCCCCTGGGTCCTAGTCTGAGGTAGTGTATAAATATATGTTACATACAATATATATGTTGTCCTGTTCTCATGTACACTTAATATAAGAGTTTATTCTTCAGCTTGATTCAGGACTGAAAGGGTTATTGGTCTGTATTCTACAGGATTACTGGAATCAATAGCTGTTCAAGAATCGGAAGCTTTGGGTCGCAAAATTATGTTGAAGCATGTGCTTGAAAGACGTAATGTTATATTTAAACTTGCAGTCTCTGAGCACCATCTTGTGGTCAAGTGGAAAGTAAGCTACATTCTCTACTCAGTGCAGTCCTGCATTTTGGGAGCAAGCATGCATCTGCACTTGAGTATATATGTGATCATAGGGAGGTGGCCAAAACAATTCTTGATTGCTCAACTTCACAAGTGCAGTTTAAAGAGGAACGCTGAACAAGTCAAATAATGACAACATGCTTAAACAAGTTGAATTCCAGCCTATAACAGCAACAGCATACAGAGTACATTTAAAAGTGGTTGAAACACCCAAAGGTTACTGGGGACTGTGCTTACCTTTCTGCAGCGTGCGTTCGGACAGCTGAAAAGAAACACTTCTTTATCCAAGAGAGCCGGGAAATTACAGAAGGGGCATCTGCAACAGAGGAAGCGACAACACAAATGCTTTACATTTCTCAATATGTCCACGTGCAAGTTAATTTACCTGGTGCAACGTGTCTGTTACATTTTACTAATTTCCGCTGAAATATTGACAGTGCACAGACAGTTTAAAAGTGAGAGGAAATAGGCAAAGCTGCAGATATTAACTGCTGCAGAATTGCAAGATAAAAATGGCACAGGTGCAGAAAGACGGGCCACGCTCTTCACCTGGTGCAGGACAGGCCAGTGTAAAACTGCACTACATTCTTTCAATCAGGGATAGGGTTAGGCTGATTTAAATCTTAAGTTCGGTATTCAAATTCTCTCAGCTGGCTTGACGACGAAAGCCAGACCCATCTTTCTGCACCTACATCGTAAAAACGTATATAATCCAAGTAAGGATAGAAAAATGCTGTTTTCCTGCCAAACTATGACAAATAAGAAAGCACTTGTTTGACCTGAAGAGCTGTAGTCAGAGCTGCTTTTTAAAAGCGGGTCACACCCAGCTGTTGAAACGAGGAGGTAGAAAGAGGAATCTGACCTAACAAGTTCGTCTGCGCAGGTGGCAGCCACAGCCTCTTCTGCGAGTCGCTCGTAGTATTTACACAGAACGTTCTCTGGTAACACCTTCTCCAGCTCGCTCGTTGGGAAGGAGCACTGGCAATTCCCATCCATGCAGCTCAGCTCCGACTACAAAGGAAGGAAGTTCTCGATTGATTCTTCTCCAGATTTAGACAAATACTTTTCTTCTGAACACTTGTCTAATTAGGAAGGGCCTGATCTAAGGATTGCCTTACAAGTGAGAAGCAACGTTTTAAAACCAATATGATACTTCACTGGAAGCCAATGTAGTGACCTCAAAACTGGAGCAACGTGACAAGTAGTTATGAGTAAGTATTCTGGCTGCAGCACTTTGAACTCTGCAATAGGAATTTGGTTCAAATTGGCCATTGTCTAAATCTAGATGAAAATCAGGGGAGTTAATAAGGAGTACTGTTTGGGTTCAACAAATGAAATACCAATAAATGCTACCATAAGGGCCGCTTATAAAATATGGCTCCAATATAGGGACAAATGCAAATGAAAGACCATTTAAAAGAAGTTGCATTTGTTGCCAGCTTACCCTTCCTGCACCAAAGACAGCCTCTTGAGCGTATTTCACCAAGCACTCCTTGCAGAAGAGATGCCCATCTGCACACTGTGTGAGCTCTTCAAAGGCAAACTTGCCATAACAGCAGAGGCACTCGATCAGCTGTCCGTCCTGCAAACACAGAGGATACAGCCCAGTCACACAGGTAGCACGCTCCCGATTAAATCACAAGGTGATACAGAGAGGGTACAGCCCAGTCACACAGGCAGCACGCCCCCGATTAAATCACAAGGTGATACACAGAGGGTACAGCCCAGTCACACAGGCAGCACGCCCCCGATTAAATCACAAGGTGATACACAGAGGGTACAGCCCAGTCACACAGGCAGCACGCCCCCGATTAAATCACAAGGTGATACACAGAGGGTACAGCCCAGTCACACAGGCAGCACGCCCCCGATTAAATCACAAGGTGATACAGAGAGGGTACAGCCCAGTCACACAGGCAGCACGCCCCCGATTAAATCACAAGGTGATACAGAGAGGGTACAGCCCAGTCACACAGGCAGCACGCCCCCGATTAAATCACAAGGTGATACACAGAGGGTACAGCCCAGTCACACAGGCAGCACGCCCCCGATTAAATCACAAGGTGATACACAGAGGGTACAGCCCAGTCACACAGGCAGCACGCCTCGATTAAATCACAAGGTGATACACAGAGGGTACAGCCCAGTCACACAGGCAGCACGCCCCCAATTAAATCACAAGGTGATACAGAGAGGGTTCAGCCCAGTCACACAGGCAGCACGCCCCCGATTAAATCACAAGGCGATACACAGAGGGTACAGCCCAGTCACACAGGCAGCATGCTCCCGATTAAATGTGATGAAGGTGATGCTCTACAGTTTGAAATTATTTAGCAACTATAAAAAACGTAACAGTTTTTTGGACACGCCATTTCCTCAAAGAACCAGTAACCCCTGAAAATGTATCTTGACACTATTATCTACTGCAAAACTTTAATAGCAACACTTTCTTCAATACGTCTGTAGTGCGTTATATCCCACCAATAGTTTACCTTTTGATACTGCTCCTCATTCATCTGCAGAGCCAACAAGAAGTCTTCATGCTGAGAACAGGAAAGATTTAGCACATGTAAAACTTAACAGACCCACTGCGGATTTCAGCTGACCTCTATATTTGATATGCAGTTCAGTTCTAAAAACCCAGATCAGCAACAGTGGTGCACTACCTTACCTAAGATAACATTAGTAACAATCAGGGGCTGTGAAACCAGCCCATAATGTTTAACGTTTGGAGCAGCTCAGCTTGGTTTCTTTTGATCTGTTGCAAATGGAAAGAAACAGGCCTGGTTTCAAATCACTTTGAACTCAGTCCCATGGGAGATGGAAAAGTGGTATTAAACTCAGGGGCTTCGTAGCAAAACGTGACATGACAGTTCAGCACCAAAACGCGAACTAGCGCTGCAGTAAAGAAATCATTCAAGCTCTCCACAGAAATCAGACACAATCACGCAAGGGGATTTGGTATTATCTGGGCTAATGTATCAATCCAAAACTGTTGTTTACCTCAGCCATTTCCTTCACTTTCTGTTCATAGAAGTTTATTTCTTTAAGCAATGGTGGAACGATGTTTTTTTTGTCATACATCCTACAGTGCCTCCTCTTGTTTTCCAGAAAATGCAAGCGCCTCTCTAATTTAAGATCACCTACAACAGGGAAAACGCATCTGCAACATTAGCTCTCAAGGGTAACTCAAAATCCAAAAATAGTTACACCAGGGGGCGGCAGGGTTATCTGTACTGCCAGGATCTCCATTAGTCTGTGAAGCTTGGGCTGTGTCACCGGGAGTCAAAGAATAAGTCTCTAGAAGTACACATATATCAAAATGATGGTACGTGTATATAACAGATCTCGAGACAAGGTCATGAACAGCATTACTTATACTTCTAGGGTTTTCAAAGGCTCAAAATACAGAATCATTCTAATAGCTAGTCAAACACATTTGCTGACACCTTTTCAGAAATCTCTTCAAATAGCATCATATGGCCCCAAGAATTAAGTCTAAACAGAAAGCATAAAAAAAGAATGTTTGTCCACTTTTTCTGTACCATGTTCAAACTTGAAATCTATATATATCTGGCTCGTTTCTTTTTGCCTTTTCTGCTTTTTTGCAGCTTCAGGGAATGTCTCGCGCCACTTCTTAATGGCATCCGTCAAGGCCTGCAATACAATGAAAACAGTGAGACAAAATAAACACACTCCGATCGCGTTAATCAATGCATCATTCAGATTCTAGCTGCTCTTCACTTTGAACTAGTAGTGTGCATACTTCTGAAATCTAGGAAAGGATACTGGTATCTAAAAATCAATGTCCACATGCATACTGCAGACAGAACAATTCCAATTTAACTAGCCTCTTCAATCTGGGTCTATCCTTTTGTTTCTTCATCTCCAGCTACGGTCATTATAAACTGGTGTCCATTATTTAAAATCATCAGTACAACTTTACCAGAATATAACTAGAAAAAATAAGCTCTTCCTAAGTTCTATTCAAGTGCATTTCATTCTAATATCGTTTAACAGAACCAAGCTCCTGTTCCAAAGCAGGTCTTTCAATTGCTTAACTTAATCTTGACTAACACATTTAACAACGGAGGACCAGGTTGAAACAATGTCCTGGATCTAGACAGCATTACTTTTCGATGTTCCCCCACAAAGCATGTAGTGGGGTGCTCTGACCTTGCGTGTGATTGCATAGTGTCCTTTGAGGGAATGCAGAGCCCATTTGATGTCCTGACTGCTTAACATTTTAAAATCAGCCATGAGGAGATCAGCAGCTTGCATGACAGTGCGGTGGTGTGCGGGTTGCAACTTGGCAAAGTCAAAATAATCTTCTTTATTCTAGCAAAAGTTAGAAACATTAAGGTTAGGCCCTGCCCCCCAACTATCTCACCATACCACACAGTCATCGTTACATCACCTGAAGGATTGGTAACCGATACTTTAACATCCATATCTAAATCGATCAAGAGGCGTTTCTTTTCGTTCATCACTCAATTTAAATAAATGTACATTATAGATAAACTGCTGCCTCCTGGTTCCTTTACTGTAGTTCACATGGTTTGGATTGCAGTCAGATCACTGGAGTAATGCTGAACTACAGCACAAAGTAACAGCAACTTTTTAGCATTGTCTCCAGGGTTGGAGTAAATGCCAATTCCATTTCCAATTCCCATGAAGAAATTGGAGTTTATACTTTAGAGACATAATAACTGTTGTGATTGTTCAACTGCTTTCATTTGAAGCCAGTTTAATTGACTAACAGTGACTTCAACTGAAGTAATGTGTTGCCACTGTGAGACGCTCATTTTAACAAAATACTGCAAATTGATTGTTGGAACTGATTAAAATGGAATGAGAAACTGAATTGGAATTTAAAAACAGGAATTGACCCCAACCCTGGACATCTCAGCATATTCCAAATTGAAGTAAGCAATATAAGCAAAGAATAAAATGGTGATCAGTGCTTATTCTGCAAGTGTCGAGTGTTTATGAACAGATAATCCATACTTACAGGCATGTCTTCACTGGCTTCAAGAAGAATACTTGCTTTGTGGGCAGGTGGCTCCTTTGTCTTTGGATAGTCAGGGTTTTCTAACAAGTAGTTACCAATTCTGCAAAATAAAAAATTAAAAATTAAACACAGAAAGCAATGCAATATAAATAAAAACAAAAACAGGACAACTTTGTGGTTTTTTTTTTTGGTTTTTTTTTGCCAAGACGGGTCTACCAAGAGGTACAAGTGGTCCTGGATACTACATTGTGGTTCTGAAACCCCATTTCATTGTAAAGACATACTTACGCATTTAAATCAGCCAAATTGTGGGTCCTAATAAGGCTTTCCACAAACGCTTTCTCTATATCAGGAAAGAGATTGGCCTGCAGAAAAAGGCGATTACAGGGGGTTAACACTTACTGATGGATGGAACACTCACTCCCAGAGCACAGCGACAGACAGAAATTTAAAAAAAACTGAAAAAATCACACACAAGTTACACTTTCTACATTACTTCCCTAAACAAACACCTTGTGTAATTGTGTAACTGTAGTGAAATGGTTTCCTAATCTCTTTACCGCTCTCAATAAGAGCCCTTATTGTTTATCAAATGCAAAAAAAAAAACTGACTGTATTCCCTGTGGAATCTAACACAAAATGGGCGTTGAATTTTGGGAGGTCCTTTCCCACATTTCACATTACCGTTTCATTCGCCAATGAGGTGATCAGATCTTTGTCGTACCCCACGGCATAACCTGCTTCTGGATCCAGAGCATCCTGTACAGGGTAAGCAGGCCCAGGTCTCTCGTCGTCGATCTCCACTGCCTGGCCATATCCACTGCCCAGGTGCTGGGCCTCTGGGCCTGGGTTAATCTCTAGGACGGGTTGCTGCTGCTGCAATATGGGACCAGGCGTGCCCACCTGACCCACTTCTCCAGCTGCCACAGCCCCGTTCGGCGCCGCACCAGCCAATGTCAATGTTTGCCAAGCTTTTTTCCCTCTGTTATTGTTATAGTCCTCAGAGAGTCGGCGACGTGCCACGACGATTCTCCTTTCATAAGGACCTAAAGGGCCCTCTCTGTGAGCTTCCTGCGGCACGCCTCGAGTTCTGTGTGGAACAGGGGTCCCCCACTGTGCTGGTGGAGGCACAACATTTGGAAGCAACAATTCCTGCTGTCTTTGCTAAAGAGAACAAAAACAGCAAAAGGATATAAAAGCCACGCTCCAAGGGTCAGTATCGTGAAGTAGTCACAGTGTCAGGTACATCAACTTCAGCATTCAATAGATTTACAGCGATGGATATATTGCTTTCAAGATACCATTTTTTGGCTTAGTAAGAAAATACTGCCGTACATATATTTACCTGTCTCTCCGGATACATTTCACGAAGATTATTGAACTGATTCAGCGCATGAGGTCTCCCGTTCTTTGGATAATCAGGATTTTCTAACAAGTAATAAGTGATTCTGAAAACAAAAAAAAACTATTATAATTACACATTCATTTTATCTGAATTCACCACCTTTTAAATCCATAATAATCATTTTTATATAAAAAAAAATATAATACAACAGCAGCCTTGATTATTATATATTTTTATTAAAACATTTTGAAGCTTCTCCCTTAAATATAAAGACATACTTACGCATTTAAATCTGTCAAATGCCGTCTCTGTATAAGGTTTTTCACAAACACCTTATCTATACCTGGGAAGAGATCAGCCTGCAGAATAAAATAAATAAAAAGGAGATGAAGCGGTTTCGTGTCTGTACATTTACACAACGGAACAAATATATTCGTTCAATTAACAGAAGAAATAAAAGTAAGGATGTTTTCTTAAACATCCCCTCTGCATGTATTATTATTCCTATTAAGTGTTCCTTCATTTTCTAGGAGGTGAGAACAGCCGTCTTGTGTTTTCAAGTTAAGCCAGACTTCAACAGGGATCCATCAGGCGTCTTACCGTTTCATCTACCAGTGACTTTATGAGATCCTTGTCGTGCTCCACGGCATAAACTGCATTCACAGGGTCCTGTCTGGGGAATGCTGGCCCGGGTCTCTCATCGTCCATCTCCGCTGCCTCTCTATTGGCTGGCTGGCGGATCTCTGGGATTGGTTGAAACCTAAGTGGCTGCCGGTGCTGCTGGAGCAAAATCGGACCTGGGGCACCCGCATGACCTGCTTCTTTAGCCATTTTCGGCATTGCACCCCCATGCCCAGCACCTCTTAAAGGTGGAACCAATGGCTCAGGTGCTGCAGCAACCAACACTTCGGCATTATACGCAGCTGGAGGTCCAGCGGGTCCTGGGTCTTCTGGTTTAACTGCTCCCCAACGAGCTGCCGGACGGATCACATTTGGACGCACCAGCTGATGCTGCCGTGGCTACAAGAGAACAAAGACTGACAGAAGTAGAATAGCTGTCTATACAGTTTCCGCGGCTTAGCCGAATCACCATGACCCTACCTGACAATGAATGGAGGCACTTCTCATAACAAGCTCATTCTTAGACTATAGCCAACTCAAGTGTAATGTATTTAGTGAAATCGTACACTTTTTATTTAAAAAAAAGCCTGTATAAATGCAGAATAGACTCCAAGTACAAAAGGTGAATTGGTTTGCACTAACAGAGAATCGTTTGGAAATGTTACCTCCAAAATAACCACGTCATCATCATCATCATCTTCCTCCTCTTGCTCCTTCTCTTTCACGTACGACAGCTCAACATCAGAGTCATCTGATGTGGCATTAATAAAGTCCCCACGTGCTTTCCCATCTGCCATGAGGAAAATCATTTTCAGAACAAACTGTCATTAACAGTCTCCACTGCTTTCGCTGAAGGTGAGGATGTTAGGCATGTCCACAACAAGGGACATAAACAGTTCTGCATAGGGGGTACTTAATCAGTCCCCTTTGCTGGTAGTTTTACTTGATTGCTGGTGCCTAAAGTTCTCCCAAACTTTTACTCACCTTCTCCCCGATGTCGATGAAAAGTGCCCAGGTGAATGACTTCTTCATCAGCTTCTCCATCGGCCATTTTCAGTCATTCACACTCCAATCCTGCACCTGCCAATCAGTGACTGGATAGAGTCATGCCTCCAGACCACCTGGGAAAGAGAGATACATTTACCTGGTCATAAGCACATGGAAATCTCCAGGTTTAAATGAGGGAATCCCAACAACATGCATCTGGAAAGCATCGTATACAAGACAGTACACACTAAATATCAAATGCCGCACTAGCATCAAACAAAGTTCAATTTATGAATGCATTACTGAAACAGTATTTTTGTGGTATTCGGTATTAATTTCAACGTCAGAGTTTCTGTTCTAAGCCATTACTGCAATTTCACATGATTAATGGACAGTTCGGAAGCTCTGATGAACTAATTTAAAAGCTCCAATTGCAACACTTCTGGGAAGTCAGAGAACGTTTGGGAAGTCCCTTGATTCTATAGCGGTAAGCCTGCAGTTTTGTGAGATACGCTACAAGGACTACTTAGCTTAGTCACAGTTCCTAGTACACCTGGGCACTCCTTTCCATGTACTACATAATAAATCAATTAAGGTCCATTAAGCCTTCTGCTTGGACGTCGCGTTTAATTGGGTGGTTATACACCGAGAACGCAGAAGATGTGATTTGAATTCTGATTTAATTGAAGACGCTAAATACATGTTCTATATCCTGCTGTGGTCAGGTAAAGTAATTGCCAGTCGAGCTGAGTATAGCAATGTCTGGCTCAATGGATGCAGGTCTGCAAGCGCAACAATAACGCAGCTGCAGAATTGTACAGTTTTGTCGTACAAGATTAAATAGTGCTGTTTACTATCATCGCCATCATCTTGTGGGTTACACATTTCGATAAAAAAAAAAACAACTACAAATAAATCTCAAACGTGACAACAAAGCTCTCTCTTAAAACAAAATCATCAGCTGTCGTCAAAAGTACAAAGCTAGTGGAACTGGGTACGTATACCGTATACATTTAAAAATAAAAATAACAGACATTTACAAAGTAGTTTGCAGGCAGAGCGTCACGCGTGTATTAAACTGCTGCCAAAAAATGCATCGCAAATAAATTGCACGGTCTAATTCTTTTCCCCGATTAATCTCTATAAAAATGAATGGAACCGATTATCTGTTTTCAGTTTCACTTTTTTTGGTTTTGTTGCTCGCACTGACCTACTATATTCGTCCCTCCAGCTAAAAAATAAACAAACACTGATCAAGGTAGGTTAGGTTATGTCTTATACTACAACGTAGGCTTTCATTTGAGAACTGTTAACAAAACGATCTGCGATCATGTAATTCAGCGAGAAATACCCACATACCCTCGTCTCTCCGTTCTCTTCCTGTATATTCGCAATAACACACCTCCCGCAGATTGCCAGTTTGATACCGGAAACTGGAGCGCAGAATACAGGCTTCGTCACACGCACGCTTGACATGTAAGAATTCTGGGAGTTGTAGTTCTTTATGTGCTTAAGCGGGTAACGTATACGTCACAGTATTTACTTCAGTTTTAGAGTACATCATGAAAAGATTCAGCCAGAGCTGATTATGATGTATTTCAATGATGTCATGTTGCTTTTGATTACCTAGCAGCCAGGGGTGTCCAATCACGGTCCTGGAGGGCAATTCCACAAATCATGTAATTAAGGGTCTTACAGGGCTGGAAATACCGGAGGTGGAAGGGTCAAGTTTGGCACCCTTGTTTTCGCTACCATTCTTAGGGGCGGGGCACAGTGAGAGATTGTGGGTGCGTTCACGAGAGGCAGACTTTGCTAATTCTGCAAAGATTCTGAAAATTAATTGGCTACTTGCTCCGATTCTGTGCAGAATGACGAAAGTCTGCGTGTGGTGAACGCACCCATTGTCTGCTCGTCTGGTCAGGGCCGGATAACCCATCACGGGATCCTAGGCAAACATACACTAAGGCACCCCTACCTTCTTCTGTTAATAACAACAACAACTAGCCTACATGTATATATAGCTTCTGTAACTCACGCTCTGCAACAGTTATGTATATGACTGCTTGGTATTCAACCTCCAAATCTGTGTTACACGGCAAAGCAACAGAGAAAATTAAAGAGTCTTTCTACTTTGTAGAATCAGCATAGACGATGCAAAAAACAACCGAGGACACAAGCTCACAGCTAGTTACGGCCATGCTTACCCGTCACACACGATTTCCGACCTTCACCAGTTCTCTGATACAAAGCCCATCTCTTCAATGTTACAATTTATTTGAATACCCGTCACAGCCCGCCCGGGGTTTTTTCTTCTCTGCATGCGCTTCCTCCAGTTTGACCTGACGAAAATGCAGCAAAAACAAAGCGAACGAGACCAGCTACTGTAATGTTAAACAGTTAATCATTAAACGGTTTTAGATACGGTGATGTATTTTTATTTTATTTTATTTTTTTAATCTGTGAACTTTAGTTGCCTTTGTGCATTTTCATTTTGCAAGTTTATCGAGCCCTACATTCTGCAATTTTGAATATTGACTTTGGATACTGTTTTAATTCTGGAAACTGATGTTTGTTTTTTATTTTTTGTTATGTTTGTTAAATTGCATAGACTTTTACGTTTTACGCAGTTCTGCACATGGGTAACATTTTGCTGTTGGGTCTTCAATGGGGAATTTTACATACTGCTACAATATGTACCGGATTTAAAAGTATGAACTGTATTACAGTCCACAGTCGCCTCTTTTGGCAAGTGATATTTTCATAGTCACATCGTTCTGAATTAAAATACAGTATTTTCAACAATGTATTTTTGAAATTGTATCTTTTTTGTGTTCCCTGAAAAAACGGACAAGGGTTGGAACTGGCCAAAATGAAATAATCACATAGGCGACACACTCGTTTAACCGTCAGTGAAGTCAAAATTTTAGAGGGTCGGATATGTGAGTGCTGACTATATATTGTGTTAGAGGGTCAGATATGTGAGTGCTGACTGTATATATTATGTGGTAACGTTACAAGTATTATTTTCTTGGCACCATGTTCTTTAAGATCAGGGTTAAGTTAATGGTTTGAACTGAAATGGCCCTCTTTGATTGAATCATTGAATCACAATTCAAGTTACAGTATTCATCCATTTTGATATTTTACATGCAAAGTGGTTTAAAAAAAGTCTGTGGCAGTCTGTAGGTTTCCTATCTCTCAGCAGTGGCAGTCTAGTTTTTCTATCTCTTTTTTCAGTCTGTCAATGTGCATTAGGTTGACTTTGGAAAATGTCTTACATTGATCTCAGGTGTGAAGCAAACAACAAAGAGGTTTTGATTAAACTTTTACAATAACTGACACTGGCAGTGTCTCCCTCTGGTGCCCTCCTCCACAGGTTACTTCATTTGAAACTCCTTGAGGTAAAGAAATAATAACAACATTTGGTGGCAGTGTTGCTGTAGTCTTTGTCCATTGGAGGATTCATATCTTGATAAGTTCCTTCCCATTCACAATATTGGTGACTTTTTACAGTCCTGTATTGAATATTAGAAATGTTGTTAGTTTATTACATTTACAGTGTCTATATATATATTTATATATATACAGTACTGTTACCTTTAAGCAGAGTTAACAAAGGTCTATAACACACTAATACAGAGTGGTCTAGAGAAAAGATGTTGCACAGATGCAGATGTTGCAGAACTATATGATTAATCAGAGGTCACGTTAATGCAAAATAAATCCATTTCAACATTTCATACAGCCAGCACAGAATAAAGAAACAGGCTTTCTCTATAATATTAACATAATTCATAGATGAACAAAAGCCACAGCGCCAGGGAAATGGTTCAAATTGCTGTTTCAATTCAATCAGCAGTTTTCTAGGGTCCTCCATTCGAAATCCTTGTACAGATTGCAGGGACCCTCAACATATGAACACATGGAACTGTTAGGATTAACGTTGCCTGGCAACACTGTTATACCCCAGTACAGCCTTCCTTCTTCTCGTGCTGGAGTCCCGCAGTGTACGAAAGGTCCACAAGAGGTCACTGTTGGACCTCCCTCTTGATATTGCTCAGCACCCTGGCAAAAAAGAAGCCCCAAACTAACTATATTACAAAACCTATATCCTTGAAAGCATGTGAGTCCTTTTAAGAGATGATCATTGCCCAGTGTTGATAAGCTACTGTGCAAATATTTATGTCAAGAGCATTTTCTAATAACATTTTTTTTTTTTTTAAATAACTAATAGATATTTAAAAACACATGGATTAGGGGACCCCAGTGTGACTCACCTAGTAAATGCAATCTGGAGCTTGCTGGTTCGAATCCTGGTCAAGCTGAATTTTGCATTGTGGACTTTTGCCTACTATGGAATATAGTATACCACTGTAAATTGCATAACCTAACTCTATGTAATTATATCTTATTTCAAGTATCAGTTCACTGAATTTGGTGTTTGAGACGCATTCAAAAAGACCATCTGCACATTTGCATTTTCACTGCAGTCTAATGGGATTCATTTACAAGCCCGGGCTCCATTCCAAATGTACTCGAGAAATGAATTGCTCTAATTTTCTATGTTTACCGGGGAGAGACAAAAAGGTAATAATATTTTATTGCTTTAACTTTGACACTTAATTTGTCTGTGTGTAATTAAAATAGAGAACAACAGAAGACCCCGTGTCCTCTATGTGGGGCCTCCAAAAATCCTAGCATGAAGAACGCTATGGATCTGGAGCAGCCAGGAGGCTACTGATACTGGAATGTAATTTATTTAAGATTTGTAAGTGTGAGATTTAGTCATTAAAATCCCATTTATTTTTACAATGACCTTTCGGATTATATTTTAAAAAGTAATATTTTTACTGTCCTGTAACATTTTAAAATATTTGTTTTTGTTTCTGAATGTGGTTGGTCAAAGACTCATTTCTTTTCATGCTCTAGATAGCTTAGAGCTGGGTGATCAGCAATAACTACCTTTCTCTCTGACTTCCGTATACTGTTAGTATCCTACCAGCAATAATTGTGCTTGTAATTCTGACTGCTTGTAAAGACGTTTTAACATTGTATCTCATGTGCTCATTCCTATAAATGAACATGGGCATGTTTGAATTGTCTCTGAATTACCAAATTATAATTATCATAAAAAAGTGTGATATTATTATTATTATTATTATTTATTTCTTAGCAGACGCCCTTATCCAGGGCGACTTACAATTGTAAGCAAATACATTTCAAGTGTTACAGTACAGGTAATACAATAAGAGCAATATAAATACAATGACAAGTTCAAGCAAGTGATATTAAATGCAAGCTTGTAACTACAAATAACAAACCACTCTGTGGCAATTTGTTTGGTTTAATTCTTTTTGATTCTCTTCCTAGAATTTACATTGCTCAATTATAATTATCTCAGAAAATGTAAATGTGTTCATTATAAAAATGACAAGCTCCAGTTCTTTTAATACCCCCTGCGGGATATCTAACAGAGACTGAACAGCCATTATAAAAGTTTACCACGGTAAAATTGCACTGTGATTTTGCAGTTTTCGCATGCTTTTCCCATGGTTATATTATGCATTTACATTGAACCATGTTTTAGCATGCTTTTTAATATGCTTTAGCATATAATATCTTTTCAATGCTTGCCTATGATTTACCATGCTGCAAAATTGGCATTTACTGACTACACTCTTCTAAGATTGCAGCAATTGGATTCCTGTGTGCTTCTGTTACTGATGCTTCTATTTCAAATACACTTTACTTCTGGAGAAATAAACTTCCATCAATCTCATTGTGGTGACAGACAGACTGCAGAGATATCCTGTAAAAACCAGCAGTTATGTGGCAACCTACATAAATAATACCAGAGCAGTAACTATACTACTACTACTACTACAACTGCTACTAATAATAATAATCCCAGACATACACAAACTTTCAGACCCATCTTATCTGTTAAATTCATCGCTTGAAAAAACATCTGTTGTGGAGACTCAAGGCTTTTAAAAACGTTGTGGTAGTAAACTGTGATAATTGCTGATGTGGACAATTTGTTTCCAGAATCAACATCTGTATTAACTATGGAAATGTCATATATAACAAATTATGGATTGATGATGACTAAATAATATCCGCAGTAAAACAAAAATGAATTAGGGGAGCTAGCGAGATAGCCATGTTGAGCCCCAAAACAATGACGTAAATCTAGGAAATGCAGCAGAAATGACAAAACTGTATAATTAACCAATCAATCTATCAATAAATGTAATAACCCAGGTGAGAAATCACAGAGAACAAAGCATGGAGACACAAGGTGTGCCCAATATCATCACCTGAGGATTCAAATCGGCTCAAACTATGTGAACTAAGGGGCTACCAGTTAGAAAAATTAGCATGATCTGAGTTTTCCATGCTTTAGACCAGGCGACACTTGAATATCTTCACAGAGGGACTTTCTATAATGAGCTTCATGCTTACGATGCTAGATCTAACTAATACAATTTCAGGCACTTTTATTTTCTTTTTGTAACATTAGATTGGCATTTTCTTCCGCTGTGAACAATTAGGAATAAATTATAAATAAATAAATACATAAATAAACAAATAAAAACACTTTGAAAACATCGCACATGGTTTCTTCAGGGTTTGTGGTAAATGACCTCTCTTCCACGCTGCTATGAACGATGGCTTAAAAACAGTATGAATATTGCAGCTGCATAACGCAATTACTGCACAGGAAACATTACAAAGAAGCATTGCTCATCATGTAATTGGCAACATGTATTTTAAATTCCATGACTATCATATACAAACATGAGAAAATCATATAAGGGTGGCTGCATTGGTATATGCACTCCACTATTTTTTTATATCATATAGGAAAAATCTCACTGGACTAGTTACAGTGTTCACATGCCACAATAGCTTTTGTTTTGATGGAGCACCATTGTAATAATGGCCTACTTGGTGGTGTTACTCTCTAGTCAATGGAAGGAATGGAAGAGAATGGGGACAAGCCCAATGTTGCATGTCACATTCATGCCTAATTCAGTAAACATTTGCTTACAAAGGAAAAAAATAACACCTTCAAGTGGGGCTATAAAAAGCCAGCAATCTTTCCCCGGATCTGGTTCAAGCCGGTTTGCACGGTGTCCCTGTAGAGATCATCGGTGTGAATAAACAATGAAGAGGAATGTGCAACAGTGATGAAGGAGTGCTGAAGAAGAAAGGAGAGAAGCGGAGTGGTGCCGTTCTGCATAAGTGGCAGTTTGATGTTCTGTATTTGAATTCCAAACAGGGAAGGCTCAATAACAATTCTCGTAATGTTTTGGAGAGCGGACAAAACCTTAAACTCTTTCTGTACTAGACGCTGCAATTTCAGCAGCAAAACAATGAAAGTGGAGGAAGGGGTTATAATCCCAGAGTCCCAGAGTGAGTTTGGTGGTCTCAGGATTGCCAAACATCTCACACGATTCAGAGCAATCAAGACTGAATGGAAAGGGGGTGTCAAAACGGATGAAACCACAAACAGGCAATCGATTTGGAATGAAATTCTGTACTGTGAGACTGCATTTTTAGGAAATAATTGACGTGACACCTCCAATATGAACAACCTTCTCAATAGAACCCTACTTATGATTATACTGTATACCAAAACAGCACAGTTCCATTTTGCATTTTTCAAATAACAATAAGTGATAAGTTTCATTGTAATTGATTATTCAATTGGAATATTAACTGAAACTGGCTTTGCAGAGAAAAAATAAATTGCTTAGGAACTACAAGTGCAAAGATGAAAGCATGAGAAGAGATGATTTGCAAGGCTGGAATTGTTTTGCATTCAAAGGTCAATTGCGAGTTGGGAAAGTCATGGAGCTTTTGGAATTGTCATTCTAGTCCTGGGTATCCACTGCTTTTTAGTGGCAGTCTCATCTATTATAGTCACGAGTTTTCTGCATTAATACATTTGTTTTGGATCAATTACCATTCAGGACTGAAGATCAACAGGCAGCATTTATTCTAGCTCCATTTGCTTCA
This sequence comes from Acipenser oxyrinchus oxyrinchus, assembly GCA_030684275.1. Lineage (NCBI taxonomy): Eukaryota > Metazoa > Chordata > Actinopteri > Acipenseriformes > Acipenseridae > Acipenser > Acipenser oxyrinchus. Next base: position 32,275,519 of record CM060262.1, on the reverse strand, counting down.
TTTGCTTTAATTCAAGGTCTTTTTATTTCACTACCTTTGCAGTACTAATAAGAATACAGCTAATACACAAAAATAAATTCTTGAATGATCACAGCTTGAATTGTTTTTTGCTTTGTTGTGTTTACCACATTTCAAGGTAAAACTTAGAAAAAGTCAACAGCTGTTGCAAAGAAAAGGATTGTTAAATGAATGAAAGACTCATCTGAATAGGCATGAGAGAAAGCAAAATCGAATGTGATTTTACCTTCCTTTATAAAAATATACCATTGTAAAAGTATAGTAAAGTATAATAAAGCACAGTGAAAGCATGGTATAAGCAAGCATTGGAATTAATAACATGCAAAGATAAGCATATATATATATATATATATATATATATATATATATATATATATATATATATATATATATATGGTAAATGCATATATAACCATAGGAAAAGCATAGGAAAATTGAAAAAATACTGTGCAAAAAAACTGGGTTGTGTGGGATATGCTTTTGTTTTAAAATAAAATGCTTGCAGTATGTGTTATGGAGGATGTTTACTAGGGGCTTGTTAGAGAGATAAAATAAACTAAAACCAAGTAGACGAAGGTTTCTAATGCCTTCATCAGTTGTCAGCGATTTTGTATCCATAACTTCAAACACAATCATAATTCCAGAGGTAATACGTTTTGGCTGCTGACTTCATCAGGGTCGGGCCTGAAGCACCCTTTAAGTCACAATTTTTAGCAAAATCAATCTAAAATCAGACCTCCTATGTACCCAAATTAGCAGCAAAAAACAGGGCATTTTAGGCTTTACTTTAAGGCAGTTTCCTGCTTTTGTTCTAGGAAATACATGATAATGCCAACAAATCTCATTAAGTATTCCGCTGTAAATGCTGTTTATTATGATCAGCCATGTTACTCTATCCTGCATAATTACAAACACCAGGGTGTACCCGTGCTACAGCAGCACTCCCATCGTTCCTTCTCCATGCAAGATTCTTATCCTGCGTGGAGACTTGGCTAAAGCTGGAGAAAAACCTCTGGTCTTTACAGTGGCCTTCAGGTGGTCACCATCAGATGTCAGCGGCGATATCAGTCTCTTCTTAAGCATTAGTGCTTAAGAGCTACTGTCAGCAATCCAGGTTTCAGGTTTTGCAGACAGTGTGTTCTCAACCAATACGACAGGCTTTAAAACACCGGATTACCTTGCTAAAGTATCAGCACTATTGCATTTACCAACTTACATTGCTGGTAGCATCCATCGTTTTCCCCAAATGGGACCTGGGAGAATAAAGGTCTTACTCTGCTAGCTATAGCAATTACCCAAACTGTTCCTGCAGAGAAGACAAGCTTGCCCCAGACTCCTGACCTCATGCTTCTGCCCAGACTAAGCACAGATTGCTGTCGGCATCCTGCCACAGCCATCTGTACATTGTAAACCAGTGGGGGGTTTTTTCTTTTTTTTTTCCCCCACTCAACCACTAGAGGGGGTTCAAAACACAAATTAGGCAAACAAATATTATTTATTTATTTTTAGCTTGGACCTAAAACTGAACTGCATTATAAGCTACACACAAAGACACTTTTAAAAAAAAAAAAAAAAAAGTATGTACCTGAAGTACATTTAGCATACTGAAAAAACAGCCATACTGTTCCTGTTAAATCCAAGTTTATCAGCTATTTGTAGTACTGAATTCAACTTTGCTTTGAACTCATTACGTAACCATGTATTTATTTATTTATTTATTTAGCAGACGCCTTTATCCAAGGCAACTTACAGAGACTAGGGTGTGTGAACTATGCATCAGCTGCAGAGTCACTTACAATTACATCTCACCCGAAAGATGGAGCACAAGGAGGTTAAGTGACTTGCTCAGGGTCACACAATGAGTCAGTGGCTGAGGTGGGATTTGAACCGGGGACCTCCTGGTTACAAGCCCTTTTCTTTAACCACTGGACCACACAGCCATTTAACCATACACATGGGCTATACCTGTGCTGAAAAGCACTTCCTGGATGGAAATGCAGAGACTTTTTGAATGTCTTGCAAAATGAGCTTGTGGGTGCAGGGAAGATGCTGCTTTCTCCTGTGGAAGGAAGCCATGACAATACCATTAAAGTACTGACAATAGAACTGATAGGGAGAGGTCAAGAGGGGACTGTGATTAGATGCCCATTAAAATAATTACATTGAATAACATTAAGTGCTGTTGATAAATTATGGTGAAGGCGTTTGAGAATTGTACATTTTTGTAAAGCATACTGCCCAAGGCAGCATGCATATGCTTTAAATATATATGCATAAGCAGACTATGATGGACTGTCAATAAAACAGAAAAATGTGCCAATCTGAAAGGGGTGTACAGCAAATGGGTATAAAAGAAGAATATTTATTATTTATTTTGTTTTTTAAAAGGCGAATGTGGATAGAGTGTTGCTGTACAGAATATACATCACAGGTAACAAGGTCCATAAGAATATAGATTCAGAACCAACACAATTCAAAACAAAAATCGCATGTAAACATAAAAACAAGTGTATAAAGTTGTCAGGTTTTATTGCATATATCACAAACATTAATGTGACCTCCGGGGTCTAGCCTCAATCACTGCTAATTCCAACCGTCATCTCTATCAAGTTCTATCATTACCTAGTTTAATAATAGCAGCATTTTTTAAATACTTTCATTTATACATAGAGATTAGTGTACAGCTTTCACAAATAATATCAGCTTTCAAAAAAGATGGGAACAACAAGAATAGCAGCAATACAATACAAAAGGACATTACATAGTAATAAATATATATATATATATATATATATATATATATATATTTAAAATACATCAAGTGGTTGAGTAACACTTAACGAGAAGTTGGCTCATTTTTTGTATTTGAAACGAGGATAACATGGTGCCATGCAATTCAAGCACTGTGTATTAAGCTTAGACCTCCTTTAGTACGTTCTCCCTACCCATCAGATTGAAATACCAAATTGACGGAAGACTTTCTATCTTTTAATAAATTAATCATATTTCTTTTGGGAAGGGGGTGGTGTAATTAAAGTTACTGTACTAAAACAAATACTTACATCAAGATGGACAGCCAAAAATGATTTGTCACTGTGCACTGCATTCAAGACAAACTTCTCATCAAAACCTTCGCCTAAATTTATTGCTAAGTTTCTTTATAGTAATGTGTATGGTTGTAATTAAATTATAATTATTGCAGCATCGATTATTTGTTACACTGAGCAGACGTACAAAAAGATAATAAAAAGGACGCGTAAATGTTTAATCTTTTAAAAGTGGGTGATGTGTGCTTCATGCATTTCAGGGACTTAACACAATGTCATGCATCTTACAGGGACTAAGAATAGGAGACCTCACTTCTACAGTCACACCCACGGCATAAACACCATAGAAGTTTGTTTTGAACCAAAACTTTAGGTAATATATCTAACAGAGCTGTAGTGAAATGGTTTAGAGATTTTTTAAAAATGCTACAAAACCCATCTAAGTGAAAATGCAAGATCTGTTTATTATATTGTATGTAATCATTTGTGTCTCCAAGCAACTAAGGAAGCAAATCAGGCATACAGTTGATTATGACACTTAAGACTACCCAAAAGTTTTAAAATACTGTGTGTTGCCTTTTTTGTTTCTTGTGCAAATAGAAAATACAAAAATAAAACACCTACACTATCAACAAATGGAACTGAGGTACTGCTACTCATATCAATCTTCACTTCAGGTCAGAAAGCTGACCAAGCACAAAGGTCTTTTGTCACTATTTATTGTGCAGAAACATTACTTAACACCTACCATTTAAATGCTTGGATTTGAGTTAATAGCGACCACTTAAATTCTTATATAAATAAAACACACACTCAGTCCATCAGTCAGTACTCTCGTCCTCAAAACTGCTAAAACATAAATGGTTGATTATCTCTATAAAATACTGTAAGGCCAGACATTAAAATGTGTATATTCAGTAGCTCCACTTTTACACAACTATTCAAAACTGTTCTTTCAGAATGAACTTTAGAATTATGGATCTGTATTCATTCAGCTCTCTTGCATAAACAGTTACCTGTCATAACATTCCGATCGTGCATTCTTTCTCTTCTTATGGTACAACTTACTGAAAAAGTATATAAATAATGTATTTTTTTTTTTTTTTAAATCAAATGGGGACTAGGACTGTTCCTATGTGCAAACCATCATATAAAGTTTCAAGCATAAAATGTTGGGAAACAAAAAATAAGTATTTACAAAATAAAAATTTTAAAAAGCTGCCGTTTCCTACTTGACTTAACTGTGAGATTCCTGCAAAGGTGCACATTGTTTCTGACAAAAAAAAAAACACCACAGTAGTTTAGTGTGTGATTTCTCCCCACCCACCCACCGTAAGTACTCAAGTTAGCCACAATACAATTTGGGCTGCCAAAACTTTTTTTTAAAAAGTAGGCCAATAAGGAGGTCCAAGGAAGGCCTGTACTATCCTGATTACTGAATATCCAGTATATTCATTGTTTTATTTGATTTTTTTTCAGCTTTAAAATTGTATTTTATTTATTTGTGGTTTTTTTTTTTTTTTAAATATAGGAGTTCATGGAACAAATCAATGCATGTCACAGTGGTAATCAGAAGAAACTGATGAGACAAGAAATGGATATCTGGTCATCAGCCCAAAATGATCCAATCATTTATGATTAAAATTGATGATTTAAAATAATAATAATAATAATAATAATAATAATAATAATAATAATAATAATAATAATAATAATAATAAATATTGAGATAACAAGGGCATTACCTAGATCGGATCCATATTCAGACAGTTAAATCAAAACTTTTTTTTTTTTTTTTTTTTTTTTTTTATTTTTTTGGGACCTACATTTAAAAAAAAAAAAAAAAAAGAAATTAAAAAAAAGACACAAATGGGTGGTTCTGTTATGCCATGAATGCAGTTTAGCAGCCCAAATTGGCTAAATTACTATAAATGCTTAAGGACATGAAACCAAGACTTCCATAACCTAATCCATATTGATCAACTTTCAGAACCGAAGCGTATTCGTTAAACCTTCCATCTTACAAGCAGCCTCAAACCACACCAAGAAAAAAAAATCAAAATAATAAATCTCTTCTTAGAAAGGGTTTCAATTTGTAGCCATCCACAGCGATTATTTTATCCCTCTGGAGCTGCTCTGTGTCATCAGGTGCTGGTTTCTATCCCAGGCGTAACTCACTGTCGTCTCACTACACAGTGCTCAGCAGGAAGCTCACAGGCCATTCCTCTTCTGGTTTTGGTTACCGCTCAAGCAGCACGTGCTGGTCTCCTATTCACTCCACAGCAAACCCACAGGTCTCCTCCACGGCAGTCACAAGTTTCTCGTACAGCTTTTCGTACGTTTCGTACGGTGGGATGTCAATCCGATTAAAGCTGATGAAAAAGTAAATAATATCATAAAAACAAAAAGGTACATAGATTTTAAATTTCATTTTTGCAAGCATAAACAAACCGGTTTGCAAAGACAAAATGCATGCATCGTTATAAAAAATAAAACTTAATTACCTAAAAATCGCGAATGATATGTGTTTAATATAATAATATATATTATTCCTATTAATATGATAAATCAGAAAAGCTTACAAATAAAATTGTATCATAACAGTTTAGTCTTACCAAGTGTGGGCTTTAGGCAGGTTGTCTGTATTGGCATCGATCAGATGGATAGTGAAGAGTCTGGGTCCTGCAGAACCTGTAGAACCTTACAAACATACATTCTAGTTAACAGTTACCAAAAACACATTAAAAAAGGTCCAACATTTTAGCCAATTCTGTTTGAAGTCAAAAAACATGTTTTTTAAAGCAAGTGCTATTTTAGACTGCAGTCTGTAAGTAGCCTAGTAGTTTTTCAACAAATTAATAAATCATATAAAAGTGTTACCTTTGTTACTGTAAGCAAACACAAGCTTACAAAGCTGAGTCTAACACGATCATTTATTCCATACCTTGGTGTCATCCAGGATGGCATTAAACATGTACAGGCTTCACATTAAAAAGGTTACGCTAAGCGCCAAGCAGCAGGAGGTGGCCAATTTATAATCTGTAACTGTGAATAACTTCAAAAGATGTAAAAATAAATGTATCTAATATAGATTATGATTTATAGTTATAAAATAGTTATACAACATAAACTTGCAATAAAAAGCTCAATATTTTTTGTAATTTTTGTTATACTGAAAAAAGCTGGTTTACAGACAAAACAGTTATACCCAAGTGAGACCATTCTTAGCATGGCTGAATTTAAAAAAAAAATAAAAAAATTTACATATACATATACATATATATATATATATATATATATATATATATATACATATATATATATATATACAATACAATTAAGATACACTTTGCCATTATATAGTGCATTTCACTTCTTTGACCAATCAAAATATAAATTAGACTACTATATCGATATGACACAGAGGAGGTTGGACATGTTTTAACCCTTGGGCTATACAAGGAAACAAGTAGCTCAGTTTATTCGACAGCCACCTTGCAGTGCTTTGAACCCCTGCAGTGGGACGCGGGTGGAGCCTGTAACGAACTGCAGCAGCCTCCCTCTCCTCTCCTCATCAAACGATTCGACTGCCTGCCAGAACCACTTGACCATGTTGCTGTCAGCCACACAGTGCTTCAGCCGGGTATTGGCCTTCCAGTCGTTGAGGTCTAGCTTACCCAGGCCTCCAATGATTAGCTGTAAAACAAAACGCAAATTAGTGTCAAGCTATGAAAGGAGAACACCACCACCAGGGACATTACTGCCATATTACATGAAAACGAAAGGTAAACCTGATGGAATCAGATTCGACCCAAGTTATGTTGCTCTTGTAATTGCCACAGATCAATGTTGAGAGCAATGCATTTAAGTTACAATTAGTTTGTTTGTAAAATCAGTGTGATTACAACGTTTCACAATGTAATATATAAAACTTTTCATATATTTGTATTCATTGCACCCATTTTCGATGCAAGGTAATATCTCATGTGCATTACCTCTAGTTCCTTGTGTTCAAAGGGCTTTAACAAATGCTGTGGAATCAACTCGTTAAATCCTTTTTGCAAGGCTAGAAACTGAGCCTCAATCCCTCTCATAAACCTCCAGTTCACGTATAACCTGAAAATGAAAGAAAATGTAATTTTCAAGGACCATATTGAACAGGGATTTACAATGGAGTTACCAATGTAGAAAAATCCATATCAACATGCACCAAACTATTTGGGAAGAGATTTGTTGAAAAGATTAGATATTTGCAATTGAATTTACTTTGAAAAATAAATTAATTATTAAATTAAATTGGGGATGCACAAAAATTACCAGAATCTAAACGTTTTTGATAAATGTGCTCAAAAGACAAAGTGGCGTTTCATTTCAGCACTATTTATCTCTGCCTCACCTTACATATTCCTTCTTGTTCTCCTCCGTTACAGGAATGTTTCTTCCGTTTGGTTTGAGTTCATGTTGGAGAAATTTACCAAATGCATTATGCTCTACACAAAAGGTATGATCCAGTACTGGGGTGATGTCATTCTCACTGGAAATAAAAGGAACACAGTCACTTACAGGTTGTACAGTGACAAGAGTAGAAATAACCTGGAATTCAGAAATGAACCACAGAACTACTGTTACATTAAATAGAAGTCTGAAAGGAAACATTGACCTTTTCAACACTGAATACTGCTAAAAGGCACTTAAAAAAACACAACACAGCACATATGACAATTTTCTGGAAGTTATTTAATATTGCAGGGTTATAGTACAGAGGAGTTGGCTGTTCACTACATAAAGTGTCTTTGTTGAAAAGAAAAAAAAAAAGTGTTTTACATAGCAGAAGCCTCTGCTTTGGTGCGGAACAATGTGGACACACATTTGTAGTTACCACTTTTGTATTCCAATCACATTCTTGCGATTTTCACATGGTGCTCTCAGAGAATAATCTTCATTAGCGAAAAGGAGTAGGTTTAAATGATATCCTTAACAAAATGGCCTGCATTTTCAATAGCATTAAAATAAGCAGTTTGACTTACAGGATCCACACTAAGCTTTTGTGTAACTCCGGATCCACAGTTTCCAGGTCGGACAGCTGTATGGGTTTTCCCAGCAGCTGCTTATAGAAAGGCAGTGTAAAACCTCCGTTAATGTAGTGTCCGTGGAAAACAGCCAGGCCCATTATCCGCCCAACAAAGTGGAAATAAGATAAATGATCCTGCAAGAAAACAAGGGAGGGGGAAAAAAAATACTTAAAGGGTTAACACTGCCATCCAGGGGACTTATTGCAACATTACAGTATTTGGAAGTCTTAAGTTGATGCAATACTGGCCAGAACATCAACAGACAGGAGATGCTCCTTTAATACAGTGGTTTTATCTTATGGGTACTGTAAAAAAAAGACACAAACATCCCAAAAATATTTCATATTCAGTACAGCAGGATCATTTTTCTATGGCAACTCATTAGACTTTGTATTCATTTAATTACTGTTCAACTAAAGGAAAATTATTTAATTGGGATGGGGGGTACGGAGAGGGACACAATCTTACCGGATTAATAGAGGAGTCTGGATTTATTTGCAGAGTGTAAATGTTATCTGTGGAATACTGGAACAGTCCATAATACGGATTTAGCATTTCATGACACAGGAGATACAACCACTCCCTTGAAGAAAGGAGACAATAAAAATCAAGACACTTGATTAACTCTGAAACAAAAAGCCTGATGTTTTGATCAAGACAAAAAAAATAAATAAATAAAAGGTGTTGTACCTTGCCACCCCACCATAGTCCAGTCCTTCTTCTCCCCGGAATTTTACCATCAGCCTTTTCTTCAGGTCTTTGTGTCGCATCTTCATGATCTGTCTGTAAGACTCCTATGGGCCAATAAAAACACAAACAGCTCAAATATATAATACATACTATGGATTCTTAACCAAAGAAAGAAAAAAAAAACACACATCCTTCGGATCCCTTACCTCAAAAATCTCCTCCCTGGATACCTCAATGCGACAGTGCCCGGCTTGTGGCTGCTGCAATGAGAGCTCATGCCTTAACAATTTCAGTTTCTGCACCAAGTCCCTCTCATAGCGTACAGGGAGCTCTCCTTCTCCATCCTCTGGAGGAACCTCAGTCTGCACAGGCAGCTGCTGGCCTGATTCCTTTACCTGAGAATGCTGACTGTCATGGTAAATCAGAGAACAAATAAAAAATACAAATAAAAAGGTTATTTCAGAACGGGGAGAAATGCATGATCCTTATCGATTATACTGTATGCAAAAAACTAACACAGGATATTTTAAATAATTGCCAACTGGAAGTCCTACCTCATTATGTGGTGTAATCTTGGGTCTGTGAATTGTGTCGTTCTGTTATTGTGGTCCACAAAATATATCCTTCCTGATACTGTACTTCTGACCTCCCACCCTGGAGGCAGAGGACCTAAATCTTCGCAGCTGACACTGTTGAGGTCCCTACGGAAATACCATTGCAAACCGTTATTAACCCTAAAGACAAAAAAAAAAAATATATATCACTTTTTATTATCGATAAGCTCAAGAATAGGCGAAATGTACAGCAAGTCAACTTCAGTCTAAAACATTTAAAAAGACACAACAGAACAACGATGGGGCACTATACATTGTTCAACACGGATCAGACATCTCCCCACCTTGGTATTCTTGGGTCGTGCCAGGTACTGACTCCAGTCTGTGTATGTAGAAAGTACACCTGCCCCTGTACTGTCGTCCTTTGTTCTGGTGGAAAAACGAAAATAAAAAATAAAAAAACACACATTTTACTACAAAAAATAAATAAAAAAATAAAAACACAACCCCAAACAATTTAAACATTAAAATAAAAACAGCATTATTTTTACAGCCTCCTGTGAAACCAACAGAAAGCAGCCTGAAAGCTAACCTCCTGTAAGATGGTTTGTTTATAAAAGGCCGAAACAGCAGAAACACAGATTTAAAAAAAAAAAAAATATTTGATTCATTAGCACCTTCCATATATACAGGGGGGACCTCTGTCACATCAAATGTATTTACAAGGGTTGAACCTACCATAACCCTCAGGCAGTTCGGGGGATTGGCTCCCGTGTGGCCGGTTCTGAGGGGTGTGTGTGTGACCTCTGGTGTCTTGATTTCGGAGGCGCTGTGCCTGAAGCCTCTGCTCCTGATTGGGCGATTCCAGGAAGCGGCAGTTCCCTCCCCCTGCGGCTCCAGTGCTGTCTGTGTATGGCAACGGCTCCTCCATGAAACAGCTGAGCGGCCTTCCGGGCCCCGAGTCTTCAAAAACTGGGCTAAATTTTTCAAAAATAACAAAGTAGCCGTTACAACTTTAAAAAAGTGCTCAGCAGGTTAACAGTAGCCCAAGAATTTCCATCACTCACCCTTCATTTTCTAAAAGTCCTCTACCGTCCACAACAGGTCCTCCAGTGCCTATCCGGTCTCGAGTCTGTAAATTTACTATAATAAAACAAACAACCTTTAACATTTAACTATACACTTTTGATTTAAAAAAAAAAAAAAACAAGTTCCAAGTTAGTTACTGAAAGCCATGCATTATATATTCAATTAGAGATTTCATATCTGTTGCAAAAAAAATAAAACGGTTGTCAATTTTTTATAACCCTTAAATGATCAGCTGCCACCAAAACTGCTGTCAATGAGCAGAATGCTTTGAGCTAGTACTAAAGATTATAGCCAGACGTACCTCTTTATAATCCACACATTAAACCACAGTCCTTACCTACTATTTGGCCACGTACTGCATCACTGTCAGTGGGGTTTAGTTTGCACAGATCCAAACGCTGGTCTGTTTGGGGTGGGGGTGGGGGTGGGGTGGGGGACGACAACACAAAAATAAATTTATTTCACTTTAAGAACTGTGCTTACCCTACAATCAACTTTCCTGGGGATAAAACAGCAGTGGTACTAGCTAAACAAAAAACATGAAAGGCATCATTAAATATATACACCCAACAGGCTGCTTTTTACTAATACCATTTATTTTCAAGCTAATTTATCAAGCCGTTTCTATGCAGGTCACGCTTCAACCCCCGTCTAGAAAGGTACACTGAAACGCTATGGCAATGCAATGCTGATAGGGCAACACATTAATGCGCAAATCGGTGAAAAGGTACATACAGCCAGTGTCCTTTAGCCTGCTGATCGCATTGGATAAGAGTCTCACACAGCCCAGGAAGCCAGCTCCCTGTTTCTTGTGGATTTTCTTGTGGTTCCATACACTGATGGTGATCGAGTCTGTTTTTCCAATATATCTGGTACAAAAGGGAACAATTAAATAGAGAAGCCTTAAAAAACACGTCAAGGCATCAGTGAGCAGCTAACACACACAATAAACATATAACTTAGATGATAATTTGCAAACAATTTAACATATGAAACATTGTATTCTTTTTTTGACTAATTCATAGATTGTTGCAGAGCAAGAAAAGTAACTTGTCAGACTGCAAAAGATGGTACGGTTGGCACCTCAAGTCATACAGGAGCATTTCTAAAAAGGCGCTCACTTGCCTTAATAACTCTCATCCATGGGATGACATTACCAGTAGTGGAACAGCATGAAACATTACAAGTTTGCAGCGTACCACTGTCACAATGTCACTTAGACTATACCTTTCCCTGGAATATTGTTAAACTTAGTGTGCAAGAGTCTTCTAAACTACTAGTGTGGGTGCAGGCAACAAGATGGACTGGAAAACTAAACGTGTTGTCAAGGCCCAGGCAGACAGACTTCACAAGAGTGTATTGAATATTATCTTGGCAAATTACTGAGTAATTGATTAATCCATTCTTTCCATAAAACAGGCATTGAACACCAGAGACGTATGACACTCACACGTGACGCTTAAAAGCATTCTCTCATTGAAGCCCAAAAGGATCAATTGAACATAATTCTTTCCCTGAATGAACTTCAGGTCAGAGTGATCTTTATAAAATACAGTGTAATGTTCTTACAATAAAATGGGTGGAAAGCTTAAAATGACTAATTAGGTTTTTGATATTCACATATTTTATAAAACGCTAAACTGCAAAAGCTCAGACCCACGAGTCCCTTTTCAGTTAATTGAGAAAATTGAGAAATTATACTGTTTAAAATTAGAGTAACTATGATATACAAATGCTAGCTTTCAAGACTCAAGTCTCTTCTTCAGATAAGGTGTAAAATGTTGAATATTTAAAGATGATGCAATAAAGTATCGCTCGTGGCAGGTTTCCATGTACCTAAAAGTAGAAGATTAAGTAGAAGTATATGATGATAATAATAATAATTAAATTGAAAGTCACTCACAGATCATAATGCTGGTTCCACTTTGGGTCCAGTGTGCTCTTCACTGTGTCTGTCGAATGGCACTGACCTGATCCATCTACTACTATTTTGGCAAAAGGGTCAGGTAACCCTGTGACAGACGGAAATACATGATGAGCCTGAATCATGTTACAAAAAGACAACAGTGTGAGCTACAGTATCTGAAACTGTCCACATACTGTCACAAATCAGTATTCAAGAGCAAGATTGTAGTAATATTACTTTTAGTTTTTATAGTAGCTTCCACTTAAATTGCAAAATGTTTCCAAATGTGTGTAGAATTTCCCATTACTATTCAAAATATTGCAATATACTGTTGCACCAGTGTAAGTGGTGACCATTACTAGCAACAGCAAAAAGAGAAAAACATATTTTTTTATTAGGGGAAAATGACCCAAAGATTTGGAGTTTACTTACTGAAGAAATCCTTCTTTGCCAGGTTCTTGGCACATAATACTGCAAGAAAAAAAAGAAAAAAAAATCAGTTTCAGTGTGTTTTCAGCTTTTTTACCATGCTCCATTTTCATTTACAGTTTCTGGACTTGTGTACAGTCCTCAGCAAAGCTCACATTTTAGAAATAATAAACTAACTTTGAGCTTATTTATTTATACAGTAAATGAAATGGAGATTAAAAAACACAGCAAACCAAGCTGTACTGCTCACACTTAACAGCTATGCCAAGACCTATAGACCAATCCGCATAACAAAATGGTGAAACTAGCATTTTCAAAACCACACTCCTATTTAGTATGAAGAATAAGCGAGATCTAGAACTATTTCAGTGTTACAGGAAAAGGCTCCAAAGAGCAAGAGCACTCAGCACAGTACACTACTTTTATGGGTAGATAGAGACAGGTATGTGTGAGCCCTTCACAAAAGGCATCTCTAATCAAGGATACAGCTAGCTCAACAGCCAATCAAATTACAAATGGGGAAGTAAATTTACCTAACATTAACAATAAAATGTATTCTTTCTTTTGAGTAACTTTTCTTACCAGTATGCCAACGCTTGCTTGATAATTCCACCACAGCTCGATGAAGGCCATCTGGCCGAAACATTGCTCTGTTTAACATTTGTTCTTTTTTAAATAATAAAAGAATGGAAATTTGATCTATGATCTGTTATGGCGTTGCACCTCTACTTGCATCAATCATGAATAATTTGGAGTATTTGGGAGACTGATCCTGGAGGTAGCACCCAGGAATGGAAAGACTGGTAATTACATCAAATAGTCGGTGTGTGATATAGGCTATATGTTTTGGACTTTACTGACAATTAAAGGTTAAAGTGTAATTTAATCATTGAAAGACAGAAATGGATACAGATGGGCATGGCAATGCTGAGTAATCTTATAAGAATTCCCCCAATTTCCAGAGACTTCAAGCATTTCCTGCTGGTGTGTTCAGTTAGATTGTTATCGGTCTTTTGCTGGTAAGAAATTGAATTTCTCTCAGTGCCCAACAAGAAACAATGCATGTCCCTTATTTATAGCTAGGAAGACATTTTGATTTATAACTACACACAATGATACAGAATCATGCACTCCTCAAACTGTTGCAATTAAAACATTTCTGAACCCCAAATTTCACAGGGCACACTTGCTGTAGAGGTCTTTAAAACAAAACCCTCTAACAATAATGAATTGCAAGTTACACACACGTCCTAATTGCAGACACCAAATCCACTTACAGTAACTAATAGTTTGATATTTACTGAAATAAAAGCCATCATTTCACTTTTCAGATCCCGCTGGTTTCTAATTACAGTTATTTCACATTTATTTTATTTTTTTATTCTCATTTATTTATTTTAAAACCGCTCTAGAATAGGTAAACTCACTACTACATTGGCACTGTGAGTGACTCCATACCAATGGTGATTTAAAAACCTATACCATGTGTACATTCAGAATCTATTGGTTCAGCTGAGATATATCTTTATTAATATTGACAAGGGAATGAGATACAGTCACCCTCATAACAGAAGCCACCGTGAGCCAACTAAAGGTCATTGTGTGCCTCTGGCAATAGATCCAGCTGGCCGGAATGCAGTTCCTGTCTCATCCTAGTGTAGTTTATGAAGCAATAATGAGAGATTAACAAAGAGAATATAGAATTCTTAGGTAGGTGCAACTATTTGTTTGCTTCAGTTTACAAGATGGTCCTGGTGGTGTCATTTCAGCAGTATTGTTTTTATGTTCAGTTCAACGAATAAGGATGTGAAAATGCTGACTGATTGTTAAGTAGACTGCCGCATTTTGTCAACAGAACAGGAGCAAAACAAAGAAAAAACACAGTAGCCTTCATTCGGAGTCATTGGGCTTGGCAAACATTCCTGCTGCACACGCAGTATACACATTGCCCTGAATAGCATACTTCAGGATGAAAGCATTTGGTGCAAAGCACTGCAGGAGCACAAGCAAATCAACATTAAAAAAATAAAAAAATAAAAACCCTGCGTCCATCAACCTGTACACATGTAGAGTACGTGAATTGGATATCCTGGTGCGGATGACTAGTTACGACATTTCCTAAGGCACAGGCACAGTAGGTCAATATGCATGCATCCTCCTACTGTGCTAAATGCACTCCCTGAGGAACAGCATCTACCACGTCCGAGTCAGGGACAACAAAACTGTCTGCCGTGAGTCACCGGGACCTGACCAACCCTTCAGACAAATAACAGGAGAGAAGCTTTGAAAATGTACCTTAGTACAGTATTCACTGTCTGTGTACAGTACAATGGTTTATAAGATTGTTTGTGAACAACTCATGGGCTAAAAGCACTGGTAATCTGCACCTCTGCTGTTGGTGCAATGAAAGGCATTAAAACCATGACGCAATTATATTGTACAGCCTTGGCAAAGGATACAAGTCACAGACATACTTGTCAGCAGTGTTCAGCAAATCTTCAACTATAACTTAATATAGAATACTCTGTTGTGAAGATACATCAACCACATCAGCAAAGGGAAAAACAGGCCACCAAGTAACCTTTGCTTGTTTAATGTTTATATATTCAACAACAACAACAACAACAACAACAACAACAACAATATGCACGTTGTTTACAGCGAGCGATTAATGCATACAATCTCAAGGGGCTTGTTTGACGTCACAACTGCTGCTGGCACTGGATTACACTTCATCAAGTGGTCTGTCTAGTTTTAGAGCCTGGCTAAACTAATCTGTTACCCATATTGAAGCAGACTGATTTATGATGTAAACGCTCCAACAGAGACGCATCATGTGATGAATAGGAGTGTCGCATTTATTTTAAACTGTAGTAAGAGTAAGAGCAAGTCTAAACCGATTATGCTTGCTGGATACGTGTGGCTACTGCCACCACAATGGAAGTATAAACTTAGTAAGTCAGAGAGTTTTGCATTTAACCCAGCAAAAAACAGCAAAGCAATCCTTCCCATTAAAAACTGAATCTAGCACATGTCACTGCATCCTTCTGGCTATAACAATTCAGCACACAAAAAAGTCTGATACAGGTGTACAAAGCAGGTTATACAATACAGCACATTCTCTTTAAGAATGAATGAATGTACTGCAGAGATGTCCTGTTTAGAGTTATTGTGCTTTCTTATACTGTGCCTTACTGTACACGCTTGGCTAAAATATCTGTTCTTAATTCAACAAAAATATTTTCAGAAAGGCCAGACAAATAATATTTTCTTGTCTTCAGAATCACCTTTTCAACACAGAATACCCCCTATAGGAATTATTAAAAAGGTCTTAATAGTTCTGACGCTATTACTAGAGTATTTAATAGATCCAGATCTTATTTTAACTTTATGCGATTTTGTACAAGCTACTCTAGTATTAAGTCAAGTGGCTGCTCCCCTTTAAATTAGTATGGGTGTTTTAAATGGATTTACTTGCCGTCTTCACATTTAAATAATTTAATTTCTCTGCTTGTATTTCTCTTTCGTTTTGTAAGAATCTCCATGAAAACACCTGCTGTGTTGTGAATATCACCCCAGAGTATTTTCAAAATATCCCAACAGAACAGGTTTACACTTAGGCAGTAAATAGCTGTGTTTTAGTTCCTTTGCTTTTGAGTGTAGTATGATAAATGAAAGGAGGTCCTCAGCAGTATATTACTTGCATCTTTAGTGAGCGGAACACAATTTGTAAAACACATTTTTAAATAGTATGCAATTTAGTGGTTTATTTAGCAGACATCTAAAAGCAATTTCAGACAAGCAGTTATATGACCAAGTAACAGACAAACCATAAATACTGGGGTTGAGGAATGTGTTGTCTGGTCGACAGATTTCATCAGATGCCATCTAATTAAAAAAGTGATTAAAAAAAGAAGCGCTTCGTTTTCATTTGTGTTAACAAGTTAAAGTTTGTCCCAGTATCTTTGGAAGGCAATTACAAGGACTGGAATGTCTAGCTGAACTAAAAGGTCACTGACCATGTGCACTTTACAACCGGCCCTATATGGGCGCTCTGCCCTTTTGATAACCCAGCCTGCTATCAAAACTGTCTGCATTGCTAGGTGCCCCCTGATTTATTGCGTTCACTGTCCAGCTCACACGCGCAACAATGAAATGGTCCTAGCAATGCAACCCACACTTGTAAGAAGATGCTTTTAATTATTTTTTTTAGCCGATTCATGTTTTCAAACAGAAGTCATCCAAAAACCAATATACTATATTGCACAATAACGCATGCAAAAATCAATCACAAAAAAAAAAATGCTGAACCTGTATTCATACATCATGCAGTAAATGAAATAGCTGCCACTCTCTTGGGTAACAAGCACATTTACTGTAAGCTGAACAGAAAAACATTATAAGACATCTAATGTTGTTTACACCGTCTCCCAAAATCTTAAACAAAGGGTTGTACATTATCAGTACTTGGTATCTCTAAACTTAAGATACAGCAGTATCAGTCTACGTGCCACACTCCTTGTGTACCCTTTATACAAAGCAGCATCTGTTTACACAGTTGGGTTATTGATTTCAGTCGAATAAGTAGTCTCAGTTTACAAAGGATAGTGCGGCAGACAGTCACCAGGGACTGTATAATAAACCACAAACATCCTCCAGCTAAGCTGCACAACACAGATAGGAATGTCAGAGGTCCCACACATGTTGCATGCCTATATTATTGCAAGTCAAATACAGACAGTACAACTGCATGCAAATATATATATATCCTCTTATTTACCACAATAAAACATGTTCTGGGTTTTTGAATCCCTGAGGCTTGCAATCTCTTCATGGGAATGATTCATCAATTAAAAGCAAACCCTAATCAAACAATTAGTAATTACGAAGTGGGCTTGAAGTCTGAATTCACAAGGCCAGTTTGTAGGAAACTGTCCTGAAATAACCAGTACGCTACAGTACAGTACCATGGCAGAGTTACTAGTTGCATACTATACAAATAGAGTATGCTTGAGAGCAATTGCTGTAAACTGCTGGCTAAGGAGTACAAACATTGCCTTAGGCAATAGGAGTGCACTGGAGTCAGAACTGGGGCGTCCAGTCCCTTGAAAATAAGTCCCTTATTGTTTTGCTGCTGTTCCCAAACACCATTCTACTGTATCATGTGGTCATATGACCCAGTTTAAACTTATCAAACAAGAGGCTCAATGCATCATGAATAGGAGTGGCCTTGTCTTGACTGACTGCTGATAAAATAGACAGGTCTTAAACTATAGTGTTTAAGATTAAAGGTGCTGTCTTAAGCCTCAGTAGAGGCTTTGACGGGATTATAAAAGCATGTTTATTTAAAATGAAAAGCACAATGTATACTGCTTGCTGTAGAGGAAGCTAAATATCATAAAATGAAGCTTTGTAGTTTAAACACCTGGTATTATACACACACCTCCATGAACATTGACTACATGCAGCCCCCTTATTCAAACAACAATTTCAAACATACAAGCATCTTAAAACAAGTAGTGGGATAATTGTGTCTTCATATTTGGATTAGTGTGACCATTTAGTTTGGACTGCTCCACCTAAAGTTAAATTGTTCTGAATAGAAAAACTGAAAAACAGAAGACTGAGTAGTTCTTGTAATGGCTTCCCTTCCTCTCAAACCAGGCTCAGGGGTGTGGAGAAGATGACACATCTGTATCACAGCAGTTAGAAAATCAGCAAATCTGCAAATCCCTGGATAACAAAACAGCTCAGTTAGATAACCAAATGTCACAAAAAAGGTCCACAAGACCAGCAGCTTGTCGCCAAGCAGAAAGACTGAATCCAGGGCCACTAGTTATATAAGTAGAGGCTGCATCTAATGAGCTTGGAGTCTCAGACTTTATCCACGAAAAAGACTTCTGCAAGTTGGAGATATAGCTCAAGTTCTTTGGTGTGATCCTTTCAATTCCTCGATGAAAATATATGAGACAGCGCTTGTTGTGTGGGAGGCTTAAACCTTCCTTTAGAATAAACTGTGATTAACAATATATTAGAATATTTTGTGTGTGTCATAAAACAAATGATGCAACCAGCTATGGTGTTACACAATCTACAGCAATGACTTTCAGAGTCACAATACGCCCCCGCCTTTGTCCATACTTGTTACAAAGGACTTCTGTTTTGCACCATCCGCTTTGGTCATGAAATCAGATGCCACTGCAATACAAATGTAGGCCACTAAAACAGATACAGAAAATCATCTTGGGGGCACAAAATTTAATCAAATTCTGAGTAACATGTTCTGAAGATTATACTTCGTGAGCTCAACCATTCAGGACAGGAAGAATGCTAATGTATGACAATCAGATCAGTGGATCTTAAAATACATCTTAAAAGTAGTAAACTAAGTTATAAACAGGTGCACCTAAAATATCTGCATTGGCAACACTATCCATTCCTTGAGGAATTATCAGGATAAATTATTGTTACTCCCAGTAGACCAGTTAGATAAACATATAGCCATCCACTGCTGTGAATATGAAATTGCATTGTGCAAAAAAAAAAAAAAAATGTTAATGTATTCACTGCCTCAAACTACTACAAATACTGTTTTGAAAAAGATTAACCCTGTGGATTTCATGAAGCTCTGTTTTGCAGAATGTCACGGGGGAAAAACGGTACCTTTTTATTCCCACGAGCACAATCTAACACTATGTGAAAGGTGTTAAGTCACAACATTAGAGTCCACAGAAAAGTAATAACAGGTGAGAAATAACTGCTAAGATTTAGGAGGGATTAAAGGAACACAATGATGAGACACCCTACTAATGGCAAAGCTGCAGATAAAGGGTGTCAGACAGAGGCGGAATATGCAAAGAATGGCTGCAGATGGGAACAGAATAGAAGGATAAAGTACATTAATGGATGGTGGGTTTTACATTCAAAAAAATGGGGGTGGGAAATCACAACAGACTTTTCCTCCTACAAATACCACTAAAGACTTGGTGGTGCTGTATTAAGGGTGCTCTATATATATATATATATATATATATATATCTTAAGCCTGACCCCACCCACCCACCCACAAATTTACTTTCAATCCACGGAAGTAAAAATATAGCGACTGCAAAATGTAGTCAGCGCAAAAGGGATTAAAGTTGCTTAAACCTAAGGAATATCTAAAAGAAATACATGTGCAGACAGGGTTTGTTGAACAGATTGCAAGATCTTCCATTTTAACCTAACTTACAGTACAGTTTAAGGGTGAAGACCAACAATACGAATCGACTACAGTTCCAAACTAAACCAATGCTCAATGGCAACATTTCCCCAAGAACGAACAAGGTCTGGATTGATGATTTAAAATAAGTGAAAGACTAAACATTGCAGCAGCCAGTGTAATGGCTTCATGCTCATTGTTACATGACACTCCAGACATTCCACTGCCAATTAGAATTCCTTTCATCTGCACAGGGGGGGTGAGCACAGCTGGAACTGATGGATTAGTCTACATCCCTACAGCACCATTATCAAGGGTGAAGCACAGATCCTTTGGAGCACCCAGATCTAACATAATAGATACAAATGTTACATTGAAACACGGACACACAAAATGTAACATTTTTCTTACTGAGCATTTTGTAGGCTATCAGACAGACCCAGAGCAATCCAGATATTTGGATGCAAAGTGAAATTTAAGAAGAAAAAAAAAAAAGTTTAAACACCCTGACCTAAAACCTCAAATTCCTATTTACAAAAAACAGACAGCATAACAAGCATGCCTGCCAATTGGAAGAAAGACTGTTCGGTTCAGTTCAGCTAACAATGCATTTTAAATAAAATAAAAGAAATTATATATATATATATATATATATATATATATATATATATATATATATATATATATATATATATATATATAAAATCTCTACCCCTTTTTTTTGGTGTGTGGACAAGTTAATAATTCCCGGCTACTGACAATACTACAGTGCCAGGTGTTGAACAGGTACTGTATGTCAATGACCTACATCCCCGCAATAGCTTTGAATACAAAATTAGAGTCACAATGAAAAAGCAATCCAACATAATGTCTTACTGCTCAGTGAAAAACTGTGCTCTCAAAGCAGTGAAGCATTTCAACAAAGAGGCTTTGAAAGAAAACTCCCTCTCCCCTTGTACTGAGGTTTTGATCAAATAAACTATTTAAAAAAAAAATCAAAATCATACTAAAGTAATAAATGGTATCAATTACAAAAAAAAAAAAAAAACACGGACAGTTAAATGCATTTAAAACCCATTTTGTAGGCTAGTAGGACAATTACAGATCAGACACTACAAAACCACAAGAGGCATCAGTTGTGAAATACGAGCACGAGTCTCTAAACCGGTCTAGAACCATTACATGGGGTCTTGCTATAGTAGCTATGATAATTGAATTTTACAGTTTATATGCAGTACCTGAAATATAAACAACGAGCCTGAGATGTAGGTCACTAGTACTAAATTAAACAAACATACATGTCTGAAAGAATGTCATAAATTGAAAGTAGAAGCATGAAAAATTGACAGAGAAATATTACCTCACATCTATGCCTTACTCCTAGAAGAAAAGATTGTTTTACTGTAAGTTAACTACTCTTCGCTCTCAAAAGTAATTTACTGTATTCTTTAGTTTTGCTCTTATTTGAATTTGATCTTATTTGCTACTGATTTTATTTTACTTTATAACTGCTCCAATCTGTAATATGACACTCTGTAATGTGATATTCTGCAATGTGATGCTTTGTAACAATTGTAAGTCCCCCTGGATAAGGGCGCTAAGAAAGAAAGATTATTATTATTATTATTATTATTACTACTACTACTGTATTCACCACAAGTGTCACAGCTTCTAAAACTGGTTATGATGGAGCATGCATTATGTACATTTTCAATAATTTGTAAACTGCTACTTTATTTTCGGTATGCAACTGGAAGATTAAAAAAAACATCAAACACCATCAGTGCAGGGTCAATATACATTACTGTATTAAAAAATGATTGTTAAAGGCAATAACGATGAATTAATTATACTTTTAACACAACATGCATATTTTTCTCTTTAATCATTTATTATGCCGATAACTAGAAACATCTGTGTTTCACAAACACCAAACGTTATATCCTTCCTAACAACTTACTTTTGGGTTGTATCTAAAATGGAGTTAATAAATCTGGACAGCTTAAATCAGCTTTTCAATACAGGTTTATGGAGCACATATATATATATATATATATATCCACAACAGTTGATGCTTGTCTTCTTGTGGCTGCAGTTCTTGGTGCTGCTGGATTAAAAGTACGAAACATACATGCATGTATGTATGTATTGTTGGCTATTAATTGGAGACTACAAAACACACCCTACGGCACAGTACAGTACATTGACTTGCGAAAACACAAATCCTTCTCTAGGAACATATAGGCAGTTTATAAATTAGAAGGACTGCCGGGTAAAACAGGCTCCTAATTTGGCAGGAAGCTACATCTGGACTCAGTGCGCATGCGCACACCATGTTTCTTACATTTATTTACACAGGCAGCAAAATCTGGCAACAGCCAGGGAATACCTCCAAATAGTAGTACACATATTGCAAAAGTTTTCACGGTTAACAAACAATACCGCTGCACGGGTGATTTAATGCACATTAAATAAATTAAAACATTTCTCACAGACCAATCTGCATTTCCTGTGTATCACCCCTTACATCAAACACAGACGCCAATGTTACAGCATACTGCATACAGTCTCTGAAATGTAAATATTTATAGCGAAATGTAACAACATTATAATGCATCAAACATCATTCACCGTTTGGCTTTTATGCCAGTTCTGTGGACGGGACTTTAAATTTCGGCTGTTTTCCAGACAGACGAGGGGACCGGTGGTCAACATACATTTAACTACTTCCCTTTCCAGTGAACCGACAACAAGACGTCGTACATAACTAGTTACACGCCCAAAGTGTTCGGGTATCAAATTAAAACAGTTTATGCCAGCCCCAACATTATTTAAACTGGACGTATATATTTGTTTGCTTACCTGTCAGACGGATTTTGATGCTCGACCCGTTCCTTCGTGTGCCAGGATTCGACATCACTCCGGGAAAAAAAAATAACCAGCAAACTTTCCCTTAGGACTCAACCTAAGACTCAAACGTCGACACCAAACGGAAGTGTAGAAAAACTCAATTAACGTTTTTTTTTTCTTTTTCCTTTTATTATTTTTTTTTGACAACAGTTTATCACGGGTATATTTTTATTTTTTCCTCCTTAGAAACCCCCCAGAAGCGCCGAGCTCGCTCAACACTCCTAAACATTTTCGAGCTCAGTGACGTACCAACGTCAGCGCATTCCCGTAGATGACGTACGCGCACACGACAGCGGCGTCAGCGTCTGGGTGGGATGCTAATGTAAACAGTCTCTGGGAACATTCCCGGCCCAATGGCCTGGCAAGGTGGAGTTTGACCTCTGTGTTTCCGATTGGGAGATTGTGCATTTGTTTGGTTATTTTTATGAATGGTGCCATGGTAGCAGTTAGCAGTACAGTGTGGCTTCATGTCATTGAGGTATCCTGAATATACGTATGAACATTAATATTACGGAACGCGTGCACATGAGTATTCATTTAGAATGATTTTTAATGATAGATCAGAACCTAGTAAATATATATGTAATCAACAAAAAATAATTCAGACATGATTAAAACAGGCTACAGTTGTTTTTTTTTAAACTGTTCCATTAAAAAATAGATTGTATATTCGCACCTCAAAATGGGATTCTAGAAAGCACCCTAATGCACGTAGGATGTTGCAGAATTTATGCTATTTGAAACAGAATGACAAATTATCTTCTTCCAGGATGTATGTGTAATGCTGTTGAGCTAAACCCATCCTGCCGTGTTTGTAATACATTGATGTTACACAGGGGATTTACCATGGATTCCTTCAAAAAGCTTACCTGTTTGAATTCCAGTAAGCTTCCAGGCAGGGGTCCAGAGCACATGCAATTTGATAGTGTCCCAAATTTGATAAATTCACTTTTATACAAGGATGTATCTTAAAACCAACTGTAGTCAGACCTTGTACTGTACTTTATCTGTATTCATAATGTACTTTGATGTGGGTTGTGCATGCTGAAAGACTGAGAGAATAAGCTGTAGAGTTCTATTGAAATGCTTTTTTTTTTTTTTTTTTTTAAACTTGTTATTCAGAAGATACAAGGCTAGAAAGCAGACATCAAACAGCTTTTCATACAGCTGTGTCGGGGCACATTTGCTGCACTGTCAACATTTGGCTAAAGCTTATTTTGAATAGCCAATCACAAGAAACTATGCGTTGCCAAGGAAGAGCGGGCCATTGTGATCAGATGTGTCAATCTGAAATGCAAGGCAAGAGAAATACTTGGAGATTGCAAAAAAATACATTTTTGTTCCAATCAATCACAAATATTTCACAAGAGGTTATATACATATTACAGATCTTTAAAATATGCAATTTAATACAGAGCATTGTTACCAATACACACAAAAAAGCACTTAACACATGAAGCGCTGATGGGAGAGAGGAAAGCAAAGAAATTCACAGCATCTGTCAGAAATTGAATTTTTGCTGAACTTCTGGGGCCTGGAAAATATAATCCGTCTCTGTAGCCGCCACCTTCAGGGCTTCTGCATCAGTTTCCTGGAGTGAGAATTATCTTTAGAGTCTTATTTAAAAGCACACACACCAGCAGGAAAACATGCCTTTCACCAGTTCCAAGTTGTCTACACTGCATAGTAAAAACGGCATGTTAACACATGGCTAGATATCAAAATCAGGCTACACAGTCACAGTAAAAAGCATTTAAAAAAAAGATTGTGTTCAAAAGGAGAGTCTTGCATAGGGACTAGTTCACGGACAAAGAGAATGGCAAGTTAGGCAATATGCAAAGTAAGGGGGTCCATGTAGTTATATTCCACACCTAACAATGTAGGCGTTCCCCCGCGTCCACTAGCACCACTCCCATAACACCCTCCAGAAAAGGGCAGCACATGTTTTTGTTAATCCATCAATATGCATGTATTGCCAAATGTACCAATTGGGTCACACAAGTATTTATAAAATGGTAACATTAATAGAAAACTAAATCTCACAAAGCTAGTTAATTGATCTATAAACTACCGTTCTTATGCAACTGGCAGGCGAAGCCACCAACAGGGTCCCGTTCTCCCCCCCAGCAAGAGAGTACATTATCAAAAGAGCCTAATTATATATATATATATATATATATATATATATATATATATATATATATATATATATATATATATATATATATATATATATATATATACACATATACACCCCCAAGACTGGTTAAGAATTTAGGTGAAGTGCAGAAAATGTTTGGATTTAGGGTTTACATCATTACATTCAACACAGGCATATTTGGTTAACAATTCAAAGTCAGGACAGAAGTCAACCTTGCATTATATAAATAAGATTAGTTGAATATATGGTCAGTTGTAGAAGTAACACATGCCCCATCACGCCAATGCACTCTCAAATGCATGAGGAGCTCTGTGAGATTAACCATGTCAAATTATCAGTCTCCTCAGAGTCCTCCTTTATTCCTACAAACGAGCCGTGGATAATGCAGAACAGTGAAAGGCCTTCAGAATTTTAAAAGTTGACTTAATACCAGATTGCTTTACTTGCTAGAAAATGTAACCCAATATCCTCATTTCTTAAATGGGCGAGGTTAAATGAAACATGGAAATTTTTTAAATGAATGATTCTGTAATCTACTCAGATTTCTTGCACGCCAGCATCTATACATGCACAGATCAGTCTCTGTTCATAGCAAGTAAATACTGTTCAGTAAAGAGTCTTTCAAAACACAGCAGACCTCTTGTTTAAACAGTGTACAGTACAGCATACTTTTTGCAGGACTTGTTTCCATACAAACAACGAAACTATTAAAAGTTACTTGGCAATTAAGCTAAATACACCTATAGACAACTTGGACCACAGCCCTATTGAAAGCGATGTACATCCACTCTTACCTCTTCAAAGTACTTCTCTATGAGTGCCTGTGCTGCTCGGTACACAGACTCATTCTCATGGCTCTGCAGGGCCTCAATCTTGTCCAGTCCCCCCAGCTCTTCCACCAGCAGACACAGCTTCTCAATCTCACCCATCTTATCTGCTGCCTACAAAGCGCACAACACATTATAAAGCATAGCGCTTTAGTGCAGGGCATTACAAAGTGGACCACATCACTAGAATACTGCAGGTTATTGTAGTGCATTAATTGCACTGGAGAAGGACACGGTTCACAGCATGGAAATTCAAGGGATAAAGCAAGGTACTCCGGGATTTGTATTTTTGGAGTATATAATTGCTAGTTGTGCACCATTAAAGATAGTAACTCTTGTACGCAGCTCACCATGAAGATGTTGGTGATAGCATCCATGACCACCAGGATGGTCTTGCTGTCCTTGACCGCAAGAAGGGCTAGCAGGGGCTCCAGCCCCCCACACTGGACTAGCTGCACCACCTGGTCCACAGTACCACCACTGGTGTAGTTGGTCACAGCCCACACAGCCTCCCTCTGAGACTTGAAGTCCCCCTGAAGATACACAGAATGGCATCAAGACCTTCATGCACAGAAAGAAAGCCCTTGGGAAGAATATCTACTTGCTAATTTAATGCAAATGCAAGGTTTCTAGAAATGTCTGACTGTGCTGCCCACTACTGGCAAGTACGCAATTCACATGCAACATCTGCCTCATTTCAAGACTAGACTGAAACAAACCTGCTTGGGTATTGTATTTAACAGCCAGCAGCTAGAAATGTTTAAACTTGCCATGTATGTCAGTTTAATATAGTAAAAAGGGCCCCACCCTCAGATTTGCATTAGGTAAATGCTAGGACACAGACTTCAGTGCTTACAATCCCCCAGTCACCTAACCAAAATTAAAAAAAAAAATTCCAAAACAATGTAATGCTATTCAGTTTAAATAGTAACCATTTCATCAGGCTTAAATTAGCACATTTCATGTTCCAGCACTTCTGGTTTAAGAGTAAAGTAGCTATTCATTTAAAAGGAATCCAATATAAAAAACAGTTTCACACAAAGGCATGTAAAACTATTTCTATTTGGGAACAGATGCATTTATTTCAGTTTACCACACATGGGAGATTCAATTTACTCCTTTCCAACAGTTCAATTGCCTCAGCAAGAGGAATGGAAACGTCTAGACTGCACCTTGAGATTCCATGATATTAAAATCATTTTAGGCATGTTCAGATACTTTGGATCAGCCATTCAAAGAGGCACAGCCGGCAGCCTCTGAACTGGACGCCTTTAACAGTTTGGCAAGAGCATTGTAAACCATCACAAGAACACTGGTGTTAAGAGTAGTCAGAACACAAGATGCTTCTCACATTTTTCAGCAGGTCTATGAGCGGAGGGAGGAGACCACAGGTAATGAGCTGCTGGATCTGTGGGGATGGCCCTGCTGCAATGTTGGACACTGTCCAGGCAGCCTCCTTCTGCAGGCTGGACTTGGGGTGGCTCAGGAGTGGAGGCAGGACTGACAGCACACCAGCATCAATGGCCATCTGAGTCTGGTTGTCTGTTCCATTCAAAATATTCCCAATGGCCCGAAGAGCTGGGGTCTGCAGAGTGGAAATGGAGGCTTGAATACAAGAGATTGGCAAACACTGTCCTTCAGTTTGTATCCACCAGACTGCAAGCCAGCACAGTCCAAGCAGTGTCAAATAGGGAACGCAAACAGGTCCTGCAATCACGAGTCACGTTAAAACACGCCTTGTACACAGAAAGCACATTTCGTTTTTTTAAAAGTGTACTTTAAGTTAATATTCTAATTTATCAGCATGTTTTCGCTTATAACAAAACGTTTGAAGGAATATTGAGAATTATGATAATTGGCAGGTCAATTACCAGTTTCTTAATAATGCATGCTGTACTGCAAGATCGCGAAACCCCGAATTGAAGACTAGATTGTAAGGGTCATTCGAAAATTAAATCATAAGGAGTGTTGCTGAAAAAAATACGCTGCATTCTAGTAGCGTAATTATCTATGCTAGCAACTCAGCGCCATCTATTAAGCATCCCGCGAAGCTAACAGTCTCTACACCCACAGGTGAGAATCTAATTAAAGTTTGCAGGTCTGAATTCCCACATTAACAATGCGTGGAACATCTGTACTATTGTTTATCGCTCTGCTATCTCGAGAATGGGCAAAATGTACTGCAGTGTATGTGTGTGCAAAAATGCATATAGACAAACACTTAACTAAAGTAGCAATATAATCAGTTACTTAAAAAACATATTAAAACCAAAAACCCCTATAACTTACGCTTCGCTCTGCAGTCCACCGAGGTCTCTACGTGAACGCTCTGCACAGGGTTTAAATAATAAAGGTAGTGAGGCGTAAGGCGTGAAGGTGCGCTTCTCACGTGCGGATAGGTTCGAATGTAATTGGGGAAAATTGGAAGTGATGATAACCGAAAACCACAAAATGATATCTTCCTCTTTGTATTATTATTATTATTATTATTAAAATGTGTCAATAATATTTCTAATCAAATTGAATGTTCGTAAAATTGACAATCCGCACTTAGGAACCCCTGTGCTGATAGAAAGCATGGGTAGTGACAGCTTTCAAACTCTTGCACAGCCCCGCTAACATCTCTGCCCTGGAAACAGCGCCCCTAGGGGCGACAGAGGGGGGAATTAATTCTCCAGGTCAAGACCTGTGGATCAATGGGGCGTGAACAGAGAGCTGCTCTTCTAACCGTTTTCAAAACAAAGTGAAGACACATTACTGTTGTTTAAAAGGCTGCTGCTGTATAAACAGGTTTTGTCGAATTGAATTCGGGTGATGGTGATGTTGATTTCCTGTGGAATGTGTGGGAGGTTGCTGGCTTCTTACCCTGGGAAACAAGGACTGACAATATGGAAATTCATTTGAATGATGCTTCTTTAATGAAACACCTCCTATTAACTAAAACTGTGTAAGGATCTCTTTTTTAAAGGATTCACACGAAAAAGACAGCACACTCTGCGTGCAGTGTCAACTGGGAATCAGTTCATTACTGTATAATAAAAGCAAATACATAAGTGGTCCATTAAAAAATAATTCTAGGAACGTTGGAGCTGAGGATCCCATTACAGATAAGCGCTCATGTGATGCGGGCTTTGGAATATCAATATTCGTAATTCGGTTTTCCATTGTTAGTTAGCCTGCGAGTCTCCAGCCAGCACTGACCCTCAGCAGCGGTGGGTTGGGAGATCGCTGCTTATCCCGAGAAGGTCCCCTGCCGCAGAGCGCATGCGCCTTCCCGTTTCCTGCATTTTGATCCTTGACAGTTCCGAGTCTCTCCCGGAGTGAATTCGTGTCGACTGCCCAGAGTCCGCGAATTCAGGTCCGCTACACTTGTCGAAACCGAGCCCACCGTCTGACACAACAACGCAGAAACTGTTACTCGCATACCCGAACACCAAACATACAGGTAAAAGACAAAAGTGCAGGATAAAAAAAAGGCCTGCACGGAGACCGGCTCACTCCACCTGTGCTATGCCGAGTCTAGTCAGCAGGGAGTGGGCTTCAGCTAATGGGAAAGCTCGGTGGTTTTAAACGACTGCGGTGTCAGGGGAGGCCTAATATGTGCAACCCTGTCTCAGTGGTGTGTGTATATATATATATATATATATATATATATATATATATATATATATATATATATATATATATATATATATATATTTGCATGACATCATATTCTTGAGTGGTTAAATGTGTACGTTTAGAAACTGGCATCGCATTCAGTTTTTAATAAGAGACAGTTGAGTATTTAGGACCTTTTTCAACGTCTGCCTTCTCTGACTGAAAAAAACAGGTAAATGGCTCCGTGTATGATGTGCTTGATCACCTTTTGAATGAAAATTGAAACATCAGTTCTGTGTTACTGACGTATCGTAACAACACACGAAAAATATTTACGTGACCGACGTAGAAGAAAACACCTGTACTGTAAAATCCAATCATTTTGTGAATCTCTAAATATAACCTAACTGTCACACGTAACTATATATATATATATATATATATATATATATATATATATATATATATATATATATATATATATATGTGTGTGTGTGTGAGTGTGTGTGTATATATATATATATATATATATATATATATACACACACACACACCTAATTTGCATCTTGGAATGTTATTTTCACAGTGCACAAGTGTATTTCCTGTTCGTCGTTTTGTAATAACACATCGTATTGATTGTGTACATTAAGACTGTCATCCTTTCTATCCGTCACATTGTTTAAAGTGTTGTATGCACACTGAGTTAAAACTAACCTCTGTTTTGGTGTAGTGCTGCACTATATATATATATATATATATATATATATATATATATATATACACATACACACACACACACATAGCAGCACTACGCCACACACTTCCATCCATATCAAAAAGAATAGGAACGAAATGTAATATATGTTCACAAACATAATATTTTAGGTACATTATCATGCACATTTTACGGGCAGTCAAGTTAAACTTACTTTTTCCTTTCTGCAGGTTTTATTAATTTGACCGAGACATCCCTGCAATCAGAATGTCCCTGCATCAGTTTCTGTTGGAACCAATCACCTGTCATGCCTGGAACTGCGACCGAACTCGTAAGTGACTGTTTTTGGAATTGAGAGAGAATCGGAGAATCCCTGCCAGACTGCTGCTTTAGCCCCACCCATTCATAAACCTAAACATCAGCACACGTTGTAAGCCTGTTAATGTTAAACATATATTGAATGTTTTTTTGTTTTGTTTTGTTTTATTTCTTCTCCAGAGGTTGCCATTAGCCCCAATAACCATGAGGTCCATATCTATAAGAAGAGTGGGAACCAGTGGGTCAAAACTCATGAGCTTAAGGAGCACAACGGGCACATTACAGGTACTGCAATAGCAGACTAACTGCTTTACTGATTATCTCCTGCTGACAAGCCCAGAGCCACACCGAGACCTCCCTGCTATAATAGCTGCAACAGACTGAATTGTGCCTTTTGTTCTTTGCATATATGCTAACCTTGACATCATCTCATTCTGAAAAAAAAAAGCTTAGAGATCAAATACTGAGGTTGTCTTTTTGTGTGTCTCTTCAGGCATTGACTGGGCCCCAAAAAGTGACCGCATTGTAACTTGCGGCGCAGACCGCAACGCTTATGTCTGGAGCCAAAAGGACGGGGTCTGGAAACCCACTCTGGTGATTCTGAGGATTAATCGTGCTGCCACTTTTGTAAAATGGTCACCCTCTGAGAATAAGTTTGCAGTGGGCAGTGGAGCTCGACTTATCTCTGTCTGCTACTTTGAGTCTGAAAATGACTGGTAAGCGCTGGAAGAAAAATAGAAACACATACGGATTACAGTGGATAGTCTTTGCAACCATGTTTGACAGTATTTCAAGTTAATAAACACAGCCCCAGTGTATTAATAGATTGCTCTATTGATGATTATCAATATTTTATAGATCTGTGATTTATTATGACATGAAAGAGAATGTTATAGATTGCTTTGTGGCTCTTAAACGCTTAACAAACGGTACACAACCTAAACTCCTATAGGATTGGTGATGTGCCACTATGTTAACGGTGTGTTGTTTCTGTTTAGGTGGGTCAGCAAACACATCAAGAAGCCGATTCGCTCCACTGTCCTGAGCTTAGACTGGCATCCAAACAACGTCCTGCTAGCTGCAGGATCATGTGACTTCAAGTGCAGGTGAGAAAATCTGGATGCATCTGGCTGCTTTTTTTTGTAATGCTTTTCTTAAAAACAGTAAAATGTACGATGAAGGATATCACATTCAAATAACTTACTTTCTTTTTCTCCTAGAGTCTTTTCTGCATACATCAAGGAAGTGGACGAGAAACCAGCAGCCACTCCCTGGGGTTCTAAGATGCCCTTTGGTCAGGTGATGGCAGAGTTTGGTGGTGCTGGCAGTGGAGGATGGGTACACAGCGTCAGTTTCTCTGTCAGCGGAAACCGCCTTGCATGGGTCAGCCACGACAGTACTGTGTCGGTCGTAGATGCTGCTAAAAGCATGATGTAAGAGAACAAAGATGTTCAAATCTGTTAGAAAGCAAGCTTTCAAATATATTAAAGGATCTACTATGAACTTAATTAAGGCAAACTTGAGAAGTGTTGATATTCAGTTGATGACAGATTTAACCTGGTGAACCAAAATACTTTTCACTTTTTTTTTTCTAAAATGACTTATCTCAGATTTAATCAAAAGGTTGGAAACCTGTACAAAGGCATCATTTAAAAAATAAAAGTTTAAGCTTATGAATGTTATCAGTTGACAATGGTTTTATGTCTTGGTATTTTTTTTTTTCAGGGTTTGCCAGCTAAAGACCGAATACCTTCCTCTTCTGAGTGTGATATTCGTCTCGGAGAACAGTGTTGTAGCAGCTGTGAGTACTACTCCAAATTACAGAGTTATCTGTGTAGAATAAAACATGCCATGATAGGTGAAACTTAATTGCTTCAGCCATTGTGCAACAGATACATTGGATATTTGTGTAATAATGAATTATGAGGCCATATTATTATGATGATGAGAGCTCTAATTTAGTATTTATACAGTATAACTAACATATTTTAGCTTTCTGTATCTCTTTAACATTTTTCTATATGGGGAATCTCAGAACTAATTTGTTGCAGTTTAAGTCTTAACAAGTCTAACAAATTAATTTCAGTAATTTCCGTAGTCTTTTTTTTCCCCCCTGTCCATAATTCGTTACAGGGCCATGACTGCTGCCCAATGTTGTACAATTACGATGACCGTGGCACCCTGACCTTCATCTCGAAATTAGACATTCCGAAGCAGAGCATCCAGCGCAACATCTCGGCCATGGAGCGCTTCCGCAACATGGACAAGAGAGCCACTACTGAGGACCGCAACTCTAACCTGGAGACACTGCACCAAAACAGCATCACGTAAGGGTGGAGGGGCATCGTTACTGGGAGTCTTTATACTAGAACATAAAAATGCTGGTATCTGAAGTGAGTTAAGATGGCTGCTAAGTGGCCATTGCTAAAATGAGATAAAGGGAATTCTGAACCCACTGAATTCTTTTCAGAAGAAAGACCAGCATTAGAACTAAGATTAATTTATATCTTAAAGGAGATTAAATACTTGCCTGAAAGTGAGATTGTTTTCTTTATTAAATAAAAATGATTTTGCATTAGTTAAATATATAAGATAGAGAAATAAAGATTTAACATCTGTATAATTGTGAATATCATTACTTTACAGCCAAGTGTCTATATATGAGGGAGACAAAAGAGATTGTCGGAAATTCTGCACTACTGGAATTGATGGAGCCATGACAATATGGGACTTCAAGGTATTAAGCTTTTTTTAAAAATATATATCTTGTCCAGTGATTTGATTATTTTTAAGTGTATATTGATTTTTAGAGACTGAGCTTTTTTTAATGGGAGGGGGCGGGGGGGAGAATATTTTAATTAAAGGTTAAAGAGTTGCGGGGTTCTGAAAAATAATAGTGTTACACGTCCCCACGTGTTGCTACAGTCTGCTTCAAAGCTCTTTTCAAGATGGCTGCTCTAGTGCACTGATAGTGTAAGAATTCTTGCCACATTGTCAAACAGGTAACTTAGCAATAAAGATCCATCATGTGGTACGGAACAGCAAAGCCAGAGCACTTGTTGTTATTGTCACTCTTCCTACAGTGATTTAGAGGACATATCTCAAACCCCAGTGCACTATAGGAGCCATTTTGAAAAGAGCTTTGAAACAGACTTTAAAGTTGTAAGTGTACAAGTTGTCAGGATGTTAACAATGAAAAGTTAAAATTACAGGTATGTTATTTAAACAGTTGTAGCAACACGTGGGGACGTGTAACGCTATATTTTTTGGAACCCCGCTACTTACTCTTTAAAAGCTGTAGCAGATGATGGAGTTTTGCAATTATTCTTCCCAGGGTTGTAAGTACATTTCCTTTTAAAATGAACTGGGTGTAAACTTTTAAACATCTGATTTAATTATTTTTACAGACTCTGGAGTCTTCTATCCAAGGACTTAGGATCATGTAAAGGAAAAAAACTGCTATCTAGCAAGAAGAGAGAGCACCAACAACTAACAGCAAGGAAATAATCTCTCAATATTGCAGCAAGAAGCACTGAGGAAACTACAAACCACAGAAAAAATATATATATTTGGAATAATTGTGTTTTTTTAAATTTAGCTGTGATTTTCTTTAATGTATACTGAGGCTGCTGCTGCAGCAGTTTGATAAGGAGTCATTCAAGATCTGTCCCTCCAGAGGCATTGTAGAACACTAACTTAAAGGGGAATTTTATGTAAATGGTTTGCTAGAAATAAAATAAATATACACAAAAAAAAGAAACTGTATTAAATGTGTTTTTATTTTATGAGTAACATTGTAATGCACCCCAAATGTGGCACAGAATGTGCTCTTCTGATTGCAACACCTGACGCCTAAAGTTGATGACTAGAGGAAATGGTCAGTGTTAGATACAGGTTTAGAATTACTTAGATTAACTTCCCAGATTTGTTTTATTTACTAACTTACTAAACAAATTAAAGTGATGGGTCGATGTAAGGTTTACGAAGTTAGCATAATCATATTAGTGGTTACAAAACCATTTACGTTTTTCTTTTCGGAATCCTTTTTACTTAAAGTTCTCATGCGTATACACAGAGAATGCTTTATAGATGCTATTTAGCTTAGATATTGTGCATGTGTGTAATTTAGTGTGCCTTAAATTGATTTAAATGTTTGCATTTCATTTTGCATAAATCTAATATGAAGTTAGGGGTTGGTTTGTGAGGTTGAATGGTTGCTGAAGTGCACCAAGCTGGGGAAAAAGCAAACTAAACTGCTGCAAATGTGTTCACAAAAAGTTATTAAGTTTTACTGAATCAACAGGCATCGATTTTAACTATAGAGACTAGGTCTCAATGACATGGCCCGATTGAAATACAGTAATTTATTTTTGTAATATTACTTTAATCATTAAAAAAATAGTATTACATCAGTATGTGTTAATCTTTATTAAGTTAATCTATAAAGATTTCTAAAATGTGGACCCATAGGCATGGATGCTGACTGTCACTCTACACAGTAAACACAGTAACTAAAGTGTATCCAAGCCTTCTATTACCCTTTCAGGTTGCATTGGGTATGATCTGATAAACTCTTAACTTTATTCATATTCCACATGTGTGCACACTGATTTTCATATTGGTGCTGCTAATCTGAGAACTAGTTTCACAAGTTAGATCTTCGTATTTTAACTGGGATAAAGACAGTAAGCTACAGTCTTAAGAAATTCAGTGGATGGCAAATTATTCCACAGTATTTGTTTGTCTGCAGCATACTCGTCCAGCTTTAAATGCACCCTTTGATTTTAAATAGTGAATATCAATAAAAATCAATAATCAGATACTGAAAAGATGGAATGTTTGCCATTTTGCTCATGGGTTTGGTTCATAGATTTAAACAGCAGTTGTTTTTTTTTGGTACCCTCAGGAACATGTGGTTGTGTTTCCTGTTTATACATGTGTTTAGTCTATTTTGGTTTATGCCTCTGGCCAGATAGTCAGGCACATACTTTTCCAGATAGGCTCTACACAGGTCAAACCACTTAAACTGAAACATTACAGCCCCAGCCACAATCTGCAGCAGTTTAAGATGCAGAACAAGCTTAGGTTTTATATTTGGAACAGAGCTTTTAACAGTCTGTTGGAACCAGTGAATTTCAGCTGTAGTTGTTGCATTTCTGGTTCTGGCTGTCGTGCTGCTGAAATGGAAAGCAAAGGGTTGCATATTTGCTGACAAAATGCATCTACAATTCAACTGGGGATGTTTCATGTGAGCTGACAAACGCCCACACAAGGAAGTGGTTACATTTTTGGGGCAGGAAAAAGGAAGTGGAACAGTTTTTCTTGAGAAATTAGTTGACTTTTGTTCATTGAGAGCTCAGCCAGCGTTTGTGTTGACTGCTCAGAGTCCATGAACAGAGGCGGTTTTTGTTATTTTACACTATTTTTTCACTGCTTTTAATTTTCTTTTAGCTTTCTTCAGTTGAACAAGAGGTGAGTTGTAATATTTCTCTTTTACAGTTTTACTTTTTCAGCAATTATAAAGTACAATATGTCTACTTCCTCAGTATAACCTTTCAGTTAACTGGGACATTTTCCTTCTTTATGCTTAATCTTTTCCACTGTTGCTGCTTTAAAAAAAATCAAGAAAAAGAAAAATTGTTTTAAAAAAAAAAAGCAGAGTTTGCTATAGGAAGTGATCTAGAGTAGTGTTTGCAGACTTGTCTGTTGTAGCACTGACATGTACTACTGTAAAAAAAAAAAACAACACATTGTAGTTAGCACAATAACATGCAAACATTGTCCATTCAGAATGGATTTCTTTCTTATTGCCTTTCCTACTGTGCTGTAAAAGAAAAAGGTGTGTTTTACCAAACATGTTTCTGCACTCAATTGAAAACTTGGCTTCTTCCTAAGGATTACTTACTCATGGAGGTGTAATAATATAACCTGTAGCAGGATACTGTCCGACACCACTGTTGTCTGGGTTTAATTATCCAGACACAATAAAAAAGGAGAAAATAACATGCTTTTCTTTAGTGATAACACTATCAGGCTTCTTCTCCTTTTAAGCTTGGATAGTGTTTAAAAGAGGAACGATTTAGCCGTACCAGTTGCAAGCTACAAGTGCATTTCTGTTCTATTAAATCAGATGTGAATGCTGTAACAGAGAGAGAGAGAGTGTGTGTAGGCCTTTTCATGTGCTGTTGGACAATTTTCAGTTCTTGAAGACGGCTATCTCAATACACCCCATTCGTATGAAGATGATCTCTTCTAATGGAGGAACAACACTTGTTACACAGCATTAGGGAAGTCACGTCCAATCAAAGTTCCTCATCGAATGCCCCAGCAACAGGTCTTCCTACATTTTATGGTAGATTTTATGCTTCTCTGGGATGCTTCCTCTTTTATTAAAGTGTAGTGAAACTGGCAGGAGAAAGGTTAACTGCAATGCAAATTTTATTTTAAAAAAAAATAAAAAACAGATATTTTTATTCATTTTAAGGCTTCATAAACCATGTCCTACTACAACTTTCTGCTGGAACCAATCAGCTGTCATGCCTGGAACAAGGACAGGACCCGTAAGTATATGTTTTACAATGAAATAAATTATTCTAGGTTAGTAAAAATGTAAGATGTGATGCATGTCATTTCAGAAGGCTACAACAGCAACAACAACAAATACAAAGCGAGTAAAACCTGCCAGTTCTGCATGCAAAGTTCCTGTCCTTTCCTCTCTTCCCATCGCTCTGCAGCATCCTCATTAGCACGATTGCTATGTGTACTGCTGGCAGCATCCACTCTTCATAAGAGCTACAACACTGAATCAAGAGCTATAGTACCTTGTAAAACCATGTAAAACCCACCTGGCAATCATGTACCGCTTTCATACTTTTGCATGGTCTGCTGTATCAAGAAATACCAGCGCCGCTCAAATCGATCCTCAAATGTACTTGATCATATTTTCAAATGAAGTTAGATAATGTATTTTCTGGCACTTATCCCTGATATATTTCTGTTTAAAAAATACAGTATTTAAAGGGGTCAAAGATATTTAGATATCAATTTCATACATAATTGAGAAGTCATCTATTTTATTTATTTATGTATTTATGATTGTTTTGTACAGCGCGTTGAGACACCCTTGTGAAAGGCGCTATAATAAATTAAAGTTTTTATTATAAGTTCTTTATTTTATTTTTTATTAATATGTGAGGGATGTGCTGAATAATGTGCGGTAATCTGAGTATTGATTGTGCAGATGTTTCTGACCACTAAGCATATTTCTCTTGCTGTGTGTAACAGACTTTAGGAGGTTTGTTAACAGGTAGTTAACAAAACGCTGTTTTCTTTGAACTGATGGAAACTGCTGTACGAAATCGCAGGAACAGCCGGGCTTAATTATTTCCAGCACATCACAAAGGCTGCTTTTAGGCACTGTTGTGCAGAATTTGCAACGTTGAAATGCGTTACCAAAGACTGATTGGAACCAGATTTAAACTTAATGCACAGAGCTTTAGATCATCTCAGTAATATGAACATTGTGCTTGCTTTGACCAAAGCAGAATGGGCCTGCTCTATAGATTATTTTATGATGAGAGAAACAGCAGTGACTAATTTCAACCACACTTCCTGTTTTACCATGAATGGTTCGCTGTTGGGAGGATGTGACTCAAAGAAACCTGAATCTGGAATTAACCACAGGCTGGGTGTGTTTGAATAAGAGCAAAGAAAATGTGGGGCCTCTAGCATAAAAAAAAAACAAAAAACACGGCTGTTTGAAATAGTTTAGAATTGTCTGGCTGATACTTAACTTTGTTTGCTTGAAACTTGAGTGGATATACATGCTGTCTGGGAGAAACCTTGGGCTTAAGACAAAAGAAAACTGTATTTTCCATTCCTGAAATACATTTCTTGAGGATAATAAAAGAAAAAACAGAT
The DNA here is from genome assembly GCA_030684275.1 of Acipenser oxyrinchus oxyrinchus. Taxonomy (NCBI): domain Eukaryota; kingdom Metazoa; phylum Chordata; class Actinopteri; order Acipenseriformes; family Acipenseridae; genus Acipenser; species Acipenser oxyrinchus. The sequence continues at coordinate 32,237,062 of CM060262.1, read as the reverse complement.
CTATTTTTAGATGTAAATGCTACAGTACATTGCTGTTCCAAAAAAAACCCCAAAAAACACATACCAGCATTTCGTTTTCCAATCAGAGGTTGCAGCTTATTAGCGAAATGCAGCATGGCCTCTAAATCCTATTTCATCAAATATATCATAAGAACATATATAGTGCAGAGGTATATATAGTGCACAGGCTTTGGTGCACAATGCTTCCCCAATGGGCATACATTTCAAGCGAAGCACAACATTCTTGTAAATGCAGCGCATATTATCCTGAAACGGTTTTAGCAGAGGAACTCTGACTGCAAGTCAATGGTAATGGTCTCCTTATCTGATTGAACACTGTCCGTTTGCCATGCTCGAATTAGCAGTGTGGGAACCAAGGGCATGACAGCTTTACAGCCCAGTTACTCACTCTAATCTGAGGCCAGCAATGTGCCTAGTTTTCTATTTTCTTATACCTCTTTTTTCTTTCTTTCTTTGTTTTAGAAATCGCAATATGCCCCAATAACCACGAAGTCCACATCTACAAGAAGGAGGGAGGAGACAAGTGGAGCAAAATCCACGAGCTGAAGGAGCACAACGGGCAGGTGACAGGTGAGCGTGTGCAGAACTCAGCCCTGTGATCTCAGACCTGGGCCCTGCAAGGCTTTTCAACATATAGGCCTGTGCAAGATATTTCATTATATGCCATTGATATATATATAGGAGATTTAACTTGAGAACTAGACATGACAAAGAACTCATAATGCATTTTATACCTCCAATAACGATGTCTCTCCTGATAGGCATTGACTGGGCTCCTGAGAGTAACCGCATTGTGACCTGTGGCACAGACCGCAATGCCTACGTCTGGACCCTGAAAGGCAATGTGTGGAGGCCCACTCTGGTCATCCTGAGGATCAACCGGGCTGCCCGATGTGTCAAGTGGTCGCCCAAGGAAAATAAGTTTGCTGTGGGCAGCGGATCCAGACTCATTTCAATCTGCTACTTCGAACAGGAAAATGACTGGTAAGGGGGGTGCTTTCGTTTTCCACTGAAGTATAAAATATATATATATACACCAGTATAGGAAAAAGTGTAATAGAGGGCCGTCAGAATCTTTTTTTCAATAGAAGTGAATGACAGAGGTGCCTGGAATGTTCAGACGTCTCTTTGGTGACTGGTCACTACAGGCTCACGGTATATATTTACACTAGGCAAGAAGTTCACTTTTTTTAATGAACACATTTAGTACACAAGCCACTTTAACTTACAGGTAAATCTGGATACAGAGATCAAAGTCAACAATGCTGCTTTGCCATTCAGACAGTAGGCTGTGTGGTCCAGTGGTTAAAGAAAAGGGCTTCTAACCAGGAGGTCCCCGGTTCAAATCCCACCTCAGCCACTGACTCATTGTGTGACCCTGAGCAAGTCACTTAACCTCCTTGTGCTCCATCTTTCGGGTGAGACGTAATTGTAAGTGACTCTGCAGCTGATGCATAGTTCACACACCCTGGTCTCTGTAAGTTGCCTTGGATAAAGGCATCTGTTAAATAAACAAAAAATAATAATAGTACTATTTCCATGCCTTCAGTAAGACTATTGCTGAGGTTATGTTCACATTGGCTGGTGGATACAAGGCCCTGCAGCTGTGAGCTGACTGTTTTTGTTGCTCAGATCAGGTAGGGTAAAAAAGGCACAGAAGCAACGTATGCAATCACTAGTATTACTTGCATTTTTGGTGCATAAGTTTGAAAAAAGGATATCATCATACTAATACATCCAGCTGTCGTACAATCTGTATAAAACCCATGACTAGACTTAATGCAAACTAGCCTTCAAATCACAAGTGTTCTGCAGCTTTGCTTAGCCCTGTTTAAAAACAGAAAGGAGGGGGCAGTGAAAAGTAAACCCAATCTGATTGAGTCTACAAGTTAAATTTCACAACATTGTTTTTTAAATCCTGAATCTTCAGTTGCAATCACAGCAAAACTCAGGTGTTGATATTCTGTCACATCTTGACACAAGCTTCCTCCCATTGATTAGGCTGCATTTTGTTTTTCCAGGTGGGTTTGCAAACACATCAAGAAGCCGATTCGCTCCACTGTCCTGAGTTTGGACTGGCATCCAAACAACGTCCTGCTAGCTGCGGGGTCATGTGACTTCAAGTGCAGGTAAAATAAGCAAGGGCCAGTGAGCAGGTGCCGTTTACTGGATGAAGCATCAGGTTTTTAGTTAAAGGTTTTTACCTATAAGCACTAAAGAAATCGTACCAATGAGCTTGCTGGCTTACTGTGTCTTCCAAACAATCTGTCTGAAGAATCCCAGGCATCTCCCCCTATAAAGGAGTGCAGTTTTCACGGTGTGGGTGGTTGTCTCTTTCCCAGGATTTTCTCAGCTTATATCAAAGAAGTGGAGGAGAAGCCGTCCCCGACTCCCTGGGGCTCCAAGATGCCGTTCGGAGAACTGATGTTCGAGTCGAGCGGCACGGACGGCTGGGTCCACTCCATCTGCTTCTCCGGCAGCGGGGGACGCGTGGCCTGGGTCAGCCACGACAGCACTGTGGCTGTGGCCACCGGCAGCAAGAACACAGTGTGAGTAGAGACAGGGTTAAAGGGGACCAGCCCTCCCCTGGGAGGGGTGGTGTCCAATAGGGATTTAAAAAAGCAAAGTGGCCATAAGAGTATAGGCTCATCCTTAGAAAAGATTATAAACATAGTGATGGCCTTGAATGGTATGCACAGTAAATGAAGCTACTATGAGCATGGAAAGAGCAAGGGGTACTGCAGAATTACAATGAAAATGTAACTTTGTAAGCCTTCATGCAGTAACCGGTTGTTTTTGTTTCTCTCTCTTTCACTGCCTCAGTATTTCTTCTCTGCGATCCGAGACCCTCCCTCTTCTGGGCGTCACCTTTATCACAGAGAACAGCTTGGTTGCAGCTGTAGGTACCTCTGCTCCTCTGCGCCCCTTTCCAGTACTTCCAGGGGCAAATGATCAGTTCCACAAAAAACACTGAAACATTTTGTATAGTTTAAGTTTCTCACGCAACTTGGTAACGCTTTTATATCTTTTTTTTCTTTCAGGGCCACGACTGCTACCCCATGCTGTACGTTTACGACGAGGGTAAAAGGACCATTACTTTCGGTGGGAAGCTGGACATTCCGAAGCAGAACGCCCAGCGTGGGATGACCGCCCGAGAGCGCTTCCAGAACCTGGACAAGAAGGCTTCCTCCGAGACCGAAAAGGCCACCCTGGAGTCTGTGCACAAAAACAGCATCAGGTATCTTTACTGTTACTGGACTTTCTACTGCTTGTTTCATAACCCCGTACACTTAAACGTGTCTGTCAAAGTGAAGGCAACCAGGACTTCATATTATTACTTTTAAATATACATAAAAAAACAAACTCATTATTTTCTAGTGTGAAACTTTCTGGAGTGTCAGACTGAAGGAAAGGTCCTCTTACATGCACAGAACACATACCACAATTAGTGTAAAACAGAGCTGACATTGAAACACTCACTTATATTTATAACCATGCAATGCCTTTCATTCTGTTCCATGAATTTACAGCCAAATCTCAATTCTGGAAGGGGACAAATCCAAGTGCAGTAAATTCTGTACCACCGGAATGGATGGAGGAATGACTATTTGGGACGTCAAGGTAAAGATTCCCTGGTGTTTGTAAACCTGTTCTCCCCCCCCCCCCCCAAATCATTGTATTTATGTGTGCATATTTTTTTTTCCTCCCAAAATATTGCAGACTCTCGAGTCATCAATGAAAGACCTGAAGATCGTCTAAGGCACAGAAGCAATCTTTCAAACTGCAAGGCTAAAAGCAAAATCAAGAATCGTGCCAACTGCACTTGCTGCATTGCCCATTACTTTGAGCTTTTTTATATATAATTCAGCGCAGTGGTACTGTTCCCATGTATTGTTAATGAAGAATGGCTAATTATTTTTCCATATGCTGTTTTTTAATTTTGTAAGGGCTAGTTCCTAGATCGGACAAGTCTGTATTACCTGAAGTGTATTTTTATACAAATATGAAAAGTGATTTTTTTTTTTTTTCAGTTAATCAAGTGAAACATATATGCTGGTCATAAGATGCTTTTAATAAATGCAATAAAATACATTAGTATGAATTCATTCTTGTATTCAAACCTACTGTATTGGACCTTCAGTAAAATCAGAACACAACTTCTTGGAATATTCATTAATATTAACAGATACTCAACGCAGTACATTGGAATACAATCTTCTCAATTTAATACAAAACCTCATACTAGTTAAATACGGGTTGCAGTGGAGTTGTTTGGTATTTCTGTGGAAATGTACTTGCCTATGCAAAGATTTATCAATGATGATCATCTGTTATCTCCACAAACCCTTACTGTACCACACATCCCAATGATCAAGATACCATTCCATAACAATCGAGACATTGTTTTAGATTCGATAACAGTGTCTGTGTAATGGAGTTTACGGTATATACGTGTTTTAAAAAGACAATCCCTCCAGCATCACACTCAACTTTCTTTTATTTACATAAAAAAAAAAAATCCATCTAGTGCTGTATTCCCATTTTGACAGTTAATTCTGCGGAATGTGTTTTGTTTTAGGAACAGTCGTTCAATGTCATTTCACAAGCACTGCAGAGAAAACAAGGTAAATACAGCAGCTTTCATCTCATCCCCAATGAACGCATGCCAAGACACAGCACCCCCTCCAGAAACATCTTCAAACCAGACGGTTCCATTTCTAAGGTTTTGAACAGAACATTGTTTAAGAAAATGTTACACACACATGTGTATCTATCCCATTTCTTACATCTTCTTACAATACAATCGTTTAACTTTAATCAGATTAACTCCCACCTTATGACATTAAAAATAAAAGGGTCGCTTCAAGCCTTTAAAACTTTTTTTTTTTCCAGCCAGAAACATGCAACTGCCAAAAAAAAAAAAAAAAAGAGTTGTACTCTTTGTTTTATGTAAAACACACACACCTTCAACACACTGACAGAATGTCTGCCTTGGGAAGTCAGAAATGCAAGTTTGTAAACCACTATAAATGGAAAGCGCATCCTTAAACTTACCAATGGAACTAAGCTGCGATCTTGCAGCAGCTTTAAACTTGTTAAACTTGGGCTGCAAACGTGTCCGTGGTTCTGTGCTTTTGCTAAACATTTTGTTGCACATTCTTTAATGAAAACAAAAATAAAAATAAATGATAAACTTCTTTGTAAAGAAGGGTCATTTATAAAAACAAAGATTTAACTTTGTTGTCAAACTGTTACAAAATGGTAGGGATATACATCTGTATACCATATGCTATTTAATTCAACAACTGAACCAGATGAGATGGCAATTTAGAGGAAAGAAGTTCAAAAGGAACAAATGCAAGTGAAAGCAACATTTCTTCTTCGGTATACCTTAGTATTTGATCCTGGTCCGATGCCAAAATGCCTATCCATTGACCGTGTGAGCCAGCACGGATACAGACATTTATTTTAAAAGTAGGAATAGACTTTCCATGAAGTCTACCCAGCAGGGATAATGACCAATATGTAGGCCTAGTATACTGAAACAGCTGCACAGCAGCACCAACCATTGTCTATTTCTGCTTTTTCAATGGCTTTGGAACAAAAAAAGTCAACATGCATCTATCACAATTTTTACAAGACTATATCCACAAATATTCCAAGCAAATCTGACCTTGAAAATAGGAACATAGCATTTCTTATTATAGCGTAACTCAAATCTTACATCCCAATCTGCGAGGCGGCTCCGACAGTCATCTTGGAAACCATGAAAGAGAACGCAAATAAATATGTCTATCAATGCTATAATTGGCACATGGTGCATGCAAAGCTAAGAGGTTTAGAATCTGCATGGGGCAGCTGCAATCTTTTGGGGGTTTTTTTTGGCGAAAGAAAAATCAAGTACAGCTAGCATAGAAGTGCAAGATTTAAAAGTCACTGGGAAAGAAAAAAAAAAAACAATATATATTTATCGATACAGAATTAGGCTACATCTATTTGTTTGTTTTTTTAAATTTCCTCTCCTTTTAATCTCTCTTCCACTCAGTTACACGTTCTTAGCAGCACAAGAGAGTTCAATTTCACAGTTCTACGACCCAAGAGGTGAGTTCACAGGTAACAAGGTACGTCAGTCAGTCTGAAGGATCATGGGAGGCTGCTCGTTTTCTTCATCCAAACGCAGGGAGTTCATGTCATCATCCAGACCAACCCCACCAACTGCTCCCTGATCCTCGGAGTATCCTACAAATACAATGATATTGACTGTACATCTCTCCTAATTTAGCAAATCAAGAAGTCAGATTCACTCAAACGGTGGGTACCTTTTGCCACAGCGGCACTATATGTCTGTGCCACCAATGGACGGTCATGCGTTGTTGGCTCCAGAATTTCATTAGCTGGCTCAACACTTCCATCTAACCTGAGGACAAAGAGAACAAGTGTATTCTACAAGTTTTAGATTGAAACAACTAAGATGCATATATAAGAAGCAAAATTGACACACACATTGCAGAAGCAACTAAAAAAACAAGTTCACATACCAACAGTTATTTTCTTCAGTTCCCAGGCTTTTATTTATTTTTTGATTTTGGGGAAAACAACTCTCCACCCGATGTTTCTTACTTGTGCTGTTTCATTAGTGTGCACTCTCCTCCCTCCTGTGGGTCCAGGTTATACATGTACAGGTAACCGTCAGCCGCTGCCACCAACAAACGGGGGATCTTCTGGATTCTAGAGGAACACATCAAACGAAACAACATTCATAAACTCTACGAGTGACAAGCACCGGAAAACCATGTGTGTGTCTGAAAACACAGTACAGTCGAACCCTTGAATCCAAACTGACCCTCTTTACGCATTACCTCTCCGACACCTGTTTATATGAAACAGGTTTGTTCTGGTATAAAATCGGGGGTACAGTCTAATCCAGAAACAATCAGGCAGCAACTTTGAACATAAAAGTTAAAAATGTGACTGGGCAATGACTAAATCACCTAACTTCCAGAGAACGTCAAACTGGTTTGGACCTGGATTATTTTCACATTCCTTAATTGTCTTCTAAGACAAACAAGTGGACTTGAAGCCTGTGCATTTTCCTCTATACTCACGTGGCAAGTGCGCAGATGTTCTTGTGCCCAGAGAAGGGCAGTCTGACTGTAGCGAAGGCCCTGCCCTGGTTAAACATCTCTGTGACCTGGGCTGGCAAATAGCTGGTGGAGGCCATCAGCACCTTCCCAAAATAGCCAGACCAAGTTGTGGGTTCCTCCTGCGGCCTGAAATAAAATAAACGTGCAGGCCTCCAGCGACAGCCAGGGTTTAAACCTAAGATCTTCTATACTGAACCCAGGCCGAGTTGAGTATCTATTCAGCAGTGATTAATTGAAAAATTACCCTGTTACTGTTTGATTATAGTGCAGACATCTACTTCACCCAAGTAATGGTGATGCTTCCATTTCCTTCTCAGTTTTACCAAGACCTAAACATTACAGACTTACTTTTCCTTTTGTGTCTCCAGTTTGAAGATATGAACGGTTTCAGTATTACTGGATGCAGACAGGAACAGTCCTTCCATACTAAATGCAAGAGAGCAGATACTGACACACCTGAAAAAAAATAAAGAGATCAGTCTTCAAAAAAGGGCTGGTTGGCTCAATGGACTCAAAGGTAAAAAGTGACCACAAATGCTCATGATAATCTATTTTGGGATACCACTGTCTCTTGAGCTGTTGTTATAAGAAGGTTTAAATGTTGTTAAAAGCATGTATGACCGTTCCTCACCTCTTCACTCCCCGCCTGAACTCAAAGAGCTTCTGTCCCTCTGGAATGGAGAACACTCGGATCACAGTCCCCTGGAAAGAACAGAGAAATTAGACAATAAGCGCCTTTGATCTGCAATATTCATGCTAGTATAAACAATCCAGTTCTTGGGTAGATTCCAAGACAGAGTAGGGACTAGTAATAAGAGCCGAAGACCAAAAAAAAATTGAGGATTCTGTATTTGATCAGCCACTGACTTGTTTATATCCGCCTATGTGGACCAATCCAAGTCTAAAGTTACTTTTGACCTGGCTCTCTGATCTAGATGCGCAAGAGACTTTTTTTTTTTTTTCATTAAGCGCTTTAGGTTTCCCAAACTTTTCTTGATTTTAACTTGCAACCTTATCTCAGGCATGACAAGCTGTATCAACTGTTTATTTATACTCAGGAATTTAAATAAACCAAAAGCCACTTTACTAAATATAGACAACGCAGGGATCAGTTTTGAAAGTGACAAATGATAGTTAACCCTGATGCTGGTTGACAGCTTCATATTTCACAACTATAAGGGGCCCTCAAGTAAACAAGTTATATTTAATCTTCTTGAAGATCAAAAAAAAAAAAAAATAATGCATACCTTTTCAGACGCTGTGGCCAGTTTGGTACCACTTGCGTCGAAAGCCAAAGCTGCCAGGGGGCTGTCATGGGCTGGGATCATATTAGCGGCTCTCTGAAATGCAGAAAAGGGTTTTATTGGTGAAGATTGAAAAGTACTGAACATGCATTTTGTAACGGTTTGGGCCACTGCCTTAAACACTCAAACCCTTACCAGATTGATAGTGTCGAAGACCTGCACCTCTCCTATTGTCGCACTCCCAGGGTACGCCAAGTAGCAATTATCATTATTAATCGACAGGGCACACAGACCTGGGGTAATAATAAAAAAGGATTAGTGTATACTGATTTAAAAAAAAAAAAATAATAATTACAATCTTGTAAGGATTACGTGTTCTTGCAAATCACTTTCCAAGCATTCAACATGCTCTTATACGCACATCAAAAAATGATTCCTACGAAGATACTACCTAGAGAAGTTTCAGACCTACTTTTTAAATGTCAGCTATAAAACAGCACTTTCCTGAGGAAGGGATTTAAAAATACAATAAAGAAGCGGACAGAGGAAGCGAAACCAGGGTGTGCGTATCACTCGCTTGAGCTGAAACTGTCTAATCATTTCTACCATCTTAAAAACACCCCTGAGAGCAGAAGTTAGTCCACTTTAAAACTGACCTGGCAACTTTATGTTAACAAAGCAAGGGGTGGGGGGTGGGGGGTCGCTTTTGTCAAATCTTGAAATCCTTACTCTACATTTCCAGTAGAGTGGCAGGAATCCTGCAGTCTACAAAGTGAGTAAAGATTTTCTCCAATGCCTTATACACGGTCAGTAATGTATTTATTCGTATTTATTGTTTATTCATGCATTGACTGCTGCACTCACATTTCTTACTGTTTAAAAACAGCACTGCATTCTCTCTCTCTCTCTCTCTCTCTCTCTCTATATATATATATATATAAATATAAATAAACATGTACCTGAAGGGTTTGGAGGGGTCTCCCTGATGGTGTGCAGTACTTTCATATCTCGGATATTGTGGATGTACAGAGATTCTTCCAGACATACTATTAGCCTCTGCCAAAAAAACAAAAAGGAAGCTCGATAATGTTACTGTTTAATCTCAGGTTCTTAATCTGGATTTTGGTTTACTGTCACTTACTGCAATGAATGTGAATTTGAAGATTAAGACAAATTAAATGTTTGTTTACCCTGATAGACCTAAGCCAGTTGAGAGAGGCGCATTAGAAGCATGCAGACTGTAGTTAAATATCGTACCTGTCTGTTGAGCTTGACAGCCAGGATGGTATTGGAATAGCTGTAGTTACAAATCTCAGTCCCTTTCTTAAAGTGACACACCTTCAGTTTCCGAGGAGCTTTAAGGCTAACGATAGCAACCAAGCTGCTGGAGAACAGCCTTTCCACGATGCTCACATCTTCTGTGTCAGCTGAAAATAAAAAGTTAAAAACAGACAGCAGTGCACGACTTGAAAGCTTGCTGAGTTTTAACACTTTGGAAACAAAATGCAACCAGATTTAAACAGATTGTGACAACGATACACACAGTAAAAGCTGAACAATTCCTACACTGCATCCATCACATTTTTTACACAGACATAAATCAATCAACTCCCAACAACACCTTGACCTTCTGCAACAGTGACACACACTTACAATTTACCGCTAACAGCACCTTCAGTCCCAGTTGTTATTGAGGGTTGTAAGCTTAGCCTGCAGGAAATGGACTGAATGAAAATGGCAAAAGAAAATGAATACAATAGTACTTACTGCATTCATATATCTGTTCTAGTTTATCCACTGATGATAAAGAGAAGAACTTATAGCCAGATTTGGTGCCAACAGCCAAGGACCTGCAAGATGGGAACTCAAATGTAAGAAATCCCTCTTTGGTGTTAATGTAAGAAATCCCTCTTTGGTGTTAGGGTGTAAAGCTCAGCTCAGTTGTTTATTCATGCATTGATTGCTGCACCCACACTTCTTACTGTTTAAAAACATTGCATTCAAAGTAATCACAAAGTGCACTCCATTCGAATTAACCCATTAGAGAATACCTTCTGACTTGTACAATATTCTCAGGAGTTCATTTTGCTTAAAATCTATTGGAATGAAACCCTTGAATGGTGAATCACTTTATTAAGCTTCCTACAGATACTGGGGGTGGCACTTTCTGTAAACCAGAATCTAAGAAGTGCCCGCAAAATTTCTGATCACTAAAGAAAATCTAAATCAAAACAGAGACAAAAATGAATCTTACGATGCAGACAGACAGTACACCTCTATGATCTCAATCTTTTATTTCAGATTTAAAGAACAGGTGTGTAACTGCAAATAATTCTGGTGTAGTAATATATTTTGACCAAGTCAAGCTGTCCACACTTGGCATTGGTGCAGCCAGTGTAGCTCCCGGTGTTAATAAGCCCTGGATCAATTTACACTCTTCCCTGGTGGCAAATAGGCCAGAGGTTGGCACTGACCATATGGGAAGAATGTACCTTTCACCTACTGTCATGTATTATCTGTGTACAAACATTCTGGGAGAGCATTTAGTGTGGTCCATGATCCAGTTTTACACTACTGATTTACCTAAGACCATATTGCCCAAGGGAGCAAATTTGCAATACAGCACCAGTACACATGTTTATTTATTTATTTATTAGCACCAGTAAGCTCCCTGGTGCTTAACTTTCAGAACAGTTTAGCACCAATTTTTCAATAAAGATTTGCACCCCTGATATTGCCAAACCACATTGGGAAGCCGATTGTGTGCCATAATCCCCAATAGTAATTCATTAAGCAAAAGACAAAGTACAGAGTAGTTTCTGCTTTTCTATAGATAGCAAATGAATGGACTAGCAGGGAAACAGTAGTTTAATACTGAGCTGTTTATTCATAGTGTGGATGAAGGCTACGACTTTGCGTATAGTACTTACAAAATGTGACAGTGAAGTTTTTTATTTTATTTTTTATTGTTGTTACAAGATGGGTACGGTCACGTGACTGTGTGTTTACATATTGGGTGCGTTCACGAGACGCAGACTTTGCTAAGTCTGCGCAGATTTTGCAAAGATTCTGAAAATTCATTGGCTACTTGCTCCGATTCTGTGCAGAATGACGAAAGTCTGCGTGGCCTGAACGCACCCCCTCTCTTATTTGAGACAATAAGCGCACTCTCCAATAAGAGCATTAGAATTAACCGACTTCCCGAAACAGACAGACTTGTTGAGCGTTCCCCAATTGTTGCTCAAACAAAGATGTTGCGGTTTGAATCCTGAAGCACCGTATTTATTAAAACATCATTAAAACACAATTGTCCTTACCAAGAGAACACATCCTTCCTAAACCATATACAAGAAATGGGTTGATCTTATTATTAAATAACAAAAGCACAACGAGCAACACAATTACAGACATGCTTTGTCATTTCCCACACCGGGTTTATGTTAAGCAGTTACCCTCCTTCGCCCTCTTCACAAACACCACCACCAAAAAAAAAAATAATCCAAAAAACTCTGGATTTTAATTCACAGTGCCCGTCACATGGTTCGCTTTATTTGATGCAATATATCGACAGACACATTTTCCACTAATTTCTATGGTTGTATGGCGACAGGAATCGCTTTGTTTATGCATGAAGGCAGTACGATCATTAGCACGTAGTTTCGTTTTGACATGTGGATTAACCGTTTCTTAGTACGATTATTTCACAATACATGCGTGACAGCCTCTTGAGACCCGCTAGGCCGCCTGATCCCCGACGTTTTTCTACCCCCGTTTCCCTGGTTCTCCTTACGTGTTGTCCTGGTTGAAGTTGGCGAAGAGGAGCTGGCTGGAGCCGGCCTCCCCGCTCTGACTGGCCAAGTTCATGGGTTCGACAACATTTACAAATGAAGCATCGGCAAAAAAAATCTCAGCTGTAATCGGGTTCGTCTACTGACTGCCGATATTCAGCTTCTCCGCATCCTCTCCCCTTGTTCCAGACTGTTGTTTTGCTCGGAAACGTTGCTCTCTTTTCCGAGCTTGCGCAGTGGGGCCGGTGGAACTGAACAACACAGCTGCAAGGTTGCAGGGGAGGACGCTGATACAACATGCCGATATATTTGTTTTTAATAACTGTTTTCGTGTATAACTGTTTTGTATTTTGTGGTAAATACCCTCAGTGGCATATCTTACTCATCCTTTTGTTACGTGTTATTTATCCGGTATTCCACTATGTCCATTATCTGCACACTCCGTGCCACCCCCTTCGCTGGTGTTGGTTCTGCTTTCAGTTCTCTGGTGGGAGGGTAGCTTGATCGGTGAGCTCCACCATAACAGCATCTCCAGTATCCAAGCTATGGGCGGATGGTGCAATATTGCCCACTGGACTGCAGGGTCGAGCTGGTGCAAAATGTTACTATAGGTTAACTGTTATGAAAAACCAACAGTAGTGGTTGAAGCTAATTGAGATACAGTCAGTAGTCCACAAAAAGCACGTCCTAAAAACAATTGCAAATGATATGAGAACTGTGTAAGGCTTGGGTAAATGAAATAAGACAATTACACTTGTGTTTGCTTACAGGTGTGTGATTTGGAAATATCCACACTTATCAAAGCAGTCTTTGACACCGTTGATTAAGGATGCAGTACGCTCTTTAGTCAGTGGGTGGCAGCAGTAGATAACTTTGAATAGTAAACACCAATCCCCTAATTGAACAAATCTACAAACGCATATCCTTTAGGGACAGCCACAATGTATAGTTGAAAAAATAAAATAAAAAAATATAAATTGCGAGAGTATAACATGAAATAACGGTTCTTGGAAGAAGAACTCAAACAATTGTAGTTCCCAGTTGCTACGCTTCGTAACACCTGTAACCGCAGGTGATTTTTTAGGCACGTCACAAGCTCAGGTGTGTGCAATGAAGCCCACAGTAATGGCTCAATTGTATAGGAGTCTCGTCTATCCATTGAGACAGATAGGGTTTAAAATGTAAAGGTTGTGGCGGGTATCCTGATACATCCAATACACAAAATGATAATGACATATACTAGGGGTACTGCATTTTCTTCAATCGGTTTGAACTGTGACAGGCATGACAGATCACATGGACGCTTATGTCACGATTGAATTCAGCTGTCATTGAGGGCGTTCGACCTGCATGTCACGGTGTTCTTAAACAAAGGTGGGCTCTCAATGCATTGACTGCATGGAAGATAAGGGTCATTGGGGAACTGTTGACTCGCTTGGTGCTGAAAGCAGTGAGGTCATATGGAGACTGTCGTTTCCAAGTGCGAACCAATGGTGAAACTGTTATAAATGTATGGACATGGTTACCGACCCTTTATACTTAGAATCTGTTCGGCTCTTTACTTGCTTTTTACAGGTAAATATTTCAAATACAACATTACAGATACACTGCTTTACCCTGGTAAAATAATAATAATAATAATAATAATAATAATAATAATAATAATAATAATAATAATAATAATAATAATAATAATAACAATGTAGCAATATTACTAATATGAAAATAGAGTATACAACCTTTAGGGTATTGTGGGCATTGTGAAGAAGTAACACTTCTTCTTCTGGTTTTCTTAATAAGTCATCCTTTCAAGTACCGAGAAGACTCAACCAGCTCTGATCAAGAGCTATCCACGCACCAAAGCGCATGGTCTTGCAAACGGAGCTGATACAAGCAAATCGAACACAGCGATAACTCCAAGCAGTAACCCTGCACTGCAATAGATCAAAAAAATCCACCAATGATTAGTGAATACTTTAATCTCACAAAGCTTTCTTTTTTCTTTTTTTTTCTTTTTTTTTTTTTTTTAAATTGGATTATTGTGCACCCGTTTTGACTTACCAAACAACCAGGCTAGAACAACAGAGGGCTGCTAATGAATGTATCTGAGGTTGTGTAATACAGTACAGTGGGCAGCTGGTATTGCATGCGTCTGCTGCGTGTGATTCGGTACACAAAAGCGAATACAACAGCGTGTTTCTACCTCATCCACATTTCCCAACTATTTAAAGAATTTCAGTGTTTCACATTTTACAGGAATACGATATTATCAGGTAGTGATCAGATTTTCGGACGAATGTCCACTTTTATTATTTAACAAAAGAAGAAGAAGAAGAAGAAAGGGCTTTATGATTTGATCTCCGACTATTGATTCCAGCTTTATTTAGGCACTCTCTGGTATCAGCCAACCCGGCAGACAGTACGGGCAGAGACCGAGGGAGACTAGGGGCGAAAGCCGAACTGAAACCAAAGCTGAACATCAATTCTCTGAAAACGTCTACCGAAATACATCTTACATTTTTATTGCTCGTCCTAAATGCATCTGGCAAGGTAAGTGTCAAAAGCAAATGGAAATGTGGAATGTGTTACCGTTTCTAGAGCAAGATGAAAAAAAACAGCTATTGAATTAGCCTTGCTCCTTCCTATTTGATACCGTTCTGCTGTGGCTGTTTATAAAGGAGTGTACAATATTATACATTAGGTTAGACTGTTTCAATCTATGTGGACAAACAGATGCTCGGAGAGAACGTTTATTTTACAGCGCGTTGTTTTTGTAGGTGCATAATCGTCGAAGCTTTTCAATTGAAATCCTGGTTGATCCCACTGTGATCACAAGCTTTACCATGACAGACATTAAGACGATGAGGTGGTGCCCATCTGTAGCTCTCTGACTAGCTTTTCAAATGCTGTCGTTCAAGTGGACCAGAACCATTTTCAGAGAATTAACTCAACGCGGTTTTGTTCAAGGATTTATACAGGACTAGCCTTTTGCAGTGTGACATTGTTTCAATAGCCGATCAGCACCCGTATCAAATGAAAAGGGTAGGGGGTATAAAATCGAAATTAACTCCGACTACCACAACCTTTACTCGGGCAGATGAATAACACAGACCCGAGTTGGGTACTGGAACGCACCAGAATTTTGCTTCGTGGAACTGCCGAAAGAACAGCGGATGAGAATGTAAAATGTTAATCTCCAAGATAATGGGTTTTAGAAGACCATGCATGTTTATAATGGTTCATAACAAGGCGCGAAAAGCAGAGTACAGTAAAAACCTGTAGGATTCAGAGAGCGAAGCAAAGATGTGTAAATCACTCTATTGAACGCCCTATATCTTTACTTGGAAAAACTAATAATAATAATAATAATAATAATAATAATAATAATAATAATAATAATAATAATAATAATAATAATAATAATACACCCAGAAACAAAAAAAGTGAAAAATAATGATGAGTCCACATTAAATTATTAGTTTCGTATGTGCGACCCATCAAACTATGATAATCTAACATAAATAAAATACAACTAAATAAACATGTGGTTGTGGTTGTAATAATAATAATACACAAATTAAAAATAGAAAAACTATTACTTTTGCAAAAAAAAAGGGAGAAAAAATGAAGTGGCGTTATCCCCTAGGTTTACTGTTATACAAAGTTGTTATTCTCAATATATGTTATGAAAGTGCTTACAGGTAGGCAGTAGCTGCAGATGTTAGAACCTTCTTTTAGGAAACATAAATCAGGAAGCGAGATTCCAAAAAAAGAAGGCTGAGAGTTCCGAACTTGTCAGTGCAGTTCCAAACATGCATGGTAGTGCAGGTCTGTAATTTCAGCAATTAGCAGGAAGAGGCATGCTCTAGATGAACCAGAGTAGACTGATGCTAATCGTTTGTGATAGGCATGGCACAATTTTTTATGGGTTAGTGGGGGGAAAAAAGTTGATCTACTTGATTAGTTTTACCCGTATGGACAAAAATGTTGAAAAAAAAAGAAGTTTATACAACAGCAATAAATGTCATCTGGTATCTGTAACATATTTTTAACTCAGCCCCCCACAGTTGATTCAAGGACAAACCACACAGCCAGTATCCTGGCACGGAGTCCCTCGGTTTACCTGTCTCTGAAATACACTCTGGGCAGGCATCCAGGAGCAGTAAGATAGACTGTAACTGTCTGTGTTTCAATGTGAAACTGGCCTGCACTTTCACTTGAAATCAGATATCTAGCCGAGCTCTATAAAAACAGCTGAGTCTTGTTAAAGACTGGTTTCATCATCCCATTATGAAGATGGGGCCGCTGCCTGGGTCGCAGTTGTACTATTGTTTGTTGGAGACAGGCTTCTTCGGATAATGTTAAGTGAGACCTGTTGTTAACAGCAAGGTCATGCAAGCTCAAGGTTACTGCTCCTTCTTGAGTACTGAAAATGAGTTTCCACTGTATCATTGTTCCATTGTGTTGCATGTCTGGGGGTTGGATGCGCCCATGATTGTTTCTGAATAGTTGCACGTGATCACCACATACGGCTGATGTTTTTGAAAGCATTTACTTTTTTTTGTGTGTGAGTTTGTCTCAAGTTCCAAAACGAAGTCCCTAAATAAATTTCAATATCCATGCAAAATGGTAAGTAGGCATGAAATGTCTTCCCACACAAATATTTTTAACATGGGTGAATGAGCTTTGTGAATAAAAGAAGAAACCTAATTATAAACTGGGGAACAAAGATCCAGTATCAGCTTTCTCAAGCTATTGGGTTTCATGTTATAGGTTTATCGTGCAGGTAAATTATTAAAGCTACAGTGTACCTTTTTATCAAACAAAATGGGTAACAGTATACAGCACACACCCATGGACAGGACAAAGATACATGTGCTGAACCTAGTCCTGTTTTTAAGCAAAACTGTGCCTTGCGATTGTTACAAATAGGGTCATGCTCAGTTTGCTCTGAACTGCTATCATAAGCACAGAATTTGAGGAAAAAGCCTCAGCAAGGTAGTTAAAACTTGAAGTTAGAGAGGGTGAGTGGATTGGCCCAGCTTTGCATGGGGACAGTAAGGAATACCCAGTTATAGAGGATTCTCCACAATTAAAAAACATGTATATGGGGTTTTATGTGACACATTTTCTAAATTTCTGACATACCATGTTCAAGGATGTGTGTCTTAGTGCAGATATTTATAGGTTTCCATTACCATGGCAACTATTTTTCTGTTTGGTATCATTTTTTCACAGCAGTGCTTTTTGCTTTGGAATTGGGATAATGACTGCAAGGGAAAGCATTTTTCTATCATAGAGACTCCTATCACCAGAGGCAATTCTCAAAGGTGTGATGTGTTACACCACACGGGGAAGAGTGAGCACCTGTAATGAAAATTAAAAACCTTAATTAGCAAATTGATAGATTTGGCCAATAGGAAAGAGTTTCCTTTAATCCAAACCTGCGATTCTTTTTATGCGCTCTACAGATGTTTTTCAGTGATATAGGGTATGGTAGGGTTTCGGGTGAGAATTAACCCTAATATAGCTCATTGACTCATTCTCTGTACAAACAGGGCAACAACACATGACAATAATCACAGAAAAGTAAACCGAGTGTAACTTTTAATCAAAATGTACTGTTGATTCTTTTATAGTTATGGGTGAAATACAATGAAAATCGAAATGAAAAGCTGTGAACTGCTGAAGTTCTGTGTGCTCTGCCCGTACCTCTACTGGTAATACATACAAGCTGCTTTGAAGGTAAATTTCTACGTTCCGTGTGAAGGTCATAATACAAGCAGCCTTATTGAATGAATTGTGTGGGTCTGAACATTAAGCACATGTCACACAAGTAGGTTACAGCCCGCAGCAGCCTCGCACACACTATGAAACTTCAGTTGTCACGTTTTGTAATAAATGCTGATAACGATATTCCATGTTGTCGCCTCTCTGAAAACTCGTTATCAGTCTATGTGCAGAAACTATTAAAAAATAAACTGCTGTCGTGACTGTAGAAATTAGCTTAAATATCTATTAGCAGCGTCTGCTCACAGCAAGAGTGAAAGTTCAGATAGGAGCGCGTCTCGCTGCTCTGGACAAACCAGGCTTTGTTTTTGTAACCAGAGGTGCGGCCCGACATTAGGGTTAGCATGTGAAGTATTTAAAACAGAGGGCAAGTGAAACAGCTGGAAACGTTCTCAGGATCACTGGAGCGGATTAAACCTCGCTTCAAATACTCGTTCTGCTTCTGGTATTGTATTGCTTTTCTCATGAATATAGACGGGTTTTTTTTCGTTTTTTTCTTCAGCGACAAAGTTTGTCACCCAGCTTGAAAAATAACGGTGCTTAATGAGAAGTCATGGGGGGAAAATAATTAAACAAAAAGTAAAAACAAACCTTGATTTTATTTGGTCTCTTATGGCCTTTGAGGACTGAGTGGCACAGGTTGTCGGTCAAGTACAATGGTGTCCGTGTACGCAAGAAAGATCCGTGGTGCGTACCCTGGTCATATGACATCACTGACCCTAACCGTCTGTCAAGATAATATTTAACATTCCATTTAGTTTTATTTCGCTTTAAAATATCCTCGCTCACCAACAATTATTTCTTCTTCTTTTTTTTAAGTAATTCTACTGTGCTACATTCCTTCACCTGTAACTGCTAAAGCACTGACTGCAGCTATAAATATACCACCTTTGAGAATATATATATATATATATATATATATATATATATATATATATATATATATATATATATATATATATATATATATAGCTGTTAATCTCATTCATATGCATGAACCTCACAGAGGAATCCCTACACGTGTGAATGTAAGAATAAAACAAATTCCTGTATTTGATTCAGAACTACATTTTAGTACAATAAGTCAGGAAAAACATCCCATTCCCAGCATACTTGTATTGGGGTGGCTATTCAGATCCTAGTTTAGTAACACAGGATGCACTTGCGTTCACCCCCAGGGCAGTACAGAGCTGTGCTTTTCAAAAAGCAGCTTGTGTGTTTGCTGTGGAACGGGTGTGAACGTGCAAATGCTGCTAGGATCAATCTGCATCTTCTGTGGAATTACAGCAGTTCTAAAAACTCGGATCCAGTTCTGTGATCCAAATTCAATTCCCTTTAACCCTGAAAACAACAGCAACTTACATTCTTCAGAAAATGGATGATTTAAAGGGTTACCTGTAAAACCTGCTGGATTGTGGCTCTCCAGCACCAGGGTTGACCACTACTGAATGGACCTACAATGCAGCATATTGTACAAGAGTTGAGTAAAGGTTCCTAGGAGGAAAGCACGTGTCTGTGCAGCAGACTGACAATGGCCATGCTGTCTTATTGAATGTGTGGCAGGCAGAAGCCCTTCTGCTTTAAATAATGTGTTGAAGGAGTGGAAGGTTGGCAGGGGTGGGTTCATTCTGTCCTTGCCAACAATCACAGGTGTGGCCATTCTCCAATTGGTGCTAATGGTGCAGTTCAGTGAATGCCCAGCCTGACAGCAGTATTTGTGCTTAGAGTGGTTTTGTCTAAACTTTTTTGTTTTAGCCTCAGTGACCATTAAACCCCCCATGGTCAAAATAAACCTGGATTTTTTTGTTTTTGTTATTGATTCATTTATCGATTTTTTAAATTTTATTTTAAGCATCATGAAGATAAAAAAAGCACACCTACATGATATTGTGTGTGTGTGCTTGTGTGTGTTTTTGTCTGTATTTGAAAATTCTCTCAGCCTGGTTGCCATGGCTGCAGTGACATCATCTCACAAGCCTAAATGCCTCTAAATAAAGAAAACTCAGTTTTCAAGCTGGATTGGGTTTGCGACCAGTTGCCGGGCAACGATAAAAACACAAAGGCAACAACGTGATATGGATTAGAATTATAAGGTATAGTCAAAGAAAGGTAAACCTCTTTGTTCAAATAAAATATTAAAAATAATAGGTGCCTCCAATCTCTGCTGGATGTAGGCAAGGAAATTGGTTTGGCCAGGCAGTATGGACAAGTGTGGACACTGTTTCTACCAGATAAGGTGCCACAAATAATGTGTTGGTAATTACACTTTTTAATCAATCGGTAAACTGCAAAACTACTGTGCAAATTTAACAGGATGGAAGTATCCTCCACCTACATATCATTATTTTCAGTGTTTTATCTTGACAGTGTGACTGCTGTAATTAACGACTGGAAGACAAATACAGGAGGTGCAATTTATGTATGTGTGAGGGAGAGATTTGATGCTGTGAGTTTCAAAACCAATACCAAAGTAACCCATGAGGCAATGCATCCTTGTCATTATAAATGTTAACAGAGCACCTAATTGTTCTGCTCGGTAGTGTCCGAGTGAATAACAATCACTTTGTCAAGCTGTCCTGGCAAGAAGGCAAGTGTTGTTGGTTTTTTGTTCACTTCGATTTAGGAACACATTTTCATTTCTTGCCAAATGTACAAAGCTGAGAAAGAACAGACTAGAAAAACAGAAGCAACAGAAACTAACGAGCATTAATTGGAAGGAAAAAAATACATAATGATTGCTTGTTATGGTCTGGTTTTTGAGTCAGTTGGCCATCAACAACATTTCCTTTATTTGAGTCTTTACATCATTAAGCAAAAATACAATATCCAGAACTAATTTTTTTTTTTAAACAAAAAGCAACACATAAAGTAATCTCTTTAATCCTTTGTGTGAGGAAAACCAGAGAATTTAAAGCGGCTGCTTTGTTTTTCAGATTCATGAACACCCGAGTTCCTGCCAATAAGAGATACCAGCCAACGGAGTATGAGCATGCGGCAAACTGCGCGACCCACGCGGTGAGTAAGGGACACACATGTGCGGTGAGGGATGAGCTCTCAGAATTGATGGACACACACAACGGCGAAGGTTTCCAAAGTAAACGACTATCATGTTCTTCCCTACAGAGCTACACATGGGTTACCTTTGCCTGTAGGTATTAAAAAATCCAACATAAGGAGTACGTTAAGTTTAACATATTAAGTGTTTATGTCGTTTGTGGATACAGTCGAATCATTTCCATTTATTCACATTTTTGATGTAAAATGTGGACCGGATGCATAGTCATCTTTGGACGTTTGGATTTCATTATTTCAAATACACATTTTACATTCAGTTTCACATGACGTCTTCAGTTTCTGCATATGAAACTATAAATGATTTAACCTTTTGAAAACAAAAATGTGCTCATAAAACAACAGTTTCAGTGTAATGTTTAGTTTAACGCGATACCGTTTAGACATTTAAACCTTCAGCCTTAGAGTAACAGGAATCTGAATAAACGCTGTGCTCAGTGACCTGGGTTCCCTTGTTGTTTAATATCCACTGCACGTTTCTGTGCTTTTCAATGGTATTTGGTGAGCACAGTACATTTTCACACAAGTCCCACACCTACTGCATTGGATCATTCCTCTTCAGACAACTCAAGGGCTGCATGAATCACATCCTGCTTTATTTGGTGGAATGTTTTCCACATGCTATTCTGTTGATGCAGAGAAAAGGGGAAAAAAAGGGCAAAGGTTTAAGTAATTGACACAACCACTGAATAGTAAATGTTAGACCCAAGACTTTTGCTTGTATGCTAGGGCTCATAGCGGATCATTAAAATATGACCCAGTGGGCTTGTGGTTAAGGTCAGGGTGAGGGTTAGGGACATGGTTATGCCAGAGCTAATCAGACATCCAATCTACCTGCATGCTGCCTTATACATGCTTACCCTGGTATGTGTTGCAGTTTTACCACAATTTGCCATGTTTATTAATATGCTTTAGCATACCCTGTTGGTCTTACAGTGCTTTACCATGCTTTCACTATGCTTTACTGTTCTTTGCTATGCTATTACTATGGGGAACTTTTATAAGGGTTACAAAGGGTATTAATTGTACAATGTTAAGTTTCCTATATATGTATCTATGTTGTAATAATGTTTTTTTCAAAGTTTTGGCAAGGCAACAATAAAAAATTTAAAAAAAAAAAAACATGAGCGAAGTGGATATAATATTTTGTTTTGCTTTTTTTAGCTCTGGATAATTCCCAGCATCCTTGGCAGCTCCATCTTATACTTCCTGTCTGATGACCAATGGGAGACGATCTCTGCGTGGATCTATGGTTTGGGATTATGTGGTCTCTTCATTGTCTCGACCGTGTTTCACACCATCTCCTGGAAGAAGAGCCACCTCCGGTATGTGGGATGAGCCATTTCCTGTCCTTCTTTACTTTAACTGCAGGCACAGCTCTTGAACTGCTTTAGTTAACTTTGCAGTGTTTATACAAACTTTTTTTTTTTTTTTTAAATTTACACTAGAAATGCTGTGTGGGCGACATGACTTATATATCATTTGAGGATTTCACTGCCAGTAACCCAAATAAATCCTTTTTTTTGTGCATATTTGTGACAGAAAAATGTGAACCAGTTGAGGCTTGATAACAGCACACAAGATACATTAAGGACCCATACAATGTAACACATGTTCATTCTGTTAAGTATAGTTCCGTGCTACAGAAAATACAAAATCTATTAAAATGCAATATTGATTCTGTAAAGGCTTTGTTCTTAAACCCTGTGGCTTCTATTGAATAAGAAAGCATTCATTATCAAAGGTGAAAATATTTCAAAATTAATATTTAGTGCTATTATATTTAGTGAGTCATTGGTGTTGGTTGGGCTTAATTTACTATTCAAAGTGAAACCAGCTGCATGGATGTGATGACTGCTGTAATCCACCAAATCTGTAGCAGCTGTTTCTTCAGCTGGTCCAATCAGCAACAAAGCCCCTCACCTGCGGAGAACTTGATCGGAATAATCGAATAACCGGTTCATGCAGCACTGTTCATATTTGTCTGTGTTTCTAATACCGTCAAGGTAATATCTGCTTAATACGAGAAGCCCCGCAGAATGTAACTGGCGTCTCTGGTGTCGCCTCTGTTTATGACTTAAGAGCGTGTTTATTGTTGGGCTCTGTTGCAAATCCAGGAAGGAGTGATGGATCACGCTGTCAGTTCTAATTGTGAAAGTGATATCAGTTGAGGTTTGTTGGGAAAATCCATTAGACTCCCCCCTTGAGGCTAAGAAAACATCTGTCAGCCAAAACAACACATAGCCGTTCTGGTAACGCTCGCGCTTACTAGTGAAGGGTGGAGGGAATTAACCTGTTCATGTACTGAAACCTGCCACACAGGGGGTAGAAGAGAAGCACATTGGTGTTGAACAATAAAACAGGGCTGTGCAGCAGATGGCCCGTGAGCCATGCAAAAATCTAAACATGTAATTTGTTTAATGAGCACATACACGCTGGCTATGTGTAAGTTATGTGTAAAAATACACATACGGTCCCTTAAATCCTTCATACTAGAGTGATCAAGGAGCTGGGCAGCATGGCAGCATTATATACATTCTCAAGGCTTTTTTTGGCCAGACGGAATTGCTGCTGTGCTTCTGTCTACTGTTAAAATTTTATACATTTGTAAAATAAGGCATGAGTAGAGTTTATCTTCATGGATGTAAATAATGTGTTTCCATGATACATGCTATTACAATTCAGTGGCCTTTTTCTGGTTCTTTTTATTGTGTTTCAAAGCATCTTATAAGCTCAGAGAACGTGTATACTCTTACAACAACTGTTTTTAAATAAATAGTACACGCTTAGTTAGAATGCATTAGAATTTCCATGTCTTTTAAGTGTACCTTGGCATTGATTAGAGGGCTATCTTTCAGCTTTCATTGTCCCCATATCTTTGGTCGCAGTGGCTGAGGAAGAAGTTTAAGCATTTGCTTATTTGAAGATGAGCTCAACCGCCTATCCTAGACGGATAGAGAGATATATGTATAATGTGGCCCCCTTCTCTCCTTCTCTCAGAGGGGTGGAGCACTGCTTCCACATGTGCGACAGGATGGTGATCTACTTCTTTATAGCTGCATCTTACGCCCCCTGGTGAGTAGAAGCTGCATGTGCAAGCAGCCCCGAGTGTTCTTTTAAATTCCGTTGATTTTGTGTGCAGAATTTATTGTCTCTTATTCTTATTCTGTCCTTACTAACCTCCCCTGCTTGGTTTCTTTTTTTTTTACTTTCTTAGGCTGAATCTACGGGAGCTGGGACCCTGGGCTTCGCACATGCGCTGGATCATCTGGATAATGGCTTGTGTAGGAACAGCTTATGTGTTTTTCTTCCACGAAAGGTGAGTGCAGGCAAGCGGACACGCCTGTAACGGGCCGGTGCACAACCCTTGCACGGTGCAGTACAGCCTCAGAGTTGGGAATGGAAGTTGTGTTACGAACCCCTTGTTCGTAAGTCTGAAATGCCGGTAACCCTTACAGTGGTTTTAATACATGTGTACACCTGCTATGTACACCCTCAATCTGAATAATAATACCAGGATACAGCACAGTAATGCAATACTCATATTGTTATGGTTCTAAAGTCTTTAAAACAGTACTATAAATAGAAAAGGGCTAAATTGAAGTTACCCTTGAAATCGTAACTGTAGCAAAAACACAGATTAAAATGTCCATGAAAACCTGGGTTAACATTGTGCTTGTTTTAAACACAATGCATCCGCGCCACTCGCTCAGTCATTCAGCCTCCTTTGGCTTGCAAAAAAACTGCGCTTTGTTTAAAGCTAAAATGTTCCCAGTAAAATTGCCCGCACTTGCTTTGAAATCTGCTTCACCTTTCTGGATACATTTGTTGGTACAGTAATTGTGCCTTCTCCATGACCAGCACGCCTATCTGGCTGCATTGCACGCATGATTGAGTGATTTGCATACTTCCGGTTGAAAGTGGGGGTTCGGTAGACCGGTCACTTCGTAAGTTTGGTGTTCATAACTCTGAGGTTCTACTGTACTTCACGAGTGGGTTGTTCATTTTAACACTGCGTGACCCACTGCAAAACAAGATGCCTTACAGGTTAATACAAACAGAACTTTTTACAATACAGTGCTATCTTCTAGAACTACTGGGTTTATTTTTGTTCTGCTTTTCCCCCCTATACTACTAGAGTGGTCTGCAGAATACACGTTGTGCTCAAAGAGCTGATCCATTTTCAGGGATTTTGAACACTGATTTTTTCACATGGTTTGTCTCTTAATTCTCAACCCCTTTGTTTGTTATAGGTACAAGATCGTAGAGTTAATATGCTACGTGGTCATGGGCGTCTTTCCTGCCCTTGTAATACTCTCTATGGTAAGAACCTCATAAGATCAGGTCGTCTGAGAAGCTATTCTAAAGTTGGACACCTGCACTATGCAACTGACATCTTTTTCAGTGATATTCATTCCATTATACTAGAGTGTAAATGCAAAAGGCAAATTAGGTTAGCTACTAGTAGCTGTCCTCACTTAAAAGTGAGTGGCGATATTCCCCTGTGGTTCAGGTCATTGCAACCCATACTCAGAGACACAGACAGAATGACAGAGAGAATGGCCCATTGTCTTACTAGAGTTCCGGCTGTGGAATGTTACTACATCACGGAATCATGGGGAAGGGGACATTGATCAAAGAGATCTTGTCCTGTTCACTGTTCACTGTAATATCAAAACAACAATAGGGTCATTGGGAAGGGGATTGTGACAATGGGGAGTCATTGATCAGAGAGATGTTGTTGCCAGCTGCGGGGAGAGGACCCCCAGTTTCGAATTCCAGTTCATGTGCCTCTTTGTGACCACCCAAAAACCCAGGCGCTAGAACCGATGGAACTTTGTTGCACTATGTGGGGTGATTTGGCCCCGGTCTTGAGAGCTTGTCTGTGTGTTTTGCAGGCGGAGAGAGACGGCTTGTTTGAGCTGGTCCTGGGGGGCATGTTCTATTGCCTGGGTACAGTGTTTTTCAAGAGTGACGGCCGCATCCCCTTCGCCCACGCCATCTGGCACCTCTTCGTGGCGACTGGAGCCGGGATCCATTACTACGCCATCTGGAAGTACCTGTACACACCGGGCAGCGGTGAAGTGAAGACCCTGAGATAGCAGCAGTATGACTGGGCAGCACACAGGGATTGCTATACGATCCGCATGTTGAGCAAGGTTCCTTTCCATTCAGATCTCATCACAGTGTTTTTAAAGATTTTTCTATTGGACAACGACTTTCCTAACTGGGTTCCCTGCAAAAAATGTAAAATAAATCAATACACTGCACACAGGTGTCTGTTCATTAGACACACGCGTTACCTCTTCTAAACTGAGCTGAGCTCCGTAAATCTTGATTCCAGTCTGGTACACAGCTAGCTTGTAAGGGTTCTCAAGCTTATTGGTAGTGGACTCCCCCTTGTGGCAGTCATAGGTATCACTGCTCTCCTCAAGTGCTGGGAGTACAACCACAAGAAGCCTTTTTAAATGTTGAACTCCACTCTGGATGAATGCTTGGTTTGAACTCAAAGTACATGAAGCTAATGTTGGCTATGGGAACAAACAAAAGCAGACAAAAAAGGAATACTGTCTGCAAGAGTGGGTGATATTCACCGGACTTATTCAGAGTATGTATTGTGTTTTTTTTTCTAATTTGACCCTGTATACAATGTAGAGCTGTGTGCTCAATAACAAAGTATATGTTTTCCTTTCTTTATGCCCAGTTTAATATGGACCAGTATGTCAGACACCTTCAAGTTTATTCTGGTAATTAAAATCTACCAAAACTATAGGGTATGTTTTTTATCTGTGAGAAATATATTTCAATTTTTATAGTATTTCTTGTCAAACAGGTAAAACCAATCGCAAAGAGTTTCGTTTTCCTAATTTGACTAGCTTGATGGGATTCGCATGGATGGTGTCAATGAAAAACATAACCCTTTCTCCCTGTAACTGAAACAAGTTTCAATTCTTTGTCCCTGCACCTTTGGAGAAGGGTTGATGTGTCTGAGAATAAAGGAACATATCTTTGTACTGTAAACAACAAACATGGTGCTGCTCAAGAGACACTGACATGCTCTTATGTGAAAAGATAGGGTTTTTGTATCAGAAGGCAGGTACCGTATGGTTATCTCTTTTCTGTTAGTATTCAGTTACGTTTGCAGTAACTGCTGACAATAATGCAATTGGCTATTCTCTGAACGTTTGCAGTTGGTTATAAAATCTCTAAAAATGTGAGATCCCCTTATAAACGCTTACCACGGTATTTTTACACAGTTTTTTTTTACAGTTTTACAATGCATCTCCCATGGTTTTTACTGTGCATTTACCATAATTAACCCTGGGTTGCCATGTTTATTAATATGCTTTACCATAGCTGGCTGGTCTTTATGATGCTTACCTATGCTTTACCATGCTTTCAATATGTTTTATTCACACTTTGCAATGCCTTTACTGTTGTAAACTTTTACAAGGGCAGACGGGGCAGTGTAAGAGAAGTCAAATCCTAGACAAACTTGAATCCATTCCAAACCTTTCTAGGTCATCGGAATATTAAAAGTACGTCTGTACAGTGCTGCTCATATGTGGTGTCACTTGACCCAGTTGCTGAATTCATCTCATTTTTAGTTGCTATAGAACTAGGTTACAGTATTAACATATGTTGCCAAATCCTGTGCACAAGGTGGCTTTGTTTGTCAGCAGCTGGAACTGGTGTGTGTCTGTGTCTCTGTTAGTGTTTTCATTAAAAAAAAAATTGTCATTTCACCCCGAGAGTATTACAGTGATTTAAACCTCTGACACAAAGCAACAACAACGAAAGAAAACGAACCAAACTGAAGATTTAACATGTAGTTACAGCATGGCCTTTGCCAGCAGTTCTTCTTAAAACCAGACTGAAGATAGCAGATGAGAAACACTTGCCTCTGATGGAATGAAATGTTTCCTTTCACAGTTCAGGATTGCACTCAGTTACACACTGCTAGAAGTGACAGAGGTCTTATTGGAACAGGGCTATTTGTTTTTTGGCTGGACACGTGGTAAACAAGAGTGTGGGACATAGGTGTGTTGTACCAATATGTACTTTTATTACAAACTGTGCCTTATATTAAATCATATGAAAGTTGCCCCCCTTTTTTACATGTATGTAGGTTTGTTTTGTTTGAAGCTTATATCACATGTACATGTGCTTCTTATATGCGAGAGACACACAGTGTGTCTATTCCAGGCAGGCTTGCTCACCCCTGATGTTGTACGTGCTCTTCATTTTTGTTCTTTTTTACATGCTACGTGTTAATATCATATTTGATAAACGTCTGTGTGTTTTACAGAAACGGACATTTGATCAAATGGCTTCTTTTCATTTTCAGATGAGGGCGTTTATTGATTTTGCACAATTGTGGGCATTGTGGGTTTGATTGTAAATGACCCTTTTCAATGCAAATGCATTCCACACATGTCCCATTGCTGTGTATTATTCTAATAGTTTTAAATAAATAATAAGCCTTTATTTCACTGTCCTCAGTTCTTATATTTACATTTTCAATTCCAGATCCAATGTGTGATCCATCCAAATTGTAACCATTCACTCTGCAGTTCTTTCGGAGTTCTGAAGTAAATGGACATTAACCGTCCATGCCATGATATACAGGTACCATGGCACAGAATCTTGACCCCTCTGATCACCTGATTTCAATCATTGGCATAAAACCTTGTAGGATAAACCTGGCCTTCAGGCAAGGCAATCTCAGTGTATGCACATCAAGGTGACCAATGCTGAAAACAGTACTGGAATTTCATGCACCACAATGGGAAATGAATACTAATGCATAGCTCTCCATGGGATGTTACCTGATGTAGAGTTGCTTCTTTCACTCATAGTATTATATGTTGAGCAATCTGTTTTAAAATTCTAACCAAATACTGTATAGTTTTTAGCACTTTTATACCTATAAATTAAGAATTGTCTTAAAAAAACAGGGGCTTGGTAGAATCAGGAGCTCTAGTGACTTTGTATCAGCAGTGAAATTACCAGATCACAGTAGGTTATTGATCCATTTATAAAACACCTAGAAATGTCTAATTACATGGGTTTTTTCAGGTTGTTCACAAGGAATAATAACTACTTAGTACAATAAAATCTGAATGACAATGTCATGTTATAAAGTAATTATAAGATTTCTTATAAATGCCTTGGTTCCACGTTCTTATAACTCTGCTAATGTGTGTTATTATTAATAACTGCATCCTTTATAACACAGTCATGGATGCATTAGTGGTAGTTTATAACCAATCCTTAAAGACAAGTCTTAACAGTTTTGCATTATAAGCACCGTCGCATCCTGAATACCTTCTTCAGCTGCTTATAGCCACACTGCCTATAACTTTTGAAATGGTTTTCTTTTTATAAACATACATGTTTGTATGTGGATGGAGTTTATAAAATGTATATGTCTGTATTCTCATGTCATGTGGATCAATCCCCTGTCATAACTCCTGGGTGCTGTTGTCTTTTACTTGAATGTCAAACTGTAGAGGTTTGTGAATGTTTTCCACATGGTTTTAAAAACAATGATTGTATTGTCTGGGGGGTTTTTTCTTCCTTTTTGTGATGCCTGTATTTTATGTTTAATAATAACTTTTTTTGTAGGAATGATAATTTCTTGTGGGTTCTTTTCTGTTTATATGCAGTATGTGCTATTACCTCTCTAGAAGTTTACTACTTGCACAGCAGAATCACAGTTTCTGAGATACAGCACTGTCCCTAATTGTGCTACCATTGCATTGCATTGCCATTGCCCTGCTTTCACTGCATCTCTGAACTATCCCACACTCTTTAGCCAAGGCTTACAACAGACTTGAACTACAGTAACTCCTGTGGTGTGGCTGGATTTGAATACAATGACTTGTAATTTGAGTCACACACCATTATGTCTGATTTTATAAATTAGTCAATTTGCAGGCTTCAGTTCTCCAAATGATGACCCATCACCTCATTTAAATCTTTTCGGAAAATACTCAGAGGACTTTAATTTAGAGTAATGAACCACAGGGCACATTCATTATATTATGCAAATATGCAGTGTATTGCTGCTGTTCAACAATGTGTTATGATACATGCAAAACTTCAGCTCAAAAATCTTCATACTTAGTTTGTAAGGCATGCATGTAGGAATTCATATACTGTGTTTAAGACTTTTCTCAGAGGACACATCAATCCCATGCACGTATAATTAAAACTAATTTGCCAGATCGTTATTTGCTGAGGCAATAGCTGTCTGAAATAATTGGAGACTGCAGAAGGAATTAATAATAAATAATTCAGTTATGATTTAAAAATAAAACAAGGCTCTGTAACTCTTTCATCCTAATGCATTTACAAACTCCAGCTGATATTAAAAACCCGAATCCCAGATTAGAGAAATCAGATTAGTCCATATTTTGAAAAATTGTTAATATGACTTGTTTTAGTATCGTTTCCATTCTGCTGCTTGAGATGGCTGACCATTAAAGCCACTACAATATATTTCTACCTTTGTTGTTGAAGGTTAATTATTGTCTGTGGCTAGGGAGGTTGAGCCCAGCTAAATTCATAAGTTATTCCAGTGTCTAACTAAAGGGGGAGACATCGTTGCAAAGAGGTATCTCCAGACAGTTGCTGCCTGAAGCTGTGGGGTGTGCAGAATACCATTACAACAGATGCAGTACTCAAGTGACTGTCAACAGAATTATAAGATCAAAGCAAGCCAGTCATATTACTTGCTGCAGCTGTGCACACAGGTTTGATACATTCAATAGTAAAGTCATTACTGGGCATACCATGATTTGTTCACTTATTTTTTTAAATAGTTTTTGCCTAATATTTGTGACACAAACAGATAGTGGAAGTTAAACTGTATTCATAAAGCACCTAATACATGTATACACATTTATGACCTGTTGAAAGATTCTGTTAAATAATTCAACAAAACAACCCCCCAAACACCATGTATATATTTTCCACAAGTCTAACCTTTGTTGTTTATGCTGTGCAGCTGTGTCAATTCTCTTTCAGTTCCTGTTTTTCTTTTCCAGTTCAGTTTTCCAGTTCAAATCCCTATGCTATGGTGCTGTAGAATCAATTTCACCCAGCTTCAGGGAGGGTTTCTCAACACATCTCTACAAGAAATCTTTCAAATGCAAATGGAAAGCACTTACATTTTGTTCTGCGAAATATAAACCAAGGATACCTTACAGTGAGGATTTATTTACTGTGCAACAGACAGTATTGCCAACCAAGAGCCAGGCGCCACTCCACCCATATGCATATAAGTGATCATTTTACTTTAATTTAAACCCCATTGTGTGCACAGTATCTCAGTAAAGAATCATTTGCCATTGAATTCCATTGGCTATCCTTACTCAACCCATATACCCTCCAGTTATTTATGTAATGGGCTTTGCAGTAATTCTAGGCAGCATACTAATAATTTGGAGAATTTTTCAAGGGCTTACGCTCAGCAAAAGCAATTGCACTGAACAATATTAATTAAGAAATGAGGGTGTGTTTCTACTGCCTAAATGATTTCAATGGTACATACATCAGTTCTTAATGAGTTTGTATAACACAAGCCATTAAGCAAATGCAATCTCGTGCAATCTCGTGCAAATTACAACCAATAAATAAATAAAGCAATCTGCAAGTCTTAAGCATTTCATCTGTACCCATTTGTGACCTTTGGTCTGCAGTGTAGTATGGATTCATTCTAGTTTGCATTTGTTAGTTTTTTTTTATGCTGGGGTAATGGGTTAATTACATTTAATATAGTAACAAATTGTGAAATGATAAACAAAACTCTTATTACTGGTACATTACCTCTGAGTAATTTCAATGGGGGATTCTTCTCATTTTTAACTGACTTCAATTACAGACTTTAAGTATCCAGCATCTAAGTGCTGCTCATTTGAAATGCCTTGCATGAATTTCAGTCATGGGGCACAGAGGAGTTTAAATTATACATTCAAATCAAAGCCCTGATGGTAATATCCTTACTTTCTATAAATCACACACACCGGCTCCCATTTGCACTTGTTTCAGCGTGTTTATGCAGAGGTAGCAGCCTAGTGATAAAGCAGGAAATTGGGGAGGTAATCTAAGCACTTAATAATGTGCCAGGAGCCGCTCTACAGAAAGGTGTCATCTTAGGACTCCTGAATAATTTACGTCCATAATGTTTCTTTTTTTTCTCTCTCTTCTTTCTGGTAGCCCACAGCGTGTGCCTTCTGCAACAAATCCTGCAACAAAATTAAAATAAGTGAATGACGCGCCCCTTTAGGGTGTTCTTGGTTACCTTTGATGCTAACAGCATTAACACACAGGGTTATTGGTTACAAAACCTTAAACAACTATCCTTTAAAAAAAAACAGCATAGCAAAGTGTAGTAAAAAGCAGATACATACATAGATAACCTACGTTTCTGATATCTTTTTAAAAAGGAAAACACCTTTAAAACAGTCAATAAAAACGATTTTGCAGCCTCTATTTTATATGACTATATAAAACTTCCAAACATTATGCAGTAGGTTGTTTTACAAGACGCACCGTTCGGGTGCGCTGCGAATCTGCAGGCTAAGGGCTTGCACATGTGATCGCGTTGCAGAAAGGGTTGGGGCTCCGAGCAGATGGAGACATTAAACTTACTGGGAGAGCACCTTGGACCAGCTGCTTGAGACAGGCACCGCCAGAATATGAGCGACAAAGCTTATGTGCAATTCGCACACCTCCGGTGGGACTCGTACCCAGGGAATGTATCTGCAAGTGGCATGAAACGGTAATCAGAAAGAGAAGCGCGAGGCGAACAATTCGAGGCAGAGCGATCACACAGCGGCTAGAGGGAGGCGAGGCAGAGCGATCACACAGCGGCTAAGAGGGAGGCGAGGCAGAGCGATTACACAGCGGCTAGAGGGAGGCGAGGCAGAGCGATCACACAGCGGCTAGAGGGAGGCGAGGCAGAGCGATCACACAGCGGCTAGAGGGAGGCGAGGCAGAGCGATCACACAGCGGCTAAGAGGGAGGCGAGGCAGAGCGATTACACAGCGGCTAAAGGGAGGCGAGGCAGAGCGATCACACAGCGGCTAGAGGGAGGCGAGGCTGGCAGCGGCTAGACTGAGCAAAGGATAGATATCAAGTTAAAAAGGGGCAAACCGCAAGAAATAGAACTAAATAAACTGAAGCATGGATGTTGGGATTGCAGAAGAGGTTAGTATGAATTAATTACCTTGTTATGTGAGAAGAGAGAATTTAAATCATTTGAAAATAATATATGCATTGTACAAAAGTTGAATAAAAAAAATCTTGATGAAAATACTACTACTATTAATACTACTACTACTACTATTAATAATAATAATAATAATAATAATAATAATAATAATAATAATAATAATAATAAAAAGTAGTAGTGGTAATTAGGTTTTCAAGATACCGTTGCATTTTATAATAATGGAGAATAGTAATACAAAATATTATTAATAATAATAATAAAAACATTTACAATGATTTAAAAATAAAAAGTATAAAACTAAATGTAAATGAATGTACTATATAGAAATATGTCATTTAAAGCAATCTTTAAAATTGCAAATATATACAAACTCTTTAGGAAGACGTTAAACTGCAAGTCACTGTCAAGTTCAAATGAGATTTTAATTGAAATAGCCTCCCCTAGCTGTCTGCAGCCTGCCTGCCTGCCTAGATATTGAATGGCTAACTCACGCCCTCACCAAACTTCCAAAGTCAGATAATATTCATGCATATCTCGTAACTAGTATAAACAAGTGTCAGCTAATGCCACCCTGTCAGCCGAACCCTGATAAAATCTCATTAGACCGCCGACTGGATCGCACACAGGCACGCTTATCATTAATGCAGCGAGGCGGGTGAGTTGTTGCTATCGGGCTAATTATGTCAGGTCTTCACCGGCGTGTGTATTCATTAGATTCGGGGTGCGAGGTACCAAGTTAACCAGTCGCATGTAGAATGGGATTAGTTTCGGTTCAACACATGTTTGTTTGAACTAATGTGGTAACAGTTGGTTGATGGCTCGGCTTAGAACCAAATGCCTTTACCACATTAATGTAAAGTAGTGTACTTCATTAAAAGTAGTTAGAAATCTATGCTCATTTGAATGTCTGCGACGGTGTGCAATAAAAATGTAAAAAAACGAGCAATAAACACACCAATGATTGTGTTGAAGCAGGTGGCTGGTAACATAGAAATGTATGCCTTAGGTGAGGCTTATGAAATATGGATTTACTAAATATATATGACGATGTAGAGAATGACTTAGTGGAGGAGATTTAAAGAAACTGTAGCCGTCAGTGCTGATGTCAAGAGGTTCTTCTGTATAACGGCACTTTCTCTTCAGTCTGAAAGGACTAGTGAATTCGTGGTCTCTTTAAAGTCCCTGAATGCTGGTGTATTATCAAGTGTGCAAGACTTCTTAATGGCCCCAATAACAGGGATGCGCGTGTGCTGATTATGCACATATAATTTCTCCCCATAGTAAGTGTTGTATGATTTTGTTTGTTTCTCAACCGCTTGTAATAGTTGCGCGACTACCACAGTGTATTCATTCCATCCAAACACACTTTAAATAAGTCCTGCGTCGAAGCTTTGTGAATCGGGGAGCCAGCGTGGCAGTAAGCTGTGTTCTCTTTCCTCACCTTAGACAGACATACATCCCTTTGTATTCCTCTGCAGTCCTGGTGGCATGCTCCTGAAATGAAGCGGGGCTGTGAGAAGATATCGCTTTACCTCTGGGATTCAGCTCTAGCGCAACGCGGACTGGGTGCACGGCACAGGGCACACCGCAGCTGCAAGGTGAGCAGAAATGGACCCGCTTGTGTTTACAGCACAGGGCTAGAGCGTCTGCAGGGAAACTCAGTGACACGGATACCCCGTTGTTGACAGATTTTGAAAAAAAAATGCTGTTTTTAAGTGCCTGTGATGCTGGCAGCTGATCAAATGTTATTCAATTTAAAAGTAAAAATCATTGTCTGATGCACAGGAAAGCAGCATTTCAGTTCAATAGCAACCTTCAGCACTGTGGTAATTTAATTTACTGAAACGGAATTACCATGGAATTTATCTCTTTATTTTAAACACTTATCACTAGGTGCTCTGAGTGTTACAGAGTAATGTGGGTCTGCCTGTTTGGATTATGTGAGAAGGGAGCAACTAACTGAAAGTCAAAGGCAGAATTGATCAGGACTCTGAAAGTGCTCTTAAACTGTATTATAAAACTGAAAGTGTGCTGAGTGGGTGCTGTGAAAGGTGGTCTTTTGTATAAATAAGCCAAATGTGAGGCTATGGGCATTTTAAATCCTTATATGTGCATAACTGTGCCCATGCATACGTTTTTTTATTAGTTATTAAAATACATTTGGTCTTCATTAAACTTTCGTAGAAGATGACAACATTCTAGAAAAGTCTCTTGAATATCAAACTGTATTTGTCTGGCACTGTGATTCAGAGAGCACCACTAGAGCCCCTATTTAAAAAAGACCTAAAGCCATTAAGTGTCTGGAACTGGATAAACTCATTAAGGTCTTTTCCCTCTTTAAAGGTCTAGATCCCGCTGGCCTAGTGAAAGCTCCCGCGTCATGTTCTACGGGTCTTCTGCAAGCATGTCCCTGCCCTCCAAGAAAAAACTGAAGAGGCAGAGCCGGACCTTCACACAGGTCCTGTACCGGACTTTGAGTTACCGGAGCGCCGCCTGTCACCGACATCAGTGACCAGGGTGGCCGATGACCCCGCCGAGCTGTCCACCCAGACCTCGGTCCCTGGGGTGCTCAAGATCTTTGGGGATGAGATCTGCATGGGGGCCAACTACAAGAGCGTGCTGGCCACCCCAAGGCATCCAGCCCAGGAGCTGGTGAAGGAGGCCCTGGAACGCTACTCCCTAAACAAGGCTGCTGCCTGCGAGTACCTCCTCTGTGACGTCATCGGGAGGTTTGAGGGGGCGGACAAGCGCTGGCGGACCGAGTGCCTCAGGGCACTGGGGGACAACGAGAAGCCCCTCCTGCTGCAGGACTTGTGGAAGCCGAAGGAAGGGTTCGCCCGCAGGTTCGAGCTGCGCAGACGGGCTGAAGTGGAGGAGATGGCTGCCAGAGAGAAAGACACTGTCACAGCAGGTACAGTAGATGCATGCTCTGGTTCTGTGTGCAAGCTTGCTCATTGCATGAAAATGTGTTCGTGCACAAACAGCTTTTGCCTTGTAGGTATGCCGTACAAGACTCCGAAGGCTACTGTAGGTTCTCAAAGCTTTTTGCTTCAGAATTTGTATTAACACAATCCTAAAACCAATAAGAAACTCCTCAAGAGTACTTAATCATCCCTAAGTGTCTGTCTGTCAACTGTATTGTGTAGAGCTTTATCTTTGCAATTCATATACTATAGTAAGCCTGGTGGCATATTTTTAAAAACGTTTAGTCCAGTCAGTGAAAACACAAGTTGTTTTTTCATTTCAAAACTGGTCAGCTGTGTAATATAATTAAGATCTCTGAAACATTCACAAGCAATTTGTTTCTCATTTTGTTACATTAACATGTTTTTTTCTCCTTTTTAAAATAATGTACACAAGTTAGAAATTAAATACTGTTAAAAATATACCCCCCCCTCCCACCTCCCCTTTTTTTATCCTATCATACAAGTACAACCTACCTAATATAATAACCTTTCTTAGACTGGGTGGTCATATGTTTCACTGTATAATTGTGAAAATAACTCAAGTGGCAATTTATTTAGAGGCTTATACTTGTAATCCCCTTGAATTTTGAAGGAATTTTTTCCAATGTTTGCTTTCATTGAAAGTTTCCACTAAAACAGTATTATGGTAAACATCTTATTTGAAATATAACACTAAATATTCAACTCGACACTGCTAGACACACTGTGTTATAAAAGGGGAAAGGTTACATACAGATCTGACGTTCTTTATGATGCAGCAGTCTGTCTGCTGCTCAGACCCAGTCACTGGCACAGTGTCTGGGCAATAAATCTATTGGCCATTTGTTTCTGTCAAGACAACTTCAGAAAGGGAGGAAAAAAAAACTCAGATTGCAGCTTGTGCAAGACTTCTTCTGTGCAGATGTGTAAAAAATATGACTGTTGTGTATTCAGGGGTCTGTCAGTGTGACCGAACTAGATGCTTTGCTGTTTGATGCAAAAGTGGACAGTTACTGTCAGAGCCAATGCAGCTTGTTTGCTGCCACATGCAGTTTGCATAGACTGCGGCCATTTGATGAGATTAAAGTATTTTGAGCAGTTTTGTTTCTGGTACAGAACGATAGCACCAGTGATGTTCATTTAGAGGAAAGCTCGTTATCATTATTCTTGACAAAGATTGGTAAATCTTCCAATACTGAAGCTGAAGATGGAATTAAACAAGCAAATCACTTTTTGCATATTTCCGCAAACAGCATAACTTCACTGCGCAAACCTTTTGAAATCGTTAAAAGGGAAAACCATGACCCCTGGGTCTTTCCTTTTGCTTTCTATTTTGACAACACCCCACCCTCCCAGCCCCTACATGGGAAAGTGAGTCAGTATAACCTCTCTGAAACAGCGGAAAAGCCATTCACCTGCTAGCTTTAATCTCCGAGATGGGATTAATATCGAGCAAACACTTCACATTTCAAAGCATCTTATGTTTTATTTTTACCAGGATGTGGAAACACTCATGGTGTGACCAGCAATGTGGTAGTGCTGGATAAGGGCCAATGGTTGCACTCAGGCAGCTACTATGGTGTTGACAATTGATAATACCACAGTGGTCATATTTTTATATTTTGACGCACAGGTAATTCATTGCAGTATCATGGTACAATCACAGTCAAAACTTATCCATGCGCTAATTCAATTTCAGTGCAATTTCAATTGAAACTACAGCCTATAACATCAGATTGCAAATGATTTTCATTAAAGCATTTAAAGCAGTCTTATAAAAAAAGTGCTTCTTTTCTACTTTGTTATGCACAGCTGACCACGAAGAGCAATGAAGCAAATCAGCTGCTATCCGGCAAAATTGCAAGCAATGTGTATTCAAAATGCTGGTGTCAGGACAAGAGCGGTAGGAAGGGGAATAAACGAAGCGTCGGCACCCTTGCCCTCACAGACGGCATTGCAGAGGAAGATATAAAGGCCAGGGGAGGAGAGGATAGGTTACAGAATTGTTTATTATAAAAAAAAACGTCTTGTGTGGTACGTTAATAATGGCGGGCTGTCAATGTTCCGCTTCCTCTGTGCTCGAGAGCACAGACAAGGCTAGTGAACAGGCTGTGATGGATTGGGGAGGGATGGTACACAGGCTCTCTCTCCA
Organism: Acipenser oxyrinchus oxyrinchus; assembly: GCA_030684275.1. NCBI lineage: Eukaryota > Metazoa > Chordata > Actinopteri > Acipenseriformes > Acipenseridae > Acipenser > Acipenser oxyrinchus. The sequence goes on along the minus strand of CM060262.1, from coordinate 32,198,664 downwards.
TCACTTATACTGACAGCCATGCTGGACTCATTACAATACCTAAAGAGTTCAGTGCCAGTCTCACAACTTTCTCTCCCTCCGTTCCAAGTGCAGAGCACAAGACAAACATACTGTCCTGCACATGTTACTCTGTTTGATTGATTCCTGCTGCTTCACAAAGATTGCCTACTACAGCTGCTAGTCTTTCACGTGCAGTTTTTTTTTTCTGTAGGTTTAACAGTAAGTGCTTTGTTATTAAGGGCTATTCATTAGCTGGCCTTGGTTGACTTAAATTCTTTCTCATAAGCCATTGTCCAAAATAGCAGGCAATGGCCAGAGAAGGGTCAAATCTTGTAAATAAATTATTTAAGGACTATAATTAGAAGAGCAACAATAGCCAGGTGACACACTAGAAGGGTGAGTTTACCAGTGTGGAATGAACAGGGATAATAACCCTTTAAGAAACAGTATATCCCTTACCGGTTATTCACAGGTGTTACTGTGGCTTATCATGTTGGTAAAGCATAGGTAAGCTTTTGGTCAACGTTTTTGGGATGCTTGCTAAAGGAATTTCAAGAATCCCAAAAGGGTATTTGCTTAATGCAATGTCAATGCAGGCTCTCAGATGACTATGCTCCATTAGGTGTATTAACAGTCAGTTTTTGCGGAACCATTTGGTATGTATGTGCGCTGTCCATGCAGTGCACTCAAGGACAAGCATTCGTTTGCTTTCTGTCAGTCAAATGAACGCATGCAGTGCACAGGAACACGTTTACAATGTAATAGAAAGGGTTTCAAAGCAAGTCAGAGATTGGGTAATTAAATATACATGCAAAGCACAGTTATGGATAATAAGTAGGTGCATGGCTCCCTTCAGCTGGCAAAGCTGGCAGTGTTTGCAGTTTAGAAATCAAGACATTTTCCCTGGGCTGGTGCAGTGTTGCTTCTTGTGTGGGCCCCAGGGCTCAGGTGTCTCTTTGATGTGTGGATTCAGAAATGAAGTCATCATGAGTTTCCAGGCTCTAATGCATTGCTGTCTGCAGCGAGTGCTACGTAGCCCTCTAGGCAATTGGAATAGATATCCTGCTCGCAAATATCATGCAGCTTTTCAGAATGAAATATTATTATTATTATTGTATGTTACTGTCACATGTGTGTCACAATGATTTTTTTTTTGGCTGTTTTTTTCAGAAGACAAAACATTCTCCCTAAACATTTAAAAAAATACCCAGTGCTGTCCGTACTACTATAAGAAACCCTGCCAGGTTGTAAAATATTTTGCCTAATTTGTCTGCTTGACTTGCTTTCTTAAAGTTTCAGTTAATATAGAAGCAGCAGCTGTGGTAATATTTATTGCAAGGTGTTTTGCTCATACCTAAAAAAAGAATCCCTAAAACAATGACAGAGATTGAGATAGTTGCCATGGTACAAAGTAACCCTTTGATGCCCTTCCTCACTGTCAGACCCCTCAAACACCCCTGCCTAATAGTGACACCTGCTGGTAGAGGTGGGAATCGCAGTGCTGGGAGGTCACCACACTTCCAGTGCCTGCTACTGGCCGAGCAGCGTGCTCTAGAAGCTACAGAGGTTTGAACTGCCTCTCTCCTTTCTTCATCATCATCATCATCATTGCTGTTGTTGGACTAGGTTCCCCAGCCTTGGAGCAGGATTGTTGTTTTTTTGCAACCATTTCAAATACGCATCCTGACAGTTTGACCTACTGTAGATGATCAAGCATATGACTTTATCATCTTAGTTTTTCATGCACTGCTGGTGCCCGTTCTTTTTTTTTTAAATAGCTCTATGGATCTGATACATAAGGAAATCAAGTGTCTTCTGAGTGACTTTGAAATGGGGCTCTGAGCCCTTTGTTCAGTATGTGTGTGGTAGGAAGGACCTCAGTCTTGTAAGGAATAGCTCAAAGAGTCATCACTCACAGATGTTTGTTCTTCTTAACTTAAGAGCCTATTCACTGCTTACAAAGGAGTTTAAAGATTTCTGTTTGTATTTTAATATCAATGTGTAATATTCTCTGTACAAATAGAAGAAAAAATGAAATGTTGCAGTAATCATCCTGCTCTGCACTAGACGTTAATTGCTGTCTAATTAACAATTATAATTCGCTGCCTTATCAATCCAAAAATAAAAAGCCTAAAAAGCTTGTTTTTGTCGGCCGGTTTTAACATCTCGTGTTCTTATCCCTCCTCCTCGCAGCGCAATACAAAAAAATCCCCTGAAACTCAGCAGTGTCCCCTTCACCTGCCCGTCCTGTTTTTCACCCCAGATATAAACGCCCAGGCGAGGAAGCTGCAGCGGAACCGAGCGAAGGGAACCACAACGCTGTCCCCGGGGGAGTCGTTGTGCCGCAGCCTGAGCGAGACCAGCCTCAACCTGGCGGGCGGGCCTGGGGATGAGCCCAAGAGATACTACTCCACACTGCCAGGGCCGCTGCGAGGGTGGGCAGGGAGGGAGGGCTCCCACCACGGCAGGGTGAAGAAGGAAGAGAGGGAGGGCGGGGGCGTGAGACACTCCCTCTACCACTCACCCCACCTGCTGCTGCTCCAGGGATTCAACCAGCGCAACGTAAGAGTTTATCAGGACCTCCTGCAGTTTACTTATGAAGAACAAAAGAGGCGACCATGGTCATTGGCGTACTAGGATAGAGGTTTATTCCTCTTGGCAAGTCAAGACAAAAATAGGACAGCTAATTATAGGTGACCAGGATTTCCAGTGTGAAACAGAGTTTAGAGTGTATTCAATTACTCTAAACTCCTTAGATTATTAGTAAAGCGAGAGATTGTTTAGTGCATCTCTTCAGTGACTCCCCCATTGTTCTTAATGGGAGTTTAAACACAAGGGACAACTTAGGGATACATTTCAGGTGGCCAACAACACTGACAGGTGGACAACACAAAACGCAACTTCTGGGGTTGGTAAGTTTAGAAACTTCATTAAGTTAGTAGTTTATTTCACTACATGTGATGAACTGTTTACATCAAAATCCACCTTTGATGTTGCCAAAGCATTTCTACAACAAGACAGAGATGCATGTAACTTTGCATGTAAAGCTTCTTGAAAAGTTTATCAGCTGTTGTGTACTAATGATAGGTAGAGCAGAAACATTGTATACAAAAATACAGTTTTCTAAAAGGCAGAATGCTTAGTAATATGATTAGGAAAACAGCAAAGCATATACATATACCAGGCCTGGGGCATAACTACTTAAACCAAATGTTTTACTGAATCATTTGAAATACTGTACTTGTCTTATTGTAAGTCTTTACACAGCATGCAGCTCCTTTAAATAGCTTACCAATCTCAAGTGTTTGTTATCTACCATACACAACTGATTATAGGAATGAATTGAGGCAAGAAAGTGTGAAATGTGTAATTTTACATTTTGGGGGAATTAAGTTGATTATATTGTCCTGTGACCCCCGACAGTTTTATTTTTACTAACGTTGGTCTCCACTAATTTCACAAGACCGTTATCATAGAAGCGTACTGGCACGTACCTCAACCAGAGTAATCCTGTTGTGTTATGACCACAGGACTGCCTGCTGTACCCCCTGAACCGAGACCAGCACACCGTGGGTCAGGAGACAGCCTCGGCCCGGCCCAGCATCTGCCTGTCTTCCCCGGACGTCCTGCAGCTGCACTGCAAGATCAAGAAGATCCAGGTGGTGATGCGCTTCAACCAGACTGTGGAGGAGAGGCTGGTGGTGGAGCCGCTCCCTCAGGCCAGCGTCTTAATCAACTTCTCCAGAGCAGACCACACCACCCAGCTGCGCCACGGGGACCTGCTGTCCTTCGGTGCCCACTACATATTCCTCTACAAGGACCCCGTGAGTGCCAAGCCTCTTCCGACACAGACACTCAGCAGGCTTAAAATCCTCTTCCAGCTGCCCGAGCCTGAGCTGGACTTGGCGGCCCCCCTGGCTTGCAAAATGTGTGGCAGCGTTATCAAGGAGAAGCAGCCGCTGCAGCAGCCCGTCCGCAGAAGTTTCAAGCCCCACCTTATGAAAAGCAAAAGCCTGCAGAGAAGGAAGCTGCACCTGGACTTCGAGAAAGCCCAGGAGGACGAGTTGATCGGGAGAATAATATCCCTCATCGAGCCAGGTGGGGATGAGCACAAGCTGACCCCAGCGTACCTGCTTTGCCTGTGCATCAAGCACTCAGCCACAGCCTTTGAGGCAGGAAGCTTTGGAAAGCTTCTTCTAAAGATTGTGAAAAGGATTCAGTCTGTAGCTTGGGTTAGTGCTTCTCTTTTGTAAGTCTTTCTATTGATTTTTTCACCCCTCGCGTACTGTATTCAATGTATTCTGCTATTAGGCAAAGCATTCCCTGTATTGTATTGCAAAGGGGGAAGATATAGGTCTTTGCAAATGGTCTTAATGGGTCAAGTATTCACTGGAGTTTGTGTTATACGTAATATATGAAAGGTCTGTATTAAAACTTCTTATGAAACAAAAACAACATTGCCACCATTTGCATTGTTTTTGTAACAGAAGGTGTAGATCATCTTAAAAGTTTGAACTATGACTTCATTTATTGCAAGCTTAAATACAGCCAATGGCACCAGCCTGCCTAGGTTAGTTTACTTATTTATTTTATATGCTACCTACCTGGCACCGTGCACATTTACTAAAACTAGGCTTTTGGTTACAAAGACCAATGCACAGTAATTTTAGCCATCTTCTTTAAAGGTCAGTATTGTAAGTGGTTGACCAGGGGCTGAAGAATAATGGAGATCCAGTGTTTCTTACTCAGAAAAAAAGACTACATTATGCTTTAAAATATGAATTTGTATTATACTTGTAATAGATTTTTAACCTTAGGTCAAATGAGTTGTACATAGAACGCTGGCATTGTATTACAGAAACTCAATATTAAGAATTAAACAAGAATGCTGGCGGGGGGGTGGGGGTGGGGTTAAAATACACACATGTATATTTCATGTTTCTCATTATATGTTGTGGCTCTTACAGGAGAAGACTAAAGAGCTGGCAGAGAAACAGTCTCAGCAGTAAGTATTTGATATGTTTAACTGCCAGGTCAGCAGTGTTCCACTTTGTTCAGCGAGATTACTAATAGAGAGTTGATTCTGTCCCTCCCCTGCAGCCAGGACGCAGCATCCCTGTCCCTGCTGAGTGTCACAGACCTGGTCCCAGACCTGCAGCTCATCCTGTTCTGGATGTCCAACTCCATCGAGATCCTCTACTACATCCAGCAGAAGACCCCAGGCTTCCTGCAGGGCATGGAGCAGCTGGATTTGAAAGGTACTCCCAGCAATACAGTACACCCTACTGATTTCAAGGCTATGTTTTGATGAACTACAGGGATGGAAATAAGGCTCCCATTGCACGGCGGTTTGATCCATTCCTGGTTGTACTATGAGTTTAAAAAGACACACCTGAGCTTGTTATCTATAAAAAAATGTGCCTTTGCCCTTGAATGTGTTGCTAAACAAATTAGGCGTAAGTGATAATGAAAGTATCAATGGGCACCAAATCATTCTTTTGGTGGTTCTTTATGTGGGTTTATAAGAGACCACATCTTTCAAATCTTTCATAAGCAAGTAGGTGTCCTTCACTGCAGAAAGGTGCCTGATTGTGTACAGGAGAGGAGAGTGCAAAACTTTGTTAAGAAATGATTTCAGAGAGCTAATTAGAAGTGACAGCTTTCAGCCTGGGGAATGCACTTATCACCTTGCAGATTAGCAGAGATTCACCCTTTCATTGTCCTTACAACTGTTTTTTATACAAGACTGGAAGTCAGTGGCAGTCACTGCAGGTTGTTTCATTTGTTAAATACACAGTAGAAAGACGGTATAGACAGAGAGAGAGCAAAACTGTGGATTTTTTGTTGTTTTTGTACATGTTTCACCGTAGTATAATAATCTCAGAAAATGCAAAAGAAAGGGAATTAAAGTTGGCAGGGAAGAGAAGTGTGTAGAAAACAAGGAGGATGGGGACGTAATAGAAAAGAAATTAATGCAACAGGACTGAAGCAATAAGGACAGATAAGAGGGTGACAGAGGAGATCAAGAACTGAGATTACATTTAATGGTTTGTTTCATTTTTATAAAAAGCCTGCCCAGCTACACCATACCTTTTAGATGTCTCTGAAAAATCACGGTTAGGGTTTTAGGTTTGAATGGCTTTGAACTGATTTTCTTTTTGAGGCTATAAATCCTTTATTTTAATCAGCCTTCTGCTTTAAGCTACGTGTCCCTCGGACCACCGAGGGCTCAGAGTTTTTTATTATCTGATGATTAGTGGCAATTATGCAGGTTTTAGAATCTGAAAAAGGCTTAAGACAAGTTCATGCTCAAGTGCTTAAGATTGCATGGGGCGCACACCCAGGCAAGCATCATACAGACAACTCTCTTTATTAGAAGAATAATCCCCTTTGTGAGACTTTCATTCCAACAGCTTATCCATACTGGATACAAAATGCAGCAGTGCTTTAAAACAAGCTTCATTTGTTACTTGTATAACACAATTGAATTTCAGCATGTTGAATAATGAAAAGTGAATCCAAGAAATTCACAAATATTTTAGTTTGAGCTATAAAATATATATATATATATATATATATATATATATATATATATATATATATATATATATATATATATATATAATCTCCTTCAGTCACTGTGTGTTTAATTGTACCATGTTAAGTTTCCTATCTGTGTATCTATTTTATAATACAATTTTCTCAAACTAACACAAGAGTTTTAAAATTTCAAAAATGTAATTTAAAAATTGTGACCGAAGGGATGTATATATATATATATATATATATATATATATATATATATATATATATATATATATATATATATATATATATACAGTATATCAGCATATATTTATTTATTTATTTAATATTATTGTTTTATGATTAACAAGGAATAACAGTTTGTTGACACATTACTTGTGTTACTACTGTCGCTTCAAGTGAAATAATAAAAACTACCAGTTTTCTGCTGTATGAAACGTGATATCAGAAAGAACAGTCCTGTAATTCAGGATGATGCTATGCATGTCAGGCCTGGGGACGAGGCAGTGATGGGATGATGCTATGCATGTCAGGCTATGCATGTCAGGATGATGCTATGCATGTCAGGCTATGCATGTCAGGCTATGCATGTCAGGATGATGCTATGCATGTCAGGCTATGCATGTCAGGATGATGCTGTGCATGTCAGGCTATGCATGTCAGGCTATGCATGTCAGGATGATGCTATGCATGTCAGGCTGGGGGACGAGGCAGTGATGGGTCTGTGGAAATGTTGGTGTGGTGGTCCTGAGGGCGGGCTTCCTTTGTAAAAATATCCTGTATCCTGTGGGAGGGAAGGGAAAATCAAACTGGCCTTCCACAGGTTTATCTGTTTTATTAATACAGTATTTCCGTTTATTTTGGTTTGTGTTTTAATGACAGCTGAATCCCGTGCAGAATTTCTAATAAAAGTCCCGCGCAGCAGGGGCTGCACAATATTTCCAGATTCAGCCAAGAGCAGAAGAGTATAACACATGATATAAGCTGCGATTTTAATTCTAAAGGCTACCGCACACTAGACCGACCCGATAAGACACCGACACGATTTTGTCGTGTCGGTTTTGTGTCTTGGCTGAAACCGACACAACATAATACCGATGGATTTTGCTTGTCGGCGGGTTTTCAAACATGTTTATCTGAAGAATTCATTTTCTGTCTGAATAACTTTTTTTTCAGCTTTTTAAGATTTACTGTCTGTTATTTTTAGAGGTATGCAAGAATATCTGTATTCATAAACACCAACAAACTGTTAAAGATTACCAGTAGGTCCCTGAGCTGGTATAAAAACATCTGATGGATTGATGGTGGCCGACTGTACACAGAGGCATTTGAATATTGTAAAAGTTATCCACTGCATCCTGACAACTTATGGATATAATTTTTTGCAAAGTAGAAAAATCTGTGCAGTTAAATACCAGTTGCTTGATAACAAACGCTGATTTGTTTTCCTTCTATAATTTTTCAGGTTCTAAAGTATCCCTGCTCTCCACCGCCATATCAGCCAACGAGGAAGCCATGACTATCTTAGAGGAAGTGATCATGTACACCTTCCAGCAGTGTGTGTATTATATCACCAAGGTACGCTATATGAAGCTTGCCGTTTTAACCTGGTGGCTATGTGGAATGAGCTCATACAAAGTAGCAATGGGCAGGTTTGCAGGCTTCTCTAAAAGAGGTCAAGGACTTAGGGGAGGTCCCTTTCCAGGGCAAGGTAGTTGAGGCATATGTGAGATGCAATGCGATGAAGCTTGTATTGGCGCTGCCCTTGCAGCGCTGTTGCTACTGTCAAACCTCAATGCAACGCTTCCTTGTGGAATCCCTAGCAAAGAACAGCAACTTCGCACAGAGGGTGCCAACCTACACACACGCTAACCTAAACAGGCTACAAAATGGTTGAGAAACAGCAGGTTCTTTGTTTATTATTGCCTTGTCACTGTTGTTTCAACCTGGAATGCCTCCAGTCCTTAACCCTAGACAGTGGGAGGTCTATCTAGACCACCAGTCCCTGGCCTACAATCCATTTACATTCCATCAACTCCTACATGAGCTATCCAGTGCCAAAGAAAGTGGGGAGACCAGTAAAAGGCTGGCAGAAACAGAATGCCTCCCTATTGCCAGAGGAAAGTAGCCTTTTTGACGGCAGTAAGTGTTCTGTATACGGCCCAAGGTCAAACTTCAAAGCCAACTTCCTGGTACTCCTTTACCTCCTTGTCTCCTGGGAGCAGATGGAAGCTGACTCCAACCCCATCTGTGCCTCTGCAGGAGCTATAACTGCTGTTGTACAGCTTGCTAAATGTAAATTTTGTGCATGCTTTTAGGCTGAAATCTAAGCAGTGTCATGGCCATGTGCATTGTGTCCTCTTGAGAGATCCACCAGAATAAATAAATGAACATTTTGCAAACAGTACGCTTCTACCTACCCGGAGAAGCTTTTGTAGAGTTTTGTTTTTATTTTATAACAGATCAATCCTGTTCTTAAATCTGTGTCTAGTTCCAGCAGATAAGTCGAGTCTTTCTTTTTTTTCTTGCCAATAGTCATTGTACATCTCCCTGCCCGGCTTGCTGGAATGTAACCCTTTTCAGGCTGAGAACAGTGACCCCTGCTGGCGAGGAGGCTCCCCTGCGCTCCCCGAGCCTGTCCGCAAGGTGGTTCTGATCTACCAGACCACACTGGACCTGCTGCAGCAGTACCAGGTGCACTCCGAGGTCCAGTCCCAGATGTTTGCTTACCTCTTCTTCTTCACCAACGTCTCCCTCTTCAACCAGCTCTTAGACAAAGGTCAGCCTCATGTTATTGCTTTATTATTATTATTATTATTATTATTATTATTATAGCAAAACTCTCAACGTGGCCTTGGTAGTCCACCAGGCATGTAACATTAAATTGCAAAGCTGTAGTAAATCATACAATGCGTTATACAATACCCTCCATAAAGTCTTCCATATGTTTTTAACTTTTAACTTTAAAGTTAGTTACCTTAAGTTATAAGACCATGTTTAAACTCTATAGGTAATTCGAATTACATTTTATTTACGTTTCAGTAGTTGCAGGATGTTTTACTGATAATTATAAACATGTTGTTGTCTGATTTTTTTAAAAAAAATTTTAACTATTATTTCCCCAAATGTCTCCCAGCTTGATTAGATTTTTGTTTTCTGGAGGGTAGCGTTGTTCGATTGATTTCTGCATAGCCAATCCTGTTAAATAAGGCTGATGGGTCTGCAGCATCTTACAAGGGTCATAAAACACACACATACACACAGTTACAAAATAGTTTTCCATCCAGAATATCACGCAACACTTCCAGTGGCAGTTTTTTATAAATCAGTACAATCCCACTCATGGTCTGCAGCACAGTAGGTGAGCAAGGCCTAGATAAGTCTCCCATTTCCCATCATGTCTAATTTAGTACAGGTCCCTGTGGTGGAGATCAGTGCACACACAAATTGAATCCGTTTTAAAATATCCAGCCTAGTTTGTGAAAATATACCACCAGTTAACCCTTAAAGTGCATTACTATTTGATATTTAACTGTGTGTTAACCATGGTCAAACCTCAACAATCATTTAAAATACATGCATTTTAACTTAATACATTTCTTTTTCATGAAGCACATGCATCCATGAATCGACGTGACCCAGCTAGTGTCTTTCAATGGTTATAAAACACAAGACTTGCTTGCTAGCATTGCTGATTCCTACAGGAAGTTATTATTATTATTATTTATTTCTCAGCAGACACCCTTATCCAGGGTGACTTACAATTGTTACAAGATATCACATTATTTTTACATACAATTACCCATTTATACAGTTGGGTTTTTACTGTTGGGTTTTTCCAGTCAAGAGTCCAGAGCCCTAGCCACTACTCCACACTGCTGCCCTGGGCTGTCACCAGGGCTGTCTCCTGTCTGGTCTCCAAGCTAGCTGCAACCAAAAAAAAAGAAAATCAATTCAAGAGAGGTCATGTTATACACTAGAATCCATTGCAGATAAAGACTTTCCATGTGTGTTTTACTTTTGAAAATTCAAGACCTCAATGGTGATGCACTACCCTTAAAACTACATCACTTTTAATGCTATTTATTGATATATTAAGTAGTGTTATTAATCATTATATTGACCATACACCAAAAGCATCTGTGCAAAGCTTGCTGTTTGATTTTGTGCTATGGATTGGCTGGACATTCGTGAATTTTCTGTCTCTGACAACCGGCCCACAACATGCTACAGCTGCTGTGGGTGCAACACGATCCCGATGTCCCGATAGTATCATACGGCATCAGTGCTGAGGCAATGCATCTTCATTAAAAGGACAGGGATGAGCTGCCATGCGAGCAAGGGTCTTATTGTTAGTGATGCAAAGCAGCAACAGCAACTCACCCAGCAACAGCCAGGAGGCTTGTGTCACTGACAACGTATGCTCTTTAAACCAAGAGCGCCCTAACCTGCATTCATTACTGCAGGCATGCCTGTCTTTACAGTGGCATGGCTTTGTGGAAATCGGCACCTTGTTCTCTTCAAACTACAGGCCAGATAATTAAGTGTTCTGGCTAATGCTGTCATCTGTGTCTTTTTCAGTTAGCAGTTTGTAGAATTGCTTTTGCGTTGCATATAGTTTTGGTAGCAAAGATTCAAAGAATCAGGCATCATGTGTATGAAGCTTACGATCACAGTTGTTCCTTTTCTTCAGTTTAGAGTTTGCATTAGGGGTGATTTTGGGATTAGGCACCGCTTCTAAAGGTCTGTCTTCTCTGCAAGGAACTGTTACACAGCTAATTCCTCAGCTGGAAGCAACAGGTTAGCCTTGTCGGATCATTAGATTAAGTAGCCTTCACATTAGTTGGTCATATTTTTTATAGATACAGATCACTCAGCCCCCCCATCTCTAAAGCATTAGTCAGCCTTCAGCTCTTGGTTACATTTTGTTATATAGATGGATGTGGGCTGGATTTGAGCTCCCAACAAGCCTTGTTTATAGTGTTTCGGTTCAGAATGTTAAATTAAACTGACAGCCTCTTGAGTAGAAATACAAGTTTGTTTACTCCCTGAGTACTCTCAAAGATGCCATTAAGAAGAAAGAAGAAAAAGTGAAGAGCAATACACACCTTGAATTGTTCCAGCTCGGCTCTCCTGCTTCATTATTCAAATGTTGCTGGTATAACTCCTCTCAATGCTGTGTCTGCCGCGCAATATATACTACCGCATCCATAGCAACCAGGCCAGGAGGGCACAGACAGAAAGGCTAATGAGACATTGTAGCAGATCAAATGGAAACAGGAAACCTTTCCAGAGTTGTGCCCCCCCCTCCCCACTAATTATCTTATAAATTGCATCTTCCAGTCTGCTGCTTACTGGAGAAGCTACATTTGATCAATTTGAACAGACTTCAGTTTTAAATAAAAATAAAACTGCGTCACTTTGTCATAGTTAATCTGGATTAGCTCTCTTATTCAGTCTGGACTGGGCTTGGCCTCAGATTTAGGTTGACAGTTTTGCATAGATTAAGTTCCAAACTGTAAACAAATGGCTTTTTCGGTGATAAAGACAGGTGGGAAACATTGTGCCAGACATTGTCTCGCGTTGTCCCACGAGAAGGATAAAGGCTACAGTATTTATATTCATGTCTACAACCATTTCTCTTTCCCAGACAGACCCTGCATAAATATGTCTTGGCTCAGAGATTTGTGAGAAAATTAAGATGTGCAGCACTTGCAGGAAAAATGTATCTTAATGTATTTTGTTACAGGCTGTCAAGTTACTCTGTGTGGCTGGCAGGGTGTCACATTGTATATGATTCTGAATATTTCTGCCGTGTTGTTGGGTTGAGTTCGTGTCACGCGTAGAATTTCAGGTGCACTTGTAATGCTTACAAAATGTGGTATTCATTACTTAAGCACCTCAAAACAGTAATAACTCCAGTAAGTGTCCGCAGTACTGGGCACCCAACAGTTAATTAAGATTAGAAAATTGGCTTTTTATTTCCTGGTATGTCATTGGCTAGTACTCTTGGCAGGGGGGTACGTTAACTTTCAATAGATGACCAGGAAATAAAAAGTACCAGCATAGGTTTTCATCTGGACAGATAGCCTTGAGCCACCTACTCATCAGGAGTGACCATCAGAGCTTGACACAGAAAGGTTTCAAACCACAGCTGCCCATTTTCTAAGCACAATAAGAACCTCCAGAGTGGGCAGTATTGGGAAATACTGGGCCTGCTACCGCCCACCCTTATTGCTTACTTAGACAACGGTATCATGAAGCGGGACCATTCAGAGGAGCATACTGCACAAGGAGCTTTATTCTGAGTTGCCTGTTTAGTTCTGATGACGTCCCACTGTACGAGCTTGTAGAAATAAAACCAGCACAGTGTGAAAAAAGAGAAAGGGGGTGGAAAACCAGCCATGCAGTAGACAACATAAGAAATGTTCTTGCTCTTTTATTATTTATTTCTTAGCAGATGCCCTTATCCAGGGTGACTTGCAATTTTGAAAGCAGCAGCTAGTTTTGAGAACAGGCAGATGTTTTTTTTTTTTTCTGTCCTGCCCTGTGGGAAGCTGATGTTGAAGGCAGCTGTGAGCGTTACACAGAAGTTATGAGAAACAGAAATAGCAGTGCACTTGAGTCGGCAAAAAGAACAGTTTACCCGATGCAGTCTTGAAACTTTTGAAGAATTTTGCATACGCTAATTTTAGTCCAAACCACCCATTTCGGTATTAACCACTGCAAAGGGCTGGTGTGGACAGATACTTCGAAACACATTTCTTCTCCACTCCAAGGTGTTCAGAATTCTGTAAATGCTGCTAATATTGAAAACCTTTTTGACATGCTCCCTACTGATGCCTCCAATTCAGCAAAGTCATCCCGGTTTATAAAGTGTTAAGTACAGGATCGATTTTCTGACTGGTCAAGTCCAGACCGTCCTACAGTCGACTGCATAACTTCCATAACAAACAGGCTGGGAATGTCTGTTGCACCCTCTTGTGTTCACATATTATTGTATTGTGTCTGTGTGAGCATATGTACAGCGCATGCAGTTAAATAAGGGAAATGTTTTTCTCTCTACCTAATTCTGGCCCTGGTAAGTGGCAGACAATAGCCCAGATATTGTTATTGGAGACTTTCTGAATATGGTGCATTTTAGACTATAGGCATCAGAATAGCTGTAAAATAGCACTTAGGTGCATACTTTGATTTTTAGGATGGCAAGTTGAACAGCACAGGACACACCTATCATTTTTTTTTCTTTTCGATAGTTTTCCAACCTGCTACAAACACTTGATTTTTGCTGTCCCTTGCTCAGGTCCGCTGTGGGGCTGGTTCCACTGGTCTCGGGGCGTGCAGATCCAGGGCAGTCTTCGTCTGGTGCTGGAGTGGGCTGGGAACGTTGGCCTCAGTCACCTGGCCGAGGAGTTTTTCTCCAAATTCTCCAGCGCTGTGAGCCTGCTGGCCACGCCAACCCTGCAGCTCGTGCAGGTATAACCGAGTGTCAAAACAGGAGCTGCTGGGGCAGACGTGAGCGGGATACGTAAACCTGACAATACATTTCAAAACGGTCAGGAAAAGGGTTACAGGTTAAGCGATTTGCATGCAGTGCAGAGAAAGCCTTGTGCTGCGTAGATCCTCTGCACACCTCAGTCTGAACCAGTACCCTTCTTTCCCCAGATGACTTGGAAGTCTCTCTGCAGTGATTACCCAGCTCTCAAACCGGCCCAGCTGCACCACCTTCTGACTAAGTACCAGCTGGCTCCGGATGCAGGGCCCATCCTGGCCTGGCAGCCCAGCCCAGAGGAGGAGGCACAGATCTACAGGACAGGTCAGCCAGCAGCTTTCTGCAATTGCTTTTCACATTATCCAGCAGCTGGCGTATCTGTAGCACCATTTGCTGCTGATTGAACAGACACGTGTTAAAACAAAGCAGGTGAGGCAAAGTAGAGAAAAGAGTAACAGTACCCAGGCAGACAAGCAGGAAGGAAGGCAGACTTAATGACTTCTTACTAAGGGCATAATATATCTTTCTTGCTTTTCATTTTCAAGCACTAACAGGAATAATACAGTATATGTTATTAAGTTAACCTGGGTGGAATTATGGAGCTATCAGCTTCTAAGTGTGTTAGTTAAGTGGATGAATGAAACCCAGGGCTGTGCTATTTACAAGCCGTTCTGTACACGTGTGTATTTCAGTGGATCTTGCAGAGAGTTTTGAGAACCACCCCCCCATTGTCCTGCCCAGCAGTGGATTCCAGGTGGACTTTGAGTCGGACACTGTGGATGACAACATCTACAGACAGCTGCTGTATGTGCGCCACTTTCTGTGGAGCCTGAGAGCAAAGTCCCCCTCCACCAACGGCAGCATGGTTTCCCAGGAGTTACAGGTGCCAGGACAGTCCCTCAAACTGCACCGTAGTACACGCTGAAAAGCCGTCACCATGAGTTGATTGCTCATTTAATTATCAGGCGTGTCTTAACGATACTATTATAGTTTACATTTTTTATTATTAATTCCAAACAAAATTCCAACCCCCAGCTTTGCCATCAAACCCTATTTTGGAACTCTAAATCATTTAAACAGAGTTGATCTGCGGTAATCCCAGCCCTGTGCTGGAAGCAAATGTAAAGGTTTAGCTGGAGTTATAATCCTGATAAAAGGAACCTTCTACACTCAAGCCCAAGCAAATTGCTAAACATGAAAATCATTCTTAATCTAATTAGGAGTTTTAATTAGGCAGTACAGCTACTGGGATTATTGTTACAAGTGCCTTTTTTCTTAATGCTTAATTCAGATTGTATTAAAATACTGTTCGCTGTACCCCATAACCAATACTAGATTTAAGATGTATGTCCTTTGTTTAAAACAGTACAGATTTAATTCATACTTGAACCTGACCATGCCCTGGCAATAACTTTCTGGGTTAACTTTTCATAGGTTATTTAGTCTTGGCTAATGTCTTCATAATTAAGTACAAGTCTCAAGACACATGCATTTATCGATCTTTTTTTCTTATTTGTGTGCATCTCCTGGGCTACTGATAATTCCTCCTATAGTGTGTAACTGGCTTACTACTTAATTGGTGAAACTTTCATCCCATTGTCATTTTCAGAGAGAGCCACCGTTATCTCATAGTAGCCCAAGGCCGGCAGCTCCAGTAGGCCACAGCACCCCAACCAAATACCATCACACTGGCAGCCACCTGGAGACCCAGCTGGACGGGAGAGTCTCAGTCGTGTCCAATCTCAGCAGCGGTCCTAGAGATGGTCAGTGTCACGAAGACAGACTCAAAAAGAAGCTGAATCACATGGGGAGGAACAGCTCATTTCTGCAGAGCATGCAGCCCCTGGACCCCTCCTGTCTGCTGACCCCTCCCAACACACCCCTCTACACTGACTTCAGCCAGCAGGACAGCGTGCCGCTCAGCAGGGGGAGCAGGACTATCCATGACGTCAATAAAGAACTGAACGGCTTCACCGTCAATGGAGTGGAAGGTACATTTAATCTGTAGATCTTCTGTTTGATTAATTAGGAGAAATCTGCAGATAATTTCACGAGATAATTTATTTTCAAATACATACACAAGCAGGAGTTTGCCTTTTTTTGTCCTGGCCTTACAGTATTTGTCAAACACCACAATGATACACCAAACAATAATAAAAAAAAGACATTTTGTTGTTCCAGCAATAGCTACAAAAACTGCCTTTTTTATATGAAAGGTTTGCCTTTTAACGAGGTGTACCTAAGTCAAAGTGGTTTTCGCTATCTGTGCAGATTCACTTTTACTGGAAGGAAATCAAACCTCAAGAGTATTAAATCACTGTTAAACATGCAATCACCTGGGGCCAGACAGTTTTTTTTCCTGTGGCCTCACTTGAGTCTGACCTCCTCCGCGTCCCCAAAGATGATGCTTCTACCCGCTTGTTTGCACACAAAGTGCTCTAAACTCTGAGCTTCTTTGCCTTCAACTGAGGAAGAGTAAGGCATGAAATCCTCAGGTGTAGTAAAGAGGAAGCAGAGCCTACTGTACATTTGTATCCTCTACAACAACAGCAATGAGGTTATTGACTTCCCCACCCCTGTCTCCTCCAGTCTCAGTTCAGCAGCTGATGATTTCTGTTATGTGTTTATAGTTGAGCTGGACAAGGGACCCTTCGGATTAGGAATGGGGCTGATTGATGGTCTGGTAAGTAGATTTTATTTCAAATCAATCTTAATATTACCCACAGTTGGTGTGATTTTACCCAGGGTTTACCTGTGTGTGTGTGTGTTGAGAGTTGAGAATACAGATCATGAGGTACACTGCCTTTTATTGTACAGCTACAGCTCCAAATAGGTGTGGCACTGATAAGTTAGAGCCCAGTAAAGCTTAGCATATTACTTCCACTCCTCCCTCTAAATCTCTTCTCTCCCATTTAGCACACGCCCCTCAACGCCCCTGGGATCTATATCCGAACACTGATCCCTGACAGGCCAGCTGCTTCCGACGGGAGGCTCAACATTGGAGACAGAATCTTAGCTGTGAATGGAACCAGCCTGATTGGAGCAGACTACCAGAGGTGATCTGAATTGATCTGTAATCAAATATCCCGGCAGAATTCATATTTTAATTACATACCACTGAACTAACGTCTAGTTTCACAGACCCCGCTGAGCATTAATATTGGACTACCCTACCTAAGGTACTTGGGTCTCTTGTTGTGTTAGTGCTAGCACAGTTGTGATTTACCTGTTCTGGGCTTGCAAAGTGAATAAACTAAACTTAATCATAACTAAACTTAATTGTATGACATGAATGTTAATAATATAAAGGTTTAGGACAAGCAGGAGCCTGCTAACATTGCTGCTCTTCTTCACAGTGCTGTGGATCTGATCCGCGTCGGAGGCGGGAGGCTTCGTTTCCTCGTTGCCAAGTCCGACATGGAAGTCTTGGAGAAAATCAGTGCATCGTCCTGTTAAAAGGGTAAACTTTTTCCAATCTACCACTGTGCTTTAAATGCAACTGTCCTCTGCAGCTAATCTGGGAGAGTGGCTACACACTTTTCATACCAAGCAAGAAAATCATTGCTCCTGCAGTATGCTGCTCACAAAAACTTCTGATTCAATGGATTAATAGGTCTGAAAAGTATCAACTAGGCTTAAGGCTGAAGATTAAGTAATATATTGGCATATTATACTTCTGTAGCCTCCCTAGGAACCTGGCCAACTGTATTTCTTGGCCGTTTTCCTGGTTTCAGGCTTGGCCGCATTAGGGTTTTAAAATCCTGCATCCCTTTATTGAAAAAACGGTGCTATGAAACTAAGAAAAGAACAGATCCATTCGGTTTTATATTGGTGGCGAAACAGATTCAGTCACAAGCATTTTGATTATGAACTCTGGTTCCTTACAAAGGGGTTGTTTTAAATGCCATTTTATTAACAAAACAACTTTTGAATTTGAAAGCACATCACCTTTCAATTATTATAATTTTTTTTTTTTTAACTTGAATAAATTAACATATTGCGTTTGTGTGTCTTTAACAACATACATTCTTTTACCAATTGCAAACATCAATCAGTATTAACTACTTGTATTTGTTACAATGACACTTGTAATGTTTAATTCTATTGTTGGTTTTGTCGTAGTGTGTTTACTGTTGATTTAAACTGTATATGAATGAATGTAATCCAATTTGAATTCTCAAATGTATTTATAACCAAAGGGAAAATTGTTATCTTTTAAAAATGCACTTATCTTCTGATATCTTAATTGTTGCATCAAAAGTACCATATATGTGCATGTTTAGCACACTTTTGTACAAGCACCATCAAGTGGCTACTCACTGCTAGTACACCAATAGAACACTAGGAATGTTCATTGTTTCTATATTGGTTTGAGAAGATTGAATATCTCAAAAGGACTTGTGTACACATACATGGTTCCTTGTTTCAACAATTCATTGACAGAAATACTTGCATTGAGAAAAAAAGTCACGCTTAACAGCAAGGACAATTATTACTTCTGTTTTGGTAATTTGTTTGTCTTTTAGAATATGCAGCAGTTCATGGAGTATCTTTATGACGGTAAAGTATATGAACTAAAACTAACAAATTGCACTGTAATTTTGTTGACATTTCTGTTTAAGTATTTGTATTGTTAATATTGTCTCACGTTTGGGCATGTGCTTTTCCAGTCGTTGGCGAGAAACAATCTCAGTACTGATGCACTTCAAAGCTCTTTTTCTATTCATATTAAAGTATGTAACCAGTAAATGCTTTCCCTGCGCATGTAAATAGTGAAGCATTACGAGACCCAGGCATCAGTGTGCGCTCACACCGTTTGTACCAAGCTCAATTGGATTTTGTCCACAAACTTTTGTCAATCTACAAATGTGTTTAAGAAAGTGTATTATTTGTATGTCGCAACCAAAAAATAAAACATGGATTTTTTTTTTTTTTTGTATCCTGACCTAATATTTTGAATCGTAGTTTTGATACGGGATGTGTGCAGATTTTAAGGGGATATGTTGGGACTGTTTTTAAAAACAAGCTATAACCGCAGAAGCAAAATGAAATACGTGGAACATTTCTATTTGGATAAGAACCGCATTAAGTGATCCACAAAAAAAGGAAAAAAAAATCAATGTTATTCTTTAAACTGTACATTTTATTGGCACTTAGTTGCACATAAGAAGCATTTCTTATGCGTTCCTTGGAACAGAATGTAGCCACTCAACCTTGACTAACAGAGCAGGTTCTTTTCCCCTCAGCTGTCTTAAGTGAATATTCAAATCTGATTACCAGAAAGAAGGTGCTTTTGATTGTAACCTGGAGAGAAGCTGGAGTCTCTCTGCAGTACTGACGGCCCTCATGGCCAGGGGCAGGGAGGTGTTGGTGTCCCGGTGCCAGCGTGGGCTAGTCCCCTCCGTGGATGGGGCCAGCACAAACTGGGCCACGCTCGGCAGCTTCAGCAGGTTGATGAGCTTGCTGGCCCGTGTGTGGATCTCTTCAATATCCTCCTCGCTGCACCAAGAGGACACAGCAGCACTGCGGGCGAAGGAACGCATCTTCGAGAGAAACAAAGAAACCCTTTGCAAGGGAAAACAAACAGTGAAATTAACTGACAAGGAGTCCCCGGCAGAGACCACGCACAGGGGTAAGGGCTTCAGGGATTGGCAGTGGAATCTGAAGAATCACACCAATCCTGCTTTACTGTATTTGTACCACACTGGATTCACTAGATTTTTAACACCTGTCGTAATCATGAAACTTAAGCACAAAACAGTGCAATAATAATAATAATAATAATATAGAGTGCATCAGCGAAAGCAATGGAATATTTGCTGCCGTTTGCTTGATAACCATGCTTTCAAACTCAAACACTGTGGAGGGGGATTGATGTCTGTATTTGGAGATTTGAAAAAAAAAAAAACTGCCAGTGTTTACACAGCTGCTGTTGGTGAAAGCAAAGTCAGCTTTGGAATATATTAGAAAGCAAACTTCCTGTTCAACCACTGCCTTTTGTTTATGTTACTTAATGCAACTGTATCGACTTTAATACCCAAGAGCGTAATGCAGCATGACCAATACCACAAGAAAATCCAGACCCTGTTTTACAAAACAAAAAAAAACATGTTTAAAAGAAAAATGACATTATAAAAAAAGAACCTGGGAACATAACCAGGCTAACTCATGTGTTCCTCATTTTGTCTAGAAGGGTGATGTTCTCAACGGATGCCATTTCCTGGACACTTCAGAAGTGCTACTAAGTTTATAGCATTACCAATATGCTTTCTTTGACTGGAACAGAAAGCGTTTTGTTGTGAATACCAGGCAGGAAACGAGCCTTTCTGCTAAGCAGGGTTTGTTCAATTCTATAGTTTACTGCTTGGTTATAGTCAAATAGCTTCATTAATAATAATAATAATACTACATTTCTTTAAATCTGCCTTGGTTGAATGCAGTTCAGCTTTCAACAGTGAAGGCTTGTATATTCTCAACTTATGATGGTTAGAAAAGGGATCAACTTCAACATTCTCTGTATGTAAAGTGAACCCCAAGTAATAACTCATGGTCCTGCCAAGGGACTGGCTTTGCACCATACCTGGGAATGAGGTCCTGGCTGCGGGAGGCCAGTTTGGAGAGGGTGGTCAGCAGCATGGTGATCACTCGGGGGGAGTACGTGGGGATGCTGGTCAGCAGGCGCACCTGGGTGAACCGCTTCCAGGGTTTCGAAGAACGTGGTGATCTGCTCCACTGTGCATCACTTGTCATAAGAAACAAACATCGCCCACACCTGCAGTGCAGAAGGAAATAGCCCTTTATTTTCACACACGTTTGGGAACATAACTTCTGCAAGATCAGTTTGCTGGATGAGCGCAAGATCCTCAGAACTGCAAGAAACATGACATTATTTCTATACATAAGGAGACCCTGAAGCCCAGTTCATACTGTAGTTAAAATACTGGCACACTGCTCATTCTCAGCATGGGTTATTCCAGCTGTCCAGACTGTGAAATCGGTTCTCATGGATTAGTTCTTCTATTAGATATTGGCAGACTGAACAATTATACAGAAAAGAAAAAACATAACAGAGGTAACACAAAGGGAACTTGGGATAAGCCTACTGAGAGTTTTATCTGTGCACATCTGTGAGAAAATACAGTCCATATCAATCACATTGCTGTTTCTTATGTTGTAATAACAACGATTGAGGGACCTCTGTTTACAGAGAGCTTGGAATAATACAGCAAATGGAGGGTGGTGAATGAACTTCCTTTAGCAATTGCCAAATCCAGCAAATACCCAAGGCATGTGGGAAAACAATATTAAAACAATTAATTAAAGAAATTTGATACAATTAAGATTCCCAAACAAAACAATGTTGTTTTGGCTGGGCTGGGCTGGGCTGGGCTGGGCTGGGCTGGGGGGTCAATTTAATTACATGGTTGCTGTTTTCAGTTGGTTAATTTTAAAAACTTACTGACTCACCTCTGTACTTCCCTCTTGTAGTTCGGTATGTCATACAACAGGCTGCTTCTCTCCAGTATAACAAGCGCCAGCTGGTTTATCAACTTCTCATCTGCAAACTAATGAAACAAACCCTTTCAAAAGTGTACCTGTCTTTAGTGGGGGGCAGCTGAAGATGGAACAGTGAATCAAGCCAGGGGACCTTGGGTAAATAGGGGCATGCAGATGAAAAGCTTTATCAATCTGCTATGTATACAAACATGCAGAGAATTCGATGCGAGGAAGCTGGGCATCTACTCACCTCCAAGCTCAGGCTGTACACACACCTATCAGATTGTGGCCGTGCTATTTGTCAGTTTAATTCCAGGACTACTAGAGGCTGCACCATGCAGTCTAGCAGCTGGTGAGGCTGTGAGAGATGACTGATGCAGTGATTTGTCACATTCTGACAATTAATTATACTAGCTAGCACCTCGACATCCAGACCATATCTATATCAGGTTACTCCTTTTACTGGCATCCAGCAAGAAAGTGGAACATTTGAGCTTATTTTAAATGAATTGCCATCAAACACAAACCATACAGTTACTAACAATATCGCAAGTTATTTATTTGACCCCATTATACTGAAACCTGATGGTACATGCAGCTGCGCACACATGTTTTAAAGCTGAATGAATACTGCATGTGAACAGAGAACTTATTGTGCCTTCCGTGGCCATATTTTGGCTGTAGTATTGTTTTAAAATCAAACTTATTTACATTTTGAAGATGGAGAAGCAACCACCTTAAAGAAGGGGAACTCTTGCTATCAAAATCCCCCATTTAATAAACAATAATGTGTAGCTGTTTACTCGCTCTATTCTGAAGCCGTTTTATTCTAACCCTAAATGTGTTTTTATTCTGATGCAGACTATAACCACAGTAACGTTTTACCAGCAGTGGATGAAAAAATAAATAAATAAAAACAGGGTGCATATGGGATTTTAAATCCATCTTTCATAAATGCACAAGGTATTAATTCAAACAAACAATGTTTATAGTATGTAATATTATATGCGCTACTGGGAGAATTTGCACAGCACTGTAGCTGTCCCCTGATTTATGGTTTATCAGCAGACTGTCAACATGCCTTTTAATCTAGCTGACAGATGTGTTCAGAAAAAAATATAAAATGCAGATATTTCAGAGAGACACAGAATGATTCTAAATAGCTGCCAGCTGGTCTGACTCGTTTTTAATAAATAAGTAAATTTAAAAAAAAAAAAAAAAGTTTTACAATAACGGCAATGAAACTGCAGATGAGCGATGGTGGTTAGAGGACATCAACTTCTTAAGAGTATATGCAACAGTACCTTACCACACTTTACAGAAAACAATTTTCATTGCCGGCAGAGTCGTGTTATATTGAGTTTGACCAAATTATTATTAGTTATTTATCATCCCTTTTTAAATTCTTTTTTTTTTATTACTGCAAACACAATAGAAAAGTGTTTTCTTGAAGAAATCATGCACATAAAAGCCAAAATACAGTATTTGAAAAGCCCCTTAGCTGGATATCAAGGGCTGCCGTTAAGACAGGGCAGATCCAGCAGGGAATGGGGAATCTCAATGGCAGTGTCTGGACCAATCAGAGACGGAAGCAGAGATGAGGGCGGGGCTATTCCATGCCAGTGGCTAGCAGGGGAAAAAAATGGCAGTGGTTATCCTTATGATTAAGATTGCTTTCGCAATGATGCACTGCATACTTTACAAATCTACAAATACCTTACAATAAATGCAGCCTGTGTGACAGCAGTAAGACCTTACAATTATAAAGAAACATACCCTTCTCTTCGACATGGTCTACTGTTGGTCTGCCTACCAAGGTTCAGTGCTCATAACCTCTGGCTTGTTGGATTGATCTGGACATTTCCATACAGCTTCATAATGACAGGGGATTGATAACAAAGTGCTCCCCAAAACCCAGTGGTGCTTTTTTGTAGCTTGAGGCAAAAACCATTCAAGCTGGTATCACAAATCTCACCTTGAAGAGGTTGGGGAAGCTGTGCTTGAAGATGCTCACACAAGTCTTCCTGTAGCGGCTCCTGTCTTTTGATTCTGATTTGGGATACAGTTATTAATTTAACCTGGTGAGTTTTAGTGGATTAATAAATTAAGACCTTCACTCGACACACGTGACCAACCCTTCATGAGCCCATCCATAACTAACCATAAGCATATACATCACCGCCTCCTGCTGGACAATTAATGTTAATGAAAAACACCTGTGCACCTGATGCAAACTGCAGACCGCTTTAGTAGTACAGGAAAGATAACTCCACCGAAAACAGAAAAGTAATCTAATATACTAATATTTTGTCTATGAACATTTTTCATTTCTTTTTCAATACAAGATACTGGAAGTATACAATTATTACTTATCCTCAGGTAGGCTTATTAAAAAAAAATAAATAAATAAACAAACTGTTTTGAAGTTGCTTACCTGTGCAAGAGTCACCTCAGCTACATGGCTCATGGTTTTACTGTTAGCCTCCTCGCCAGACAGATTCCAGAGGGCACAAGGAAAGCTCTCCCTTAGAATGGCACAAGACAGTGCCTGGAACTGCTCAGCGGTCTTGGGGGAGCACAAAAGTTCCCTCAGCATCTGAAGGACATCCTCGGGCAATCTAGGTTAAGGGAGACACCAAAACCAACAAATCACACACCAGCTCACAGAAGCCAGCTTTCGCGATAAAATAAAACACACACTTCTGTATTTGTATCTGTACCTGGTATACCTTATTGTTATTCTTTTCTCATTATTTGAATAATAATAATAATAATAATAATAATAATAATAATAATAATAATAATAATAATAATAAATCAGTCGACATGTACGTCCGGTTGTATTTTGTTGCTGAAACGATGAGGTAAAGTCTATGCAGGGAATCCACGGTTTAATTTCCGAAGTCTTTACCGTGGAGGAGTTTGGATACACGGGTATAGAATTTCTGCAGCATTTCTTGTATCAATTTATGGCCAAATTTAAACTAAACTCCAACATAAAGCCCACATCCCCGCAGATTAATGCTGCACCAAACGATTATTCCGATTGAGCTCTCCACTGAAATAAGGCGAGGGTTATGGTTAAATATTCTTACGGTTAACTCTTCCGAAGCAGAGGGTTCTTCAAAAAGTTTAAATTCTGTCAGTTCTCTAACAAAATAGAAACAAGTTTATAATATCCATTTCCTCATTTTGTTTACGGCGTTCGTGTAAATACTGACTCTTTAGTTTTTACCTGGCCTCCCCGCTCCCGCAGTGAACATAATTGTATTTCTGATATGATATAAATCATTTTTAATAACTCAAAATACATGGTTCGCTGCCTGTATTTTGCTCCATACCCGGACTTTAATACGACAAGGACAACAATAACGTGTGTTATTCAGAATCATCCCGGTAAGAATCTAGAACTCTAAGACAAAAGGTTCCTAGCTGCAAAGTACGACTGCAGTTCAAACATACTGCAGCGATCTCGGTTAACGCAGGCAGGCGCATCACACAGGGCGAGGCAATCCACACACAGGCGGAGGGCGGGCGCGAACCCGAACCTGGGACCTCTTGCAATAAAGCACATCGCCGATACCGCTGTACGAAAGAGCCGGCTCCTTTGCAAAGAGCGTCTATCGGGCTTCGTCACCACCTACCAGCCCTGCTGCTGCTTTCCCCCGTGCACGCTAAAATACATACAGAAGTAATACTACTTGCCAGATTTTTTAAAATGTATTTATCTATGTATTTTTATACAACAAACACATTAAGTAATATCATACAATTACTACAATATTACAAGTTTAGTCTACGCATATATTTTTTCAAGCAAGATAGATAGGCCTAATACACTGAGTGATAACATATGCGCTAGATACATTATTGTCATGGGCAGATCACTTATCTCCGCTCCGCCTACATTAGAAGACTGGCTCTACCTCCTCTACGCTCCCCTGCCTCCAGAGCCCGCTCCTTCTCCACCCTCGCCCCGCAGTGGTGGAATGACCTTCCTACAAATGTCAGGACTGCCCAGTCCCTGACCACCTTCCGTCGCCTCCTCAAGACTCACCTTTTCAGAAAGCACCTGTAGAACTCCTCTGTTCTTCCCCTGGGACACGTATCACCTTTCCTTAAATGCGCTTTACTTGCTCTTATCTGTCCCCTACTTTACTGCATTTAATCCTGTACTTCAGAGTACTGTAATCTGCCAAGTGTTTAATCTGTAGTATTTTGTATTTAATTATATACTGATGTAACTATCACTGACACTGTTATCTGCTGTATTATTGAATTGTATTTTGTCACACTTGTACTTGCTTGAACCAAAGTCATTGTATTCATCATTGTATTTATCTTGCTCTTAATTGTATTATTTGCATTGTGATTCTTGAAATGTATTTGTTTACGACTGTAAGTCGCCCTGGATAAGGGCGTCTGCTAAGAAATAAATAATAATAATAAATCTCCATCCAAGTCTGCCATAATAAATACAGTTGTGTGACCATTTTATTAGAAACAGGTTTATACAGTGCACAGTATAGAAGGCTGTAAGAGCCTCAAAGGGACATAACAGTTGGTGTCAAACTAGTATCAGCAACAGCAACTGGGTCATCAAGGACAACTGTGTTAACATCTTTAAAAAGGCACTTCCAAACTGGTTTGATTGGGAAACTTATCACTACTTACATCAGCCATCCCAAACACTGAATGAAGGTGACAAGCAGCTGGCTGTACGGACCTATGTAGTGTGCAGGATGTATTTCCACCAACTACTGAGGATGTGGGCACTTAATTCAAAAAGCTGAGTGGAGAAAGTCAGGCCGAGGAGAGCAGGAGGCTCGCTCTTTATTTATATACAGAGTGGCTGGTGTATGGAATGGGTTATCAACGCAGA
The DNA here is from genome assembly GCA_030684275.1 of Acipenser oxyrinchus oxyrinchus. Classification (NCBI taxonomy): domain Eukaryota; kingdom Metazoa; phylum Chordata; class Actinopteri; order Acipenseriformes; family Acipenseridae; genus Acipenser; species Acipenser oxyrinchus. The sequence continues at coordinate 32,172,247 of CM060262.1, read as the reverse complement.
TCGTTCAATGGCATCCTTCAGGGCTGTCGGGCTGCGGTTCTGGGATGTGCCGATTCACCTCCTCTCGTATCTTTTGTTGAATGCAAAGCTGTACTATATTTTTAGTTTGAATGATGATCAAAGTCCATAAAAATAACAAAAAGGTGTGTGTGTGCAAACAAAGAAACAATGTTACATTTAATAAACAATACAGTGGGCAGCTGGCTCTTTGAGCTAATTATATTTATATATAATCTCTCAACATTTTTCAAATTATTTTTTAATAGATACATCTTTTTTTTTCCCTTTACTGGTTATAGAAACTGACATTCCAAGGCGACTTGTAGTAGCTCCTGTACATCAGCCTAATTTTTTATAACAGATAATATGAACAGAAAAAAAAATAGCAACACAAAATAACACTTTAGAACATCCTCTTGCAGCCTTAACAATGAACTCTTTCTAGAACTCTGTTTTGTCTTTATACAAAATCACATTCTAGAACTAATATAAAGCAGTATTTGCTCCCCCTAAAGATAGTGGCCAGTTCTAAAAGTGACAGCACGGTGCCTGCAATAATCCTTTTGCCTAAAAAACAGAAGAAAATGCTTACAGTATAAACCTTACCTTGAAGCTTTCAGATTAAAATCACCAAATAAAACCAAATGGAAACATGAACGTTTGTGAACTTACATTTTAAAAAGCAGTAAACCCAACGCTGGCGTGTGGTTATAAAATGCTTTATTGTTGGCAACTGTGGCAGATATCTTTTTTATTACAGTATTATTATTATGTGCACGCCCATGTGGGGTTTACCATTTTGTAATGCAGAAATACTTTGTAACAAGGATCAATGTGACCGATGCATGCAAAATTGCAGAAATGGTTAGAATTCAATTAAAATCCCAACCAAATAATTTAAAGGAAATTAACATTTATCCAGCCGGTTACAAAAACATGAATTACACACTGAAAAATTACCACAAAAAAAAAAAATTACCGCAAATGTAAAAGATCTAAAAAGTCATGCAGACAAAATGTTTTGGATAGTGCCTTTATCAAGGATTGTCTACTTTTCTCAAGTTTTACATTCAAGTTTATGATTGAGTGTATGAAATATATCGATTTAAAAATGACTAACACTGGTTTATCCTGGTCAGTGAGCTGCTGATGCTCGTTCAAGAAAATACCATCTAAAAGTCCCTTTCCCTGTACATATAAAGCAAAGAAATCCACACCTGTATCCTTGATTGGGGAACAAAGGATTTTAGAACTAACTGCTGTCTGCATGATTTTTTCTTTGGAACATCAACATACAAATTGCACTGCAAAGATTTTTCTTTCTTGATATTGCCCTGTTTCAATAGGAATCATGCAGGGCCATGTGTTTTAATGCTTTTTCATTCTAATGAAACCTGTCACATTGATATTTCCCCAGAGCCTGGGCGTCTCTAGAAGAATGTACTGTGCTGTAAATACAGCCCTGAGGAATCTGGGGGATTGTCATGCGCACAGTGCCAGTATACAACACAGGACCAATAGCAAAGCTGATCCAATTATTGCAAGAATGTCTAGATCCACATTTTTATGTGTGCAAGAGGGATTTAGGTTTATAAGGAACCCACCCTCTTGGTGCCTTATGAAGAGGTGCTGCATCTTTGACTACCAACAGCAGTACTAAAGTAACCAACCCCACGTTAGCTGCACATTTGCTTTGGAAGCTTAAATCAGCTATCATTGGTTACCCAATAAGTGCCAAACTGCCTGACCAGTGACAGCTTTCATTTTGAGAAAATCCTGTTTTTTTTTTTTTTCTTGGAAGGATTATTCATCTCTTGCTTAATTTACTGCTGTATATTTCTATTCCACAGTTCAAACTTTTTTTTGATACAAAACACATAACTGTTGAAATCTTAATCCAGGCTGCCTAAAGACATAGGGTGTTTTTTTTTGTGTTTTTTTTGTGTTTTTTTTTTTTTTTTAACATCAGTTATTACATGTGTTCTGTTTTTGATAACCACAAGGTGACAGGAGGATATATAGCTTGTCTCAACACTGTGAATGTTTTTTTTTTTTATTAAATGCAAAGTCATAGCACAAAAACAACAATGGTATATAAACTCCACTGATATTTTACTATAAAAAGGTAAGCCGACATTTAGCTGTCAAATACAAAACAAATTGTTTTCTTAAAGCACTAACTTTTTATTTGTTCAGTTAGATTTGAGGAATAAAATGCACAATGGAAATTTCCAGATATAAAACCTTTCGTCATGATGACTGATTTTGAAATGCACTGAGGACAAATAGCAATATCGTCTACAGCAGTTAGACAATACGTTCAATGGTATGACAGACAAAAAAGGCTGAATGCTAAAGGTCCATTGCTCTAAAGCCTGTGTTAACATGGAAGATGAACAAATTGAAGAGGTGTCTGTTAATATTCAATTGAATTTAACTTCTGTTCTCCCATGCAAGTACTTTGTTTTACTATGAATGCCATGTAAACCAGTGGCAATGCAAATAAGCAGCTGTTCTAAAAAACATATTGTTTTATCAGTGCAGCCAAGACCTACAACACATTTTATAGTCGGAGCTGCTTCTAAGAAATATGATCTCTAAGAATGTACAGGCATTACAGCAGCACCAGATCTGGGCTCTGAGGAGGGGAAAAAAGAAAGAATGCAAGTGTATTAGTCAAAAGACCACTGTATGGACGCGTTCTGTTTTTTCAAAACAACATTCACACATCTCTAGCCTGGACATCACGAAAAACAAATGTAACGGTATAAAGCATATCATATCTATTTTTTTTTTTTGGTTAAAACTAAATTTCTGACCAAAATGAGGTAATAGAGGCTTGACACCACTGGATCGCAGTTTGATGCCCTCCATGGTTTTCTTGATTACCCACCCTTTAGTTAATACTAGAACCTGGACATGGCTCATGCGGCTAGTGGAATTCTTATTTCCATCTCTGTGACTAATTCATTGACTTTAGAATTAATCTAACCACTTTTTGTTTTCATTTTTACTTTTAAAATGACATATATAATATATGATATCTATTTTTATATAGCGTCTTTCATATTGCATCTCCATTAAGCTGGGCCATTTAACTTAAAGATGCAAATGAAAAAAAATCCAGCCAGTTCTACCTTAAGAAAATGAACCAGTCAGGGGAAACGTGGGTGGAAACAGACAGTGTGGTTTTTAACAGAGCACGTTACCAACCACAAAAAAAAAAAAAGAGATGCTGTATGGGGTTAAAGTGAACTGGGTTTAGATACAAGGGGTCTCTCACCTTGACCACAAGCCGTCTCTACACAGTCATCAGCAGAAAAAATCTTAACTATTTACTGGGAGTTAGGGATGTGTGAGAGAGAGAGAGAGAGCGCGAGAGAGAGAGAGAGAGAGAGGAGAAGCATGGCTCAATCTGGGTCGCTGTCAAACAGACTACAAGAGCAGCTCATAAAAAGAGAAAGAAAAAAAAAATATTCACGGTAATTGCTGTATCTGAAGCCCTCCACACAATGTACAACTGAACCTCCACCTATCATTAACACACCAACACTCAGAAGCAGTTCAAAGGCTATGTTTAAAAAAGAAACCAACTTCAGGGTTTTCACAGGGATGTTTCTTCTCTTTGCTTTGCCTCAAGGACTGTGTCACACAACCTGTTTTTGGCTACTTGTTACTAAGGATACCCAACACAAAGTAATTGAATAAATGGGGTCTGAGCATTCATGAAAAACCTTCAGCCATAAAAACAGTTTGTGGTAGCTATCCTATATAGCTAGTATCTGAGTGCTGGTCACTGGGAAATGCTCTATAAACTCTATGCATTACGATAAAGGAAAAACCCTCTCTATAAAATAAAACACAAGGAAATTCATTTAGCAAAAGCGTTCTTGACCGGGGAAAAAAAGGTGTATATATGTATGTGTTCTTTAAAAACCCCTTTTTGCAAAAGTTCAATAAGAAAAAAAAAAAAACATAGTGCAGATTTTAATCTCGACAGTTACATTAGATCTGAAACACTGTGATATTTATAGCTTTGGTGCAATTTCTGAGGTCTTTGTTAACAGATTAAAAGACAACCTTCATCCTCTAACTGTTCACTACAGGGAGAGAAATATATTTAGAACTTTAGATGCCAAAAGAAACATGAATTTTTGGAAAATGTTCTGCAATAATACCTAAGCTGCCCCCGATCTTACAATACAGTCTATTCAAAGCCGACATTTGGTTGTGTAGGATAATGTGCTTGAGTTTTAAGGCACTTGTTTCTTCAAAATTCACATGTGGAGAATTATATCTTTAAAAAAAAAAAAAAAAAGAAAAGGAAAAAAATGTTTTTGAATTTGCTTTACTGCTGTCTTTAAGCAATGCTAGTATCTAGCACTATTAGTTACCACCGATTTAACATTTTTCATATTTGCTTACATTAGATAATGTATTATAACTCCTTACACTAGCAACCCTTAACTACAGGTCACAAAAATTAATGGTTATTCCCATTGCTTTTTTTATTTTAGACATGTTTTTCCTCAGTGAATATATACGCATTCTTTAATACGACTGCAGATCCTGACCTCACTGCCTTTAGTATTATTTACAAAGGGCTATTGCTTACATTCCCCCACCCACGCTCCGTGTTATTTCTATGCACTGTTCGGGATCACGTCACAGTCCAGGTTTTACAAAACCACTGCTCAAGTGTTAAAAACCTTTGTATAAAAGACTTTTAATGAGATGGATTTTGTCATCTAAAAAATCAGAATCTCACTACAACACTGAAGGAAAAAACAACAACATACATAAACCTACCCATTACAAACTATTACAAGATTAGTGCCAACTAATAGAACCCTTTTAGGAACACTGTTTTGCTTGTCATTAGACTCCAGTCAGACTCCCCCTACACTCTGGTTTATATCCTTTGATTCTCCGCCGTAGTTTACCTGCTGCAGTTGCTTAAGAATATTGACAAGCATACAGACTCTTATTCCCCAGTTTACTGACATGGTGTAGGCCAATTTCATACAATACAAACTCTCAGATTTCTAAGCTGCTATTTTACTGTTTAAAAAAAACAAAAAAACACAATACGAAGTAGTTTGTCTGGACACAATGGTTTCAATAACAACTGTGCAAGTACCTGCACCAAAAATAGGGCGTCGACTTTATAAATAAAAAAGCTAGGTTTTTACATTCAACAAGTATATTATATTTTGAATATGAAATACTAAACAAAATCTCAAAATGTGACATATATAATATAAAATAAAAATGTTTATGGTCGGTATTTGTATAATACTCTGTGTTGCGAATTCTGAATTGATTTTTTTTCCAGGCTCAATGAAAGGATTTAACCCTGTCCCTTATTATTTCAAACAATTTGTCTTATTCCTTCTTTTATATCTAGATCATCTATTTAAAAAATGTGGCCAAGGTGCTCAAGTTAAATAAGAAATAAAAACCGAGATAAATAGATCACTGTTCACAATACCGATAAGACCCCCCTGCCCCCCACATGCCCTGCCACATATAAAAACATAATGCTTGTATTCATGAAAACCGACTTGATGTCTTTTGAGAAGATAGCTGCGTATTTTTTGGTCCCACTCTGACCCAACATACATTACATTTCATTATATCAAGGGCTTCTTTTAATTGCTTCATTAATGCTCTTACTTTGAGAACTTACAGGAATAAGTCTAACCCAGTGGAACCCCCCACCAACCCTATTTTAAGGCTTGTTGGATATATGCATTGTTTTAAGCTCAGAACTGGTTACATTACACATAGTAACTTCCCCACCCCAGATAAAAATACAATCAACTGTCTGTATTTGAATTGCTGTTTTTTTTTTTTCCTCCAATATTTAAAAGTTCACGATAACAGACATCATTTTTTTTTTCTCCACTTGTTTGGCACCCTGGGTTTCTGGTACTGTGGAACAAACTAAAAGATATTTTCCATTTATTCGGGCGTGTGCTTCCTTATTCATGGTCATCCTGCGGCTGTGGTGCCACTGCCACGATAACAGGCCGAGGAACAGCGGACCCACTGCCATCCTCGTTCCTGGGCCTCTTAGCCTCAGGCTCGCCTAAGGAAGAAGCAGGCTGCTCAGCCTCTGCACTGGGGGGCTTGCTCACCATGACAGGGGTTGAGGTGCTGGCCTGGGCAGCTAAGATCTGAAGTGGATTTGTGATGGCTGAAAAAAAAAATAAAACAAATAAATAATAAAGTAACGTGGCATTTTAAACAAACAGACACATGCATTCTCAACTGCGTATTGTTTTTAAAATGTCACACGAGAGCGGTATTACTTTGGAGACCAAGGTTTACTTAAAACAATTTTTAAAAAAACAGGTTTCAAGAGGCCCGCTAAACAGGAGACATCCAACAAAAACAAAAACAAAAATCTTACAAGCACATGCATGCCAGCTGATTAACGAGGAGCAGAGAACTTACTGTATGCATTTCCAGCAACGCTGGTCATGGGGAATGCGTGCTTCCCGTTCTGCGTGATCGCCCGCACAGGAGCTGGTGCTGGCCCAGGCGATGGCGCTGCCTGCTGGACGAAGGTGAACGTTTGTCCACCCGAGCCCTGGCTCATGTGGCTGCTGACTGCCTGGATCACCCGGCTGGCAGTTGGAATCGTTGTGTACGTTACCACAGGTCTCTCATCGGCCGGGCCTGCAATTGACAGAACACGGTCACAGATCTCTTTTACAAGACTACCACGAATATCAGAAGATGGAAAATGATTAAATACGGTGCTTCAAGAACCGCTGAAACGCTGCGTTTGAATGGAATCTACTTTTAGAAAAATAAAAAAACAGAGCTACAAGAAAAAAAAAAAAAAAAAAAGAAAAAAAAAGTTTTGCTTAGAAAATGACAGATGCAGCATTCGTGCAAGACGGCGCCAGTTTGAAACATGTAACTTAGCTGTGTTTGTGCTTTTCAGTGTTAAATATGTGCTGCAAAACCTTTGGTAGAGGCCTGAGAAATAGTTCCCTGCATTCCGGAAAGTTGTTATGCCTCTCGCTACGACTAGACTTTACTTTTGTTAGCTGTAACGTTTTGGATTTCCTGAAAGAGTGACAATGAGTACCTTTCGCCTCCCCTACATTCTCTCCTCCTCCCTGCATGGAGCCAGCAGGGTTTGCATTGGCTAGGATGTATCCATTGGAGGAGTTGGCTGAAGTGGTCACCACTCGGACCATAGTCACGGTCGGTGCTTGCTGGACAACATGAATGGCATGGCCTGATGGCCGCTGGGAGGTTATCAAGGAGGCAGGCATGTAGGTCAATGGCTTGCTTACTACAGTGGACTGCTGGGGTGGAACTGCCATGATGACCGGCTGGGCACTCACCGGAGAGCCTGACAAGAAGAATAGAGACAAGGCATTACTGACACATGCAAACCACCTGGAACAGTGTATTATGAGCTGCCTCAAAGCGGTTGGCCAGTGGAACATCTTAAAAACCTAAATCTTGTGTTTTGTAACATGCTCAAAGCTCAGCAAGTGTTCACAGATTGATGTAATACTAGAAGACAGAAGGGGGTAAAGGTCTTTACACTACAACAAAACTTTTTTCGTTAAAGAAAAACAAAACTGGTAATGTTAGATCACAAGAAATAAACAATGTGGGCGCACATTTGCGTCTTACCTTAATTAAGATTAGTTAATTATTTTGTAAAATTAACTAATCTGTAAACAAGCATTCTGGCTCATGTCTTCCAAGTGTCAAAAGTATGATTCAGAGTTTTAAGCCAGGGAAGTTCAGAGGCAGCTGATTGGTAGGCATTTCACAATTTGAGAAACAGAAATAACTGCATGTGGAAGTCAGATATCCAAGTCAGTTTTGAATCCTGGGACGAAGCGGTCGAGAATCCCCTACCTGGAGCGCTCTGGGTGTACCGGTACTCGGGGACAGAGGCCAGCTTGGACCCAAAGTCGTGGTCGTGGGAGACGGGAGAGCCCTCTCGAGACATGCACTCGGGAGTCTGCAGGCCGCTAGAGTGAGGTGAGAGGAGGCCGGGGTGGGTCGGAGAGGCAGGGGCGCTCCTGGAGGAACACAGAATCACATCAATCCAGGAAACAACACAGGCACATTTACCACAAAAACTGGCCTTTTGAGCTGAAACAGTTTCAAAGAGTTGACACTGCACTAATCTCCTGAGCCAATCCAGGCAGACTGCTGTAATAAACGACCCCCTCCTGGTGTGTCTTACAAACATTGCATGCAACAGTATTCAAGTTAATTTATGATTAATGATGGCCATATAAATCATGGCCTTGTTGCTATTTATTTTGAAGGAAAGTGCAAAGGCTATTTTTCTTCAAGAATTAATTCTTTTTGTATACTTATTGTTTCAAGTAGTTTTCTGCCAGTTTAATACCATTACATTTATTTGTTTTACTTTAATTATATATATATATATATATATATATATATATATATATATATATATATATATATATATATATATATATATATATATATAATTAAAAAAATACAAAATGACAGTCCAGACTTTTGGAATAGTTAACTACAAAGCAGAGACAAGATTATGAAAATTCATACACAAGTAGGGAATTGAAACACTTACTTGGTTCTGCACAGCAGCGTGAGAGCAAGAGAGGAAAGAACAGAAGAGAGACGCTCAAGAGCAACAGCTAAAGAACATGAACAACCTTCCACAGTCCTCGGGACACAACGGTCAACTTTGTTTAAAAAGGCTAAACTTAAATGTATTCATACCGACTGCAAATCACATTTATTTCACCATTCCACAACTTCAAGATGCTAGAGCTTTTGGTCACATGCCCCACATTGCGCTGGGATACAGGATTCCATTAACAAGCAACTGGACTGGATTTGAAAACAAGCCTACTGTAAGCGAGGGAAGATGCACTGGGGAGTCTTACCTGGAGGAGAGGGGGCCGAAGGGGTGCGGAAGCAGGATCGCCTCTCTGCCGGCGCTATGGAAGGCTTGCTCCACCAGCTTGGCCTCAGAGGAGGGGTCGATCCTCCAGAAGGAGCCCTTTCCCGGCTCCTCCTGGGACCGCGGCACTTTGATGAAGTAGCGGTTCAGAGACAGGTTGTGCCGGATGGAGTTCTGCAGGAAACAAGGAGAACGCAGGTGGAAATATGTTCTCCTCTCTGGGCTTCAATTAAAAAAGTACAATGCAGCATTTATTTAAATACAACTTCAAATGGAACTGAAAATAATTATATTGATGATCTCCTACCACCGATTTATGAGGAGTTTCAATTGGGTTTCTGCATACTGAACGCCAGTCTTTGCTGCAAGACGCACAGACAGACAGCATCAATACTTTAATCCTCTAAGGACTGTGTACAGAACCTACCTGCCACCCTTTATCTGCAGTCCTGTAATAGGGGTAATGTTTGGTGATGTGGGCGTAGATCCCACTTAGTGTTAACTGTCTGTCCTGAGCCGAAGAGATCGCTTGAACGATGAGCTGCGCGTATGAGTAAGGAGGCTTCGAATCATCCTGCAGGGAAAGCAACCATTTTTGTTTTTTTAAAAAGGGAAGTTTAAAAAGTAGGTAAAACGGTAAATAGAATACAGGGCAGGAGTTCTCCCCGAGAACAGGGATGTCGAAAGAAGGATATATGAATATTCTTAGTATTTTTAGGTAATTCAATTGCCTACAAGCACAATAGAGAACCCCAAAATAAGCAAAGGTTATTTCATAAGTACATTTATAGCTAACCTTCACAATTAACAGTCTGCTATTTGCTACACTAAATTGCTGTCTAAATGTGGGCAATTGTACAATATTGCAGAGTGATGTACTCAAATAGTGGCAGTGTGCGTGTCTGAGTGTGGTGTTGGTTATTAAAAGAGAGTTAACAAGTTCAAAAAATAAGCTTTGCAAGAATGGCTGGGACACAGACACAATCATCACAATCCACCCACACAGTTCAGAGGGGAAGGAGGCCAATGTGATCCATTTTAAACCAGGAGTGATGACTGACAGGCAATGACTGCCAGGAGGCCTGCAGCTTTTCCAAATCCTGGAAAAATTGCATGTAAGAAATAGATTATAGAGTGACCCCTTGTGGAAATCTGACCAAATGCAGGCTCTGTTTCACCGATAAACGTGGCAGTGAAACTGTTAATTTTACTGGACAATACCTGTTTTGGAACTGGACTAATAATGATCATCATGCATCATGGAGGTGGGGGGGGGGATTTATTTGCACAGATGTACACAGTGATAAATGTTTGGTTGATAGTGTGAAAATTTAAATGAAGAAAAATAATTGAAGAAAACAAAAAATACAGTAACCTCAACTCCACAGATCAATACGTGCTTCACAAGCTGGCTGTACCTTGGGGCTGTCGCCTCCTGACGTCTCAGCCTGCTGTTCTGACACAGCCTTTGCAGCGAATTCCGCGGCCAGCTGCAAGTCTGAGGTAATATTGCGTCCGAACCGATATCCTGAAGATCCAGCGCCCCGCGGGCTGACTGGGCAGGAATTGGGAACACTGGGAACAGAAAAAAGAAATGCTGTAACTTCAAAACACATGTCAACTCACTCAAAACATGGACGATTTTTTAAATCTTAAATCAAAAGAATGTAATTTCCACAATAACAGAGTAAGGTAGCTTTACATACAGAAAAGTCTAAAAATGAGAATCTTATAAAAACTTTATTCATACATGAAAACAAAGGAACTGTTAAAACTCTTTACCATGTACAGCTATCATGCCAACTATAATCCTAACATAAAAATGGGGCATTACCAATGGGGTCCTTATTATAATAAACACAAATGAGTTAAACCATAGCTAAAAGTAAATATTTTGGAAAGAAAATCTGTTCAGTTATAATTATATATACACAGTAATCTCTGCTTACAGGAACACCTCCTAAGAGAACACTTTGGCTAAGGGAACACCCTTGTGGCGAAACAGATTTTTCCCCCCATTGTAAATGCTCCAGCTAAAGGAACAGGAACTTCGCTTAAAAGAACACTTTCTTGGCACCGATAGCGATTCGTTCACAATGGATAGAGTACCGTTTTGTAAAAAAGCGTCTTGTCATCGTGAGAGTGTCTTGAGGGACACCGATTGGTTTATTAAATCTTTCCAGAACCACCGTCATATCATTGAATTGTTTTGGATTCTGATTTCCACGAGTGCACCTCATCGCTACAAAATGACATGTACTCAAAAACAGCAAAATGCGCCGCTGTTTCTCTTGCTACACAAAATTGGAAATTGTTCGAACTCTTGAAAAAAAAAAAAAACCTGAATCAGACACAAGTCGCCAAGGTATTTGGCGTTTCCCATTCTTTGTATATTGCTGCTGCATTCTGTAACGTGTGTAGGGGTGTCCTGTTAATTTATTTCATTAACGTTAAGTTAACCCTAAGTAATGCCCATTATTTTTGCCTCTGCCATTGCGACAACCCGAAACACACCCGCCAGCTAATTTCATAGTGCATAGCGATTCAAGCTTTTTGACCGTGTTGTTTTGCTTTAGTTTTAGTAACGCTGTCTGTTACTTTATTATTATAGTTTATTTACATACACTTGCCTATTGTTTTGCTTGTACTTATTCAGTTCATTTAATATGTTGATGCACGCACGTCATGACAAGTAATACATATGTATTTATTGCTGGTTCATATTGTGTCTGGCGGCTAACTCCGCCATAGAGAACACTTCGGTATATATATATATATATATATATAGACACACACACACACACACACACACACACACACACACATATATAACATACATATACACACGTCACTAAACAGCAGCTACAAAAACATAAGACTTTCAATGTTTTCTGTTACTAGGACAGGTAACATTTCCATTTTTCATAAGGACACCAAAAACAACTTTGAAAGAGAAGAGGCTTTGTAATTGACATTTCATACACAAGGAGGCGCCATTGAAGCTGTAACAGTTATACAAGTTTTTTTTCTTTTCAAGAGACATTTTGTTGAGGGAAAAAAAGTGAAAGGGTGCGTTATCACTGTTACTGTACTTTGAACGTTTTCAATGTCTGCAGTTTTAACAATTCAAACGACTCAAACGGCCACCTCCCTTTAAAGCTGCAGGAGATGCAAACCACACATGAAAAGCATTTTCTATTGAGCAGTGCTGCTAATGCCACCCATGTAAAGCATTCCTGAGAACACAGAAACCTATCATCCAGGTGGATCTATTAGCAACTTTATTAACAATATTTAACAAATGGGGTTGGTACAGTAGGTCACTTGAGATAATGTGCCACAGACATTTTCCAAACAAACACCTATAGACCATTGATTTTCAACATAAGCTTTATGGAAACGACCTTTTAAGTTTAAAACAACCCATCTGGGAATGGGGACACTTAAGGTTTTTTCTCCCACTGTTTTGTACCATGGGGCCTTGGGTGAATCAGGGTACTGTGCATGCAAACATCTAACACAAGCAGCAGCGCACACACACAGGGCCAAAGTACAAACCTTAGACAGCACAGTCAAACCTCAAACTATCTGCAAAACAACTAGACTGGCTTCTCCCGGGCACCAAAACGAACTGCAATTAACCTCTCCTCACTTCTCTATCAAACCAGACTTCACAGCGTCTAAATAATGATGAAACAGCGACCAATTAACCAATCCATGACTATGTGAGTTTCATACATAAATCACATGTGCCCTTTAGAATGGAACGTATCCACACTGCATTGAGTTTAAACTTTTTCTAATGAAATGTTATCACATTTGAAATAGCACCACACAATTTATACTGCAAAAACTGCACTTTGATAACAATTATAGTATACTTTATTACAGCAGTATACTCGAACTTTGTAATCATTCAGCAATACTGCAAAAGGGATTATGGTGTGTTAGAGTAGTCAGACTCTGCAGTACAGTAGTCTCCGCGTATAGGAACATCTCGCAAGGGAACACCCTTGTGGTGTAACAGATTTTTCCACCCCATTGTAAATGCTCCAGCTAAAGGAACAGGAACTTCGCTTAAAAGAACACCTTCTTGGCACCGATAGCGATTCGTTCACAATGGATCGAGTACCGTTTTGTAAAAAAGCGTCTTGTCATCATGAGAGTGTCTTGAGGGACACCGATTGGTTTATTAAATCTTTCCAGAACCACCGTCATATCATTGAATTGTTTTGGTTTCTGATTTCCACGAGTGCACCTCATCGCTACAAAATGACATGTACTCAAAAACAGCAAAATGCGCCGCGGTTTCTCTTGCTACACAAAATTGGAAATTGTTTGAGCTCCTGAAAAAAACTGAAGTCGCCGAACAATTTGGTGTTTCCTGTTCCGGCGAGTTGCTTCACCATTCTGTAAAATAATGTTCTTGTATAGTTCTGCTGCATTTTGTAACTTGTGTAGGGGTGCTGTGTTAATGCAGTTTATTAATGTTACGTTAACCCTAACGGCCATTATTTTTGCCTCTGCCATTGTGACAGCCCAAAACACATTCGGCAGCTAATTTCATAGGACATAGCGATTTAAGCTTTTTGACCGTGTTGTTTTGATTTAGTTCTATTAATGTTAGTTTGTCTTATGTTTTTATTATAGTTTATTTACATATACGTGCGAATTGTTTTGCTTTTACTTATTCAGTTCATTTCATATGTTGATGCACATGATACATACAGTACTGTGCAAAAGTTTTAGACAGGTGTGAAAAAATGCTGTAAAGTAAGAATGCTTTCAAAAATAGACATGTTAATAGTTTATATTTATCAATTAACAAAATGCAAAGTGAGCGAACAGAAGAAAAATCTACATCAAATCAATATTTGGTGTGACCACCCTTTGCCTTCAAAACAGCATCAATTCTTCTAGGTACACTTGCACACAGTTTTTGAAGGAACTCGGCAGGTAGGTTGGCCCAAACATCTTGGAGAACTAACCACAGTTCTTCTGTGGATTTAGGCAGCCTCAGTTGCTTCTCTCTCTTCATGTAATCCCAGAAATGCAGTCCCAAACTAACCTCCACCATGCTTCACTGTTGCCTGCAGACACTCATTCGTGTACCGCTCTCCAGCCCTTCGGCGAACAAACTGCCTTCTGCTACAGCCAAATATTTCAAATTATGACTCATCAGTCCAGGGCACCTGCTGCCATTTTTCTGCACCGCAGTTCCTGTGTTTTCGTGCATAGTTGAGTCGCTTGGCCTTGTTTCCACGTCGGAGGTATGGCTTTTTGGCCGCAAGTCTTCCATGAAGGCCACTTCTGACCAGACTTCTCCAGACAGTAGATGGGTGTACCAGGGTCCCACTGTTTTCTGCCAATTCTGAGCTGATGGCACTGCTGGACATCTTCCGATTCGCGAAGGGAAGTAAGCATGATGTGTCTTTCATCTGCTGCAGTAAGTTTCCTTGGCCGACCACTGCGTCTACGGTCCTCAACGTTGCCCGTTTCTTTGTGCTTCTTCAAAAGAGCTTGGACAGCACATCTGGAAACCCCTGTCTGCCTTGAAATTTCTGCCTGGGAGAGACCTTGCTGATGCAGTATAACTACCTTGTGTCTTGTTGCTGTGCTCAGTCTTGCCATGGTGTATGACTTTTGACAGTAAACTGTCTTCAGCAACCTCACCTTGTTAGCTGAGTTTGGCTGTTCCTCACCGGTTTTATTCCTCCTGCACAGCTGTTTCTGTTTCAGTTAATGATTGTGTTTCAACCTACATATTGAATTGATGATCATTAGCACCTGTTTGGTATAATTGTTTAATCATACACCTGACTATATGCCTACAAAATCCCTGACTTTGTGCAAGTGTACCTAGAAGAATTGATGCTGTTTTGAAGGCAAAGGGTGGTCACACCAAATATGGATTTGATGTAGATTTTTCTTCTGTTCACTCACTTTGCATTTAGTTAATTGATAAATATAATCTATTAACATGTCTATTTTTGAAAGCATTCTTACTTTACAGCATTTTTTCACACCTGCCTAAAACTTTTGCACAGTACTGTATGTATGTATTTATTTATTTATTGATTGATTCATATCGTGTTTTGTGGCTAACTCCGTTATAGAGAATACTTCGCTTATTTCCTGTGGGGTGTTCTTAGCCGGAGAGTACTGTAATCCAATTACAACTGAAAGCTCACAGAATAGGGGTGTCCTTTGCCCTGCAGCTTATTTACCTGCCTTATCTAAACTGTGGATCTTAAACATGTTGGAAACCTGTCTAACTGGATGCTGTGGAAATGCTGGAGCAGCAGGGAGCTGGTGGGAGTTGCAGCCTGTCTGAATAAGAGGACGGGGAGGGGGAGGGGCAGCAAGGAGCGCTCTGAAAAGGAAACGAGCTGCAACTGCAAACTCTCAACCACAACAATCTCTAGTCAGCCAATCAGGAAGCGACAAGCTCAACGCAAGCCATATATGGCATCTGCATACACACACACTCAGTGTCACAGACAGAGGAAAGGAAAGAGGTGCTGCTGGGAGCAGGTTTGTTGAAAACAAACTCAGCCACATGGAGAGGGAGCTGGGGAAAAAAGGGGTGGAATAGAGCTGGAACTTAAGAGAAAAAATTGATTTTTTGCATGAAGATTGGATTGTGCTCGGTTTTAGAAAGCCTACATTGATTACAGGAGAGGTTAACTCATTAACAAAAAATAAAATAAACACAATTTACAAATTCATACAAAATATACAATCCAAATAATAAATTTGTTAAAAAAACTGCCTCCATCGATCAGAAAAAAGGTAATGCCTTGTAGCCTAATTGTAAAGTTTTACAATGGTAACAATTTGCTAAATTGTTGACAGAATATAAAACAAGAAAATGCAGGCCTATATCTCCTTGAAATGAGACAAACAGATATTCTTGCATGTTGCAATTACTACTTGCATGGATAGTAATCTATTGCTGGCACAGAGCAGACCTGTTCCTATTTGTGCAAGACAGTCTGCAACACACTTTGGGGGCCCCGCTGCAGAACAAGGTAGAAGTCACTTGTTAACCCAGGTGACGTGATGACAGGACACTGCAGCGAGCTCCAGCCCTGCTGTCCTACTCAACACACTGGCATGAGCTGTGTACCTGCTGGGCCTGACGATTCTCCTGGATCAATGCATGCTCTACTCAAACACCAAGTCGGTAAATAAAATTACATTCAGTGATCCAGGTCGCTGAAGGCTTTAAGAGGGGGCTTTTGTGTGTGTATGTCTGTGTGGGGGGGCTTCAATATGAATGCAAGTTTTCAACCAGCTACATTCATGTCCTGATTCTGGTCAGTCATACAAAGAGTGCAAGAGAAAGTACACTCTCAACTTGATTAGGGTAGCCAAGAACACTAAGAAACACACATGGAGGCTGTGTGGTCCAATGGTTAAAGAAAAGGGCTTGTAACCAGATGTTCCCAGTTCAAATCCCACCTCAGCCACTGACTCATTGTGTGCCCCTGAGCAAGTCACTAAACGTCCTCGTGCTCCGTCTTTCGGGTGAGACGTAATTGTAAGTGACTCTGCAGCTGATGCATAGTTCACACACCCTACTCTCTGTAAGTTGGCTTGGATAAAGGCGTCTGCTAAATAAACAAATAATAATATTATCAGACATGAAATATAAATTTAAAAAAAAACAGGCAAAACCCCAATATTAATGTTTGTAATCTGTTTAAATAGAAACTGCTGTGGTATAAACCTTTAGAATGCTTTGTCACTGAGTGTGAGATCTACATTTGCAGCGATATTGTAAGTGTAGTTGCTGCCAATAGGTTCAAATGGAAATGAGACATATAAATGACTGTACACAGTGCAAATGACTACTGAATGCAGTTGGGAACCTACAGTCTTTGGCATTTTTTCCTGGTTTACCTCTGTGTTTTTGTTCACCAACCTTACATAGGTTACTTATATAATACTGCCTGGTCTGACCCAAGTTAATAAATATCTACTTTGTCTATTAATGATAGACAAAACCAAAGAGGCCATAGTTTATGTACATAACTGTTTACAATTTCCAGAATAGCTCAACGATTACAAGAACTCAATTGCGGCTTATTACAGCGTTTCCTGGATACACGGCCATGCCTTTTCCAACTTCTCCTGCGTGTCAGGTGAGCAGGTCATGGACACACAGCCTCACAGTTTTAGCTGAACGGGTAGATATGCAATCCTCCAATGGAAGGAAACCGTGATAAAGAGAGAACAAACCATCTGCATGTGACTGGTCTGAATTTTGCAGAGGATCCCTTTTACTTTAAGCATCACCATGTTCATGTGAAAGCATTGCCTTGGGTCATGTACAAGCCATTCCCTCTGAATGGGAAAGTGACACAGACATGCATATTCGTGGTAATCTATTACACTGCAGCAAAATGACCGTAAAATACTGTTTAAAAAAACTGTTCTGCAATATAACAGCATTGATTAAGGTACACTCCAGTCCTGTAGGTGGCAGCAATAAGCCTCATATTTGGCTTAAGCAGCAGTGTATTAAAGGAGATTTACTTTTAGATGTTTCTTGCGCCAGACTAGTGTCTGTGACAATATGGCGGAGCTAAGCAGTCAGCATCTTCTGACTGTACATGTACACTAGTCTCTGTGGCACCCCCTAGAGGTCACTTCGCCTTGGGTGAAACTGATTTTTGCCATTGTAAATGCTCCGGCTAAAGGAACAGGAACTTTGCTTAAAAGATGATTCATTCACAATGTATACGGTACTGTTTTGTAACCTGATAACTCATTAAATGGTTTATTCAGTCTTTTCAAAAGCGACTTGTCATCGCTTACTTCCCGTGGGGAGTTCTCTTAGCCGGAGATTATTGCACTACAGTGGCCAAAGACAGAAAGCGATTGCAAGCAGTTGTAATGCAGAAAAACACAAACTAAAAATACGTTCTTATTATGAATGGGAGATGAAGTAACTGTGGCTTGTTTATCGAGACAGCAAGATGTACTGTGTGTGAAAAAACTGCTGGGCAAAAAAATGCATATACAAGCAGATGTACAGATTTTTAAGAATCTTTGCTTAAAAGACACGACATGACGATGCTGTTATTGCAATGCAGAAAAAGATAAACACATGAAGATGAAGGCAACAAACACTGCTTAAAATCCTGTCTCGTCGTCATGGGAATGGTCTACTGTTAGTATATAATAGCATAAAGAAAAGTGTGTCAGTATTCATATGCCTAGCTAAACACAGACAGAGATTGTTGAAACTATGATATTGCACAGTGTTTAAAACGGTCATAAAAATGTATCCCTGGAGTTTATTAGCCTTTGTGTTAACAACTGATTGTTTAGTATCTGATGGATGGGACGCAACATTTTAGGCATGTGCGTTTCAGGAACGCATGAACAAAAAAGGTAGCGCGAACTCTGTGTGTGTGTGTGCGTGTGTGTATATATATATATATGAGCGGAAATTGCTATTATCGTGGCATTTGCTCATTTAGATTCTGCTGGTTATACAAATATAAAATACAGTCCCTCACTAAACCGAGGACAGGTTACCTGGGATAATTAAGTATCAGGTTAAAAAAAAATATATATATATATAAAATAAAAATTTAAAAAAAACGCATGCACATTTAGGCCCTGTCCACACTCTGCTTTTAAACCGTATTAGTTGCATTTAAGCCAGCTTAAAAGTGCTAAATACGGTTTGCGTCCACACTACGCAGCATTTAATACTGTACTCGAGAACCGGACTCGAGACCACCTCAGGAGGTAGTCTCGAGTTCGGTTCTAATTAAATCGCATCAGGTAGTGCGGTTTATCAGAAGTGTGGACGCTGTAATACCAAACTACATTTTTTTGTGTATCCTCCAATATCCCCAAATGCTTTGTGGTATGTTTGGCACCCGAAGGACTTGCTATTAGTGTACACTCCGCACTAGGTATTCATTTTTATGCTTCATAAAATCTGTCAGGACATCTGTTAAATTAGTGGGGAAAATAACAAAAACACAACGTTAAATCAGGCGACTGCAAAAATGAAATGCGAGTTAAAAGTAGGATCGGGGATGAACAAATTAGGTAATTTGTCAGCTCTGTTTGAAATAAAAGGACCAGAATTAGGCTCAGGCAAGATATGAAGGTAAAAACAAAGATTGTTTTGTAATTAACAGCTTTTTCTGAGTTTAATTATAAAACAGAATCAGCTCAATTTGTTTAAAGGGACTTCACCTGATTAAAAATAAAACCTGAAAAACTTCAAGCCCTACTTGTGTGTGTGTGTTCGGGTTTATTATTATTATTATTATTATTATTATTATTATTATTATTATTATTATTATTATTATTATTATTATTATTATTATTAGTTTATTTAGCAGACGCCTTTATCCAAGGCGACTTACAGATTTACTTTGCAATATGGACCTCTGTTAATATGGGGCATAACACATTATTTTAAAATAAAATACAGTGCATGGTGGGATACTATCGTATTAATTTCCACGGTTCGTAGCGCTGCTGGGAATTGTAACTGAACTATTCTAATGGTGTGTGGACGCATTAAGCCTGACTAACATGAAACGGTACTTCAGTGTGGACGCTTTGAGCTGGATTAATTACAGCGGTTTCGAGTACAGTTCTCGAAATCGGTTATGTAGTGTGGACAGGGCCTTATACTACTCAATTTATTATTTTTTTACATATTACCATTTCTGTGTTGTGTTCTTTATAAACATGACATTAAGAATGACTGTACAGTACACAGTATACAGATAGTAAAATCAAATGAATACCCAGTGCAGTTTTTTTTACTTAAGCCTATAGGCTACTGTAAATAACAGTAACATACAAAATAAATCATGGCTTCTCTGTACACATTACTGTAGAATTCAGAAATAGAAGGGAAATTTAGCGCATTTCTTTTTACCTAACTACTTAATAGTACACAAAACAAACAAAAAAGCAAGACATACTAATGAAATATTACTAGAACAGATAGAATACTTGGAATTACTTGTGGAATAATTAAATGAAAAATAGCACAGAATTCAGCCGTCATCAAAAGAATCGGCATAATAAATACAATATCGTACATTTCCGATAACTAATTATTTTTATAATGCAATTTTTTTTTTTTTTAACACGGCTTCTGTTCGATACTATATCACCGAGTTATCGTAAATCGTCCCAACCATAGTCCTAAGTAGTGCACTCAAAACCGTATCAGGCTATTGCTACCCCAAATGAAACCAACATTATACAAAACACAATTTCAGAACTAAATTAAAATGATAAAACAGACCCCACAGGGAGAGAACAGTGAGTACTGAGGTGGTGTGCAACTCTTTCAAGATTTCCTAGAGGAGCAAGGAGAGCCGTGTGTCAAGAGAGACTTCCTACCTGATGGTGCCCGTTGGGGAAGGCAAAGGGCTGATCATGCTCCTGAAGTCTGGATCGGGAATGTTGATTTTTAGAGGAGAGATCTGGGGGAACAGGGGTCGCATAGGGGACAGGGGCGCCTCCTCTTTCACTTCCACTCTGTGATACAGCGAGGTGAACTGGATCTTAATGATAGTGCTGGGGAATCGAAATGTACACCTGGAAAGAAAGAGAAATAAAAGCACTATCACAAAAACAATAGTGTTGGAGTTTTTATTGTGACTATCTAAACCAAGACCCATGGATTGTATTCGTCCGCTTATAAAATCAACTCTCGGCTAGCCTGAATAATGATAATAATAATAATAATAATAATAATAATAATAATAATAATAATAATAATATACATCTCAAAACAAAAACACATTTAAGGCCAGGCAGCTTTCTATCTTTACCTCACCAAGTACAAGGAGGTAAAGGCCAACATTATTTATTAAAATCTCCAAGAGAAGCACAAAACACTCTCAAATTCTATAAAAGTGATGATTGTGCTTTGATAGACTGTCTGGCACGGCAGCTGATTTGCAAACACATATGCTCCGACGAGTACCTAGGGTTACAGCTTGCTTCATAGACCGCATAACATGTGGACTACCTAGCATTAGGTACTCCATTTTTAGGTCATCAATGCACAACATCAAATCACACCTTATAGATATTATACACAGTGAGTGATAATGGAAAAGTACCCGTCATAGGTACACCACAGCATAACCATAAAGGACACAAATGATAAGAAACATATTGTCTTGACTATTGAAAAAATGAATTAAACTCGGAAAGCAGCAATGTCCTTATCTGCTATATTTCAAACCCATTCATAGACCAGGTGGTCATTCCTCCTGTATTTAGTTTTACCTCTTACAAAAACACAGGTGTCTATCGCAGGCTGATAACGAACCTGTTTGTTTTTAAAACGGGGTGAAAAACTAGGCACTTAATCCAGTATTTACAAAGAATAATAAATATTCAGTTGGATAATTAGAGTTTGGCTAATCTTAACGTGATATGGCATATATTTCAGATAAGTGTCTCAGCAACAATATACAGAAATGAAGGTCTGTATCAGAAATATTTTCAGTGTACAGTATAACTGAGACACATTCACCCCGAACAGAAGGAGGAAATAAAAATATTAATTGTAAAAACATTGTTTTATTTTGTAGAAGAACGACACAGCGCTGGAGTAAATGCTTGCGAATGTGAACCCAGAGGCTTTCAACGCCATGCTTTCAAAAACAAAATAAAAGTGTACAGGCAAGGAAACATCGCATTGTGTTTTCACCCTGTCTGCACAGCATGTATGAATGACAAATGACTGCAGCTCTCTGCCGAGAAATAAATATTTAAATCAGGGCAGTGGAGAGCAGCACACAGTACAGTTGCTTTGGGAGCTGAACTTGGCTGCGAGTCAAACATTTATCGAAATTGTATACTTTTCAGCTGGTGCTTCGTACGGCCTCACTACTAATGATCGTCGTTGCGGTAATGGAAACAAGGCAACGAGAAGCACCATGCCTTTTTAAACCATGCACTGTCCAACGCATAGATTTATGCACAAGAGACAGCTGTGGTGTATGGAAAACGCAAAATTCTGTACATTTTTTTTTTACAATCCAAAAGCACACCAATAAGCCCAGAATATATTTAGTCACCCTTTAAGGATTAGAGTTGAGCAATGGTCAGTTATAGATCGAACGGTTGTTAATAAACTGTAGTTTACCACCTTTATCCACTGCATCTACATGTAAAAACATTTAACAAGTATGGACAAATGGATGGTTTTCTGTTGCATTGCTTATTAACATTACTATATACAATAAAAATAGGTCTGTAAAAAAAAAACCTTACACACATTTGTAAGGCACCAGTGTTATTTCTTTATTTATATTTTCTAATCACTCTAATTGCACATTCCAACAAGTGCTGTTATATTCAGTCGTTCCTATGGCAGCATTTCCATAGCAACCACCTAACCATGGCTACAAAAAAGAGAGAGCAGCAAGGCTCAAAGTTGGCAAAAATCCTTATGGGCATCTGGCTCCTAGCTTTTAAAATTGGGTCGCCAACAAAATAAAAATACTATATAGTGACGTCACAGATTGACACCCCCCTTGGTCAATACGCGTGCCTTAATCCACTGTAAAGCCAGCTCCAATATAATCTTGTTTAATCACTGTTACAAATCAATCTACGCGAAAAAACGTAAATACAGTATGAATTTGCTTGTGTAACTTACCTTTCTCTGCTATGTGAAAGTAATTATCCGTTTTTGTACACATCCTATGAACGCTGTCAACGTGGTATATGAAACAAAAACAAATCTGAAAGTGTTTGCAATCAGCAGTGATAGCAGCTACTCTGTGGTTTTACTGATAAATTGTAAAAATAAAACAAATGGATGCTGACATTGAGCAACTTGATTTCAGTAGTTCATTATGCAACTGCAGACTCTGAATACACTTTGTGAACACAATGAAAACTGAACAAACAGCACGATTAAAAACAACTCGTTGGTTACCAGATGTCAAATGATATTACTTTCAGCCACATTTTAAGACGTAGTACTAAATACAGTGAGTTAGGGTCCACTGAAATCTACACAACGAACACGCACTGAAATAATATGCATTTAAAAAAAAAAAAGTTTGATTGTTTAACATGTAGGTTAGTTAAAAATAAACAGTTGACAAACCAGGACCATTTTTAGGCACATACACCGTGTAAATTATTACATTTTTTTTTTTTTTACATGCTGTTTACTGCGCCGGTGGGATACTGAACCGAAACCTAAACAGGGTCTAACCACGCATGAAATTCAGAGAAAACCATGTGGAATATTGAGGTAAACGTTTTGAGAAAAAAAATAGTGCTTAATAATATTGTGTGGTGAAAAAAAAACACCAATCTTCGAAAATAATAATATAACTAAGTTATTTTGTATCTGACCTGCCCACTGGCGGAGACCAATTTTGGACCCACAGCTCGGAAATTTGAGCCCTAAGCCAGCAGGGGAGTGCTAGACAAAGCTGTATTTCACGAACCGCAGCTATTTATTAAAAAAAAAAAAAAAAAAGAGCACACACATTTGCACCTGAAAGTATTTCTGTAGCACAGCAATCTATATCACTCGAATCAGTGTTGTTTCAACACCAACACAACTGTGGTGAGCCACACTTAAAATCAAAGGTTGGAGCAGATTTAGAGGTGGGGTGTAATCACTGCAACGAGGAGACAAAATGGAAACTGCCCATTTAAGCTACAGTGTGTGCTGCTTACAGCTGTGTCCTTACTCATCTGCCCCAACTCATTGATGGCACATCACATCAAAAACTGCTAATACTGTGCTTGAAAGACTGTCAACTCTGCAGTTTGTGCAAGGCTCAGAAATGTAATATGTAATAACAGGTCACGAATCCCATCAATATCAGTTAAGACAGCTTCTACCCAAAAGAGGACTTGTGGGCGTCTGTTACACAAGTTTAAAAGAGCGTTAGGAACAAAAAAAAAAAAAAAAAAAGCAGAATAGGGGTGAAGAAATACATACACAGCTAGTAAACCACATCGAGTAAAAGGGATCCATTCTGCGTCAGCTGATTCAACTTAAAGAAAAGGCGTTTTTCATGGAAATGGCGTTACCATGAAACCAAGAGTGACGGGGAGAAACGTTGAAATAATGTTACCCATGTTGAATGGTGTCACTCCTATTGTAAATGCGCATTTACAAAGCAAGGCTTGGCACAGGAGACATATTTAGCTGGCTGTTTGTCATATAAACAAGCCTGCTGCAAAAACCGTGCACAAGCAAGCCTGCTCTGGCTAGAACTTTTAGGCTTTTCAACAACAGCACACAGGGTTGTAGTCAATTTCAAGTTTTTTTTAAAAATTTATTTATGTCCGATTTACTGTAGATGCCAATGGTACCAGACTTGATAATGTAAATAATCAATGAAAGAATCAGTTCAGACTAAAAAACAGAAGATACCCACCCCCACCTCTTTTTTTATGGTAGATTTTACATGTTTAAGAAAATTGATACCTTATAAAAACCCAGTTACTCCATTCCATGCCTAATCCAGACAAAATGTCCCTTTTTCAGTATAAATTCACATTCACAGGAGTATTCAAAACTCCACATCGCTGAAAATAATGCAGCTAAGAAACTAGGATTAATGTTTACAAGGTATACCACTTACTGCAAGAGGATAAGGTGTAATGCCAGGCAGCTTGGGCTACTAGATTTCTACTAAGTACCCCCGGTCAGATTATAAAATACAAACAGTACTATTTAATAATAGTTAGTTTTTACAGAAAGTACTTATTGGTACACTTTACAAATTCAAAGGAAGTTACAAGCTCACCATTATCACTCAATAATATAAACAAACGTACCATTTTACTTTAAACATTACACTAGGTCTGTGTACTAATATAGTTGATCTAGAGTTAGTCTTTGTCACCTGGATGGCTATTGACCCGATCTTTAAGGGTGATTTTTTTTATTTATTTATTTATATTGTTTTCGGCATCTTTAAAACAGCTCGTCGAGAACGCACTGGTAAACTGCAGCTACGTTTCAGCATGAATGTGACGTGAGTGTAATCTCGTTCACCAGAAGCAGTTATTGAGCAAGTATGTTTACTAAATTTAAAGCAAAATTGCTTGTGTTGATTATACATTGTAAGTGTATTGATCGATTAAAAAATCAAAAAAACAAAACAAAACACCGCACTACTAATATATGTCGCTGGATAATTAAACAAGGGGCGGGCCGTCGTGTTTTACTTCATCTTACGCTGGATGAAAACAAAACGATCGCCTTATAAATTATAGGTGTACTATACAAGAATAAACAAACAAATGTACTCAGTATATTTTTTTGCGTTTCCACTGCGGAAAACAGTAATTACAATATGTATATATTAACATGGGATACCAGTACATTTGTGGCCGGTCTGTTGATTCTGTGACGTCACGTGTTTATATTTACGTAGTCACCAACACAGAGGCCTAACTTTACCAACGAAGCCTTCAGCAGCTAGCATGTCTAAACGAAAGATTATAACACACTTTAAAAAAAGGGACTTACGCAAAATAAAAATTAAACGTTTTGCAAAATATATTAATAACCATCAACAACAAAAACAAACAAAAAAAATCCACAAAACGTAGAAGTAACGACTGCAACGTGCAAACACATGGCGAGAGACTACTAAAGACGCATACATTAAACATGTTATTAACCGTTTAATTTTACCAATAAGTCTAGCTATCACCACTAAATTACATTTAATCGGTTAGCAGTGGTCATTTTAATAGAACGTCAGATTCCTGCATAGTTCCTAAAAAAAATAAAAAAATAAAAAAGGCCTACCACAGTATAAGTGGATATTTTACAGCAGACTGTTTTATGTAGTTATTCAACTCATGGTATGAACCATATTAATATAAATAAATTTTAAAAAGTTTTAACAATAACAATGATGGAAACTTGATATTCCATACAAGAAAAAAAGGATCCATTTAATACGCAAAAGACAGTACTTGATCTCAGTCATATTTAAATTGTGTATTAAAGAACGTGCATATTTATTGTATTTAAGACTTAGTAGAATTAAACTGTGTGGTTCATTTGTCATAACATTATGACCGCCGCAGAAAACAAAAAAACAAAAAACAAGTTTAAGATTAATTTTAGTCATGGATACATTCAATTTCCATAGACTATACTATAATGTACCAAATCAAATGTCACAGTGACAGGTTTGCAAGATTATTTAGGTCATAAGAGATTATTTTTACAGTATAAAGAAAATAATTGCAGACACTTAAAAAGTGAATTATTATATTTATTATTTCTATTTTATTAACAAGACATTAAATAGGTTACTAGTTACAAACTTGTAACTGTTTTTCTTCATCATAAAATAAGTGTTATTGCAATGCTTAAGTTGTTGCTTAAAAAAAACCAAGATGTTTCATTGACTCTTCCTTTTTGCTCCAGTTAGTACTGTGGAGTTAAATGTAAACACCACACCAATATTATAAGCGCAAATTTGTACCAAGGTCAGGACCCTCAAAAGGAAAGCTAGATAAAAACAGAGTATGACATTTCTGTTTTTATTGGTGAATCGCGATGCATCTACGCGGCTGTGGTGTCAGGGGGTGAACTTATGTGTGGAAATGGAGAGGATGCAGTTTGTAAAACTCATGACTTTTTAGTTTTTGTAAACAAGCACTTACTCTCGGGGTAGCTGAAGTGGAGGAGCCCCTCTCCTCTGAAACCCTCCGTCCACAAACACGCCGTTCTTCCCAAGACAGCGCAGGTAAAAATGCGGCTCGTCAAACGCAATCTGCAAGTGCCGCCGTGAGATGAAGCTCGAATGGCCCATGTTCACGTCCACGGAGCCGTGTGAGGAGTTTCGACCCACCGTCACCGTCCTCTGCCGCATAACAAACTCGAAGTCCCGGCCTTCCAGCCGCGCCAGGGCCCGCAGAGGAGGCGAGAGGGGCATGCCGGCCGAGTTTGAGAGGAGTGGGTATACGGGCGCGGCCGCCACGCGAATCGGGCTGCACGGCGCAGATTTGAGAGCCAGCAGAGCCCGGGCTCCGGTATCGTCCCCAAAATCAGCCATCTTCTTCTCTGTGTTAATACACACACTGGGAATCGCAGCACAGCTGCCAGCAGAAACTCGCTTCTGTATCTGTGTAGGAAAGAAACAACATGGATCGGGTTGAAGCAAATACCCGGCCACGGAATCCGGAGAGTGGGAACGGAAGTCTGAATTTCTGACCACCAAATAAATTCCAGCGCCAGCAAAAAAAAAAAAAAAAAAAAAAAAAGAATATTATTCATTTGAAATCTTTCAATGTGGTTAAATGTTATTTGATGTGTTGCATATATATTAAAATCTTCTGGTGATGTTTAGATTTTTATATTGCACACAATCGTACCAGTACTGTTTTACATTAAAAAACAACGAGGCTCTTTGAGCATTATTGAATATATATGATTGCATTTTTACTATACGGTACATTACCAAACTGTTTAAAAACATTGTGTTACACAAAATATACTTTATATTAATGGCTCATCTTTCTTTGAGTTGGTAGTGAATACAAATGCTCTTTTCTGGCAACGGTGCACGCGATTGCTACTACGCTATATATTTCTTCCTTGTAACAAAATAATTGTTTAAGAATATTTCGTCTGAACGAGGCTTTAAAGTGTTAAATTCAATGCAGTTCCAGGAACCGAACAGCACGTGCGTTACATGTGGCATTGATTTCGGGCCAAAATAAAGCATGTATATATATATATATATATATATATATATATATATATATATATATATATATATATATATATATATATATATATATATATACTGTTTTACAGAAGTAAAGACTGGCGCATTATGCAGCGCAAATTCCGAATTGCCACATTTTGTTAAGTTTTTTTTTTTTTTTTTAAGTAATCTAAAAGCATTTTTACATGGTTTTCAGCAGAGAAAAAAAAATGTAATGGTGACGTCAGGGTCTCTGCAACCAGTCCCCAATATTCAATGTTTACAAACACGCAAGGTACAAGAGATCTGGAAAATCTGGCGGCCGGAATTTACAAGTAGGGAATCGATGTATTCGAGATCGTTGTTGAGCGAGTATTTAAGAAGTATTCACCAGGAGTCTGTGTTTGTAAACATTGGCGGTGCGGATAATTAACATTCACAGACAGCATACAGTACCCGGATTGGGCAGACAGGGCCATGGCAGATTCGAGATTTTTTAAAACACAGAGGCAATGTGTCCACTAGGTGTCAGTATATTAACAACATAAACTAATATTGACACAATTCAATCATTGTTTACAATGTACGGTGTATTTATTCACCCATATAACACGTTTTTATTTATGAGCATTTTGTTTTGTCTTCTTGTCAACTAACTACCTTTAATTTTTTTTGTCAATTTGAATTATTTTTGTATTCCCCAGAAAAATACATTTTTGCCATTTTTTGTGCATACCCAAATGGAGTAGTGTCTAAATCAAGTTCCAGCTGTGTGTGCCTTTGTTGTTATTTAAGATTGAATGTGTATTTTCTGAAGTCATTAAAGCCAGCTTCATGGAGAAAAGAAAAAACGTTTGCCTGTGATTTGAAATGTTCTCAGGGACATCCTTGGATGTAGTAAGGCTCATTAGTACCACGTGACCCTTTGCGTACTAATAGTATACATACTACTTATGTTTGGAGGTAAACAATGTTCTATACAGGTTACATATACTCAGTAGTACTGAAGGCAATTCCCTGTGCACCCCAAACCCCGAGCAGTGCCATTTAGTGCACACTTGGGTAGTGTATCCTCTATGTGGCATTGGTGGTTTAAATGAAGAATCATTAGTGCAACGTACATGAATAAACGGTAGCATTCTGTACCCAGTACTGCTGTGTTAGTTACTGTGATTGTTCTGCATTGAACAAAAACATCCAATAGGGTGAATAGCACTGTGATGTGTGTACATTCTTCTGAAGTGATGTGTGACCAATCCTCTCCAATTACTTTCAGGGAAGTTTTCCACAGATCTGCTGCAAGTCTTTCCTCAAGGATGGGCCACATAGACTCATCATTTTTACTAATTTGGCTGTCTTGGGTACAGAAGCAGCCATCTATCAAAGTTTATCAGGTCTTCTATCTTGCCCCTCATGACTGAAATTTTCCCTGCAATACACAAATCTAAAACGAAATAATGAAGGCACAGCATGAGCTGCAGTACTTATTGTTTGCAAAACTAATTACAACAAAAGTTATTTATATCATGTTTTAAACCTCCATTTTTCAAATATAAAAACTAAAAATGGCATATGAATATGTTTTATGAACATCTTACCTGTTTAAACCAGTGAGTATCTTAATAGATAGAAATACTGTCCCTTCAAAAGGTAGAAAACCTCACAGTTAAACCTGCTGCTACATGGTCTAGATTAGACCGAACATGGGTTTAAATTAAGCCCCTGCTGACATGATGAAGTTGAAAAAGCCTTTTGAAATCTTGTGGTATAAATTGGTACGTTGCAATTGAGCTCTTGGACCGGTCTTTTTAACTGGAATGTTGCAAATCTCTTAAATATTATATATATATATATATATATATATATATATATATATATATATATATATATATATATATATATATAAGAGATTTGAAAGCACTGAATATTTCCAGGTGTTTCAAATAAACCCAATCTTTAAAATATCTTTATTGATTTATTATATTATTACAAAATACTAATTTGTTCAAGTACAATACAAAAAAAACAACAACAATTTATTAGAGAGTTATTGAAATGTTTTTCATTTACTGTTTTAACTCAAAGAGTACAGAGTACTATGACACCACTTAGTATGCTTATTATTTGCATTATTTTTGCTTTTGGTATTTTTAATTGCAGAAGCAGCTTTGATAATTAGGGTGAGCTTAATGGTTGCACTGTGGTGTATCAGCTGAACATTGAGAAAAGAAGTTGTTAAAACATGTTGTGTGAACTTCACTTTCGTATTCATTCTTCGTTGTTAGTAGGAGCCCGGGAGACAACCTTCAGCTCAATGGGTTTTTTCGTCTGGAGCAGTCCTTGGATAGCCAGCTCAGGGGGGATCTAATGATCAGAGTAAAAAGACAGTTAGGTGACATAATATGCAAGTGCACAGTCTAGGGCTTTCCCATTAATAGAAACATTCAAATCAAGGGATTCTCTGTGCAAGTCTTACCTGGGTCTCCTTGCAGGGAAGAAAGCTGAAGTTCTGAAGCAAGTTAACAATCGCCACTTTCACGAGGATGATAGCAAATCTCATTCCAATGCAATTACGAGGACCAGCTCCAAATGGTAGGTAGGCATACTGGTCCATGCTTTCTGTCTTGTCTTTGCTGAACCTGCAAAAATATACCAAAAAATAAAATAAATAAATAAAACGTTCTAATAAACCAACAGCATTTAGATTACATACATTTGTTTTCCTTTAACCTGCTGATCATACTCCAAATAGTACTGTATTTACTCATATAGTGACATCATTGTACAATAAATAAATAGTCAAAATGAAGATTGCATAGAACTTTACCTTTCAGGCTCAAAGACTTCAGGGTCCGGCCAGTGTTCTGCGTCGCGGTGCAGGGCATAGGTGGGTACCATAATGACAGTCCCCTTGGGGATGGTACACCCACTGATCTCTACAGTCTTCTTGCTCACCCTTTCAAGTCGTGGTGCTGCAGGGTACAGTCTCAGGGACTCATTCAATGCCATGTCCAGGTACTCCATCGCCGCCAGCGATTCATAGGTCACAGGAGCCTGGGGAAATCATAAAAGGAATTTTAAAGCCCAACAAACCTCACTCTTAACTCATAAAACTAAACGAAACACAAAGCAATTTCCGTGCCACTTGATTCTTACACTGTATAAGTTGCAGGAAACTTAAGTGCTCCTCCTTTTCCTAGTGGATAAGACTCGCAGTAAACAATATTTATCATAAATGCAGGTAATATCCACCACCATGCCTACAGCTGCAAGTATCTGTATATAGACTGTAGAGAACTGCTTATCCTGTTGTGTATGTAATGAAACTTGGCTAGGATGTTATTTAGACCACGCAGGATCTCTCCAAATCAGCCTTTCAGTTGCACTGCTGTTCCGCGTTCCCTGAGCCCACCTTTATAAAGAAAGTACATCAGTGAGTGTTGTTTTTTTGGCTTGAGAACTACGGTGTTGTTTGAAGCAGCTTTGACAGTATGTGTAGAATGTCGGAACCTCACCTTGTCTGGAAGGACTCGATCTATCTCCTCCTGTAGCTTCGTCATTGCCTTGGGGTTGGTTGCCAGGTTATATGTCAGGAAGGAGAGAGTGGTGCTAGTGGTTTCATAGCCAGCAAAAATGAAGAGCATAGCCTGAGACAGGATCTCATGGTCTGTCAGACCTGTAGTGCAGGGGGAATGAGAATAATCCATCAGTCTTTAAACTATTGAAACACCTGTCAACACCTTATCTATGGACTACAGACTGCATACAATTTTAAAGTGGCAGACTATTAACACATAATGAAAGAAGAGTATTCTAATTTGTGATATAATTGCACAAAAAGTTTACCCTGCTTTTTATTTTGACAAAATATTGTTTTACAACAAACCCGAATGTAGGATGCTAGTGAGTGTATTGGAGGTATACCCAATTTTGGAATTTTGGCAGTGGTGCAGAATAAGCCTTGAGGAGCACAATGACACCCTAATACCATGGGTAAATAACTATGAGAATTCAACATTGCAACCCTGATTGAATGAGCCAAGGCCTCAAACACAAGGTATATAACTGCTCATAGTTAATTAACCATGTTATATGCACCCTAGGGGCATTTTGTCATTGAATTGTGTTCCCCATGCCTTGTTCTGTGCTAGAGCCAAAATTCATCGCTCTGCTTTCGTTAGCATGTGTGGATATACCTCAAGCCCTGCTAATAGGCCTGGCATCAGGCACAATGTTCACAGCATGCTAATTTAGTCCTGCAGTAAGGTGGTATTTGTACCTTTGGAAGGCTGTTTATCTGGTTTGGATTGAGCACTTTTATCTGGAATCTGAGAATCTACCATCAGCTGCAAGAAATCTACTCTGCTACCTGCCTGTGAGAACAGAACAGAAGTGATTAGGATCAGAACTCTGTCCCAGCTCCACATAATAAAACTGCAGACTCTGCTGCAAAGATAGTCTGGGGTGTAAAATACACCTGCGATTTAAAAAAAAGATTAATAGTCCAGGATGACATTAAAACAGCTTACATTTATCACAAGTCATTGGTCTTAAGGGCTGTACGTTTTTGGATTATCCTTTTCTTGTTCCCACCAGCTTTTTAGTCAAAATTATACAGCTACACAATAATAAGAATACTAGAAAATGCAGCTTCATTCAAAGATGTTCTCCAAAGTTTACCAGATTACAGTGCCCAGAGCTGTTGTCTATATAAATACCTGGTGAATGGGAATTTTATACTTACAATATGGTCATTTTTCTTCCGGTCAGACTTAATTTTCCGAATAGATCCATAAAAAAAATCTAGAACCGATGCTGGAAATATTGAAACGTGGAATTTCTCAAGCAACGGCAAAAGAAAAGGAAACAAAACTGAAAAAAAGGGAAGATATAAACAGACTGTAATACTTGTCAGTAATAGACAGTTTCATTTGCTTACTAACATTTAACTTAATTTGGCCTCTATCACCCAGCTCCTGTTCGATCGCTGCATGTTCTCACAATCATCTTAGTCCCCCTACCCCACCAAACCATGCTGTTTAAAAAATAATGCATTTGACACATTTTAATGCCAAGCTATCAAATGCAAAGAATGGCTCATCATCTGTTAGGAATGCTACTATACCGTTTTATTTATTTTGTTTTTTAATTTAACTTACCTAACAGAAACAAAACTGGGCTAAACAAGTCGAATTTCAACATTTTCTTCATGTTGGTCACAAAGGGATCTTTAGGGCTGTTGAGAGAGTCAATGTTTACACTGAAGGAGGTGCTAGCGACAACGTCCATACTGTATGCACCAAACATCCTGGGAAAGAAGAGAGAAATGAAGTTTGCTTATATTTATTAAGAAAGCTCTTATGGTGCTGTGATAATATGAAATATTATTTTTTAATATCAATATATATTTGCACACATAATATGACAAATATATTGTACTTTTGTAGAAAAAAAAAAAAAGTTAAAAAGCAAATCACAAAAAAAAATTATAATATGTACATGTATACAGTAATCTGACTTCCAGCAACCAGGTTTTTACTTGCTAGTTTCATACTGTTCCAAGTGCTTTTTGTTTCTTCTACTGAATTCCCTCCACTCACTCTTTCATTTGAACAGTCTGTTTGGCATTTGCCGCCTTCTGAACATTTCGCAGCAAAGTGTCTGCATATTGCTTGACTATGGGGAAGATCTGAAAAACAAGCCCAAAGAGAGAGACCAGGATTTAATTCAAGCCACTAATTCATTCCAAGAACCACTGCTCTTGAAGAGAAAACAGGTTTTCACCTCTTTAAGTCTTCCGCTGGTGAAGGAGGGCGAGAGCACACTGCGGATTCTTTTCCATTCCTCGTCTTCCACAATGGACAGGGCATCATAGAGTTCCCCGTTCAAGCCGAAATTCTTAAAAAAAAAAAAAAAAAAGTGAGGTGTATTGATGAAAACATACCATGGAAGCACAAAACAGATTACTTCCACTTACGTGCGGCTAGTTCATTCTCCATTATTTGAAATGTCCAATTTGAATGTCACCACAATGCTCCTAGGCTTCACGAGTCTGCAGGAAAGAGCCTGTCGCTCTGCCGGAGATGCGCTGCTGGCTGGCTGGCTGTGTTTGTTAACAGGGAATGGCAGCCGGGGATTGACCGGCTGTGGATCCCTGACCGACGGAGCGTCTTGCTATCAAAGGGATCCTCTGACACACACCTGATGAGCCAGGAACGACGGCCTTGGTGACCCCATTATTTTTACAAATATTTTTTTTGGTGACTTCACTGAGTACAAGTCCACCATCTTAGAATAGCATTTAGTTAAGGGGATTTTGACATCCCACAACAGTATACAGTGTGGCAGAGCCGAAGGTTCCCGCAGTAGGCCAATTATAGGCAAATTTCATTTTAAGCTGTGTTTTCCCCATTGTGTTCTGTAAATGTATTTTTGTTTACACTCAAGTTTACACTATTGCTGGTATGGTCACGTAGTCTTCCTGTCTTACCCCACTCTCAGAGTTACCATTGCTGGCACCCACCCTAGCTGTGGCTACCTCTAATTGTTTGTGGAACAACAATTTGGTAAATATTGTAAATAAATTGTGGGTGCCTGTATGGCTCCTTTGTCCCTCTCCATCTGTTTGCGAATAACCCACAACCCTCCCTTTCACATTTATAACCAGCAGTATATTTTGATATCATTTCAGGTAGACTTTCTGGTCTTTTAGAGAAGCAAGAATAATTGACATACGCGTCGGTTAGTGAAGAGGCTATAGCACTCTTTTACTAGGATTGTTTTTATCATTGCTGTGTCCATCACAGCCAAAATTGGCAGCCGTCCATCATAAATCCTAAAGGAAAAAAAAAAAACAGAACAAAATGAGGCAGCCAGTTGTGCAACGTAAGGTTAACATTTTCAATGTCAAACTAGGCCTTCTAAAGTTCCACACTCTTATGCATCCCCTACGGATGCATGATATCAAATGTTTATTTCAAAACAGTAATGTCAACAAAAAGTCAGTGCAGCTTAAGAGTGGCTTAAAGAACAGATTTCTTTGTTTTTGGACCGTGAGAAATAGATTTTTTTGGCTCATGGCCCTGGCTTCCTCAAGGAGCAGCTGCGTTGTTACAAAAGGGCTCTGTTTAGTAATTCTGGAAACCATTAAAAAAAGTTAAAGGGTCATTAATAAATTAAATGAGAGACAGAATTGTTATTTTCTTCTCCAATAACCACAAAAGAAAAATCTGAGGCTGGATAGTTTGATAGTCACACTGATAGCGTGTATCAAATCGCACAGCGGATAGCCTCAATAACATTAACAGGGGCCAGTCACTTCAATACAGTAAACAATAAAAAAATCGAATAAAATGGCGCATTGCTAGCTTAATTCTTGAACCCAGTGAAGGAAATATGACAAAGTAGGATTCCCAATGCCTGATCATTTTGTGATTCATCAAAATGTACAAAGAAATACACACCAAAAAAAAGGCTTTGTGAAGACATTGTGCAAAGTTTTTTTTTTTTTTTTTACAAGGAGAAAGTTACAAAACACTTTGTCAAGAATTTTACTGGGTTCTTTTTGGCGTTTCTAATTCCTTTTTAAATTTGTCATGACTGGCAACGCTGCTTAGGGCTCTTCAGGTGAGCACTTCTTTTCTTTTATTAATGGAACGGGAGAGGAACCTTGAATAAGCCATCTGTCGATTGACCTGTCTAACTTGAAAATGAAGTAATAGGACAATACATTTGTATATCATCGGGTTAGCACTCCTTTAAGCAGTCACAAATGTTCAGTGATCGTTATTAACACACACACTTACCCCCAGATTCTTCCATACTTCTTAAAACATTCCATATCAAATCCATGAAAACCCTAAAAGGCACCCAAAAAGTCAGTGCACAGCTTAAAACTGTTGAAATACTTGATTGCAAACTCTTCTAAGCATTTAGTTAATTTTTAAGCACGTTTGGGGTATGTTGTAGGAACAAAAATCTTACAGCAGTTTTGTTTACAGCAGCTTTTTAATTTTTGTAATTTTTTTTTTTCCCCAATTTGAAAATCCACATTTTTGAGCTCGCTGGTCTGGTTACAATTTTTTGTGCATATGTTTTACCAGGATTTCACTTGAAACAATATTGCAACAATTTAAAGAATTCCATTTGCTCCAGTTCCACAACTCACCTTCCTGTATTCCAAAAATGTACCTATGAAGGGCAAGGGTCTAGGTCCAGGAATCCCAAGCTTTTTAAATATTCCATATGGCCAAATCCCATACCTGTCAGAAAAAGAGATCAAAGTTTTAAATCTCAAACCGCCTGCCCTATAGAAGAATGTTGGGGCCATTCCTCCATGTCACCAAACAGCACTTTGGGGAACATAAAGTCATTGTATTTGTATCTTGCTCTTAATTGTATTATTACTTGTACTGTGATTCTTGAAATGTATTTTTGTTTACGACTGTAAGTCGCCCTGGATAAGGGCGTCTGCTAAGAAAGAAAGAAAGAAAGAAAGAAAGAAAGAAAGAAAGAAATAATAATAATAATAATAATAATAATAATAATAATAATAATAATAATAATAATAATAATAATAATAATAACATAAAACAAATATGCCTAGTTTTCAAACATGATAATATGTTTGACATATTTCACGTGTGTGTGTGAATAAAATGTTTTTTTTTAAATATATGTTTATACAGAAGGTAAGTTCATTAGTTCATTATATACAAATAATTGCTATAATACAGTTTCACATTTTGTATGTAAGTGTGTGTCTATCTATCTATCTAACCTACATGGTCAACTAAGACGTATAATAACTGTTTGATTAGAAGAAGAAGAAGAAGAAGAAGAAGAAGAAGAAGAAGAAGAAGAAGAAGAAGAAGAAGAAGAAGAAGATATAAAGCAGGATACTCACACACACAATAGCGTAAAGAATAAGGCAAGCAGAGTCCATGTCTCCGTTGAAAGAGTTGGCAGGAAGTTCATTTTGATTTGCTTCAGGCGCTGTTGCTGCTCTAGGTCTTGTTCTGGTTTTCACAGGTTACGCTGAAACTATTTAAAGTCTCTTGTATCGGTATCTGTACTGTTCTCCAAACATGTGACGCGGAGGCGGAGATTGAGGAATCCAGCCAGCAGTGGTAACCGTCGACCTGTTGGACTTGTTTTCTGTCGTCTTTATTATTTAACTATTTGGTGTGTGTTACATTAGCTCTATCAAGAGTTTCTGTGGCACCTGACTCGTTCGTATAAACTGTAAGGTAAATGGGGCTGGTGCCGTTTGGGATGTATAGTTCCTTTAACTACACGCATTTTACTACCGCATTTATTTTATTGCTGTTTTTCACAATTATTATTATTATTATTATTATTATTATTATTATTATTATTATTATTATTATTATTACATGATGTTGCAAAACAGGTCGAGATATTTTTATTCTGCACTTCATTTCACAAGACTGTAATATAGCGCTGAGAGCCAAGATAAATACTCCAATATGGTTACAATTTTAACCCCAAACCAATGTTAAAAGACAGTACTGCAAAAGTGCTAAACTGTTCCTTTAAATGAAGTTCACGTGAAACAGTTGATGCAACCACCTGCAATCTTAAATAGCAGGAATTTGGTAAAAGAAAGGCGTGACACCCCATTGTGTTAAGTCCTGTTCTCATTTCCGTTGCGTGCCAGCCTTACCTGCTGCTGATAAACAGCCAGGTTTTATTTAGTTTGCCCTGGCACAGGTGTTATCATTATGCAATGCACACAGTTGCTTGACCTGTGCTCACACTATGCAATACCTAATGCTGTCAGGACAAGACCAAACATGGTAAGGAGAAAGCTCTTATCTAGATCATATGAGATACACACTGTAAAGTCCAAGCTACAGTAATGAACTCTTTCAGTAAACATTCCTTCAGTATCATCTAATGTATTATATATCGGTTTTATCTAAATTAAGGCTGACACACACTCACATTTTCATTGTACACCTGTTCACAAATATAAAAAAAAACATGCTTTTATTAGTTTATTGAACATGTAAATGAGAATATTAAATAAAATCAAAAGCAAGCTCTACACATTTGAAGCTAGTACATTATAAATAGGGGTCTACTTAAATCGCGGTAAATTTATGTATTTTTCACGGGTATGTTGCGGAATAAAATTAGGATTTCGCTGACATTTTTAAACATTAAATAAACCGAAGTAAACAGTATTTCAGAACACTATAAAGACTAAAAATAGTGGTACTTGCTTCCTTACTAAAACAGAATGCTGTCATTTGTTAAAGGCGAGTACGCAGCATCCCCCTGCAGTTGACTTGCCCATACATTGAGACTGCACGTCTACATACACTGAATTGGTTGGAAGTTAAGGCAAAGCTTTGCCAAGTTATACAGATGTGGAAATCGATTAGAAACAGCCCAAAAACTCGGTTACACAAGGGCATCTGGCATACTTTAATAAAGTCAATGTATGCAGCACGTTCGTTGTCATGTTATTTGCCCCATCCAATAATTTATTTTATTACTACCGAGTCAAAACAAAGAAGACGTGGCAATTCGGGTCTAAATTCCAGCGAAAAAGTAAGCAGCAGGTTGAAGCGAGGTGGCTGTGCTGGATCGTTTTAGTACTGATTTAACTTGCAGACAGGAATACTTCTTGTCTGCGCTGACTTTCCAATTTGGTTTCTGAAAGCTGTTTATTTTACGTTCTGTTCAGCAGCCTCTGAAGTAGCCTTTTGTTTAATAATGTGTGATTCTGAAGCTAAATAGCGATCGATCGTATTTTCTCCAAATACACATTAAGATATTGAAAACAATTACCTCAGTCTGCATGTAGTTTCTTTGGGAAATATCTTAAAACGATCATCAGCCGAAATATACTTTGCTTTTTTTGTCGTCCATTTCTACTATTTTCCCTCCAATGCTAAAAACTAGATTTTAGCAACCTAAATCAAAACAATGCAGCACCAACTTTGTCCCGCCCCCTCCTGCACAGTACAGGTCACATAAGCAGTAAAGACGCACTGATAGGCTGATTAAAAAGTTTGTCATTTGAAAGTAAACAAGAACGTTAACTGCTTTGGAAAATTTATTTTGTAAATGTTACTTGTGGACATTTTTTGTTTGTTTGTTTTTTGCTTAAGTGCAATGCACACAGGACGGCGAAGGAATCAAAAAGGGCTATCTACAGAAGGAAGATACGTAGTTTGCGTCACTTGCGTTGTGCAGTAGTTCATTTAAACAAGTTTTGTTTTTTCCCTCTCTGTACTTGTTTGTATGCATTGGCACCTAAGAGGTGAATTTCGCGGTGACCCCTCAATTTCACGATTTCCGCGAAATCCGCGAAATCGCGATTTAGGTAGGTCACTAATTATAAACCGTACTTGTATATACGTTTTTATAAGTCCTAGATACAGTACATGCTTAGCGGGTGGAAAGAGCTTAGCAAGCACTATACTGTATTCGTGAGAGAACATTAGACTGAATACTTTGATAAATCATGATCACATGTACTAGCACTGATAGGCTTTTCAATACTGAATGTCTCAAATTAAACATGTGGGGTTTTTTTTCGGGATAGTCTGATTGAAGCACTATTGCAGTCTTTTGGCTCTGAAAGGATTCCTTTAGACCCTTCATTAATTCTTCACAATGAATTGGCATACACTTCAAAATACAGATACATATAGTTACCATATAGCACTACTTTTCTGTGATTGTGAGGATGGAACGCCATACATGTGATCTTCACAGTTCAATGACGTAATTGTGTTATAAATGCACGTAATAAATAATGTATCTGTATAAGGCAGCAGAGCCATTGCACGATGTTGCAAAACAGGTCGAGATCATTTATTCTGTACTTGATTTCACAAGACTAATATAGCGCTGAGAGCGAGGATAAATACCTCAATATGGTTACAAAACAGAAGCATAAAAAAGAACGTCAGCGATATAACCACAACATGTACAGCAAACAAGGGAACATGAATGGGAACATTTGTAATATGAGTTGCGTAATTCTATACAATTACATGGGTGTGACTGAGTCGTTAAAAAAAAGAGTAAGAAAGTAATTACCTGTGATCTTTCATGTGACTAGCCTGATGTAACCACTACTGTATTCGGGAACAGTTTGAAGAGGTGGCAATTATTGAGTGCTTCCTTTAAGTAAGGACGTTTCAGTGAGATTTCTTAAGAGCAACAGTAAAGTACTGAGGAATAGCTGTAGCTATTTTGCTACATGAAGTCGACTACAGTACATGTTTACTTGAATCGGTCCATATACATTTCACATACAGAGCGATACTTGGGGCACTTGTGTGTTGACGTTTCGTTTCTTTTTTTTTAAATCAAGTTATATTGGTTTAAGATTGTTGTGATTGTTTAGCTTGATAATCATGAAAACTATAAGGGAAGGAAGTTGTCAGATTAGGAGACTAAGGTGAACACTGTGAATTCTCGGGTACACTAACCGTTTTTCAAATTGTGGGTTCTAACATAGCTTGCAGATTACATTCATAGTTGCTCATATTTACAGTGTACCACTCAATTTAACATACATTTTTTTTTTAAATTGAGATATCAGATTCAGGTGACACCGTAATGCGGTATGGAATTTAAAAGTGTGATTTTTAATTTGAAGCAAGAGTGCACAAATAATAAATAACAAACTTTTTTTTTTACAGTAATGTTTTCATTTAAGATCAATCAACAGAAGTAAAATAATAATAATACAAAATTGCAAACATTCCTAAAGTAACTCACTCATATATATATATATATATATATATATATATATATATATATATATATATATATATATATATATATATATAAAAGATATTGTGATGTGTAAAAATGAATTTGTAATCAGACACATTGACCAACTAAAGTTTCAATGAAGGTGGATGGCATTCGAAACAGCGTTAAACTACAACAAACAGACACACACTGTCCAAACTGATACCAGTACATAACGAAAGCACACTTTAGCAGTGCAAGGGATGGGTATTTAAACGCAACTGTGAAAAATCATTTTCATTCTCTCCAAGAAGAAATTGTAAGATTTTCTTATTGTCACATCTCCATTATTATTTCTTTTTCTGTAAAGTTCTTTTGAAATGGTGCGAGGAGAATGGTATTTTAGAACATACCTCTGCATAGCTATTGTGGTAAAGAAAAATGATACTTGGATTAAGAGTAAGAGTATCTGTCACGTACTGTATGCAGAACAATTTGTATTATTGCATTCGTGTCAGCAAAAATTAAAAGCACTTTTTTTTCTTACTTTTTTGGCTCCTATGTGGAGATGGTAAGGTGTGTTGTAAAAAAACAAAAACACAAATACCCATTAAACAATAGAATAGTAAACTGAATCCTTCGGACCAAACAGTAAAACAGAAAAAAACAATAAACACAATCAACAAATTGTTTGGTAAAATAAATCAAGCATATGAGAATAAAATAATTTGGTAAAAAAAATTGTTCTCAACAGACAAGGACCCAGACAGTTGTCTCTGCATGGTGAAAGAAGCATGGATTTATCGTGGATACACATTGTTTGCTCAATACAGACAGGTCAACCAGTCTTCAGAATGCATCTGAGCTGCTGGTAGAGGGAAGCATAATGAGTGGGACTCAAGCATGCTGCTAGTGTGGATTTGAATGTTTGTGTTCCTCTTATAGACATGAATGTACATTTTGTTCATAACCAACTGCCATTTTCACATTCAGATGATTAAAACATGACAAATCCAGAAAATAGGCCATGAACACATTTTTTTGCAGCTTTGACAGCTTCCACTTTATCCATAAGGTCACTCAGCCATCAAGGCTGTGCTAAAACCGTGATTTCAACTTCTTACAACTTTTGATTCTGTCAAAGATGGTTTAAACACCAGTTTTGGACAAGTGAGAAGACACTGAATTCAGTTTTATCACAGATTACACTTCTTTCAAAAATATATTTTAAATTATTGGCTTGTATGCCACCAGAACAATGGCAGACCTCACAACAAATGATGAGCATAGGGTGGAGGGGGTGGGGGCTGCGGGATAAAATCCTGTGAGCTCCCTGTTGCTACTTACTTATATTACTCAACAATATTGACAAAAGTGGACCTCTGCAAAGATGTGACCACAGAACTACACCCACATGGCAGGTACACCACAATATAAATTTCAGCTGTACAAAATGTATCTCAAAAACACACAGTCATATACAGTACATATTGCTAGCCAAAAAAACAATTAAATAAAATAAAAAACTAACTGTATTGTTGTAAAGAAATACCAAATAAATTGATTTTAAAAAATAAAAATTGGAAATGCACATTTTTTGTTTCCATTAAAGCAATATTGATATGGCTTAAAGAGTGCAGTTAATGTGTGCGAAGGCAGGTTATTTTCTTGAATGAAAAAAAAAAGATATATATATATAGATCCCCCCTCTATTTTGCATTCATACTTCTAAAAATAAAAAAGTGAGTGGTACTTCCATCATCAGCGACTTACCAGGACTTAAAATAAAGGGCTGTTGCCTGGGTTGGATGATATTTGAATTGAAAGCAGTACACGACATCTAAAACTTTGTGTTCAGTACATCTGACTTTCAGCCACCACATGTGATCACTCCCCAAAACTTGTACTAAGAACACAAGTTCCCAGTGAGAATTTCACAAACCGCTGTACCAGTTGAAGATGCATATACTGCAACTGGTTTGTTGGTAACCATCGGATGTAAAAACAGTTCTTTCCGTCTTGCTTTCTTGCAAACTTCGGGCCTTCGTTGCATCCACAAAGTGTAATTTATTAGTTTTTTTTTTTTTTTTTTTAAAGTGAACTGCTGATCTGAACTTCTCTAATTATTAAGGGGTGTTAAGTAGTTTTACATCAGTCTTTTCAAATTTAAATTACTTTATCAACTCTGATCCGTACCCTTTTTTAAAAAAATAAAAAGCCATGAAAAAATGTTTTCTGTTCCCATTTGAAATCCAGCTTCTTTTCATGTGCTTTGCTTGTTTTCAGAGAAGAGAATTAACAGGAACACAGCGCCTCATTGTAGCTGCCTTTGTACCACTTTGTTTGAAACTTCGATTCATTCTTCACTAAAATCAACAGAAACAGTAAATGTATTTTCCCTAAAGTTTTTTTCTAATTGTTATCCTGAAACCAGTAGATTACCATCTCTTTTTAGAAATTAACAAAGCCGGCATTTACAAAGGGTAGATCAGATCATTATTTTCATATTACAATTAATTGGCAACAATAGCGCTATTAGGAATTTCTGTAAGAATTACTATTTTTTTACACCAAAAAAAGTTAAAAGTTAAAACTCTGGAGGTAATCCCAAAACTGTGTGAGAAATAAAAAAAAGTAATAAATTACCTACAATTCACTTCAACTGTCTCCTGTCCCCCCTTCCCCCTCCCCTGTGGAATTAACTGTCAAAACTAGTCTGTTGAAACGTGTTGGTGGTTTCAAGGTAAGGTCCCTTCCAAAGTCCCTGTGCTCCACGCATCAAACAAAGGAAGAGAAGCCGGTGACAGGAGTCCGAGACCCTGGGGCGGGCTGCCCATCTGGGGTGTAAACTCCCCCCGAGCTGTGAGTCGTGATCACGCTCTGGAAGTAGGACTCAGTGTCTCCACTCGCACACTCCTCGTATGCATACGCCGAAGATGGCTTCATTCCCTTCTGCTGGCGTTTCCATGAGTTGTAGTAGGTTGGGTCGCTCATGTAGTGGTTCACAAAGGAGTGCTTGGGCTGCTCGTCCTCATAATCGCTGTCTGTGGTCTGACGAAAGAGAAGAGAAGGGAGAAATGATAAGAGGACCACAGTGACACATGG
Source organism: Acipenser oxyrinchus oxyrinchus (assembly GCA_030684275.1). NCBI lineage: Eukaryota > Metazoa > Chordata > Actinopteri > Acipenseriformes > Acipenseridae > Acipenser > Acipenser oxyrinchus. Next base: position 32,128,738 of record CM060262.1, on the reverse strand, counting down.
CGCTTTGGTCTTATTTCTGCTCTTATTGGGCTTTAAGAGTTTTTAAGATCAGATGACAAGCTGTGTCACGCTGCATTGTTTCACAATATCTGAGGGGACCAAGGGGAAAACATGTCCTTCTTAGGGCTGTTGAAACTTGGATCTCTGCTACAGAGCAGGGGTATGTATAGGGAGGAGGTCTCAGCCCCTCACCTCCGATTCCGACGTCTCAGTAGGCTTCTCAGTGAGTGTGGTGATCTCCGTCAGCACTGCTCCATTGTAATTGTTACAGATATCCTCATCAGAGTAGTGCAGTCCTCCAGGGCTTGGTCTAGGGGGGGACCTGGAAGAGAGAACAGCAACCACAGAACGCTTGAGAGCCTTTGCCGAGGAGTGGGTCCCCCTTTTAGCAGAAACTCCAGCTGCTGGGATGACTTTCGGACATATTTAAACAAAACTGTCCTTACCCAACCAAAACTGACCCAAAGAAGTTATTTTCAGGAGCCCAAACTGTCACAGTGATTGTGAATTCATACCACAGTCCTACAATAGAAACTCAATTGTGAACCCCACTCTTACAAACAGGGCAATCAACCAAACACCACTTGAAACTGGTAACAGGGTTCCTGTTTACTGTGAAAGACATGGAGGTTAGACCCTGGGAATTCTGCATGTTAAGCAGAACTCTCCAGTCTTTATATTCGTCTTAACTATATTCCTCAGGTCAAAGTTGTAAAATATTGAAAATGAATCAGTGAAAGTGATTGACAAGTTTCAGAGTTACTGACATTTCAGACAAATGAACACCCTTCATATTTCTGGCATGATCATAACATTGAGGTTCTGCTGCTCAGTGCAACACAATACAGCACAAGTATAAAAGGCTCTGAACGCTTTGACAGCATTAGAGATGCTGATAGCAATTATGAACATAATTTGGTGCGAATAATACATCTACATCTAAATGTTTAAAGAATGGCAATTACACTCAAAACCAGACCCACGTTGTGTTTAATCTATTCAACACAAGTACTCCACTTGTAATTATCATGCAAATGTTAAATTAGGGAGGACTTAGTTGCAGGATTACTGCAACTAAGTCCTCTGTCTAAGGCCCATCAGATAAATCAGATGTAGTTCTTAATTACCGTAATTGTCATTTGTTACTTCTTAGCCTCCACAATTTCTCAAATCAAGCTTTCCAGGACCTTTACAACCTCCAATGCCATGAACAAATGATCACCATTGATGAGTTTCTCTGTTCCCCCAAGACAACGCCAACATCTGTCCATTTACTTAAACTGACAAGTCAACTTGCACTAGAACTGAACCTTGCAGAAAACAATAGATTCACATTTCATAGCTGTTTGATTCATTCCAGGTTTTACTATGAGCTGAAGTTGCCACATTGCACAAATAACAAGCGCATAATAAACTGCTATGCAATGCCAGTCTGGTGGACTAAAAGCACTCTTGCTGCAGGGAGTCAACTCAAAACAAGCCTTTTCCAAGAATTTCCTGCAGCTGAAACAGCAGACTGATGAAATACATGTTTTTTTTTTACAACCTTTTGAGACACTTATGCAAGCATTAAATATCATAATAATATTAAAAAATGAATGGAATTGGCAACCATTGCTAGTACAAGTTTGGGCTAATTTGCAATAACAATATTCTCTCGAATGTAGTTACAGGGAGCAAAATATGCACCAAAAAAACAACAGGAAACTGCTTTTAACACATTTAAAACTTCCAGTTGTTGACTATTTCTAGCCTTTTGTTGTTCAAAATCTCACTTAGGGTGGGATTAACTTGATTCTCATTTGCGTGTCCCTTTCTCCTGAGACTTCCCAGATGATAAAAGTCTTCTAGAAGCTGGGCCTCGTGCAATTGATTCAAACATTGCCGCCGTGCTGAGACTTCAAGGTGTATTGTCCCAAACAGTAATTTACTTGGGGTATTTAAGAAAATGCTTATTTTATCCAATCATTAAAATAACAGTCATAACAGAGCTTGTATGTGTTATTTCTATTTGTCTCCTAGACTGGCTTAGCAGATAGCATATTCCAAAGGGGTAGGAAGGTCCCTATAGCTAAAAAATGCCCTTGGATAATGTAAACAGACTGGACTGTGAACCCCACAGGGTGTCTCTCGCTCTCTTACCTGGTCCCGTTCTTCTTTAGGAAGGAGCTCTTAACATTCAGGTGCCTGCTGTTGAGTTCCAGGGAAGTGAAGCCGCCATTATCCAGTGTGACCGACTCCTCCACTGTGGAAATATTCTTGCCTGGAAAATAACAAAAACAACCTTTGCTCGATCTTGTTTTGATTGGTGTAACCTTTCCCCTTATTAAGTAAACTTTATTTAACCTGCATCTGTGGTGGCCTGACTTTTTCTGCTACCATTTTGACACGTTATATAACTGTGTGTCTTAAAAGAGCTTGTAGAAACAAATTTGTGCTGCAATTGAAACATATTCCAAGAAAATCTAAACGTCACTAGAGGTCATCTAAAAGCAAAAGGGGCAGCAGTGCCAACCTCCCTGAACGGACGCAATAAAGATGCACAGTGTGTGATGCCAGAGAAAGCCAACTTAATGTGATTTTAAAAAAAAACATGTGGAACCCCAAACAGTTTTACAGAAGTACCGGTACTACTGAATTCAACTAACTGCATTAGCAGTAGCGGCTCAAATACAACAGCCGCTGTTTACACCTCCAGTGAGCCCAAACTTGTTTTTTTATTCCCATTTGAAACTGTTCCTAGGCAACCATGCTTAAAAGGGATCTGCAGTGCAGCTCTAGCAATTATCCCTTTGGTTATGTTGTTCCCGTTCCCTCTTATCAGTCACAAGCTTCTTGAAGTTGCAGAATGTTTTTTCTTTGATCAAGGTTGTAATTCAACAGGGCTTTTAGACGGAACAACCCCATGCAAAAAAGCAGCATTTGTTTTATGAAGCTTTTGCAATGGGTCTAGAGCAGACAGTCATGAATTCAATATTTGAGTTTGAGTTTGAGTTTGGCTGATGTAGGGCTCCACAGTCTGTGCTTACCTGGGTTACAGCTCTTGTATTTCTTGCTCTGCCCGTGCAGTACTAAACCGAACACTATGAACAGTATGAGGATGAGACCACAAAGTGCCATCACTAGCAGGAACCACCATTCTTCATAGAAGGGATTTTCAGACTGGGCTGTGGGGAAGGGCACACACATTCACACATACAGTACAGAACATTTTTCACAAGAACAACTGACCGGTTATATATATCACAGTCTGAAACCCCCCCAGCAATTTCAAAGTAGTGCTAGCACATGCTTTAAAAACTTATTATTTAACTTTATTCACATTTCTACTGGTCCCCTTTTTATTTGTTTCAGTCTTTCAGGATATGCAAATTTAAAATAATTAATAATTTAATAATGCTATGGATAAACTGCTGCATCCTGGAACAATGGCGGTAGGTCACATGGTCTGGTTAACTTGTGAAGTGATTTGGTACCAGGAAGCAGAATCTAGTACAAAATAGAAGCAAGCAAGGTTTTAAACAGGGAGAGCCAGTGGTAATACTGTTTAATATTGAGAGCGCTAATAAGAGGTAAGAAACATTTACCAACATTCTTAAAAAGTGATATAAACAAAACAACCAAAAAATCTGCAGTATTTAAAAAAAAGAGACAATAAACCTGAAATTTTAAAGCCATTATGCCATTTTGCAACAGGTTTCTATTAAAGTGGCTGTGTAACAACAACATGCAGTTACCTGACATGGCAGCAGAGGGCACACTTGGCTCACCATAGCCAAACTTATTAACTGCTATCACTCTGAATTCATAGCTCACGCCCTGCCTGAGACGATCCAGGCTGACTGTGTGAGATCTAGTGCTGGGGGACAAGTGCTTCACAAATGTGTCCCATAAGCCCTCATCTGAAAGAACAAGCAAGCAAACAATACACAACCATTACAAACACTCACTAGCGCCGCATTTAGAAATACAAAAATAAACTTCAATGACAAATGTCTTGTTTGAAGGCAATGAAAAAGACTTCTAGTCGAAACGACTGGCATTTAGCTTTTGTTTCTTTTAGCATGTCTAAACAAGCAAAAAACAATCAAAGTGATGTACATTCGAATGCCTTGCAGTACATTCTGGTTTGCCGTCTTTGTATTTGTGTATTCTCGCCTGCGCTTCTGTTCCTTGACATAATGTGTAAATACAGTTGTATAATTTACCTTCAATAGCAGCAACATACACTGCTGTGAATGTGTCACCCCCAGAACATACTGAAGTCCCATAGCCAGGTTGCTGCTAACACAAGTACAGTAAATATCTACAATGCATCTGTCTCTCAAACCTCCACAAACTCCACAATGAGGGAACAGGTGGATCACAGGGAAGGAGAAAGCCAGGAAGGGTTGTTTATCATGACCAAAAGCTTAACCCAGCAAGAAAGTGACATAGAGTGAAAATGCACTTGCCTTATAGAGGTCAGTAACGAACACGAAGGCGGCATTCCTTACCAGAAGGTCGGGCTTCGATGACGTATCCTGTGACTGGCTCTGTGCCCGAGTCTCCTGCAGACCAGTGGAGTGTGAGTGCAGAGGCAGACTTGGTGACTGAGGGCTCCAGGGGGGACCCAGGAGATCCTGTAGTGCAGGCAGAAAGAGCAGAGGTGTGACAGTCATGGCCATTATCACGTGTATATCTTTAACTTACATAACCTGACCCTCACGGGCGCCCCACTGTGTAAGGATGTTTTGAATCTCAACTGGTTCAAGTTATGTCTAACAAGCAATAACAAATGACCCTGAGCTTTAAAAGCAGACTTATTAGTTCAACTTAAAAAAAAAAAAAAAAAAAAAAAATCACCACCAACAGGGACCCACTTGGCATCCCTACATACCATCAGAAGGTCCGGCTGTGATGTTAGCTTCAAGTTGTGGTCCATAGGCGATAGTCTTGGCCTGCACTCCAAAGGAGTAGGTCACTCCCTTTGTGAGGTCACGAACCTTCAGCCAGCGTTGCCAGTTCCCTTTGATCTCCACCGTCACCACCTTATTCACTCCTGCAGGACAGGAAAACCAAAGCTCATTAACCACTGCAGAAACTTGCGATTATCTCAGTATAAATGATGCCATCTGTTTGCCTACCATGTATTGGTGTCAAGGGCTCATAGACAACGCGGTACCCTTCCAGGACCCCATTGGGCCAGACAGGAACCCCCCAGGACACGTTCAGAGTAGTGGTGGTGACCTCGGAGAATGTGATGTAACTGGGGGCACTTGGAGCTTAAAGAAGAGACAGAGCAGCGTTACCCAACACCGACCCCGAAGGTCGGCAGCAAGTCTTTCTCGCTACTACAGAACAGGTGGTCTAAGCCAGGGTTTCCCAATCCTGGTCCTGGGGGACCCCCGTGTCTGCTGGTTTTCATTAAATTTGAGTTCTCAATTACTTAATCAAACCCTTAATTGAACCAATAATGTGCTTAATTAGACCTTTAATTGTTCTCGGCTCTTAAAAAGTTGCCGATTTCAAGTTACTGAAATCTCCAACTGTTTAAAAGCTGAAAATAATTAAAAAGGTATAATTAAGCTAATGAATAGTTTAATTAAGAGTTCAATTAAGCAATTGAGAACTCAGTTAGAATGAAAACCAGCAGACACAGGGGTCACCCAGGACCAAGATTGGGAAACCCTGCTCTAAGGCAATTTATTAGTGGCTGTCAAACAATACGTGTTTCTTACAATTCTTGTGCAAAAGCCCTAGGTGATTGCAGATTTCTTTTTTCAGCAGCAATTCTTTCACTCAGTACAGACTTCCGCTTTATTTGTCTAAACAAATGATACGACTGTGATAGTGTAAAACCTTTTCTTTTAGATAGTAAATTCAACTACCATAGGCTTCCTCTTCAGTGTATTGAATGGGAATGGCTCAGGAAGCCTATTTCAATACTAAACATACACAGCACCCTGTGGAAAGGCAGTGATTGAAATGGGAGTCGCCCCCACCCCCATGGTCACGTACCAGCCTGGTGAGTCCTGCCCTGCCTGGGATCGCTCTGCGGTCCGGCCCCTGCTGCGTTGAACGCACAAATCTTCACAGAGTACGAGGTGTAGCTGGTCAGGTTTTTGAGCCTCACTGTGGTTTCGGGGAGGAACATAATCTTCAGCTTCTCCGTCTCATTGTGATTGCCCGTCTCCCAGTAATAAATCTGTTTCAAATTCACAATCCAAATCAAGGTTAGTGCACAGTGCATGACAGTAGCCAGAGGCACTGTCCCTCACCTTTCATTGGCACTACATTTCGCAGGCACCAAGAAATACTTCAGCACAACTGCCAGACAGAAAGGGGTGCATTCCACTCTGAATGTCAATATTGATTCACTTTATTTTCCTCTGGACCCTCAATTGCAGAGCACAGGAAGAAAGCAGTTCAGCAACTTTATGGATTAGCTCTTTGAATTCAACTTTCTGTGTTTCTTATTCATAAGGTCGTCTGTGACAATAAAGACTCAATGCTTTTTTATGGAACCGTCAAACAAAATAGCAACACTTCAATATTATTATTGTTATAGTTAACCTGCTATATCAACCATAAGGTAACTATTTGTATGTTACAAAATGCTTTTAATTAAAAACAAAACTGACATTAAAAATCAAAACATGTAATGATACATAAAATTGATATACAATTCTTGTAATTTAAGTTGTTCAATTTCTTTGTGAATTTGATAATGTACAGTCAACAGGCATTAATAGCCACCTTGATGAATTGCTTTAATTCTTATGTAAAACCACCTGTGTATAAATACTACCAGTCTATGACGACCATGGTAATACTACATAATTAGTGTATCTAATCAGACTGTAATAACACTGCAATTGCATGTGATGTTACATAGTGATTACAGTATAAATACACAACAACATGTGTAAATACAGTGCAGTTACAGAATCTTCATAAAACATGCTTCATTGCAATTGCTCAACCATGACTTATTACAACGTAAGTAGTTTAGTTTTACCAAGAGCACTTTCACATGGCCCCCTCAGTGGTTGTTCTAAGCAGATTGGGGTGCATGTCCTCACCTTGTACCCCTGGATGTTTCCATTCTGAGTCTCCACTGGAGGGGCGTCCCACTGGATCTCCAGCTGACTCGAGGTTAGTGGGTTCACTTGAATATTCTGGGGGGCCATCGATGGAGCTGGGTGACAGAATCATTCATCATGACACCATACACTTAATTACAGAACCACGCAACAAGAATGACTTTGACATCAGCGTAAAGAAACACTTTTTTAACCTTTAATGTTGATGCTATATTCTGTTGATAGCGATTTATTTTGGCTTTGATGGACCCTATTCACAAAATCTTACTTCTCGAGTTATTTAAGGATGTTTCTTGAAACTGTTATCCTGATCTATAATGCAACAATACAAAACTCAATAAAATCCTTAAACACACACATGAAGTTCATACGACACAGTTCATCTACTCATTCGAAGAAATCAATAGGGTTATTTTTTTAAAGCTATTAAACCTGTTATATCCTGGAGGTGATTTTTATAAGGCCCTTTTTTGATAAGCAATATCTAAGGGTCAATGCATCAGACTATACAGGCTGCACAATCTGCGCCCTGCTGAAGAATCTATTGCCTCCCAGTGTTTCCTACCAATTAAACAAGTTTAGATAAATAATGATTCACAGCGGGTGGGATCACCTATCACCTGGTGTATTCCCTGCATGACTTCAATCATTAGTCTGCAAGAGTTTACGAGATACAGGAGAGAAACACTGCAACAGGCAACATAACCTGTTGATGACACATCTAAAGATGCTCTTATTCGGTAAACACAGCACATGCAAGCTGGTGTAATAACCTTCTCTACAGAAAGGGGTACTTCTTCTTAGGAATGACCTTGGTCAGGACTTGGTTTTAAAACAAAAATATATATTTTACAGTCCTAAACACCCGTCAGTAATTCCCACACAATGTGTTTTGCACGAAATCTAATGATGATGTTAATAACCTCCGCCAGATGCTGCAGTTCATTATAAAAGATTCATATTTACTGCTCCATTAAACCTCACTGCCAACCCCCTGTCCCGCAGTCCCCATCACCCCTCACAAAAAAATTAAATAAATATATTCTATCACAGGGTGCCAGACAGACTTTATAGGGTCCCCTCAGTAACTAAAATGAGATCATAAATAATGCCATCTGCGTTCTCTTAGGCAGTATTATTGCACTAGAACTGGTACATATTTAAAATATAAACTATGGTGGAAGAGACAGGTAGCCCCTATGCGTTTATTATTTCTGAAGGATCAGTTGTATTTGTCTACATAATTCCGGTTTAGGAAATTGTAATGCTTTTATGCATTTTTTTAATGGTTTTATGGCTGCTTTCAGCGCCATAAAAGCATAACCTACCAGGTTTGAGTGTATTTGTCAGAAAGGATATGTTTAGATGAAGTATCCTATTGTTGCTTTTGCCACACTGCAGGGCACTTAGCACGGCTAAACCGTACTATGATAAAATGCTGGGGGCAAATAAACAGTTAAATACGGATTTGTAATGGGTTTGTAAAATGTGATTGTACAGTTGTGTCTAAAACCGCTGCTAACTGAAGGTAAACACATGGCTGCAACACAACCCAGGAGCAAGATCATGCCAGCCTTGTGTATCTCTTTGGTTTGCTTACACATTTACATGATAAACTTAAGCAGAGGCTTCAACACACTGTTTTTCAACATTCAGGACATGCTTGTTTCCCGATCCTTGCACTGACTGGAAGTACATCCTCCCAACTCCTTGTATCTCACACACTGCATCTTGCATTGAGTTCTATATCAATAAAAATATTTGTGTCACCTAAACAAAAACGCTTGTCTTCCCATTAGTGAATAAGGTCTGAGGTTTCTGGTGACGTGCAGCTTCCATTCTGTAACTTACTCTTTAAGATCCCCCATAAGTAAAAATAGATCATGCTGTGTCAGTAGAAAGGATTTCATTTTTTTGTAGCTACGTAATACACTTGGGTTCTTTTTTCTTTTGTGAAGACAAGCCACTAGGCCCCTGGGGTCTTCATCTAGTCTTTGATTTCATTCTGCCCCTGGGGATCAGTAGTTGTTTTTTTTATCGCTTTTTACTTTCTGTTGGCGAGCTAAGTTTTTTGGAAGCCTTTCTGTGTCTTTTTCTTTGGACAATGACAAGCCAAAACATCTCCAAGTTCTTTCAAAAAATGACTGTTTAAAACGTCATGTGTTCTGTCCTTTCTGATATGAGAAACTCAAGCCCAAAGGACATCATCACTTCACATCACAAACCTGGCATTCCATAAATCGCAAGCGAGCACAGTCAGACCTGCGCTGGAAGACAGGGTGCCCTTTCTATAAATGACTCGGAAAAAAAAAACAAAAAAACATCAGGCTACTGTCAGACCGGACGGGAATGAAGCATCTGTCCTGGCAGAACAGAAGGTCGCTGGATGGTATAAAGCTGCACTCATTCTCCTGCTGATAAGCTGGACTTATTTGCAAATGAAACGACCAAATAGAAAAAAAGAACTGCCTTTAGATCCCTGCATGAAGAATAATTCTAATAAAACTAATTAGCACAATGCTTATTTCCCTGGTCTAATAAAAGTCTTCTGCTCACTTTAGAGATTAATTATCACCCCTCTCCGAAATGAAAACACATCTCCCTGGTTCGACTAGAAATTACTTAATTAGAATCATCAACCAATAAGTCATGAAAGTATGGTAACCATTAATGAAATGCAAAATTTAATTAGAAAACATTTCTGTCACTTTAGAATGTTAGAGGCTGCTCTAAATTATTTGCAGGTTGCTCATCCAAAATTCCTCAATAATTTAAAAGAGGAAATTGAACAGGTGTTACTGAGAGCTCCCCGCAAAACCTGATGTGAGGTTTCATGTCAAAATGTCTCTGCAATCAGATTAAAACACTGAGCAGATCTGTCAAAAACAGGACTCTGGCTGTCTTCACAAAAGCATAAGAGTATCTTTCTGGAACAAAAAAATAAACAAGCAATCAAACAAACAAATAAACGGCACAGAGACATGATAGTATAAGAATGGGCATTGGGGGGTATTGACTCAAAACAAAAAAAAAGCATCAGGGAAAACTGTCAGCTACCTGTACAAAAGAAAAGCTGTTTTAAGATGTGAAAGGAGAGTTACAGTATGCTGCTTTTCAACATGAAGTGTCATCGCCGTAGAGCTCATTTTCAGTATTTCAGGACAGTGGTGTCAGCTGCAACAGGGTGTGAAAGAGCCGCTATGACAGGCATCACTCTTGGCTCTCAGGCATGCGTTGGATTTATTACCCATCAGAAACACTCTTCTGTGTATTCAGGGGTATTTTTTTTGTGTTTCAGTCTCATCAAAGACAAAATGAGGAGTTTCTTTCTGTTAAATCACAAGCCGGCCCTGATTGACAGGTGAGGTGTGTTAGAGTTTATACCTGGATTCAGGGAGCTGCCAGGACTGCTCCACTTTCACAAACACAAAACAAGCAGGAGACCATCTCCCCCGAAACACCCACCCTGTCGAGTCAGAGGTCAAACTACATACCCCCCATTTTATCCAGGTCGCAGGAGAACTGCTGAATAGATAAGTACATTTATATTAACTGAAGCAAAAGGCTCCTGGTCAAAATCGTTAATGATCTTTCAAAGGAGAAAGGTTTGTCACATTAACACACTCAGTGATTGCAAGGAAGAAGGAGCTACATCAAGCGAAAAATACACCACATAGAGTCACTGTAAAGAAAAGGTTTTTTTTGTTTTTTTTTAATGGATCTAAGCAGCTGCATCTTTCAGATTTGCGCCTGTTCGGATCAATGCGTTACCAAGCACTGAAATAAAAGCAGGTGCTAAACTCTCATGGAACATCCCACCCTGGGGGGCTGATGACACTGAATTTAGCAAATCGGAGAGTGGCTTTCAGGTTAGGATTAAGGTAAAGGTTTGAGAGGAAAAGTGTTGGTGGCAAGAGCTCACCTGCTTCTCCAACAAAAACCTCGAGTGGAGCACTTGATGGGCTCTCTCCGATGATGTTGTAGGCCGTCATCACGATCTCGTAACGCTTGTACTTGTTGAGCTCTGTAAAAAAAAGGAACCAGAGGCGGAAACGGTAACTGCATTTTTTTCCCCCTTATCGTTTCCCCCTTATAAAGTGAAGATCCAGCATCTTATTAAAGGGGTTCCAACAATCTATTATAAATCCAGTTGAAAGAAGCCAGGGGGTCTGGGGGCCTCCTAAGCACCACCGAAACTTCTCTGTATAACTTTATTGGGATAGAGCCATCTTCGCCATGAGCGAATTGCAAAGAAAAGCTCATCGAGTTACATCAGAAATGAAATTAAACTTACGTGTCAGTTCGAATGCTGTTAGCAAAGCGTTGTCCACAGTCTTGAAGGTGCTTTTGACTGTTCAAGGCAAGCAGAAAAGAACTATGGTTAAATACCAGAAAAAGAAAAAGCAGCAGCAGCCACTGTTATTCACTGATCAGAGGGAAGTACTGCATGCTAGAAACAGCTACACACGACTAACACAAACCTTTCAGTAAATCATGTCTAATACTTTTAAGCAGTCTTGATGGGGTCTCTTAAGGTTTTATTTTTTGGCACATAGTAATGAACAAATGTTATATATATATATATATATATATATATATATATATATATATATATATATATATATATATAACAAAACAACATAACAACATCCTGTTGGGTTTATGTCAGTGATAACTCTGATCAATCAATCAATCAATCTTTATTTTATATAGCGCCTTTCATAGTGGACCACTATCACAAAACGCTTTACAAGATGGTGAGGAACAATGCATAATACATTAAATATAGTGAAATACAGGGCACCCATTAATAATAACCGCGTGGCTTCCAAATACGGAATGCTTTATCTACAGTTATTGCGCAGATATAGTTTCTTACCAAAAAGATCAAATAAGTAGCCTTTATTTAAAAATAAATAAACAAATAAATAAAATAAAAATAAAATAATGTGGAGCACATTAAGTGTGTTTCCTCCTTTTGAATGAAATATTTTCTTGGCGGAGTTTGCAAATTCCGTTTTTTTCCTGCTTGGTAAAGAAATTCCACCCAATGCTTTGCTGGTTATGTATTCACAAGACAGAATTTAGTGATCAGGAATGGCATTTTTATTGTTACCACCAAACAGACACACATGTCCCACTAACTCTTGCGACTGCCATTAAAACCCAGCTGGATCAATTTACAGCAGCTATTGTGTCCGTCCATAGCGTAATAGCAGTGCTGTACTACTGCATTAGTTTTAAAACTGAACATAACAGCCATGTTAACAACAACATGGCCAATGTATGTCGCAAAGAATCACGCAGCATGAAGCAGATTTAATATTAATAACATTATCATTATTATTATTATTATTATTATTATTATTATTATTATTATTTCAATGTTTCCGGTACTGAAAAAGGTTACACAAGTCTACTGATCTGAAGGGACTAAATGTATGTGTACTATATAGTATTTAGATATGTATCATGCACTTAAAACATTAATATATGTGATTTTTAAATTTTTTTATCATTACCCGGTTCTGGATTTTCTACCCGGGACAAACTCTAATGTATATCTTACAAATCTGTAACCGACATTGGTAGATTTCTTACATGCGATGAGATGCTGAGCATCTCATTAAAGATGTGTCCTTTCAAACTGGGGTTGGCCGAGGCCTGGGAGAATGAAGCAACCTGACCATGGTTGTGACCAAGCTTTGATGTGAAACCCTGATCAGCCTCATCTGGACCCAAATCCAGCCATAGTACTGCCATCGTGGAACTATTCAGATGATGGAATTCCTTACCAGTCCGGTCTACCTGCAGTGCTGAAGGGTTTGCAACAGTCTTGGACTCAGGTTGTTCACTTTCATACAGCAGCTCTCTGTAGTAGATGCGGTATCCCACCAGCACCCCATTCAAGCTCTCCTCCTTTGGCCGCTGCAACATTCAAAGAAAAATAGGAACAAAGAAGTCATCCCCTAAACAAACAGCCTCCAGAAGGCCGTGGCAGATGTACATTGACCTGGAATCACAACAGATAACCGGTTCAAAAGAAATAGAATACAAAATCGAAAAGGCATTTTAAATAGGGCTCAATGCTGGTGTTTAGTGATGGACAGAATAATAGGCATAGAGCTCTTCTATAAAGGAGGGCATCTCACCAGAGGATTCAGGAACCAGCACTCCCCGCATAAGGAAGAGACAGGCTTCTTATGACTCAGTGCAAGACTAAGGAAGGGTTTCCCAATTTCTTATGCACTGTAGCTTGTTGTTACTTCTAATATACACGTACTGATTTCAGGAGTAACATTCGGAAACTTCTTTGGCAATTAAAACAGGCTCTTTTTACAGCGAGCTCAATCATACAGCTCTGTATTTTTCTAAATATCTTCTCTGGCACACAAATCATGCAATCTGATAGATTATTTGTCACGAATGCAGATGGACTGAAATTGTGTTCTGTACTTACCCTGCAATGAGAAAGGCAGCCGGTATAAGAAGTAAGTAATAAATCCAATCAGAATTGAATAAGAGGGAAATGATTTCCCAGACTACAGAAGTAACTAGGGTGTATTGATCTAATGACACGCTATTTCAGAATCCTTGAAGAAGCTCGCCTGCTCATATAAAATGATGCTATTCTGGAAATATATTAGAAATGTGCAGCTAACAGTAATTTACCTGAACACCCGTATATACATTTACAACATTGCAGTTACCCCTTCCACCTGGAATATATAGAAACTGACAAACACAGTATGCCATGTTGCACTGTCTCTGATAATGTCTCCTAAAACTAACTTTTTATTTTATTGTGTTACATGTTCCCATGTGTTGCTACAACTGTTTAAGTAAGCTGTGTGTATTGGTTTAAATTTTTTTTAACGTTTTGACCACTTTTTTAAAACTTTTAAATTGCATTCCATTGCCTCCAAGATGGCTTCACATGGACCTGCATGGACCACTCAAACTACATTTCCCATAATCCTCCTGCTCACATATGTAACTGAAATGGATTTACCAGTGAACAAGAGGATGATGGGAAATGTAGTTCTGATAAATACATGAGAGGCCTTCTTGGAGCTATAACAGAAACAGCCAGAGAGCACTGCAATTTAAAAGTGAAAAAAGTGGTCAAGATATAATAATTAAAACAATACACACACACACCTTACTTAAACAGCTGTAGCAACATGTGGGAACATGTAACACAATAAAATAAAAGGTCCTTATACACCCTTTAAATGGGACAGGCATCTGCAAACAACATACACGGAAACTTACACACAGACGTACTAAAGCAAAGACACATATCTGGCCTAAAGGTAAGCCATACAAAGTTCAGTTTCTAATGCCATACCTGCCACTGAACAAGGATAGAGGATGTGGTGTGAGGAGTCACAGCCAATATAACAGGCGGCTCGTCGGGAACTGAAATGAAACAGAAAGAAAGCACAAGAGAAGTGGGTCATTTCCAATAGACATGGTTGAATTACTATGCCCTCAATAAACTGGTTACCTGAGATAGTAATAGCTTCCAGAAGGGGAAATGAAGCAATTCTTCACAATAGGAATGGAACAACATTAAAGTAACGAGAAGAGACTCAACACAACCACATTTGTTTGGACTGTCCCCAATAGATTTGTGATTAGCACAGAAACAATCTCTCTGAAATTGTTTACAGACAAAATGTTGACTACTAACCTGGTATTATTTCCAGCATAGACTGAGACATTTACCTTTTTTTTTTTTTTTTTTTTTACAGTTCAGAAATGCTCTGATATTTCTGGTGATAAAAACGTTTTTGAAAAGCATTTTACCAGCTGGTGAAAAATGATTTACATGTCAAAAACTCAAACCCACATGGCACATGGGAATTGTGCCATCTCGGCCACAAATCACATTTTACAACATGTACCAAGGCACATGTTATTGGCATGTGTGTGTGTGTGTGAGTATGCCACCAGGAGCACACAACACTTTGTCAAAAGTAAATCATTATTATTCAATTAAAGGCTCAAGCCATCAAATCTTAAACAAATCAAAGCGACTGGCAACTGAGCTGAGCTGTAACTGGTGAATTATTAAAACCCTTTACATAGCTCTTGAGTCTAGTCTTACCATCTTGTAAAGTAGTAATTGTGTCTGTCTCCGCGCTGTATTCACTGTCTCCAATATCATTAGTTGCCATCATTCTCAGCTTGTACGAAGTGAACGGTTTAAGCCTGAAAGAGGTGTCACAAGCAAGGCGTTACTTCAAACCTCTCAAGTACAATTTTTTGTTGATACACAAGCCTGTGAGTCATCACTAAGTGATTGTGTGATAACAATTAAGAGGAGAGAAGATTACCACCTGCGGAGTTGCTGCGGTGCATCAAGGCCAAAAAACATTCAAAGGGAGTTATTAGTCATTGTACTTCGTGCACTCAGCTGATAAAGAACAAGATGCCCAAAAATTAGATGCAGGTAAAATGATTATTTTTATTAACGCTATTTCCCTATCCCTGTCGGAAGCTGCAGTACCTGCATTACGTGATCTGGGTTCGACCCATGAAAAGTTAGTCATTGAAGAAGCTCCTGAGCTCTGAAGAGGGATGGTTACCATCTGTAGATCCCTGTGGACCTGACAGTCTGTGTATCAAAAGATGCAAAATGCCATTGGTACAAGGCTTGTGCTGTTTAAATATGAGAAAATCAATTTTAAATCATCTAAATGATAAGATTGTCACTGGAGGAACTATTTTGTAAAACAAGCCCAGCATGGAGGTCTGTATTCATGTTCTTACTGCAAACTCTTTCAAAATGCGCTTGAACTTTAATTTAGTTTAATATCCTTCTTCAGAAATTGGGGTCACTGGCTATCACCACCACACAGAGCTCAGACAGGTGAATGGGAGACCATTAATTATCAATTAAAACAAAAGAGGAGCCAAAAGACATCGCTTTTCTCAGGAAGTCGTTCAGCCTTCACAGTGCCCCAATTATTTCTATTATCTGGGATTGACCAGGCAGGTATGAGGAAAACCACTCAACTGAGATCCATCAAAAACTCAACAGCTTCCCTGGGAGAAAGAGCATGACTTAATGACTCAATCATCAAGAGCAGGTATAAAAACGGAGCGGCAGAAAGGCTCAACATTATATAAAACACCTCAACTTAAATGCACTTAAAATTGACAAGAGGGGTGTATAACCTGTCCAACTCTTAAGCTCTTAACTTAAGAGATGGACAGCTACTTCAGCAGTGTCAAGAGACAGATTGCAACAGTGATGGGGAACTAATTATTCAATCTAAACAATCTCCTTCATTTCAAACACCCAGTCCTTCGGGATTGTGCCTTTTTGTAAGGACACAGAGATTAGTTCTACAATAGAGGGGGTAAGTACATCTAACAGATGTTGGCTTATGGTAGGTGCGCAAGCCTTTCTTTTTTTTTTTTTTTTTAATTTAGTCGTCGCCGATGATTTTTTTACCCCGGTTTTCTCCCCAATTTGGAATGCCCAATTATTATTTTTACCCGGTTCACTGCTGCAACCCCGGCGACTTCGGGAAATGGAGGCTGAAACATGCATCCTCCGAAAAGTGTTCCTACCAATCTTTCATTTTTTGCACTGCGGATCCACAGCGAAGCCACCAGACCTATAGTGCTTGAGGACAACACATCTGAATGGCTCCACAGCAGACCCACAGGCGCCCTATCAGCCACAGGGGTCGCTGGTGCGCGGTGAACCGTGGATTGCCCTGCCAATCTAAGCCCTCCCTACCCGGCGGTGCTTTCGGCCAATTGTGCGCCACCCCCTAGGAACCCCCGGTCACTGTCGGCAATGACATAGCCTGGATTCTAACCTGTGATCGTCTATAGGGCGCATCCTGCACTCCACGTGGAGCGCCTTTACTGGATGCGCCACTCGGGAGCCACTAGGTGTGCAAGCCTTCTAACGCAGATCTGATAACGTGATACAGATATTGCCCAATCTTTTTGAAGTGGATGGCGGTCATATCGTACCTGCTTGCACACAATGATATTGTAAGCATTCACAGACTCTGTCACATAGCGTGTGTGTGATGCGCACAATCTACTGTACATAACCGAGGCTCACCGGTCGATGTGCCAGGAGGTGCTGTTGTGACTGATGGTGGAGGAGTGTGTCCATTCACTGTCAGGCAGCTCCTTGGTCAGCACTGTAAAGTAACGCACCGGGGAGGACCCATCTCCCCCAGGGACCCAGCGCAGTAGTAGCCCCCGAGACCGCACCTCCGACTGAGGGACGGACAGCTCCTTCGGTGGCTCGGGGCGATCTGCAAAATCAAAAACGTGTTCTTAATACATTCCCAGTTAGAGTGCTGCCTTCCACCCCAATGAAATGACCCAAGACACACAAATCCTACTGCATCTCAGACGCCCATCTCTAATGCTCTGTTCAACATTCAGACTGCTATGAAAGGTTTGTTTAATCACTCTAGTAGGATCCAGGGAAAAGGTTCTGTTAATTACTGCATTAACCCTCCTTCACAGCATTACAACTCAGCTACCAATTACAAAAACCCTTCAAACGCCGAAACAGCTCAGTGACTATTCAATTAAATAAAACATTATAGCTTTAAAAAAGATACATTCTTCCGTGAAAAGTCCATTGCTGCCCAGAAACGTACTGTAGAAGTAATGTATGGTGTAACAGTGTTGTCATCATCTCTTGCTCCTTGTATGAAAAACATTATTATGCTCACAGGGGTTCTCATCTTTGTATTTCTACTACCTTTGAATGTATGGCATAACTCAATAGCAGTTTGATGAATTCCTGTTTTTACCATGAGTTTAATAAGACACAGCGTGTTACCTATACACTGTTACTAATCAGGCTAATTTTATAATCTGGGTATGGGGGAAACTATTATTATTATCATTTGTTTATTTTGCAAACACCTTTATCCAAGGCGACTTACAGAGACTAAGGTGTGTGAACTATGCATCAGCTGCTAATTCTCACCCGAAAGACAAGGAGCACAAGGAGGTTAAGTGACTTGCTCAGGGTCACACAGCGAGTCAGTGAGCGAACCGGGGACCTCCTGGTTACAAGCCCTTTTCTTTAACCACTGGACCACACAGCCTCCGCTGCTATGCAATAGGAGTCTGATTTCCACCTCTGTACTTTAGATTGAAAATGCATTAAGATGTCATGCCTGTATAGATTGAAAGGCGAGTCCTGCTTTGTTTCGAGTACAGTAAGTTAATACTGTGTAGGAAAGCTCAGGGCATCGATTAGCCTGTTTGTGCTGATGTTGTGAATGATTGCTCAGGTGTCAAATCACCAGTGCACACAGCCCAAGCTGAGGCTGTGACCTCCAGGTCTCTCTCCCCCACAACCCACACAGGCCCATCGATTTCAATGCAAGGACCCAATAGAGTGCGGCATAATTGTTTAATTTTAAAATGTAGACTTTATTGATTGTGATTAAAACGCATAAGTGATGTAATAAAACAGCTATTGATTTGGATACACTGGTGGCGACTGCCGACCTTAGCTTGAAGGCAAGTAATATAAATATATGGTTCCTAAAGTGAAAAATACTTTTATAAACATATAGGATGTTAAGAAAAAAAATAACAGTGTTTTTATAAAGATAACAATAAGGTATTTGATCTGGAAAATGCTTATTCGAGAGTAATGCATTTATGAGTAACTGTATCACTATCTAAATGATAAATCAGCTTGTTCCTTTCTCTAATTAAAAAGCAAAAAAACAAAAACAGTACCTTTAATAACTGTGTAGTCACTGCTGCCACTGCGTAAGTCTCCCAGTTAAATCTACCTATTACATCACTAGCAGTGAATAATGGACCTTCAAAAGTGTTCTAACTGCATTACCAGAGTGGCTCTATCTGTGTGATGAATAGGGAATCAGACTGTACCATGGGAAATCAAACAGCTGTGCGAATGAGTTGTGTGAAGTGCTCTGGATAAGACATACAACATCAAACACTGCTTATGATAATGTTATTTACAGTATGTGGTGTGGTGTGTTTTACAGTAGCTGTGTGCTGGGTTTAAAGTGATAAAAATAATTCCATAAATCTTGGCCGTCGTCTGCTTCTGTTCATTATAGAGGGTCTCAAATGCGCAGTTTTGAAAGAAACCCATTTTCATAGTAAAAAGTTTTATTTGAAAACATAACTGTTATTAGGTTAAGGAAATCTCTGTGTGCAAGCCATTGATTCAGATAATGCCCCCCTCCCCCCCTCTTTAACCAACCAGCTGCTTCCTCTGTTGACAGACATGCTTTCAGCCAGTAACATGCTTTGATCCATTAGACACTGCTGAGGTGAAATGATCTAGGAATAAGGCATGGAACTGAGAAACTTTTGTACCAGATATCATGTTTTAAAATGAAAACAGATTGATCTTTTTAGCAACAACTACTTTAGTTGTGCATGAATGTACAACTTGCTGAGCAGCATCACCTCTTCTTTCTGTCGTGATGACCACAGCTTGCTCCGGAGCGCCCCAGCCCTGCTGCGTTTTGGCAGAGATGCGGAACATGTAGGCGGACTCTGAATTGAGGCTGGTCACTGTGAGCTGCCTGGCATTGGAGCCCACCTCCACCGTGGTGAATTCGTTTGGGTCACCAGCAGCCAGCCTGTATGCGATTTGGTATCCTGTAATGCAAAAATAAATGGTTAAATAAATTAAACATACAGAAGGGGTATACAGTATTGGAGATGTTACCCCTTTCTTTGAACTCCACTGTAAAAACACATACAGTAATTTCGGATTTTCTGGTAGACCACTTTTTGCTTATAAGTTGAAACCAGGCTGCTTTTATTTGTAATGGTATTTGCAGTTGGGGTTATGGGAGTTTTTAATAAAAAAAATGTAAAGCTCATCAGCAAGTTAATGGTTAAAGAGTAAGAATCTTCAAATGTAATTCTTCATTCTATTAAGATTATGTAACAATATGACCTCTGTTCCATCCTATCAGACCTACTCTACACTGGGACCCTCTATGACATCACAGAACCATAGATGGAATTATTTTCCTGTAACTCACTGAAGCCCAGTTATGTTACGGTTCATGTGTAAAATCTGTAAATCTATAGATTAACTGATAAATCTATAAAATGTAGATTTACCAGCTCAGCAGTCAATGTATAAAATAACTAAGGAGATGGTACAGTAGTTAATGCTATAGCATTTGAGGTGAATTCAGAAATAAAGTAAATGTCAGGGAGCTTAATGGCAACAAAAAAAAGTAATAAAAAATAAAAGCTTTCTGTAAGATCTGTTACGTATTTGTGTAAATTAACTACATAATTTATTATTTATGTTTCTTAAACTCCAGCCTTAGGATTTTTTTTTTATTATTATTTGATTAATCTTTCTAAACTTCACTGCACCCCTTCTTACATTATTATTATTATTATTATTATTATTATTATTATTATTATTATTATTATTATTATTATTATTATTATTATTATTATTATTATTATTATTATTATTATTATTATTATTATTATTATTAATAATGTATTTAGCAGAGACCATGTATTCATGTTTTGTCCTATATACAGACATGATTAGAGACAGAAGTCTGGTTTTATAGACTGGAATGAAAATGTTACATTATGCTGCAAAAGAATAAACAAACACACACAGAGAGTACTAAGCGTGGCTTCCACTGGTTAACACCACAGGCAAGCACAGCTTCCCCCGGCCAGCACAGCTTCCCCGGCCAGCACAGCTTCCCCGGCCAGCACAGCTTCCCCGGCCAGCACAGCTTCCCCGGCCAGCACAGCTTCCCCGGCCAGCACAGCTTCCCCGGCCAGCACAGCTTCCCCGCCAGCACAGCTTCCCCGGCCAGCACAGCTTCCCCGGCCAGCACAGCTTCCCCGGCCAGCACAGCTTCCCCGGCCAGCACAGCTTCCCCGGCCAGCACAGCTTCCCCGCCAGCACAGCTTCCCCGCCAGCACAGCTTCCCCGGCCAGCACAGCTTCCCCCGGCCAGCACAGCTTCCCCGGCCAGCACAGCTTCCCCGGCTAGCACAGCTTCCCCGGCTAGCACAGCTTCCCCGCCAGCACAGCTTCCCCGGCCAGCACAGCTTCCCCGGCTAGCACAGCTTCCCCCCGACAAGCACAGCTTCCCCGGCCAGCACAGCTTCCCCGGCCAGCACAGCTTCCCCGGCCAGCACAGCTTCCCCAGCCAGCACAGCTTCCCCCCGGCCAGCACAGCTTCCCCCCGGCCAGCACAGCTTCCCCCCGGCTAGCACAGCTGCCTCAAAATGACTCCCAGCCTCATTAGTAGGTTTCTACAGGCACACCACTCCCATCGCAGGTAGCACTGACTGACTTAGAGAGGTGTCACAAAAGCATCTGCAGTACTTTTTATCTTTCTACAAACAATCCTGATAGTATTGTTATTTTTTACTGTCTACTGTATGCTGTTTCTAACTATCCACGCCCCCCAAAAAAATCTTAACAAATAACACTCCACTGTGTAGGTTCCTCCAGGATAAATAGATGTGTGGCTTGCCTGATAATGCCAAAATAAATGGAGAAGAAGAAACAGTGAGCGTGCTAAGCTGGCTGAAGGACAGGTAGCGCTCTACGTTGCAATTTAAAATGTTTTATGTTGCCTAAATCTGTTTACAGCCCCGCAGATCCATATTCATGATTTCTCAAGTACAATGTAACAGCACTCTGCAGCTCAGTAAAATTACCATATTTCCTTACTTCCGCAGAAGGAACTGTAAAGCTACGGAGACAATACACTCATAAACATAAATCAATGTAGAATGCCTCTCTTCTTTCTACATTTATTGAGAACTGGAGACCAAATCTGACACTGTAAATCAATCACGATTCAGAGGTGGCAATCAACACCATGTGGTGAGATTTACATTTAACAATGTCAAGAAGTCTTTCTTTTCTTGATGGTAGTGTTAAAGCCATCTTGTTTGTTGTCACAGATGTTTTTTTCTTACTAGCTGTATCCCATTAGCATTGTTTTATTCCATTCAGAAAGATCGCGTTTGCCACTGCACTAAATAGGGTCCCGAGTGCACTAAACTGTGACTCTGAAATACGCAACTTTTTTTTTTCAGATTAAATCTAACCTATAGATTACATGTAAATTCAACACTCACAGGGCTACCTTCAAGCAGACACAGTGATTTTAGCACTATCGAGATTAGGCGTTGCGTGAAATTTTCCCGTTAACATTTTTTTTTTCTCACCCCTATGCTTTGCACTTCCACATTTTGCCCCTTCAGAATCAGAGGCGTGACTGGTTAACGCAAAAGAAAACCTCTGCAGCTCTTCCATGACATTAGCGCTCATGTTTTGCTTACCACTGAAAACAAACCATTTTGCAACGGCTTGTGAACACGATTCCGTTTTGAGATTCTGGAAAGACATCACTTTTAAATGAGCTCTGAATCCAACAGCTGGGGTTGTAACCCTGCACACTTAAGCCAGTGATCCCACTCTTTTATTTTCATTTCAGCAAAACGGGCAGTCGCTCTATCTGCAGCAGAATGGTTTATTTTTGTGCTGCTACAAGTACAGGTGCTGTTGATTATGAGTGCAAGTGGCTATGATCTCTCGTAGTCTCTGTAAGTCGCCTTGGATAAAGGCGTCTGCTAAATAAATAAATAATAATAATAATAAAAGGGTATTTTGGTTACTTACAGGTAGAAGAGTTTATTTTCAACACCTGGTTTGAAGTACATTTGGTTGCTTTTTTATGTTCTGCTTTCTGCTTGTATTTCAGCCTAAATTAACGGTTTTTCCCCCCTCTCGAGTTCTGTTATTTAAGTAGGTTTGCCTGGAATAAAGAGAATGCGTTGAACAAACGCTTCCTTAGCTAGTATGAATAAAGCTTCACTTTTATAACGACCAGTCGAGGGACAGTCTAAAAGTAGTCTATACAGACAGGTAGTCTTCATTCACAGGTGATTGAACATGGGAAATTAATTTATGAGTAACTAGCATGGAAAATGTATATACACGGGGATAGACACTTTATAATTTTTCTATGCTGGTACACTGTAGTACATTAGATGCACACAAATACTAGTTTTGGGCTAGTTTACCCAGAGCTTATCTGATTTTATTATGGCCCTCTGGTCTGAACTGTGAGGTATTTTGAAGTACATGTCAGCCCTATATTTTACAGTCTGGCTCACTGTTATTCTCTTGTGGTTTGATTTAGCACAGGGTGCCAGTCAGCTTAATCACGTTACTAGATCGGGATGTTTTACAGGTTTTTTTTTTCTCTTCTCCTTTTCTCATCTATGTGAAATTATTCTCAAGTGCAGAATTACATGGCAATGCCGGCAGATTTGTACAAAAGCATGCATGCATTGTTTTGTTTCTAAAAGCACGGAAAGGAAGAGTGGAAAACGCTGATTCTGGTATTACAAGCAAAATCAAGTCGTCACAGGCTGTCAGAACGGCAATTCGTTCCAAGTGAAAGTAGATCATGCTGGGTTCATGAAAGTACCAGCTCTGAGACTTACAGCACTGAGGCACAGGGCATTTTACATGTTAATGTAATCTGAGCATGTACCATGCAGAAACTGTCCTCTGGGCATCAGATGGACATTTGCCAAGCACTCAAACCTTTCACTTCCCGAGCTCGTCACCTCTCCGACATCAACCCACCCTGACCCTAACCCAACCTTAGCCTTAAGCAACCCCAGCCCTAAAACCTACTCCCCCCCCCCCCCAACCACTTTTCAGGAGGTCATCACTTGGTCACCACAGCACTGTGCATCACAGCTGATTCGAATGTATTCGTAGCAATACAATAAAAATCTGTATCTTACCCATGATGATTCCATTGGGGTCCATTGGGGGCTGCCACACCACTCTCACTGAAGTCAGCCTGACCTCAGGAAAGACCAGTCGCACCGGGGGACCTGGGACTGAGGGGGACAGAGGAGATAATGAAATACCCGCTCCATAAGGGAACATGCAAAAAACACATGCTAAAGCCTTGTGATACATGGTGGCACTGTCACAGAAATCTGACTGTAATACCTGGGTCTACAAGAGATCATCTTTTATCTAGTGCATATACAATATATATTCACAAAACAGGGTTCATTTTCTATATTGATTATTTATTGATCTAGTTTCTAAAAAAAGGGAACTGCCTTCAAATCCTTATAGTTTCCCAGATAGTTCAAGAGTGGCTTGACAGGAAGTTCCTGGAAGCATGATTGGGCTGTCGTTAACCAGATGAGTAGCCACAGAGGTCACTTGGCCTGCTTTGGGGGTAGTCATGAAAGATTGCAGTGATGTATGGGACCTATTTCCAGGACTGACAACCTGAAAGATCATTGCTGCTCTCCATTGCCCTGGGAATTAGGAAGTCTCTGTCTAATCCACGGAAATGTTTACATCTATGTTCAAGATTCCAAAAACAATTATCAGCGCAAGCGTTTCACCAGCCACTGGCACTCGAGATACAGACACGACTCAGGCATTGTGACAGCACTGTCAGTCAAACCGGACTGGCTTTGTCAAACAGGTTGAGGGATATAGAAAAACAAAAAACACTGTACATATGACTGTCATACTAATCGTGAAATAAAACGACAAAGATAATCCCTTCGCTGCACAGCTAGACTGCTAAGAAACCTGACGTCAAAAGCTGAAATGAATTTCCTTGTCGCATCTTCTTTTCCCGTTGTATCCTGCCTGTGCTCAGTTTAACAGTTAGGTGCCCTAGTGTTACATAACATATGTTGTATATTTATTATTAATTTCTTAGCAGGCACCCTTATCCAGCGCGACTTAAAATTGTTACAAGATATCATACATACAATTACATTATTTTTTACACATTATTTTTACATACAATTACCCATTTATACAGTTGGGTTTTTACTGGAACAATCTAGGTAAAGTACCTTGCTCAAGGGTACAGCAGCAGTGTCCCCCACCAGGGATTGAACCCACAACCTTCCGGTCAAGAGTCTAGAGCCCTAACCACTACTCCACACTGCTGCCCGGTATAGCTCAGTAGTGTTTGTACAGCAGGGTATACAGTACTGGCTTGTAGTTCATCTGCTCTCTGGGTAACCAGTACTTACAGGAGAAGTGACATCTCGATGGGCTAATCTGTTTTTTTTAAAGTTTAGTGCTCATAAAGGAACAGGGATAAGTGCCATGTAGGCTACTGTTAAGACAGAGGTCAGTCAGTGCCTGCTACAGTCCAGGGACTCACCTCAGAATAGAATGTCAATGGCACTGAACAGAATGATGGTTTAGTGTTGTGGAACTGTTTCAAGGACTAGGCTGAGACCACTAAGCTTAAGCAGGTTTTGGAAAATAACCCAATGGCTCCCCTGGCCACAATATAGACAGAAGGGGCAACAGTAATTGATAATAATAATAAGTCTGGTAAAATAAAATTGTAATTAAAAGTGAAGACATATAATCGGCTTTGTGTAAAACAAAGGTAAATAAAATAAGAGACAAATAAAGGTCAAATGCAGTAAATGTGATGAAGGAGACAAGAGTCCACATGATTAATGCAGAGTCCTTCTCCTGTGAGTGCTGAGCCTGCCAGCACTGATAAAACAAAGTGTCGGAAACATTGTTATGACGGAAAGGAGAGGCCTCGCCTCTCTGATATCTCTATCGTGCACCCTTCTTCCCCATTCACTGGCCTGGTTTAAACAGATAGACGCTAAGCTGAAAGACACATGACACCAGGCAGCATGGCTTGGATTAGTGAATACTATTACAGGGACAGTGTACAGAATTAACCCACAGGTGTGACAGTTCCTGGATTTTTATGCCATCATGAAAAACTCAATCTCATTCCGATGCAATATGAAACTGTAGCCGCCTAACGCCACTTGTAGAGAAAGGCAAATACTGCCGCCTTTGGCACAGGTTTATTCAACCAATTACTCTCTAGGGTCACCTTTAAGCAATGGCTGGTAATGCAGACAGCTTATTTTATCTGCAAGACTGTAACCTGTTACATTGAGTAGAGGTGCTGCAGTCCAATTCCTTGTGGGCATCTATATAGGACAGTGCCCGATATTCAGAATTTACTTTAGATATGGATAGTACAATATTATATATATCTTTTGAACAGCGTCATGACCTATTATTCATGTTTAAGGTGCTTATTTGCTGTATTTGAGATGTATGTTAAAGGCTTTCCAAAGCCCCCTGTCATCCAGATTTTTCCCTACAGGGTGGTTGAAAGGTATTGCATTTCTCACTGTTGCAGGGTCTGGACAGCCAGCAATACATGGAAGAATACAAAACATTTAAACATAACAAATAGGTCAGAAAAACAAAACAGCCAAGCACAAACGCGTAACTCAAGCTTGAGATCCGAGCTACATTAAAGGAAAAAGATAATGTTTCTTTTTGTTCTCAAACCTGGCATTCTGTTATGTAGGGTAACCCAGCCATCTGTGTATGGGAACCAAAAGCTATGTCCTGAGATATTTAAAGTCAAATATTTAAGTCAAAGGTGTCTTTGAACAGCAGCATTACTACACAAGCCTTGCACTTTCCCATATCCTGCCCTGTGTGATGCGCCTACCTTCGTTAACCGAGATCGTTACAATACATTTCTTAGAGGGTTGCCTGTGCTGAACTGAAAGGTTGAATAATCATTGGACATTCCAGAATTGGGAGAAAATCAGGAATTAAAAAAAAAAAAATGGAGAAAAGGTCTCTTGGCAGGCCACTAAGTTAGATTCTTCAGGGCAGGCCCCATCTCGGCAGGTTATTTTAAACAGTACTGTCCGTGCCTCAGCAGTTTTTGTTTGTATTATCAAGCCTGATTTAATTATAATTATCGAAAATGTAGCTACAGATTGAATTTCTCCAGTAAGCAGCAGCTCCCACTGGTTGGGGCTGATCAATAAGCATTTTTTTCGACTTGCGAATTTAAAACATAATTAAAAGGGACCTTTGCCTTCACAGTTTTAATCAGTGTTTGTCGTTATAATCAGCTACTTATATGTATACCTGTTATGCATCCATCAAAGGCAGTCTTCTCAAGAGAAAAAAGCACTTTCTGCCTCGTGAGATGTACTTCTTTGTTTTCCCATTCATTGCTAATGTATTCTACCACTAAACGCTCTGCACTTACAGTACAAGGGAGGGGTAGATTTGGGTTGGGTTCTAGAATTGTTTGCTTTTATACACTCAAGGCAGGTTGCCCAATATGATATTCCACCAAACGAGAAACCCATTTAGTCAGGCTACTGACCTGAAACCGCATTCAAACACAAAACACAAAATTGTTGTTAAACCAATGGTTATTATTATTATTATTATTATTATTATTATTATTATTATTATTATTATTATTATTATTATTATTATTATTTTGTGTCATTGTACTCAATGAGAAAAGAAAAGCATTTGCTTAAGAACTGCCTAAATTAAAATTGGGCAGAAAATAAATAAATAAATACAACTTTTGACTGAGGACAATTATCATTTTGTGAGAACGCTTTTCTCTTGTAGTGATGCACTGAGGGCTGATTGATCCCTCAAAATACGTTTCTTTGTGAATTTGGAGCAGCGAATTAAATGCATTCTTTTCTTGATCAGTGAAGACAAAGATAAAAGTCTCCTTTCTTCTGCTCCATTATAAATTAATAATGATAAAACGTGTATTTTTTTTCTCCTTTAGTCATACTTATCCTTTCCACGTATAGAGGAGGCAGAGCAGCAGGATCGGTCCCTCGCTAGGTGAAGCAGTGGCACAGGGTGAGTATGAGATCACTCTGCTACCATCCGCCTCACTTAGCAGCGATGTCATAAAAGGACACAATCAGTCACGTTTCTTATTGGCTCCCTTATGACCTCTTGTCACCTCCCCCTCCAGATGTTAACTGCCTGCACTCACAATTTACAGCTGTTTAAAGACATACAAGAGTAACCATCTGTCCTGTGTATTACCTCTGACTCGGGACTGTGTGCATATTTAGTTAGATCTCTTACTTCATTTGGGTAGCAATTTGTTACCCGATGGCTTTTGTATTCTGTCTCCCCCTCTGCAATTTGGGTTGGAACACTACAAAGTAGCCCAGCAGGAACCTGCCTTTGAAAACTATACCTCATTTGTTTCTGCATATAGACATTATTACAGAGCCCGGTTCCAGTATTAATAACCATAAAAAGAAATCACTGTAGCAAAAGAATTTTCCAAGAAGAGGCATTTTTTAATCTCTCAGCTAATCCGCTTGTCTTCCAAAACGGTGGCATGGAGTGGAGGTTTAAAATGTGCAAAACGCTAACCAAGCTTAGCACTGGATAATACATAGCTATGTCTGGGCATGATGCAACTTTTTTTTTTTAGTTTTTTAAGTACTTTTTTAAAATCACCAAACATTTTAAATAACATAATTGTGATTGGTATGGAATTTGAAGAATACCACTTGTTTCTGAAAACTTACAACAAAGAAGAAGAAAAAAAAAGTGCTTGTCACTCAGCCTGCAGAAGAACTTAGACAAAAGGAACAGACATGAATGCAAGCAGAGTCTGACACTGTAACTCCTCTCCCACTGTGAAGCAGCAGGTTCACTGCGTGGGAAGCATGGGAACACATTCCCTCAGGTGTGGCCAGTGAATCCTTCGGGGCTGGATGCATTGCCTACATCTTTCTGGATGCAGCTGTCAAAAAGCCTGAATGGCATCCGACTTAGAGAAGAACAGGGCTGCTTGAGAGGCCTTCTGAGCTCAGATGCCTGAAAAAAAAAAGAGAGAGAGGGAGAAAAACAAAAAAGTGACGTACCATCATCCTTGGATCTCTCAAGGACAGGCGGGGAGCTGGGGACACCATCACCAATGCGGGTGAAAGCCAGCACCTGGATCTCATAAAGGACGTACTTGCGCAGGTTTCTGAGCAAGACAGACTGCGTGAAGTTCCCTTTCACCACGTGGGTTTGGGGGTCGGATGCCGAATCCTTCTCTTTGTACAGCACCTGAACGCGTACAGACACAAGGGGAGAGGGGCATCAGTAACAATTAAAAGAGATGAACTGATGCTTTCGGCTTCTCCCTCTGATAAGCTTATTTTAAAGTCCAAGGAGACAACAGACAGGCTTCATTATTTTCCATTATTAACCTGTTTGCTCAGGGTTTCTCAATAGCACAGGCACATATTGGAGCCGGGTGCTTGAAGGTGATATGAGGAGGTGCTGCTAGATCATGACTGAAAAGATAAGAAATCCACCCACTAGATCTTGATTTAATCGTCCACTTTTCATTGTAGTTAGTGTAAATACAATTTCACACTTCCTGCAGCTATTACTGTTATGGTTGAAGCTAATACTGCTAGCTGATGGTTTAAGTTGCTATTCTGGTCTGATCTCCCATGACACTAAAAGTTGAATATGTCTTGCTGAAAAACGGTCTGTTTTAATTTTGCTTGATCCAAGCAGCACACCAGGGCTCTGTCAGCTTGTTATACTGGTGGCTCCTAATTTCCCAGCAGCTTGAGCTTTTATACGGATCATTTCTATACAGACGTGCAGGTGTAGTACAGCCCAGGGTTTTCAATTAGTTTTAAGGTATGTGGTATTTACAAGGTAGATATTTCAACATATATGGCAATAAATCATAGATCAGGCTTATCCAGTTCCTTCGAAATGGACTTCCAAATATTTTATAATTGCAATGATCTTTGTCATAAAACTGGGTATTCTTCCACAGCAAATTATTATTGCTTCCTCCGTCATTTTGAAAAGTGCTTCACCCTGTGGGACCACATGGACTGAAGGTGTTCTCCGATTGGTCAATTCCCTAGTTGTTACAAGACAAACCTAAAAAAATAGGATTCAAATCTATTTATTTTGCTTCACCCCCGTGTGGCCTGTTAAAGATACTTAGCAAAAGTATAGGTTCTTTTAATTTTGTCGCATTTTGCTGCACAGTTTCGCTTGACATATCACACCTGGTGGGTAGCAGCCTTCCAGCGGTGAATCGCGTCGGTCACTGGCTTGTTTTGAAAACTCTGACCCCCCCTCACATCTATAGCGAGTTACCTTGTATCCAAGGATGTATCCGTTCTGTTCGTGCTCAGGAACGGGAACCCATGTAACTAAGATGCTCGTGGAACTCACTGCCTCGGTCGTCACATTTTGCGGAGCACCAGATGGAACTAGAAAAAGGGAAAATAATACCCAAACCTTTACTGGGTCTTCATAATACAAATTAAAAATGTATTATGTGATAGAATAGAGCACTAAAAACTAAAACAGGACATGTAAATATATACACATACACAGTACAACGTTGCATATCCGACCCCCTGGGGTCTGGGGTATAGGCGGATATGTGAAAAAGTTGGATTTGCGAACATCTATAGAAAAAGCATCTACACATCCATAAATAGGTTAGTGAACAAAAACAACTGCAAACTGCTTTAAACATGGGGACATTTTTTGCTTTAAAAGTAAGCAAACGTAAACAAGATTAATTAGTCTACAAATATACTGTGTTGCTATGCGGTTTGCTATTTAAGCCATCTCCACGCAAAAAAAATACAAAACCAAATGGTAAATGTACAGTAACCTGCAACTGATGGCTTCTTTCTTAACTCTGTAAGTCCTTGCCTCCCTGGTTCTGCTTTCTTAATATCTCTGTCACGGTACTTTGCGCTCTTCCTTGATATTGCCAACAGCTGATAAGCAGCTCGGTTTGAATATTGCTTTGGCTATTTTAAACAAATGGCCGGTAAGCATTCCGTTTATGAAGCTTGCTTTGTTTAATTCAAATGCATTTCAAAGCTACAACAACATGCTGCCAACATCTGCAAGCGTGCGCTCCATCATATAAACACATTGCACAAAAAAAAGCTTTCTTGACTGGTGTATTGAAACGTCACTGCTACACGCAGCTGACTGACACACACACACAGCCTGCCTCTCTTAAAGGGGAACGCACCAAAAGGCTGATTGCTATAACGCTTTCTTTCTGTTTCCATCGCTGAAGCTGCATTTGCTGCCAATGCCATTACTCTCGTAGCCTACTTTTAATATGTATTTATTTATTTAGCGAGGCGGTTAATTGATCAGTGTGGTTATGTGACGGTCGGATATGCGACGTTCCACTGTATATAAAATACACACACACAAATGCACAGAAGATTCCAGCTACATCCAAGCTAAGCATCTGTTTGCCATGCTTTCAAGTTCAATCATCCTTCTGTGTCTGCACGTGTGTGCTTTATGACAGTAGCTCAATGCACAAAATGGTCATTTCAAAAGAAATGGAGTTCCGCTTTACAATCATAATAACCTTCTTTTCTGATTACAGCAGATGAACCTAATGGTACTTTTTTTTTTGCACAGAACCACATGAGTTTCAAATGTAGCTCTTGTGTAATGAAGCACACTTGTATTATAAACATGAGACAAGAAACTGAGGGCAACGAGCCAACCACTTATGCATGATCACCAGATGAAAGTGTAATGCTGAGCGCGCTTTCTCAGAATCATTCACTGATTGTCTTCTATCAGGCCTGGTATTAAATAGAAAAAGCTAAGGGTGGCTTACAAAACTAGTTAAAAACTAGTGTGGATCCTTTAGAAAATTAGATGTAAACCTGATGTTTTACACCCTGTTCAGTATCCTGATTGATACCGTGTTATTGGAATGCGCTGCACAGTAACATATGGCACTGAATAATTATGTAGACGTGTGCAAAATCTATTTTCGTTCATGAAATCAGCTTTTTGTACAAGACAAGTATGATTAATTATGACAATTGTCACCTAAAACACGATTTGTATCTTTTGCCTCACGGGAATGAAATCAAGCAGTGGTGGCACCTGATAACTTTGCAGAACATCTGCTTCAAAGAAAAAAAAAAAACACTTACTGGTACAGACCTCATCAGCAAACACGGGTTTTAAAATTTCTAACAACGTGACCTAAAAACGTCTCATTTGCATATTCATCTCACTCCCTCGTACATTTCTCTCAAAAGATGGTGTTTCACTGCTGGCTGGGAATGATTAGGAGGGTTCAAAAACACTCACAGTGTGTAATATCTTTTTTTTTTCCTTTTTTGTGGGATGGGGTGGGGGGATTTGTGGGTAACGGTTATCCTCTGGTGCCAGGTGATACTGATGCACAATCATTTCTGAGTTACAATTAAAATCCTTAAAATCAAAATTGTATGTGTAGACAATGTGGTCTACTCAACTGATCTAGAGAGCGGCGGATCTAAACACCACTGTGATTTAAATTATTAAAGTGTATTTCAATCTTCAAAACTAAGTAAAATGTTAAGGTTGTTCCTATTTTAACATTCAGACAGTGGCAGTATTTAATTGAACAGACCTCAATAGATAGTAGAACACTGGTGATTAGTTTGTTACAATAGTAGCTACCTGACTCCCTGGTGCGACCCCGCACCACCTCGCTCCAGGGCCCGGGCCCGATGGAGTTGAAGGCCTGGATGCGCACCAGGTACTCGCTCCACTCCTCCAGCCCCTCCAGGGTGATCTCCCTCTCCAGGCGCTCGCTCACTACCTGGGTCCTGGGCTCGCCCTGCAGGTCCGCTCGCCACACATTGATCCTATAGCCCACTGTCTCAGGGTTCCCGTTGTACTCCGAATCGGGCAGAGGCTGAGGAGGACAAGGGGGTTTGAGGTTTTAGTTATATAGTAGGGTAGGTCTAAAAATAAACTTTGTACAATAATCTGACAAGCACTTCCTCTAATTCATACCTATGTCAAGTCCTTCTTTTACAAAGTTTCTTTTATTCATGTTTACTATGGCAGTGATTCAAAAATTCACAGAGAGGAACGTAAGGAAGCCTATCATTTGTCATCATTTCAACCTGTATCATTTCAACCTGGGTGCAGTGCTAATACATTATAATAACTGCTGAGCAATTATTTTCAATGGGCTCATCCAGTTGATCTATCCCGCACTCATTAGCACCAGCAACAGAGGGGACGAACTGTCACACTGAAAGGAATTCCAAGTCTATCTCAAATAGCTGCTGTCGTCTCTCGCTCACTTCTCAGCCGGGAAAAACAAAATTGCTCACCAGAGATTATAAAAAAAAAAAAAATAAGTGGGGTTGGGTCAGATAAATAAGAATTTAATGCCCACCCTCGGGGTGGGATGCTTGGACAAATGTAGCATCCCATCCTGAGGGTCGACATTAAATTCTCATATCACACACTACCTCAACATTATTCTCTACATACGTAATATAATAAACACGCCCCCACACAAGCCTGCACAGTAGAGATGTGCTCTTACCACCCATCGGAGCCAGAGGCTGGTCTCACTGGCCGTGCGGACAGTGACGCTGCTAGGGCTGACGTCAGGAGGGGCCTGCAGAGTCTGAATCACACGGGAGGGCTGGCTCGCCGGACTGGAGCCCACAATGTTCACCTGCCTCATCCGGAACCTGCTCACATAAATTGGCAGTAATCATACTGTTACAACCACTACAACTACAGCTCTGGCCAAAAGTTTTGCTTCATAACCAACATAATTTAGACCTTTTATTTAAAAATATAGCATTATACATTCCCTTGTGTTGCTGCGTGTTTTACACTTATTACCTGTTTCATAATGTGGCCAATTATCCTTTCACTATCAGTGCACTAAAGCGGACATTTTGAAAAGAGCTATGAAACAGACATTAAAGTTATAAGTGTAAAAAATTTGTCAGGATTTAACAATGAAAAGAAATTACAGGTACGTTATTCAAACAGTTGTAAACAGTGTAATGCTATATTTTTCAGAACCCATCTACTTACTCTTTAAGGCTTTTTTTTTTTAAATTGAGATTTAAATATTTTACCTCACCTCTCTCAAGTTATTGAAAAAGAATAACCTGAACGGAGCTTGCACAGTCTCCACAGTCAACAAATTCTTAATCCTATAAACAGCTCACATGAATGAATGCGCTAATGAATGATAACTGTTGTTTCTAACTCCCCAGCGAGCCCTGACACTATCTCTCTGCTTCTCAGATGACTTGCCATTTGCAGTTTATCACTGGAGGATAATGGCTTGCAATTTGCTCCAAGCCACAGTTTGAAAGAAATCCCTAAAAAAGGAGCATATCTAAAGAACGTTGCTGATAAAGATCAAACCCAAGTCATCTGACTGTGCCTCCTGTTTCCGGGAACGCATTGCGTTCCTTTTCGTCTCACCTATAGTGGGTGAAGGGGGTGAGGTTGGGTATCTCCAGCACCTGGGGGTCTGGGTCATTCTCCTTCTCGTACAGAACCCGCCACTCTTCATCATTGCCGATCCCCCCAACCTATTGCGTGAAAAAGCAAAGTCAATTCCCAAACAAAATCAAAACGTCTCCAACTGCACTTGTATGAGGTTTCTTTTTAATTTTAAAATGCATTTAGGGGGTCTCAGCAGTGCACAGTCTGTTAAACAGAGCAATGAATTGTGAATACAAGCAGCAGTAAGCACCCACACCTTTGTAGACAGCCTCAGTGAGTGCTGAATTTATTCTTTATTATTATTTGTTTATTTAGCAGACGCCTTCATCGACTTACAGAGACTAGGGTGTGTGAACTATGCATCAGCTGCAGAGTCACTTACAATTACGTCTCACCCGAAAGACGTAGCACAGGGAGGTTAAGTGACTTGCTCAGGGTCACACAATGAGTCAGTGGCTGAGGTGGGATTTGAACCGGGGACCTTCTGGTTACAAGCCCTTTTCTTTAACCACTGGACCACACAGCCTCATGGGACCTTTTAAAATGAGTCATCATTAGCACGCTCCGCAGGGCCTAAAAATAAGGAGCAGGTAATTCTGGGACTGTAAATTCTCAGCTGTGCCACTACAATATAACACCAACCTTGAACCAAAAGGAGAATCTGGAATCTTAAAAAATATGTGCGGTCTTTCCAAATTTACACCGAATGGGGGACAGTACTTGTTCTTTATTGAACATTTTGCTGTTATTTTTGTTAACTTAAGGTAATGGTTATGTTTTGACAGTATTTAATGAACAGGTAACACCACATTAAGACAATGCAATGATTGACTGAGCTTCTGGAACCACAGGGTCTCTTATGGACCCCCCCTTGTGTGATAAAGAATAGTTCATACTGAAGCAGGCCCCCTCCCCACTCCCCATTGCGCTGCCTTCCAAACATCAAACTCAATTTATGCTGAAGTATAGAACAGTTAGTTGCCCAGTAACCCTAAAGGCTATCTAAGCCAATTTCAGAAATAAATCAATTCAACCGTAGCCATGTAAAATCAGTGTAGAGCAAGCAATCTTCCCATTAAAGTGTCTGCAAATGTTCCTGGGCATTAGGCATTAGCTAACAGATTTACTGGTTAGCAGCTATTTGCTTTTGATTAAAGCAGAACTGATAAGAAAAAAAATGCCTCTGTAAATTTCAGCTATTTTCAAAATTATATGGTCCAAGACATTCTTGAAGCATTTTCAACCCCAGGTCCTGTACTATATTTATGTAAAAGAAATTCTAACAATCCCTTTGATCTTGGATTCATGTTTTACATAAAACATTTTACAAAAGTTCAAGTTTCCACGTCTAATTTCATTTTAAAAACCTACCACGTAACACTGCATAAAAACTAAATAAACACTCTACTCAATATGGTGAACTGGATAGTTTAGCTAATGAGTTTTAAGCTGAAGAAATCGTTATAGGGATATGCCATCAGCGAGCAATAATATGCAGACATTATAGCTGTGCTGCTTATTCAAATTGGCTACTCTCCTGTCTTGTTATCACGTAGTTGATTGAGATTCTTAATTAAAACGTTAATCGTGCAATGAGTTTGGCAGTCTTGTCTACATCATGATAATTGTTCATTGCCTCTTGTAACGGACTCACCTCAATCCAGGCCATAGCTTTATATTGTTCCTTCTTATAAAGGAGTTTCGACACATCTATAAAAGTTACCACATTTTAAATCAACTAAGATAATGGGTATACAGTAATTCACAAACCTGCCCCTCAACAATCCATTTGGAGATGGAAGTTTTCCCGTCATCGCCTGCGCGGAACTTCAAGGTGGCGGAGCGAGGGCTGATGTTGGAGATAACGAGGTTGGACGGAGCACCAGGGAGTTCTAAAATAAAATACACATATATACATCTACAGCTCCCCTTCTATTAAAAAAGTTTCAATAGAAATCAGAAATTCACACTGAGGAATGTCCTAGCCTAATTGCACTGTGGAATGGTAACTGTTGCACCTCTGTCTCCCTAGCGAGTCTTCTTCTCCCTGCCTTTCGGATGAGTTACAAATTGTACTTAAATCAACAGGAGAACGGCTTGTGTTTGGCTCCTAGCCACAGCCATGCATACATCATTTTGCAGAGACAAACGCTGCGCCTTTGAGAGAGTTTAAATTAACACTGCTCCTCCATTGTAATTTTTTTTATTCATGGCTGAGCAAAAACAGCGATTTATCAGCTTCCACAACGACAACGTCAGCTTAAAATATCATTATTCAAATTCGTGCAGATCCATGCGCAAAGGCGTAGGACCTTGACCTGGACCAAATGCAGGCCGACTCAAATGCACTGAAGGGAGAAGAGATTTCGGATGATCGAGATTTGGATAAACTCTGAGCATCCTCTGTAGCATAACAAATAAAGACAGAATGAAAACTGAGAAACATGAAACATTGATGACTGCTCTAATACATTCTACAGCATCTACAGTGACGCGCATACCACTTACACAAGCACCTTTTTGTTTTATTAGCCTTTAAAAATCTAATCCTGCAGCCTACAGAGCAATCTATATGGGTTTAGATCTACAGAATTTGGGGCCCTTCAAATCATTAAGGCCTCTAGTCTTTTGGATTGGCTGATCGAGTCTTGTCCTCAAAGCAATAAGTCATGATTTACTTAAAGTAGTTTGTTTTTTTCTGAACTCTTTTTCAATGAATAAAATACAGCTTGATATCAGGAAACTGTTCTAGACAGCTGGTGGCACATTCAGCCTCGAACAGGCTATGAAACTTATTCATGTAAAAAAAGACTTTAAATAACCCAACCCAAATAAAATGAATTTAAATGTTGTTAATCTAGAGCCCGACGTCTCCATATTTTCCAGGTCACTGCAAAAATAGCAGGGTAAACTTTAATAAGGGTGTATCTGCAGTAGGTTTCAGATTAACCCTCAGTAACACTGTCTACTCTATTGAGCTATCATGCTGCTCTTACCTGGAGGGACTCCAGAGGAGATGGCTGAGGAGGTGACCACGCCCATCCCAGCGGCTGTCAGCGCCGCCACCTCAATGGTGTAGGTGGTGAGGGAGGTGAGTCCTGTGACCTTGTACTCCAGAGTGCTATTGGGCAGAGTGCGGGTCACTCTGGTGGCATTCCTACCATACACCTCCCACGTGACATGATAGCCTGAAAGCGAGGAGGCACGGAATGGTCAGGTACAATTTGCATTTGTGCTATTGTAAGTTTATAATGGTCAGGCGCAATTTGATAGTGTAAGTTTATAATGGTCAGGCGCAATTTGATATTGTAAGTTTATAATGGTCGGTGAAATTTTCTATTGTGTAATTGTAAGTTTATTTTTTAATACTGCTGTACATGTACTCTACACTTTGGTTCCAATTCATAGATTTTTAAGGACTGTTTTAAGGAATGTTTTGTTCAGTACTGATCATTTTGATTAATTATATGAAGTTTACTGTATTTGCAACTTATGTAATATTTTCTCAACTGCTTGAGAGAGGGTTAGAAGTTGTTTTTCACTTTAAAAAGCACCGCTTAATCTGAGATGACGTTTATAAACACTTTTTTTGTAACAGGAACGGGAACTAAAAGCCTAGTGAATTCAGGTGTATAAAACTAAATTAATGGGCATTTTGAACACAGCTTAATAAGGCAATGTTGAAAATACAGGCCTAAGTGTCATGTTCTCTCCAGTTAGATGAGCCTTCATCACTACTCCCTGCCCTGTGCCTTAGGGTCTAACAGAGACTAATAGCCAACAGAGGTCTTGCTTAATTTGCTGTTTATCTGGAGTATATTCCCTCACAGTCAACAGTGTTTTCCAATCACAGACTGTCCTTTCACATCGAGACACTCATACATCAAAGTTTGTACCGAAAGACCCAGGAAGAAGCAAGGATACTGAACTTTCAAAAAATAAAACAATGCGTTTATGAGATGCGAATGATGGATACTGTTGAAAACATTTTTACATTTAATCTGCATCCAGACTGATTTGTTTGTGTTACGTTGGGCATTTCAGTGCTTGCTGGCTGTCTGTTTCTTTATTTGCTTTGAAAAAACAAAAAAAAAAACGTGAGCAGGTAACCTATTTAATTTGGTTGCATTTCATTTTCTAGCTGTTACTGCGTCTGATTAATTGTTTCCCGGTGGAAACTTCCAAATAGAGCTGTGTGCTGTGTAAGAGTGCCGATACCTGAATTACCGTAATAGCTTATACTTAAATAGCTTTTGAAAACCTACCTGTGTATAACCACATTTCATGTTTAATCAACATTTAAAAGCAGGTGACCCATGTTCACTTCTGGGACACAAAATGCAATGTATCTTCATGAATGGTAAAACTGAAGCACAGAGTAGCTCTCTGCAATCCACTTCACAGTAAAACAGCAAATAAATACATTACTGATTGGGATAGCTCAGAGTGGAGATGTATCTCCCCTTCAGTCACTGTGTATAATTGTGCCATGTTAAGTTTCCTATCTATGTATCTATTTTGTAATGCATAATGTTTTTGGTTTTTTCCCCTCAAAGTTTTTGCAGGGCAACTTCTCAAACGCCATAGAGTTCACACAAAAACGGTTTTAAAATTTCAAAAAATTCAATAAAAAAGAAAATCGTGACTGAAGGGGGTAGAACTTATAACCAAGATAGACAACAAGTAACAAGACATGCTGACATCACCCCTTCCCATGAGTATCCTATTTAAACCAGCATGGGCTTTTAATACTACAGTAGCACCTCAGCACAAACTGTAAGTATCTATCCCATTAAACAGATACCAGGTTGAAAGTTACTGTAGGGCCGGTCCTGCAGGATGTATTGCTGAATGGTAAAGCCCACTGAAAGGACAGAGTATTTTGGAGCAGATTGCGGCATGGCTTTAGGAAATCTGATTAAATTCAGGTATCGCAAGGGTCCAGAT
This sequence comes from Acipenser oxyrinchus oxyrinchus, assembly GCA_030684275.1. Taxonomy (NCBI): domain Eukaryota; kingdom Metazoa; phylum Chordata; class Actinopteri; order Acipenseriformes; family Acipenseridae; genus Acipenser; species Acipenser oxyrinchus. The sequence continues at coordinate 32,089,517 of CM060262.1, read as the reverse complement.
TTCTAAGCCTTGGAGTTTTACCTGTAATAATCCCATTCTTCTCCTGTGGCTCCTGCCAGCTGACCCTCAGCGACATGTCCAGTATCTCAGTGAAGCTCAGGTGCCCCACTGCTCCAGGCTCTGGGACAGAAAGAGAGAGGACAGATCAGCAAGCAGCAAAACAATACCAATTACAGCACGGTCAGGGGTTTGCAAAAAACAAAATAAGCGCTTAAGATTTGCACAGGCTTACATGTTTTTCATATTTTAGCTTCATTGCATTTGGTTCATTAGCAGTGATTTGCGCTGTCAGGAGGCTTGGCTGTAGACCAGAGGAGGATTTACATTACCTTACTGCTGACTCCTTCCCTTGTTTGTTAAAGAGTTGAGCATCTAAACGGAGCTGTAACACAGTTGACACCAGCTGACTGCTCAATGCCACTTGAAGGCTGGCAGTAGCACGTGCCATGCAGAACCTGCATTGTAAATCACTGGGCTGCATATTCATTCTGGACATGGCTAGAGATGTTAGATTCTTGCACTGTGGGTTGCTATTACAGCAGTATTGATAATATTCCACCCCATCTGTTTCATGCGGTTGTGCTAAGGTATTTTCTCTCTGATCCATTCACCCTGCCAATGCATTGCAAACAATGTCAATGGCCCTTCAATGCTCTGGTAAAATAAATACATAAGGTATTTCCCCGGTACTTACTGTCCTCGAATGTCTGTACTGACTGTGGTGAACTGCTTGGCCCATCTCCTGGGGTAGTAAAGCACAGCACAGAAGTGAGATACCAGGTAAACTTCTTCAGCCCGGTGATGTATCCAAGATGACGGGTTCCGTGGAAATCTGGGGTGATGGTTACTATGGTAACAGTTTCAGGCGAATCTTCTGGCCAAGCTAGTAGCTGGAGAGGATAAATATCAATAAACAAATGAATTCCATAAACATTCTAAAAAAAAAAATGTAGGTTTTCAATGAAGCTGAAACAAATCAAATGAAGCTGAAACAAATCAAATGAAGCTGAAACAAATCTCTGCTTTGCCGTACTTTTATTAGGCATTTGTGCCAGCCCCGGATGGAACTGAAAAGTTTATTTTATTAAAAAAAAAAGATGGTGTTAAACAGAAACAAACTTTTTTCATTCACTTGATAACCTTTCCCCTTAGAAACTGCTAAAAGAAATAATAAAAATAACGACTATTTTCAGCTAAACAGCAGCATGGCGTCGTCATGGGCTTTCACTGCAGGATGCAGTGTGCGGCTGTCAGAAGTCATTTCTGCACATCCATTCGCAGCTTGTCACATTTTTCCCTTTTGGGCAGTACTTTAGGAGGATGTTGATGTTGATGTGGGATAAAGGACGGAAGCACATGGACAGATGCTGTACGGTAGACCAGCTGCTACTGGTCAATGACCCAGTGCTGGCCAACACTGCCCCTCAGCATGAAACAGAGCCATAGGCAATGTAAACATGACATTTTTCAGTACTTCTCAGTGCTGGTCTATTAGATAACTTATTTAGCTGTATACAGTATGTATTTGTAAATGCAGCATCAGCTTGCATTTATACAATGATAAAGCAAATTAAAAAGGTCTCCAATGTACTTGATTTATAAATAAATAACTGATACTTATATGGTAACAGAAATTAAACCCAAATTAGGGCTCCCGAGTGGTGCATTCAGTAAAGGCGCTCCGCGTGGAGTGCGCTCCGCGTGGCACCCTATAGCCTGGACGTCGCCGGTTTGAGTCCAGGCTATTGCATTGCCGACCGTGGATGGGAGTTCCCAGGGGGCGGCGCACACTGGCCGAAACCCGGGGGTGGCGGGGGGGAGGAGGCTTAGGTCAGCCAGGGTGTCCTCGTGCACCAGCGACCCCTGTAGTCTGGCCGGGCGCCTGCAGGCTTGCCTGTAATGTAAATTAGGTTAGCAAAACTGAAAACAATGCCAATGTCACTTAAGTGTATTGAAACTTTAATTTAGCCTTGCAGTGCCAGTGCCTGCAACTCCAATTTACTCTTGCAGGACCCAATACTTCATGTGTCAGAGTTTCCAAGGTTACCATAAGCATTTCAAGCAGACACAGTTGATGCTGTGTCTCCTTCTGTTTTATCTGTTTGGATGTTCCTGAAGTGGAACCTCTTGACAGTTCATCTCAAAAGCTTAGCAGCGTAGGACTAGGTCAGTGCTGTATCTGAATGCGAGATCTCTATAGAAGCCTGTACACTACAGGAAAACTCTACAGGAATGATCCAGCATCGAGTTACGGGGGAACACCATCTCACAGAAGAGGATGTCCGACAGATGGTCTTGCCTACATCAGGGAGATTGCGCTGTCTTATTGCATGAATAGGTATTCGGTTTTGTGTTGGGGGCAATTACGTCAATTCCTGTTCTAAATAAACTGTTCTGCTCTCAATGCGATCCGTGAAATGAGGGCAGCAAAATAGCTTCATATCAATCCTGCAAAAAAAGCTTCATATAGAACAAACCAAAATGGAAATTCGGTGTCCTGGAAAGGCATCTTTTAAATTGTTATACGTATTTTAATTTCTGTTTATTAATAAGAATGTCAGATATCACAATAAGATGTTGTTAAAGAGCAGCTTACTTTGTAACCCTGATTTATGCCGTTAATGAATTGCTGGGGAGGAGGATTCCAGGAGAACTCAACTGTGGTGGAGGTCAGGGCCTTGGTCTCGACGTTTTGCGGTGGAGCTGTTGGCACTAAAAAAGTACCATGAAAAAAAAAATATAATAATCATCTTGAAAGCACACTAACTCAATTAATCTTCCCATTTACATACAGTACAGCTATCAAAGGCTGAAAGCTTCCTCTGCTTGTAAAACTGCAGTTTCAAAATGACAGCTCGATGTTATGATATGTGTAGAAGAGGCAGCATCAGGCTTCTGTCGCAGGTGTGATTCTGTTACAGACAGCTGGAGACTGACAGCTTCCACTAATGGAGTCACAGTCCAGACCACAGTGCAAAACAAAGTTCAGCAGGACACTCCAGCTCTGTTTGTGCCAGGCTATACATAAACCTATCTTCTTTACCAAATACAGCAAAGAGATTGGATAAGAGTTAATATTACTTCAAAAGTCACATTCAGGGTTAAATTGAACCCCAAAACCCTCCCATCAAATGTAACTGTCAGTCCACACACACACACACACACACACACACACACACACACACACACCTTTCCTTTCCTGGAACATGAAGGATCTGAGGTGCTGTGGCTGCTAATTACAGCAGTAGGTTGGTATTTCAGGTTCACCAAGCTACACAATTGGAATAGTTCAACCTTATTTTTAAGCAATTTGTGTCGAGGGGGTAAAGTAATTAGACCAGGAGAGTTTTTGGGTGGTAGTAAGGTTTGGTCACTGTTCATTTTCGAAAGCTTTTTGGATTAGACTTGATGCATCAAAACAACTGAGCGATTCGCATGTTAATTATTCAGGACAGCTAATGTGTCACATCTCCTTCACAATCAGAGTGCCACCTTGATTGACAGCAGTGACTGCAGAGATGGACTCTGAAACCAGTCTCCTGGCTCTCGTTTCTCACCTCTAATCACTAACCATAGATTGACACAGAAAAAGCTGGAAAAGGTTTGTTATTTATTTATTTTTTTTAACTTACTGTATTGAAATGCAGAGCGCAAATTCGTTCTTATGGTAATAGCATTGGCAGATGGGCTAAGGGGTGACTGGGAGCATCTTTTTACCGCGCTGACGTTAAGCCTCAAAACTTCAAGCGGACCGATAAGAAAGGTTTCCAAAGTAACACTGACGGCATGCAAAGCTGGATTAGTGGAAGCTGCAGAACCTCAATTGAGGAGGGTAGATTGCGGTGATAAATCCAAACAGCTTTCTCTTCCGCGGCCAGTCCATTGGCTGTAAGCATCAGGGGGCCGGGGTCTGGCCAGTCTACAGTACAGATGCAGACTTATATCTTAATCACGTTTATTGAATTTGGCACTTGACACTGGGAACTTCAATATGTTTTCAGCGGGTTGAAAGGTCGTCTGTGCACAAAGGGTTATAGATTGCCATGCAGTGCATTTTTATGGCATAATCAACACAAAAACATTTCAAAAGCTCTAATGTGCCCTGTGAAAATATATCATTTCTAGAAATTTCTCGAAAACAAAGAATTTTAGGAAAACTCTTTTGTAGCTAAGGTTTTGCTTTTGTGGATGTAGAATGGCCTAGTCAAAGTCCCAAACTAAATTTGATTGAGAATCTTTGGTATGAGTTGAAGAAGGCTGTGCACAAGAGAAGTCCTCAGAATTTGAATGAACTGGAAGAATTTTGCGTTGAAGAATGATCAAAAATCACTAAAGAATCATGCCAAAAGCTCATTAACAAATATCCGAATTGTTTAAAAGAGGTTATTATTGCTAAAGGTGCCTCAATTAGCTATTAATTTAAATGTTCCTTGTCGGGGTATGAATACTTTTGAATTAACATTTAGCATTAGAGTTTTGCAAAAAAATAGCTGAAATAAATAATTGTAGACATCTATTTCTTGTAACTTTTTTTCCTCATCCACAAAAGCTAAACTTTTGCTACAAAAGATTTTTCCTTATTATTTTTCCTAATTATTTGTTTTCGAGAAATTTAAAAAAATTATACATTTCCATTGGGGCATGTAAACTTTTGACTAAATACATCTTTATATATATATATATATATTTACTTGTTAGGATATTCTATAATATTTCCTCCGTTCCTGCGATGGAGACTGCCACTACTGGTACTACAATAGATTCAGTATTGTCAGTTTTCAGTATAGAGTCACCATGCCAGAAGCCCCCTTGATTTGTCTTTACTATACAGTCCAAATCAATCCCGTCTTATCAGGCATGGCTGTTTATGTGTCCTGTCTTGTTGTGGTTCAGAAATTACGATTGCCTCGGTTATAGTAAGTACCTTCAACTGCATCATTTACACACTTTCACATAAAACAAATTAGATAAATTAATGGTCTCAATTCACAGCTGCCCCAGCGTCAATAAACTGGCTGTTCTTAAAAATAATAATTTTAATGGCCCTGAAAAAACCACTCAACAGTTTTTATAGCTTTCTCTTTACTGCGGAACAGTTTGACATTTGGAAATGCACAGATTCATGGGAACTGTTGCTGGGTTGAGACCACCAGTCTGAGGCTTGTTGGTGCAGTGCATGCTGCAAGGTTATTGCTTTGAATTATACAGGTACAAAACCCAACAAGCCAGCATTCTACAGATTCAGAAATATAGAGGTGCATGACGAAGAAAATATTATTTAGCTTTCATTTCTGTACTAGCATGAATTGCACTACTAGTTTTTCAAGCAAATATGAGCATTTCCCTTGATGCTCCAGGGAGGAAAATAAGACTCCCATTGCATAGCAGTTTGATCCATTCTTGGTTTTACTATTAGTTTAAGAAGACACACCTGAGCTTCTTACCTATACACTGTGGCTAATCAAGCTGGTAGCAAAACCTGGAAGTGGTTCGACTGATATGTAATAGGAGCCGTTTTTTCTTATGGTATTGGGATTTGATGACATGCTCACAGTTTTAATGGCATGTTTTAGATTGCATACCCCAGTTAAATGAACTTGCCTGTTTTTTTTTTTTAAATGTTTTACTTGGTTTAAAAATTCAAAAGCAATCTAATATAATTCTCCAATTCTCCATCCAAAACATCAAGCGATTCCAATCACTAACCTCCCTGAAGAGTGTATGCTGTAACAGGAAGGCTGAACATCCCTAGCCCGGCTCCAGTGTAAGCAGCCACCTGGATTTCATACTGCGTCCAGATGATGAGGTCCCTCACCAGGCAGTAGTTAATCTCAGGGCTGGTGATGTTCTTCAGCTGGTACTCACCAGGAAGGCCAGCAAGCCGATACCTACAATTAAAAAAGTTACAATCCTAACTCTCCTAGTTTTAATTGGAATCCGCTTCAAGGCATGTAAATAAGATTTACAAGGCTCAAAGACAATTAACACATCTGTGACACATCAGATGAAAATGTATCTGTACAGTAGGTGTCTGATAGAAAATGTGTTTGTGGCACTGTTAAATTCATAGGCATCTTGTAAGTCTAGCCTATGGTAACAGTGGTGGATTCTTCAACTTGAGCAATCTTTTTGACATTTCTTGATGATGAAATTGTTCTCAGGAGGGTTGGGGGCTAGTACTGCACAGCTCCAGTGTCTTTAGGAACGGTGTGGGTTTGTCATGCTTCGACATCCTCTCCTCTCTACTTCTTATTGCAAACACTGACTGTGCGCTATTATATATATATATATATATATATATATATATATATATATATATATATATATATATATATATATATATATACGAATTGTAAAACAGGCTGTTTAATGAAATATTCTCTCAGAAAACGTGTCTTCGGAAGGTTTGAAGTGTCCCAGACTCAAATTAGAGGAGACTGGCACACAAAGATGTTTTGTGCTTTAGTACTTTGGGAATGAGGGGGTATTTTCACTACATCTAGCCCATGGCAAGCTTTGAACTACAGTTTTTGTTCTCAAGCAATGTGGATCTGGATCCTCTGACAATATTTACATAGCCCAGAGCAGTGAGCCACTCCAACTGACTTGCGAGAAAAGCAGGATGTGTTTAGATGGGGAAAGGGGAAAGGGGAAGCAGCACAGCACATCCTGTAAGTCTAGCCTATGGTTAAAAGCGGTGGATTCCTCAACCTCAGCAATCTTTTTTACATTTCTTGATAATAAAATTGTTCTCCGGGGAGGAGGGGGTGCAGGATTATAAAACCAGCCCTCAAAAAAGGCAACTTCTGGGGAGCAATACAAAATAATAATAATAATTGTTGTCATAATATACTACCCAGATCTTTCATATTTGAATATTATTTTTTATCATTTTTTTATTTTTATTATTAGTTATAGATCAAATGAAAATTAATGTTCACCAAAAAATGCTTGTATTATATTATCTGGACTGAATAACAAAGTCTTCCTGCCCCGGTTCTCTGTTCCAGTTTGCTCCCACCGATTCAATTTCTCAGAAAGTGAGAAACAGCTGCTGGTTTGATAATGTTGTGTTTATGATGCTCCCCACTCAAGCATTCCAAAAATGTATCTCTTGGCTGAATTAGCAGAGAATTTGAGCCTTTAACAGAAGAGCCAAGATCAGTCACCTATTGTATCAAACCACAGACGTTCATCTTTATCTCCCAGAATGAGAAAAAGGCTCAGCAAATGGCCCAGAAATTAAATGCATTCCACTATCAGAAAATGGTATCAAATAAAGATAGAGATCAGCTTGAGAGAATGACAGTAAAAGAAGCATCAGAAGCACTGTATTGCACCCTCCATGCCAGTACTGCATTACTTACCTAAGCACGTATCCTCTGAGCACCCCATTGAGTTCTGGTTCTGGAGGGGGCTGCCACTGGACCATTATGGACTGGTTGGTACGCCCACTGGCAACAATGTTTTTTGGTGGGGCGCTAGGAGGTTCTTCTGGCAGCATCAACCTAAAAGGTACCATAAAATAGCCAGCTACAGTATCATGACATTATTCAAACCGCTGACATAGTTAGTGCACGCGTAATACTGCACAAGGGCTATTCCATCAATAGGCTGCTCAAATGGTTAGTGGTAACAAACAGGACAAAACATTAAAAGAGCATTGGTTTTCTCTATATTACAGTACTGTATGTGTCATCGCTACATCCCATTTACTGTACAAATCATTGATCTTAACATTGTAAACGGCTGAACTGGATGGCCCAGCATTGACTCAGATTGTACAGTACATAGAAATCAACAGCTTTCCACTGCACGTAAAGTGCTGTATTTTACATGATTGAAGGTGTATTCCTCTCTGAATTGTGGAAAAAAGTTCAGCCATTGAAAGAAGACAAATAATGACAGTAACAGCACAGTGACGGGCTATTACATTGGTATATATATTCTGTGGAACTGCCACAGCAGTCTGTCTGACTAACAAGGAACACTAATATACAGTCATTCCATTTAAGGCACACATTTATCACAGTGTCAAAGGGGTCCTGGGGTTATTTGAGATTTATAACCAATAAGTGTCTTCTTAAATCTGTGCTCATTCATTATTCCTTGCTGAGAGTGCTTTACTTAATTAATCCCTTCAATTTCAAACAATATGGAGCATTACTTTCGTATTACAGTGTAAATCTTCCCCGTGGACCTTCTTACGTGTTGCCACAGCCTCAAATTTGATCTACGGACGTGCCTGGTCTGTTTTTCCATTTCCCAATTCCCCAAAGCAGAAATCAAGCTTAAAACCTACCACTGTTCACATGCGGGAAACTTTGGAGTGAACGGGTCAGTTTATATAAAACTCACCTATAATCATTAGTTATAACACAGAATTATTACAATAGCTATAGCTTTATTTACCCGCTATAAAGCAAGCAGGATAAGAAACTGTGCTGGTGTTTGTTTCTGAAATAAGGTTTTTAGCTTGGGGCAATGAGTGTTGTAGCATGTGTCCTTTATTAAAGATGCTGTCTGTTTCTCAGGCTGTGATTTCTTTTAAAAGATAACCTGCTGCAGAAAAGGCTAAGTGCTGTGACCCGTCTCTGACATGTTCAGTCTCTATTGGCTTGGATGGGATGAGAACAGTGTAAGAAACCTCTTTCCTTCCTGATCAATGAGGGACATTTTGGCTGCCGTTGCCTCTTTTGCAGACTCCCAGAGTTAACTCAAATGGTGTTTTAAAAAACAAACAAAACAACAACAACAACAACAAAAAAGCCATTTGTAACCCTATAGGCAAAAATCTCACATTCAGGTCTGAATGTATTTCTTTTTGGTTTTCTTAATTGAGCTGGTATTCTTTTCAGTTGTTTCAAACCTTACAAACAGAACATATTCATGCATATCCTTTGCGTTGGAGAGCAATGTTCTTTCCTGTTCCTCATTGAGGAATGACTTCAAAGGATTGGTTCCTCATATTGAAAGACTAAGTTTCTAAGCAGGCAGCAATTGGTTGTTAAAAAATGATAACCCGAGCAATTGAAATGGATTGCAGTTAAATCTTTCAAAAAAAAGGGTCGCTTTTATAGATAGCACCTTTGTGTGTGTGTGTTTTTTTCTGATTTTGTTTTTGTAACCCCCATATCCCCAAAATAAACATTTCTACATTAGTCAGGCAAAATGTGCTTGTATCTTCCCTTTCTTTCTTTCTTTCTTTCTTTCTTTCTTTCTTTCTTTCTTTCTTTCTTTCAAGTTTAAGATTTCCATCTGTCAAGACAGTTTTACTGAAAGGTCAGACACACTACAGACGTTTTCGGTTCCATACAGAGCACTGTTGCAGAAAATGTTTCACAGGCAGTGGGTTTCTGACAGTAGTGATAAATATATAAAAAAAGGGGTCAGGTAATGCTTTGCAACATGAATTTAGCCTTTGTTTTCCACGTGGAACGTAACCACTGGCAAACACCTGTTTTAAAAAGCATCTCTTGTTTGTTTCTTAATACACTGTATATTCATCTGCCTCCTGGCTTCAACTGCACCACAACCTAAAAATGTATTTAATCTTATTACTAGTACTGTACTTTGGGGCTTGCAGTCCAGATTTCATTACATTTCATAATGTGCACCATTTTATCAATCTTAGAAGAATCTATGCATGCACAGCATAATGTGCATTCATATAGTGCTGCTCAGTCGTTCAGAAAGATAAAAACAAGCTTTATAAATTAAAAGCTCAATACTGCATGCAGAACCATTAGCATGCTTTTTTTCTGTTTCAAGTACATAGCATAAACCGTGACTCGTTCACCCTCTGATTCATTTTACAATATTCTATACGGAACAGGATAAGCTTTAGTAACACATTTTGGTATAAACGTGGCCGCGAAACATAGTTTTGGCAGATTTACTGGGTTAGCAAACATTTTGTGAAGCGCGAGAGAAAGCTTTGACCCCATTAGGATCTGGCAACACTTTGCTGGTTCAAGAGAGGAGGTGGGGGGGGGGGGGGAGTAGAGAATTATAAATTCAGATATTGTGGCTAAATCGACTAGGTCTCTGAGGTTTATGACAACTCACAGTGCCACTGTAACATCAGTTTCAATTAATGTGAATTTTGCATAGTACACCGCACCACTCCAAATGTACTCTACACTCTTGGTCAAACAATACAGAATACAGGGTGTGTTCTATTTCATTTAATACTACAGTACATTTGATAATAGACAATGCATACCTGTACCTGTCAATTACCTGCAACACAATTCGACTACATTGATAAGTGTTACCATTATTGTACACAAGGTACTTCACTAAAAGTAAATAAATGTATGGGGGAAGGCAAGTAGAAAGGGCTTTCTAGTTATGTTAACAATATTTAGTTTGTCTCTGCCTGGCGAGACAATCGCAAGAAGTGAATGCCTTGATATCCCCAGCCGATACATGATACGCAACATAAACAAGCAATGCTTACATACCTATTGGTCTCTGTGCTGTACTGCCCCTTTCCCACCTGGTTGACAGCACAGACCCGGAACTGGTAGGTACGGGCTGGGGTTAACCCTGTCACAACTGCCCCTGAGGTATCAGCCTGCACTTTGGGCAAATTCACCTTCCACGGGGAGTCTGAAACGAGAAGGAAAAAAAGAAGGAAAAAAATCAGCGAGAAAAAGGTGTGCTTTATTAGTATGGTCAATTATCAAAAACGCAAGGTAAATACATTACTGAAAGCATGCATTATTACTATGTAAAGTTGCTGTATAACACGTATTTTGCTGGATTTTATAAGGTCATAAAGCTCTGATCAGAATGGCTGTAAGTGGGTATGACTATGTTTTAAATGTGGGACATACAGTATGCCTGGAAAATGCTGGGCATTTCCATTGAAAAATATACCTCGACAGTAATAACATTAAAGTATTTAGCTTCCAAACTGACCCCTCGAGTTTACATCACGACAGTACATATCCAGCGGGTGCAGTTTTTAGCATCGATCAATACATTTATTCACTATATAACTGTGCCAAACTGGACTGGACGGGACTGTTTAAAGCAAGGGTCATAAATTCACTGTCTATTGTACACAAGTTTTGTTAGAACATAGGAAAGTTTACAAACGAGAGGCCATTCGGCCCATCTTGCTCGTTTGGTTGTTAGTAGCTTAGCAATCACTTTTTTTCAGAGTTTAAAAAGTACTTGGATAGTACAAATTATTTACAATAATAATAATAATAATAATAATAATAATAATAATAATAATAATAATAGTAATAATAATAATAATAATAATACGTTTGTGTTTTCGCAAATCAGAAATCAGTGGATAAATATTAATCAAGATTTTGTAGACAATTAAATCTAAAGCCGGTATTAAAACAAAATGATAGTGTCACTATGGCCCTTGTCATGCCATAGCTACATGTTTATTTTAGGACACAATACAGCTGTTTGATGCCTACGCATATACAGTTTTAACTTTGATTTAATCTATTTGAATGTGCAGGATGTAATAGCAGAAAGGGTTCAGATTAACGTTTCCCTGTGTCCGCTTGGTAGCTCTGCTCCGAGGTGTAATACCTGTGCTGGTACTTGTCAGGTTTACACAGAAGGAAAGATGCTTTAAGTTCTGCTTATAAGCAGCTTAATGTAGCACGCAGTCAGATTCAGCTCCATAGTCTATTAATCTCTCTTGTCACCTCAGGGCTTGGCTCTGTTTATATGCTGCGTCTGTAGAATACTTTATTTATTCATTCTCTTTCTCTCAATGCACAGTAAGTGATCTGGCTGTAACGCGAGACTGAGCTCAAAGCTGTATGTATCCTTTATGGTAAAGAAAAGGGGGATCAATAAGGGAGGTGTGCGTGTGTGGGTTGGAGGGCAGACACACTGACACAGCCACGCAGGAGAGAAGGAAATCAAAACCGGAGCCTGGCATCCTTTCAGGTCAAGTGAAGAGGCTTGTGCTCTTTCTGCTGGCCGACACTATCAATAAACTTTGAGCTCTGTTCCCAGCGGCCATGGGGCAGACTAATCTGCTATTTATAAAATGTAATTCATTCCCACTGGCTAAGAGGAGCAAGCAAGTCCTTGGCATCTAATCAACACGCATCTCCAAGACCTGTTTTAACAACAATGTATACTTAGTTCACACAATTAAGCATGCTTCTCTACTAACAATCCAGCTAAAATGTATTATGTAGAAATAAAGCAGGACAAAAAATGCTGAAGTTATCGAGAAAAAGAATCCGACACAACTAAAATATTCCTGTGGTTCAGATGATTTTTTTTTCTCAGAGAGCCTTGTGATTTGACAGCATGGAGTGCACTATTTGATTACATTTGCTGCGCAGCAGTAAGAGGCTGGTTCATATTTGCTGAAGGGTTTTAAGTTTAACTTACTGTTTTCAGACAGCTCGACCACATAGTAGAGGAGGGGACTGTTTCCATCAAAGGGAGGCACCCAGGAGAGGCCCACAGTGCGACTATCAGAGACGTTCAAGCTTGCCTGAAGGTTCCGAGGGGAGTGGGGGAGTTCACTGGAATACAACAGAGAAGTATCAATACCACACTCGCACTGACTGAGAAGCATCAATACCACACTTGCACTGACCGAGAAGCATCAATACCACACTCGCACTGACCGAGAAGCAGCAATACCACACTCTCACTGGCAGGGAAGCATCAATACCACACTCGCACTGACCGAGAAGCATCAATACCACACTCGCACTGACTGAGAAGCATCAATACCACACTTGCACTGACCGAGAAGCATCAATACCACACTCGCACTGACTGAGAAGCATCAATACCACACTTGCACTGACCGAGAAGCATCAATACCACACTCGCACTGACCGAGAAGCATCAATACCACACTCGCACTGACCGAGAAGCATCAATACCACACTCGCACTGACCGAGAAGCATCAATACCACACTCGCACTGACCGAGAAGCATCAATACCACACTCGCACTGACCGAGAAGCATCAATACCACACTCGCACTGACCGAGAAGCATCAATACCACACTCGCACTGACCGAGAAGCATCAATACCACACTCGCACTGACCGAGAAGCATCAATACCACACTCGCACTGACCGAGAAGCATCAATACCACACTCGCACTGACCGAGAAGCATCAATACCACACTCGCACTGACCGAGAAGCATCAATACCACACTCGCACTGACCGAGAAGCATCAATACCACACTCGCACTGACCGAGAAGCATCAATACCACACTCGCACTGACCGAGAAGCATCAATACCACACTCGCACTGACCGAGAAGCATCAATACCACACTCGCACTGACCGAGAAGCATCAATACCACACTCGCACTGACCGAGAAGCATCAATACCACACTCGCACTGACCGAGAAGCATCAATACCACACTCGCACTGACCGAGAAGCATCAATACCACACTCGCACTGACCGAGAAGCATCAATACCACACTCGCACTGACCGAGAAGCATCAATACCACACTCGCACTGACCGAGAAGCAGCAATACCACACTCGCACTGACCGAGAAGCATCAATACCACACTCGCACTGACCGAGAAGCATCAATACCACACTCGCACAGACAGAGAAGCATCAATACCACACTCGCACTGACCGAGAAGCAGCAATACCACACTCGCACTGACCGAGAAGCAGCAATACCACACTCGCACTGACCGAGAAGCATCAATACCACACTCGCACTGACCGAGAAGCATCAATACCACACTCGCACTGACCGAGAAGCGTCAATACCACACTCGCACTGACAGAGAAGCATCAATGCCACACTCGCACTGACTGAGAAGGACCTGCGGTTTTAGGTTTAATGTAACAGCTAGAAGTTCTACAAACGTGAAGCTGGCAGTTGACACAATTTACAAAGGAACAATATCTCAGTTACAGTTGCAGAATTTTTTTTTTTTATTTTTTATTTTTAAATCTAACAGTTCTCTAAGGAAGTTTAAATTCATTCACAGTCAATTTAATACACACTCAATCTGTGACTAGGAATACAGATCTCTTAAATATGAGATACTGTTGCTGAACAGATGAGAATTCCATTCTGTACATCAGTCACTGCATGTTAAAAACAGTTTTAATATTTCTAATAACATAAATTACAAAATTGTGACCGAAAGGGATGTAACAGAGATTTCTATATTATTCTACAATCCAAGGTTAATCTGTCTATATACTCTATATAAATTCTCAAAAGAAAATTGAAGGTAAGGAGTTGGAGACAGTATTCAGTCGTTAACAGGGGGCATTACTTAAAGGTCATACATTCATAATAGTCATTAAACATTAAACTGTGTCAGGGGCAACAGCCAACAAAGGGCTTGAGATATTGCACTTAATAACATTTCACTTTCAAGCTGTAGTATTTAGCTTTGATTCTAATGGAATTTTTATAGTGTCATCAGGTGGTTGAATATTTTACCTGCAATATTTATAAAGAATGTCAGCATTCAAAAGGACTGTCAAATCTTTATTACATGCACGTAAAAAATAAATAAATAAAAAGAGATTAAAAAAAAAAACTTTTTCTAACCTTACTAAGAAACATCAGACTTAATTTTAATGAAGTTCTGACTCATTGTGTAAATATATTGTAAGTGATTAATGCAAAAGTCTACCTGTCTCAGCCAGGCTTAAATTCCTCAGAGATACTTTTTAATTAAAAAGTGTGCTCTCCAAGAGTAATCATTAAATGTATCAAGCCACACAGCGAATATGACAAGGATGTGTTATTAAAATGCTGTGAAGCTACTGAGAAGAGAAGATTTTTTTTTTTCTTTTCCTTTGGGCTTATTTCCTTATGTGAAAGATGCCAGGGTGGCAGAGTTGGAGACTGGAGCCCTCTAGCAATCTACAGAAAGAGCACTGCATGTATGACAGAAACAATACCATTCAAACCTCCACATACAGAGCATTTTAAATGAGCTTAAACCTTGCTCTGGGGTTATCAGGCTTAAGAGAAGCGGGGTAAGTTTGGCTTAGTCTCTAACCAATTTGGAGGAAGTGCCAGTTACATATAGAGTCTACAAGCCAACCTGGCACAAACCCCTACAGTACCTCCTACATATTTCTCTCATTGAATAATTAACGGACATGCTTTTATTCTACATACATGTATTTTTCTTCTTCTTTCTGCGATTTGATGTTCAATAGGATGTTTGGAGTGGCAAATCTCTGCCAGAATCCTAATCCTCCCTGCGGGTTATGGAGGCAAAACCAACAGGGACTGCTTCTCCTCATCAGCAGACCCTGGCCAGGCGCCTAGTGAGCACAGCCGGACACCAACAGGGCTGGCCTTTGTCCTCCAGAGGCCGGTAGCTTGCTGACATTGAAATGAACTGGGCTGATTTCAACCCGCTTTTGTCTCATCTGACAAATGGTAACAGGGCCTAAGTGACCCGATTAGGTATGTCTAGAAAAAACAGCCTTCTCCTTAACATTCTTACAGCAATAACCATGTGACTAAATGCTATGGAATAATAATAATAATAATAATAATAATAATAATAATAATAATAATAATAATAATAATAATAATAAGGAACTGAGTGAAGCACATCAGAACTCACAGGTCCTTAACAACTTTGATCAGATTCTGTTTGATCTTGTCGGGTGTCGCTCTTTAATAATGTCGCGGGCTGGCTGGTTGGCTGGAGATGTATTTTAGAATCCAAATGGAGGTAGAAGTTGAAACGGCTTAATGAAAGCTAAAAGGGGATTTCACTATCGATTTCATTGTAGTCCCTGCATGTCGATGAAAGTGAAGTGCCTCGCACGTCGGCCAGTGAGTCCGTGGCTGAGAAGTAATTAGCGAGAAGCCAGGATGCCTGCTGCCCAAAGCTGGAGGCAGCATTATCTCCCTGGAGTTTTCTCAATATTGGTGGGTTTGAATGGAAACCTGATGCACTGCAGATGGGTGTTCAAGTACACTTAGAGTGATGTACTGAGTAACTGAGCATGTTTCTACCTGACACCACTAGTGCAGGACCAGCAAAGCTTGGTCAATGTTGTGTGCTACTCTGGCAGCATCGCATCCCTATCCAACTACAGCATTCCATTTAAACAACTCTTGAGTCTTTAGGGCTAAAACACTGGCAAATGCAGCGTTCATATGGACTGGTTTAAAAAAAAAAATCAAATTTTCTTAAAACCTGTACAAAATTATATTCTAAATGTATTTTAGATATGTATGACTTTTTATCTGGGATGCAGCTTTCACAGTATTGCATATTCATCAGCATCAGCTGTTGGTAACACTAATGCTTAGAGTACAAGACTCCTGCTGCTGTTCCAGGGTTTAGTTCTATGGCTTGTGTAATCACACAAACCTATCCTTCTTTAAACTAGTTTTAAAACCTGGTATGGCTCTGATTGCTATGCAAAGGGGGCTGTTTTTTGCCACCCTTAGGAACTTGAACAGAAATTATAATGTAAAGATTAACCTCTTTCAAGCAAAGGTTCAATGCATTCTCCGGGAGTGTCAAAGGACATGCTCTGACAGAAACAGCACAGTCGTTTATTCTCGTGCTTGTCCAGTAAAAATGACTTCTGCGACCTGGTGCCTTTAAGAGAGCTGTCTGAACAGCTATTAATGCTATTAACACTGACCCCTATTTCTACGAAACAACAGCTACATTTCCTCTACTTCTCCCTCCATGCTTCTGAGAGCCAGAGACACAAATTAGCATGCAGGGACTTTGGGTATTACTCTCTCACACTTATACACCATGGAAAATGCACCAATGAACCCACGGGGCACAGCAGCGCTATCAACTGACTGTCGAGGTTACTTAATAGACTGGAGAGAATTTCTCAATTTAGCCTCCTGCAGTAATTACTAGAAAGGGATTCCAAACTCAACAAAGAACCTTGCTGAAGTATTAAAAATGGGGAAAACAAGGGGAAAATGGGGAAAACTCAACAATCTGTGAGTTCTTAGATGGTTAGGTTATGGGGTTGCAGGGTATGTTGAATAAATGAATATGATGAATATGGAAAGTTTAACAATTTGGCTATACTGACCAAAAGAGGACCACAAACAGATGCTTAAAAAAAATTAAAAAAAACATGAAAAAAAGGAAATACTCACATAACTTCTAATCGGGCACTTTTAGAGTCATTCCCCCCCTGAGAAAGGACCTCACAGGTGTAGTCTCCGATGTCACCTGACCAGGTCTGGCTGATCTGAAGAGAGCCATCCTTAACGCTGAGCCGAGAACTCCTGGCATAGTTCAGTAGGACACCATCCTTCTTCCAGACAAACCTACCCGGTGAAACATTTTACAGCAGTGTCCCAATTTGATAAAATGTTGTCACGACAGCCAACAAAGATACAATGGTAACTATTATTAATGTGGATCACTTACCTGACAGACACTCTGGGGTCGTACGTGGCTCCACATTCCAGCACACCCATCGTTCCCTTGATTACACGGCGGTCCTTGGGTGGATGGGATATAAAAGTACGGTCTGGAAGAAACAGAGACACAGGGTTAAAAAAAAAAAAAGAAACTAAAGTTATCTAAGAAACTAAATCTGCAGTCATAACTTATTTCAGATGGCAACTGAAAACTTGACAAAATGCATATATAAAAACACTCATCTTGCACTGTAAAAACACAGCAAAAGCAGATATGGTTGTGTAGTTATTATACAGCTACATGTGCAATTAAAAGCGTTGTTTATGTCACAAGTACTTCTGCATCTCAAATTCTAATTTATCAGGGATAACATCAATCCAACCAACAACCTGATATAAGATTATTATTATTATTATTATTATTATTATTAATTTCTTAGCAGACGCCATTATCCAGGGTGACTTACAATTGTTACAAGTTATCACAGTACAAAGTATTGCATTATAAAATATCACATTACAGGTTATACCATTCTAAAATATCACATTACAGAATATCATAATAGAAATATTCCGAGCGGCTCTGTCCTTACTCCACACAGTCAGCGAGACGGTAGCGTTGACGGCTCCCTCCGAGTTGCTGGCGTAGCAGGTGTAATTCCCCGCGTCTTGCAGGTAAACTGGCCGCACCTGCAACCCTCCTGTCTCCAGAAGAGTAAATCGAGGAATCTGGACCGAACCGCTTGCCAGAATCTGATTGCCTGCAACACAGGAACAGAAGCGGATTCAGAATTCAGAAATATCATTGCTGTGTCTTTTCACTTAAGCGTGCCATGTTAATGGTTTCTTAAGTCAGCGTTCATTTTTATGACATCTACAGTTTCCTGTTTAAAATCCTATTCCTTGGGTTTTCCACCAGCTGCTCTTTCTGCTTAGAACATTATTTACCATTTCGGTGGTTACAGTGTAAATCTTTGTTGCAAATAACCCAGATCTAAAATATTTAATTACAAAATAAACCTTCCTAAATAGGTCCTAAATAATATAATTGCAGCGCTCCCCTTTAACATGCTATAGTTGGGATACTATTGCTATTGGAATGGGATGAATGGGAGTCATGAGCATACTGCATTACATAGAAATACCTTGTGTGGCTCCCTAATGATACATTGGGGGTGGCTCTAAAAGACCGGAGTTGCCCACTCCTGTCCAAAGTGAAGTTGATCCACCAACTGAGCATTATTATAGTACATTGAAATAAACCTACCATAATATCATTCTCTGGTACGAAACAAAAAAAACGCAATTTACCGTTAGCTGCTGTGGCTGTAATATTAATTGGCTTCAGCTAATAGGCCTGATATGATGCAAATAAACTAAGCTGGAATAAAACAGCATCTACGGTACATCAAGTCTCTCTCTCTCTGTGTTAGTGCGCTGTGCCACCCCCTGTGCAGCCCCTCAATGTCTGAAATTCTGCCAAAAGATTGTTAAGATTCCACATGCTCAGTTTAATAGGATTTGTCTGAATGGCAAGGGAACAGATAGCGCTTGCAAATCAGACACAAAAAAGGAGCACTTAGGCGTCGAGGCAGTAATTGCTGAAATGTCAGAATGTTTCAAAGTACAATTTCCACCTTGAGCCGATACAATGAGACGAGTACAGGTACAATGCTTCCTTTCACTTGGCATTAAAACAAACTATAATTCAGTCTTCCAACAGGGAACAATCATATCACCCAAAACAGGTATATTGGAAAGCATTTATATAGTGCCTTTCCCACATACAGGCTCTTAATAGGCTGAATAACACCCAACAGTTACAAGTGAGGAACAACACAAAACTTTTTTTTACCCCCCCCTCCCCCCTTATTATTGTTGATTTGCTTCTTATTCATTTAAATAATTGTAATTTCACGAGTGGCAATGTGGAGAAAATAGCTTTGAGAATATACAGTAGCCTATGTTCTGCTCTTGTACAGTATTGAAAACCTCACATAAGGTCGTGGTTGTTTTTCCACTTCGTCTGCTGTAGGTAATGTAATGTTCAAACATTTGCCTAGCTCTATAAGGAGTCGGATGCATCAGGCAGTAATAGGTGACATACAGGAAATGGGAGGGTTAGCGAAGAAAGGATATGACAGTAGGGAAAGAGGGCATCGGCTGGGACTGTCTGTAAGCTACATAAAAAACATGTAAATAAAGTTTAAGCATCAATGCCACCTTTGTATTGCATATCAGAGAAGACAGAGAATATTTCAGGTAAGTTACTGTATAAGAGAATATGAAATGCACACAGTGTAAAAGCTGTTTTTAATAACCCCATGATTACTCATGCACCATCGGTGAACACCGCAGTTAACATGCAGACATGCTGTTTTTACTTTTCTTCCAGGCAATGGCAGATTTTGGAGCTCCTGACACCTCGCAGGTAAAGACAGCCACTGTTCCATCTGTCACCGTGATGTCTGATGGCAGCTGAGTGAACGTTGGGGCCATGCCTGCAAAATTCAAGAGTTGTTTGTTTGTTTGTTTTTTAATATAGAAAATAAAGTAGATTGTACACATTGAAGGGAAAACACAGAACAGTCTTTAACCAAATTTGTTGGTAGACTCTAGTATGTTTACATTGTATTCCAAATCCTACATTAAAAGCTTCGAAAGAAAATGGGTGTTTTTGCTTTTTTCCAATGTCATGTCCCTGCATGCTAGATATCACCTAACAGACTTCAAACTAAAGCTGGATAAATGCCATCTACTGCCATTCAGAATCCTCAAGGGAAATGGAAGTTCGGGGGACCATGCTGTTGACTCAATTAACCCTGAGCTTGAAGATGCCCAGGAGGTTCTAAAGCTCTGAGAACAAACTAAATATTAGAGGGTACACGAAACGACTTTAGAAACAGTCCTGTTGCCTTCTAATAAAATCCCGATGACGAGTTTCTGTGAGTTCACGATAAGAACAAGAGAAAGTCTGCAGACAGGAAACAGGAACTGTGCAGTCATACCCCACTGTCTCCTGGGAATATATCTGTGTCTTAGAGGCCAGGGACAGTTTTCATTTCCCCTATTTCACACTATAGACAGCAATGATTTTCTTTGGTGGTTGTGGTTCCTTTTATATTAATACAATACACAATCACACAGCCAGCAGAAGACAGGTCAAGCAAATGAACTCTTAAGCTGTACACTGCGGTTCTGTCACAAAACTGATGGGCTTGCACGGCACTGTGTTTATCCCACTGAAATCAAAGGGTATTGGAATCCACTGACATGACAGGAGTCACTTCATTTACTCTGATGGTAAAAATAAGCCCTCTTATTGCTGTGGGAACACATGACCTACAGTATAGACGGAATTGTGTGGGTTTGTGCCCCAACTGTAACCATAACTGTAACTCTAAAAATAGTACTGATCTAGAGGGCTTTAGTGCTTGTTGAATTAATACCTTTATCAATTCAGCATAATATAGAGGTGGAGATATAATGGTGCGTAGGTAGTGACACTCCCTATTCATTCTAATGTTATAACTGTAAGAAAATGCTGATTTTGAATACATGTTTTAACACCGGGAGGGGAAATATAAAATATTTTGCTCCAGACTACATGTCCCGTTCTGAAGTGTGTGGAAAAAGGGCAGTTGTAATTCAAGTCCTAATAAGTGCATGGGTGTATTATTGTTGAATATATTACATGTTTTGTCATTGAAAGGCATGACACTGAAAATCAATTTAGTGTTTAATTAAGTAGTAATAGCACCTTCAGACAGCTAAATGATTGATTGCATATTGAAGTACTACTAGCACCAATGTGCCGAGTGCTTTTAATCACATGGTGCTCATATGGCAGTTATTTTCTTTGGTCACTTCTGGCAATGACTCAGGTGTGTGGTTTACGCGACTAAAAGAACCTTCTCTGCTTTGAAGTGTGTAATCAATTTATGAGGGACATAATTCAAAGCAAAGCCAAAAACCACTGCGTTAAAGAGCAAGATTATAAACTCAGTAAAATTATTCACAGTTGGATTACCTCTTATAATTGTACGTGATAAAATGTGAGCGTTAATTCTCAGATGATCATTGCATTTATACAAATAAACCACCTTCGAAATCTGCAGTTATTTATTATACACAGAAAACACTGCGGCTGCTGTGACCTGCAGAATAGATTAACCCTGTAACTGTAAAAAAGTTTATCAATATTGGATCACCTGTTCTACCTATACAGTATCTATCACAAGAACGTTGCAAACAGAGGATTGGTCCCACAACCCTGAGAATGACATAAATGACCTACTTAGAGACAAATAGCGCGAAGGACAGACAGATGGACAGAAAGTGTCCTTTTAAGTTTTCTTCACTCTAGATTTCACAAGTAATTAATAACATGTCTTGTACATAAAATTGGATTTTCGTCTTATGCTGTTGCAGAATATCCCAATCCACAGCCACTGACAAGGACTGAAACCTTCAGTTGATCAAAGCCATGATAAGAACCAACTTTCTTCAGCAATTAAACCAAGCAGATGAAAGCAGGATAGAAGCTTTTAGCTATGCTATAATTGGAAACCTTTAGCTAAACTACCCGGCAAAGATGTAGCTATTCTAATGAACCGACAAGTGAAAAATATGCTTAAAATTATCAGGTTCTAATATTTCGTGCTCAGGGTGGGGTTGTCTTGTGAATGTTCCCATTGCAATGCAGAAAATTCACTTAATCCGAACCCGATCTGAAGAAGATCATCCGAAAACACACCCTAAATCAAGCAGTAACCAGCAACGTCACAATGTGTGTCGGTCTTCTAATTAAAGAACCACATTAGCTGCGCAGTACACAACACAACAGAATAAAATAACACATCAAACAGCAACCTACATGTTCTACATTTGTTTAATTCGAACAAATAATAACATTAATAAAATAAATCTGAATAGCGCAACTGGTCCAGAATGCTGCTGAATGCTGCTCCTGTAAGAATACTGACAAGTACAAAACGAACTGAACATATTACATCAGTCTTGGAAACTTTGCATAGGATACCTTTCAAATATCTGGTTATTTTTAAGATTCTGTTGTTGACCTTCAAGGCTGTCCTGGGAACTGGCCCTATATATTTATCAGACTTGCTGCATCCCTACCTGTCAGCTGTGCTCTTCAAGCTCAGAACTGCTGGCTGTTTTCTTGACCAGGTGTGTCACTCTGTGAGGTCCGAGTTTTTCCACTAGTTCTCCTAAACTTTGGAAGTCGTTGCCACTCTTGAGAAATGTAAAGCACTGCTAAAATCACTGTTTTCTTAGCTTTTGGAAACAGGGAGATTTTTTCCCCATTAAAATTTTTTTATGTAAATCATTTTGTAATGTTTGTAATCGTGTTTTTATTTTAGTTGTGACATTATACTTTGTATTATAATTTTTTTTTTTCCTGTAAAGCGCTTTGGGGTGGCATTGCCATGAAAGGCACTATATAAAAATACATTGATTGATTGATTGATTGAGTGATTGACTGAAATATTGTAACCTGGCCAAAACAAAAGAAAATACATTCCAACAATGTAGAATTGTTGCACTATTCAGATTATTTTATTAATGCTATTATTTGTTAGAATTAAACAAATGTATAATATTTAAGTTGCTATTTGATGTGTTATTTTATTCTGAATACAGTGAAAATGATGGTACTCTGTTGTGTACTGTGCAGCTAATGTTGTATTGTAGCTTTAATTAGAAGACCGACGCGCACTGTGACGTTGCTGCTCACTGCTTGAGTTAGGGTGTGTTTTCAGATGATCGTCTTCAGATAGGGTTCAGGTTAAGTGAATTTTCTGCATCACGATTGGGTCATTCGCAAGACAACCCCACTCTGAACACGAAAAGATTTCAGGGTTCGAAAAAATGTAATTAACCCCAGTTTAATCAGCTACCATAAAATAACATAAACCTTCTTGATAATTGTTTTTATTATTATTGCATGTTCGTGTTTGCTTACTATATACATATGGTAAATATGCACCTTATACATATGTTTATATTTATGTCATATGTTAGTGGGCTGAATGTTGTAATATTTTACACTGGTTAGGAGTATTATACATGATATATTTGGCTATACATGATATATTTGTTTATCTTAGAAAATAGTTTGATTTTTATTTAATGTTGCTACACTCACTTGTAACATCAAGGTAGGCGTGTGTTTGGATTTCTCCCGCTGTATTCCTGGCGAAGCACTGGAAAATGCCGGCATCTTCGGGACGCACTCCTCTAATCCGTAGCCCTCCGTTCACCATCACCTTATAACGAGGGTTAGCCAGCTTACTGAGGGGAACCGAGTCTTTATACCACTCCAGACTGGGGACTGGAACACCTGGGTGCATGGAGGAGAGGAGAGGTACATTCATAATAAAAGATGTGTCTCAAGGTGAATAAATGTACATATAATGGGTTAAAAATGATCACAACATTTCATTTGAATGTCCCCCATATAACACAAGCACAAAAAACAACTTGCAGATAGATACCCAGTTTTATTTCAAATCCCCCAGGAGATTTGGACCCGGCTTGCGGCCTTATGGCTGTGTTCTTTATGACAGCTTTATTTAATCTCGATGCAAGCCAAATTCGGATGCGCAGACTGTATTGATTCCAATGGTTGACATCCTTTTCTTTTCCTCAATTTATACTTTTTAATAAAATGAATTATTATTATGTTAACTGAAGAATCTCCCAAGTGACGTCCTGTCATTTTGGGATGAATGCTTACAAAGTAAAATGAATGAATCTGTTAAGTTGATTTTTTTTTTTTTTTTCGCCTGTGTCTATTAAGTGCTCTTTTCATCACAGCGCAGTGAATTGTGATCAGGTCACTGCGAGAAATTACATTTTCATGGTCACATTGCAGCCCATAACAAAATGAGACTAAACATTATTAAAATGCAAATGCATTAAAGATGCCTTCTATTTTATTATTCTGTCTTGTACTGTCTTTCCCCGGTATACATTAGCAGGTGGGGTATGTATTTATTGTCTAGAATGGCTTGGGAATTAGTGAGAATTAATGTTTACGAACATGAAGGTTTTAATTAAAACAAATGCCGACTGACAAAAAAATAACACGATTAGCAGCAAACTACGACACGGTTTGTTAGATGCATCTGGTTACCATAATTTATTTACTACAATGCCAGCCTTGTGTATAACACACACCCCATTTAAAGCTGACATTGCTGAACTGCCTGGGTAACATCACTTGTATATAACTTGTTTAGCGCTCACCCCTTTGTACACTACTATTTCAAAAAATTATAACATGTATCTCACAGAAATTCTCCTTAAATGTTACTTAACAGGCTGTAGGGTTTAAAACACAAATTATTACTTTCCCTAGTTCACTGCTTTGTTACACTTATTCTTGCAATATCTTTTTCCAACATATTTTTATTTTTTGATATTTTTATTAACCTATCACTGGCCAGAAATCCAGCTATTTTGAATTCACATATGGGGCTTGTCATGCATATTCATAAAGCTGTTGCCTCCCCTCCGAACCTGTGCCACAGCGAGCTGGTGTAGGACAGATGAACCAATCAAAACACTGAACTATGGGAGAGGAGTCGGTGACCAATGAAATGTTTCTGATTGAACAGGTTGGACTATCAAAATATCATAACAATTGCAATTATGCTGAAATATAATGCAAGAATACGTACAACAAAGCAGGAAACTAGGGAAAGGAATGTCTTAAACCTGACAGTCTGTTCAGTAACTTTCAATTTGGGAAAACGGGTGCAAATTATCTCTAAAAATGATGTTATGAAAGGGATTTGTGTGAATATATGGACGGATGTTCCCAATGTATCCTCCTCAGAGCCTCAATGTGTGGGCTTGTATTCACAGCGTTTGCTCTTTCACTGGGGACATGTCAAGAAGAGTGTAAATTAAATGAAGGGTTTTCATAAATCCGTAGCTGTTAAAAGGAGTTTCTGAAATTAACACCTTTCATGTAATCCATAAAGACTTGAGTTTCCTGGGTAATTGGCTGTCACTATCCACAAGAATAAACCTGTTCCAGCTAGACACATCTCCGGCGTTCTCAATGGGGTTTACATGAGTTGACAATGCAGGCCAGGGCAACATACTGATGTTTCTTTGATGTAAGAGACCCTGTGTGTCTCACAAGGTATAGCCTTTTGCAGTGTGGTGTCATCAACAGACTTCTTCAATGTGTCACCATTCACCTGATGTTGAACCCGTCAATTAAGCAGGTATCAATAGAATATGTATACTATGGCAATAGTCAATAAAAAGGAAACAAGAGGATATGCCCCCCAATACACCTGTGCAATAACAAACACAAAGCTTGTGTTAACAACCTGCAACTGTGCAACATGTGACTGGGCAAACTTTACTGTAAAAGCATTACATTGCTGCCAAGGTATTTCATGCAGGTCACTTGCTGTACTTCCTCCAGCAGGTTGCTTTTTTGACCTCAACTACCGTAATCTCTCCTTCACCCTTTTTCATCAAACGGCAGTCGTTTTTCATTTAAAACGACTTCATTTGGCATTCACTGCTCTCACGCTGGTTAACTATATAACAAGGGTCATTCAACCCAGAAATCAAAAACTCAATCTGTGGCCGTCTCCAGGATTGTGAGATTTAATTAAATGGGCTCAGACTTTGATTATGAATTAACCCCATGCTGCTTTTAAAAGAGGCCTGTTCGTAAATGAGATGCCAGAAAGAAAGTCAGGAGACGCGTCTATCCTTAGACAGAAGAGCAACATGAGTGATCTCAGCAAAGGCCGTGATTGTCATCTGCCTCAGTACCATACTTTATTCACATACCATAGAGGCTGGTCATAAAGAACTTCACGGTGGCATGCATGACCAAGTATAACAAGGTAGAGGAATAGATTGATACAACTATGACATACAAAGAACGTCAGAGTTACCATGTCCTTCAGATTTATTTTTTTAATCTACACAAGTCTCAAGTTTGATAGAGCTTTACGACAAAATTGACCTATTGGACATGTTGTCCTTTCCTGCTTCCTCGGCTCTAGTAGAACCATGTTTTTCACACAATGTTACATCAATCAGAAGTCTAAAGGTTTATGACAAGTTGTCATTGCAGTGAACTATTAAACAAGAAAAAAGGCACTCACCCATAGCCTGACATTGGAAATCTATAGTTTTTTCCACTTCTCCCATCATCTTTCTCTTCGGTTCCGCTGTAAAGTATGGCGACTCTGGAGAAAAAAAACAAAAAAAACATATATATATATATATATATATATATATATATATATACACACAAGGAGATCTCAGGTCATGAAGCACAGAAGAATGCAATGACACCTGACTTGGTAGATAACATTATTTGTTAGGCCCTGATGTCTCCAAATCTGTCTTTTGCTGTTACTTCCTACTGAGCAAAGCAAGCACTACACCATTTATTTTCACACCCCTTTCATCTCTCTATACGAACGCATGGCACTCTCTCTCTCCTTCTCTTACCGTCCCAGGCACAAATGTCAACTCGGTCCATGAATGAGTACTACTCTTATAATGAATAGACATGCTGTTTAGTTCTTATACTATGGGTTTACTCTAAAATGTTCTAAAACTAAGAAACATTTTCATTAAATGCACTGCACAGCCAACACCAGGGAAGAGAACATTTGATCTTCAATTGCATCCCACTGCAAGAACTAGTTCAAAATAGGTCCTTCATTATTTAACTGCTCTTTGGCAGGGCCAATTGGGAACTGTTAAGAACCAGTCCCTGCAAAGGAAGAGTCACACATACCTACCCATCCGCCCTGGACCACTCATAGTGTGAATTGTTTAACACATGGGAACAATAACCAGTGACTTGAAACAGTAAAAATGAAGATTTACAGTTAACCATAACTGTAAAAAAAAATAAAAAAAAAATTGGGCCCTTCACTCTGATGTCCTTCCTCGTTGCATATCATTGCTTTAGTGAAAAGCAGAAATGAGGTTACAGTTGAACAGCAAAAAAAAAAAAAGCACGCTCACAACACAAAGGGTTACCTGTGATGGAGAGGAAAGCACTGGCTTCCACTGGCTGTACACTGCTGTCCAGGAGAGCTGCCTGACACACATACAGCCCGACGTCAGCCGAGGTGGGGTTGATGATCGCCAGCCGTCTCCCAAACATGCCGACTCCACTTATTAACCTGACTCCGTTTCGTTTCCAGGAAATGCTTAGCTTCTCGACAGGTCTTCGGGGTGGGGGTGCAGGCAAGAATTGGAAACAAAATGGAGACTTGAATTTTTTTTTTTTTTTTAAATTTGTATAAGTTAGGGTATGCTTTATTGAGCTTTATTTACTTAGTATTTAGTAAGTTTGTCAACTGGGATATGATTTTATTCTCGGAGCACGCAGGCAGGTTGCAAACAAACGCACGGTACAAGAACTATTAAGCATAGCTGCTCCCAATTATTTAGCCTGTACACTGCAATCTCTTTCGCCACAAAGCATGCCTTTACTATTTACTATATATTTTCATTATAAATCTTTTTTCCAAATCCCTTGCTTTTAGATCCAGGATTGAGACTGGTCAGTTAAGCACAGCATAATTGATCTATGTGATTTTTCTGTTAGCCTGAAATCACCTCCTATTACTAGATTTGTTTTTCTTTATACACACTGGTAAAGACCTATTGTACATTATCCAGTCTTTGACAATTTCATTTAAAATAATCTCTACCCTTTTTGTCAGTTTTTCTGGATAGGCTATTGGGTATCCTTCTTTTAGCCTCTCTATGTTACTTAAAATGCGCTGCAATTGTTCTTGGTACATTAGTGAGCCAGAAGACGAAACGAAACATGCTGGGCTTCTTCGACGTGCAATGCCAACAGAAAGGTCTTGTTGTGAATGCAAATATTGCTACATATTTAACAAATCTGTTCTTAAAAACAATTCTACACTGTTTTGATAAAAGCCAATATCAAACTTCATTTTATTCACAAAAATAGACTTTTCAATATGTTGTGCAATAACTAGTATAGATAACAAAAAGAGAATTGTTAATAATGGCTGTCTCTCTGTTACTTTCAGGTGTGAAGTATCTTTAAGCAAAGAGGAGAGAATTCAGACCATTTTGATGTGTGGTGATATTGCCCATGGCACCTGAGTTATGGGACACCCTGTTCGTGCAAAGTTATTTTACCATGTGTATATTTAACTCTTAAGGGGGTGGGGCTGACCTTGCATTTGCCACACACTCCAGGGTGGCCTCATTGGTGCCAGCCACCACGCTGGTGTTTCTTGGTGGGATTACAATCACAGGAGCCACTGGGTCAGCTGGCGCGGCCGAATCTGTCCAGGAAAGCAACAGCTGATCAAACCTTTTATACACAACGGCACCGCATTACCTTACACTCAAACAATAGGCTGCTGCAATGTGATCTTTATCAGCTTCCTTGCAAAGTCCCGTGTTTTTGTAGCATGGTTTTGTTAAGCTCAAGTGGGAAGTTCCGAAAAATTCCATTCTTTTTAACCTCTTTCACTCTACTGAAGACCTTTAAATGGGCTTTTTCTCAAGGGAGGGATGAAATCCATGAGAACAGCAGGCACGCTAAATAATGGATAGATTACTTGACAGTAGCCTTCTGTGGCAGGGAACCAGGGAAGAAAAATCGACATGCTTTTTACCAGTAGATCAATGCATCACAGTGAACCGTGCCGCTAACTTTTGTAACGACTTAAAGACTATTTACTACTAAGTCTCTAAATTCAATTTAAAAGCGATTATTTGAATCAATTCCATTTGTGCTGTGTAGGAAAATAGTACAATCTTTTTTAGACAATGATTGCAGAAATTAAACTCGGGCGCTGAAGCATTGGCATGATCCCTTTGATGTTCACTTTGAAAATGCAATTTAATCAAACTTATTTGACTCCAAGTACAGGGGAATACTGTAAAAACAGACTATAGTGGAAAACAACAGAGAGAGAGAGAGAGAGAGAGAGAGAGAGAGAGAGATGGTCAAATCATGTATTAGTTAGCGAGCCTGGCTAATAATGACTTAAACACCAATGGCAAATTATACAAAACACGCATAATAGGATATTAAACCAGTAACAAATTAAATCTCAATATCTCTCTCTCTCTCTCTCTCTCTCTCTCTCTCTCTCTCTCTCTCTCTCTCTCTCTCTCTCTCTCTCGTAAGCATGGTAAATGATGATACCTTTAAGAGCGCTCAAAACATTACACTTGACACAGTCTGACCCATTTTGTTCTGCAAGGAAGATGCTGTCAAACTTGTCTTAAGAACCTTATTTTAGCAGCTTCTACCAGCATTCCATTTGTTTCTTCCTAGTTCTAGAACATTAGCATTGTTTTGCTCTTGGCAGAAAAAAAACCAAAAAAAAAACAAGGGCAAACAGAGGTGCGAACAGAACAGAAATAGGACCCACTGCAGTGCTGTCTGAGATCCTGAGTCATTGCTGTATGTGGGTTAATGGGTTCCTAGCAGGACAGATACAACCTCAAGGGTGCCGCATGTATATAATGTTATGGGACAGATCTAATTTCATGGGACAGATCTAATTTCATATGCAAATTTGGAAAACTTTAAAAGCAAACTACAAAGCTTTTTCGTAGAGAGGGATTTTACATGCTAATAAAAACTGGCACGCATACTGTAAAGTGTACACATTTTGTTGATGATGTAACCTTCAATCATAAATTCTTAGGTAAAACCAAAAGAAACTACTATAGGTCAAGCACAGTGCAGTGGACAAATTACAGGGCATACTGGAGAACCATAATATGAGCAGACAGGAGCTAACTGTTTCACTGAGAGTGCTTATAAAATAACCATTACAACAGAAAGTGGAAGTTTCGGTGAATAGTGAAGGTCAGATTTAACACAGTTGTAACGTATCGCAATTCTATTAAAGACTTCAGCAATACTGGGATTGTATGGTAGCCAATGCTTAGTATTTTATAGGGTTAAGAAGCAGGGCAATGGGACTCATAGATTTACATTAGATGCGTCTGACAGCTGCTCAGATGCTGGCAAGTCTACCTATGCAGTCCCCTGAATAGTTCAAGTCGATTGAGAAAAGTGCTCACTAGATGTGGCAGGTTGATTGTTCCACCCTGTATTAATGGCCTTGGGTTCAATAATGGGGCTGTTGCAATGAGAAACAGCACTACCTACTTTAAAAGAAGGGAGTAGAGAAACCAATCATTTCGGCCTGTCCTCAAGGGGTGTGCTTGGCTAGGCTCATTAGTCTAGCAAGTTGACAGGCAATGTCATGTAGCATCCTTTAGTCAAGGCAGTTTCATCCCCCATACCAGAGTGTCACAAGAGCCACGACAGGCTCAGAATGCATTACTAAAAACCATACTTCTTGCAAACTCTCCTTTTGTTTTTTGACAGACAGACACAGCAATGTGTACCTTCAAACACAAACTGTGTTCTGAAGCCTGTGACCTAAAGCACCTGCTAATTTAATGTATTCTCCAGTATTAAATCTGTCTGCGGAGGCCTATATTTACAGAAATTGGTCACAGCTGTTCAGAACTATAAATGAGTTTGATCTCTGGGAGGTTTTGGCGAATCAAACCTCTGAAATATTTCCAAACCATTCAGTACAGTAAGGTTTTTTTTTATTTTTTTATTTTTTATATTACATGGGTCGCAGGGCACTTGAACATAAAGCTCTCTGTCAAGCAGCAAAGGCTTGTGATCAAAGGGTAGGATTAGGAATCCTTGTATCTCAGGTCCATCAAACAGATTCAGTACTTGTTCTTTCTCAGGCTTAAACTGATTAATAAGAAAGCAATCAAACTTTAGTCATGTTTAAGAAGCAGGGCTTTAGTATTTTTTATTATATTAATATTAATATTTTAAAATATGAATACATATATGTACTAAATATTCATCTTTGTACTGTATACTAGTAGAATACTATGGATACAGTACTTGTTACATGTACATTCTACCAAATACATTTATTTTTCTAAGATGCATACTGTACAAATGACAGACAAAACACACATATATCCCCTAATGTCAGTGTTAGACCAAAGTCATATTTATCAATTTTCTGATACTCTCTACAGTGTATAGTGGTCTCTGGTCACTCTCCTCAGAAATTACAGGCTGATCGAAAAGCAACAGATTACTGCAGGTCTGGAAGTAAACCAGCAGAGAGCGCTAAAGCAGTTAGTTACAATCACATCAACTTACGTGACACTCTGTACATTTCAAAACTATTCCTATTTTTAAAACTAACCACTTTCTGTAATTATATTTGTC
Organism: Acipenser oxyrinchus oxyrinchus; assembly: GCA_030684275.1. Lineage (NCBI taxonomy): Eukaryota > Metazoa > Chordata > Actinopteri > Acipenseriformes > Acipenseridae > Acipenser > Acipenser oxyrinchus. The sequence continues at coordinate 32,057,829 of CM060262.1, read as the reverse complement.
AATATCATAACTTTAGTCAAATGAGTGCATGCAGAGTATGATATTCTTAGGTGGAAATTCACAAATGGGGCCTTTTTTTTACTCCAAAGTGTGTGTGTGTGTGTGTGTGTGTGTGTGTGTGTGTGTGTGTGTGTGTGTGTGTGTGTGTGTGTGTATATATATATATATATATATTTTTTTAAACCATTTTTAAAACAATACAAGAAACAATTTAAAAATAAGTTCTTTATATCTGATACTGTGTTTCTCCTTACTCACACACACACACCACACCCACACACACACCCGCCCACCCACCCACCCACACCCGCCCACCCACCCACACACACCCACACTCACACCCACACCCACACCATCTTACCAAAGGATCCCAGATTCTTCTTGCTTACTGTCCGGCAGCGTGAGAGAGGGGAGGAAGAAAGAAGATTTCTATAATTGCAAACAGTTACAGCGCTCGCATTAACAAATCACAATTAATTGTACTGAGTTAAGCCAACCACCCGCAGACTATAAACTGTGTTAACCGAAAGCACAGAAACAGCTGTTTAGAATTAAATCACTTACTGGATGCTGCAGTGCTGAACTAACACTAGTCTCAATGATATGCTGTTAACTGGCATTACTGTGTGCCACATGTCTATTGGTGGGGGAAGGGTTAATGCTTCTAGGAAAGTTTATCCATCGTACATAGAACTTGAAATACTCCATCCTTAAGCTGATGGTGTCCACGCTACACATTTGAGCAATGTTCAGCTGGATTCACTGTTTTAATGAATATTTTTGTTAGGGAATGTTTAAATAATTAATAACATTAATGGTGTGGTCCTAATTTAATATTTAAATGGTGCCGGTATTCACAGCCGCTGTTTAGGTCAATTGAAAGGCCTGGAACGCCTTATTAAATTTTGTAATGTATTAGAATGGTTTAAATTTTAGGTCACAATAAATCAGAACAGATTGAACTGCCTTTCACTATTATACACCATACAATTTCAAATTAAAAAAAGAAATAGAAAAAGTTAAACCTGCAAAACACCACCAAATATAATTCAAAATAGTCCCTCCATAAATATGCATTGCAGATAACTTCAATGAAATACTTTTACAGACTACAGAAACCAAAAAACGGAATTGAAAATGAAAATAGGCATACTAACTTTTAAATAATTCTTAAAATGTAATTGAAAGTATTCATCACAGCATATTTGAAATCTCTGAAGTGGCGCAGAAACAAAATCTAATTTTGTTTTAATACCTTTCAGTCAGATATGCTGTCATGTCTGAAGATGCTTTGTGAATATGATTTGTGTCAACTTTATTTATTTTTTAAAATCTCAACGCATCCAAAAGATACCTGCTTCAAATGGCTATGTTTGCTTTTGTAGTTATGCCCAAACATCTCCCAAACCTACAGCCTGATCATCCACAGTTACCATGTATTTCAGGGATTCTGCTGCCTGTTTTCAGAACTGAAGTGAAGTTTAAAAGGATGAACTATGTGCGATTCTTCTAGTTACAGGATTGTCTCTGTGGTATTCATGTGGCTTTAATTCTAATGCCCTCTTTAGGCTCTTCAAACAATCATCAGGTCATTGCAGCAAACATAACCTGGCAGGCAGAGTTTTGCTAAAAGCATTTAAAAGAACAACAGTCCCCAGTTGCAGTTATGTTTTGGTTTGTTTGAAATTGTGACAGATCCATGAGATGCAACAGCTCATTTTCAACGCAAAGCAGTAAACAAAGAAACACCGGTAACAGAAGCCTCAAACTAGCCTATACCCTGAAAACCATGCATCAAAATAATGTATTGCCAGTAACTGTCCCCAATAGGGAAAACTTAGATCTTAATAGCAGCATGATTTGAACTCAAATGCAGTACAAATACAATATTGTAGTACTATGGATTTTTTATATTGACTGTTATGTAAGTGGGGGGTATATTAAACTCAGTGCCTGCATATACAATTACTTCCTACAGATCTGTAAAACACCAATCTACAGTAGGTGTAGGGTTTATTAAACTATGCTTGGAATTAATAATGTATTTGACCTATAATTAAATTTATAGACTACAAACACACTATACTGTTCATTAAACTGTTCATTAAAAATTGAAGGATTTGCTGAAGATGAGTTTGTCTACCGGTACGTGACTTGAGTTTCGTTGAGTTCTACCTTTAATAAATCATTTATGTTGAGTTTTTTTGCTTTGGTATAGCACTAGTTATCACACAGTATTTTAGACATGGCTCTATCTGTGACTGTGGCATGCTTCGTTTTTTTTTCTTTACATACATGTGTGTCATGTAGCAAATTCAGAAGCTCTACCTTCCCTCCCATGTGCAATATGACGGTCTATGCAGTTCTGCTCTAACTACACTGCCCACTGTAACAAAATGCATGTACCTCCCGTGAGAAACTGCCAGATTGACTTTGCAAATGAAACACCGAAATCATGACACATTAAGCGCTCCAGGATCCCAGATGTGCTAGGAGGGGAAAAGCAAGTTCCACTTCCACAGAAGAATGTGTGTCTTGAAGTGGAACAGTTAAATATACAATCTAAAAAAATCTGTGAACTTAAAAATATAACAAAGTCAAAGCTTTTTGAAACACACTGCGTTTGATTTTGTTAAGTAAAAAAAGCGGTAGCCGAAAAGCGGAATTACAAATAATAAATGAGCTGAGATCATGATGATTATGTTCTTTATCTTTTTTTCATAGCAAGCTATATGCACCATTCCATCTGGACATTTGATTCGGGACAGGGAACTTAAGGCATAGGAGAGTCTAGCATGATATAAAGTATGGATGCTCAGTGGATGAATGCGCAGTATAAAGTATGGATGCTCAGTGGATGAATGTGCAGTATAAAGTATGGATGCTCAGTGGATGAATGCGCAGTATAAAGTATGGATGCTCAGTGGATGAATGCGCAGTATAAAGTATGGATGCTCAGTGGATGAATGCGCAGTATAAAGTATGGATGCTCAGTGGATGAATGCGCAGTATAAAGTATGGATGCTCAGTGGATGAATGCGCAGTATAAAGTATGGATGCTCAGTGGATGAATGTGCAGTATAAAGTATGGATGCTCAGTGGATGAATGCGCAGTATAAAGTATGGATGCTCAGTGGATGAATGCGCAGTATAAAGTATGGATGCTCAGTGGATGAATGCGCAGTATAAAGTATGGATGCTCAGTGGATGAATGCGCAGTATAAAGTATCGAAAATACTGCCGGTGCCAAACGCAGGGCCTAGACAACAAGCAATGATTAGCGGTTTTAACACGTGGCTTAAATACTTGTGTAGGCAAGAGGAGCACAGGGTTACAGGGCACTGGGGAACCTTCTCAACGGGGCGTGGCCTGTACAGGTGGGACGGGCTGCACCTGAACAGGAGGGGATCCAGTGCACTGGGGGAGACAGTTAACAGAGTAATCAGGCAGAGTTTAAACTAGCGACTTGGGAGGCAGGAAGGAGCTACACTACAAACTACAAAGCAAACAACAAAGTGCAACCACATTGTTGCCAATGCTCATAAATACTGAAATGCCTATATTTAAATGCAAGAAGCATTAGAAATGCATTTCTAGAATTAGAAGCCGCAGTCAATGTGGATAATTTGCACAAAAACATTAGAGGCAAGTACAGCATGAATAGTAACGAAATCGAAGAGCCAATGTATGAAAAGGACTCTGGGGTAGTAGTGGATGAATCTCTTAAGGCATCTAGACAGCGAGGAGAAGTGTTTAAAAAAAGGAAAATAGAATGTTAGGTTATATAGCCAAGACAGGAATTCAAATAAAGAGAAGTTATATTAAAATTATACAATACGCTGGCATGACCACACCTAGAATATTGTGTCCAGTTCTGGTCCCCATATCATAAGACAGACATTGAGGCATTTGAGAGAGTACAGAGGAGAGCAACACAATTAATTCCTGGATTGAAGAGGCAACTTAATAGAGGTATTTAAAATTGTCAAGGGGTTTGACAAACTAACTGCAGAGAATTATTTTTCACAGAGAACAGAACCGGGGGCCACAGATGGAAGCTGAAGGGCATATTCAGAACAGAGGGGAGAAGGAGCTTTTTCACAGAAAGGGTGGTGAATCATTGGAACAGGCTGCCGGACAGAGTTGTTGAAACAGAGACTATTAGATCCTTCAAGATTAGACCTGATGCAGTTATGAACAACACTGTATAACCCTCTCTGTGACCATAATAAGATCTTTAGCTAGCTGCCTGGAAGAAGGGCAGTCCGTTTAGCCAAGGATTCCTAGAGGTTTCATATCCCCTACTTATTAAATGGTTAGGGTTTTTTTTTGTTTTTCCTCTCCTGAGTGTTAACGGACCATGCTTGCATTAAGCGAGCGAGCACAGGTGGGCCGAATGGCTTTTTCTCATTCTAGAATTTCTTATGTTCTTATGTTGTCTGAAAAGGCAAAGATGAATCAATGGAAAGGGGCTGGGCCGCTTGGAGGAAGAGCTGGCAAGAGGTTGAAGAATATAATCACAGAACAATGAGTGAGCGGATTGTCGGGATACAAGAGGGAGAGATTCAGACGTGTCCAAGGAAACAACAAACAGCGCCAAGGCCTGGTAGGCTGATAAAAGGAGCTTGTCAGGGAGATGGAAAGAGGTGGACGCACAAAAGCTGCTGTTGCTGAACCAAATCCAGCTGAATCAAAACCCTGTTCACAATTACCATGTGAACACGGAATATTTAAATGTGCTAACACCAGCGTTTTACCATCAATACCTCATGAGAGTGGTTATAGGGTTGTGCAGATTTGACTTTCCTTTAAGATGAGCATGCAATGGCAAGTAAAACTCTAATACAATAAACAGACATAAATAATATGAGGGAATAGATTGTTTATATTAGCCTCTATATATAGTTTGATTGTGGGCCTATGTTCTCTATTAAGAGGCCTATAAGATAAAGAGCTTTTAAAAGGGACCTACAGTGCGGTATATCCCCTTCAACCAAATACTGAAGGTCTCTGTTGTTATCATTGAGTTTTATGCACTGCTGTTGCAGAGCTTGCCATATACCTAAAGTGGTTGCTAAATAACAATTGCGGCACAACCAAGAATTCCCTTGCCCCCTTTCACTCCAGCAGCTCACAACTACCTCCAAAGGTTTCAGACCCTCAGGTTTTCTTTATTTGTTCCACTCAACTCTGAGGATGGAGAGTTCTGCGTCTCACGGAAGCCTTGCACTTTGTGTGCTACACCTGGGATATGCAGGAGCAAGGAGGTCCTTTAAAACACTGAAGAGAAGGCTATTTCATTCTTCTAAATCCATTCAGGCACTTTATATACAGTGCAGATGGTCTTAGAACTTGTGTGTTAGTTGATTCTGGCAGGGGAGCTCCGTACGAGTCCATGAACCCCAACTCTCACACACACTCACTGTCATGCTTAGAAACACACCCACAGGTACACAGGGCATTTCTGACATATATCATGGGCTTTACATTTTATTACTTTGGCACAGATGGAGACGACCGCTTACTTTCAACCTGGGTGGGGTCTTTGGCTACGCAATCTATAATCTAACGCACAGTATCTACATATGTAATTCACTCCAAGAAAAACAACAAATGAAAGAGCAGTTCAAAGACCTCTGTGGGGGAAAGAGTCTTCTTTACTTCTTCTTTAATTAACAAGGAGGAGCATGCATATTCTTGGATCACAAGCTGATAAGCTGCATAACACGAGTTGTGCTTTGCCTGCTGATTTCCAGTTTTAAGTACATGTCCTGCTGGCTCTCTTTTATTTATTTTTCTTTTCCCACCAGGTAAATACAGGTGATATTTCCATGTTCCGACCCAGACTCAGACTCATGAACTGCAGGCGTCACTGGACTCTCACTCAGACAGGGTTACAGTCCTGGGGTTGGGCATTCATTTCATTCTTGGTCTTTTGCTTCTGATTCTTATTCATGTATACCTTTGTTGTTTATTCGGCTGGTTCTTCACTGCTAGCCACTTGGGTGGCAGCAACTAACACCTCAAAGCTTTCCGGACTCTGCAGCTACCTTCTTGTAATTCAGTTGGAGATGCTCGGGAGGTGAGGGGGTTGATAGGGGTTCAAGACAACAGCTATCTCGGCTAAATTAAAGAGGGCTAGCACGTCAATACATATTTGACTGAGACTGCAATAAACCTGAAGCTATCCCCAGACAGCCTATGCATTTATGATGCTCTCTCACTTTAACCCACGACGTGCTTGTTTACATGTTTGCCATTCGATCGTAAAGGATGAGTGGGCAGCCGATTCAGATGAAAAGCTTGTCTGTATTTTATCTGCTGGAAAACAGGTTTGTTTTTCCTAGCTCTTGATACCCGTTTGCAGAATACACCACGGTGAATCAATGATCCTTTTTCTTGTTTTGAAGCAATCAAGGTCACCTATTATGTGTGCAGCTATTGAACCCCACCCTCGTCTTTATAAAAAGCCTTGGGCAGTACCAAAGAGTTTAGCAATGGTATGCTATTATCGGTGCCTATTGTACTACAAGTCTTTTAAATCCATATTTACAGAAGCCTTAGGCTTAATTTGATTTCCATTGGCTTACAGATGCAAAAATAGAACAATAAACAGCTTTTACTGACACATGAGCTTTTATGACTTTTAACATAAAAGACAGTTCTCCCAGCATACTAATTCTAGCTGTTAAACAGGGGCTCTTATTCTTATGGGGGAGCCATATCCCCCCTAGCCCTAGTGTTATCACTTTTAACAAACATTCTTCTAAGACTATAAGGTTATTTATACATCATTACCTTGTCTATTCGTAATGCTGTGAGGACCAAAAATAAATGTATTAATCCTCACTGGAGGAATTGGCCTATATACTGTATTTTAATGTTCTGGTAAGGATGAGGGAGCATGCAAGGACTGAATTTACAATTCTACATTTATTTCCAGGATTTACACTACATGCAGGCAGGTGCCACAAGGGCTTCTTCGCATGCTTGTCCTGTGGGTTCCCCTCTATCCTGACCTGAACCCCCAAATCATTCTGTCCTGGGAATCCCTCATGTACACAGTCTGATCACAATTAAGATAGGGTTGTGTGTTAGTTTTGTGTGAGTTCTTGCTCCACAAATCAGCCCCCTGCTTTTCTTTCTCTTTCCAAACCCTCTTCCCTTCTTTTGGTATTCGCTCTGCATTTACTTAATTCTGTGAGTGACACCTCACCTCTGTAAGAAATCTGAAAAAAAAGTTCTATGCAATTCTCTTTTGTTGACAACAAGCTCAAAAGCTTACAATATTTTGCTGAAATGAGAACACTAATCCCTGCTGTTTGCCATAAAGACCCTGGAATAACAAGGATATATCTAACTGCACCCCATGACATCGTTAATAAAATCATTAGCGGGTAGAGGGTCACTCTAGGGCATGTCTTTAACACTCGGTTCTGGGATTTCCATATTGAAGGTTATTTTCTTTCTCCTCGTTGTACAGCCCACCTCCTGGTGGCATGGGTCAGGCACGTCCCGTATTCCTCCACATTGCCACCTGTTGACCTTGCCAATTTACCATGTCAGTCATTCTAATGAAGTGTCTGCCAACGCTTCACAAATAGCATGCTGTACCTCTGCCATTTAGAACTATTAAGCAGTATGGAATATGTCACATTCTGTAATTTTTTTACAATTCACAATTTACAATTATCAATTTATCCTTCAAATGACTACCTATATTTTATGCAAGGTTATAAAACGTGTCATTTTATTTATTTTTTAATTAATACACAAAGGCAAACTTGAATTAGTCAGCTTGTTACTTTTTCAAGAATAGGTTGCTTTGAATGCATGTAACGTGCATTGACACAGAGCGAACCATCACTGATTAATTCAAGTATTCCTGTTTACATCAAAACACACATTAAGTTACATAGAACTCTATTACAGTATAAACATATGCACAGTGCATATGAGCAACCTGATTATGACTAGCCTTCTCAAGTCAAGATCAGGCAAACACTGTGCAAAGTACAGTAGCACTGCAAAGGTAATACAAATAAAAAAATTAAAAAAAACTGTAAGAGTTTCTTTTCGTAGGTTAAGATACAATATAGCAAGCTATTTTTTAAATTAAATTTTAGTCAACTTAAGAAGGTTATTTCCAAGCGGTTCTTTAGAATATCAACCCTTGGATCATTGTCTTCCACAATCTACAAGTTGGCCATCTTCCGGTGGCGGTTTTGAAGCTTTTTTTAATTTGGAACACTGCCCTCTCTCCATAAGTTTCTAAAAGTAACTATTTCGATTAACCATTTTTTTTTTCTGTACAGTAGAATGTGAAACCAAACAAACATGCCACTTGGAAGGCTGATGGATGAACTGTTTAAAGATAGAATCAGCACATACTGTATGACAATGGAAGGGCTGTCAGGTGGTCTTGAAAAGCAACAGGGAAAAACAAACTGGAACAGTAAGCAACCAAGATTACTGTCTGGGAAAGACAGACAATAGCACCTCACAAGAAGCACAGACAGTCGTTCACACTGGACGTGGCGCGGGCAGCAGGCAGATTTTTTGTGTTCACACTGAACGCGGTGCAAATATTGACTCGGGGGTGGCAGGCATGGCAAGCAATTTTTGGGGGATTTTATAGACACTGCAGAAGTGGGGGAAAATGGACACGATTGCCAAGGAAGAGGCGGATGTTCTTGAATAGAAAATGAAAACTAAAAAGGAGAAAGTGGGTACATGAAATTAACCAAAAAAGAAAAAAGGTTTGGGGAGTACCTCCGTTTAGTTCAAGAACTGAAACAGGACAGTGCAAGATTCTTCCAGTACTTAAGAATGAACAGTGATCTGTTCAAGGAGGTGCTTGATATGGTGGGACCAAAGCTGCATGAAAAAAAAATACCAACTGAAGAGAAGCCATCAGCCCTCGAGAGGGATTGGTTGTTTGTTTAAGTAATCACACAAAACTTTTTTTTAAGTCGATGGAGACGGCACGGTTTCATTTTCTTCTCTTCTCTTCTCTTCAGCAGCTTGCTCCTCTGTCAAGTTGCTGAATGTTTTGTACTTTTTTAAATGGCACATTATGTCATATATACAAACATACAATTAAACAACAACAAAAGAACACATGTTAAAGGAAAATAAATGGTCTCAACCCCCCACTGATCAATTCCTCCATATTTTCTCTGCTCTGATACCTGTCAGAGAGTGGGGGAGATGAGCAGATGAGCTGCTTGCTTCTGTGTTCTCAAAGGTTGATACAACGCAGCAACTGAAAAGTTCACTTCAGGAGCGAAAATAAATTTCAGCACCGCCTGCACCGCGTCCTCTGTGAACACTTAGGTTAACTATAATGGGAAACGGAAAGAAAAAAATGCCTGCGCCGCGTCAGTGTTAACAACCCTTTATTCATTATTTTTATTATGTGTACACTCTGTACATCCGGTATACCCCTGAACTGTGTATTCCTTACAAACGAACAGGATGAGAAGCTTCGGAGCATAGTTCTGACATGGCGCACCAGTTGCTCATCAACAAGAGCTTTGGAATCAGTCCACAATGCACGCAGGGCCTCTCTTTTAGGGAAGCAGGATAAAATTCATCTGACAGCACATCCCTCCCAAACAAGCTTGCTAATAATAAAAGTTGGAACTACTTAGGATTGAAAAGTTTGCAAATCAAACATTACAGTAAATTGAAAACGGTCTCTGATCATCGATGGCAGTACTGTGTGAGAAAACTCCTGCCTTGAGACTTTCATCATCCTAATTTGACACCTGATGCGAATACATTTACACCTTGTATAGGCTAAAAAAAGTATAGGCTACACACGAAGGACATTTAGCTATTCATATCTCATATCTTATTTCATTTCTTTCTTGCAGATGGTTCTTTTTTTGTGTGCTGATGTCATTGATCCAGAACTAATTCCAAGTTTCCAGTTAACTTTTATTTTATACACTTACAAGCTTTTCTTTTTTTTTAAATGTACAGTGGGTAAGGGGCTGACTGTCACACGTCTGTATTAATACAAATAGCTACAATGCAGGTAGACAGCATTTCACCCTTTTTAGGGGAAAAGCAATGCTGTGCTTCAGAAATCCTTGACTGCATTTCACGAAGGACTCCTCCTGTGTTCTGATTGTGAGATATTGAACACAATACATGAGGGATTCTGTTAAGAAAAAACACCAAACTGACTTGAAGCAGTGGCAGCTTTTAATCTGGTTCGCTGGAGCTGAAAGACAGGACTTTTGAACAATCCACCACATCCCCCCCCGGTACAAAGAAACATGAACATGAACAAGAGGCACTGTCACTTAAAATAAAAGCTTTCTAGTGATTGATCAGTAAGATACAGTACAATACGCAGGACATACAACTGGATATATTCTCCCAATGAGGACTACTCCCTGCATGTCCTGTCTGAACACAGAAACCGCTTGGGAGAACAAGACAGGTTAAATAAATCACCTTCATTACTGTTACTTCATAGTTCTGTATAAAAATATACATCTTAGAAATAATAAGCCAAAAGGTTGCATGAAAATGCTTGGGATGTACTCAACTAAAGGCAGGCAAAGAAAGGAGATGGTATTGGTTTGAATGATTCCTAGCTTTGTCAGCTACAATACAGTACCAGAGGAACACATATATATATTATATATTATATATATATATATATATATATATATATATATATATATATATATATATATATATATATATATATATATATTATAGAGCACATCTCCCACAGGGCACTGACGCAGGTTATATTCATGCTGTTCTTTGGCATATCAATGTGACATCAGTCTCTGTGTCTATCTTGCTGGATATTTTAATTGACAAAGAAACACAAAGATGAGACAAGTCAGAACTGCAGTATTATTAGCGCGAGGATATTTTAATACATTCAAATGCATGCGGAAAACGAAACCCGCCACATATATACAGTACATTTTCTCAAAAATAGAAACATTGGTAACTGCAGGATCTTTTGCAGGCCGTCACATGTGAGTTCTGGATTTCCTTTCCTGGTGTGCAGTTATGAAGCAGCAAATACAAAGCCAATATCTTTGTGTTCGATCTTTATCGTTCGAAAAGCAAAAAGTTACATTGCAAATATGAAGTGGGTGTCCATGTTTATTAGATATGAGCTGCTGAAGAAGTGGCGACAGTGGAGGCAGATTTACAAAAAACGTGCAAGCTTCCCTTATTAATTAGCCCACTGTAAGCACTTTCTAAGACTCCCAACTGCCACAGCATTGGAACTACAGTGCTGTACTGTAATAATCCTGCAATGGAGATTATAGAGTAGATACATTTTGTGAGTGAGATCATTTACATGATCTATACTTTTAACCACTGGGTCACATGTTATATGGGATTACAAAATCAAAATCTTGTATGTGAGATTATTGACAAATACAGACAGGCACACACACCAGCTTTAAAGGGACCAAGCTGGGTTTAGACTGATAAACATTCCTAATCTGTATCCTCAATCTCATTCTACAGGGAGGCATTCCCATATCTGTTGACTGCTCCCTAAACCCCCCACCCCCACCCACCCCCACCCCCACCCCCACCCACCCCCACCCCCACCCCACCAGCACAAAACCGTCACGGAGGAATTATTAATCCCCAACTCGTATTAACATCACAGGAATCAGAGGCTTCCAACTGACTGACCTTGGCACAGGGATTACTGAAGCATTATTTTTTTTTTTTTTTCCACCACAATTACGAACAGCAGAAGGATTGTGGAAGAATACAAAAAAATATTGAGAGATTAATAGAGCCTTGATCTCTTCCTTATCTCCACTGTGGTTTTTATCTCCAGTGTTTTTTAATTCCATCCGAGTGAAAAAGCAATGGCCATGTTCCGTACACAAGCTGCCACAAACAGATACTGACAGCAGCATGCATGGGTTAACTATGCACGCTGTAGATCACTTTAATCACTTTCATCAGGCACAGGGATGCCATTACCCGACAATAACTTTTCCTCTAAGTGGGAGCTGCTGAACCAGAGATGTTTGTTTCAGAAAGTAATCTGGTACATTAGGCACAGAAAACAAAGATAATCAAAAAAAAGATAAATCGACCATGAACATCCCTCAAAAACAACAACGGCACTTGCCATTTCAATTTTCACCGAGCCTAGCTGGTCACAGCTCTCCAGCAACTCTGCCACCTGCAAAAAACTTTGTTATACTGCAGCAAACTTGCTTTAGATGTTGTGAACAAGGTCGATGATTCGATTACTTTGATGTTTGTTTTTTAAATTTAGTGTGCTCAATTATTTTACCCCCGACTTTCTCCCCAATTTGAAATGTCCAATTATTTTTTCCCCTCACCGCAGCAATTCCCCACACAGCTCAGGATCTTACAGTCCGTAAGGCAGAAATGCAATAAGCATTGTGACAGATGCAGTGAGAAGAGATCCTTCTCTATATAAGGGACATTAGAAAAGCCTGCCTTGATTACTGTATTGACATAACGGTGAGCGCTCTTTTAACGATGAAGACAGCTATTAGAGAGGTACAATGGTGTTGGAGGGTTGAGAAATGCCTTGGCCACATACTGAAGCAGTTTGTGGAAATATATATTGAACACTGAAAATATGCTAACAGATTTTGCCTGAGGAATTCCTATGACAGTGATAATATCAATTTGAAAGCTGAAATAGTTTATGAGATGCTAGCTGTTGTAGAAGTGGTGGCGGGTGGCGGACTCACACATGCTGGATAAATGAATGAAGAATAAATGTATATAAAAAAGGATAGACAAAATGTCAGAATCAGTTTTTTTTAAATCAATTTTGAAACCTTAGATCCCTCTTCTTTATCATATTATAACAATTATTTATTCATGGTAAAAAAATAAAATAATTAAAAATCTTCATAGCAGCATAAAAAATATGCCATATCTAAAAGTCTGACTCCCAAGACCAAAGAAGCATTAAACTCCAAGCTAAATATATTAAAAACATTTATTTTACTGGTGAAAATCTGAATTGAAAATGTGTTGGACACCAATTTTATCATGATAAGAAAAAATAATCAAATAAAGACTAACAAAGTTAACAGGGTTACTTGTCTAAAATCAAGCAGATGTTTGATCAGTTAACAAGCATAGTATGCTAGGAGCACACACCCTGGTTGTAAATACAAAATTCACATCACCGTTACACTAAACTCACAATGTAAAAATGTGTCAGATTTTTGGATGGTTTTAAATAGATGTACAGTTACTGTGTATGCTGTCTTATGATCTCCTCCCGGCAGTGAAATATTCCAGGCACACCTTATTGAACCTAGCTCTAATTAAATTGAGCAGATTAATCTGAAGCATTTTGAGAAGTCTGGAAGCAAGTGTCCAATGCAAATGATAAATGCCAAGTTGAGTGCATTATCCTTTATTCTACCATAAACATAATTAGTCTGTGTTACATAGTATGTCTATATAAACCTAGGGGACAATGCACCGAGTGCATGGGTGCACTGTAATGCCACAGCCAGCTGTCAAATGCTTTATGCAACATGGGGATGCATGATAAGGAAGCATGCAAGAGCAAGCGCTGGACAGAACGAAGAACTGGTTGCGCAAACCCTGCTGTGGAAATCATGATGAGCCCACTCTCCTAATGATTAATGCTACTGTAAAGGAGCCACATGTGTGGCATTACGGAGCATGACAGCAAAAACAACAAAGAGGACGTTTATGACTCAATAGAGCCATGCTTTAACAAAAAGCAAATCGCTTGAAATCTCTCCCTGCCAGATAGAATTACTGCAGGGTATGCCGGAGAGCTTTGTGTGTCCTATTGAAGTTTACTAAAATCCAGTCTTTTTTAGTTATCTTTATTTCAGGCGGAGAACTCGCTAATACAAGGTTGCGTTTGGTCTCGAAATCCCAACCCATCCTCTGAAAACTAGCCTGTAGAAAATAACCAGACCACAAAACACAAAATCTGTGTTCATTTGCTTAGGCACCTGGGATTCTGCAGCATTCAGAGCATCAAAGAAAAAAAATGACCAGAAGCAATTCTAATCACATTTCTTTCAAATCCCTTTTGTTAACAATGTCATGCATGGGAACAGCTTCATTAGGTTATTTAAACCAAGGAAAAGGCAGGAGTTTTGTGTGTATTGGCAATAATAATCAGTAGGGCATGGTGCTATAGACATAAAAGAAAAACATGTATTTGGACTAATCACAGTGAACTCTAAAATTCTATTTTCCTACCAGTCTGAATGCCAGTTGAAACAGAAATAGCTGCTTGACACAAACTCACATACTGTGGCGCACTGTGCAGCAACTTCAAGACCAAACGTAAAATGCATTATGTAGGAATGTTATACATTTGAAATTCAGGTTAGCCACACACAATGACTTGTGACTATATGACCTGGGGGCTTAGCCACAAGACGACAGGGGATTTTGCCCAGCTAAATTAAAGCAGACACCCTTGCTTGCTTATTTTATGCTGACCTAGTTTATTTCACAACAGCATGCTATGAAAAATAAATAAACATCCATGTTAGAGAACAAATATAATACACACTATGGAGCTATCCCATAAAAACTATATGTTTGTTACACAGGCAAGCCATTGATATCATACTGATCCTAATACACTAAAGTCTTGGGATTCCCAGTAGTCACTTATATATTGATCACTTATCTAATGTAACCAATGTACATTCTGCTGCCAGTTCTTGACTATAGGGCTACGCAAGTGGTGCATGATCCTTTACATATAGCTAGTGCTGCTTTAACACACTCTTTTCATCTCTAGAGTAAATGAAATATGAAAAACAAAAGTGATCCTTGGCAGGCTGTATTTATTGTTGATCACAGCAGAGAAAATCAATGATCACAGTCTTGCAATAAAAATAAAAAAAACACGAATACATGAGGATTAGGACATCAGTGTTTTGATTACAGGAGCAATAAACAGATCCTGACATACTGCACAGCATTCCTGTTCTTCTCTTAATAACGGCAGCTGAATGTCAGATCTAAAGCTACTGATAAGAAATGTAATAGCTGCCATCTATATGTATGCACATTTCAAAGGAATCATCAAGGAGGTTTCCATTTAGTAGTATTATTAGGCTTCACTAAATTCTTCAAAGGCTTCACAGACTGATTCTCAAGCATCCTAAAACGCAAACTGGATTTACTTTTAAAGACTTCTTCTGCATCCAAATTGCACATGACAAATCATCAAAAAACAAGTGTAACTAAATACCAGTTCCTCACGTTTAGAACATTAAACAAATAGCTTAGTTTTGCTGAAAGAAACTTAGCAGACAGACATTTTGAGTAGGTTTTTACTTTGGAAGTTCCTTTTAGTACTATATATTTCATACTGCTGTATGGAAGGTGCCATTTAAATAAATAAACATACTTATTTACTTACTGAAAGCTATGCATAAAGAAACAGTGGCTGTACCAAAGCATGAATACGCAAACTGGTTGAACACGCTAAAACCTGTGCACATACTGTATTGAAAAGCTGGCTATTAGAAAAAAAAATAAAACAGAGAGCCACCTATAGAGTTTGCTCCTCTCCTTTTCATTTTAGAGCAAGCGTTAAAACAATCACCATTAATATCATCTCCTGCCCCTGGAGAGAATGTTAGTTGCTGGAAACTGGCTTTGTGAAAGCCTAATCTGTCACAAGGAAATGCATTCTAAAGTGTTTATGGAGGTATTCATTAAATCTTAACTATGTGATTTACATCTTTATAATTTCATCATGCTTTATTTGTCTCCCTTCTTTTCTTCTGTATTTCTTGCTCAAATGAACCAGAAAGGACTGTCAGACATGGCTGTGGATTCCTAATTTGAAGCATACAGTGCAACCGTGAGACAGACTAAAAACCTGTCTGCCATAGCAATCTGCTTGTGGCCATGTGGGCCATAACTAATAAGTTATGTTTTTAAACCAATTAGAAACTAATAAGTGCACACGCTTATAAGTGTGCTGTACTTGATTTGCGACATAAAACGTTTTTCCTTTCTATAATAAAACGTAGCACAAGCTTTGTGCTGCATTCAAAGTTGGGTAAAAGTAGATAATATCCACTTGAGTTATCCAGTCCACCTTTGGATATTTCCTTTCTCTTTAACCTTTAGTACTTGTTGCCAAACCTGAGTATAAGTTTGACAAGAGACTAACACACAGATGCATGTTTCTATCCTCGCTCCACAGCTCATATTTTATCTGTAACTGAGAAGCCCATCTCATACTAATACTAGTTTAACTACAAGCCCAATATACTTGCAACACCACTGAAACCACTGACCTTTTTTTTTTTTTTTAGATATTACAGCACGTGCTTCATAAAGCACTATGTGCTGACAATACATCTATGCTGTCAGTTGTACACTTTTAATTATTTTATGACTCAGAGATTTCCATTCTTGCTAGACTTTTGAATAAAATAAACATGACGCCTGACAGTTTTTTCTTCACTAAAATGTCTACAGCCCAGTCTCTGTATATCTAGACTCTATCTGACCGCATCCTTCTGAACCTCACAGGTTCATTTAGCAGAATTCCAGATTCTCCACCTCCTCCACCGCTGAATGAGCACCTGGGGGCTTGTTTGGTTTTTTTTTCCCGGGGAGAGAAAGTCAAGGCCAGCGATTGCTCTAGCAGTGCTGTTTAAGTTCTTCAACTTGACAGTTTAATCAGACAAGGTAAATGCAGCCCCCGGCAGTCCATGCTGCACTTCCACATCTTTTTCTTGGCTTTGAATTCTCTGCAAACCTGGCTCCTCTCCAGGGCTTCCTAGACCACAGATTGTTCTCTCCTGCACCTGAAATCACTTCAGATTCCTATTAAACATTCATAAAACAATATGTTTCTATAGACTTGCAGTACATCTCTAACATCTGTCAGCAGTGTTGTACATTCAGTCCTCAAAGAGCCACCCCCTCTGCCCTGCATAATACCAGCATGCTAAACACTGCATCCGTCTCTCCAGGAGGCTTGTTGCTCGCCCAGCAAAGCAAGCACGTTTGGTACATTTTCTGTGCTCTTCTGGATTTCCTGTAAACTGTTTAACCTGCTTAACTCATTGAAGAGGGTGTTTTACTGGAAATTACAAACAGGAATAGGTGAGCATAGGTTGACGTTCAATTTAAATCTTTCAGGAAATTCATGTTTGCTCAAATGTCTAAGCAAATAAAGCTTCTGGCCTGAAATCTAAGTTTGGCTCCTCATCTCCAATGCAGCAAAAATAACTGTGCACATGTAACCCGTTATTGACGGTAACAGCATATAATGTTAAAGGGTTGAAATAATTACCAGCTCAGATACAGATACAGTAAATAATGGAGAGAAAAAAGAAACAAAATTGCATAAACTATTTATTAGTCTACTATATTTACAGCAGGCAAGACACAGGATCATGTCCACAATACTATACTGTCAATGCTGATACGATGTAGCGCTTACAGGGTTATATTAGAAGGGTCTGAAATTAGGCCATGAGCCATGTTTGCCAGAGGAATGGGATTGTTGGCAATTGTAAATAGAGACAAGTAGGTTAGAAGAATTGTGAGGAAGGTTAATAAGAATCTGAGATTGACTGTCAAAGATATTCAAAGTGAATTGGCTGCAAGTGGGACTGGGGTTTCCATTTCAACTACAGGTCGAGTATTGCATGGTGAAGGTCTCAATGGTCGCTGGCCAAGGAAAAAGCCACTCTAGGAAAACGTCACAAGGACAATCGCTTAAAGTTTGCAAAACGGCATTTGAATGGTGGATATGAGTTCTGGTCAAAGGTTTTAGTGGAGTGATGAAACAAAAATTGAACATACAAAAAAAAGAGCACCAAACCTACTGTAAGCATGGAGGTGGTAATATCCTTCTATGGGGCTGTTTTTCCTCTAATGGTACAGGAAATTTAGTTCCAATACATGGTAAAATGGATTCCATAGCATACCAAAAGATACTGGCCAATCATCTGAAACCAGGGTTGCTTCACATGAAGCATAATCAAACGTGAAGCTTTCCGTGCAATTCTCTGCACTTATTTAAAATCTCTTGCTATCCTCCCAGTTTTATTTAACGCTTTGAAAACGTCTTCCGATGAGCGATAATTAGTAGTATTACCTGTTTTGACAGTCAGCTGAGATTTCTTTTTTTCAGAAATGCAATGTGTTTGAACTCACCTTTAAAAATCCAATAAGGTTAATATTTTCTCACATTATTTCCAGTTCAAAAACTCAAAATAATAAATTTGCTCTAATTGTTAAAAATGAATGTGGAGTACAATACAGTATATGAAGCTATCAATAGAATATATTATTCTAAAAGTGCTCGTTTATGAAAGATCATATAGGATATGAAGCCCTACTTTAATGATTGTTTTTGAAAATGTACCATTCATTTGTGACTTCTGGGTATCTTTATTAGAAGGTAGATTTGATAACGAACAATATAAATGTATACAAAGTGCCTGGTTTTCTTTATATCTGAACATTCAATTATTACTATGTTCTTCTTCAGGAGCGCTCTCATTTGTGGAATAATTAAAACACTCCACGAATGTTCACGATGTTTCCTTTACACAGCCTTCGTTTACTGAAAAAGCCAATTTTCTAACTGATACAAAAATACATCAGTAACTATAACAACACTTCACTCATTACAAGAACTGTGTGTTATTCAAATATAATTATGCAGATACATTAGGAATCATGTAGCTTAGAAAATAAGTTTATTTTTGAAACCATTTATATAAACCACCCGAGTGGACCAGAATCTGTGGACTGGAAGATCACAAGCTCAGTAAATACAGTAACAAGTATACTTTAAAAAGATAAAACAGATCTTATAGCAGTGTCTCCCAGCCTCCTCCCCAACCAAAACTGGGAAGGAGGTCGAGACATGAATGGGGGATACCACTAATTGATTCAGCCATTAATGGAGTGCATTCTTGACAATGTCCCTTTTCTTTACTTACTTGCTATGCTCAGGTAAATGGATGGACTAGTTTTATTTTCCCCATTCCTTTCATTAACGGCCTGCACGTAGTACCGTCCTGCATCCGCAGCAGCCGTTGACAGAACCACCAGCTGATTGTCCAGGGTAATTGCTCTGTTAAAAACACAAGGACAGAAATCCTTGTTAGTTCAGGAGGTACACATTTTGTTACACAAGTCCCCCACAGTGTCCAGCTGAATGCAGTGGCGTATTCCAGTACTAGCAATTGTATAAAATGACTAACAAAGTACAGTCAAACTTACTCATAAAGACCACTCAGCAGACTGCCCTCTGTCCTTAGTAACTGGTTTGACTGTACTTTAGGGAGCAAATTCTGCACAGCATAGAATAGGAAGGTAGGAAAAATATAAAATTAGAAGAGTTTACAGTTGAAACTCAAATAACTGCTAATATGCAAACAAAATCCTTTCCTATAAAATTCTTCTTATTAAGTAGACAATAACGTACAAAGAGAAAATATCATACATTTTAATAAGATGCTTATCACATGCTTTGTATCCTACATTGACCCATACAATACAATAAAGTATACACAATGCATGCCAATTTTAACATGATCCTTGGAGCCAGTCTGATTACTTCCTACCACAAACTGCAGGACTCCAGCCCACGTCAGGTGACACATGAGTTTACAAAGATGTACTTGATTGTGATCAGTCAGATGAGCGGGAGACTGATCCCTGTCTATTTATCTAAGCCTGTCTGTACCCCATTATGTACTAGCTCTGTTTATTGACTTCAAATCAGTCTGTCCATTAATTATGCATCGGTTCTGAGCACAACATGGTAAACCACATGTGGCAGGCAACTAGACCTGATTACCAGAGATTGGGATTGCCTTGTTGAATTGAGCTGTAAATCACACAACCCCTGTACTGTAGACACGATGGTGTGCCACAGGTGTGAATAAAAGAAGTGACAGTGAGAAGGCAATATAAAACATTAGAAATAGACAATAAAACGATATTCCTGCGGAGTTGTAAAAAAAGTGATAAAAGCACACCTGACGTGGCATTTAATATGCTGCATTTACAAGAGATATACAGTAACTGATTTCTTGAGTATAAAGTTAATGCAGCAGACTGCTTAAAAAGCCATGGTACAGTATCAGTAAAAAATATATTTATACATTAATATATAAATGGACTATCTGCAAGTCAAGAGTGTCTTTATAGCAAAAAAAAAAGAAAAAGCACTGCATCCAAAGGCACTACATGTCTCACCTCCCATCTAATTACTTTCAGATATAAAGATAGCTTAAGATTAGCAATAGCTTTCTGTTCAACGTGATTAAATGACGATTATAATCTATTAAAACAAAAGGCAAGTGAAGGAGGGGATGGAATTCCCAAGCTTTTTGTGCCCTGCCTTGGAAGACATGATGTGGTGGCACCTGGGCCATGCTGATGAAGACCAAACTTAGAACAGAACAACTGAGTTTGGCTCTAACTGAACAAGCTGATGAGTGTCGGGAATGAATACCTAGCAAGACAGAGGTCTGATTACAGTGAGGAGTGCACAATATGCAGCAAACGTCCACAGTCCTACACGGAGCATGTGTGACGATACGCATATGGCATACATTGGGAAAAGGGAGGTTTGCAGTTAAACAGTCTGAGAGGGATTGCTAAATTGCCACATTAATAAAATAAAAACCACAGGCTAACACACACAGTTACCACCATTAAAGACAGTGCCATCTGTTTGAGCTGTTTGTAAAGCCAAAGACACCGAAAAGCCTCTTTTCAGACATAAGCTACACTGCTAATGCACTAATCAGGCACTTCTTCCTAGTCCCAGCACAACAATACAGGAAAGCAAGTCTGTTTGCTTTTCTCTTTCAGCGGGAGTTTGGTTGACAGAGTAACTTTTACAAGAGCATCTTATTGTATTTCTATATATATATATATATTTATACTGTATTTCTAAGCTATATTTCGGTCTAAATATTTGTTAACTCTTTTCTGTGTGAATTAAGTCACAATCATGAAAAACAATAAGTTGAATCCTGGCAGATTCAGTATATAATAAAACGCAATGCTACTGTTCTTTGAAAGAACAAGTAATAAATATTCTATTCTGTATATGTCTTTTTATATTATTAAAAAGTGCACTTGGTGCATCAAAGTTCACAAAACATTGAATACACATTATCATCTTTCAAGCACTCATTCATTATTATGTATCTTTCGTATTCAGCCTGTCATTTAAAATAAGAAACCAAATATGCAAGAAATATGGCAGAGAGCATAACTCTGCTCATACAGGAAGCTTGCCGCGCTGTGCACCATGCCACATAGTTTCAGTATGGCATTACTGCAGAGGAACCTTTATTTTTAAGATGTTACAAAGCATTGTACTGCCCACCTGGTCTCTTATCTCTCTGATGTATTTTCATTGTCTAACCAAAAGTGGACGTACCCTTTATAACCTGCCTTAAAAAACATATATATATATAATAAAAAAATGAGACATTGCTACAGAATGCTAACTGGATACCAGCTAAAAAAACTTTTTTTTTCTTCTGCTAGAGTAAGCAAAATCATTAACTATTACAAATGAGCCCAAAGTGCACAGTGGATTCTTAATAGGGTCACCAATGAGGGACTGCATAACAGTGGATACAGGAACACACTCCTTGCCATTATTGTAATTGGAAACGAGTTCTTTACACAGTATATATAAAAAAAAAAAGAGAAAGAGAGAGAAATGATTTTTCACCACAGCCTATAGCACCGGTACTGTTTCATGTGTATTCACTGATACATGACCATTGAAAGGATCTACAGCAGGAGTGGATTGGGGAATTTGGGATGTGTCTCAGTATACAAGGAGAAGACAGTACAGTACAACGCCTTAATAATCCATCCAGATGCCAGATTAAACTGCTGGGGAGGAATTAGCCTGGAGGATAGTTTATACCTCTCTTTTTTATTTATTTCAAAAGGAGGTCTTTCTCTGTGGATATTTAACATTGCAGAAAGGTGATTATCACAATGCTCCTGGCACCTCTTGCAATAATTGAATTTGGGATTTATTTTCCAGCATCCCTGAAGTTATGCACAATACTACCCATATTCCAGTGCATATTTTATCTGTATAAACAATACAGTGTACTCTCACACTCTGTGTATTGAAAGCTTACATAGCCAACGCTCTCTGATCATTTTTCTTCTTTATTAAGACCTTTCCCCGACTCATTTTTCAGCTTCCAGTATCGAGTTGGGTTGATATCCTCTCGGCTGTTTACCAGCGATTACTAATCCACTCAATTTGGACTAATGGCCATGGTCCAAAAGATGTATTTATTTATTGTTTTCAGTGCCTTTCCAGCTCTAACTATGAGACAAATAAGAGTTCTTCTGCAGCATGGTGGGAGTCGGAGCCTAACAGTCTCTTTCAGTTAAGACAACAGAACTAACAGAGCTGTCTTCATCTCTCCAGTCCTCCTACAGTAGTCAACGAGGAGCTATGAAGATCAGCCCTCTTGTTAATTTTGTTCCACTGTTTTCTATTAAGTCTGTATGCAAAATCAATCAATCACGTTATCAAGGAGGCTATATTTAAAACAAACAAGGCTGTTTGTACTGTGCTTTCAGCTTTACGGATTCAATAACACACTCCCCTTTCCACCGGGAGTTCGTGTCACCATTACAACTAGTGGATTGATCTTCTCTGTCTATCGGTCGGTCTCAAACAGGTTTGTGTCCAACCAAAGCAAGGTGATGCTGCGGTTATGGAGCACAGTACATGGTCTTTAACTGCTTGCAAAATACATTTTGATTGAGATTTTTACGGTTATACTGTATTGTCAAGTCGATACACCTGCTTTATTTAGTACACATAAAAGTAAAGTATCAGCAATTCTGTGTATATGGCTAGACAAGTAAACCGTTGGTAAGGATTTCACATAGATTCGCTGTTTGACTAGAGACACTACACACAACTACAGGCCATAGCACTTCCCATTGTTATTAATGGAATGGCATAGTAAGCAGTCTTCTATTACAAAGTAAAAAGTGGATGAGATTACACATTGTACATAACAGTGACCAGGTCTGGCAATAACTCCTTTAAAAACGTTGAAAAGCATCGACATTGGCTCCCAGTGCAATACACGTGTTTTTATTTATTTATGTATTTATTTGTTTTTTGCACGATGCAATTATCATATATTTCCATAAATTTAGCTTGTGCTATCAAACAGGAGAAAAGTGTGTCAATTAATCAAAAGTACAGTAGCGCTACTGTGAGCAGGGAAGGACAGAGGAGGTCTTGGTTTCATTAACACTGTCAATAAAGTGTATGTCAGTTAGAGCCTTGACTCTAAATCTTCACCCCATCTATCTTCATGAGATGTGCTGTACTGATGAAAACTCAACACACATCTATTATCACTCATAGACCTGTACCCCACAGCCATGAGAAACCTATCCAAGAATGTTACAGTATCATCCACTTTTTATTATTTAATACCCAGACAAGGAGCTTTGCTGAGAAAGGGCATTTTATGACGAGTGGGTGCTGGTAGTCTCACAGCTTAACGTTTGAAGAATTCAGGAAGTCAAAAGATTAAAAGGAAACAAGATGAAGGGGAAAAAGAAAGCTACTGCATACCCTGAGGTACCCCCACGGGCCTCATTACTAACTTAAGTTTCAACATCTTCTTAAACATAAGAGAACTACACCATTTGTCATGCACAAAAAAAAAAATAAAGTAATCAGGCAGAAATAAAATGGTCCTGTGGTGCAGACAGAATGATCAATCGTAGTCAAGTACCTCTTACCAGCACGGTAATGAGTGAAAAGAATCTAACTCCGAGACACTGAGTTGCTCACACTCAAACCGACTTTAAAATGTGCAGTATTTTCAACAGCAAGTTAACTAAATGCTAAATGTGTGTTATTACTATCACAATTGTAAAAGGCAGTTTGATGGGCTGCTTCTTTTTTTTAAAATCCAGCATACCGACCTGGCTGGCCCTGTTCTGAACAGTACTGTAATGATCAGGCATGACTCGCATAATTTAAACCTATTTCTTTCAATTAACAAAAGAAAACACACCAGGAAAAAAAAAGAAAAAGCTATACCAAGTGCGCGCAGATTACGTAGCAGCCGATTTATGAATCTTACGGTATCGACTGTGGCAACACTGAACTCATGCCAAAACTGTTAAACAGCCTTCCCTGTATCTACTGCAGTTTGTCACAATTTTATTTCTCTGTCTGCTTCTGTACAGCAAACTTTAAATGTTAACACCAAAAGTTAAAATCTGTCTTGCAGGTTTTTACATGGATTGCATAGCCAACAGGATGCACAGAACTACCTACCCCTAATCTATCTTCCAAATTAAAACTGTGAAACTTAATTTAAACTGCAAACGAAATCGCTGCCTGGAGTGCAAGAAACACACAGTGGAAAGGGGACATTAAAAATCGCAAATAACATTAAAATATAAGGTACACTGGGAAAAAAAAGCTAACAGTAACACAAACACTATAATAGCCCTGAGTATAGTAAACCTCTCTGGCATTCAATTAAAGTTTCAAGTTATAAAGACAGCTGCTACAACCAGATCCCCAAACCTATTACGAGTCGCAAATATTAAGGCTACAGGTGAAATTGAGATTCTGCAGTTAGTCAACACTCTTTAAAGTGCTGCCAGTTATGTCCCTTCAGAGTGTGCTGTGAATAGACATTTATTTTGTTTTACATGTACGTAAAAAGGAGAGGCATTTTTTAACAAACCATGAAGAGTACAAATCCCTTCACAAATAAAAAGCAAGTCTTTTTCAAAAGCTGTACCCTTTAGCTTGTGCTGCGCGACACACTGCTGTGGCGGTTTTTTCCCCTGCAGATGACAGGAGATTAAAAGCCCTATAACTGCTTGTGCAACGGAGCCTCGCTCTTCTGTGTAGTGGTAACCAGTTTGTGTCCAGTCTCCAGCTTGTTTCACTAAACAAATATTCCAAGCTCTTGATCCCGTGTTAGCATCTGGGTTGTATTTGATTTATTTATTCATTTATTTTTTTGCTTAAAGTTTAAATTGAATTAATACAATTTAGTCGTTTTTGGATGCGAGTAAAAAAAAAAAAACACCCTAACGTTGGGAAGTTAACCAAAACGTTGGGAAGTTGGCTCTTTTGAGCAAAAACTATATATATATATATATATATATATATATATATATATATATATATATATATATATATATATATATGTATATATAGTAGTGTTTCACAGGCAGTAGAAAGGAAGGAGTCAACACGCTTGTTTCAAGTTCAGTTGCTTTAATTACCACTGTCTGCTTCACTGCAATCCTGGAACAGTAACCAGCTTTGAGAACACACACACAATTGGCGGTGCAGCGCCCTCTTATAACGTAGCTCTGCCCCTTTATTCTAATCGGGTACCGGAGCTTACACACATCCCATTGGTCCTCAGCCACACACCAGGACCAATGGGCACAGACAAACAGCAGCCAATAACAGGGGAACACAAAAAACACCACACGTGCAGGCTACATTTACGCATAGACAAGACAGTCGACCAGCAACTGCAGGGAATACAGAGGAGGAAAGGAACACAATACAATACAATACAATACAATACAATACAATACAATACAATACAATACGAACTACAGTACAGTACACAAGACACAATTACAAAGATGCACGGATCGCTACAATATACGTATGTTTCAGAGAAGGTTGAACTGCAGTGTACAAAAATGAAGGTTGATAAGAAGAAAAAAATAATACAAATAAAATTGATGTATACAAAGAGTTTAAATGATTAAAAAAAAACATTTATTTCAGGATGTTTCAGGCAAACTTTGTGTACATGAATTTGATTTGTATTATTTGTATTTTATTTATTTATTTATTATTTTTCTTCTTGGCACTGACAACAAGCTACTTGCTTTCATGCTGAAGGGGGAACTGTGTTACTACTAAACATTCCCTCCAGGAAATGCTATCTCACAAATTATTGTGTTGATTCCATTTCAGTATGTTCTTATTAAGTTTGGGGATTTTTTATGATGTCTATGTCTTTTGTATTTAAGGTTGTATTTCAACATTGTATCAATGTGCAACATAAGTGGGCAGTAAAAGTGATGTGACAGAGACAGTTTAAAAGGCAACAAGCTTTTCAATACAGGAGAAAAAAGATGTTCAACCAATGTATTTTCTTTACAACAACGTTTCCCCATCGCAGTGAAATGTCAAGGTTTGTAAACTACCTGCAACCACATCTTTAACAAAACGTTCTTCAGATGTATTCTCCCATGACTAAAACATTTAATCAAATATTGATAGCAAACCAGTGTTTCTGCTAGTTCTCTATCAAAGAAATTGGCCGGTTTTGTTACGTTACATTGTCTGTAGGATTTTTCTTCTTTGCAACTCTTTTGTATAATTCCAATTCAATGTAACAGATTTGCAGAAATACCATAGTTGAAATTGGCAACTTTGTATATAACTGTACCATAATAAAAAATGTCAAATGAAGGACTGGGACTACTATTAGCATCAAAATTATTACCAAATGACTGCTTAGAATAGATCTGATTTCCAGAGCTAGCAGAAACTTCACAGTGTATGAAGACTAAAGTGCTTAAATAAATATGATCATACATATCAGGTGAGCCCTGGGATGGTGTGATTACAAACCGACTGCCCAGACGAGCCAAGACCCTAGACAATGAACAATGTAGAAGAATAAAAGAACAGAAATGGATAAATAGACTAGATACCTGAAGGTTTAAATAGAAAGGAACAGTAGATTGTTACATCATTAGCTAAATAGTGAATGACATCACAAAGACATGAGATTTAAAGAGAAATAAATGTGTGGTTACCAAGGCATCAAAAAGCCTATAAATACCTCCAATGTTTGTTTTCAAACACACTTTCCCTTCACAAAGGTGTGTTAAACATACCGAAACGTTGGGAAGTTGGCTCTTTCAAGAAAATCCATCTCAGCCATAAAATTATACTTTAATTGTGATAGGCAGGGTATAGCAGAGACTCACATACAGCCAGACCTGTAAGAGAAAGGGTGCTTTTTGGATTTGGAAGAGTCTCTGTTTATGCCTGCACGGTGCCTGTAAACCTGTGATTATTCAGACAGCCTGCATCGAAGCCCTACTGAAAGTGTCATACTCCAAACACATTTGAGAACTCTAATGTGGATACAGATCTTGGATTCAAACTGTTGGATGCTGTTGTCAAAACGAATTGAGCAGGCGGTTTGGATTTCTTCTCAGCACATATCCACACATGGCTCAAATTAAACCAGGGGTGCATATTAGCAGACTGAAAACAGCATTTTTCATGCATATGGTCTGCCAAATGTTCCTGTTATCTACTATAAAATTACTGTATTTTGTTTGTATTTAGTAGAATGCACACTAAGCACAAAACACCTGTTAAGCATTATCTGAACCAAATGAGCATGCATCATTATGGACCCAGTATGGAGTGCACATGCCACAAAACAGCTGCACAGTATAACTGATCCTAATACGTTTTAGTGGTTCAAAGCATTCTAAATACCGATTTTGTGTTCTATATCCTCAAGTAGACAAACCCCATAGGCACTGTTATCGTAATCTGTGTCTATATTTATAAACAAATAGAAGTCTTTTGCATTTGCTGGCTCACTACTGCAGAAATAATATTATACTATTATACTAAAATTGTCATTCTATTGTGTTATTGTCTATTTGTAACACTGCAATGTAACACTGTAGGATATGTGTGGGAAACGATTTTACACCAAATTCAGTATCCTGCTTGTGTTGCTGTCATCATTAGAATATACTCTATCTAGGGGTACACCTGGGTACAAGCTGCACTGTTATACGCTGACCAAAAGACATTATGATGCCACACTCGATTCTTCAACTAAAAAACAAAAGAGAGAGACAGCCATTAAACAAATGAACCTTCAACTCATTCAAGTGACTCCCCTACATTAAAAGTCTAAGAACCGAGATGTCTATTACATTACAGTTTTGGGTCATTTCGTCAAGAGCACAATAATGCATGACAAAAAACAAGTGGTTTTTTTGGTTTTTTTTTTAATTTTTTTACTTAGTATTTGTAATGCATCAGCTAAGGGTTACTGGGCTCAAGTAGGATATTTTGTAAAATAAAGAAAACAAATGTAAATGTTGTGGAGGGGGGGTTGCATGTATGGGGTAGGGTTGTGACTCGATTTTAACGTAGTGAAAAATACTTTAGGACTAGAGAGCTGTATGGAGTTTAGTAACTTTTGTGGGCGGATGTTCTCCTCTCTAGGCGGAGAGTTCCAGGAAAGAATAGGATTTTTTTCAGTGTTCAGTAATGTTGCATCACCAATTTCTTTTTTTATGTCTAATCTTCAGCAATTAAGTCGATTTTATTCCAATAAAGTCAATACATTAGCCCAAGCGGAGAGTATATTTAAGGACACATAAACATTATTGTTTAGAAGAAGTTCTGTTATAGCTATGGTTTATACTACAGTAATACTCCTATGCCAGTCACAGCCATGCATGTTGTAAATATAAGGACTAAAACATTTGCTTGAGCTTTTACCTAAAACAATAGTGTAAATTGTATTTTGGTGTAAAAGTCTTGACAAATCAGGCCACTTAGCATGCAACAAGCACATGCAGGTCTACAGTAGCTAAAAGTCAACTTTCAGGATAAATAAATAAATAACAGCAAAACCAACCACACATAATGATCACAAGCACTATAACATGTTCGGGAAATGAAAATGGCATTTACTGAAGCTGTTTACTTTTCTTTTTATCAGAACTCTGAGATACTCCGATCGATTGCAAACATCATAAAAAAAAGTTATGGGAAAGGTGCATTGAAATGGCATTTGAAGATATTTACTCTGCTCGCTTATTATTAGCAAACAAGATGAGAAACAAACAGGGGTTCCTGTGGCTGCTATCCGTGTGTGTGTGTGTGTGTGTGTGTGTGTGTGTGTGTGTGTGTGTGTGCGCGACCAAATCAAGAACCTCTCTTAATCTGAAGAGGGTGCGGCACACCTCAGGCACCGACTGTGTAATGGGACATTATTTTTGGGTTCTAGAACTAAGACACAGCTACAGAGTTGATAACCTGGCTCAGCTGGTGGAGCCCCTGTTCCTTCAATCACTCTCCAGACTAAAGAAGCATGATATTATTCAGCCTTTGAAAAACTAGATGCATCCTTGAGAATGTAAACTTTAAGGTAGAAGCAAAGCAAGAACAAAGCTTTCCTCTGGCCTTTGCTGTCAAGATACTGGCAGGGCAGTGTCAAAATCCAAATTGAGAAAGCTCTTTCTACACAATGTATGCCATTAGGAGATATATACAGGCTAGTTACTGTATAAAACATTTTAGAGAATACAGGAATAACTCTGTTGGCAAGATGAAAAACTTCTTCAAAAAGTTTCTTTAAAAGTTTCTTGCTAGAATACAGTAAGATTAAGAGGAGTTGTGGTCGGAGCTACAGTCCAAAAGAATAGATACAATACGTTTGTCTAGTGCAGACACAATGATAAGGTAAAATCCCATGTGGGCACCCAATGTTCTCCAATGTCACGTAGAAAAAGGAAACTGACAAGTATTCTGTATGAAGAAAAGAAGTGGATGGCGAATGAAATGTGAATCAAAACATTCTCCAGTCAAATGCTGGCGCCCAGCTTCTGTCACTGGAATCCGATTTCAAAGTTACCAAGCAAGCCACCCTTGAATCTCCAGCAGTCAAATGCTGCTGCTTATACCATCATTATTTTAACACATACAATGAAAAAGGTGCTTTCTTGTCACACAAGACTTTATTTCATCTTCCTGGAGTTGTTCAGTGGGTATTGTTCTCACTGACAAGGTTTATTCAGTTGCCAGGCAACCAGGGGGCTGCCAGGTCACACTTGCTGCTCTCGGTATAACCCAGCATTCATTTAGATTGCCGAGGTGCGACACTCCTGTCTGCCTTCCGCTGAAAGGAAGCGCTATCTGACATTTCAAAGAGTTTCCATTCAATTAATTATGGAATGTTTCCAGAGCCTGATTAAAATTACTTGCTTCACAATAATCTAACCTTCTAATTCCCCCCTCCCAAAAAATAAAAATCGTCCATTCAATAACAATAAGCCTCTTTCAAATAGATTAACAAGGATACAACTAATTTATGCTGCAGCTCACGGTATTGTTTAAAGTTTTGCAGTTAAACAAACGGGTCCATTTTTGTATAATTTCCCTTTGCTCTATTAGTTCTCACTGCGTGACTTCTTATAAACAGTAAGTCATTCATTGCTATTATGTTTCTGTAGATCAGTGAAATAGGTACAATTAACATGTACAGTATGAGTCTCTTATGGCTCCATAGCACTTTCCTTGAGTAAGCTGTACCAATCTACATTTTTTTTTAAATACTGGGGTGAATTCAATAACCAGATCGCTCTCTCATGGCACCCTGTAACATATATTAGTAGTTATAGAAGGGTCTGTTAGGATCGAGCAGTTTCACAATAACAGGCAAGAAATCACCGTGTATTAAAACATTTGCTTTAAGCGAGTTTTGCAATTTTTTTTTTAAATTATTTTATTTTTATTCCATTATTTTTGTAATGTAAATTTACTGACACTTTTTTTTTTCTTTTTTTTGGTTTAACATCTTGAGGCGTGAGTCAGATTTGTCAAGTTATAAATAGTCCAGGTTTCTTTTCTAATACAATCGTCACTTTTAAAAAGAAAAAAAAAACAAAACATAATCAGTTTTAAAAAGCCAAAATGACAACAAAACTATTACTTATCACACATGTGTTGATCACACAAATCCATACTTGAAAAAAAATCAATTTGCAGTCATTGCACTGATAATGCAGGTTGGCCATTTTGACCCTCCAGCAAGGCAGCTCACAGCTCCTTTTAGGAAGTGCTCGCGTCGTGTGCATCGTTCAATAGGAAAAGCCACGTAACGCAATGGGGGCACGCTGCTCATTGAACGCACTCCTGGTTTTATAATTGATTTTTTAGAAGGAAAAAAAAAAACTTTTGTACAACATTCAGGCAGATCTTTCTCCAATCTATTTGTTTATTTAGTAGACGCCTTTATCCAAGGCGACTTACAGAGACTAGGGTGTGTGAACTCTGCATCAGCTGCAGAGTCACTTACAACTACATCTCACCCGAAAGACGGAGCACAAGGAGGTTAAGTGACTTGCTCAGGGTCACACAACGAGTCAGTGGCTGAGGTGGGATTTGAACCGGGGACCTCCTGGTTACAAGCACTTTTCTTTAACCACTGGACCACATAGCCTCCTATATGCTTTTGTTTATATAAATGTGTGTCCTGCTTATAAAATAATGCTGTGTGCATAACTAAAAAATGTCCCCCTTCCCTCCACTGCTCTTCAGTCAGAAACATTGATTAGCTCCATAGGCATCCTTGGCACTTGCAGTGTGCACACTGTTTGGATGATTCAGAATTATTCAATAGCTGGCCTGTCAAAACAGGGGGAACTCGTATATTCAACACACTTGCCAGCTGTACCCTCCAAGGCAATATCCTGTCGGCCCCCACTGTGCGTTGTGATGTGGAAATGACATCACACTGAAAACATCTTCGGCGCGCCGGGTGCCATTCTGCAGGGATTGGTGTCATCCACAGTGTGTTGGAGGAATTCACTTTGAATGTTACAGAGAGGTACGTGAGCTGCATACCTGAGGAGACTAGCAAACCAGTGGAACATGTCACTACCCTAAATATACACAGTACAGAATTCCATATGCATTAGTAACAGTGAATACTGCATCAGCTTACACTTTTCAGGCATTCGTAACATATGTTTTTATATGAACACCGAAATACTGATTGGATTGTTACCTAATAAGAAGATAAAGCTCAGTTATCATGACCTAGGAACTGAGAATATCTAAGGTCATATTCCCCAGGGATGTAAAAAAAGAATCCCATTGCGTAGCAGTTTGCTCCATTCCTGAGTTTAAGAAGACACACCTGAGCTTATTACCTATACACTGCGGCTAATCAAGCTTGTATTAAAAACCTAGAAATGGGGGAATCTGCTATGCAACAGGAGTGTTATTTTCATCACTGTTCCCTCAGGCAATGATCATAGTTGAGGCACTTTAATATACAGTAAATTAATGGGGGGTATTTCCCTTTGGGGACAAAAAAATATATAAAATCTCCAGTTCGCAGTGATCTGTTCAACTGAAAAAAAAAGTTGCTGTTCTGATTCCTCAGGTTATGGCAATAATCCTTCACATTTGCTCTGCCAATTAGACATGGCACAGGATCGTTTTATTTTACAGAACATGCAAAAACTACCCAGGTGATGCTCTCCTGCCTTCACACATCCAGATGGAACCAATTTATAGTCGAGACACTGGTGTTTAGCAAACTCACAGCACAGCACTGCTACTGCAACCTTCTCCCTTCCTCTTCCTTTAGATACATTCTGCAATATTCTATTTAATAAGGCTCTGGAATGTTCAAATTAATAATTAAGGACATTCTTATAACAATAGGCAATATGCTACAATAGAATGGACATACTGTATGAGTACCACTGATCTACCTCAACGGAGAACACAATGACTCAGTCAAATAAAGAACTGAACTGAGCATAAACAGGGTTTCTTTATTTCTCCTGTTCTGGTGATAACAGTAAACTATCTCTGTGTTTATTGCTACAGTTAATCCTATAACATTATACGACACCCACCTAATTTGGATTACAGCTTTTTAATGGGAACACATTAAAACAGCGTTCTCATAAGTTCTGGAAAACATTCCAGATCCCTGACACAATTCCTTAATGGTAAAAGGGCGAGTGGGAGTATGTGGCTCAAGGGCTATACAGTTTTGGGAGGAGTGTACAACCCAATCACTGGCCCCAATAACCTCTGAAGACTGTAACAGTGTTGATTGAAGATGTTAGCAAAAGAAAATAAAGGTAATGGATTCACTACAAATTGGTTTTTAGAAGCACTAAGGCCTAAGAGGGAGCAGTTGGTTAATTTACTTGTAACAAAATCTTACGCAAGTTAACTTGAACATAAAAATTCGCACCCCCATCGAATGCCATTACACACTACTTTGTTTGTACAAATACAAAAATAAAACTGACAGGCGGAGTCTTTCAGCTGTGCACAGTAAACTGGTTCATAAACTTCATTAGTGTTCGTATTCTGGCAGAATGACAGAGATGCAGTGAATACATTCGTATTGTGTGCGTGTGAGTCTCTTTGCTGCAACATTTCTTTCTAGAAACAGTTCTGTGAAATGATTGCCTTTATGTGGAATGTGGAACCAGGACATAAGCCAAGGCCCTTGCAGTCAGAGAAATAAAATGCAGAGCTTTCAGACTGTGACCTCTTTTTTTTTACTTAAAAAGGTAAACTGTGCTCATCGTTTAAATAGCCAAAGTTATTTCAATACAAGTTGCTCACTGGCATAAGACTACAATCAACAAACCACATCCCTGGCATCCCTGAAATCAGTATGCAGAGGCTCTTCTGCACCTTTCAGCCTCAGAAGCTAATCCATGCAGTCTTGCCCACCGACTTGAGTTACTATTGTTATAGAATTGAAAAGAAAATGATCTGTTTGAAGCATTCCTGGTTTCAAACATTAAGAATATGAAAGTAGAGTAAATTCTTGATCTTTCATTAACTTTAAGTTTTATATGCATACAGTGTCATAACACAGGGGCGAGGGGGTAAGGGAGGAAGTACACCAGAAAGCATGCAGTAAGAGTACCGAGGTGTACTGTGTGTCACTCTGAGCCCCAATAGGATCTCTGCTGTCAGTCACTTTCCTATCCAGGTTGTCAATGCTGAGCACAGACTGGGGCTGTGAAAAGTAGGTGCAGTGCAAATAAATCGGCATGCTGGTCCTTTATGAGAATTCATGCAATCGCTTTAGTATGTACTGCACAGCAACAATCTTCCTGTCTTATCGAAGGAAAGAAAATCTAATACAGCTAAAGAAATTCAATCTCTACTTCACTGTGGAAATTTAGCGTGATCAAGAAGCACTGTATTAATGTAGGCAACAGTCCTTCTAAACTAACGGTATCATAAAACACTTGCAAACCGTTGATATCTTATGCATTATACATGCTTGCCTGTATCATCTGGGCCTACAGCTAAAACAAGATACCTCCTGAATAAATAAATAATAAAACAAAACTTTTAATTTACGTTATTAAAGTTCCATTTTCTCTGCAAGGTTAAAATACATATCACTCACGAGCCACAGAACAGAATGCGTCTGCTAAGAAATTAATAATAATAACAATAATAATAATAATAATAATAATAATAATAATAATCATAATAATAATAATAATGCCGGTGAGTTGTGTTGGTGGCTCATTGTGAAAGACACAGTAAAGGTTTTTCACATGTACATAACTATAACTGTGGGTCCTTGCTCAATAATAAACTAAAGGGCCATCAGTTTATTTTCTTCTGAGCTACGTTCAGAGATGCCTGGGTGGGATTTACAAATCAGATCAAGAATCCCTCAGCAGGGCCCTTTTAATAAAGCAAACATCCTCTAACTTCAGCAATCTCCTGGGAAAAAGTGGAAGACAGGTGACTTAGCCTCAACTGCAGGACGGCACAAGAAATATGTCTGTCTGTGTTGAAAGTTCACACGCAAAAATAATTTACAATGTCATGTCCAATAGTGAATCCGGGCTAAATCCAGTTACACAACAATAACAGCATGGCTTTTAAATGTGGCGCATGTGAACTGAGTACTCGTGAAAGAGGTGGGACACCTCAGTCAAGCATAGTCCTTGCAGCCAATAGAAACCTGACTTAACACTCCCTGCCAATTGTGTTGAATTGTATGGTGGTTTCAGGACTGTTGTTTGGGAAACCCAGACCTGTTTCCTGGTTCTGTAGCTGTTTACAACTTCCCTCAACACTACATAGATCTGTAGGACAGTGTCCTATGATCTAAACCTTATCTCTGAATTGTTAAATTGCAGCCTTTGAAAAACTCTTTACCTTGTCTATAACAGTCCAGCAATCTAAACACAGGAAAACATGTGTGCAGCCCAGTGGTTGCATAATAGGGCACACACCCTAAATTGAGATTTTTTTGCATGCCAGCAAAAGAATCCTGGATGTGTATGAAAGTTTACCTACAGTAGCCCATTGATCCTGACCAAACATTACAGGGTTCACAAGATTTCAAGCAGTGTATATTGTAGGTCAGCATATAAATTATGATGATAAATGATGACTCCTGTCAAAAGTAAAAATGCAGTAGGGCAAATGTGGAGCAATATCCATTAATTACCTGGACAGTTATTTTATTTATTTATTTAGTTTTTACATTCATAGAAAACTATTCAATATATCTCGTACATTAATATGTGCTTGACTGC
Source organism: Acipenser oxyrinchus oxyrinchus (assembly GCA_030684275.1). Taxonomy (NCBI): domain Eukaryota; kingdom Metazoa; phylum Chordata; class Actinopteri; order Acipenseriformes; family Acipenseridae; genus Acipenser; species Acipenser oxyrinchus. The sequence continues at coordinate 32,022,381 of CM060262.1, read as the reverse complement.
ACTGATAATAACAATGACATCAGATACATCAATTTAGCTGTAGGACAGGCAATCAATACTTATTTAATATAAATATACTTTTTGACCGATTTTCCTGTTTATAAATGCTTTCTGTTTAAATATTACGGAATGGAGATTTTATTTATATGAGGTGGCAACACTTGTCTCTAACACAACTGTTTAGTATGAAAAATGACCAAGGTGCAAGGCAAAAGGTCACAGGTCAAAGTGCATTTTGCCTGAAAAGTTTCCATAACACTGAAAATAAGTGGTGGCAGAGATTATTATTTTTTTTTTTTTTAGCATTTTCTGGGAATGGCCGGAAGCACTTTTTGATCAGTGCTATGAGCTAAAGGGAAGCAATGGTAAGGAGGAAATCCCCAAACCTGAGCCTGGCTGTGCCCTGAATATCTGCATCCCTGAAACCAAGCCATCCCAAATTGCAGATATTAGATCCAGCTGACCAGCCAAGACTTGCTCTGGCAAACACAAGAGACTTAAGCAAAGAGAAGCAGCTCTTCTGGAGAGCTTAACTTTCATGCAGACTTGCAATATTTTAAATAAGAGCTTGTGGGAAATAAAGAATGCATGCTGGCAGCAAGGCAAATGTAATTTACAGCAAGTCTACATTAGGTTACAAAAGTCTGTTTGCAATATGTACTAATACAAGCTGTTGTATGCTTAAATTAAGCTTGCTGTTCTTAAGAAATTATCTTATGGGTATGTTGTGGCTTCCATGTGTTGTCTGTTCTCCAAGATGAACTTTGTTTGGGTTTGTTCAAGGACATTTCAATCATAAATTATATCATCCCAATACTAAGTAAGTCGAATTGCATCAGTGCTCCAAAAGTCCACATTCAATTTCCCATGTGTGTTTTATAAACCACTAGCTGCTCGTTTGCTGACCTGGTATGTAATACACAACAGTAGTAAACATTTTAGGATTCCAAATCTACAGCATGTTTTACTGATTTCTAAAGATTTCAGATTTTCTCAGTTGCTTAACATGCCATCAGCAAGCATTACAAACATTGCACAACTTATTTAGCATGGATGAGCTGGCTCAGAAAAGATGCAGCTTGTTTTGTGATGCATGCTTTATTTTCATAGAAACTTTCCATATGAGAATATGCCCTTTGTTACACTGCATTCCCAGACGAAGGCAATCTGTAGATATGCAAACTTGGAACTGCTGGAGCTTGGCGTGTTTACAGCAGGGTCATAAAATAAAGTGATCTAACAAAGCAAAACATAAAGATATCATTGTAGGCAGTCGTATTGTTAATGACTCTGTCATACAGTACATGCCTCCATTGAAAGTGCAATTTCTATACCTGACCATTTAAACCTGTGGACGTCAGATTGCAATTAGTTGTTAAAGGTTCACCTTTAAAAAAATGTACTAGGTTGTGAAACCCCAAACCGTTTTAACATTTATTACAATTCAGTTGTGTTGTCTATTTCACTGTCTGGAATACCATTTTTCTATTTCAAATGGCAGTGTCCTTATCATTTCTTAACCACATCAAAGATGCACAGACCTTGAACAGAACTTGGGAATATTATATATCTTGAGGATTTTGATAATGGGTCCTGCGGTGTAAATGGAAATTGCATTAAAACCGAGGTCATGAAACCGAATACTATCAGAATAATCTTAATCCAAAAAATGACTGCATGACACACACTTCCCAGACGATAAGTTCTATAATATTATAGTCGTGTGCATTATGTCAACGATAAGCAGTTACAACTCGATAATTAAACAGCCCCCAAAAAAAAACTTGGGGAGCAAAAAAATCCTCTTCAGTTGCACTCAATGAATTTGGGTATTCATTTGGTGGATTACAGATGCATATGGGAAAGGGATTGATAAGGAAAACAGAACAGCAGTTTCTTTCCTCTCTGATGCTCCAGATATACCTGAGGTGAATTTAGAAATGTTCTAGTCTCTAGTCTTCAACAACAAACAAAATCCCACAAAACAGCTCAAGCAGAGTTTTACTTAATGTTTAGAAGAGGAAACTATACATATGAAGTGATAAGAAAACTGAACCAGCACATGACTTAAAAAAAAAAAAAAAAAAAATAAGAAAACATTTCAGTAAGAGAGATTCTCATTTGCATATGTTTGTCTTAAATCCATGCACTGCATACTAAAGGAGTGAGTGCTTCCTGCTTCAAGCACTACAGTTTCTGCATGGATTGAGGTTCTAATTGGTTGTAATTAAAAACTGATACAAACACACACACACACACACACACACACACACACACAGAGAGCAACATCATGTCACAATCTTAGTTTAGAAAGCTTGGAAGCACTCTATAAAACAGTTACTGAAGCAAATAACCCTTTTTTCCATGGTGACATCATCCGTACAGACAGAAAACAAGACAAACAAATCTTTGTTCCGACTGATGTTCAGATCCATATTTAACAATTGTGATTGCACATTAAATCATGGTCCAATCCTCCGCCCTGTGTACAGCAGATACAATCAATGAAAACCTAAATCAGACTGATCCCCCCCTAGCCATGTAAACAATCACGGACAGCTAATCTCTCCATCTCCAGTGGCTGTTTATGATCGAAAGAGCAAAAATCAATGGCTTTCAAGAGATGACAACATCAGCATCTATCTGTAAGTAAACATTTCCCTGCAAAAACCTTCCCTGTACATTTTTCTTTTCTTCCTTTACTTTTTGCACAGAACTCCCCCAGGGGGTTGAATGGATAGTAAGGCTCAACCCAGGAACGTCTGTGAGGATTAGCTGTGTCTTTAATGATCGGTCTATCAGGTAACCAAGGGCTGATCACTATGTAATTAAGGATGTTTCTGCTCACCCTGTTGTCCAAGGAAAATCTCATCGCAGCATATGTAACGGGCAACTCCATCCTCATTCAGTGAATTTCCACTAAAGACAGTTATCCTAGTAAACAAAACTGAAACCGGAAAGTTTTTATTTCCATAAATGTTTATATTTCATCGGTTATAATAGAGAATTAAGGTAGGTTTAAGGTTCACTGTTACAGCCTTAACAAAACCGAACAGAGGTAAAAGGGCTTATTAACCATGCAGCATTAACAACAGCCATAGTTCCTTGCAACCACTGAATAGTGAGACATATATATATATATATATATAATGATCTGGATGACCCCATCTTAGGCACACTGACGAGATACCCTGTCTTTTTTTTTTTTGACAAACACCTATTACATTTAAGAAGTTCACAAGCACTTACATTGAATACAATTTCCTCTAAACCAGAGCTCTTGGGCATTGCTGTTTTTTATTAAAAAGGAAATTCAATCTGTGGCATCAGGTCCCCAAGGGCACATCTTGCATTCTATCACGTTTACTGCATAACTGACCTGTAAAACTAGTCACTTCTAAAAGGGAATGCATGTAGCAAAACTTTTACACTCTTAAGTCGGGTCCACTTTAAAATAACAACTGCAAATTCGTATGCCATCCAATTTTATTATTAATATGTATGTATGTATGTATGTATGTATGTATGTATGTATGTATGTATTATTATTATTATTATTATTATTATTATTAAACTAGCAAGGAAACATTTGTTATCCAGATGTAGAAATTCATATGAATTGGCAGCCATTCATTTTAAGCCTTTAATTATCTAATTATAAATCCATTAAATGTGGAAGACAGAAATACAAATAGAGCTCACACTATTTTAATTTACAGAATCTTAAACCAAAAAAAAAAGTGTTTAAAAACATGTATTGTCATGACAGCAAGCTACTTTTTCCATTAAGATAACTGGGAATAAAGTGTATGCTCAACAGCAGGTGTTTGGAAGAGAGCGGAAATATAACTTGTGAAAAATGGGTGAAACGGTGCAGTAGCAAATGCTGCATGGGGAAGAATGTAAAAACTGCAATGACAGCGATTGCATACAGTGTAGGAGCTGGCAAGAAGCAACCAGAGACTCATCCAGAAAATAATATGCATGAATGTCAGATACCATGAATGCTGCTGAATATCTGGAGCTCTGGGTAATTCATGAGTTGGCACACACATCTCTTCAGTAGGAACCGGGCCACTTAAGTAGGGTACAGCCTTGCTAAGTGTGCGACTCTTGGCAAAGCTCTGTCATTTTATCGTATCATTGCCTTATGCAGTCCAGACACCACTCTTTGGCGCTAAAATCAAAACAAGGGTCTGTGTCTCTCATTCTAAGCCCAAGTCTGGCTTACTCTCTGGGTAAATGTGTGCCACGAACCACCTCATTGAAGTGGTTATTAGCATGCAGTTTCATAATTACACTGAGTGGAATTGCTGAGAATGTCATTATTGTTGCAGGCTCAGAACGTCGCCAGTGGTGTGTTGTGTGATCTCGTCAGTATTACATACAAAAACATGTTTTCAGCTCAACACATTGGAAGCGACTGCACTTCATCCTTCTACTTTTTAAAAACCAAAAAAAGGCTGAACTATAATTCTATTTTTCTTTCAATGTGCTTTGCAATTGGACAACATGATTTATTCAGGAGTTTAAAAGTATGCATAATTCACTCTTTTACTCACTCAATAAATGGATTTCCGGATTAATTGAAATAATGAATAGTTAATGCTTAAACTGATGAAACTGAGTAAGGCTACACACTGTATCATCATCCTATTGCATTATTACAATTTGTATGCTTTTATAATGGCAGGCTTTAATAGGGGGGCTTAGTCCTTCATGTATATGAATGTTGTGTAATTTCTGAACATTGTCTCCTGCAGATGAGGGTACTCTGAACCATTCCAAATGTACAATCCCATTTCTGATTGGGTCTCATAGCAGATTTGAGACAAAGGAGAGAGAACTGTGACAGAGAACAGTAGATGTGCTTTTCTCAGGTATTGCTCATTTTAATCCTGTATTATATACTGTCATTTTTGATTAAATAAGGTTTCATGCTTGTCTCCACAAAGGAGATAAGAAAAAGAAAAAAAACAATCAGACTAATGTAATGAAGTCTAAACAATACAATTTTTTTTATCAAAGGAATAACAATAATAAAAAATAGCTAAAATATAACTAACAAAAACACTAAGAAAAAGTGATTAATTTGCAATTGCTGAAACACTTAAAAACTAATATCCATGGGTTCAAACTTGAAGTACAATTTTAAAGTGGTAGATTTATTTAAAAAAAAAGGTTGGTTTTTATTACATCCCATAAAACAAACGACTCAATCTGCAAAGTAAGCAATTCTGTGTTACATCATACGGGACAGGTTGTAAATCTGTGAACAACTGTAATTTTTTCTCAATATATGTAGTTTCCATAATTCCATAATTTCATTGTAAATAATAACTTGCAAGAATATTGTACAGTACTGTAATACATAAAACTGTGAGACATGGTCCCTGATTCCAGTAACCAAGCTATATTTTCCAATAGAATCTGACATTTTTGGTACATAATTCACTCAGGGTGCTAATGTGACACTGTTGAGGTTTCAGCTTTAATTATTGAGCCTGGTAAGATTTGTAAAAACATGCCAGTAGCACATATTGCTTCATTGCAGCCCTGTGAAACATGTGCATAAAAAGATTAGCCTTACATCCACACCAAGAGATCACAAGAACAGATAAACGTGTGTCTTAAATAAAATCAAATAAAAAACAAACAAAAATGTGCTGAAGCCTGCAGACTACTGGCAAAGCACTCTTTGGTTGGGTGACTCTGAAAGGAACTTGTTTAATGAAAAATAAAAATTAGCCTCCAGCAATCTGCGCCTGCATTGAGCCCTAGGTTTGCTACGGCACTAATGTCAGTTTATCCCATCTTCCCACATTCTCCTGGTGATTTACTGAGTCTTTCATGCCTTTAAGAAATGCATAACTCATTCAGTACACCTGAGAGTGAAGGAAATGAGGAGCCTTGGCGATTGTGGAACCTGGACTAATTTTAGAAGTTCTAAATTGGAATTAGAACTTTGACAAAAAATATACACGGTTTCATTCGGATGCAGAATGTGTTATAAGACCAAATGTAAAGGCACTTGATTGCCACAAGGGCATCAATGGAAACAAATCACCTTCTGCACTCTGGGAATAAAAGTTTACAGTAATGCAAATTGATGAAAGACGCACATACGATAATAATGATAGATGGCTTGGGGTACATGATGAGCGAGTGATATGCAGACTGAAGACTGCGCACTGTGGCTTGTGCCCTGCCAAATGTACTTTCTTCACAGCACCAGCTTACCTGGATCACATATTCAGAATGCCCCATAGGAAACCAGGGGAACAGAAGAGCACACAGAACAATGGGATTGTGCATTCCATTAAAGCGTGTCATGGAAGGAATCAGAAGTTTGATCACATTTTCAGAACAGTTTGCTGCCTGACTACCCACACACTTTTTTGACTTGTGCTGTACTGGTGATTTGGTTCCTTAAGAAATGCATGTAAAGTTATCACATAAAAAAGGCATCAGTCTGTCTGACAACTAGTCATTTGCAGTGTACCATACGCAGTTGTGACAAATAACTTTTAAGGGCAACGTCTTTGATTTCTACAGGTGAGACATGCATAAAAGAACATATGGATTTCTGCTGTAACTTACTACTGCTTTGCTTTTTAAATGCAGACTTTGAGTCATACAGATACTAAGGCACAGTCTGGCTGCCACAAAATAGGAAATCTGTATATATGGCTGTAAGGTCGGGAGAGCTCAGTTAATGAAGGACAGCTATTAGGTTTCTTTTGCAGCCTTCTGCTTAATCATTGTGGGGACAGATCGCTAGCTGTAGAGTTGATGAAAGTCATATCCAGCACTTTTCTTTAACAGCATACAAATGCGTCGCTACTAATTTAGAAAATATTTTTTTCTAAATTGCATGCTTTAGCATCATTCGCTTCATGCTTGCCATTATACTGTACCATCCTCAAGATTAGATCAATATGACATCTCTGTGTAACTGTGCTAAAACTGTGATTAAGGGCTTTTTGTCTGTATTCAGCCCTGCAATTTATGACAATCACACTAGGAATGAGATCATAATGAAAAGTCCACCAGTACAAATGACTTGGCATCCATCAGCTGAGGTCCTATATATCTCTTTTACATTTTATGCTGCAAAATGTTAAGAAAATAAATTTTCCGCAAAGCAAAGGATTGAGCCAGAAGTTAACTGAACGCAAAAAAAGTCACTTCCCACTTATACCTTAATCCTATTGATTTATAACCTTTTACTCTTTTCTGTTATTGAACTAATTCTGAGTCCTGAAAAACAAGATGCACGGATAACTGTGAGAGATCTGACAAATGAAAAACAAACAAACAAACAAACAAAAAAATAAGAAATACAAAATAAATAAAACAGGAAAAACCTTTTAGTTTGACTGCTGTCTCAGCCTCGCTTGATTACTAATGCAACTCAGTTTCTGTGCTTATTGAACTGAGGTGTCATAAAATTACAAGACAGCCTTTTTCTTTTGGTCTCTATGGAGGAAACAAAAAGATGATTTGTAATCTTTGTTAGCATTCCCCGAGAACTGCCTTTAGGCACAGCAGAATACTAAACATGCCTCTTCCATCACATTGCCAATTAAAACCCTCCTCATCAGTGGGAGCAGCTCAGACAGGCTGTTTTACTCACTTCATGCTCATGTTACCTTCATGGCTGTTTGTGAATCAGCAACACTGCAGGACTCCTACACTGACAGAAACACAAGCCAGCCAGCAGCAAGATCTCCAGGCATCTGGGTCTTTCTATGGCTTTTGAATGAAAACGAAAGTTTTGTTAGCATGTCCATTCTTTCAGCAACGCACGCACGCATTTTCTATTAGAATAAGGCTAATAGAATTTGAAAAAAAAATTGAAAGAAAGGCAATTTTGTTTCGTTGAGGAATAGGCTGCTCTTAGTTTGACAGTAAAGCTGATGAACAATTCAGTTTAAATGAGAGTTGCAAGTGGCTAATTGCTTTTATTTGTTTATTTAGCAGACGCCTTTATCCAAGGCGACTTACAGAGACTAGGGTGTGTGAACTATGCATCAGCTGCAGAGTCACTTACAATTACATCTCACCCGAAAGACGGAGCACAAGGAGGTTAAGTGACTTGCTCAGGGTCACACAATGAGTTAGTGGCTGAGGTGGGATTTGAACCGGGGACCTCCTGGTTATAAGCGCTTTTCTTTAACCACTGGACCACACAGCCTGCTTGGCTGATGAGGAGCAGAATGCACCAGACTGCTCCACGCATGACTTTGACAGATCTGGAGTTCAGGCACTTTAATTTTATCACAACCAGCACTCTCCATGTTGAAGAATCAAGTATTGGTCAAGTATGCACAGCGTAAGATGAGTGAAGAGGAACAACGACTGATGTCTTTTCCAATCCATCATAAATCATGAAGGGAGTCGTAACAAAATATTGCAGAACATTCTCAATTTACCTTATAAATTACAACTTATACAGTAAAATTACCCGTTAATGAACAAAGAAAAACCGAAATGAGAAATGTGAACTAAAATATATATTTTAAATTTTGAAGAGGGGTTTTGAAAACTGCATATCAAGAAACATGCACTGTTGCTGTTGTCCTCATCAGCATTTTTAGCCTTGTCAAAAGAAGCAGTTCCTAATGCTGCACACTGCATTAAGAGGACTACTGACTGAATCAGACAGCTGTGGGGGAGATGCGAGTCATGTGACTTAGCTTGCCTAGCATTATGGGAGTTCCGGCTCAACGACACCCCCGAGTGTCAACTACAAATGTGCAGACTAAAATAATATATATAGTTTTCTCACAGCTTTCTGTCACTCTCTGAATCATTTTCTTCCTTTAAAAAACACCTTTTTCTAGCTGCTCCAAAACAGATGGCACCACTTATCAGCGTAGACGAACACGCAGTTCTTTGTCTGCTGTTGTTGCTGTTGTTTTTTCAATGTTGTTGTTGTTTTTTTTTCAACCAGGTAACAACACCTCACAGCAGTAAGTACTTTAATTTGGTCACAGGGACGGTTGCCAACCCATGGCAGGGGCGTTTATTGAGAATACAGTAAAATATTGCTTTTTTTACTTTTAATTAGTTCTGGCAAGAAACAAAGTGAAACTTTCTTAGTCATAGAAAAAAAAAATACTTGTGTTGACAGTTCCTATTTTGAGTAACTGTTGTTAACTCCCAATTAGTTCAACCACACATCTGAAACTTATGGCTCCTTTGCCAGCTTGAGTGCAAATGTGTTAATTTCTTACATTTTATCAAATTAATTAAAATAACAAGGAAAGACCACAGGATGCAGTGCTCAGATCTTTATAATTGTGTCCTCCACAAACATCACATATATTTCCCAGTCTGGAACATTGTCACTAGGTGTGAAGAGGCTCTCAGGAACTACATGCTGCATGGTATTTACTCAACGCTTTCAGCTTGTGCTCGTGCAGCATTAGTTTGTCTCAATTTCAGGGTCAGATTAAATTCAAGGTAACACTTTAAATTAAGCGTCTTTAATCACTGTGTATTTACATAGTCTGTACATGTGTACTTACACATAATTGCAATGTTATTTATGCACGGTTACACTGTACTTAAATGTGTGAAATATTTTTGCACGATATACATAAGTACACATTTGTAAAAAGGTTAGGGGGTTTTGCTTAGGGTTATATCGTGGAAAAAGATTTACACATTAAGTACATTGTAACTATGCATGACAACATTTACTAAACAACTACTATGAACATACACAGTAATTAGAGACACAATGTAAAGTGTTACCCAATTTAGCTTGTGTTAGCTGCGGACAGTGAGAACTCTAAGAAAAAACATTACCCCTGGAACTGCCAGCTACGTCATGATCAGTGCAGTGGTAGAACAAAAACAGAAAGGGTTCAAAGGTCATCGCTTTATCAAAGCAAGGGTCTTAGTCCTTTATAAATCAGGGACGTAGGAAGCTCACTGACAGTACACTGCAAATGAGCTGCCATGCTGAATTAATTCATAATTAAAAGTCATAGTTTAAATAATCCTTACTCTCCCTGGCTTTATTGACATTTAAATTAATTGAAATATCTTGTATTTGAAGCAGCTTGCCGATTACCTCAAAGGGACTTCTCAGTGTAAATACTGTTGTACTGCAGAATAAGGGCAATTTAATTACCAAGATCCAATATAGACGAGGTCAGCTTGTTCTCTAACAAAAAACAAACCAAAAAAACAACATAATCAACAAACTGACTACATAAAACTGGGAGCAGATCAAACATGATAATATGGGGATAAGAACCAGTTACAAAAATGCATGTTATTTGTGATTAAGGCAAAACATTTTTTTTTTTTTTTTTTTTAAGAGAGAAAATTTTAATTAGTTAAAAGTTGACAAATGCATTTAATGCGTCTACAACTCCTATTAATATATTATAAATGCAGTATTGTTAAAGCACACTGAACAATTTTAGACTCTGCTTTCGAACAACAGTTGCAGGAATGCATGTGTAAACACAGAGAGAGCCACACAGACAGAAATATATCTTCTGATTTACAGCATACAAGGCTGATCATGCACGACCTCCTAATTCAAACCGATACCTACTGTAGCGGATTAAACCTGTGCTACATTAATTATTCCCGAAATTAATGATGAATATATTAGGCTTTCTGCCTGTACTTTCAAAATAATTAACTAAGGGATCTGTCATCGGCCACCAGTGGATTGATTTGTGGCCCTTCATGTTACTCTAAATGGCTATTGATCTCTTGCAGTATAATCCCTTACAATTAATCTGCACCTGCTGGGGCTGTTAATTTCATCAACCTATATCACTGCGATGCACAACCCATTTTACTAAATTCAGTGAGATTCTATATTTCCATCTGCTGCAGCTGTTCAGCTAAATAAAAAAAATAAAAAAACGGATTGCTCTGTTCCTTTGGTCACATTAGCTCAGGCCAATTACATTGTGGCATCATACCTAATGCTACAATTACGTTACAGGTTTGTCTGTGCGTCTTATGGGTACCTCTGGTTGGCTGAGGTCACAGGTTAATGCCATTGACTCAGTATGGTAAATCTTGAGTGCCTTTGTGTCAGGAGCACTAACTATGCTAAACAACCTAGACCTTTGAGAAATTAACAGCTGCCGGCGACCCTTTCCTTAACTGCTCTAACATACTGTACGGTCAGTGTCTTGGTCTACTGAATTGAGCAATAAAAGACAGTGTTATAACCTTATTGAGATTCCATTGCAGTCAGAAGGGCGACGTGTGACTTCCTACTGTGGGAAGCTGGACTCTCAAGAGGTGGAACATTGAAACAATGCAACAGAGACAAATGTTACCGTAGTTATATTGACCCAGCATCATCATACTCGAGTCACATCAATTCAGCAACTGGAAAAAGTCCAAACACAGCACAAGTTTTGATCCGCACGCTTTGGCAGTGAAAAGCGCTGACTGACAGCGGATTACCCAACACAATAGAACAAGATATCTTGTTTGGGACGTTTTGACATTTATTATGACATCTTGGTGTAGGTTTGACATTCCAAAGTGAATGTTCGGGGCGATTCTAAAAGACACTTGGAACACTTTGCAGTGCTATTGTGGAAATATATATATATATATATATATATATATATATATATATATATATATATATATATATATATATATATATATATACACAGTACTGTGCAAAAGTTTTAGGCAGGTGTGAAAAAATGCTGTAAAGTAAGAATGCTTTCAAAAATAGACATGTTAATAGATTATATTTATCAGCTAACTAAATGCAAAGTGAGTGAACAGAAGAGAAATCTAAATCAAATCCATATTTGGTGTGACAACCCTTTACCTTCAAAACAGCATCAAGCATCAATTCTTCTAGGCACACTTGCACACAGTTTTTGAAGGAACTTGGCAGGTAGGTTGGCCCAAACATCTTGGAGAACTAACCACAGTTCTTCTGTGGATTTAGGCAGCCTCAGTTGCTTCTCTCTCTTCATGTAATCCCAGACAGACTCGATGATGTTGAGATCAGGGCTCTGTGGGGGCCATACCATCACTTCCAGGACTCCTTGTTCTTCTTTACGCTGAAGATAGTTCTTAATGACTTTCGCTGTATGTTTGGGGTCGTTGTCATGCTGCAGAATAAATTTGGGGCCAATCAGATGCCTCCCTGATGGTATTGCATGATGGATAAGTATCTGCCTGTACTTCTCAGCATTGAGGGAGACCATTAATTCTGACCAAATCCCCAACTCCATTTGCAGAAATGCAGCCCCAAACTTGCAAGGAACCTCCACCATGCTTCACTGTTGCCTGCAGACACTCATTCGTATACGCTCTCCAGCCCTTCGCGAACAAACTGCCTTCTGCTACAGCCAAATATTTCAAATTTTGACTCATCAGTCCAGAGCACCTGCTGCCATTTTTCTGCACCCCAGTTCCTGTGTTTTCGTGCATAGTTGAGTCGCTTGGCCTTGTTTCCACGCCGGAGGTATGGCTTTTTGGCCGCAAGTCTTCCATGAAGGCCACTTCTGACCAGACTTCTCCGGACAGTAGATGGGTGTACCAGGGTCCCACTGTTTTCTGCCAGTTCTGAGCTGATGGCACTGCTGGACATCTTCCGATTGCGAAGGGAAGTAAGCATGATGTGTCTTTCATCTGCTGCAGTAAGTTTCCTTGGCCGACCACTGCGTCTACGGTCCTCAATGTTGCCCATTTCTTTGTGCTTCTTCAAAAGAGCTTGGACAGCACATCTGGAAACCCCTGTCTGCCTTGAAATTTCTGCCTGGGAGAGACCTTGCTGATGCAGTATAACTACCTTTTGTCATGTTGCTGTGCTCAGTCTTGTCATGGTGTATGACTTTTGACAGTAAACTGTCTTCAGCAACCTCACCTTGTTAGCTGAGTTTGGCTGTTCCTCACCCAGTTTTATTCCTCCTACACAGCTGTTTCTGTTTCAGTTAATGATTGTGTTTCAACCTACATATTGAATTGATGATCATTAGCACCTGTTTGGTATAATTGTTTAATCATACACCTGACTATATGCCTACAAAATCCCTGACTTTGTGCAAGTGTACCTAGAAGAATTGATGCTGCTTTGAAGGCAAAGGGTTGTCACACCAAATATGGATTTGATTTAGATTTTTCTTCTGTTCACTCACTTTGCATTTAGTTAATTGATAAATATAATCTATTAACATGTCTATTTTTTGAAAGCATTCTTACTTTACAGCATTTTTCACACCTGCCTAAAACTTTTGCACAGTACTGTATATATATATATATATATATATATATATATATATATATATATATATATATATATATATATATATATATATAAATAAAAAGATGCCACTTGACAAGAAGAACTGCGGGTCTGTGTGAAAATGCTATCATCTGTTGTGTTTAATATTATCTCGATGGTGGAAGACGAATGGTGGCATTAGCTACTGCGCTGTCAGGCAGCATGTTGTTCTTTCGTTCGGTTCTCCCACCTGTTAAGTTTCATTGTTCCTTACAGCACAAGGCAGGAGGATAGTAAGGTTACTTACAGAATTTGTCCCCTGACATAACACCAGTATGAATGACATTTCACATTAAAAAAACTCTTTTCTGGCTCATTTCCAATTCAGTGTTGGCTGTGCCGTGGTATTTCTGTTCGAAGGTTGAGAAACGTCATTAAACATTGTAAAGATAAGGCCGAGCTTTTAAATAAAGTTAAATAAATAAAGTTTTAAATAAAAACAAGCACAGCAATAATGGAGAATTAGACCTACCTTGGTGTGTGGGGAACTGCTAATTATTTATTTTTTTTAAATGGGAATGAAAAACTACCACGCCAAGATTAAAGGATGGTTGGAAATAAACCGTAATTGCATTTTTTTCCTGACAGGAAAAAGATGTCAAAGCTCCCTTGCTAACGTGTATATTTAGCCAGCCTTTGTCCTTTCATGTGCATCTCACTGAGGTTGTTGCCTTTCTGTACCAATAAGGCACAAACTACTTCCCAAGTATTAGGCAATGTGAGTAGATCCCTGCCAATTAAGGGCAATTTCCTTAAAAAAAAAAAAAAAAAACTCTATGCGTACGGTGTTATTAAAGCAAGTTCATAAGCTTCTGAGGCAATTATAGCAAAAGAGATGAAAGCTGCTGAATGCAAGGGAGAACAGCCCTCATCACATCATAATAACCTGTGGCTCCACTGCTGTCAAATGGCTCTCCCAAGACTTGCATGATTACGTTAGTAATTGGTCATTAGGTCATACTCACATCCTGCCGCTGGGGATTATCTTGTAGCCGTCCCTGAACCATGTCACCTCAGGACGGGGGTAGCTGCTGACCACTGGGGAGTTCAGTACCGCTGCCTTGCCTTGAGACACAGTCTTTCTTTGGTCTCCTTCCACAAAGTTACCCATATCTAAGGAGAAGAAAACATCAAGGAAATTTACTCATCTCTCCCATCATCAACTAGAATATCTACTGGTGCTATCTTCTCTTGGAAAATACCTGTTGGTACTCTGTTGGTTATCTTAGAGGGGATATTGGCTATTTCTGTAGGTAGCATCTATGTTAAACAAAAACATAACTAACCAAAAATTACCTCTATATATTAATCTCTGCTTTTTCGCAAGGTAGTTATCATTTTCAACGGTTTCAAAATCGGTCAAGATAGGAATTAAACAAGCAATTACAAGACACTCTGAATACTGCGTATAACTGACTGTCACTGTATTACATGCCGGATGATGTCAGACTTGCATGACAGCATCGAAAGGATATTACACAGGGAAATGCTGATGGAATAACGAAGTGATCGCGTGACCACCTCTATTCACACTTACATGCTACTTGTACTTCTGCCTTCTTCTGCATCAGTGCACCCATCCTGTTCCTCACCACACACTGGTAAAACCCAGCATTCGTGCGCTGTAGAGATGGAATAATGTACCTGGGGAAAAATCCAGAGAGAAAACCTGTGTCAGACATTCCCTTTAGCCCCAATATGAACTCTGCACAAAAAAAATAAAAATAAACCTACTGTAGTTTTAAAAGCTTTAGCATTTTCTCACCTCGTCGGGCTAAAATACAGCAAGTAAATATGTTCACCTTGACAAATAAGCACTACACATTGCTTTGTTTTGCAATTTATAATCGTATGTTACAGCAGTGCCATCTGAACAGACTGCCTCTTAATCATTTACTTTTTATATCTGCATGATGGAGCGCGTGCTTTTGCATGCAGAGTATGTAGCTACTGCATGACAATTCAAATAGAAACGTTCCTTGTGTGATACCGTAAAAGCTAAACATAGTAATAACCTATTGCAGTTTTAAGGATACCCCACTAGCCATTACGGGGAAGCTAGTTTCTGCTAAAGTGTATTGCAAAGTTTCCTATCTTTAAAAATTTAAAAGTCGAGTCCACCACATCTGGTTTTGTGCACACAATTGCAAAAAATTAAATGCACACCAATATAGAACCAGCTAGGGTGACAAGCATTTAATTATAGGTGTTTTATCCGAAACATGCATTTGTTTGCAATGGGTTACCTACAGTATGAGTTAGTTCAACTACTGTACAGCCCATTCTATGCACAAAAAGACAAAACCAGCATACTGTAGGTATGAAAACAACAGTGGTTAGTATGTTTTTCCAGTGCTTGAAATGAATCTCTTCCAAGCGATCATGCAAACTTTTCAAAGAGTTGATTGAACATGTTAGCACACCATTTCTCCCCTACTGGGGGGAACTAATTTAAAAGCACAGACTCTAGTCTTTTTTTTTAATGTTCCCAGTGTTTTAGATCCTACTACTTCATCTGATACTGTGTCAGTACATCATCTATAAAGTGCAGCAACAAGATGGTGCTACCCTCCCTTGAAAACTGGATGGCTCATATCTAGAGTCTACCGTTGTCTGGAAATTTCAGTGCTTAAGTATCACTACTGATGAGACAGCTCTAGCAGCACAATGTGACATTTTCAAGCAATTTCTCCATGTTCATAGTTCAAGCAACAAGATCAAAATTAAAAGTTTCAAGCAACATGGGAAAATTGCCTTAAAATGTCACCCTAAACTGGTGACTAACTTCTTTATTTGTTGTGTTGTATTATTACCGAAAGACTACAGAGATGTGAAAGACTAGTTTAAAATCTTTCAGTTCTGTCTGCAGCATGAAATGTTATTTCTTAAAGGCCGTATAGCATTCTTTAATTGAATGTTTCCTATCTTTATTTTTATTTAGAGTGCCCAATAATTTTACCCGCGATTTTCTCTCCAATTAAGCATGTCCAAATATTTGTTTGCCCCACACAGCTCAAGAGAACTGACGGTTCACTGAGTGTCATCTGATCCCACGAACATGCCAGTTTCCTCTTTTACACCCAGGAACTCGAGAGCAGATGTCCGCGAGCTACCGGCCTCTGGAGGACAATGGCCAGCTCAGCAGGTGTCTGCTCTGAGCTCACTGGGCACCTGGCCAGCCGAGTTTGTTGTAGCACGATGATGAGAAACAGTCCCTACCGGTTTTGCTATTCTAACCTGCAGGAGTGCCAGAGTGAATGCGTCACTTCCTGTGTAATATCCAGCGAAGACCGGCGACTTCGCACAGCTGTTTTTACTAGCTGAGTCACTCAGAGACCTATGTTTTCTATCTTTTGAGCCAAGGATGTCAACTTACTCTGCCTGTGTTGGTAACAGCAATAATGCCTTCAGCACTACCATATTAAACTGATTACTGTAGATACTATGAATTATGCCAGGAATGATAATTAATAACTTGGACACACACACACACACACAAATCCCGACTACACATATTTCTGTTTTTCGACAGGCATACTTGAAGCTAATTACAGTATATCATTACCCCTTTTATACATCTTTTTTCATTGTGGAACTCTGTCATGCACAGATCATCCAAGAGGGACAACTAGAAATATTATTTCCGCATCAGCTCCACATAGACTTTTTATTTATTTATGTGTTGTTTCAATGTCCAACGCCAATTACAATTCTAACCCATGAGCTTTTGGTATTTGTAACTGTCAGGCACATGAGAAGTGTGGTATAATTTGCAGCACAGAAAAATACAAACCGCACCAATTCTCAAACCCCATTACCACCACTGCTCAACTCACTTAAATTTTGTTTTATTACTGGCAGTGAAATACACATCTTTCATTTCAGCTTTGCTTGTCTGTTATTATAGCAGGTTTAGATCCCACACATTTACCAAATCCTTGGGCTAAATCCACTTGAATAGGATATTGATTTTGCTACAAAATGATTACAAAACCGAAATCCACTTATCGTGAAGTTCCGAATTCGGTATGGAAGAACCTCCATTTATCCAAAGTGAATTTCAGTGGACATACTGTTAAATTGTTCCATTTCTGGCTACAGTTATTCCGTGAATAAGTAACCTACTGCTTAGGAGCAATATACATACCGTAGACTACTCTTATTGTTTTTTTTTTTTCATGCAGATTTTGTGGATCAGATTGGCATTTGCAAACAGCTAAGTATAATAATGAGGAGGCTGTGTGGTCCAGTGGTTAAAGTAAAGGGCTTGTAACCAGGAGGTTGTAAGTGACTCTGCAGCTGATGCATAGTTCACACACCCTAGTCTCTGTAAGTCGCCTTGGATAAAGGCGTCTGCTAAATAAACAAATAATAATAATAATAATAATAATAATAATAATAATTCAAGCTGTCGCTGCCTTTGCAATTGCTGGCTAGTGACTGTGTTAAACAGCATCCAATCACATGACAAGAGCAGAGTACTGGATGACTATTTCTTAGAAGTTGAAAGAAAGCAGTCAGATGAGCAATCTGGTGTCAACAAATTAGATAACAAAAATAAATTAATTAATGTATAAATTTAATGTGAATTTTTCATGTTAAAGGTCTTTTTTGGTCATCACAGAAAATAACCTCTTACGTTATGCCACTGAGTATAGTATATGAAAAACGTGCTGCGCTTTTCACTGCGTAAATTGGATTTACTAAAATTAATCTCATTGATTCAATAAAGGAGTCAAAGACTGTGCTAGTTCTGAACTGTAAAAGGCAGTCAATGGTGGTAAAAACAACTTTAAAATAGATGCCTGTATGCATAGCAATGTGTGTAATTTGTAATTTACATACATAATGCAGCACAGTAATACAATTTGCAGTAGGATAATAAGAATACTAATTCTTTCTGTACACCAATTACTGGAAAGTGAGCCATGGGTACCCCATTAGAGACTCCTGGCTGACAGATAGAGTACTGGGGCCTGTTTTAATGGCCTGAACGGTGGCAGATCATAACCTTGCTTTATCATGGACCTCTTTCCTCCATTGTTAATGTACTTAGTGATGTTAAGGAAGCGGTCTATAATACAGTTAAATGTGTCAAGATCTAAAAAACAGACCCAGTTACGCATCAGCTGCATTTGTACAAGGAAGATCAACCCTGGACTAATGGACAGTACCACCCTTGTTTCTGGATGAAGTTGTCCCTCTATAACTGGTGGTCTTCTAGAAGAAGTTTAACTGCTAATGCACAGAATGTTCTCTGAAGGCAACTAGTAACTAGGCAACTTTTAAGACAGATGGGGTTAGATTTGCAAAGTTCTTTACTCCAAATTACCCAATGGCATTATCAAGCCAAAAATAATGCACTCAGACATTTAATGCAGATGTCTTGATAGTCGTCCTTCTGACCACTGTAGTTCTAGAATTGTAACTGTTTTTTTGTTTTTTTTTCAACCTGTCTGAATAAAAATAGTGCTCATAAGAATTAAGAGCAAAAAGCTTTGAGAACCTGTCCCGCGGTCCCCTATATGACGGTATTTAATAAATGGGTTACAGAGTTAAAGACCACATTACTTGTATTCAGGGGAGAAGGCAGTGATCTCTGTATCATTTAAAATCCATTTGAACTCCAGGGGCCAACTGCCCTCAGCCAGACAGGTCATAACCAAACGGTTCCCTTCGAGATGAATCTGAGGCAGGCCTGGCTCGGTCTTGAAATACGGGGCGACATCATCTGTAAGACACAAAAAAACAATCACGGTTAAGGCCCAGTGCTTACAAGGCGAACTGCAACATTGTTCCAGCTATGATGCTACAACTCTTTCTACTGCGCAGATTAAAAAAAAAGCTCTCCGCAATGCATTTTTTATAGGCAAGTAACCGTTCACATGAAAGTCAGCTGTTTTTATTTTTTTCTGGGATTGTTCTCAAGCTGTATGCGCTCACAAGTCCCCCATACTAAACAGTACACTTGTTGGAGATGATAGCTGGACCTCCCAGATGAACAGTGTGTAGTATTTTTGATAAAACTGAGCGTAGGAAAAAAAAAAAAGAGCGTGGCAGTAAAGAGGAAAGCAAATAAAAAATTGCAGGAGGTTCAGACTGGCCTTCATGTCAAGACCAAATGACATCAAATGAGACTTGCCGCTTTCTAACGAAACGATATTTTGGTTTTAGATAAGGCCTCTCCAGCGGAATTGTTATCACAATCACCTTTTCAAAAACACCCACTTCCCTTAAACGTATAGATCACTTACTGTAGACGGTTATCCCAAAAGATCGAAATGAACATAGGTAAAGATCTCAATAACAAAATATGTTGAAGTAAACACACACACACACACACACACACACACACACACACACACACACACACACCAACAATAAATTATTCCAGGTAATGCATCCGCTTCTGTCCCTCCGAGCCTTGAATATGTACTATAAATTATAATGAGCTACACACTGATTAGAAAAAAAAATATTTAAAAAAATAAATAAATTCTTAACCCCTTTCAGGATTCTGAATTGCAAACTCATGCACAAATCCTCACTGTTCGTTGGTATGATGGCTTGCTCCACACGTTGCCTCTATCTGTGTCACTCAAGTCATTAACTAAGGCCACTATAATACAGTAAAAAATAAAAATAAATAAATAAATAAATACTGTGGTAGGAAAGATTAGTTCAACTCCAGTCTAAATAACTCTCGTCCTTAAATTCCTTTATAGGAACTCTTAGAGGCTCATACATTGGTATTTTTAATTAGCCGACACTTCAATGGACCAAATTCATAGGCTGCGCTAAAAAAAAAATGACACCCGAAATGCGTGAGAACGTATTTAGCTGAACACACAATCTTTGTTTTCACAAGGGTTCTGACCTTACTGTACAATACAGCTTTCCAGTTATTAAAAAAAGAAAAAAATCCATCTTCAAAGGCATATTAGAATTAAACTGCTGTCCAGTGGGAAGAAGACTGCAGGGCTACATATCTGCATAGCACATGGTTTACCATTTACAATATACATACCATGGAGTGGATACTTAAGAATTCTTACTAATTTCTACAGTAAATCATGAAAACAAACAAACAAACCAAAAATACAGTAAAATAAATTCCAGGCTGTTTATCAACCCGCCCTACCAAGGCAATAATAATCCGCCCTCAAATCCCTCACAAATCAATTGTGTCATAAACATTGCTGTCCATGGTGTACAAATGTACTGGTAAAGTGACAATGAAATTTATTAGGCCATCATAAATCAGGCCAGAGCCCAGCAGCAGAAGGATAAGAAATCTCAGCATGAAAGGAGCAATCACTTTGAGCAGAAGGATAAGAAATCTCAGCATGAATGGGGCAATCAGTTTCAGCGGGACCTTTTATTCTCAACACCTTTTCAGCAGCTGAATTTCCCAGGGTGAGTAACCTTTCCACCACGGCCGCTAATCTTCAATTCAAACCTTCCCGCTGTATCAAGACTCCGCCCAAAATATGTTGCGCTCCAGCACTTCACGAAAGTACCAGTATTACAATAACTAAAGCTTGGGGCTATTATTTTCTAAAAAAAAAAAAAAAAAAAGGTTGTAATTCAATTTCTGCGTGCCACACCCACATACCCCAATCCAACCCCCACCCCACCCCACCCCACCCCACCCACACCCTCCACCACCCCCCTTCATTCAGCAGGATTGATGGTCTCCAATAAGTGGGAAAAAAGTCAGTCATCAGAACCTTATTTGATTTACTTGCAACTTATAATTTTAGTCATGCTAGCCATATGCCAGGGAAGTATTCTAATGCTTTACCTATGCCATCCACGTAATAAATGCAATCTACTTGGCATTGTACTGCAGGGGGGCTGGGACCAGAATATTTATGCATTTCTTTTGAGAGAGAAATCAGGTAGAAGAGCTCTGTCTTAGCAAATAAACAACTGCTGTGAGCATGCTGTTTACTGTACCTGATGGGAGGAGATTCTGAGACTGTTATATTACAGGGCCACCAACAATAGGGGAACATCAGTTGCAGAGGAGCTGCAGAGAGTATTATCACAGAGTTATCTATAAATATTCATAATACATGCATGTAAAAGTATACATGCATGTAAAGTAAAGGACAAAGGACAGTTTAGTTTAAGTGTGTCATACCATTCCGAGTTCCAGAAGCACAGCAGAACATTCTAATGCAACTGTGGGGTTGCTGCAAAACGTTCAAGACTAACTTCAGAGTCAGACGTCCTGTGAAGCTTAAAGACTTTTACAGGCTTCTTTGAAGTTGAAAAGCATCGATCCACTCAGAAATCAGGTGTCTCGCTGCAAGCTCAAGACAAAAAAGGCTTTTTTGCCATTAAGACATGGTCTGTCCCTCCCTCTTTTTTGGATCATTTCACTCATTGCCTTTAATGTTCTTAATGGAATGTTTCCACTGCTGTATGTACAAATCCACGTGTCCACTGACTCACTGCATGTATTTACCCTGCTTGTGTTGTATGTTAACATGGTGATACTGATAAAACGTCCCACAAAAACAAGGCCAGATCAAATAAAGCAACATTAAATAAACCAGCAGGTATGCATCTGGTATATTGTATACACTCTCCAAGTATTAAAATGCATAACGAAATTCAATTAAAAGTAACATCATATGAGATTTTTTTATTTTTACTAATTGTAGGTTAATTAATGGCACAAAACTTTCAATCAGAAGAGCATATACATTCATATTAACAAAAACCATAGTTGATAAAATCACAGGCTAAATGGGAAGGTTAAAGAATTTAAAATTTCAGACCTTCAGTCATCCTTAACAAATCTGATATTGTGTAATTATAACGCAATGCCATCGACTGAAAGTCCGAGGGGTATTAACAGTGAATACATTTGAATCTATTTGAATGCATTTTCCTTGGCAACACAACTACCCTTAACCCTTCTTCATGGATTATGTAAAAAAAAAATAAAAATAAAAGATCAGATATAAAAGACCCGATGTTTGGTTTATGCAGCTTTGCATGTAAACAACAACTGATTTGCTGTTCAGAAACACAGCTTGGAATCAAATAGTTAAATAGAAAAAGGCGTGAACCCTCTACCCTCCTCCTCCTCAAGCAGACACACATACGTATTTTATTTCCCCAATGGCAGGGATCACCTACTGCACAATCGTGTACAGTGCAGCAAATATAATGGAAGTTAAACCCAGCCTACACTGCAATAATCTGATTTATATACAGTTGCAGTGTCTAATTTTCAGGACAGGATTACAAGTCATTTCATCACATCTTCATAGGGAATGAGTTGACCGTTTAAAGGTTATTGTATAGCAGTAACAGAAAGCCCTTCCCTTACTGTAATTAGCTTTGGTACCCCCTTCACACGCCACTCCCATCCAATAACACTGCCTACTTCAAATCTGATTCTAAGCAACACTAAAAGGTCAGTCACAGTCTCCCAATATCTAGCACTCCATTGTGTCCAAAGGAAAAAAGAAAGCATGCTGTTTTTTTTTCTCTCTTTCTTTCTTTAAACTAAACGTAAAGAGAAATTATTGACAGCTACACAACTGGAGGCAGGCAGTGGGATGCAGCCAGGCAGAACAGCAATGTGTTTTTATTTAGTGTTGTTTTCTCCATATGATCAAAAAAAATATCAAAGGCACACTGTTAGTTGCCATTACAGTGGAAGTACACAAGGCATTACTCAGTGTTACCCCGACAGCTGTACAGCGGATTTCATCAATTCATTGGCGGGAGGAGGGGAGGGCTACACTTATATGGGGATCAAGACTTTTTAATAATGATGTAATCCTCCAGCGCCGACTTTCAGGTTTAATTGGGTTGCCATGGCTCCATGAGATCTACATTGATATAATCTACAATCTCACGCCGCATGAAACAATTCCCTTTACATTTACAGTTGTTTATAACAAGATCTAAATATTGAGTAAAGGGTTCTTTCTTTTAAAAACTATTTTAAGAAAAACTGTTCACATGGGTCAGTTTTCAATGAAGGAAAGTAATAAAATTTGAATTTTATTTTTATTCTTCACTGTGATTAATCTTGATTTCTTCATCTGCACCCACACTACTGCACATAAAATGCCAATCTCTATGATTACAAGCTGTAGTAGTCATAGTATTCTCACTTAACTAGCCTACACTACCCAGTTGATTAATTTGTTGCCTGCTGTTCAGTAACACAGAAATTCCAGATACTGCATCATGTTTTTTTTAATAATGTTTTCAATACTTACTTCCCATTTAAAATAGAAATAAAACCATGAATAAAAAAATGAAATTATTGAATCGTGTTAAATAGGGATTTAAAGTGCTATAATGTAAAACTAATGAAGAAAACAGCGTACTACATGAAATATAGCATCTACAATATGTTGTTAGCAACCACATACAGTACGCACAAAGACTAGCATACATATCGAGATCACAAGGCCCTGCACTACTGTATAATCTTTCCAAACAACAGCAATTACGAAGATGTAAAAACACGCACTATTGTTTCATCAGCTCGCTTTAATCTGCAAACAGAAGCATCAATAACCTGCCAGATCTTTCTGTTGCACAGTGAGAACAGTATTAGAGGACAGGTCTTGTAAGCTCCTTCCCTGTGAAAGCTGGTTAAATCCTGTTAAATGTCAGAAGATATCAGCTCTAAGGGAACAGGCTGTGCCTCAAATGTGTATCAGAATCCTGCCTCCCTCTGTATGGCTGGAGGTGTTGTTGCAGCCAACACCCCTCTTGACATTACACAGAGATGCAGAATGACATCCAGACAGTCAAGTGGGTTCCAGTGCATCATTTTCTTACCCTCGCCATTACTCTGATAGGCAAACCCTGTAATCAATGTTTAAACAATTCAGCAGATGACCGAGAGCACTCCTATCTGCTTAGGTGTTGCATGAAGGGCTCCAAACAAGGAGTTATAAATATACCAGCAAGGACATTTTCTGCCGTTTAAACAGTTTCTTTTCTGCAGTGCAGGCTTTGTTTGGCATACTTACCTGTGGCAAAGTACACGTGAAACTCGCCTACATTCCACCTTTATGGAGCCATGTGCACAAGCTAATTTTAACAACGCTGAAGCAGACCTGGGGATGGAAATTCAATTTGTCGGGATTATTATCAGAGATGAAACACTCCGATATGAACCCACTCATCTTAAAGTGAATGGATTGGGAGGCTCCTGAGTGGATAGCCATTGCAGATCACATCTTCCCTTGTTCTTTCTTCAATAACTAAATGTTCTTTTTTTCTCGCGGGACACCAATCTAATACTAACCTAATTTCAGGCTGTAGTAAAATGACTATATTGAGGCAATACCAATAGTATCAGCATGGCTCCTGGGGTGACTTTAATCTACAGGTTTGAAATAACTTCCCATGCCAGATCCTGATAGCTCAAAGGTAACCAGTTTAACAGCACGTTTTTTAATTCAATTACTGAAGGGCAAAGAGGGATTATATCAAATCGGCACTGCGCTAATCTTCTGCATAAATTCATATTTTTTTCTATTAAAAAATGAAGCAATCTGCGGTCCCATTCCATTGAGTAAGTAAAAAGAATGAATTCCCAGATGGAGCACCATGCTATCTTCACCAGCCAAGAACATGCTTTTATTACCCTTAACTGCTGAACTCCCTCGCAATATGCATCAAAGTCTAAACAAAGTGACAGCGTTATCCACTGATATGCCACTCAGGCTGTTATGAAAATCGCAACACATGTCTCCAAAAGGACTGGGCATGGGCTCTGCAAATAATAAACAGCCTGCTCTGTCTAATATAAGTCTTCACTCAGGTGACGATGAAAGTCTTAGCAGATGTCGTCCACAAACAAGATTCCCTCTGAGTAAATTGTCATTAATTTACACATTGCACCGTAGTGTACACCTTCGCTGCACTTAGGCTACATACACACAGGCTAAATGTGGTTGTGTGATCATATTTTGCTCTTTATACAGTTTGTATACACAGACAATTTGGTTGCAAAAAGGCAGCGACATCTGCACTAGTTAATCTTTTTCAGAGCAAGTATCAAGTGCGGTTATTAACTCATTGTTTATCAGACATTTCCGTGCGATAAACATGATAAACACGGTCCCACCAGCCTTGTGGTTAGAAGATCACCCAAATGTTTCGATCTACCGTCATGGTACTGCAGATCGTCGCCGCTGTATTTAGCAGAGCAGAAAAAGCAAAATGGCGTCTGCGCTGGTTTTGCAGAAAAGAGCGTAGCTGTGCTTGACAAGCTCTCGATCGATTACGTACTGTACTTTCTTCCAAAAGCATAAAAAGCCTCAGGGAGGCTTTGTGGTCCAGTGGTTAAAGAAAAGGGCTTGTAACCAGGAGGTCCCCGGTTCAAATCCCACCTCAGCCACTGACTCATTGTGTGACCCTGAGCAAGTCACTTAACCTCCTTGTGCGCCGTCTTTCGGGTGATACGTAATTGTAAGTGACTCCGCAGCTGATGCATAGTTCACACACCCTAGTCTCTGTAAGTCGCCTTGGATAAAGGCGTCTGCTAAATAAACAAATAATTAATAAACAGAAACACAGCCTCCATGTCACACAAAACCTCACGATCGGCATGTAACGATAGCCTGAGTTCAGTGGTTTGTTTAAACAGGGAGTGCACTCACTTCAGTAATGAAAGGTGTGTGTGTACAACAAACAACCGTTTGTAAAAACGGTTGTCGAGCCAACTGCAGTGTGTGTATGTAGCCTTACAGTACTCCCTGAGATAACCAGAACACCAGCTCATCAAGATAGAACAATCCTATACAGGACGTTTTCAACAGCTGGTGCACCTCACTGCTGACATGAACGCAGCTCAAATTGGAAAACGCCCTCATAAAACCGGTCTTCCATTTTAAGGGATACAGTAACTGGTTGCTTACTAACACAGTATATCTGATACCTTCTACGGTTTAGCAGGTACTTTCAAGTTCAGTTTTGATACAGTTGATTAAAAATGGTATTAATGGATTTAGGATAGTGTTGAAAATAATTAATTGTGCACAATGTAGCACATTGTGTACAATATAGCACAGTGTGCCGCTGGCAATTAGCTGTTATTGTTGCATGTTGAGGGGATTCAAATGCATATGGACGGGGGCTTTTTGATGCCATAATATAACTACCAACAGTATCACATTTTTCTACATTGAGCTTAGCCAGTGTCAGTTCATATTAGAAAGGCATTTGACCCTTCTATTATAATCAGTTCAAATAAATGTGACTCAAAGGCCAAAGGGATTTTTTTTTCATTTACTTATTTTTCTGGTATAAAAAAAAAAAACAAAAAACAAAAAAAAAATAGTAAGTTTAAAAAAAAAAAACCACACACACACACACAAAAAGGTAAACAAAAGTATCGGCATCTAAGCCAAGCCTAAAACATACACTTCTCCAGTATGTCTTCCCTACCCAGTTCACATAACCCGTTACCCCCCATTTAATCCTCGCACTGCCCAGTGCTGTCATCTTGAGTCATACTAAATTGCCAAATAATTAGCAGCATACTTGCTATCCTGTACAATCAGAGCATTCTTCCAGTCATTAAAATTTACAATTAGACTCCTGATCCTTTGAGATGCTTGATGTAGCACTAACTCTGAGCTGGATTAGCCACTCAGAATGTAAAGAGCCTCACAAAGGCTTATTCTGCAGCTGAGATGCGTAGGATGATCATTCCATTCCCTGACATTCTCTGACAGCAAAGGCAGGGCCCAATCGACTTTGTTTTCAAACCACTTGACCAGCGGAGAGGGAACAGCAGGTTTAAATACTGCAGGAGATGAATAGAGAGGGTTTCAGATGTATCTCGACGAACCAATCTGGACTATATTAGCAGAGCTGTTTAGAATTTGGTTAAGAGATATTCAATGACTGCTGTTGAAACCGTACCTTTATAATTAATGGCATGAGGCCTGACGTGCCGTGCAGGTCAGACGCTGTTAAAAATAATGGCATTTTTTTTATGAATTCAGGATGCTGTTTTGAATCAGTAAATAGCTAGTTTTACTGTAGGTTTATACAGTATGTGCCCAGTGAACCACAGTCAACTGCATATCTGTATAATATGAATATGAACCTTGGTGTTTTCAGTGAGTTTATATACTGTATATGTATATAGAAATATATGTTGTTATTCTTTAGCTACAGTAAATACTACATAATACAATACTATACTGTTTCATCTCTCTCTCTTAACTCTATTCCCAATAGTGGCCCATATGCATAAAACTTGCCAGTAATAATGTTTAACATGATAGTATTTATAGCTTGTGTGGACAATACATCAACAGGAGGGAGATATCTTGGAACATGATCCAGAAGAATGAGACCCTGCAGTTGTTTTTACAATCTCACGTTCACCTTGCCTGCGCTGCGAAAAAATAGGACTGCCGTTCAAGTTTGCGATTTTGTTGTGCGACAGCTGAGGAACTGACCAATGAGGAACAGCCTCCCTTGCACGCCTTGATGGCTTCAGTAAACAATGGTGAAGAAAAATGTTCTTGCAGTATCAAAATACTCGGAGCTGTACAATAAAGGATATAAAAATTATAAAGACACGGCAATGAGGGAGAACATCTGGGAGTGCATTTCAAGGGAACTGGATAGAGCTGGAGTGTATGATTTGTTTACCTTTACTGAAAGCATTCTGAAAAGCTATTATGTATTCATTTTTATTAGCTGTATAACAGAACTAAGTTTTTTTTCCAGCTGATGATACAATCAGAGGAGAGTCTGGGCCTGTAAAAACTAAAATACATTGGTGCGTTTTTTATTAGTATTTAAATCGTAATTGAAATTTGCGTTGACATCGCAACTGATGCGAAAGGTATTGTCGCAGCGAAAATACCATTATCGCCGGACAAATCACATCGCGTCCGTTTGTGGAGACTTTAATACTGACTGAATAAAAACTCAACACAACAGATACAAGTAGTAAATTGCTAAAATTAAGAACATGATTAAAAGAGGGCATATAAACATATTCTACAGAGTTTAAACAAACTCAGGTCGATACTCAGAGCTTTCACAAATACTGATGGACTTGAGTAGTTCAAAATGCAAGATGTGGACTACAATATTCTGAATCTGAAGTCTTTAATTGCTTTTTGCAAAGAAAAGAAAGTTTGACTCATGCCAAAAGAAAACAGAAGTAGCAGGTAGACGATGTGTTACTTGTAGCCACCCCTACGCTGCACAGTTTTCTATGTACATTTAAAAATGATGTATTTCTGTAAAGTGTGTGCAGCATATGTAAGGTTCTGTATAGTAGCATAACATGTTAATGTGACACCATGATCTGTTTTGTGTACTAAGTAGGATACGGTAAAAGAAAATGTGGGAAAATGGACTCGAAGTAAAACACCTTAATATTGTAAACTATTCATGTCTCATGCTTTTGTTGTTGACCTGTAGCTAAGACATTGGCAGCGCCAGGGCCACTGCAATGCTGCCCATGGGATCCACAGCTAAAATTGGCAACTTGGCACAGCCAGGGTGCAAACATGCATTCCTGACTCCTTGACTGGACCGTCACACCACACACCTGTACCTTTACCAGGTGTGCCACTCTGAGATTGATACCTGCAAAGTTTAAGGTAAGTTTGTGAAACAAACAGTCCCAGAGATACATTTGCGGCTTCAGCACTGGCTGGGCATGGAAACAACGGCAATCCATATACAGCGAGCACCCTCGAATGGGGAGGCTTAAAGAATAGGACTTGTGGCAATTTTTGGGAGGTTAATGTACACTAGTATGTAGAGGAGAGTGACGTTGCATTTTAGTATTCAAATTTGGGCAAAGTTACTTATAACAAAAAAAAAAGAGGTTCCTGTCCAAGAAACAAACTATTCTAAACACATTATACTATTTGAAAATGTGTTGAATATGTCTATAGTTCTATCTCCACTGCCAGCTTTAAATACAGCCATTGTTTGATTGACGAGGACATTTAAATATAAACGTTATACTTTGATGAGTACATCTATATATATATATATATATATATATATATATATATATATATATATATATATATATATCTTTTTTTTTTTACTTTGTAGTTAAGCCTTTGTGATGTTAAAACAGTATTTGCTTATTTAATATAAAATTTAATATAATTTAATATAAAAAAGAGAGAGAGAGAGAGTTTGTAGAAATGGTTTAAACGTTGACACTGCATAGCATTTAAAGGTTCATAAAAATGTACCAAAAGCAGATCCCTAATAAGTGCTTCAACTGAAGTTTCTAGCCTCTGAGTCTCATTCCTGATGCTATCCTGCTACAAGCTGTCATTATCAAACATGGTATTACAAACTGTAAAGCTTTCCCCTACAGTAATTTTAAGTGCATTCAAGTGGAGTAAATTATATTTGATATCGCAGCTACTGGTGGGTGTGGAGGTAGAGTGGAGAATTTAAAAGCCCAAATTATATGGTATTAAAGGGTTATTCTCAGTAGTGTAGTTTAATGGGTCATTTTTTTATTTTATCAGGGCATTTTTTCTTTTTTCTTTTCTTTTTTTTTTTTTAACTGGCTATGCATCTGTAAACAGAATGAAAGCTGTCAGTCATTTTTCAAACGGCGGGCATTTGCTTGAATGTCTGTAACATTTATATAAGAACCGCAGGTGCCTCCGTGTGTTTTTAGATAACATGCAAATAACTAATATGTAACACAGTCAAAACTGTATTGGAGGCTGCCTGTCTATCCACAATGATCAATCACCGTACATAAAAACTTTTGAGGCAGTCCCTTGAGCTGTAGTAATAAGCAGGTTAGACTATATTTAATTTCTTACCCATTTCATATAGATTCATGGGAGTTTCTGTATTATTCCCCAGTGCATGTAATGTACCTGCTGCAAGCATTACATTTCATCAAATCTTAAAATGTCTGCATTATCATAAAGAGCAGCCAACATGTTATTCGACTGGAGTATACTAAAGTATAAGGATTCAAGCTGAGGATGCAGATAAAAAATAGATAAGAAGTTAAATACTAATCAGAACTTATACCAGAGTATTCTTTAACTTATTCATGTCCAGTATTCACTGCATGTAAACCTTTACAATATAACACATAATTACACCCTGGAAAAAACAACAACAAAAAAAACCAGCTGCTTCCAACAGGGACAGGAGCCATGCCAAATTCCCTTCTATTAAACAACCTAGTCCCGTAAGAAGTCAACAGGAGATATCCCCTGTAATTCTTATGTTCTTATTATGTTCTTTATCATATGAATGACTGGAATTGAAAGGCAGAAAGCCTAGGGCTTAAACCAAACCAATGCACCATTAGTATGAGGAAACAGTGTGGTGAGGAGGAGGGCTCAGAACGTTCTCGTTATAAATCATTTTAAAAACGGTTTTAATGGGAGCAATAAAGAATTTTTAATTACTGTCCAGTCAGTGGAGCGCTATAAAATAAAAAAAATAATTAAAAAAAACACCTATAGCATCGATTTATTCTTCAAGAGTGGCAGGTAACATAACGAGTGTCTGATGCAAGGTGAGATACGCAGTATTTGTTCATCAAAACCGTTTCCCCTCATTTAAGATCAAGTTCACTACAGATAAATCACTTTAGTTAGCCAATGAATCCTGGTCTTTCATTACTTAAGAGAAGGGGAAGCATGTTACCTATTGCTCTGCCGTAGTGCTGGGTTCAACTCTTGAAAGAGTTATGAGAGACACTAAAACTGAATTAACCACTAGGCAGACACGCTCAGGAAGAAGTTTATGCCATCGGAGACCAGATGAAGAGCACTTTAAAGCACGAGGCAGAAGGCGAAGGTTATTGGGATAGCAGGTGATTTTCTGTGGCATCTTTACACAAGAGGACACCAACCAATACGTGCATACTGTTTCATTCAGATAATAACTGCAAAGCCTTTGTGATGATGCCATTCTTGCCCCCTGTTCAGGCTATGAGGCCTCACAGAGAGATAATCGCTTTCATAATAACAAACATCTGCTACAGTGCAGTACCTGCCCATGATGGAGTATTTTTAAGAAAAAATAAATAAAAGCACTGAATAGCAAGGTACTGCCTTGCTGCATCCTACCCCTGTACAGCTGGGTATGTTCAAATACAATCATTTAACAGGAAGCAGCAAATAAACATTCAACTGTAAACCATGTATTTATTAAAATGCTAATTTTCTATTTTGAAGAACTAAAAGCCAGTCACTTAAATGCCTTTTTCAAACGCATCGTTGCATTGCTTTTGTTTGCTTTCAAAGCGGCTTCTAATGCAAACATGTCCTATCTAACCTCTCCCTCCGCGCAGTACTGTTCACTACATTAGCGTGTCTATGATAATGACTGAAACTACTTTAATATTCAATAGCGTTGCTGGAAGCAGCAAGCACCTTGCTCCCACCTGTTTCTCCATTTTTAAAAAAAAAATTATTTTCTAGCATTTTAATGACCACAGTGCCCAGGGGACCTCGCTGTCTGCAAGTGACAGCTCAAAACAAGCCGGTAAGGGTTCAGTCAGGCTGAAGAGAAACAGTGATCAGTGACATTTTCAGGGTGCAGGTACAGCAGCTTTCCTCAGGGACACCGTCCCCACCCCCTCACCCCAAGGAAATGCTCTGCGTGCAGTCCGGCTTTCTGAACAAACGCATTTTGTGGGAGCCACTTGTATCTCAGACTTAAATGGCTGTTTTTGTCCATCAGTGTCCTTTCTTTTACTTCATTCCCAGGGTCTGAACTCCTCTTTAATAACAAGTTTCACAACTTACAGTATGCTTCATACTCTTTCTTTGTGTGTTAGAGGGCGAAAGCCCTCAGATCAGGTTTATTTCAATATCGTGTACAGTGCTGGTCACATATTAAAACTTGCACATTCTATACTTTATGTCCTACTAAAAAAATAATAAGATCGCATGCACATTATAATATGTAATCCTGACTGCACCACTTATTTAATAACTATTGTAACACAGCAGGGAGGGGGTTAATAGCCTCCCTGCAGAAAACATGTGCGTATGTACATTTTGTTTAATTGTTTTATTTTTGTTTATTGTTTTATTGTTTAATTATCACCCGCACCTGGCAACTATTGTCAATTAATGCCAGGTATAGGGTATATAACAGAAGCAGCCAGTCTGTTCAGGGCTGCTGAGTAGAAGGAGGCAGATAGCGTGCTCTGTCTCCGAGCAGGCATACTAGTATTGTGTGTTTGCGTGACAGGTAAACGGCTTAGCTGTCCTGCGAGGTAGTCAGGGAATTACCTGTTTAGTTAGCGCTCCAAAACGGAGTTAGGTTTTGCTTGTGTTTTGTTTTGTTTGTTGATGCATTAAAAATAGCGCAACCGCACTTTAAACTCCATTTCCTGTGTCCTGGATCTACTTAAAGGGGCAAACGAACGACCGTGAGTGCCGGCTGGGTTACACTATGTACAGTACATTTATAGATTTTCATCTTCTGACAGTCCCCTGATAATAAGCTGTTTTATCACCAAGTTTGCACTGCAGAATAAAGGGATATAGAACAATAAACAATCCCAGGGGAGTATTTAAATCTGCACATAAAGCATTTAATGCGGTTTCTGAAGATAGCATCTCTGTTTGACCTTTCAAATACCATTTAATTGCACTTCATTCTCCTATTAAGTTCAGCAGCAAGCCATGATGCGTGTGCATCAGTGCTTCATAACAACAGTCATGTCTCAAAAGCAAGGTAAACATTTTGATAAGCTTCGGTTAATTGGGAGCAGAAGTTATTTGCTACTATAACTTACACAATATAACACGCATATTTTTGCAAATATTGGCAGAACCCATTTGTGTTATACAGGGATTAATCATTATATACAAGGTGATCAGCAAGAACATAAAACAAACAGGACAAATGAGCAGGGTTGCCTTCAGAAACTGTTGTGTAAAGTAGTTTTCGTAAAGATTCGAAATCGAGAATAAGTTGCTTCAATCTTGCTTTAAGTCTGTAGCCCTGAGGGGCTACCGAGTAGCGCATCCGGTAAAGGCACTCTGCGTGGAGTGCAGGATACGCCCTATAGCCTGGAGGTCAACGGTTCGAGTCCAGGCTATTCCACTGCCGACCGTGGACGGGAGTTCCTAGGGAGTGGCGCACATGTGGCCGAGCACCGTCTGGAGGGGAGGGGCTTAGGTAGGCCAGGGTGTCCTCGGCTCACTGTGCTGCAGTGACCCCTGTAGACTGGCCGGGCGTCTGTGGGCTTGCCTGTAAGCTGCCCAGAGCTGCATTGTCTGCATGGCGGGCCTGCAGAGTGAAAAGAAGCAGTCGGCTGACGGCACACATTTTGGAGGACAGCATGTGTTCGTCTTCGCCGCTCCCGAGTCAACGCGGGGGTGGTAGCGGTGAGCTGTGCCTAAATACAACTGGCCATTTCAAATTGGGAGAAAGACAGGGTACTCGATGTTTAAGAAAAAAGTACAAGAATTTGCATTTTCCTGCAGCCTGATGCATGAGCTCAGCGCTCAACTTTATTTACATTACAGAGGAGAACCTGAACACATTCTGTTGTTCTTGAGCTCTGCAATGGCAATGCAACTGTTTAAAAAATGATTAAACATTAACGGACTGTCTGAAAAGTAACACAGAGACTGTTCATGCACTGTTTGTTTATTTTGTTGTGACTAATTACGCAATTGTTTAAAGTAGTTAATAATGAATACTGTACAGTAGTTACATTTGTTCAGAAATTAAACCAGGCTTGCTTGTACAGTAGGTACATATTTAAGAATACATATTTATAAAAACAGATGTGTTTATATTCATTTTTATACAAATACAAAATACTACACACTGTTCTTGAATTTATTCTTTTGTAGTTATTCTTATTCATTCAGTATCCAAGCTACATCCAAAGCAGCTGCCCACTTTAAAGTAGCTCACAATCTTTAAGATACATGTAGTTCAGCAGGCTTCCTAACATCAATCCTAGTTAGCAGCTCTGAGTTCGACGGTTGCTAATGAGCACTTAGTGTGGCTAGCAGAATAAAGCCAG
This sequence comes from Acipenser oxyrinchus oxyrinchus, assembly GCA_030684275.1. Lineage (NCBI taxonomy): Eukaryota > Metazoa > Chordata > Actinopteri > Acipenseriformes > Acipenseridae > Acipenser > Acipenser oxyrinchus. The sequence goes on along the minus strand of CM060262.1, from coordinate 31,988,059 downwards.
CCATCCCACCCTCACAGAATCCTTCATGTCAGCGGTAGATGAGATTCTGATACATCTCAGGTCCCAGCAGCTGCCACTGTAGGCTGCCTATCGCCCTGTTCAAGTTCTAAAGCCTCCAGTAGAAATCAGCCATGGAGATGGAAGCATGCTGTGGGGTTCTTCAGTGCATTGCTCAACTCTCTAGCCAGGATGGATCTTCAGACTAAGTACTGTAAGGCTGCAAAGATAACAATTATTAAAGAAGTCCTAAAACTGTGACTCTAGTTATAGATAGGAGTCTCTGGCAAGTTCCAAAACAGACAACGTAACGTAGCAGCAGGGAAGTTTGACTCACTGGTTTAATTGATGTTAATGTACTGTGGCCCGTTGCTGTAGAAAGTTTTCTTTTTCTTCTTTTTTTCTTTTACAATCCAGTGTATTTAGGCAAGTTCTTCACTAAACTTTTTATTCTAAGCAGACATGTCTGAGATTCACTGCATAATGCCCCAAGCTTTCTTTTTTCAAAAAAAATGTTTCAACTGATAAAGCTTTTGGTGAAAATTGTGAATTTCAAATCTTCGTAAATTCAGGAAGGGTTTTTTTTTTTTTTTTTTTTTTTTTATTTTCAGTCTGTTAAATGTCACGCAGGTAAAACCTCCCCAGAACACCCCACCTCCTGTCCGTCTGAAGACTGTCACCTCTATTACTACCTTCAGCTGCACAGGCCTTTGAAGAGATTGACAAATCAGCTGCTTTAATTTATTATTTAACTCAAACCATCAAAAGGTATCAAAGTGATTGACCTTGAAGATCACAATGATTTTTCAAATGCTCTGACAGGAAAAGGTATCTGTCAAGGCTGCTAGGAAGAAGGCTGACTATCTACTGCAGATGTGTCTGTTGACCCTCTCAGCTTAAGACTGCCATTCAGTTTCTTAGTTACCCACAGGCTTACTAAAATGTCCTAAAATATTTGTTGGTACTGTATAGCTAACACCTGTCATTCACATTAATGAAAAACAGAAACTGTCACCATTTAGTTCAGATGACCACAAAGAGAGTTTTTATTGTATCTAAATGTTCTATATACAGCTATTCTACATGTATCCCTATCTGTATGTTGTACAGTACGCTTCATTTTTAATAATAAAAGATGAAAATGTGCTTTGGTTCAGCCTAAAAAGAAAAACATTCTCCATTAAAAACAGGGCCCTCACCTTCATGGTCAGTAAAAAAAATTAAAAAAAAAACTTTATTAACAACCGCACTTCGCAAATGTTGACTCAATCTACTTGACTGTTGATGTCCTATGACATGTGTAACCTACATTCAGAGAGCCTTTTAAGAAATTGTAACACTTAAGAGAAGGAACACGCTGTGTAAGTACAGGAAAAGTACTGTATTATTATTATTTGTTAAACCATCTTGCTTGAAGGGGCACCCTGATGGTCAACAGCAGCATCCATTCCTAATGCTCACAGATACGAATAGCAACAAGTAAATGACATTCGTACACACAGCGATCAACCGCGACAAACAGGGTCTCCTGAACTTGGCAAGTGCAGCAGAGTTTCATATGGAGTATGAAATGTAATTACAAAAAACAGAACTAAAATAACCTACTGTATCTGAACACTAACCTTAAAATCAGTCTAATGAGTTTTTGTGGCGTTGGTTTTATATATAAATGCATTGGGCTACAGTTGTTTTACTGTACTGGGTAAGCAGCTTGATTGCTCGGTTTTGCCTTTTTCTGTGGTGGGAAGCTGCTAATTTGTTATATATGCTCTCCTTCTCAGTAAAACTAGGAGGAAGACAGTGCCTCAGCACCGTCCCGGCAAGCTTCTTTCCAATACAAGAATGGTTTGAGAATGTGCTTCTTTTCAATAGTCAACTAGCAGGCGTGGGTTCCTACCTCCCCCAACAGTGCCATGTCCAAAACTTCAGTAATGATTGTAACCCTGTGCCTCGCACCCCCGCCTATTCTGCAACGAGGAAACTTTTTCTTTACCATGAAGTGTTCCGTTTCTTTTTTTTTTGGTTCAGCTTCAAGGATTTGAAAACAAACTCTGGGCTTGCAGCTTCCCTTACCAAAATGACATATAGAAAAGGTCATGTCAACTATTGCTAGCGACAATTTGATACACCTGATCTATCCATGTGACAGTTGCCAGAAAGCAATTACTTCATGGCCCTGAGTCAGTACTGACTGATATACAATACACAAATATTTTAGATGGCATACGTATGCAGGAAGACACAAATGGGGTTGCCATGTACTGTAGGAATGTTTCAAAATCAATAAATGAACTGATCCTGTACACATCATCACCGAAGCATTTTATCATGTTTTCTTGGTCCTTACCGTTCCTTGCTTCTGTTTGCAAAGTAACCAATTCTCCTCTTACTATGCATGAAAAACTCACCCAAATCTCAAAACAGATCCTTCTGCATCAAACATTGTTTTTTGTAATCAAGAGAAGCAACATGCTGTGTGATTTATTTCTTGAAGACAGTTTCTTTCTATTTTATGAACCTGCCAAGTCCCAATTTCAGATTGAATCCTTGCAAGTATAATTTTTAACCACAGTGTGGCACTATATGTTATGTAAAAATCCCACTGCCAGTCCCATGACTGGCACATGACTGGCACATGACTTATTTAGGAAAAAAAAAACACATACAAGCAAATAGAAAAGAAAGAAAGATTTGCACAGGAATGCTATACTCCTTCAATTTTGTTATCCATTTGATCTACATGGAACTGTGAAATGTAAATTAATATCAGGAAATGAATCCAAATTTTCAAGGATTACGGTCACTTGAACCATCTCCCCATACCTGCTAGATGTATAGTGAAATGTATTTAAAATGCAGGTACACACAACTGAAATAGAGACTGACATGATATAAACTTCTCTTTTCCCATGGCACTTGACTTTGTCAGGATCAGCAGCATTTGCATTCTGAAATTGCATGGCTTTCAATGCTGCTAGAACCTGTCTGCTACAACAGGAACTATGAGACCAAGGGGGGAGCTCTGTTCCCCATAGCAATTTCCTCGGGCCAGGTAGGATTTAACATACGCTCCAGTGAAAAGGTCAATTTGACTGACTAGTTTCTTTCTTGAGCCGAGGCGTGGTCAGCACCATACAGTACAGTGTAATGTGACTTAATTTAATGATTTAACATAAAGACTAAGCACAGGGATTCAGACACGTAAAGTCTTTGGTAAAGGCTGGGTTTTGTTTAAAGGAAGTCTAACCAGTGCCTAAAATATGTTTAAAGCTCTTCTTAGCTTTACTAACATTATTACTTGTCTACAATTTATTGGGCTAACAATTTGGTTTTAAACACTTTTTTTTTTCCTTATTCAGGATATGCAAAAAAGTGGTATGCAACCTTCCAGTACCTGCATTCCCAGACCTGCCATAACATGAAAATCACACCTTACTTAGGATGCAATCAAATAAAAGTACATTACAGTAGAGTGTACATCAGCTTTGGAGCAACAGAGTTCAGAAGGCATCTCAAATATTTCAAAGCCAAGTTAACACATTTACCTTTTCTTAGTGTAGTAGATTTAGACCCTAATGTGAATGTTAAATGGGAATCAATAGATTATCTTCTTGTTTGCACATCCCTAACTTTTTTTTTTTTAAAGAGAAATACAAAAGTATCTTCAGTTTGTGTACTGTCCAAGAGTCCGTGCTCCTGCCTTCCTTTGCAAGCTGAGCTATCCAGATTAAATGCTTTTACTCCATTCATGCAGACACACATATTTCAACGGCTGCAGTCTAAAATCAATAGCCCCAGAAATCATGTTTGATATATAGTCACAACGCCAAAGTCTATTGAGTTATGCACAAATGTGTGCATGCATGAATGCTTCAGAGTATAACCCTCCCATCTCATTACATTACCAGAAGAGAACTGTTTTCAACAGCATAGCACTCAAAATGCTCATGACTCTACCCATTTTTATTATTATTATTAAAATAATCAGTATTCTGTATGCAATGCATTATATTCAGATATTACTGCACCAGACATACACTAGTTATTTAGAAGTATTTGTCTAGGCTTTATTCTATTTAGGGCGTTTCGGGTTTGAGTCCTTCTTTTAGCTAAAATTTAAACTCATGTCCGAAACGTCCTAAATACTTTTGTATTTATGTTGTACTTTGTGCACCTTTACTATTACTATTAGTTTTTGGTTTATTTTTAAGTTTATTTTTTGTTACTAAAAACTGTTATCAGGTCTCAATTTATTCAAAACACGCTGATCTGGGAAATCACAAATAAAACCAGAAATCAAACAATTTTATGTTAAAAATAACCTGGATATAAAAAAGAAAATAAAAAAAACAAGTGTTTTGCATTAAAGATTTAGCCACAGTGTTCCACCTGACATCGTTTAAATAAATACATAAATACATAAATAAAGAAATAAATAAATAAATAAAGCTTTACTTTGAGGAACAGTGCAAACAAAGCTACTCTGACAGTACGTTGCATGGGCAAATTCTTTATGCCACAGTAATAATCTCAAATAATGGTGGCACAGTAAATTAAATCTGTGATTAATTGTATTCAGCTTTTCTCGGGTGGTTGTTTCACCGGGCAGTCCATGCAATAATATTATGAAACTATAAATATATGTAGCCAGCTAACTGTTCCATCAACTCTCCTGAAGGCATTCAGCTGAATGTTACACTGCATTCCATGAACAATTTAAATCACATAGTCACTGGGCTGAGATGGTTGACAGAAATGCAGTTCACTACAGTAGCTCAAAGAAAAGGGTAGTAATTCCTTGCAGAGGGTTGCAGCGAGACAATGCTATTTGCAACACGTGGTGGCATGCTGTCTTACGAATGCATACAACAACAACAAAAAAATATTCCATTCCCTAGCCAGATTATCAGAGATTTATCCTCCGAATTGTTATTAGCACATTTATTTCCGAAAGGCAAAAATACCAAATTACACGGCTAAAACAAAAAAGAAACAACCTTAGACTCTGTATAAGCCACTAAATCAGTGTCTGGGTTGTTTATTTCTAGTCTGGTAACTTTGTTGGGAGCATTTCTGTTTTACTTTCTAAAATAAATTGTGCTAATGAACAGCTGTGAAAAGCTGCAGCTACCATCATTTGTAAGCCGACATGCCTCTCGTATAGTCACATTAAAAATTAACAGGCCCGTGATTGCAGGTACATGCTAATGGTCCATTCTTTTTGCTGTGAAGGATTTCAGGGCTTCATAATAAATCATTCGTTTTTGTTGCTGGTACTTTTAGTACTTTTTTTTTTTAACTAAAGGAATTCAGGGAAATTAAACGAAAAGTTTTTTCTGATTCAGGTTTAAATTGATGTACATGAAAATAAAAGAACACTAGGCCTCTATTAACCATCCTTCAACAACAACAATAACATTAAACTTTTCTAAGTGCTTGTCACTGTCAATACTGTCCCCAAGAGATTTACAATAAGAACAGTTAATAAATAAAATAGGATCACTTAGTTTAAAACCTGCCAAACTACTGGTCAGCAAATGTTTTTAGAACAGGCATTACAAACTTCAGTTTGATATATCTTTAGATGACATCTAATTATTTAGCTTTACAGTGACAATGCAGACCTTGGTATTTCAGATTTTATTTTTTTGACCAACCATTTTCCAGACAAAAAAGTGCTTTCTTTTTTCTTTTTTAATACAAAGCAGTGAAAACATAACAAGGATGCCAGAGCTAGAAACCAATTCATTTGCCGTTGCCTGGTGAGTTGTGTTTTATAAGGTCATAACTTCTTCTTAGCGACTGAGAGTTAAAGGAGTATCTATCTTTTGTTTACTTTTACAGACCGTTATTAAACAAAAACTCAAAGGACAGCTAATAGAACACCAAAGGACACTCTTCATACACAAATTTGTAGCGGTCGATGAAATAAACAGATGGAAGAAAAAGCCTTTTTTAAAAAGCAGTGGGTTTCAGAAAGTGCGGTCTGCACTTGATTAGTAGCTGGTATTGCATTATATCAAGAGGCGAGGTACAATACATGAATCAATTCCATATCTGTATTATTTACTCCTGAAAGAAGCCGATAACACATACTATGGCGAGCCCCCACTGTATTTGTCGACAGTCAACAAACAAACGAGGCAGATGGGGACCGAAAGGCGTTTAACTTCTCTACAGCATATGTGTTATTTCCTGCATATAATTTGCAAGTGTTCCTCGCGGCATATAAATAATGGAGAGGTAATCCAATATTGGTTTTAAACATTTTTGAAAGTTGTAATGGTAATGAAATGTGTGGCTCTGCAGAAATCATTTCTTCCCAGTGGGGAATGTTATTTTGCTTGCCATGGAGCAGACAAAATATGGCTGCAGATAGATGTGCCACTGCATTTGCACTGCGAATCAGTGGATGCAGATAACATTGCAAATACTAGACATGCTGCTTAAAGCCCCCAAATCGGTTCAGCTGCCCACCAAACAAAGATAGCTTATTTCTTGAGCATGGCTTGGTTTTATTGGTGGGGATGCATACTGTCCATGTTAAAGACTGGCCCCATCCTCAGTCTGAATACCCATTGTAATGAATTTACAGAGCCACGAATTAGATCTACAGCCTTGTGAACTGCGTTAAGACTCAGACCCTGGCTTCTAAAGCAGAGCACTGAGCAGCGGGGAAGACTCATGAATATCTAATAAAAACAAAACTGAAAAAAAATGATTTGAAGAAAATAACATTTTCCAAAATAATGGAAATGAAGCCAGGATGTGATGGAATGTTTATTTTAAAATTGTATTAAGGGCCATCTAATCTGGAACTGAGAGAGGGTAAGGGTGCTAAAGAAATTACACTGGCATTATTGGAAGAAGAGAAAAAGTAATTTCACAGACTGAACATATTTGAGTCGACTTGCAGCACATATGCTAAGCAAAATACAATAAACATATGAATTCAAAATCAATAAAACCAGGAGCTTCAAAAGAGATCAGGTTATTACAACGAACAATGGAAATTATATCGGACTGACTAAATTAATTGCGTGAATGGATCCTAAGGGTGTTTTATTTAGTTAGGGGTGGAGTCTTAACCTCATTTCAATGATGCAAGCAATAGAATGGAAGCTCCATTTTTATTTCATTGATCTGGCAGTGGGTGAAAAAAATTGCATTGTCAGATATAACAATGACCTGTACTTTTCTTGGTGTGTGAGCTGAGGAATGGATTTCTACATATATATTAATACTGTAATAACAGAGATGTACTATAACACAAACTGTCACATAAGCAATATTCTTCATCCAGTTTTATTCTATTTCAGCAAAGAAAAAAAAAAAAAAAGAAATCTGGAGTGGGCAGTGATTATTTAGACCCCTGTGATGTAACTATGTGAGTATGAAAATCACATTTTAAAAGGCAGAAATTGCATAATTGAAGATGATTCAAGAAGACACCTAGTTATTCAGAAAAGGCTGTTTTTTTAAAAAAGACACAATTGCATAACTAGATAACATGCTAAATATATTTAAGAATATAAGAATAAAATAATACATTTCCTATGGATTTTGACATTGTTATTTGTGATTTCTTTGACAACTGACTATACAACAGTATTCCAGCATTCCCTTGCTACAGATCACAAGATAATCTTACTGTTACTGTACTAAGCACCTGACACCCTCCAATCAGCCGATTTTCTTTAACATGACCTAAAAGTACCTTTTAAATGAAACGGGATAGATAACTCCAGTGACGACATCCTGAGTATTTCAAGGTAAACATAAAAATCAGACAAAAAACCATGCTTCAAATCCTGCATGCATTTTTAAAGATTCAATGGAAGCTACTTTACCTACATTCTGTTACCAGGGAAACCTAGCGAGCTCTTTCAGATATCAGGTTAGTGTTACTTTCTCCCGAGAGAATAATTTAGGGAAAAAAATAACAGGAAGAGCGACTCCTGGAACACATGTTTTTTCTGTGTGTGCTGTGAGTTTGTTACTGCGCTGATAGATTAGATTTCTATGTAATGGCACAGCTATGGAATGTTACCAGGCGATCAGACAGAGAGAACTTACAACTCAAATATACTGTGCAATACATCGGGATGTAGTGCAGCACATACATTTGGTATCACTTTCTTTTTTGTACAATTTGTATGAGGAAATGAAAAGGACCCACATCACCTGCAGTAGCTTTGGGCTTTACTGCAGATGAATCCGATGTGTACTGTATCAAGATTTCAATGGTTTTAATGCATTCTGACAGATAATTCCGTAGACTTCCAAATGACAGCCAGTCGGATAGCGTTTGGGATATTTCCTTGTGCCAGACTGACTGGACAGTAAGGCGAACAAGCCGCTACACCCTGTCATCGCGCTGCTTGTGACATGAACGGCAGATGCTTGCTGGCCAAACATCTGGGGCCTTTCCTGGCAACTAGAATGTCAGCTTTAAAAAAAAAAAAAAAACACAAAGACTGCAATGGAAGCTGACTTGCCTCCAGGCACAGCCATCGTGCAGCTGTATCACTGGCAAAGGAGAAAAAAAAAATACAATTAAATAAATAGACTTAAATCATCAAAAGTCACCAGTGCAATGCTGATAACACAGATCTGGAGGGGGCAAACAGCTGGACAGATGTGCCTTCAGGAGAAACCGGGAGGATCTAATAAAACACACACATGCACACACATAGAGAATTTGTGCCAAGTTTAAAATAGTCATTTCTTTAATATGTTTAGACAAAATGACACCCTGAGCATGCCTAAATGACCCTATTGTGTTTCAAATTGCATTTTAGACCTTAGAAGTCTTGTTTAACACAAGAGAGTAAAGATATTTGGTGCTTCCACATGTCCACTATCTGCAGTACAGTTCAGCAATATACTGAGCAATATAAGACGGAACACCTGTTGGATTAACAGAGTTGCTCATCAGCTGTGCTGCAGGTTCATCCCCAGACTCCCCACTAGCAATTAAGAAAGTGCTTGTCTGGATTTTCTCACAATACACAGAAAACAGCCTATGTACAGTCCCAGATAACTGATGTGTCTGTGTAGGATGCACTGCTGCTACTGACCCCTGCAGGTGCTACAGTTGTCCTGCTCCTGTAAACTAGCCTGGCTCTTCTTTAAATGGTTAAATGCTCACCTGGGAAATGTGTGGCAGTTCGTTCCCAGCCACTTACAGCATACCGTCAAAAACGTATTCTAAGGTCTTCCTGTTTCAGCTTGGTATAAAGAACGCTGTCCCAATTAGAGGACTGATTGCTTGCAGCTATGGTAACCTCATGCTCAGAATGCTGTATTTGTGCAGAGGATCTTGCTATTGCACCTGGGGGGTCGACCCTCATTACATGGCCTCAAACCAGGTACTCTGCCAGCGGTGACATCACTGTTCTTACTGTTGTTCAGCGGGTCAAACAGGAACCCCTGCCAGACTGCTTCTAATTGAAATGTATTGCATTACCAGAGAAGCCCTGCATGACACAGGTGTTACCGAGCGCAGTGCATGGCATAACCCATCTCGCTGACCTTATTAATTAGAACATTAGAGCTCCTGCTTTTATTTCAACCACAGAAAAGAAGATAAAGGATTTTGTAAAAAGATCTGGATTCGTTGCTCAGGCGAGACCTCCACCATTATCCCCAAAGATAGCCAAAGTGATAGAAAGAACATGCAGAATGAGAATAAGGATTCAGCTCAGATTTAACCTGATGCAAGCAAATTACTAAGGGCATACGGCCGACGCAGGTGCTCACGCACTGCATTTATGCTCTCCAATTTTAAAAAAAATCCCAAATGGATTAAGAATCTTTAACCCAGTCAAGTTGGACAGTTCCACTAGGAACGGCAGAGCTTTTCTCAGTTTTTTAGTTTCTCAGCCTCAGTTCTTTTCAATGTTTACAGCTAACCTCCATCTTATGCCTGAGGATGCTTTATAAAGATGTAAGGTACTAGAAGAAAAGGATAAAGAAAAATCTTAATAAAAATAGTGATTAACAAAACGAGAGGCTTGTTATGACAGGTGTACCTTTAATTTAATTAGTGTTTGCTATGAATATTTAGTAAATGTGTAATGTAGTGTTCACACACCCTACCGAGTCTCTAAATTTATGCAGTGAAAATGTTTTTAATGCAATCCACTGTTGCTGCACTACTGCTTGCTCAGTAATTAAGTCTGGATTATTGGTTTTCTGAGTTAAAATACTGACAGTTAATTTCACTTTATTTCATTCGTGGAAGTTTGTGACACAGTAGTATGTCTTCAGTATTTGGGTCATTCCAAGTCAAGTGGACCACAAATTCAGATCCTTTTAATTATTCTGGGTTATTCTGGGTCATTGAAAGGTCCTGCAGACTTGCATAACCAAGAAACAACCAATAGGTCCAGTATTCCAAGCTCTTTATCTCCACTGAGACAGATAAATGAAAGTTATTAAAAGACCAGTTTAGTGCACTGTAACCAAGAATGAAAAGTGGGTTTCTCCTCAATAACTCCCTGTAATGGTGGGTCCAGTCACGGTGTGGTATTCGCTGAGGTATCAGAGACACACAGAGGGTTTGTAGTTGAAACGCCGCTCAGGCGTCCAGGTTTTATTAACATACAGGCAGTTGCAGAGGCTGGTGGCCGCCACTAGGGTACCAGCAATGGTATCCCTAGTGCGGAAAGACATGCACACAGGTAAACATAATACAAAAACAGTGAGCAAAACAGCTAAAAATAAAGGTTTGCCATCCAGTGGCTCAGCGCTGTTCCCATTAAAAGGGAGGTCCCGCTTCAGGAACCTTCTCCCTAACACACTGTAAATAATCCCTATGCGGAGCACTCGGATCCCAGTTAACACACACGGTGATCGCGAGTGGTTGCTTTCTTTGCTCCGTTTGCTCACCCTGGTTCGTACACGCAGTTGTGAGGATTCCCAGCCAATTCGCTTCTAGCTTGCTGATGATGAACAAAGAACAAAATGGAGAACCAACAACCAAAGGCTTGACTTTCCAGACCCTTTTTAAAGGCAGATGACCAGTATTAATTGATCAATTACACAATTGACACCTGGCCACGTGCTGCACATTCCTTTTAAATTAGGCAGGGAGGGAAGTTTAATCTCCCTGCCATATATAGCACATACTTTCATTTAGAAAATGATCTGCTGTGTGTTGCATGTACATCTGTTTAAAAAATACAGTGCACGTCAAGGGACGAAGAAAGAGATGTGGACAGTTTTATATTCCTGCTACATTCCCAGTCAACAGTAAAGCACTGCATAAACATAATGAACTGTTGGTAAATTAGAAATAAGGAATAAAGATGTCAGGAAATGGCAGTATATCTTTGGCCAGTACAATTATGATCACAGTACTAATGAGATTAGTTTTAGCACTTATGATGATAACTGAAATCATGATATGGTGCACCCAGTTCCACAGTGCTTTCTTGCATTGCATGAAAGAGATTAACTATAGCACTTTTTCAAGCCTGAGAAGAGTATGTTTTAGTCTACATCTTGTCAATACACACACACACACACACACACACACACACACACACACACACACACACACACACACACACACACACACACACACACACACACACACACACACACACACACACACACACACACACACACACACACACACACACACACACACACACACACACACACACACTAAAACATAGACCTAGACAAAAGAATTGCACGGTGAAGCACTTGTGCGCACTTTTAGTTTTACAAAACAAAAATAAACAAAACAATACAAAAGCCTAGCTCAAACGTACAGCCTAACTGCACTTTAAACAGTCCCTAACTATCAGACTGGATGGTTAAGCTGTTTACCAGTGACAACCACTTTTCACACACAAGTGTAACTTTACACAACACCTTTCTTTGTAAACAGCACTTCTCTTCACAAATCAGCTCCCTGGTGATCTCTCTCTAATGGCGCGAGAAGCTCTCTTTTATAGTATGTGGCTGTTCCCAATTGCCAGAAGTGAGTAGGGTGCACCTAGTATTTTTTTCTGAAAAGCCCTATTCAATAGGAGTAGAACGAGGTGCTACACATGACGGTAGCATCTAAATTGCACCCAGGGTGATTTTTCTGATCAAGGTCACAGGTCGAAGGGGAAATTAAAAAAAAAAAAAAAAATGGCTATCATTTCTGAACTCAGCATGTCTGAAAACCCCCAGGTGAATTTTCCTAGGAAAATCTGAGACTGACGGGCAACGGCACTGGTTGAGTTGGCATGGAATGACCCATATATATATATATATATATATATATATATATATATATATTTTTTTATTATCATCTCATTACTTTCCCAGGGTTTATTTAAGAGCATAACCTTGCATTGATCCACTTTGTGAAAGACGATACGATAATGTAAGTGTTAGGTGGATCTAGATCAGTGCATTGCTACCTGCATATTCTGTAAATTTTGTTTTTATTGCAACCACTGTCTGATTCACTCACTCGCCTGCCTTTTACAGAAAGCGTTTGATCAGGTTTCAGTGTTTCTGAAGCTGACAAAACCTGTCCTGCATCTTCCCAACTTCAAAAGCACGGACTAAACCAATAGGAAGGCTGCTGGATAGCAACTGAAGCAAACAATGCAAAAGCAAAAATACATAAGCAAACAAACAGTCTGATTGGTATGACGGATAGTTTTAATTAGTTCAAGCCACATGAATATTTAATACACCCGCCTTTTTATTGTGTGTTGAACGTTTTTAAAAAGGAAAGGAGTTCGTTATTAAAATTACAAGCTAACGGGTTGATCTTTTTTGAAATCATGGTGCTGTACTAAGAAGACTGGTTTGGCAGATCCCTTTCACATTGGAAACCCACGTGCAGGACAGTCCACAGTAATCTGTTTAATATCTGTTACTCACCTGCTGGAGAAGTAATTCATATTGACCATTTTCCATTCGGTGTGAATTTGCAATAGAAAGACGGCACACGTAATCCGATATTAGATAAGTCCTTTTAATGGAGGTAATAGCTGAAAGGGGTCTCAATCCTCAATAGCAGCACATGTTAGCCTGCACCAGTTCCTCTGAGCCTACCATTCCAGATGCCTGTTATCATTGAATAAAACCCAGACACTATATACATAGGTTCTCCACCTGGCATTCCCTTTTGTATTACTGTATAAGAAATTAATATATTCCCATCATTATGGGATTATAGCGACACCTGAATGAACCTGCCACACCAAAGGTACAGTACTGTGCATTCAGCTAGAAAATCAAAGCTAATTCTCAAAGCTATTCACTCCAAATCAGCAACAGAAGTAACAAACTCAGATGTTTAATTTGGGGCTTACATTACAAGTCTAAAGTTGTTTCTTATAAATTTTGGAACTGGAATTGCTTTTTCTGTGGCTTTCAGACAAAGACTGCGCTGACAATTATGACAATTTGGTTTGAACAGCTTTTAGGATCTTGGTCAATATGTTGATTTACTGGCGATTAAAAGGATACCTCCTTTAGGTTTTACTCTCAGTTGTGTTCAATGCATGTGACAAATAAAATGCAAGAATTAAGAGATAGACTTCTTGTTATTATTTCTATCGACAATGAGCCTCCACTTGTGATTTACTACGCATGCTATAACTGTAAATAATAGCTGAAACACATTCCAATTTTCTTCAAAATTGTCCCGTGGTCAGTTTCAAGTATTTCTTTCCAGTTAAGTGTCAGCTGCAGGAATTGCCCATTTTATTTGAAAGCTCGAGATTACATTGGATCGACCTTTGTAAATTTACAATGCTCATTCAGTAGTCTACATGTAGGTCGTGCATTTTGTCTTTGGGCAAAACAGCCACATGCTCAAACATTTCTTTTTAAACAGAATTGCATTAAAAGTGCAAGATTCATGAGGATTCAATCAATAGCAGAGGAAATAATGCATTTACCAGCAGCCTGTGAATAACCTTTAAAAGTACTATTTTACTGATTTCAGCAAACAAAGGGCATTAATATTCTCTGCATTTAAATGAACATTAACATACAACACTGGTGTGTCTTTCCTTCTGTTTTAGGTCTCATTCATTCATTACTTATTCACAATGCTTGTAAAGCCAAGAGATCTTCCATGCTGTACAAAATCTAAATGGGGAAAAAAAACTCTTAAAAGTTCAACAAAAGTTTGAATTATATCCATTGATGAAATGGTGGGTTTCATTGTTTATTATTATTATTTATTTCTTAGCAGACGCCCTTATCCAGGGCGACTTACAATTATTACGAGATATCACATTATTTCACATTATACAAATATCACATTATTTTACATACAATTACCCATTTATACAGTTGGGTTTTTACTGGAGCAATCTAGGTAAAGTACCTTGCTCAAGGGTACAACAGCAGTGTCCCCCACTGGGGATTGAACCCACAACCCTCCGGTCAAGAGTCCAGAGCCCCTAACCACTACTCCACACTGCTGCCTGAGAGGTGTGTATTCATATAGAGCACAGGACAAGTATTTCTATAGATTGTAATTAAACTGTAATTTTACTCGTAAAAAGTAAAACTTTTTTTTTTTTTCAGCCAGCCTAGAAAGCAACTGCTAAGAGAACAGACGCACCCTTCTTTAGAGAATCTTTCAGCAGTGTAAACATTCGCAGATTGCAACCTAGTGGGAATCTGCATGGTGAAGAGGCTATGAAAAGCCACTACTAACCACAGAAGATCTAGCAGAAACCACAGGACAACACAGCAGAACCCCTGCTTGCTCAGAAATGACCCTACAACAAAAAACGTCAACTTCTAGAGGCCCATTGTACACCTTACTAGAGACCAATTATACCACCTGGACTGCCACATCCTCACAGTGTACATGGTCATTTTTTTAATGTCAGTATGCTAGTCAGAATATCTTGCAGGGAAGAGTTTAATTGGTCATGAATTTCAGTTTGCAGTCCCTCTTTTCACACAGCAGGAGGGACTGCAAATTTAGCAGAAGCCTGTATTTTTTTTTATTTTTTTTTTACAGTTTAGTACTCATTTGATTGTGTATTAAATGTAAGGAACCAGGCCCGACAGGGTACCTACAGTACACTGAGGCTGAAAGGCCCCTGGGATCTGGGTCTCTATTTTAATTTGAGACAAAGCTGTGGCAAGCCTATTAAAGCAAATCCTATAACCATGATTTCCATTACATGAGAGTAGATGTTAAAACTTCATGCTGATTTGAACTTGGCTCTCGCCAAGATAAGCCCCTGGAATTAAACTGCAGCACAACTGGTACCTGCTGTGTGAAACTCAAATTGCTGCATTGCAAATACTGCAAATGAAACGTGACAATAGTTGGACTCATTTCATTGCACTTGGTAAATTTAAAAATGTAACCGTACCTGAATTATTCTGTTTGCTTTGTTGCAATATGTCTTTCTGAGTTTAAAGTATGTTTTTCTTTTCTTACTCATAAGTAGATTACTTATTGTTTCCTGATACATGTTTCGTACATCGTACACTGCAAATGTATTTATTTTGATTTATTTGTTCTTTAACCAGGAAAAAACCCATTGAGACCGAGGCCTCATTTACAAGAGTGTCCTGGCAAGATGAGTAATTTCACATCCCTAACAACAACAACAACAACAACACTACTCTAAATGACAATCTCATCATACTTACAATCTGAGAGTAACATTTACACTTAAATATAAAGGTCTTCTCCCAATTATATTTAAAAATATTAAATTAAAAATAAAAAAGACATTATCTTAAATTAAATGAACATTCACAAGCACACACTGCTACTAAGACGACCACAAGTGTAAATACAGTCCTATTACAAAAGACACTGGCAACATTTTATTTTCCAATGAAACATGTGGTTGCATTGTTACTACATAACAATATGTGTCATTACTGTGTTACTACAGTGTAGTTATGGTGTAGTTAGACACCTGGGGCCGATTGCACCAACATCTATTAACCACTAACCCAGATTAAACCATGGATTATATTTTAATCATGATGCACAAAACTAGGTTTTATATTTAATCCTTGTTGAAAATTTATATATGGTTTAAAAAAAAAAATGTAATCCAATATTAAAACATATTCCCAGATTAACTAATCCTACTTTTAGAACTAAACAGAGGTTTAATCCAGGTTGATGCAATGAACCCTTACAATGTTTTATTTGCGAAATAACAAACTCGTATGACATAATGAGATTGGAGGATCAACAGAAACAAAACAAAAATGCAAAAGGAAAAGATTCTCCACTCACAGTAAAATTGATTTTCCTTCCATGCCGCGTTTTTGATTGCGGCTCAGTGAGTAAAGACATCTTGAAGACGTTACCAACAAACCTGGTATTAAACATTGCTCATGGTCAGCAGTAAACAGTGTGCATTGAATAGCAGAGCTGAGGCGGCTGCGAATCTCAAAGAGAGTTTAATGTGAGCTGCACGGTTTTGACTGAAAATTGAGTCTCAAAATTCATTGCATACTGTGGACCGCTAGCTGACTGCTCGGTCTTTGATTTCATAGCAAAACAAAATGTAGTTGTACAGTACTGTAGCAGTAAACCAACTCCAACCTTCAGGGCTGCTCTCATAAAACAGGTGAATTAACTGATAAGATCTTTGACAGCTGTCTACACATGGTCCAAAGTTTAACTCCCATCTGTGTATCCTGACTAGCTTTTTGTTTCTGTGCCACACCTTTGCTTATTGCAAGGGCAATTGACCTGGGCTAAGCCCCACCAGATTTTCTGTTTCATGAAGCACCATCAACTGCAGCTCATTCCTGAGCTCGCGCTGTTGCCATTATGAAACTGTCTTGCAATGAATCATGGGATTGATGATGTGTCTCTGCTTCAAGACAAGTCATTTTTGTTGGTGGTTAGATGATGTAAAGTCGAAAAAAGAGTTTATAAACAGGAGGTTTGTGCATGACACATCATCAATCCCATGATCCATTACACAGTCTTACTCCAATGCCATCTCACAAGCCGTCATAAACAGAACATCAGGAGCTACTAAAATTAGTTTAGCGACTTAGAGGGGGATGCATCATTAACCTTACGACTGAAAAAGTGAAATAAAAGTAAACTTCACAAAAAGAAAGGCAATAACATTTTCAAATGAAAAAAAAACAACTTATTCATCTGCAGGGTCATCTTTTCATACCGGGCTCAATAGAAGAAAATTTAAAAAAAAATAGGCGGAGTACCTACTAAATATATTTGCCGTTATATTTTACACTATGTAGAAGCATATGCACTGCATTCAAATAACACAGCTCCTGTTGGAAGAATGAATGCAAGCACTCCCATTGTTCTGTTTTGTCCCCCATCCACATCAAGAGCCCAGGAACTAAAAAGCCCTAGAGCTGTCCAACGTTCTGTATTGCATGAATTCCCTGTGACTATTGACACATCAATATACATGTATTAAAATAGGAAGGTATTATACAGCCCTCTAAGACCAGCTGGGTATTAAACTTGTGCTTCCATTCTTGTAAACATGATGCCTCACATCGGTTATGGATTAAGCAACTCAAAAGGGATTCAGTAATGACATTGCCTAAACTGATCCATTTTGAAAGGCAAGGTTAATGCGCAGTTCATAAACGTTATAAATCTCAGATCAGGGGAAGAACACGCAGGCAAAACACACTTTTCTGCTTGGAATCCCTTGCCAGCTACAGACAGCTTCACTCAAAATCAATAGCATCATACTGTAGATGTTCAAAACATATGCATCCCCTTTCCCTTCCCCCCCCCAAAAGAAACACCAATGATTTTTATCACTCATCATGCAAAAATCAAATTGATGCTTCAAATGTTGTCCACCTCCTTTCTAAGCAGATACAAAATCTTAGTCTACCTCGAGTCATTGTTTAAATCTTCAGTGTACAAGGAGTATACTGTTGACAGCCGATATGAACAACTATATAAGCTGCTTCACTGTAAACTTTCTTATGTTTTATATATATTTCCAAAACAAGCATGAAGCTTCAAGTACAGATTTCCTGTAGCACTGGTACAGATAGTACTGTAGGGTTCCAAGCTCCATTCTTTCAATATCTTTTGCCACGCATGGTTTTCATAAAAAGAAATTGCTGCAGAATGATTGATTGTACAACTACACTGGGTTTAGTTTTGCCTGGCAGTTTCAAGTAGAAGTGGCGTTTGTTGCAAATTCCGAATCGGTCAGTGTCACTCTGTCAAGCCTACACTCACAAAAACAAAAGTAACAAACTTTTGTTTTGTTTGATGCACATGTTTCATTACCCCTCTGCAGATTGCAGCGCTGCTAAGCGCAGTGATAAAGTGGGCAGAGTCAGCTATTTCCTGTCATACTTGTCACTCGCCAGTCCCCCTGGGAAGAGGGGCTTCCTGCTGACTCAATTCAAACTACACATCTTGCTTCCACAGCTCAGGTACTGCTGGCAATGCCCACTACAGAACAAGATTTCCTGCGGAGTCCCAGGTGGAATAAAGCAACCACAACAGGAAACCGTGTAAAAATGTCAAGCCACAGCACCAGAGCCTGCTATGGATTTCGTATTTTCCCTGTCCAAGAAATCCATGGCAACAAACTATTACTCCTTTTTGAATGGAACAATGAGCAGACTGCAAGAGCACATGACTAAGTGCTGGGTTAAAAAAATAAAAAAAAAAACTTGTATGGAAGCCTTTGTAAACGGCCTAGCGTAAAGCTTTTCTGGGGTTTTTAGCAGGTGAAGTAAAGGCCATGTGTATTCTTGCTCTGAAAGTCAGCAGCCACAGAAGCAGTACTTTGTGAAATCACTGCAGATGCCTTTTTCTGAGCTTTGCAATCCACTCTACTCCAGAGCATAAATCTGTGGTTTATGGAGGTGACAAGCAGCATGTGTTTTGCATTTAAATACAACAATGCTCTAGGTTCATAATCAGCTTGGAGAATGCCTAGATGCTGATAGGATCACACTCTTTAATACAACAACATACAGTACATCTTTTGAGTGTCGATAGCTTAATGTCTGGTGCTGTGAATATATACAGTATATATATATATATATATATATATATATATATATATATATATATATATATATATATATATATATATATACAGTACTGTGCAAAAGTTTTAGGCAGGTGTGAAAAAATGCTGTAAAGTAAGAATGCTTTCAAAAATAGACATGTTAATAGATTATATTGATCAATTAACTAAATGCAAAGTGAGTGAACAGAAGAAAAATCTAAATCAAATCCATATTTGGTGTGACCACCCTTTGCCTTCAAAACAGCATCAAGCATCAATTCTTCTAGGTACACTTGCACACAGTCTTTGAAGGAACTCGGCAGGTAGGTTGGCCCAAACATCTTGGAGAACTAACCACAGTTCTTCTGTGGATTTAGGCAGCCTCAGTTGCTTCTCTCTCTTCATGTAATCCCAGACAGACTCGATGATGTTGAGATCAGGGCTCTGTGGGGCCATACCATCACTTCCAGGACTCCTTGTTCTTCTTTACGCTGAAGATAGTTCTTAATGACTTTCGCTGTATGTTTGGGGTCGTTGTCATGCTGCAGAATAAATTTGGGGCCAATCAGATGCCTCCCTGATGGTATTGCATGATGGATAAGTATCTGCCTGTACTTCTCAGCATTGAGGAGACCATTAATTCTGACCAAATCCCCAACTCCAATTGCAGAAATGCAGCCCCAAACTTGCAAGGAACCTCCACCATGCTTCACTGTTGCCTGCAGACACTCATTCGTGTATGCTCTCCAGCCCTTCGGCGAACAAACTGCCTTCTGCTACAGCCAAATATTTCACAATTTGACTCATCAGTCCAGAGCACCTGCTGCCATTTTTCTGCACCCCAGTTCCTGTGTTTTCGTGCATAGTTGAGTTGCTTGGCCTTGTTTCCACGTCGGAGGTATGGCTTTTTGGCCGCAAGTCTTCCATGAAGGCCACTTCTGACCAGACTTCTCTGGACAGTAGATGGGTGTACCAGGGTCCCACTGCTTTCTGCCAGTTCTGAGCTGATGGCACTGCTGGACATCTTCCGATTGCGAAGGAAGTAAGCAAGATGTGTCTTTCATCTGCTGCAGTAAGTTTCCTTGGCCGACCACTGCGTCTCACGGTCCTCAATGTTGCCCGTTTCTTTGTGCTTCTTCAAAAGAGCTTGGACAGCACATCTGGAAACCCCTGTCTGCCTTGAAATTTCTGCCTGGGAGAGACCTTGCTGATGCAGTATAACTACCTTGTGTCTTGTTGCTGTGCTCAGTCTTGCCATGGTGTATGACTTTTGACAGTAAACTGTCTTCAGCAACCTCACCTTGTTAGCTGAGTTTGGCTGTTCCTCACCCAGTTTTATTCCTCCTACACAGCTGTTTCTGTTTCAGTTAATGATTGTGTTTCAACCTACATATTGAATTGATGATCATTAGCACCTGTTTGGTATAATTGTTTAATCATACACCTGACTATATGCCTACAAAATCCCTGACTTTGTGCAAGTGTACCTAGAAGAATTGATGCTGTTTTGAAGGCAAAGGGTGGTCACACCAAATATGGATTTGATTTAGATTTTTCTTCTGTTCACTCACTTTGCATTTAGTTAATTGATAAATATAATCTATTAACATGTCTATTTTTGAAAGCATTCTTACTTTACAGCATTTTTTCACACTTGCCTAAAACTTTTGCACAGTACTGTATATATATTTTTCTTTTCACATATGGAATCAGCCTATTTGCAGGCTCCGAACGAAACACAAATAATAAAAGGAAAACCACTATTTTTTACATCCTTGTTTGTTTTTAAAATTACAAACCTGATTTCACAAATATAACGTACTGATGCACTGATCCTATGAGATCCCTGCACGAGGACTGGCCCAAAGACTCACGGCAGTCACTACAGTATTTAGCAATACCGTTTTAAAAGAAACTTTCACTTCACTTCTATTTGCAAGTTTGTTCTGGTTTTGAAACATATCCTGTTAACAGACAATCGTTTTTAAAGTGAAATGCTTTTATTCCATCTCCCAAGGGAGTAGTTTAAAATAAAAATCAATTTGCGTGGAGCTGTTAATCAGATGTACAGCTCAGCTGTTCCCACAAACTGTTTCTTTACTGACATATGTAAAAAAAAATATATATATATATATATATATATATATATATATATATATATATATATATATATATACAGTACCGTAAAAGTTTTAGGCAGGTGTGAAAAAATGCTGTAAAAGTAAGAATGCTTTCAAAATAGACATGTTAATAGATTATATTTATCAATTAACTAAATGCAAAGTGAGTGAACAGAAGAAAAATCTAAATCAAATCCATATTTGGAGTGACCACCCTTTGCCTTCAAAACAGCATCAATTCTTCTAGGTACACTTGCACCATGTCAGGGATTTTGTAGGCATATAGTCAGGTGTATGATTAAACAATTATACCAAACAGGTGCTAATGATCATCAATTCAATATGTAGGTTGAAACACAATCATTAACTGAAACAGAAACAGCTGTGTAAGAGGAATAAAACTGGGTGAGGAACAGCCAAACTCAGCTAACAAGGTGAGGTTGCTGAAGACAGTTTACTGTCAAAAGTCATACACCATGGCAAGACTGAGCACAGCAACAAGACACAAGGTAGTTATACTGCATCAGCAAGGTCTCTCCCAGGCAGAAATTTCAAGGCAGACAGGGGTTTCCAGATGTGCTGTCCAAGCTCTTTTGAAGAAGCACAAAGAAACGGGCAATGTTGAGGACCGTAGGCGCAGTGGTCGGCCAAGGAAACTTACTGCAGCAGATGAAAGACACATCATGCTTACTTCCCTTCGCAATCGGAAGATGTCCAGCAGTGCCATCAGCTCAGAACTGGCAGAAAACAGTGGGACCCTGGTACACCCATCTACTGTCCGGAGAAGTCTGGTCAGAAGTGGCCTTCATGGAAGACTTGCGGCCAAAAGCCATACCTCCGACGTGGAAACAAGGCCAAGCAACTCAATTATGCACGAAAACACAGGAACTGGGGTGCAGAAAAATGGCAGCAGGTGCTCTGGACTGATGAGTCAAAATTTGAAATATTTGGCTGTAGCAGAAGACAGTTTGTTCGCCGAAGGGCTGGAGAGCGTACACGAATGAGTGTCTGCAGGCAACAGTGAAGTATGGTGGAGGTTCCTTGCAAGTTTGGGGCTGCATTTCTGCAAATGGAGTTGGGGATTTGGTCAGAATTAATGGTCTCCTCAATGCTGAGAAGTACAGGCAGATACTTATCCATCATGCAGTACCATCAGGGAGGCATCTGATTGGCCCCAAATTTATTCTGCAGCATGACAACGACCCCAAACATACAGCGAAAGTCATTAAGAACTAACTTCAGCGTAAAGAAGAACAAGGAGTCCTGGAAGTGATGGTATGGCCCCCACAGAGCCCTGATCTCAACATCATCGAGTCTGTCTGGGATTACATGAAGAGAGAGAAGCAACTGAGGCTGCCTAAATCCATAGAAGAACTGTGGTTAGTTCTCCAAGATGTTTGGGCCAACCTACCTGCCGAGTTCCTTCAAAAACTGTGTGCAAGTGTACCTAGAAGAATTGATGCTTGATGCTGTTTTGAAGGCAAAGGGTGGTCACACCAAATATGGATTTGATTTAGATTTTTCTTCTGTTCACTCACTTTGCATTTAGTTAATTGATAAATATAATCTATTAACATGTCTATTTTTGAAAGCATTCTTACTTTACAGCATTTTTTCACACCTGCCTAAAACTTTTGCACAGTACTGTATATATCTATTTTGCAATTGATTCTTTAAGCAGTCGTTAGGCTTGAAGATAATAGGCTTTAAATATATCCATTTGACATGAGTGGATGCGTTAATAAACTTGGCCTACAAATGTAGTGACTTCAGAGGCTGTGACTAAACTATAATGATGTGTCTTGTGGTAGAGAAAAAAAAGAAAGCTATCCCTATAATTAGAAAAGGTGAGTCTGTACCATATGAAGCCATTGGTTCTTTCTATTTTTAAAAGCAGAGCTATGTAATTGTACAATCAAACAGCCTGAGGGGTTCTGTAGTAAGTGCATTTTCTTAGGAAGGTTAAGATTCTATCTCCAGCAGGCAAGAGGGAGCTGAGAAATTAAATTACTATTGAGAGAACACCAGATACCAGCTTTAGCTTTCTGTCTTCCATTGGCCAGTGTTACTGCTCCCAGGCTTGTTCAAAGTCATTATTGCTGAGCATCGTTCACCCTGAACCTGCAAAACCATTTCAATCTGCAAGTAGTAGTACGCACAGATCCATTAAGTACTGTACAGTGCATCCAGCAGCTCAGAACCAAGTACAAGGAGTAATAAACAGAGCTGTCCAATATAACTCACATCCTGTGTAAAACTCACATCTGATTTATAGCACACGTGACTGAGCATTCTTTGGTTACATCCCTTGTATAATTTGTACCTTGTACTGAATGTTGCCTTATCAAAAACACCATATTATACGAGTATCACAATATACAAGTGCAACCTGTGCGGTACGTACAGCAACACACAGAAATTACAGTTTGTCAAAAATCGCTAAGATCCGTCTCTTCTGGGAAAGCAAATAACAAAGCCTTCACCATCTTTGTTTCTGACAGTACTGTTTCTACTGTACTGTGCCACCCCTTCAAGTTCCGTGGCTGTCAACGCAGATACAGATTTATAAAAAGTTCCCCTGCCTGCATTACACTACAAACGTGCTTTGAACTGAGCATGTTCCAGGACCTAAAAAATATATATATTACCCACAGGGCCAAAATGAAATTCCGGTTTCAAACACCTTTCAATAAATAGCACTCAAATACCTGGACAGACGATTCATTCCATCCGTATTGGTTAATTTAGAATTCTACTGTGCTGATTAAGACCAATGAGCATTCCTGCATCAGTAATTATGGTCACAGGGTTGTACCTTTGGTAGACTGTTTCACATAGTGATGCAGTGTACAACTATGATTTTATGATTCTAAATGAACCAATATGGACTGGAACGAACAGCCTGTCAATAAGTGCCTTACCACAGCACAGCACTCACTTATTTGATTATGTATTGTGACAAGGGGGATTCTTTTATTTCTGCAAACTACAAAACTCTTTCCTAACCTACAGTTCATGATTCCTTTCTTCTGCAAAACAATTAAGGAAGCAAAACACAAAAAGAAACAGCCAAAGGTTAGAGTATTCTTTGGTGTTTCAACTTCACTAGAAAAAAAAAACAAAAAAAAAACAACACTTTAAAATAATTCCAATGTAACTAACACATGATTTCCTACTGATTTCAAATGAAATTCCTATTGAATTCAAAAGTCATAAGCATGACATACTTTTTATGACATTTTCCTTAATACACATGAAATAATCATGAACAGACGCTTATTTTAAAGTCATTTAACCAGAAGAAAAAAAAATGTTGTTCTGTTTCTGGCTTTCACTATTGTTATTATTTGCAATAACTTGGCAAAACAAAATTCTGATCTGGATTTTGAATTTTAGCAGGGACCGGTAATTGCTTAACAACACAGCACAGGATGAATGTGATGAATTTCCTGTTCCACCATGCAAACCAGTGACACTATGTAACAAGCAAAGGCCCAGATTCTTCCAAACCCTATTACTAATTCCTGAAGGTTCCTGGCACACTCTGTCTGTTAACAACGGGAGTCACTTGTGAGGCAATTTAATGATGTCACGTAACAATATAACCACCAAAACTACCTAATCCAACTTTTTTAATTCTCTTGAATAAAGCCCTAGGGTCATATGAATAAATTACATGTAATTTAAATCCTTACACCAAGTTCTAATTGGTAAACAGTGCCGAGTCACTGCAAGGTTCCCAGACTATGCATTACACTATTTTAATATAAAACGTCGAAATGGGCTACTGAGTGAAATCGGGGCATCATTATTAAACTGATGATGATGATGATGCTTATCAAGCGAAAAACATAATAACACTGTGCACCACGGAACCATCTGAAGATAATTGAAATGTGGTGGTATTAGGCATAGCCGTCATGTATCATTGAACTAGGGTTATTAAAAAACAAGCGCTGAGTATGGAATAAAAAGTCAGTCTGGGTATTTTGAATGCTGCATGTGCTCTTAAAAAGGGGGAAAATTGGTCACTAAAGGACCCCAGAATTAAGCATATAGTACATTATGCAACCAGGTGCATAGGACACTGTGTATTGTTCTATGAGATCTGTTGCATGCAGATTTAACTGAAATCTATTACAGTACCCGCCACGATAGTCTGCCTAATAAAGTGGGCACATCCTACCCAGTTTCTTTAAACCACACTTGCGGCACGCCAATCAGGAGCTGTCAACTGGAACATTTGCCGTTTCTTAATGATGTGACACAGTGATCCTTGATCACAAGCTTCAACTCATTTGCATAACATTGTGCCACAGTGTGCTTAATTTATAGAAGTTTACTTTGGTAATACATTGGACTCTCAGGCTACTTACCAGTATATGTGCAATGTTATCCCTGGTACAATATGGAGCCTACTACAGCAGTTGCATGACAAGCAAATACATTTTAATTTCATTGAGTTATGTTTGATTCTGCAAGACCAAACCTCTTCTGACTTTTCTCATTCCATCATCAGCACAGTGACAAACTCCTAAAGAGCAGACCACTCTGCTTTCTCGATCACTATCTTCTGAAACGGTTACTTCATGTTCGCTTGATTAAACTTGAAGCAGTTTTAAAGTAAACTGCTTGCCTAAAAAGTAAACAGTCTGCAGCAGAAAGAAATCATTGTGCTCTTGAATTATCCTTGATAATGGATACATTTAGTATATTACTGGAAAAGAAAATTTATACAGCCGCAGCAACTTAATCATGCAGAATGAGGATTTTTTTTTAGTGTACTTTTTTTTTTTAACAGAACAGCTTGACACTGATGAGTCCTTTAAAAAAAAAAAATCTGACAATCTCGGATCTTACTTGGCCTAAAAGGTGGTGTGTCTTCTCAGCTTGACACATTATTAATCATGCAAAAAAGTTGAGATTTCATATAAAACATGTTCTAGCAGTAAAAAAAAAATTTAAAAAAAGTTTCAGGCAGTTTTTAATTTGGATGGCTCAAAATGACAAAAAACAGATTTAACACTGCAGTTCCCAGAACATATTATCCAACGCTTTAGCCTTCTACATCACAGTGTGGTTTTCATTTTCTGCGCAGTTATACTTTTAAATCTTCTTTCATCCCCCAAGATACAGGGTCAAGAGCAAAAAACCCTCCTGCAGGGAATGATTTGAGTCAGATGAGCTGACATTTTGTCTTCCCAGTGCCTTTATGGGCCATTGGTTTACTCTGCATTCAGTGACTGCACACTGAACCAAGAAGAGACTGCAAATAATGTTTGAGGTGGAATATATCAGCAAAAACAGGATGTCAGTGATATTTTTGCTTCTTTACTGCTGAGTGTGGACAAGGTATGCTTGTTCAGTATGGAAAACATATACTGCTTCAAATTGCATCAGCTATTGATCATCTATTAACTGTAGCTTACATTGCCATCAGTACAGTATATAGCCTATGTAATACTATGGGGGTCACGCAGTTCAATTTGAATTTAGGAATTAGGATATATTATGCTCTACATTATACATTTTTATATTATCTCAGTTAAAATTTACATTGGGGGGAAATTTGTAGCTGACTAATCTGATTCATTTGCATAAAAAAACAATACTCAGGTTCAAATGTAATAGTTTATACCATGCACACGCACATACTGTAAAGACATGCATCTAAAACCAAGTTCCTTGTAGTAGTTTGATGTACATACACCACGTACTTACCTTTCTGTACAATGTGCAATCTACTTTAATGAATCTCTCCCTGTATGTAGTGACTAGCGCTGGGTGGGGGTTGGGGGTACTGGCAGGCAGTTGGTTCACCTCACCAATCAACAGTGACCCCTAATGGGCAGGTGCGAGACGAGGTCTAGTGGAGACAAATCAGGCTGAACTTTATCCTCCAGGGTTCAGTCACTTGGTAATATCTGGGGCTTAGTTTTGCCAGGTGAAAAGAAGCGATTGGCTTAACAGTGGTAACGGAGAACGCCTGTTGATCTTTCAGGTCTGTGTTACAAACAGTGTCTGAACAATGTTCAGTTAATACATGTCCTTTAGGTATCTCCAGCAGAATAAGCACGACAGTAGCTTCAGTATCCTCTCTTCTACTGCGTTACTGCATTAATAGCTCGCCTTCATTAAAAGAACCACTCATGTCTGGATCACATTCGTCAACTAACTTCTGTGCATTTAGAGTTTTATTATTTCTGCGCTCTGTTGAATATTATTTTGCACAAGCTGTTATAGTACAACAAGCTTGTTTATGATTTGTAAAAACAATTACCTGAGGCAGGCAAACAAAAAAAATTGAAAGTCTAAAAACGAATGGTACTCTCTATCTGCACCATACAGCTCAGTCTCGTCTAGTTCCAAAGATCAAAGTGGGGCTGTGGCCGATTCCATTTGTAGTCTAGGATCCCATCAATTGGACGTCACGCAAAGGTCAAATAAACCTTCAATGATCTAGCTCCAATACGTCTCACAGTATAATCCATTCTCTGCCCTCTATTATTCTGCATAAAACCAGCTTCTCATGTCTTCGTATTGGATGCTCATTAGGTAACTTCCTCTATCAGTGTTGGGTTGCTGAGTTTGAGTTCCCAAGAGTCCCAATTGAAACCGATTAAATCTCAATCTGCTGCTGATGAAAACGCCATCAAGGACATCGGTGTCAGTGACAGGTGGAATCTTGCAAAAGATCAAAGTCCAAATAAGTTACAAAATCATTATCTGTGGGGCTTCCGAGTTGCGCATCCAGTAAAGGCATTCCACCCGGAGTGCAGGATGCGCCCTATAGCTTGGAGATTGCCAGTTCAAACCCAGGCTATGCCACTGCTGACTGTGGCCGGGAGTTCCCAGGGGGTGGCGCACAATTGGCCAAGTGCTGCCTGGGCGGGGACAGTCGGCTGGGGAATCCTTGGCTCACCACGCACCAGCGACCCCTGTGGGTGGCCGGGCACCTGCAGGCCTGCCTGTGTGCAATTCAGAACTGCGTGTAATGGTTTCACGGCAGGCTTGGAGTGCGAAAAAAAAACGGATGGCTGACGGCACATGTTTCAGAGCATGCGAGTGCTCGCCTTCATCCCTCCCAAGAGTGTGGGGGTTCCAGCGGTGAGCCGGGTTGAATAATTGGGCATTCCAAATTGGGAGAAACAAATCAGGGGAAAAATAATTGCAGATTCCAAATTTATTAAAAAAAAGAAAAAAAATCGTTATCTGTATGCATATAAATATATACATCCTTGGTACCCCTTTAAAATCTTTTGAATTTGGACCATGGATCAAGATGTTAAGGGATATAGAAACGGGACACTGCTAGCAGTCTTTTCAGCAAAATGCATCTGGCACCTATGCAGCCACACTGGGACTGGTATTCAGTCCTCTGCAATCATGGACTGGTATTAAGTCCTCTGCAATCATTTCAGAAGCTTCTGAAGGACTGGGGAACATTTAAACAAGCTGATCTTCCTCTTCTGCACTTCTGTAATTAAACAGCTGGTAAACCTGAGAATCTCTTTCTTTTTGTAAATTGTTTCTTTCTTCTAAAGTTACAACAAAACAGCAGGCAGGACCGTGTAGCTCTAGAGATTGTGGCTAAATTACAGAAAAACAAAATCAAAAAACAAATACATGTGTACCAGGCACTAATGTGTTATGGAAATGGGCACCAACAACAATACAAATATTGCACATGAGCCTTAAGACTCTGGGTTCAATCACAAGTTCAGTCAATGGCTTTTTTGTGCTACTCAGTTCTCAGTTAAATCTCCTCGCACAATTGAACCAGACTATAAAACTGGGTACTGTCGAGGCAAGGTCTTACTTTAAACTGAAATGTTCCATCTAATTTTTACTGTTTAAAGGAAATACTTCCAAAGCACTTTAATTTCTGTTCGGTGTTTCTGGCTTTTTCTTTGAGAAATCAAAAAAATTTAAAAAATTTAAAAAAACACGTACACTAAGCAATCTTAAAAATTGCATAAATCAAAGATCTTTCTTACCCAATCAATCTGCTAGAAACTCCATTACCAGAAACCCAATACTGTAATTCATTACAGAGATGTCAAACGTATTGTTGTCTTGTGAGCAGCTAGACCAAATACAAGTAGAGTAAGGTTACGGGTCCTGTGTACGCAAACAAATGAGCAATTAACAGGTAGAAATCAAACGGCAGAGTGTTTGTACCACCCTTCCTCAGAGTGATATGGAAGTTTAAACTGCAGACTGGTTCACTTAAAGTGGATACGCTCTGAAAATTACAACAGTGAAATCTCATCCAGCGGCTTCTCAACGCGTTTTGTATCACTGCTTAAGCTCTCCTCAAACTTGAAAACGGCAGAGATGGATTGGCAATGTGAAATTCATACCCTTCACCACATGGTTGAATTTCCATCAAGGCTGGAATTTTATTTAGATCTGAAGCAAGGCTACAGCAGGGGAACTGAGTTTGGTCATAACTCATCTTTACGAAAACAACGGGAACCTTAAATTTCTTAAACAAAGTGTTTTTTTTTGTTTGTTTTTTTACTAGATCCCCACGTAGGAGGAAGCCAATCACTGCATTGCAGCTTGGTAACGCAGACACATAGCTTAACTGCAAACAGACACTGTATTTCAAAAACTAGTATAGGCAAGCTTCTTCAGTCTTGTTACACCCAAGCGAGCGTCCATAACCCCAACAGAAAAGTATCAGATTTGTTAATGCGTAGTTATGCAGCATCTCTTATTACCTTCTATCACCAGCAGGGGTCAGCAGAATCAATAACAGCAGTGAGTCAAATGACAAGTCCCTCCCTGTAAGACTGAGCTAATTGTGTGCTACTCCCCTTCTTGAAAGGGTGACGACTGGCTTTGCTTGGTGTCTTAGCTACAGTATAATGGCACTTTCCAACAGAGCACCATTATGACAATGCTTTGTGGACTATAGTACAGCCAATGTCATTATCTTGAGCAATACAATAGGTTGATTCACAGGCACAAATTAATTCAGTTTGCTAGAATTTGTAGATATAAATGCTATTACTACATTACTGGGACTATGTGCATGCTGGGAGACAAATAAAGCCTTTGATCCAGTACTTTGGAATGAACAGTATTTCACCTATTTCTGATCTGACTTCCTAATATTCCAATTCAGCGAAGTTTGTTAAAACCAAGCGAGACCCTGAATTGATAAACGGATTTAAGAAAGAATTAAAGAAATTTAAGTTCTTAGCTAGTCATCTCTTTCTAATTTCACATCAAATCTAAATTAGAAATGTAGATTATCTGATTTTATGGAAAACTGTAGTCAATCAAAAAAATGTCTGGCTGAAAATGAGCAACAATATGTGAATATTGAATTTTCACTACTATGAGCAAAGCCATTTGATATTTTTATTTTTTTTTATTTTTCAGGTTATCATTTCCCAGCAAGGCTGTTCCTTTGAGGAACCCCAGGGCTTACCCTTTTAAAAGTTCACCATAGTTAAAAGAACAGCAAAGCGTATTAAAGCATACTTTAAAAGCATAGGTAAGCATTGTAAAGTACTGAGAGGTATGGTAAAGCATATTAAAAAAACATGACAAACCAGGGTAAACACAGAACATAACCATGGGAAAAGCACAGGAAAACTACAAAAATACAGTGCAAATGTATTAAACTTTTATAACGACACCTGGTTAAGGTACGTTCACACACTACCCAGAGGAGAAATGTGGATCTGTTTGTTTTTATAGGCACAAAAGAAGCTACCAGAGAGATTTGTAAAAGGCTTTGTTTTGCAAGTAAATAAAAATGACAATGTACCTAGATAGGACAAACATTGTACATATTGTTCTCAAAATGAAAGGATGATGGCATTAAAGGCTAGTTGAGTGCATTTCTCGAGATAGCCCTTCTTGTTTGATCTGCTCTGTGTTATACAGAACTACAAAATCAGTATTTCCAATGCAGTATTTCATTTGTTGATTTTAATACTTTAAGACAGCAGTGCGGGAACTTAACGAAATAGTCCTTAAAAGCAAACACAGATTCTAATGTAACACAATAAAAAATGGTCTGAAGGTAACCAAATGCTCATTATGTAAAAATATTATTTTTTACAACATTCAAAACATTACGCAAATTGTTATGTATTTCTGACCTGACAACCATCAAACTCGCCAGACTGCACAAGCACCAGAACAGTGCTTTCAGTCCACTTGTTTCTGGTCCAGAGTCCAACATAGGCTCCAACATTTTTTTAAAAATCAGCAGGGTGATGCAGTAGTTGGCTGGAGTATCGATCTAACCATTTCACCTTGTCAGACACAGCTGTTGTACTGAGTGTTTTTTTTTTTAACACATTTTATTTCACCTTTCATTTGATTAGCTGGCTTGGAAGAACAATCCGAAAAACTTAATGAAGCAAGCTCAATCTCTTGCCATGCTGAAAATTGGTCTGATTGTTACAATCAGTAACTGGAGTGAGTTTATTTGTTTTTACCTATCTGTAAGTATTGTTACAAATTGGAAAGGCAAAGCCCTGTTTATTTATTGTCAACAACTGTACAAGATCACAAATTACGTACTAAATCGAAAGAAAAAAAATGTATCACTCAGAATGTGCATTCATTTAGTTTAAGTTTTTGAATTGGTCACAGGCTTGTAATTGAAAGTAATAATAACATTAAGAGTTTTTAAAGCTCTGGTCTCTTTTTCGATCACTGCAACACTCATTGAATTAAGATCACTAGCGTCTGCCAATCCTGCCAATAATGATCTGAGAGTGAATACTTTAGTTACGTCAACTTCTCCCCCGACCCAGAGATTGGTTTCCTTCTATCGATTGTGATCAATATGAGGCAGATGGTTAGGCTGTCACGTCTTATCAGCCAGCCTGCAAGATAAGGTCACAGCATCTGCCAGTAGAAGATTTTGGCGTTGATTCCATACCCCTTACCCCCCTCCACCATGCCGCAGCTAAATTCGAGAGGGCCCACTGGGGCATCCAGTCTGCAGGAGGGGATTAGATATGGGGTTATTCCATCTGTCTTTGTTTATCAGTCAAAGACTGCAGATTACAAGGCTTGCTATGCACTTGACCTGATTGTTTTTATACTGTATACAAGTTCTGTCAAGTTAAACCACAAACATGTCATGCAAACATTTCAAAAAGGAAGCCTAGTATTCTGTGCCATGCCCACAATTAAGTGCTGTTTTTTAGTCAAGTATATTTTAATGCACACAACAGCAATGTGTTTGTCAACGAAACAGTCAAATTTCAATAGAGCTGAAGAGAGCTTTCAATGACACTCAGGACACCTAATAAAATCGGTAAAAACACATACATAATAATGCCATTTTGAACATTTGAGAATTGTTTGAATTGGTGCACAAAACTTCAGGAGATTCTTACACAGAAACTGCAAGATTTATGTTTGAAACATAAAAATTTAATAGGTTTTGCTTTATTAGTCAAAACAGCTATATATGTTTTTAACCTGCATTTCATTAACATTTGATGTTTTTCCAAATCATTTGAAAGTGTTTTCTAAAAATGTAAAATGTGCAACTAGTCCATTGACAGAGAGGTTCCTTTATGAGTTAATTGGTTATGTGATTTAACAGCAGAGTATACCCCCTTGTCAAACCATGTAATTATAAGAGTAATCATGTTAATGTTCAATTCTTTAAAATAACTACCTGAGTTTACTTTTTTATGCTTGTATTTGTCTTCGTGTTTTTAAGATTGTTCTGGTTTACAGGATTTAAAATAACATTTAAATAGTTTTATTTTAAATTACTGTTAATTTGCACCTGCGGTAATCAAGTTCAGCTGAAATATCACCTCTTGGACGAGGCTAATTAAAAAGGTCAAATAACATTTTTCTTTTTTTTTTTTTAAATTTACTTTCCATAATGCTTTCCTTTGGGTTTTGAAATTGCTTGTCAGGACGGAACAGACTGCATTTTCCATTTACTTACTCCCTGACAAACATCATCAGAATGTGTCAAAAATAAATAAAGAAGAGTGATGTGTCCAGGGCACATAATTGAAAACCATGTGTGCGTAAATGTATTACCTCACAAAATCGTGTGCCTAAGAAATAATAATGGTTTGAATCTTTGCTGGTGGTACAGTAGTTCCACAAGGATCTGTTTGAAACTGAACTGAAGATCTTTACACAGATATGTATTTGATCATGTTACAATTGAAAATACCTCCCCTCCCAACCCTTTTGCAATCCTGTCAATAACAATCTTTAGAGATTTACTACAGTGCATGCTCAAAATCCAATAACATCAATTGCAAATCCGGGGACATTTTGTTTGGTACCAAGTAGGTCCTTTAAAGTCCTTTGAACACAAGAGACTGGAAAAAAAAGATCCTGCATTTGATCTGGTTTGTTTCAGCCTACAGGATTTCAACCAACCAACATACAGCATCAAAGCCAAGGCTCTGCTTAGATATTCTTGCAAGCCGAGATCTATCCAGTATCTTAACAGTACAGCTTACAAATGTCAGAGTTGTTCCCTGTCTGAAATCACACAGCTCTGCTCTGATTGAATAAAATACAGCAAGAAAGGTATATTAAATGCTTAATATTGATGCAATGTGACAGCACCGCTGGTTAAAAAGCTAAGTTAGGATTCCTACTGCTACGTGTGTAGTAGCAGCAGTACTAGAAGAGACGAGAAAGTACCTTTACTTTATACTTGCTTTTAATGCACCGATATCAGAGAGAAAAAATACATGATGGTAAATACTTTCATTAAACTTTCTATTTAATTTCCATAGAAGCACGTCATGTGGTTTGTGCTTGGCTTCTTCATTTGCACTGCCAGTGTTATTGGGATTCCACAGTCAATCTCTTTACAACAGAAATAGATCCACAGCAATGACAGGAGGTGATAATGGCATGTCAAGTCATAATGCTGGTTACAGAAATCTTATATTACAGAAGAAAAGTTCATGGCACACATTCACCTCTCGGTGTAGGTCCCCACACATGTCGTTCTGCTTAAAAACAGGATATTTTTAATGGAGACATTTAGAGTGTAGCAATCAATACTACATTTCTAGCTGTGGTGCAAGATGAAGATCATGGCTCATTAGCGTAGACACATTATGGAAGTACTATAACCTGTTACTTTTATTGTTATTTTTATTAAACAATGAAGGAAACGATCTTCAAGCCCCAAATGACCTTCAATGGTGAGAAAACTGCTTGCGAATGCCATTAAAGGCATCTTTCCACTCTGAGTTCATGCTAACTCCATTAACTCGAGAGCGGAAGAAATCAAGAGGTCTTTTTTTCCTGCAGCGTAGTTTACACTCGGGTTACTCGAAAGAGTTGCAGAGGTAGTGCAGCTGCATTTGAAGTGACATGGTTTCATTGTGTAGACTGTAGTAAAATCGACAAGTGCCTTTGCCCCACACAAGACCTAATTTTCCTTTCAAAACAAATACAAATGAAAAATGATTTTGCTAGTGAATGAAGTGCTTGTAAAAGGTGAAGGACAATAGGACCAGGTCCAGTCAGGCACAGAACCAGCGGCATAGCCATGGATGGGATGTCAGCAACATGGTGCACCAGGTCCTGTTTGAATATAGAATGGTTGTTTCATTCATTGCTTATGATGATGGACTTTCTACTCCCTGCGTTTTATGCTTCAATCCCATTCATAGATACTTGGGTCCCACCCAAATAAATCACGCCTGGCTACGTCCGCCGTGCCGGATTGAACAGACCTCCTGAAAAGGCATGACAGGATAGTTAGCCTGTTGCAGCACTTAGCTCATATATAGTACTGCATGCAAATATCAGCTCCCCACAGATACTTATTTTTTTAGTATTACATTTAGCATTACATTTTCACCTCATCAAATGTCTTTTACAATACTTTTTTTTTATATCGGTATACTCTTGTCACCACTTACCCACTCTATACATACACAAAGTTATTATGTTTCTACACAGTGTTTTGGTTTAAGAAACAAAAATCATGGCATATGTAGAATTCTCAGAATGTAATAAGTACTTCAGCTGCTAAAATAAAATAAAATAAATCAGGCATTCAGGGGAGCATACTGTCTTCCATCATGCAAGCAAATTAGTAAGGTAACCTGCCACTTATTCAGTCCACTTTTCCATCATTTTCTGTAAATGGCAGATAATTACATTTCTGAAAGACCGCAATCCCAGTTCAATTAAAGCATGCCAAGATTTAAGTAATCTTAATTGCAATAGCATATAAACAATAAGAAGACGTGGCTGCAATGCAGGCATTTGCCTATTTAGATTTACATGCAATACTGCAAAAGAAAGCGAAAAATATAAAATCTCAATTCTCTATGTAAACAGTAAATTATGGCAATGGTTTTGTGGCTATTGATAATAATAGGTTAACACAATGTTTTCAACTTCACAAATTAGAAATAAAACAGAGTTTAAAATGCAATGTAATTGCATATTAGAAGTAATGATATTGAAGGATTAAGGACAATCCATCTGGTGTTTGCTAAAGTTTGAAGGTCAAAAAATTGAAGTTGAAGAATAATACGTTTTTTATATTTCAGCACACTGAAAAAGCTCAAGTTCAGCTTATGATAATGAGAGGTTAATGTAGGAGAATAATTAGAATTGGGCAGGTGGAGTGGAAGAAAGGCATTGGGTATTGGGGAAATGGTGGCCACCTTTGCAAAAAACTTTTTTTCATGTTTTACAAACTGTAAAATGTGTGGATTTTATTTAATTTTATAAGGAAAGCACTGCTGTCTCAGTGTAACTTGATAAAAAAAAATAGGTATCCTGTCCCAGCCTGTAATTTAACTACGCAAAAGGTGAAGACACAAAATTATTTAAGAAATCCAAGACTTAATAGAAGAACCACAGTTACTGCTAGTTGACAAAAGAACAGAAATGGCGAAGCCAGATTCTATTTCTATTTAAAAGTCGTTCCCAGTCTTTTATCGTCCTCGAGACGATATTAAAAGGATGCAGCACTGCAATTAACAAGAAAATGATTGGATTTTGCAAAGAAGCAGCACACAACAGTACAATGTCCTACTTAATTGGCACCAGGGATAAGCACTGTGAACTCTAAACATCCTCACACGCCGCAGAAGGAATTCAAAAATCCATCACTCATTCCAACTCTTCACACTTTCAGCCCAGCATACTGTAGAAAACCCAACGATGACAATAAAAAAACAGGTTATTGAACTCCCAGGTTCACGCCAAACTCCTGTAAATTACAATAAAAGCTGGATTTCTTCTGCATTAATTGGCAAAAATGAGTCTACTAAATTCTCAAACATGCTAGTTTGCATCCCACACTGCCCATAAAAAGCTTTCTTCCAACCCCACCTCAAGTATTCATGTACTGTACATCCTATTTGCATACTTTTTTACACAAGGATAACCTTTAAAAGGTTGTAGCCTCCTTGTTTAGTCCAACGCATGTCTTTTTTGTATGTTGTATTGTTTAGTAGATCTATGGCCAAAAGGTTTGCACTACCCTATAGAATGAACTAATTTTGCTTCATAAAGTCGAATGAAACCTTCTGAATAAAGTTACGTTAACATATTGAATTAGATACCGCTTTGCGTTTTCCATATACTTAACGAAAAACTTACAACAAATGTGACATTTTGATATTCAACATGAAATACTGTACTACTAATACGGTATACTTTGACGGTATCATTTTGTAGTTTCTTTTATTACATGATGTTAAATAAAATATCTAAATTATGTTCATATATTCTTTTTGATTAAATTAATGTCTCAATCCTAAAATTCTAGATGATGCTAAACTTCTGGCCAGAGCTGTACAATTGTACAATCGCTGCAAAATAACTATGGACTAGACACAGCTATGAATACTGTACCATCATAAACTGCGGTGTTAATTAGACTCTAACAAATCTTTAACAGATGACCACAGCTTTTAATTGCAGGGTTAATTTATCAGGGAAATGGAGTGGGCTCTGGCAGGACAACAGGACAGCCTACTGCAGATTATGATGGATTTGTCATAATGCTTTTCGAATATCATTACAACTTAAACAAACTGTCATGAAAGCATGGGGAGGACAAACAATTATAATAGAGACATCCATGGGTCAGTTTAATAGAACTCAACACTGCCAGCGTTTGAGATATTAAATGAGGAATGAACCTGTAATGTTACCTACTGTACATTTAAAGACAAAAATACACTGTTTGAGATGCTGGTTTCCTCAAAGTCTGCTTTGTTTAATGATTTAAATGACGATGGTATTCAAATCCACCATCGTATAGATCAACTGAAGAGACTTGGCAGTATCTAAGAGAGTCAGGAAAGCGTCTAGGAGGGAAAGAGGATTGAAGCAATAATCTTTCAACGGCCTTAATTCTTCAGGCAATATTAATTTGACATTAAATCAATGACTGATGGTACCCACAAGGCTTAGCACTTATTCAAAAAGAGGCCTTCATTTAAATGACCATAAACCGCTCTTATTTGGAGGAAGGGTATTCCTTCCAGATCAATGTTCAACAGCCTAAGAATCATGACCTTTCTCAATCACCAAGACCTGGGGTTCAGTTCATATTTTGATAGTACATTGAACATACAAATGTATCAACTGTCAATCCTTTAGATTCACACAGTACTGCGGTGATGTGCTTTGATCATCTTTGACATGTGGGAGGTAGTTTCCATAGAAGTGGGCTCTGTCTTTGTGGGCAGTGTACTCGGTATAATTATGTAATTCTGTGATGGCATCCTTGAGAGTACAGGAGGTTATGTTCCACTAGCACTGCACTGGCAACTACAAACCTGTGGAATTCCATTGCAATACAGACGGCCTGTGGTTACAATCTGGAAATATATTAGGGTTCATGCAGGCAGCCAGGTTTGCACTGAAGACGGGTGATAAACAATTCAGCATAAAAATAAGATGAGAGTAATCTGCCAGGCAGCGTTATTTTTTTTTTTTTACTGTATACTTAAGATGCACATAACAGCGTACTTTAATTCCAAATTGAAAGCATGCTGTTGTATTCATTATTCTGTACATGATCATTTTGGGTAGGACAAGAATCGTGGGTGTAACGTGATCATTTCTGTCTGAAAAAGACCGAACTATAATCTTTGGACAATCTGAAAGTAATTTCACCTCTGATGTATAGTTCAGAGCACATGTCTGGAATACAATCCTGTCTGATCTGAGATCCAGATGTTAAAGATGAAGACCTAAAGCTAATTCCTTAATCCATATACTGTACATTGTTTTGACTAAAGAGATCTTGCAGATAAAAGTAAAAAAACAAAACAAATACCTTACCCAAACTGGGTGTGCTCATCACAGCAAACTGATGAGTGCAGATCGCTTTGGTTAGCTATCTCTTAGGGCTGCTGGGACAGAAAATAGTTTCCCTGTGATGAAACTGATAAAAACAGACTAGAGGTCTGACCTCGAGCTAGGCATTTCAAGGAGCTTGATGTCTACAAGTTTGTGTTACAGAACCTTAACTGACCAATCTCATTGTAGAAACAAGGAAGAGCCGGCTACAGAATTAATGCATGGGACAGACAGAAGCCGTTCAGAAAAGGATGTCGTAGTAAAGTTAGCTTGTCAACTGGTTGACAAAACTGTTTCATTTCCTACACTATGCTGTCCCATACAGTGTACAATACCAGGGCTGTAAGAAAAGACAAAGGAGTAGATTCTCTAAGCTATTTATCCAAATCGTCATTAGCGCGTTTTTTTTTTTTTTTTTTTTTAACCAAGCCATGAATGAACAACTCAGAAGCTTAATGAAGGGGCTTGTACTGTAAATAGCCTTAATTTGTTTCTTATTCGTTTAAGAATTGTAATTGGTGTTTCCTTTGAGAACTAAATTAGACTAATGATATGGAGGTAATAGCTTTGCGAATCAAGCCCAATATTATTAATTTTGATGCGTTTCCACATTCTACAGATCATCCTACCAAACCTTGAAATGTAAGATATGCATGACAGCGATAGCAGCAGCAATGCAATGCTAAATGTTAAATGAGTATTTGGCGGAAAATATAAATATGTTTTACACTATAAAAATGTATACCAGACTGATTAATGTAAGTGCAAAACATACTTTATTTGGTGTTAATACTGTACCCTATTTTGAATGCAACTTTAGCGTGCTGTGATGTTGTGAAAGGGTTCAGTCTGGTTCATTTGCACACAGCAATATTAAGCTGACCATTATGGAACAA
Source organism: Acipenser oxyrinchus oxyrinchus (assembly GCA_030684275.1). Classification (NCBI taxonomy): domain Eukaryota; kingdom Metazoa; phylum Chordata; class Actinopteri; order Acipenseriformes; family Acipenseridae; genus Acipenser; species Acipenser oxyrinchus. Next base: position 31,948,735 of record CM060262.1, on the reverse strand, counting down.
CAGGCATGAAATATTGAGAAGAGAAGACTCTATTGCCTGCAATATTCCCCTAATTGACATCACTGGTGATACAATATTATGCAGGGAACAAAAGGAAATGATAAGATAAAGAAAATCAGGCCTATGTCAAGACTTAGGCCTTTTTTTTTCTTTCATGCTTTTTAATGGCATTTGAGATGTATGCAAAACGTTCTAGCAAAACTATATTTTGTCAGCCCATAGCATTTTTTAACAGAAACTTTCAGTCCAGGCCCTGAGGCATCACTCCACTATATTATATCCCACAGGCAACCCACTGAAAGACTCAGCTGCAATTGCTAATGGAGCAATGGCATTATATGGAATTTTAAATGCTACATGGAGCGATGTGCTTTGCCACACCAAGGACTGCATGCAAAAGTACTCATTTCCCAGCAGATTAAATGCACATCAAAATGTCTTCAGATTTCCACCAAAAAGTTTGTCTCATTAAACTCCAAATGCATGTAATTGCCTTCAGAAGCTTGCCGCTGTGCGTGTGGATGAGAGTTAACTGTTAACGATACAGTGATGAAATACAGGTGTGAAGAAAATCAATGGTGCTGAAACTGAGCTTGTACTATGCACTGCGGGCCTCCTTTTACACCACCTACTTCTGTGAATGACGGCTTTGCATATTGCCAAGGAGAATTACTATACTTCTCATTATCAGATAAACCTGCTCATCTTTTATAGCTGGACCAATTAATCCCATAAAATGAAAGATCTGAAAAAATGAAATAAATAATCGTTATTTTTATTAATTTTTCCAATTTTCTCCCAATTTGGAATGTCCAATTATTATTCAACCTGGCTCACTGCTGCAACCCCTGAACTAACTCAGGAGAGACGAAGACGAGAGCCGTGAGCTGTCCGCTTTTTTTCACTCTGCAAGCCCGCCCTGCAGCTGTATCCAGAACACAGCGTCGGAGAACCACGCAGTTCTGAACTGCGTACAGGCCGGCCTGCAGGCGCCCGGCCAGCCACAGGGGTCACAGGTGTGCGGTGAGCTAAGGACTCCCCTGCCGACCTAACCCTTACACCGCCCGGGCAGCGCTTGGCCAATTGTACGCCGCCTCCTGGGAACTCCCGTCCAAGGTCGGAAGTGGCATAGCTTGGATCTGAACCAACAATCTCCAAGCTATAGGGCCTTTACTGGATGCACCACTCGTGAGCCATGACAGGATTGACAGGATTGTTTCAGCGGATTAGTGACCCTTTATATTATGCATTATAACCTGATGCTGAGGTTAATAAATCCTCGACTCCCAGCAGTGTCGTGTCATACCCCACAGCTTTACAACCAACAGCTCATGATTTGTCCTTGAAATGTAAGAATAGTGAGTCACTAATCTCAGTATTTTAAAGTTTGACTCCCAACAGCGTTTTCAATTTGAAAGATAAATATAACAAAAACAATCTAATATTTAAGTCGTGCATACTATTATTTTCATTACAGCCTCGGTGGAAGATAAAGAGGCGAATTAATGCAAACATTGTAAATACATAATTGCTGCTTGTCCATAGCACCATTGAAAAATTGCTGTTTTGGTGTGAAATGTGTACCTGCAAAACAGAAACACATCACAAGTTGAGATTGTAATGACGCTGAAGAGAAACCGACAGTAGTAATGATCCGGGTATTTCAACTATTTTATCAAATGTCAAATAGCTTGGTTTTACAAACTGAAATTATACAAAAAGTGTTAGACGGGGTAAAAAAGTGAAGCTCGGAAAATAATTGTAGTTTGACATACAGTATTTACTGTAGCGCTGGATTTTTTCCCACAGATAAACCTTGCCCTGCAATCACATCAATGGCACCCATCAGTGCAAGAACATCAGGTCACCAAGGTCTCAGCAGTCAATGGTATAAACCCCTCTAGAAGTATTTATGGTAACTACTGTAGTCGAAGCTATATTAAAATCTAAATATCAGAATCTTTAAAAACACATTTTACTTTTAGAGTATGTATACTGAAGGCTTTCTTTGAAATATTCAACCACTGGGTGGCTTGATGTTCTTTCCATTAGAAGTCATGCATGGTATAATGAAAAACATGCATAAAGGGCAGGTGATTTTAGCCATAATATTCAATTTGATGCATTTCTCTACATTTTACCTAAAACAGAAAAAAATAATAATTCAATACTGCCACCTACACAAAAAAAAAACAACAAAAAAAAAAAAAACATATTTCCGTTGTGCTGTTTTGTAGCTTGGCTGTATTTCACATAACACTGTTTATTCCAATATAGTTAATATGGGGGATCAATTGTGGTAGAAATGCTAATGACAGAATTGATTTGTGCCAATTTGAAAAATACTGACTGCACCACAGTCAATCCCACTATAAACACTGACATTTTGATTAAGAGAATGCACGTGTTCTGCAGCACTGGCAATACAAGCAGGTTGCATACTAAAGCTGTCTTGATGCCTCAGATACTGTATAACACCTGTTCTGAACTAATGTACTGCAGATCAAGTGCACATCACTGACTCCATTATCTCTTGTGCTTTTAAGAGAAAGAACCGGATAACGGCATGAGAACACAATGCAACGTTAAAGATCTATTTTTAATTTATTGACAGCCTAGTGTGAAGGGGGCAGCTCTACTGACAGGGGTCGCCCCAGCAGCTCGTTAGGAAAGGGGAGGGTCAGATTCTGTTAAGACTATCAGGAAGAGCTCCAGCATAGGGAGGTAGAGCTCCATGGGCGCCCCAGGATACAGGTGTCAAATATTTCAGATTACTTTAAAGACCTCACTTCCCTTATTTTTCAAAAGAAATCCAAAAGAAGAACTCTGCCTGACCTGCAATCTCAAGATAGTATTTCAATTGAAAAACCACCCTGAAGCACCCTCGAGAGAGAGAGAGAGAGAGAGAGAGAGAGAGAGAGAGAGAGAGAGAGAGAGCTTCAGGGAGACAGACAGCTGCTTTTTTTTTCATGCCACGGGCTGGTAGAGAGAGCAGCCCTTTCAGCAATCCGCTCAGTGAATCCAAATGAAATCGACAGCTAGATTGGAAAGTTTAAAACCGAAAGGAAAGGTCAGTGGACAAGAAAAAAAAAGAGAGAGAGAGAGAGAGAGAGAGAGCGAGCAAAAAAAGTACCCACCTGGTGATGAAAAGTGCTTTAGAAATGTTTTCACAGATTGAGCCCGAACAGATCTGAACTAATGTTTTTAAATACGATACACTACAGCTGTAGAAAACATACATACATACGCCACTTGGCATTTCCTCTCAAAAGCTGTTGACTTTGTCTTTTAGTTTGCATTGAGTGCTTCTGTCAATAGAATTGACCGATCCGCACATCAAAATTAATTTCAGTTTTGCAATGATGATTCGAAAAAAAAGATGCTTAATACAATATAGCCGCTTAACAGTTGCATGATTTTTTTCCTCATTCCCCATCTTGAAAATACAGTATATATTGCCAAAAGAACTTAAAATCATTCAGGGAGCTCCTGAGTGGCGCATCCAGTAAAGGCGCTCCACGTGGAGTGCAGGATGTGCCCTATAGCCTGGACATCGCCGGTTCGAGTCCAGGCTATTCCACTGCCGACCGTGGACAGGGCGCTCCCAGGGGGCAGCGCACAGTTGGCTGAGCGCCGCCCAGGGTGGAGGGCATAAGTCGGCAAGGGTGTCCTCGGCTCACCGCGCATCAGGGACCCCTGTAGTCTGGCCGGGCGCCGACAGGCTTGCCTGCAAGCTGCCCAGAGCTGCGTTGTCCTCCGACGCTGTAGTTCTGAGGTGGCTGCACGGGAGAGACTGCAGTGTGAAAAGAAGGGGGCGGCTGACGGCACACGCTTCAGAGGACAGCGTGGGGGTGGTAGTGGTGAGCTAAGCCCAAAAATAATTGAATATGCCAAATTGGGAGAAAATAATAAGATAATTGGCAACTACTAAACTTATATAAAAAAACCACATTCAAATAGGTACCTAGACAGCACACTTAAATTCAAAAACAGAACCTCATTAGCGGAAACTATGATAAGATGTACAACCTTTTGACAACTCAATAAGTGCCTCAGAGAAGAGCTCTTCCATTGAACCAGAGGCAGGGTGAGACAGTAATATAAATAGCTGCTCTATGAGCAAACTGATAAGGGCCACTTCAGACAGCTTCACTGGGTTATTATAGTTTTGAATGTAGTGCATTTCCCTGCGTCATTCTGTCCTTTAATCTGTAACAAAGCATATTGTTGTGTTCTAGTTTCAGTCACTGCATCTTCAATCATCCTTTCTATCAATAAACAGAAAAGGTTTTGTTTTGTCAATGAAAACCAGCGCTTGAAGATTATCATGGGTGGCTATGTGTTCCTTTTCTCGTGCTATTTGAAATGAATTGCATGTGTGGCCTATTAAAGTCGTGAATTAAATCACAAATGTGCCTATACTGACCATTTTCCAAGACTTTCAGTTAGTTAGTAGGGTAATCAGGCATGTACGCTGTCCTGTCCTGATGAAATTAACAAACAAAGGAAAATAAGAAAATACAAAACAGCACAACAAACCTTCCAGGCCCAAATTGTAAACACCACCACAATACTAATAATGCTAATGCTGCTGTAAAGACAAAGGGACATGAAAATTACATTTTAATCTTTTTTTTTTTTAAACATCCTCATTTGTAAGGACCCGCTGAATTAAAGACCAGATGTTCTGTGTTGCTATGGAGTTATAAAGCAGACTGTTCTTACTGAACACATTCTCAAATCAACAAATTCTATGTATTTTTATATGTTTTTGTGCTGAATACTGAACATGAAAGCAGTCTCGCAACTCAAAAAGACTAACAAATCAGTTGTCGGTAATCAGAAACAATTCTTTTAACATTGTCTTTTGATGGCAATTACAGTAGCACGCTTTAAAGACGAGCTTAATTAGGCACAAGACAAGGAATCAAACAGATATTTACTTATCTGATTTTCTTAATGATTTACTTTACTTATCCTGTACGTTATCTGAGCGGCTGCCTCTGGTCACAATAATTGCTCATTAACTTTGTAATTACCCTTCTGAAACAAGTTGCATGTTGTAGTTTTTGTTTCTCTGTTTAATTGACCATCATGTCAAAGAGATCTGTTTTATACTGTATAGCCAAACAACTCCACAAATAAAAGTATTGTAAAAAAAGTGTAGAACTAAAAGCTGCAGTAATTATAAAACAATGGGACAACGCTGATAATTTGCATGCCGACGAACAGCGTGACAGGATCACACTCAACACTGCGTTGTTTATGACTGGAGTGCTCTGAATTTCATCGTTAAAAGAACAGGCTTACTCCTCTTGTGGTGAGGACAAGAGTTTTTTTTTCTTTTTTTAAAGCTACTGAAAACAAAAGATCTTAATAAAGCATATATATTCAGGAAAAGTATTTCATACGTTTGTCAAATGTGAGAAAGCTGTCAAGGAGCAAAGTTGAGTTTAAAACCACTTCTGGAAACAGTAAATAAAGTGCATTACAGTTTAATTACATGAGCCGTTTTGGCTATTGCAGGTTTTACTTTGTGACCAAAAGATTCAGTTTGTTTTTTTTACCCCCCAAAGTATAATCAGCACTGTTTCCTTTTCGAAAAAGCATCCATTTAAATTGCAAAATGGTGCTAATGACACTGTGGAGTAAAAGGCAATCTTGGTCACGAGAAAAAAGTGGATCATCATAAAACTTGTAATCATTCAAACTTCTACGCAACAAGTCTTCCACTTAGCTGACCGAGGAAGCGTACAAAGTGTGTGAAGAATTTTCAAAAAGACATAAAAGGTGATGACATCAGCCTTGGCTTCATTTGAATAGAATACAATCCAGGCTCCACAGTATCCAGAAGATTAAATCTGATGAAATGCCTAATACTGTAAGAAAATGGAAAAGACAAGAACCAAGGGCCTAACAAAGATGACATATTTTCATTGGGCCTCTTCTTAGTCCAACAACAACAAACAGAAATACCACAGCGAGCATCATATCCTCAAATATACTCTAGTTGCTCAGCCCGAGGGAATACAGTACGTCACTTGGACAAGAAGAAACGGTTCAGTAACAGAAAAGTCTTTTATTTTATTTTTAAATATTTTCAGAAGCAAGCAAGAAAGAAACCAAAACAGGAAAACTCTTGGAGTCTACATACAAGCGGACATCATTTACAGACCTTTCTTTTTGCAAAATCAGTTTGAGTCTAAAGCAATTGCTACCACAGTTTCTGTCCTTTCAAAGGCTATGATTGAGTACCATTGAAATGGTAAACAAATCAGCCCGACTCCTGCCCAGCATTAAAATATCCTGCCGCAGCGGATCTGAACTCTACACCAGTCTGCACTGATTTTACATTTTGATGGATGAGACACAGTGGCATGCGTATGCACATAAAAATGATAGATGAAGATCTTTATTAAGACACTGTGGTGGATTCATAGATCGACCCATGTTTGCTTATGGGTAGACAACCAGATTAAAAGTTTCCTACCAATGACAAATATTCCACACAACCCTATCCCCTACCACCACCACCACCACCACCACCACCACCATCAATCCCAAATTAATGTTTCTGCAGAATCTGGATGAGAACCCCTACAGCACACATGGCAGTATGGTACCAGATATTGGGTCAGAAGAGATAAGGATCTCGTTGCCTTCTAAATTTCGTAGGCTCGAATAGTATCCTAAAATGAGATCTCGCTACAAAACTCTAGCATACAAAGTGACTGACATTAAACCTGACTTCCTGCAGACTGAGCTGCCAGTCATGAAGGGAACAGGGTAGAAACTTCTCCAGTCCCCTGTCTCCCTGGCATCATGCTGCAGACTCTATTAAATCTTCATTTCCTGGAACTCATCCATCTAACACTCTCATCTCCTCTGCATTTTCTTCATGGGCTCTGAGGGAACTATAGAAGTTAACTGCTCCACATTTACGAGGGCGATTCGTCTGGAAGAGGTTCAGGTCAGTTTAGAAGGTAGACACAGAGGAACGTTAACTCTTTCAAAGGCAGCTGGAAGTACAGTGGACGTAGTTCAGAGACACATGAAAAGGCATGGCAAGGTAGTTATTTGTCTTCCGTTAATTTAGAACAAAACTACAACACCTTGATGTTGAATCCCTAACCCCTACTACAAGTAAAAAGTCTAAGAGAGAAGTTGTTCTATCTTATTCTTAAACTGGTAACATCAAAAATGAAACAAAAAATGTAAAACCGCACACACTCACGTCTTCTCTGTGCTTCTCAACAATGTTCATGGAATGTCAAACATGTCAAGCGATTGACAAACCCTGCTGTGGACAGGTCAACAAAAGAATCAGACAGTAGGCATCACGTAAACAACTTATATTGGACATAATCTTTACAGCCATCTTACAAACGGGTAGGTGAACTGCACCTTGGCTTCCCAAAGGGGTTTTACTTTAATAATCTAATGTTGTACAGTCAAATCATGCAACAAACATAATTTCTTTACATAGGCATTTAAAAAATGTTGGCTCAGAAAATTCAAATAAATGAGGCAAAAGGGCTTCTGAAAATACTAATCCAAAGACTCAAGTAGAGCGTTCTAAGACTTGATAAAACAGCAGCATTATGCATCATGTCATGGATAAAGAGATATAAATCTTGTCTTAATGAGTTGGCTATGCATTTTACATTTGCAGAGCAAGACAAAAAATAAAATGCCTGTGTGCATCTGTGTCGTTTGCATTTAGGTCAAACTGGCTAGTGGAAATGAAGGTATGACATCAATATGTTTCAAGCTGTATGCAAGCAGGATGCAGAATAAAATTACTCAACCAAACAACTTTCAGCTCTGCAGGATATATTTAGTTTTTTGTCCTACTCATATTTAACATAACACTGGGGGATCAGTACTGTTCTTCTTCTGACAGGAGCAACAGGCGTCTTTAACCTCACCCAAAGGATGGGAAATTCAATAGCACAGTGTGCCTAAACATGATTTTGTGGTGTTGACAACTGAATACATGCCCATTTTGCACTAGAAAGCTGTGAGCAAGCCCATGTGTTTTTATTAAGCTTAACCTGTTTTAAAACGTTGAATGCCAATCTGTGATGCAAAGTCTTGTTCCATCTCTATAGCGTTTTAATGAAAATCACCCTTTTTAAAAATGTTTTTATTTCTACTGGTGTTTTAAAGTGCGTTTGCACTCATTACATGATGGGCCCATCGTTAATAAAGACCCGTGATAAGCCCATGCTGCAGGTTTCATTGCCAACAGAGTTGGTCTGATGTAATTCCAGCACATAAAGAATGTAGTTAGAATGGTTCAGTGCAGGGCCAAAACAAACAATGCTTTATTAAATTCAGGCTTGTCTTCAGGAAACAGACTGAGACCCACAATGAATAGGTCACAATATGAAGATAACATTGAATACATCCAAGAGGATACAGCGCTCTCAAATGTCATCAGCCCTGCAAAATAAATATTATCCTGTTTCTCTCAGTAATCAGCAGGCTCAAAAACTAACTGAAGTGCAAGCCTTACTGCTGTACTTGTTTAAGTTCTAACATCAGTATGCAAGCAAAATTACATGTGTCTACTAGAGGTGTAAAAGGAATTGCTAAGAGCAACTGTAACAAGTAACAAGTATCGTAAGATATTCGTAGTTATTAAAAACTCATGTTAATATAGACTATGTTTCGACAGAGTATAGGTAGTACATTAAAATGAAGAAAAGGTGGTACAGAAGAAGTTAAGTTACCATTTTGAGAACATTTATGTGATGATGTTTGGCATGTATCAAGTGACACTGTAATCCACGTTAGATTATACACGGTGGTACAAGAACCAAGCTACATTTGATTCCTAAACACTATTTGTTTTCTAAATACATGCATATATATATAGATGGCATCCTTAATCTTGAAGAGATGTGTTAATGGTGTTATGAAGGGAACCCGGAGCAGAATAGGAAACTTTTCTTTTTTTTTTTTCCCAGCAAGCATATTTTGATTGTAGCGCAGATAATTCCTTGGAGTGTCAGGACCTGTGGAATTTGTCTGCATTCCAGCTGCAAGGGGGAATAATTTAGATTCACTATCAAGCAATCACCAGGGATTTGTGTAGCCAGTCATCATCCCCTTCATAAATAAACTGTCAGCAACATAAAAACAGATCGAATTAGCTGTGGGGAGGAATGCAAACGGGAAAATATAGCAACCATCATGCATTTATTACCTTTTCTGACAGCTGTCTTCAGGTTTCTTACCCTATGCTTAATACCTCCGAGTGATACCTGGACTCTCCTGGACAAATTTTTTATCTCAATCTCACTCTTGTTTTTTAAGCCAAATCGTATTTTGTAGCAGCTGTGCATTAAACCACAACCCTGGTTAATTGAATGAAAAATAAAGTCTGAATAAGATGTTTAATATTTACTGTTATTCGATAAGCTAGAGCATTCCCTTGACTGCGATCACATTTGTGATTAAAAAAAAAAAAAAAAAAAAGTAAAAAAAATGGTGTGAATCTAAATTAGAATGACAGGTTTTAATTGAACTCTACATGCAATCTCTTTTGTTCAATCAAATTAATTAGCGTACTGGTTCTGGTCTGTGCTCCACAACCAGCCCACATGAGCATAAAACATTAGGCCTTGTAGGTTATTTATGTAATTGTTTGGCTCCTTTCTCATGGAACTTGATGAGCAGTGACGGAAGCTACTTGGAAATACAGAAAAGCTTTTAATGCAGGGGTAGTCTTGGGAATGAATGTCCTAAAAACACAAGGCTAACGAGGAAAGAGGATTACTGCAAAGCTACAGCAGAGTCAATTTAATAGAGGGATGAGTTCAAGCAGTTGCTGTTTAATGGCTTTTCAGATTACATGGATATATAATGTTTCTATTCTTTAAGACGCCAAACTGAATCTTGAAGTAGGTTGTCAAGAGCAGAGATTCTCGCTGCTGTATAGATGATCTGATGGGGCCACACTGTCTCTAATTGCCATGACATTTACATGCTGTATTTAAATGTATTTAAAAATGTAAAAATGTAAAAACATCAAACAAGAAATCTGCAAGGTAAGTCGTTTGAGATGCGTGTATAATCCTTATCCATTCCTTGAACAAACAAGCTCCAGTTGTTAAGACATTCAAGTCATTTTATAGAATTATTTGGGGGGATTTTTGTCATTGATATAAAATGCTGAGCGGAACAAATGACTTTATGTGCATCCTGTATTCTGTATCAATAGATAAAAAGAAGTACCAGACCTATTTAATCAGAGCTTAATAAGCACACTTGGGAGAACAGACTTGCATTCATCAAGATTATTTTTCAACTCAGAGTACTGTTTTAGTTCTCGCATCTACCCCAGGATCAGTACTTACCTCGGACGACCTGTATGAATGCTCTCACAAATATAACAACTTATTTAAAAAACTTAAGGACATGCTTTAGTTGCCAGCAGGTCAAAACAATGCCCCATTAGAATTAAGCTACAGCAGTACGATTAAACATGGAGGTACTGTAGTAAGCTCCGAGCTATACAGCTGCCCTGCACTGTTTTCGATTGCAGAGGTATAATGAACTGTGGCAGCATCTCCAGCCCACATTACCATTAGAAACCAGATACATACCAATCACAAATTCAATCTAGACCTGTCTTATCACAAAGCAAGAGTTAAATGGAGCAGTAGAGAGTGTGGCTGCAGCGATCCCTTTACTTCTGGAAAACAGAAACATTATATCCATCAAAACCTACAAGCTGTCTTCCTTGGGATTTTGGAAGCGTTCCCACAGGACAATTAATGCAATTTGATACACCTGGCACAGACGGTCTGCTTTGTGAAAGGTTATCGATTTACTGTATGCGATACACATTATGATTTGACATATTCCTATTAAAGTCGAATGTATTGTGGGGTGAAAATATTGTCAAAATGAAGATGGCAATGGTCTTGTAGCAGATGCAACCCTAGGCAAACATCACAGGCAATGATTAAGCACATAACATGCTTTATCCTCTCAAATCAGCATAAAAAATGTCTAAACTGGTTTGATTTACAAGCTTCCAATAACAAAAAATCTAAGAATGTTATCTTTATTTTGATTTGCCTTGAAGTAAACTACCTTGCTATGCAAAAAGTGATTAATACAGTACATTTCTGCTCAAGAAAGAAAACTGATGCAGTTAAAACAGACTAATCCACTAGATTAAAATGGGTTTTGGTTTCTGGGTATTGCATACAATGATTAATTACAGATTAGTCTGGAGTAAGACCAGTGTTTTAATAGAGATCTATAAGCTCATATGCTGCAAATGTAATTTGTTTGCTTGCACAGAGTTTAGCGTGCATGGAAGGGTTTCAAATTTGACCCCACACCGTGTAAAAACCAAAGACAATCAGTTTAACTGATTTACAGATCGCTTCTCTCCAGAGTTTCAACAAAATCCTTCCTAGCACTCTACTAACAACTCCAAAGATGTAATTCTAGTCAACTGCATGCATATAACATATTGACTGGGGCATGTTAAATGGCCTGTCTGATTAACTTGAAAAAGGGGCATGTTAAAGTACAAGCAGTGTTTATAAATTAGTTTAGATGACTGAAAACTAGCACTGCGAGGTAAACCCGTCATGCTGTAATTCTGGTTTCAATTAATTCAATCGCTCTTTTACTGTGTGTGTCCACAATCGGTTAAGAACAGGGCTTAAAAGGGACACCTCACAGTATATCATCTAAAGTGCATTGTCCAATACAGTTTCTCATCTATTAAATATCCAGTGAAGTGTGTTCTGTACGATTATCTATTGTCATTTGTGCTTCTCGTTAAAATCGCCAGGATCTCTAACTTTTTTTGACAATACAATCCTTCTGAAAAGGCAGATTTTTCTGAAGCCATGTGTTGCCCAGGCCTTAGTTCAAAAGCCTTCACTTACAGGCTCATACAGAACACATAATATGATTCTAAGCAGGTATGAAATTAAATATAAGGCAAATAAAGTTGATTAAAAAAAGAACCATTTTAACTGAAGATGGGGGGGGGGGGATGATAGCACAGAAAAAAAATACAAAAGATTCAATTTGATTGTGTTCAGCAACAGAATTCAAATACCAGTAGTTTCATTTATCTCAATGTATCAAAAGGAGATTCAACTTTAATTGTGTTAGACTGAAAGATTAGCCAATTTACTTGATGTTAGGCTGGGTGGCACCACAAATTCAGCGGATTTTATCCATGTTAAACACATTTAAGGGATCGATCCGCTCCCGTAGAAAGGCAAACATCGTGCTGTAAAGACAGGACTTATTTAACTGTTACATTTTCCTATAAAAGAGCTCTTAAAGTATGCAGCAATAATTTAATTTCAGTTTTGAGTTAAACATTTTAAGTGCTTTGATATCTATATATACTGTACACTTTATTTTCATGCATACAACTTCCTGGGCTGCATCTTTCCTAATAGCTCTTTAATGCTAGTCAGAGTTAAGATAGTGTATTATATCTTTGCCCTCCGGCTCTATGTGATTACAGACAACAGGATAGCACGCCTCATTCGAGACAGCGTGATCATGCTGCGAGGGGATTTATAACACACACACACACAAAAAAAACAGAACAACATGGAGCACAAAGTAACTCACAAAAAGCAAAACACTGAACCACAAACTTTCAAGACACACAAGGGGAGTTGCGCTTGCTCTTTCCCAATAAACATCCCCCACCCCCCACCAAACAGGTGATTCAGTGGCAAACAGAAATGATGCTTTTTAAACAGTGCAAAGGGTTGTATGTATTAGTAAAGCATGCATTTCTGCAGTATTTCTGCGTGATTTATAAAGGTCCATTTCAACTAGTGTAACATAATGGAAGGTATGGGTCAGTGCCACATGATTTGTGCACAGTAATACAGCCATCTCAAAGTTATCTTCTGTATAAATGTTTGTTACAGTGCATTTTAGAAGTCATCAGCCAAAGGCTTTTTGATTATCAAACTTCTGTGTATTTGGATGGTCTCATCACCAACAGAAATCTCACCATTTTCACGGTATGTCATTAAACGTGCATGTGTTGTAGAGCTCCTGTTGATGTTGACGCCAGATTGGCACTTTAAACTGGATGCAAACAAGTTTTATAGGGTCATAAAGGCCAAAAAATGTATCCAACTCTAAATGCATCCATTTTAAAAATGTAATGGAAGGAACTTTGAGGTCAGCTATACATTTATGATCTGAATAAATGTTGCACCTTGTTTAGTACTACTGTAAATGGCAATGGCATGCAGGTGTATTACTGTTTTTCCCAAAAAGCAACAATGTGGTTCTTTAGTCTCTCTTACTTTATATAGGAAAATAAGGCTCCTATTGCATAGCAGTTTCACCCATTCCAGGTTTTAATATGTGCTTCATTAGCCATAGTCTACAGGTACTGTAACAAGCTCAGGTGTGTCTTATCAAACTCATCATACAACCAGGATTTGATCTAACTGCTATGCAATGGGAGTCTTATTTCCATCCCTGGAAAGATTTCAGGCTTTATAAACTTGACATAGTGCAGTAGTGATAAAATATTGAACAAAACCTGTTAGCTGTTATTATGCTTTTTAATACAATTATCAATCTTGCCACAGCAAGTAATAATTTCATTTTTCTCATTCTTACCTTGCTGTCCCCGATTATTACAGTGCCAGTATGAAAACAATCCCAGGAAATATGTGTCACATTCTATTAAAATGCTGTTATGTCACAAATAAAGGGCCAATGCTTTGATATACTTGAACAGAAATCACAGAAAATGTTATAATTTGGTAAATTATGGAAGAGGTTTTGATTGTAGTTTACAGCCTAAAGGTAAAAGAAAAGTCTAATTAAATTAAAAAAACACCATCCTGTGTCAGTCAGTGTAAGTGTTTTAGGCATGTCTGTCTGAGGAATTGCCATTGGATAAGCCAGGGGTCACAAAGCTCTAGATGATACTGTAGCTGAAGTATTAAAGCAGATTACTAGAGTGTATATCTAAACTGGCAAAATTAGGGCATATTCACTAGAACAAAAAAATTTAAAAAACGGTTTAATTAAATTGTTAAATAACGTCAATATATCATTGGCTTATACACGAATTTGTTTGTATAGTGCATACACAGTAATAGGAAATTACAGTCCTCCATGCCTTTAGCAATATGCAATTGGGCTTAGAGGCTTTTTTGGTCTATAATGATTAAAATCACAATGCACCAGCCCCAATTGCCTGTTTTCTGCTGGTACAGGAATCAAGACAGACCACATAAATAAAAGAAATAAATAAAAAAAATAAATCACTGGACTCTGTATTTAGATACTTGTATGTTTTTGCATGCTGCTTGCGTTCAGTTTTACTGTGTGTTTTAGCATGCTGTTTGCTTTCATTTTTACTGTGTGATTTTGCACTCTTTTCCTCTACTTTGAATAAAGGTAAATCTATGTCAAGGTGGTGATCTCCGGTTTTCATGATTTTCAGCGCCGGTAGAAGCTCAATATGCCACAGGATTAGCTACTGTATAAAATAAACACCTGCTTTTGCAAATGCTCTGAGAGTCTCACATGTCAGACACGATTAAATGAAGCGTTATTATCATCTCACCTGCAGTGAAAAAAAAGCCTCTAGGCTTCAGGAACTAATAGTATTTCAAACAAAGGCAAACCCTTATTTCAGGGATTGCAGGGGTGAATGCAAATTACAGAAAACACATGCACTGGGCAGCCAAAGTCAACAGAACCTGACAGAACAGCTCTGGAACCAGTTGTGAGATACTGTACACTTGATTTTCATGGTTGAGAAAGTCAAGGTGTTCAAAGGGAAAACAAATACCTGCAATACTGTGAATCTGCACAATGGATAGCCCCATCTTGTGATGCTGACAGCTGTTTACTTAGTTCCCTCATCCTTTCCGTTTTTTGTAGGCTACCTGTGACAGATGGCACAGCCATTTGCTGCATAGCGCCAGCCCACGGCCAATAAAGATTGGTGATATAATGGATCAAGGTTTACAAAAAGAGGCTTAAAAAGAAGATCCAATCCATTTGCTATTCACTGAGGAGTTAGTGACACAAGGCGACGATGAAACAAAACAGTTCAATTCCTGATGTGCCTCAGCAGGCTCCGACAGCCAAGCTGAGAATTGCCATTGCAGGAACAGGGCTGTATTCTGTATGCTAAAAACACACACCACGTCTCCCAAAAGAAATAGCTGAAAATTTAAAAAAAAGGTGTAAATATATTATTATTACAGTGAGATGCATGTAGATGGAAAAAAGACGCCTTACAATATGTTTAAACAATGTATGAACTAATTTTTATTTTGTTGTTTAGAACAGGGAGATACTGTGAACAAACTGCATGGCACATATAACAAGGTGTTACAAGCTTTCTCCAAAATATATGTATTGTTTCAAGAGCCTGGCTTGTTCAAAGTTAGAAGCTCAAAATGCTGATATGATTTCTTGTATCACATGGCAACAACCAGATTGCTTATTCCAAGTGAATGTAGGCAATTAAGACACAGCCTTCTTCGTCACACAACCACACATGTTTTAGGATTGTTTCCCATTTTATATTATTAGTGTGAGAATGGATGACCATCATGGGCCACCCAGATCTTTGCAGACTCCACCTACTGTGTTACAGTAACGCATTCCACTGTAGGTTTTAGTCAACTAAGCGTCTTGGCGAAGACATGACGGGACTTATCATGCTACAGTTCCCCATCTACAGTTCAATTGCAAGCAGATCCTGGGTGGGCTTGTTTAGGTTTGTCTGTCTCCCTTAGCGGTGAAAAGAAGCAGCCCACCTTGTCTGTTTGACAGTATACCAATCCAAATGTGCCCACTTGATTCATGACTCAATGCAGACAGCAATTAAAACAAGTGAGAGCAGCATCACTTCCCAGCAACCATACAGACAACCCAGACAAACCTTCAAGAACCAAGATGCGAGGAAAATACCTGTTGTCTGCATATACCATTGATGATCAAGATATTTACTGACTGTCTGGACAATTTCTACCACGATTTAGGTGTATACAGTATTAATAAAACTGGTGTATAATTAAGACAGTGTATACAATTATGACCGTCACAGCACTTATAGTAAAGACTGCTAAGTACAGATAGATTCATATACTTTTTTACCTGCTGCTTTACTAGTGTATGGGCCTTGCAGTATGCCCACAGCATGTTTGGTTCAAATGCTGCCTGCTACAGTAAATTGCAAATCCAGAGGTTAAAATAAGAGACACAAGGCAAGCAGGCACACGTTTCAGCTAATGCCTTCATCCGTGTGCAAATCCTCCCCTTCTCCTTTGCTGCAGTATGAGATGAAGGAGCTCACCCAAGTATTCAAGAATAGTAATACTCCCTAAACAAGGATGACTGTTCATCTTCCACTGGACCGGTGGGCGAGCCAGCCCCAGGGTATTCACATTACATCTAGACAGGGACAATGATATCTTGGGATAGGATGCAGAAAACACTAATCCTGGGCTTCATCCACTGTACTAGCCAATATCCCGTTTGGCTTTATTTTAGATACACAGAGACAGCAATGAATACCAACTCGGAGATGAAACCTAGCACAGAATATTCGGGGCACATATGAATGCACAGATGTAGCTGCCTTGTAGCCAAGGTATTACATAAATCATACAAAAAGGATGAAATCATCTTAAAGTTATTTTACCCTGGAAACTTTCTGAAGTAATTTTATAGCAGAGATCACTTGGCTTTGCTACCTACCAAATACCTTTGAAATTCTAAGGAATAAACTTGCAGCCTGTCTCAAAAGATTAAAAGTATCCCGGGGTGACCATTTCTTGACCCGGAGTGCAACTAAAGGCCTATATTGTATATATATATATATATATATATATATATATATATATATAACAGATAGAAATGCAGCACTGTGTGTCTCTAGTCGTGTGATGAAAGCATGACACCATACAAACACACAGAGCGCAGAAAGAGTTCATAAACTCGACATCTAGATGCAGTAGCAACCAGATCAGCGATTACCGCTCCAAAAGAAACTAACGAGGAAAGGGACAAATACTGTACTGTTCGTTTTTCTCTTTTGCGGCCTGATTTCTCAAAGAGATATAGCAAGGGCAGTTTTGAGTAAACGTACGTAAAAATATATTGACCCCAAAACATTACAATATATAAATTAAATACATATAATTACATATAAAAATAAAAATAATATAAATCGAAAAACATTTCTCGTGGTCAATCTGTTTTTTTTGTGGTTTTTTTTTCTCTCCCACAGTGCTTCAGTAACAAAACGTGCCATTGAGGTCAAATGATTGGGTTCAATACTGGAAAAATCATTTTACTCTTTAAACATATTATCAGTTGGAAGACAACCTGAACCAATCAAAGCAACTGATCTGACAACACAGCAATATTACCTCAAGCCCTGATGCACTAGAGACTCAGACAGTCACGTTGGGATGCATAATGCCCCAAGAGCAAGGAGGTGCTTCTGTGTACCACTGATAAGATAGGGATCCGATCAGCCCAAAGCAAAGCCGATACTGATCAGACCTAATAAGAACTGTACGACTTAAAAGCAAAACCCCCAGTAATGACATCCCTGTGCACTCTGGCGGCATGTTCTAACACTGTGTGTATTAGTATAGAGTGAATACCAATGCTTTTAATAATGGAATTTCAAAGATACAATAGCGCAAAACAATGGAACGATAAAAATGTTGTACTGTTGATGTTTTTGAAAGGCACATCGAGACAAGAATAACAACAAAGGTATTGATCTTTCAGCCTCAAAAGAATACACAACTGTACTGTAGCACGCCTTTCAACACTTCAAAAAGAATCACTGAGAGGAACACATGGATCAGTCAAGCAGTCCCTGGCTTGTATTGTGTCAGAAATGGGTGTATTGATCACATCCTTATTGTCTTTGCTGTTGTTTGTTGTTGAAGTGCTTTTTTTATGCAAGATCTTAGTCAAATTACATGATACTAAAAAAAAATCATACAGTTCATGTTCAATTTAAAACTGCACAGTTGTGGTTAGACGTGTGAATGGAGTGCATAGGGTAGATACATCAGATTATATATATATATATATATATATATATATATATATATATATATATATATATATATATATATATATATATATATATATATATATATATATACATATATATATACATATATACATATATATACATTTTTATATATATATACACATACATTATATATATATATATATATATACATAATTTTTTTTTCCTAATTTGTGTCAACTTCCTTGTCTGTTGTCTGAAAAACATTAATGAAACCACTGAAATCTACTGTACACACAAATTACTTTCAATAAAGCACAAGTTAATGACTTGGAATTGATCAGCCAAGACAATGACATACAGCAGTGAAAAATAAGAAACCAGATTTGTTAATCAAGCTTCTGTTTGAGAAGAAAAATACAGTGTATGCACCCAAATAGGCTTCACACTAAAGGTACTCAGCTGTTTTGATCCAAACTGGGAACGCTGTAAACACAAAATCCCTGAGAAACAGACCCCATCATTTTTTTATTAATTTAATTCTACTTGACTTCATTGCAAAATGGCAAAAAACTGAGGAAGTTAAGGAAATATGTGTATGCTTTCAGTATTGTCCTGAAAATTTTGACTTGCATTGTAATAATATCGAATGTTGGAAGATATATGTTTTTTTTTGTTTTGTTTTTTTTACGATTGCTTGCTGTGCGATTGCTA
Source organism: Acipenser oxyrinchus oxyrinchus (assembly GCA_030684275.1). Classification (NCBI taxonomy): domain Eukaryota; kingdom Metazoa; phylum Chordata; class Actinopteri; order Acipenseriformes; family Acipenseridae; genus Acipenser; species Acipenser oxyrinchus. The sequence goes on along the minus strand of CM060262.1, from coordinate 31,929,975 downwards.
TCTTTCCGAATATCTTTTCACACACCAACGAAATTTGTGGAATGTATTTAATCTTTTTTTTTTCTGTCATCTTAACATATGTACATGTTTCAGAGGCAATTCAGGATTTTCAGGATTTTCACAAAAGCTGAGTTAAATAATACCGTTCCCATGACTTTAATATTGCAGGCATCACTACGTTAGTTTTACCTGAAGCTGGGCCTTCCTTTTTTTATATACTTTCAAACATGTAATAAATAAATAATTCTGGAAAATGGATGATATTGTCTTATGCAAATCAACATATTTACCTATGACCTTTTGCAGTATCCACTGTTCATAAATTAGAGCAGCCCTAAACATTGCTGTTATTTACCCAAGAGAAGAACGTGTGTGTATAGGAAATCTCTCGCTGCGGCACTACCAGAATGATGATTAACTTAGGAAATGACACTCACTGATTGCAGAATGGATAGCAACATTAGATTTAAAGCAGATGGACTATCTGAGCCAATGAACAACACATTATTGAACACCCACAGCAGCCGAGAGTGATTATCTTACAAAGAACAAAATAAGGAAGGGGGTGATTGTTTCAGGAACCACAGAGGAAGCTGTGTGTGCTTTTTATTTTTATTTTACAGATTTACAGATATATTTTATTTCTTTTATTTCTTCATCCGGCATTACTCTCTATAGTACATCACGCCCTTACCTAGCTTTCCCTTCTCAATTAGGACCGGACACTTTTCAAATTATTGATTTGTCTTGAGTAGGTCCTACTGAACGACACAACAGGTCCGATTGATCAAGGTACCTTCCCGCCAATGTGTGTAACATTTTACGCGGCAAAGAAAGAAAAAAAAATATTTACAAAACAAGCAACAAGATGTTAATTTAGTGGTTGACTCATGAATTCTGTAACCTTAATGGGTTTGTTTTACTTGGGGCAAACTGTCCTTCTGTGGGACTAAACTACAGGGGCAAGGCAGTGTGAGAGAACAGCTTGCGGTGTCTACCCACAGCATACCTCATTAGAAAAGTACTTCATGTCACCAGTGCTGTCAATCCATCCACCTTTCAAAGAGCTGGAGTATAAATCCATTCAATACTTAGAATTACTAAAGACTTAACAAAAGTTAAAATGTATGACACAGCATCTAAATATAACTACGTAACAAGGATCCTTAATGTGCTAGGAGTGTCACTGACATAGTGAGTCACCCGCTGGTAGAGAAACAGAAAGTTACCCCAACTCTACATGACACAAAGCAGACCTTCAGCATAGAGATTAAAGCTAACTGTGCAAATTCCACTTCTCTGATTCCTGTCCCCTAGAACTTTCTCCCTGGGTGAACTTTGCAGACAAAAAAATATTGTATAAGCAAGTGTAAGAAAATCATTACTTATTTTCCAGCACTGATTTCAAGCAGCCTTGCCTGTAAAAAGAAAAGCTTCGATGTAGCCAATTAGTTTACCAATAAAAATGTCCAGAGCAGAAGCCCAAAACTGAAGCATACTGTTAAGGCTAATGAACTGGACTCTGCTAGAACCCAATTTAATGATTAAAAGTACTAGTTTGAATGACAGCAACATTTTGACACAGTAAATAAATAGCTGCATCTAATTAACAGCTTAAAGTTTTGCAAATGAAACAAGTAATTGACAATATATTTTGGAAGGGATGGGGGTGGGGTGGAGAGAGAGCTAAAATTGTTTATTAAGGATACCTGCTTCATAAACCTTATTTAAAGATGTCAAATTTATGCTGTCAATAATTGACCATGATAAATGCATTTCTACAGAGCTGGATATTTAGATGTTTGATGCACAGCTTCTCCTTATCTGAATAATGAGGGGTAAGGGTCTGGCTTTTGGTTAGAGTTAAGGTTAGGATTAGAGTTGGGGTTGGTGTAAAAAAAAATATACTGTATATATATACATCATGTAAGAATAAATAATGGATTTGAATATAAACAATAACAAGTAGTTGTCATGCTGTCAAAAACCTATAAATACTTCTAATGTTTTGATTCAAATACATGCTCCGTTGAGAAAGATATGTACAAAATATCGAAACGCTGGGCAGCTGGCTCTTTGAGATATATATACTGTATATATATATATATATATATATATATATATATATATATATATATATATATATAAACAAAATATGCAATTTTTTGTTAATATATTTTTGTTAAATCAGCAGCCTCCAGAGAATGCACAATGGTACAGTAAACTATACTGTGTGGAATTCTAGCAAATAAATGTTTTGCTTCTCGCAGGTACAGTACATGCAAACAGCTTTAAAATATATAGCAGCTGGCTCTTTGAGCTAAAATATATATATATTGTATTATTTTATTTTTTTAATGGCTCTTCTTTCAAATCTATTCTGCTGAAAAATATTTAGATGATACCAGTATATGCACCATCTGAGGTTTTCTTATCAATAGGCAGGAATCAGTTGATGCGAAACGTCTTGCATGCATTCTACTGTAGATTTTTATGGCTAAAAGGGTTCCATGAAGCCAGCATAAACAAAACATACAATCTTTGTATTAGCTCCGTCTTAGTTAATTTTACGAAAAAGAAATGAAGTGTTTAAGCAGGTCATGCCCTGTAACTCAGTGACATGATCTGACCCGACCCAGACAGCCCTGGAGACAGACTCCAGGTTCACACAAACAGAACGCATCTGATTTTATTAATTATGCTTGTGAAAATAATCAAAGTACCATTAACAAAATATGCAAATAGGCAGGAAGAGCAGCCTCCAGAGAATGCACAATGGTACAGTAAACTATACTGTGTGCAATTCTAGCAAATTAATGTTTTGCTTCTCCCAGGTACATGCAAACAGCTTTAAAAGGTCACTGGAGTACAGCACCAGCACTGAATCACAGCAATGATTTGCATTAGTACGTGCATTTGTTTGGGTAAATCATTAGACAGAGCACTGCCTCAAAGTAAACAAAGTAATGGCTATATGCAAACAGTGCATTCTCGCATGCAGCTAACACTCACAGAGCCCTGCTTAATGAATCCTTACTTAGACTGGATATTGTACAATTTTGTTAAAAGAAGCATTTTTTGAACATAAATGTGTTAGACACATTTGATCGCTTAGAAATGCATTGAAAAATGCATTGATTGAGATCAAAGGCTTTAATTCAAATAGTTTAACATGTATAACTTCCAATCCATTCAGTAACCCAACATCACTGGGCACTCTGCCAAACTTGATTTGATTAGTGTTGAAGGGTTGTTGGCCATATTCAAAGGATTCTGTATGTTTTTCCCAGACTGGGGTTCGATGGTTCTGATTCAGATGGACTGAAACGACCAAGGAACTAGCTGAGCTACGGTACCTAAAGAACAGTCCCTGTTTGTGTACACACAGAATAGTGCAAGGCACAATGAAGGTACACTACACAGTGTGTCCTGTAATGATCAACCTTTATAAACGTCAAACGATGCAAAAAAAAAAACTAAAAACCGGGACATTTGCTTTGCATTCTTCTGAAACTACAGCACCAAACACTGTAGATCTTTTAAAAGTCGTGTGCATCAATATTGAAAACATTTTTAAAGCCACGTCAAAAGCTGGGAGAGGTAGGCAGCATCGCCTATAGCACTGCCCAATATTTAACTGGCTACATCAATAATACAGACTGCACACTTGACATGGTATTTCTACAACGGTCCACAGGTGTGATTCATTCACTGTTGTCCTGTGAAAATTAACCATTGAACTGCCCATTTCTTTTAACCTTTACTTCTATCCTAGATACAGTACGCACTTTATGAGACAGTGTCTGTAGGTATACAGGTATATGCAGTAGCCCTCTTTTTTGCTACACTTTACACCATGGTGCTAGAAACAAAAACTATATATATATATATATATATATATATATATATATATATATATTTTAGGCAGACAAGGTCTAGGTCATGCCGGATTCCAGAATTATAATTCCGAATTATAAAGTTTGTAGAGGGGCTAAATTTACAAAGGTTTTATTGTAAAAGGAAAATCGTGTGGGGGGGAAAAGCTCACCATGTCACGGTTTAGCAAGCCCTGCTATTCAGGTGCCTGGCAGGGCCAGATGCAGACTGGTCATGTCAAAAAAAAGTGGAAACAATTTAGACTCATTTTGTATTAGTTGGCTGCGGTTCCACGTTGGCCAAAAATCAATAAAAACACTCAAAATTAAGCAAAGCGGGTAGAAATTGAGACTAAACGGTTGTTGTAAACTGCAGAAGCAAAACGGCTTAACTTGTATGGTAACAGACTAAAATGTATAATTAAAGCTGTCATTACAAATGCAAGGAGCTGTAAATTTACTGATGTGAAGCCACTAAAGAGACTTATCCATTTCCAACATCTGGACATGAATCAAAAGAGCCAGCGTCTCAAACAGTGGCAAGATATTATGTGTAGCCTCAAGAAAAGATTACCTATAATCTACAAAATGTGGTCCATTGCATAAAACCTGATTGGTACCCAATGAACGTCTGTTAAGGTAGCTGCTTTGGTATGGTCTGTTGTTACTTTCCATACCGATCATAGGACTCATTATGTCCTTGGACTCTACTGTCAGCATTAGTTAGGGTGTTGCTGTAAACTGTTACATTACCCAAGAGGTTAATTTATCAAAGGTAAATTGCTATCTTATAATTACCATAAAGTCTATTAGTTAAAGAGACTAACTCGGTAAAGAGGCAATTATACTTAATATTGTGCATCCTGTAGGATTGCTTAAGCTCTTTACGTGGGCAGCATGAAAAGATCTTGTTTCATTTCCTGCACATCTTCATTTGTTCTCTGGGTCAGCGCTCGTCACATTCGGCATTCTTTTTTCACATTGGTTAAGTGGGTGCATGAATTGAACGTATATTAGGGGTGTGCAGGTATTCAATTAACCCATTCATTAATGTGTTGATTTCAAAAGAAAAAAAAAGCTTTTTCTGGAGTACTGAGGGAAGGCAATTTCTCCTGTTTTGAAATCAACAATGAAGGGATTCATTCAATGCCTGCCGATAAATACTTCTAAAGGGTTTCGATTCTCGGGTATCGAATATTACTTTTATAGCCTTTATAAATTAAAGGTCTAGGTTGGAACATCTGGTCCTAAATCGGAAACCCCAAAAAACTAAGAGATGTTTCATGGGCAATACTTACTGGTGTGGGGTTAATTATTTAATTGCATGAATGATGACTGTTTTTTCACAATTTAAACTTCAATCTGGGCTGAAACAGGGGTGTCTGTACTTGAGTTGGACCAATGCTAGGCACTTGGATTTGGTTTGTACAGTAGAGCTCTTTGAGATGCAAAAGTACACACCATGACTCGCTGAAACCCCGTAACGCACAAGGCGTGACTAGCTACTGTTTCTCTGTGCTTCCAACTTGGACTGCTGCCCATGTACGTCACAATTACTGTTAAGGAAGGGTGGAGTTCAAAGGTGCAAAAGGCAGTACCTATATCACTTCCAGTCTAAGCAAGCAAAAGAGATAATGTGATTGTTTTGAACACTAATTACATTACAGTCTTTTTTTTCTTCCCAATCTAGTTTTTGCAGAATTTGATTTTATTCTGGTTTCTACAGAATTATTACAGTAAGGAAATCATAGACAGCAACGTAGCAGTTGAAATGGAAACTCGTAAGAAACTCGCTATTTATATTTATTGCATAAAACTAATATCTAACAGTGTATGATGACCACATAACCATGCACTGTAACTAGGAGGTGTAGAAATAACACACGTGCACAGGCATCAATTTAATTAAGCATGCCTATGAGTTTTGATTAATTGACTTAGGGCAGAAAACAAGTTTTGTCAAGGAAAATGTGGTAGCATGAGGAGTATAATTCATATTTAGGATAAGCACTGTATGTGTTATTTATTGTATCAAACAAGTTTGTTTTTTTTAATTATTGAAATATTTAAATGCCTTCACTTTTGTTTACACCAAACAACAGTCATTTTGTCCCAAACCCTACACAGAAGCTCACAGGTGATGGTCATGCTTGAAAAGTTTTTGTTCTGTCGGACTAAAAACTTTCCAGTGTCTTTCTGAACTTTAGAGGCTGAAAAGTATTAGTAAAATGAAGGAAAAAAAAACCACATGCAACCTAACATATTCTAATAATGTAACTTATTGAACTGCCCTGCTTTATTGTTAAATATAAAGCGTTTATCATGGCATTGTGCTTTTGTGCTCTACTTTTATAACCCACATACAGGTTTTCAGGGTAACTCTTTCTCAAAGCAATTGGTTTTCTTTTCAAAACGGATGTGAACTTTGTTTGTTATAATACAGAGTCCCCTTTTAATACTTTTTCCCTTAAAATAGGAGATAAAGGTGAAAAAGTTACAGCGCATGTGGATCAATGTCAAAATGTTGTAAATAATTGGCAGTCTTGAATAATTGGAACCTTTGAAGCCATGTGGCAGGGGATCTACATTTAGATCTCAGGCCATTTAGGGACAAACACTTATACGCTGAAAAGCTTTCACATCAAAACCTGCTTGGGAACCCCTAACACTGGTCTGCATACAGGTGGGCTTACACAGAGGTGCATTTGAATCAGAGCAAATAGCCGTACAATGTGGCAGACCATGAAAGCAAATGCATTATTTACAGGCAGTTGCTCTTTCAGGCACTGGTGGCAAACTCTTTCAAACAATTGCTGTCCTGTGAGCCACAGTATTAAATGTCTGGAGTGCGAATGTATGGTATTGTGAAGGGGTTTTAATCCTGCACAGTAATTAATATTCAGCAATAAGGAAAGGAAGGTTTGAAATGCGAGACCAGTTCAAAAATACGGGCACTGACTAAAATAATAAGGGATTTCAACTGAAGGCTACAAACATTTGATCTCTGTATTGTTAAAGGTGAATGCCTAATGAAGAAGGCATGATAGCCAAAGCATATTACACTGTAGTAATACGAAATTTTAAATGCATACAAAATTAATCTGTGATGTCACACTGCTATGATTGGAAGATATTACTGGATTTTTTTATGGTGATTTTTGTCTGTTGATTATATGCAAACTGTTCAGAGCTGTAAGTTATTGAAATGTAGATCTACATTTCAAGGCTGAAGGTATGTAGCTCTATGTAAATATATTATCACTGTAATTCAAAACTGTGGTCTACTTCATTATTATCCTTTTTTATAAACTCTTCAAGCCAGCGGAAAATACAGTTCAATTATACTTTACTAGGCATACAAATCATCTATCTCCCCTCTTTAATGTTCGAGATGAAGAGCAGCACAAAGGTGATAATTACAGAAGTAATCCTGAAAACTCACACTGCCACCCACACACTACAAAGAAACATAAAAAAACTGTCTTTACATAAATGGCCATTGTTTAACTATTTATGATACCATATAAGATGTAATCATGTGACCAAGGCCAACCATAAGCAGCTATACAGCATGCAAGATGTTCCCTTATCTTCAGGTTCATTAAAGTGTTCTGTTTTAATATTAAAAACAAGAGGAATTAGAATGCATTGGTGACTTAGATGATACTCTGCTGTCATGTAGCTTTTAGGTACAGCAACTTATGTGTACACGTCCTGTACCTGTAATGGGAATTTGTCTTGTTGCCAAATGTGCACTCAGATGCACTTTGGATAATAAAGATGTCTGAGCTTCGGATCGTTTTCTGAAACATAAATGACTAAACCAAGATTTTGCTTTTAATGCATAATCTGTTGAGGTTAATTATTTTAATGACAGATTAAGTATAGCCTGCTGTGTAGGTCCCTATTTTAAAAGTTGAATAAAAGTATGGTTTGAATAGTATAAAACTAGCAAACAGCAAAAAAAAAATATTGCTTACAACAATAATTATCTTCCCAACTAGATTTTCTCTGTTACAATGGCTTCATTCCCCTGAGAAAATGTGTCTTTGCACAGCATTTACGGTAAAACAAGGCCTGTAATGTTTTCTGCTTCCAAGGGCAGTAAGTTTCCTCAAGAATTAATCTCTCATTCCATTGGGTGATTAGCATTGTTGATACGAGGCAGTGACCCCAGGTGCATACATCTGGTAAGCAGTGTTACCTCGCTCAAAACACACCAAACACAAAACGAGTAACGAACTGTGAGGGGAATCCATGTACAAATAAACCAAAAAAAACACACTTTTAAATTCTTGTTGAATAATTAGCTGATATTTCAAGCTGAGTGTACAATGCAATTCACTGCCTCATTAGCTCATTTTAATATTTGGGGTCAGCTTCAATGGCAGCCTGTACCTTAACCCGATAATTGTTACTTTTCAAATAACAGGAATCCATTCGGCGTGTACTTTCTGTTGCCACTAACCAGCCAACGATAATTCTTTGTTTTTAGTTTTTGAAATTATTATTGTTATAAAAATAACACAACATGATGCAATCGAGCCATTGTGAAACCTCTGGTTATATTATATTGGCACAGTTCTCTTACAACAACACCGGAATGCTTTGCTTTCTTTATAATGTTAATAACTCATTCAGGCATATGAAATCAAAATCAAACTGTGCTTCAAAAACCTGCAGGTAAGACTTTTGTTGTGCTTTCAGATTAAAACACAAATGCAGAGTGGGGGCAGCTTAAGCAAAATGAATGAACATACCTTGAAATGAATGAACAACGTTGGAAATGTATCACAGAACATAGGTGCAGATGGACATGCACTGTACCAGTATCGTTTACCCCCTCAGGGGAATAATAACTGCCAGAAAGATTTCTACTAATTACCCCGGATCTATGCAGTGGCTCCTGGTAAGCAACACATTGCACTGACTGTTTTTTTAACATGGGTGGATGTTTACAGACAGTATGTGTCTAACCACCCCACAAAAGAGGGCATAGGCATGGTTCAGATGCAGAGGCTCAGCTAAACAGGTAATAACCGTCGCTACATCACAAAGTCACCTGTGGTGTGTACAGTTAAAAACGATATCAAAATAAAAGTAAAGAAAACCCTGCAACTGACATATCAACAAATACTTTAGTGGTTTAAAAAAACAGCGCAATTCGACTTAGCATTGCCTTCATCAGGGTACATAGCAGACTAAGGACAGGCAAACGTGTATTTGTTTCCATAACAAGCAAATTAGCAAGCAATAATTTAATAAAGATAAACGATTAACTGGAGATAAATAGTCAGTCAAATTGTATTAGAAAGGATTATTACACACACAAAAAAAAATACACAAAATCTTTTAGATTAAAATCTTAATTTGAACCGATATAGAGGGTGACATAAGTTTGGTTTCTCTGGGAGGGAGTACAAGGGAGTGGTGTTTTCTGAAGATATAAAATATCTCTTTCAGGAAAGACAATTTTACCATCATCATTCTCAGTCTAATGCTTTAAATCGGATGTGATGCAAGCTTTTACTGTACAGTCTGTCTAATAGGCTGTCTTTCACAGCAAAGCAATTATATTCACTGCCTTTTCCACAGTTTTATTTGCAAATGAGCACAAAAGCATGAAAACGGTATCTGCCACGCTCGAAGAACTTCTCAACCTTAAAGTCAAGCTGAAAAGAATTGAAGAAAAAAAGTGAGAAAAGCGTGTATGAAACCCTTTAAAAAAATTATAATATATATTTTTTTTCAAATAACCTTTTTTTTCTTTTTCTTTTTTTAAATAACATATTACACAGTTTAAAGTTTGTAAAATAATAAACGTTACTTACTTCTTCCAACAGGTAACAGCACTTGTGTTTAGGTTTCATTGCAGTTACTGAAGTATGATAACAACTGATCTGACAGCCTGAGCCCTACAAAGCAGTCCATAAAGACGGACCTGTGATTTTTCATGTTTTACTCCACTGTTAAAAAACGCAACTTTAAAATCAAGACAATTATCTAGGTGTGCATCAACCAAACCAAAAATCTGACTTGCTGCAATTACTCTGTTTGTGTGCTACAGGACGTATTGTAACAATTCCATTAGTGCCGAACATAAACCACATCTGTGTTTTTTTTTCCCTAAATCCCTTCTGCAGTGGTACTCAATTCTGGCCCTCGATGCCCATTCCAGTCCAGGTTTGAACTCCGAAGCGGGATAGTTAACTGAACCTCGGCTGGAATGTATCTCCAAAGCCAGAATTGAGTACCACTGCCTTGCTGTAGAAGATTGAGTGCTATACATTAAGTCAAGTATTGGAGTGAGCTGGAATAGATCGGTTTCCATTGTCGGCTGTGGAATGACATGATGATGAAGTGGGGATGTGACCAAATGGAACATGAAACTGTTTTACTGCGGCTAGCTAAGCAATGGTGTTTTGAGTAAACAGAAATAATTGGATGATATCAGAGCTTTGTTATGCAGATAAAATACATCCACAGAAATAGATTGCAGAATGTGTAATTACTGAAATTGAAGCTGATGTCCTGCCAAAAAAACAACATTACAGTGGGGGTTGCCACAATCCCAGTGAGCTTCAGTAATTATATATGAGACACATGCAAGCTGCTTTTACCTCACAAACGAGACTCGGAACGTGTGCAACACGACTTGGATCACTGCACATTTATGAGCATACTTTCCCAGTGATTACCCACTATGGGGCACACTATGACTATAATGGGTATGTAGTGGAATTACAATTAAATTAAAATGGTTCTATTGTGTATCACTGTGACACTCTTGCCAACAGACGCTTACTTTATCCATGTCGTTTAGATTTTTTTTTAAAAGCAGCAAAATGCTGAGGCTGTCTCTCTGGACAGTGCCCTCTACTCCAGCACCAGTCAGGCTGAGCTACAGTGGTTTTAAAACAAGCATACGTTCAAATGTTAGCGATGTTGCGACTAACCTGAGGCAATGTCTGCATTCCTCACACCTAGTCATTTGCACAACCTAATTTAAAAAGCACCAGCTTTTCAGAATCACAGCCCTGATTAGCTTTTTCCAATGGACTCAGTACCTGTGTATGATGCAGACAGGTTTGATGTATTGATACATTGTAGGTTAAAATATTATTCACTGGCAACTACAACTTCTTTCCTTGTTTTAGTTTTCTGTGTACAGTGTACTGCATCAACAATAAAATAAAAAAAAATCCTTTGTTTAATTTGGATGACGTTTTAGCTGACATAAGCTGACTAAACTTGCAGACCAATGTGCTAGATCCTGATACCACTTGCAACAGTAGGTCATTCATTACAAAACCAAATGCTCTCAAGCCAGAAACTTATAGATCAGTTTTCCAAAATGTTGAACTTAAACACTTGTACTGTAATATATATATATATATATATATATATATATATATATATATATATATATATATATATATATATATATATATATATTTTTTTTTTTTTTTCAGGAAGTATGCCAAACGTATTATTTTTTTCCCCAATAATAATAATAATAATAATAATAATAATAATAATAATAATAATTCGAGAAATAAAATGTGGGAATTGGAAATACTTTCTTGAATCTAATACGCCTTTCACACAGACGGGTTATGCCGACTCAGATGCGGCATTTTAGTCTGGTTGAATTGCCTATACCGTCACAGAACCACCGTATTTCATGCAATCTCTAAACCACTTCGCGAGACGGCACTGAACCGTCTTAAACTGCCTGTGTCAAATGCTATGCTGGTACTGGAGCGCTATAGTGGGCGTGGATTGAAAGCCAACATCAGAAATGCAGCTTACAGACCTAACTAACCTCTTGGAAGTTGAAACTCTCCATGTATTCCTACAGTTAACACACGTCATGGAGGTGAGCCAGACACGTGTGCAAGTTAAAAAAAAAAAAAAAAAAAGTAAAATAAAGCACACCTACCCAACGGCTGCGAGAGGTGTTTTATAAGTCGTAATGCTTCGATTCCGTTTTTTGTTGTTGTTTTTTTTCAAATAAGTAACAGACTTTAGATTTCTCAGAATGGGTCATAAGGGCTACCCTCCTTCTTACTTTTGAATGAGCCAATAACACGGTCGCAGTACCTTGCCAAGATTAACTGCTGCAACAACCAGCGCCTATCCTAATATGGATGTGTGTTGTCGTTTCTAAAAAAAATGTGAACGTAACATACCTTAGAAGAAAGTTTAATTCTGTCTCTGTGTGTGTGTGTGTGTGCTGCAAGGATAACACTGCAAAGATAACAGTGCTTAGTGCATCAGATATTTTTCTTAATTTTTTTACAATTTCAATGCCCTTTTATTTCTCACAGATTTGCGCTTTAAAAGGTCTCCACACCCCGGATGCGAATGTAATTTGTCCTGCGATAAAATGGTACTTTCGTTGCGACACTACCTTCCACACCATAGGTGACGCGCACGATATGATTATGATAGTCGACCCTCTGACTATCATCAGGTGGAAAAAAAATGATAGTCCTGTTATACAGATAATACAAATATAATATACATAATAGCTTTTCAGAATACTGATTTCAGTAAAGGTAAACGAATCACACACGCCAGCTATATCCAATTCCACAGTTGCTGTGTCTTAATAATTTTTGTCTCCTTTGTGGTATTTTGATAACAATAATTATCTGCCGCATGACAAAATGGCAAACATAGACACCAATCCTATTTTTTCACATCGTCGCATCGCAGGATGTGCTAATAACGGCTTGTATAAAAAGTACATGTTTTATTTTATTTTTTTGTCGTGGCATACGACCCATTCGCTTGCGTCCTGTGCGTAGATTTTTTCAGGCTTGTTTTTACTGGCAAAGTCTGCTTTGAGGATCGACCACGGTTCACAGTGCTAATTTGCTAGAGTGCATATGTCCCCTGGATGTCTGAAAGTCCCCAGCATGGTTTTCTAATTAGAATTGTTGAAAAAGCACTATGAAAGTGGCTTGAAAACAAGGACAATGATTGTTCATCAAGACAACGCATGCATCACAATACAAAAGAGAGCCTTTTAAAGTTTATTGTGGAAGGGATTTTAGATAATCTGATCTGTAAATTAGGAGTAATTGACCAGGCGCACATACTGTAACAGATAGCTCAAAACAGCACAAACTACCTGTTTCTCTTGCTTACAGTAGCTGCAGAGGGAGTGATGGAGTCTGGCTTCACAAACTGTCTGCACCTTTACAGTGCAAAATGTTCCTACCTGAATAAAACATGTTTTTGTTTTTTTTTATTCAAGAAACATATGGAAGAAACAGGTAGCCTGTTAAAAAAAAAGGCCCCTTGAGACAAACCATCTCATTATGTTGGTGCAGGAACTGTTAAGTGTGAAATACGAGTATTAGTGACAGCTGCCAAATGTATGCATAATGCAATACTTAAAAGCAGTTGAAATTATACTGTATTTCCTAGACTGCAAAATAAAAAAAATAAAAAAAAACATATACAAAATAAAATGCATAATTCACAGTATACTGAGCAGGAATAGCCACAAATTACCATGCCATTGCACACAAATATTATTTTCTTGGAAAATTCCACGAAAAACAAAACATTGCATGGAGTAAATGGGAAAGTTGCATAGTAATGCTAAACAGTGTGTGTGAAACGTGATATCTGAAAAAGACAGCCACACTACCACAGCAGCCAGGTCCATGGCTAGGCAACACTGACATGTTACTGGAACACAAATCCACCTTGGACACTTTGAAAAGCTTGTAGAGTACATGTTGGAAACACAATATTAAACATTCTCAGCATGGTTTACTGGTGCAGTAGGTCTTCCTTTGTCGACTACAGATACCAGTATTGTTACAATAACATTTATACTGCTTTCTTACTTATGTCAACTTAAGTTTTAGTACTTTGCATTTGTTCTCAGTTAATAACTTCAGTCACCTGAGGTCTGAGCGCATGCTCGGGTTCGTGAGTTGATTAGTACATGACGCAATGCAATTAGAACAACAGCATTGTTAATCACTAAAGTGACGGCTGGGTTATTTTCATCACTGCTTCGATCAACCAAAGATTAAGTATGGGAGTACAGGGACATTTAATCTATTGTCATTAACGGCATGCTTGACTTGTGTAACCAAGTGATTCCATGAACTACCCTCCCCCAGCAGGGGCCACTGTGAAACAAGAGGCTCCACCCAAGAAAATATACACCAAATAATATAGAGTGGATGTAAATCCCCTCCAGGGCAGCATGGATATAGAGTGGAGATAAACTACAGTGACTCTTCAGTCTCTAACATTATGGAAGATCTAGGGTATTGCAATTACAACTAACGGAATAGTATTCTTCTATACGTTTTTGTACAAGCCTACTGTAGACAATGTATCAGATCTCTCTTGTTGAATGAGAAGAAAAACAAACAACAGCTAATAAAGGTCGATCTTCTTTTGCATGCTTGTAGGGATGAATTAGGGAATTACTTGTCAATGGATCCATATAGAAGTTGGTAATGAAAACGCTTTGGCTTTCAATGGCTAATGACTTGAAAGTAGTTTTCACAGCGAACATTCTTTTTTTCTTCCTGTATTTACTTCAAGGAACTTTAGCATGGATTAAAACAATATTTCAAAATCAATCTAATCCTTGCAAACATGACCTGTACAGGAGAGTACTGTGGCTAAACAGCAGCCCCTTACCTACAGCCCTGTAATTATTACGCTATTCCAGGCAAACAAAAGAGTGAAGACACTTCTAGAGCTCAAAACACAAACAAAAAAACAACCCTTAATTGTGAACGTTAAAAAACTAATTTCCATAATCATCAGATGTGTTCATGGGGCCGCAGTGCCTGTCTTTCAACCATTAAATATAGCAAAGTGGATCAACCACACAACCCATATGTGATTGAAAACTGGGAGTTTTATACTTTTGACTAATGAAGAGGCTAACACATTAAGACGATGTAAATCTTGTTGCTGTAGCTTATCAAATTGATTTCTCTGAAAAACTGGACAATACTGCTGAGATAGAAGAGTACAGACAAACCCATCTATCAAGGCCACCCACATTGGAAGAGAAAATGGATCCCTGTAGGCAGCTGGTCTTCTTAACAATTTCTCCATTAAGATCAGCTTCAGTGTGGGTTTGTAATAGTCTGGAAATAAAAAAAGTGAATTGTGCAAACAGACTGCTGATCAGCTTGGCAAACCAGGAACTAATGTATGTCAACCCCTCGTATTGATTTTTTCTTTTCTAACAAACATCTCAATTAAACAATGTCTTCCTCTTTGTAAGATACTATGTATAAACTTTTTTTTTCAATGAACTTTAGTTTATTTTAGTATTTCTCATTATAATCCTACTCAGGTGTTAATGTAAAATGTCATATTGAAAAGAAACAGTGGCTGTATCATTATAGTTACAAGGTAAGCCGTGCACATATAAACTAAAAATATCCCTGTTATGTATTTTCTTTCTTTAACAGAATGTATCACTTTTGAGTTTTGCAGTACAGGGATTTGCAAAAGGTTCTTTGGAAAACTTCTGTAAGATTGGCATGCCTGTATTCTTGTAAGCCGTATTTAAGAGGTTCCAAGGAGCGGTTCTGATCAAAAGGTTGGACAGGACTAGGCTAGAAAAGCCCAATAAATATAATATCTCAGGTGGGGAGAGTAAAGGTACAATGGCTGAGAAGTGTGAGTAAGTTTGCATTTCAGCTGTCCATGCTGTACTGTACTGTATCTGGTCTGTGAATACGTGAAATTCCCCAGTGCTGTCTAATCTGATCCAATAGGTATGGATCCCATTGTCCTTTAACATTCTTAGATGTTCTTACCCTGCTTTCAGTGTCTGCACAATCGATTCATGTAGAAGGGCCCGACAGTGACACCAATTACACACATATTAAAAACTAAGCAGCATTGACCCTGCCAGGTACTCGGGGCATTTCTGCTGTAATAGCATAACATCACACAAAGGAGCATATTTAAAGCTTTAAAAATAGACTTCAGGCACCTGCATTAACGCAGCGCACACTGTACTATTTATCAAACAGATATACGAGATACAGTGTCCTTAGAGGTGCGCAATAAAACCGATTTACTGATGCGACTGATTAATCTCCTCAGTAATTAATAGCGAATAAACACCACTAATCATTTTACAGTATTTCTAGGCTTACATATAAACTAAGAAGCACTAAATGCCCCCCTCCCCTCCTGCTAGTATTACTGAGATTCTACCATAGGAGTATCAGAACTAGTGAAGGCTGCATTCGTACAGCTTGTTACTCAAGCCATAGAAGTGAGTAGAAGAGAGTCTCTGGAGTGAGACTCATTTGGTTTCAGTCTCCCAAGAGATACACCTGTCTTCTAAAACATACAGCTCTCATTTCTCTATCTTTTCTTTTTCTTTTTCTCCTGGACTCCCCTTTGCACAGAAAGCTAAATCCCTGCACTGTGTTGTCACAATGAGTAGAAGAAATCTGCCTTTCTTGGAAGCTATCTTTATTACGTGAGAGGAGGTTCAAAACCTAATTCTCAAGAAAAAATAAATAAATAAAAACAATAAAAAAAAACCAAATTAAATAAAATCAATCATTATTGATTTTGTTCAGCTATTTATCTCTATACTTGAGAAAAGCATTGATTTCTGGTGCAATCAAGGAAATGCAAAGATTATCCTCAACCCAGGCGATTCTGTGTTGCTTCAGCAGGTTTGGAGCTTGAAGAAGAAATGTAATGTGAGTTGTAACAAAAGCATGCCTTCTGCTGCATGGTAGTATATAATAATAAAATGGCTCAAACATGATTGAACATAACACAGAGCCACAGCATCTTGAAATGATCCCTTGTATGTATATTCTACCTCTGTGCCTGTAAGGGTTGGGCTTTATGGAGATTGACATCTAATCCCACCTCCCAATGGAGGAGATGCATTGTGGGTGCGTGATTATAGGAAATGGAGTTTGACGCACAGGCAGTGAAGCGCATGGCAGTTAACAGGTGTGCAGTGATATCAGAAACTTATCAAAAGCAAATGTAATCTGAATGTATTGCAGAGCTGGTACTAAATACTCGACAGTCTTACTGTACTGTGCATATACCTGACTAGCCGCGGCTTGTGCAACCGATTGTGAGAACGAGGTAATGAAATGTGTGATGAAAAATAAACTCAGGCCTCTTTGGGAAAACCACATGTCTGGACTCCTTACGCAGTGAATCTCCATAATATAACTCTAGCAGTAACCTTATAAGCTTTAAAGCTACTTTGCACAACAAGGTTTTGAGCACCACAGAGGTCATGTTTTTGTTCCACCCGCCTTCCATCAGCCTATCCCTCAGAGTGGTAATTAGTGAACATAACTGTTTAACAGTTTCAACAGGCAGTGAGACGGATGCTGAAAGGCCTCTCTGTGAAGCACTGGTACCTGCCAAGGGTGTGGGGAGTGGGAGTGGGAGCAGAGGAGGGGTGGGGGGGTCATGCAACTTTTGCAAACTTCATATACTACCATTCGCAATCAGTATAAATAATTCTAACGGTAATCCTTTCCCAAAAGGTTACAGCTCTTTCGGAAAATGGCGGTGTTTAAAGTCCAATAGACGCTGTTTATAAAGTTAATGCTGCCTGGAATGGTTCACTGACAGAAAAAAAATGTCAGGATACATTTCTGGTGATTATTTCAACATCACAGGATGGTGGCCACTATAGAAATCCTCTTTTTGTATTATTATTATTATCATCATCATCATTCTAGAAGGGAAAAGCTCAGAATCATAATTGACCTGCTCCTAGCAGCAAATAATTTGCTTTTTGCTCATTTTATTCCAATAAAAAGATGTTATTATTTTCAGAAAATGTGCCTTTGCCCTTCACTCACACTCATTGCTAAATAGGATCTTGCTAATCCAAAATATTTTAAAAAGGGATATATTGAATTGAGCTCAATTTATTGGCTATACATCTTGGACTGCTATTTTAGGTTGCACTGATAGTTATTATCAGATCCAATAATGTCTAATGATGATTGTAGCTCATTTGATCAGACATCTGCCATTGTTAACTGTAACCCAATCAACTCCCCTGTGGCTACAATGTAGGTCATAAAAACAACTCTTAACATACTGAAGGGCTCTTGCCAAATCCAAATGCTTAACAGTATGCCAGCCTGCTGGATCCAAGCAGAGACTTGGCCAATCAAAACTATCCACTAATAAGCATCAGATAAAAAATATAGGTTTAATATGTAATGTGTCATAGAAAAGGTACTGTAGCATGTAATTAAGCAGGGGTTTACACAGTAGGTCTGAAGTACAAACACAGGGTTTGAAAAGCTAGTCTGCAATATTTTACTTGCTGGTGTAGTTCTATGTTTTCCAGGAAGTTTTTTTATTTATTTATTTTTGTATTTCGTAACTTTCCAGCAGGGATTCCAGAGGGAACGGACATTAACTGACTCAGTTCCTACTTTAGCTTCAGTGCCATTTTGTACTGGCACCATTCTGTATGAATAGAAGTCGGCTTAAATAATTGATGCCACTCAGCATACAATTCAACATTCCACTTAAAAGTGCTCAGCAGGACAATCTTGGACACGCGTTTAAACGCCTCAGTACAGTACAAGACTTAAAACAAACAAACAACTCACGGCTAAGCAACTGCTACACTGAAATCATGAGCGTCTGTGTTATAGATAGTAATTTGTCTTAAAGTCATTTCCTAATGTATCAGCTTGAAATATGTACTAGTGTCTTAAATAGTCAGCCTGCTGATTTCTGTTTTATGTATTTTCTTTACTGTATATTTACCAGGCACAAAAAGGAAATACTGTATATACATCTGGAACATGTTTTCTTGCACCTGAGACTCAATATGGGTAAACAAAAGGAGGTGAAGCAAGAGAATTATAAGCAGAAAGTATATATGGTGGTGTGCTAGCTTTTTCATGTATTGCATATTTACCCATTTCACAGCCAGATTGATCCGTGCATATACCATAAGAGTATATGCATACCAGCCTTATCAGTGCGGAATAGGGGCTAGATTATTACCAAGATAAAAGTAGCCTACTTGGTGTGAAACCCCCCACCTCCCCATTGTTTAAACTATTGTTTGATCTAGGAGACATACAAAAAATATTGATATCAATAATGTCAAGTAGTTAGGGAACGACAAAGAAAAAAGGGTAAGTGATGTTTTTTGTTACAGGCATTGTTTCCCCTCGGAGGCTCTCATCAAGTCTCAACCTGTGCCGATCCCTTGAAATCCCAGCACTACCATGACAACAAGCTGTGACTCACTCGGGGGCACTGCTGCCTGCTGCTCTATCCAATATTCATCTCGCAGACCTGCTCTCTGTATAGCCCCAGTCAGGGGCGGCTGGCTGAATGATATCACGGGTTGAGGTCCAGGCCAGGGCAATAGCAGACACCAACTGAGGAAATGAAACTGGGTTTGTGACAGCGCTATTTATGTGCATGCACTGTACATGCGCACACAGGGAATAAGATTCGCATGTCCTGTAGCATTAGGTTGTTGTTTTTTTTTCACACCTCCATCGGGACTTGTGTCTTAATTAATTGTACTTTATATTATTTATTTATTTATTTTGCTTGTCACGAAGACCTAATTAGCAAGACATTTTAAATCCTAAGCATAAACATGAACAACGGAGAAACAGGTCATTACATTAAATATAAATATTTAGGACCCAAATGATGAACGAACTAGCCATGAGGCTAAGCGATAATTGGTAATTATACCGGCATTGTGAGTATACAGCGAGCTGACTTGTGCTGGAGGAAAACTTGATTATATCTGTTGGCTGGCAGAGCCTTACATTTAAACCATAGAAGTTTGAATGGACTAGAACCAAGGTCAGGTTTTATACCTTTGTTAGAGTGAACTATTAGTAACTGGGGTAGCCTGTCCTTTATTCAAGAGGCTAAATAAACCCTAGTGGATCCAAAAGGTAAGCAAAAGTAGAAAAATACACACAATTCATATAGTTCAATTCTAGGTCCCATATTCCCAACAAGAGAGCAGGCAGATGCAAGCAGCAGCAGTCAATAAAAACCAAAAAAACAACAACCAGCGGACAGGGATACTTATCTAGTTATATTGTGTGTTAATAGAGGAGGGTTTTCATGATGCATTAACCTGATTTAACTGTCTAAATATTGTCAGGATCTAAATTAAAATCTATTTCAAGTGGCTTCCTGTCCTTCCTTCTGTGTCTTTATTTGAATAAAGTGACCATGTTACTTCTTTTCCCCATTAGCAATTAATTGTGTAATTTAGCAATAATCAGTTTGTCTATTGACTTTAATTGACCTTGTCATTTTAGGCAAACAGTGCCAGTAAGCAGTTTCCTATAATATTAATGTGAAGCAAACCTCTTACTGGATATGATGCTGCTCCTTTCTTTTCTTCCAGTATGGCATTAGATCTGCAGTAATTAGGGCAATTGGCAGTCACTGACTGCTGAGCTCCATTGTTAATGCTTTAGAAATGCTAGTCTGTGTGAGACTGCTTGTAAGTAAAATGCAAAGCTAGGGAAACCTTGGAATCCAAGTCTCAGATTTTTTTTTGATTTTTTTATTATCGAGTATCCTTGGCATCTATTATCTGCATTTCTGCAACTAGGAAATTCGACATTTAAAAATATGTAGCGCTGTACAAATAAGTGTTTGACATTTAAACCTCTAGCAATGACAAACAGTGGTTTCATCATCCCAGCAAATACACTTCATACTCTAAAATGTGCTTTTGTCCCCGTTACCGAGCGCAACCCTGCATGTGGAGTGGGAACATGCAAATGTCCATTTACTGTAACTGTGGACAAGAAAAAATAAATAAGTACAGGAAGGACTGCTGTTTTTTTTTTTTTATTCCCTCTAGGCTGTATGGTTATTTTTCCTTTGATCAGTGCCTGGTTACAGTAAATGGACATTTACATACACCACTTTTCATTCTTGCTGTGGACAAGAAAAAATAAATACATTACCACGCAGAAATGACAATTGGCAGACACCAGACAAATGAAAAAGTATTGGACTCCCACACTCACACAGTGAGAGTTGCATCAATAAAGAATGTCCTCCTTGGTGCCCACTAGCCTCAAGGGAGGCTTCAAACTGTGGGTGAATATTATTGAGGGGGCTGTTCTATAATCCCATTGTTAAATGCCTTGACCAGCCAGATTTAATTGCATTGTGGTTAACGGTCCTGTCCAAAATCTTTGGAAACAAGCACACAGTACACCACTAGGACAGCCTACATCTCTGTGCAACAGAGTTCAACCTCTTATGCTTGCATATTCAGGCCACCTAGCTCCTAAATGAGGCTTTGTCTCATTGAGTACCACTAATGGTTATTTCTGTGTTACGTAGAGCTCATCACCCACAGATGTATTGTCTGTCTGATTCATTATTCTCAATAAGTTTGAACGCCTGTTTGGTCCATTAGGCTTCATTGTGACATATTCCACCGGGTTTTAAATCAACTCATTCAGACACTGCAAATTATTATTCAGAAGATATGGGTGTTTGTTCATGTTTCTAATGCATGAGAGGGCAATGCTGTGCTTCATGTGTTTGGGGTTTCACGGCACTCCACTGCAGGACCCCCCTCGTTGATTGTGCGTTTCATCGTTGGAACTTCTTGCAAACATTCAACACCAGGTCATTTGAAGACAGACACAGGGGCTGTACAAACAACAAGGCACCACAGTAACGGTGAGTGCATCTCTCAAACTGAGAGCTCATTAAAAAAACGATGACAGCACCCCTGCCAAGATAAAGCAAAAAATCTAGGGACGTTAAGTCAGTTGCAAGCTTGAGTGTTGTTTTCTAAGGGACTTCTGGGAACATTCTCAAAATATTATGATGTTTTTAATTTGAAGCCCATATCCAGCATAGTTTGTATGCCCATCCACTAGTAATAACAATATCTTCATCACATGGTCCTCACTTTGCATAGTCCACCAAAAAGACTTACTTAGCAGCACATTGTTTATGCTGTGCCGATTTTGGAAATAAATAAACATTGGAGGTCCAGCACATTATGCCCATATCCCTGCAGGAAACCTGCAAAAAGTTCATTCATTAGTAATCTTCAGTTTTCTGCGAGTGCAACTCCTCCAATAAGTCATGTTTAAACAGATTATTGGGATGCTGCCAATAACTGCTAACATTTGGAAGGGGTTTGGAATAAAAATCAGTTCATCAAGCAATATGTACAGTATACAGTGCCAGTTAAGACAACAGTTTTTCTTGGCCAACCGAATGAAAACGTTAAACTGCCGATTACATTTTACAAAAACAATATGATGAGTTTTCTAGCTTTAAAAAACTTCCCTTAAGAAAGATCCTTCACACCCCGCATGGTGGTGTGTAAATGCTAGCGCTCATTCTACAACTAGCATTCCATCACAGTCAAAAATGTCATGATTAATAACTCTTAACTAACCCCAAAAATGTGTACTTTGCAAGGTTTGCTGACGGGTGTACAGTGCCGTTAGCAAGCTGTCGCTTTAGTACAAGAGATATGAGTCTGAGATCTTGGCCCCAGTGCCATGAACACAATTCCCAAATCAAGCATCTACCCAGGGGGTTACTTTATAGATCAATGGCAGATTTAAATAAAGCAGTCCTTTATTAATTAATGCAGGTGTTTTCCCACTGGGGTAATTTTAGTGACCTCACAGTCTCATTACCAATCAATATAAAGATCTTAGGAAAGAGTTATCATGTTTAGGCTAACCCAAGGTCTTGGATTAGGAACATGAATGCTCAAAAAAGCAACCATGCAAAAATATATTCAAATAAAAACATAATTTTAAAACAGACAGCAGCAATATGCTTTCAGCTGACGTGAAACATTTTTTCTCATTCAGTGAGCAACAAATAACTTAAAGAAAAAAAAAACTGTTTGCAGCCCATGCTATCCATTCAGATTTATTTATTGATAACTATATTCTATCTGGGAGTAGCAACCTGAGGAAAGTCATTTAATTTGCACCATATTTATTTATAGCTTGATTGTGTGATGGAAAGGTGGTCTGTTAAAAGACATTGGATTGCATTTTAATTCTGAGTCTCAAGCAAGCTTCTTTACTTGAATTCCACAAGATTAGTGATAGCAAGCTACTTCAGGATTTGTAGATCAGCATCACAGGAGACAGTAGAGTAACCTACTATATGTTGCCGATGTTAAACTAGCTTTTACTGTACTACTCTATATTCCCCTGTTTATGTTTTATGTAAATTATGCAGCTGATATTAACACTGTTTATAGCAAGATGGTGCATTAAGATTTTTCATAATACTTCTGCTGTCCTGGAATCAAATCTGACTCAGCTCTCCAATGAAATTAATCTTTTCTCAGTTTATAGTACAAAACAATTGATTCCTAGGAATGGTTGCTTCATTATTTCTCAGAATATTATTTGCGTTTGGATGACGCAGTGAAACTATGCCCTTGCCCAGAAATGTACAACACTTGACCTCTGGGAAGCAGTTTGGGTCTGGTGAGGATAAGCTGGTGTTCTGATGGTCTTAGCCTGGTTCACATCACAAAAACCACCAAATGGACACAATGCATCACATGGCTGTATGCTGTGGCATGCACTTGCTTTGTCAATTGCTTCAGCCCATGAAAAAGCACTACATTGCTAGCTCCAGACTTTCCAGACCATATTTGGTGCCAATCCCATCTGTGTTAAATGTTTTCCCACCAACAGAAACTCCATGATGGTACAGCAGGCTGAGTTTGCAACTTGTATCTGAACAGTACAGCAATTCAAGCTCAGAATTAGCATTTTGCATTCTATGGTCTTAAACGGCTGCTGAACAGTTTCGAGAATTTAAAATGTGCCTCAGCAGCAATACTTCTGTAAACTCAGAAAAGCAGACATATCTTCAGTTTAACAAATGAACAGGTTTTCCTATCACCCCCCGAAAGTAATTTTTATTTAAAGTGTTTTATTTCTTAAGTTGTGGGTCAGCGCATAGGTTGTCCCAATTGATGTACTGTGCTTCACAGAAATAGACGATTTTAATTTGACGGAAAGGAGGTTTAATAGAAATCTGAGGATGGCTGCACTGGCTAAACTACCTATATACAGTATCCACCACTTACAACGTACAGGGTTATTTCAGGCAGCCGTTTGCATCGGACAAATAGCGTTTGCCGTTCCCATTGACTTCCATAACAAAGGCATAATAAGCTGCGAAATGTCTACTTTGTTTTGTTTGTTTGTTTTTAATTCTGTGTATGTGTGCATGGGGCTGGGGTGGCTATTTTCCCAGTGTCTGGGATTTGGATACTGTTCTGTAGGAACCGCCCTACCATCACAACACGTGTTTGTTTGTTTTGTTTACTGTTTTTGCTTACTGCGGGTGAATCACGTTAACACAAATGCACCCGTTCTAAGCGGTGGCGACCGTACTGTAACTTCGTTCAAAAGTCTCCCTGGTATAAGGAGATTTATAATCAAGGGCTGGCAATGGAACGTGAAACAAGCAATGCGAATGGTCGATCGAGGTTCCAGCTGTCCAGCAGTAGTGGTTAGGGCTCTGGACTCTTGACTGGAGGGTCGTGGGTTCAATCCCCGGTGGGGGACACTGCTGCTGTACCCTTGAGCAAGGTACTTTACCTAGATTGCTCCAGTAAAAACCCAACTGTATAAATGGGTAATTATATGTAAAAATAATGTGATATCTTGTAACAATTGTAAGTTGCCCTGGATAAGGGCGTCAGTTAAGAAATAAATAATAATAATAGTATATGGACAGTTGGAACCTTATCACATAATCAAAATCACCGAATTTAAAGTACCGGTAGCCATCTTGTTTACAGCTACAGTTATAACTATAAAACTGAGTGACCAATTAACAGCAAATAAATAAATAAAAGTATTAAGTAGATATGCTGATTTGGATGAAGAACAATTAAATTAACTGGAAAATAGCAAAACAGAAGAAAAAATAAAAATCTTTATACTCACTCACCCTGACTTTGTCATATCAAATAATGTATTTTTACGGTTTGTAAACGCTACAGAAAAACACACTTCTGCACATTATCCCTCCCTCTCCGACACACACCTTGAAAAATTGCTGTAATCCAGGACTTTGTTGAATTTATTTCTATTCCTCCCATCTGTTCTGCTCAAACAGTGTGTCTGCACGGACAGGAAAACAAACTAACTCGGTGCCGTTTCAACTCCGCCCACTGGTGTATCTTTTCAATGGCAATGTACACAATATCAAAAATAAAGATGTACTTTCCTTTGCATATTTCAATTAAATTAATTTACTCAGCTTAATTTAGTGTGTAGTTCAAAGCTATAAATGGGACTACTTTACTGGCGTAAGGATATTTAATAAAAAAACAAATAATTTTTTGCCCTAAACATGATTTATGCTTTTTTTTCTTCAAATACACTGGATTATAAATGCAATAAGGCCCTTCAGGGTCTCGTGCCACACAACACCCCAAGGCGTCCGTATGCTCGATGTATACGGACACCCTGTCAGGCCTTATTGCATACGGAAAGAACACCACAAATTACTAGGGCTGTGTTCAAAGGTTTGAAGGTTTGTTCGCTAGCCAGAAATTCGAAGGTAGTTCTGGACTTTCAAATGTTCGTCAGGTTGCATTCACGCACTGTCAGATGTTGTTTTTTTTTTGTTTTTGTTTTTTTGTTAACAGAAACTGTTTGACAATGTGTGAACACTATAAAAATCACACATTAAATGTCACTGCAAATTTAGATTTTTTTATTTGTATAATGCCTATTACTTAAACAAAAGTTGTATTAAAATCCACTACCAGATCGCTATACGTAGCACCTCTTTATCAATGATGCCGCCATGCATTGGAACAATGTATAATACCAAAGCACTGGAGGAGTACCTGTAGCGGCAGTAATGCTTCAATAAAAAAAATGCACCGAATACCTGAGTGAGGAAAACTGAGCACCGAGTAGGCTAAAGCACCACCCACTTAAAAAAATAAACAAACCACAGCTGAAAGGTCACAGCATAGAGGCAGACAGTGTCCAAGAAACGGGTTTCAAAAAGATAGACAGAAAAAAAAAACAGATACAGCTATAGATTTATCTACAGTTTGCAAAAAGATGTACACCCAGTCTTTAGTATTTGTTTGAATATATTACGTTTTGGAGAAAATTTGCATTTAATTTTCAATAGACTAGGGTGGGACCACAGGAATAAATGTTACAAAAATACATCGGGGTACCCTGCATTGTGCCAAAAAAAAGTTGCAAGTAAAAAAAAAAGTGTAAGTATTAATTAATCATTATTTTATAATGGTTGCAACCCTACTTTTTTGGGTTCAAAAATAAAATTAGCAAGAGCTGTATATGAAGATCCCAACCGGGGGTTACAGTAACATCCGATCTGTGTTTGGAATGTGAAACTGTTACACCGCTTGAGAACTGGAAAGCATTTTTTTTGAAACGCCGTTTTATTTTTTCGTTTGTAAACAAGTTAGCACTAACAAGACACTTTCCAACTCGACAACAATCCCAGAGTGACATGTACTTTCATTTCTGCTGAATTAATATACTCTATGCAGGGCCTATTTCAAGGCTTGAAGGTACCCATTTGTAAGGGGTACTTAGGTGAATCAGCTATTCTAGCTGTAGCTGAGATAGACTGTCTTTAGATAGGTACAAGACCAGCAGAGCAATCTGTTGGGAAACAATATAACAAAATAAGGTGTAAGAAAACTAGTGTAAGACGTCAAGTGAGCAGGGAAAGCAGTGGATCTGTATGAAGACAGACTGAAAAAAGGGGAAATGGCATGAACAGCCACCTATGACATTTGCAATATGGTAGACAATACAGAAATGTAAAGTTCAAGTGCCTGGATCAAGTGGAAATACTGAACATTCAATTAAAAGAGCCTGCAGTACCTATTGAGAAAGCCCTGCCAGGGTTTCAAAGTAAATCAGAACAACCAGCAACACTATTAGTAACATGTATTCATTCTGCAGTCATTGTCAGCGTTAGTTCTGTTTTGTAAGGAAAACAAAGGCTGATCGGTAACATGATGACAAACCCTAGCTTGTTCAAAAGTCCACACTTCAATGAAATTCTACAAGTAAACGGGCCAACACATTTTTCTACAGAACGCTAATGGCAAAACAGAAAAAATCTAATGATTTCCTTTACAAACCCAACTCACCTAAATACATATTAATTACGGCAGCGTTTGGGTTGCCTAAGGATTATAAAGATGAATGAAGTTAATTTGCTGGCTATTGTCTAAATGTCTAGGTCATTAAGAAGTTGGATGTCAAGGGGAGTTACAAAGTCTGTCATTCTTCCCCCCAAAGAAAGAACCTATTCATAAATCCTTCAAGCCACAACAAACCGCTTTCCTTGCAAACTTAATGAGACAGCAAAACTTGGGCCATAATGGAAAAGAAGCATTTGCACAGACAAGGCAGCATGCCTTCTCTGTGTGGGACATTAGCCCAACTGTTGAGTGCATTCAAGCTTAACCACCTACCCTACAGCAGGATTGCATACAGCAAAGAGCTTGGGATGCTAGCGCCGTATTCAAAATCGGCAGCATGGGTTTTAGCAATATGCCATTTTTTTTTAGAACCTTTGTGTGATAACACTATACCGTAGCTTAGCAAGTACTAAGGTGTGTTAGTATTTCTAACGTCAGCACTATTGCGTGTTTAATGTTTATGGATGAAACCTACTAAGATAACATGGTAAGTTGATACATTTTTCTACGACCTACCCACAGTTACACATACATGCTAAAGCGCAAGCAACTTGCACGAATACAGCCCTTTAACTCCTTGCATCTGAACTGCTTATTGGGTATTCAGTTTGTATTTAATATTGTATAAAAGGAAGCATGAATAGAAAGTACAAAACTGTGATTGCATGTGCTGCACTCACCAGAGAAAGGGTTTCAGTACTGGATAGACAGACATGGATATTTCACAATCACACACACACAGTAAAAATACATCTACAACAAAAGGGAATTAATAGCTTCTTATGGACCATAACATGGCAAATTTAATTGATATGGCATTAAGAATTTAAAAACTGACAGAAATCATTTCGGAGGATATTCAGATCAAATATATTTACAGTATAAAGAAAATAAACAATAAAATAAAAACATTAAAAAAAAACACAGGTCACTGATCAAAATGAGTCCCTGGATCCGATGCGCTGCTAATTGGAACCAGTTCCAATACTGGTACTGTGAGGGGCTGCCCACTTGCTCCTCTACTACTCTGCTTTCAAAACACTTCCTCAAAGCCACATGCCTGGGGTTTATATCTAGAGCACTGGACTATTTCTTTCAGAAAATTAACTGCCTGCACATTGACTAAATGTGACAAATGTGCCTTCCCTACCATGTGAGAGGAGAGACAACCCTGAAGGACAAACAGAGCCCTGCTGCCAGAAGCAGACAGGCTGGGTAATGCAGGAGCGGCACACCGAGAAACTGCCAAGATTAAATCAATGTATCGCAGAACACTGAGAAATTCATTTTAGCTCTAGACAATAATACCTGAAAATCATTAAAGAAACTGATTTTCTGCCCCCCGCTGTTTAACAGGGCAGAGGGCTCCGATTACTTATTTGTTTTAGGTAACTCTCTTGTTAATAAGATTGGTTGTCACTGACTGATTAGTCTTTTTTTTACCCTACCTTTGTTTGCAGACGTGTGTTTGGACAGCAGAAATAATTCAGTCATCTATTTCTGCCTTATTTACTTATGTGCGGCAGGGCTTTTATTAGGCATGTTTATTGTGTAATGCACAGATCCAGATGAAGATACAGAGAGCACACACTAATATAACACACACACACAAAGATAGGCTGCGCACCTTAGACGCAACAGGTGCACAGAAGTACGGTAATCAAACATAAATCCAAGCACCTTCACAGAAATGGTGTCATTTTCTTTTAACCTAAAGATAGTGATTAAACTGAAACAGGATCATGAAACTGCTTTAATAACGGCACAGCACACATTAATAAATGACACAGCGTTTGGCAGTTTTCCACATCTGTCGGCTATTAAGTTACGAGACAGCTCATCCTACACCACCACATTCTCTAGGGACTAAATTTTAAACGATGCTAAATATTTATTTTGGAAGTATTAAAAAAAAGCCCCTTGGACAGAAACTCATACCCATCCTGGTGGTATGTTTATGCAGGTGCTGAGATGCACATGTTCTGTTTTCCTAAGCATCTGGATTGCCGCATGAAATGCTGCTGGAAACCATTAACCAAGTTCTCCTTAGCCTGTGATTATAGTTTTTCCACGGTTATAGACACAACTTGTCTAAGGCTGGGGGTCAGCTAGGGACTTGTAGCAGCTGGCTAGGCCTGATATAAAATACAAACATGTTTTCAGTGACAAACATCAATACATATTTGTTTTAAAGAAAAGCAGGATGGAAAAAGTGATTCAAGCTGTGGTTGGAGGGAGTGGTTCACCAATGAATGAATCAACAGTGTTACCAAATTTGAAGCATGGCCGCGTTGGTTCTCAGAAGCTCAGAATCATACCAATGTCTCAACATTCAGTGACATCATTCAGAAGGAACATTATAAGATCCCGCTATTCCATGGCCCTTTTCTTCTCACTCCTGTGCACTGGCACGAAATGTACTGATGTTTTTCCACCTCCAGGGAATCTGATGCAAAGACATTCATTTCAAACCTATTTTATATTTAAGTGCTAGGGATTCAGAAATAATAGATGCATACCATTGCATCCTTGCTTAATCTTTCATTACAATGGCAACATCCCCATTACAACTTTGACTGTTTTTTCATGACCAATCTTCACTTCTCTGTATTTTCTCAGACTGTCAGAACTATTATTCTCCCTGTCGATTACAGAATTCTCAAAAGCTTTTTTACAGTTGGCCCTATATAACACAGTATAATATCTGGAATGGGAAACCCTGGTCAGAGTCAGTCTGGATAACAGACTGTGTTTGATTAACGAAAACGTACATTTTGTTTGTCATGCAGGGAAAGAGCTCTTGTCCATCTGAAGCAACCACGATAACATCCCCAAATTACTGTACAGTAGTCATTTCATTTGAAACATTGTACAGAAAGGACTATCTGATTAACTGCTGTAGACGTGAAATAAAATCAGAATGACCCTCACAATTCTGAATTGAAAACTATTCAGGAACAAGATCAATAAGCATGCCCTAGTACCAAAAACTCTTTGCTGTAGAAGTAAATTTCCTTCTGCAAAAGCTAATATGTTATTCAAACCTGATTACAAATAATGAAGTGAGATCAAGCACAACGTTAATGAATAGCAATCCCCGATTAACACATAGAATTGGTATTAGTTAAGTGTGGAATTGCTATAACTTAATGAATGTCCTGGGAATTTTAATTTAACACAACAGCCAGGAAAGGATTTCTCTCTGACATTATTTTTAGTCTATTTATTTTTCAGTTCACATTTTTTTTTTTCTCTCTCTTATGTAACTCCCACAAAGAACCACATTTCAACAGGATTACATTCGTTTTCATTTTTTTTAGGGATATATTTGCAAAGGACTTTGACCTACAAAGTAGTGCAATAAAGCACAGCGGGGGGAAAAAAGTTTTACATTTACTGTAAACGAAATGTGTGTTTCACTTTTACCGTAGAATTCAGCCTCCACAAATTAAACTAGTTTCAGTCTTATGGGTAAATGACTAATGGCCTACAGGAGTATTGAAGCTTTGGGAATGAAAACTGACCAGTTTATGAGCTTATGAATCACTGGATTTACCAGTAACAATAGCTCTTGTTGTTATATAGAGTGGGTGGGTCTTTACAGACTACAATAAATTAGTTATTATGTACAAAACAAAAGACAAATCCCCATACTGTATGCAAGTACAGAAAATGAAACCAATTTAGCACATGCCCAGAACCAATGCAACGCACATATGTTAAACAATCCCAGTGTGGCATTGTGTGGAGGTCTAAGCAAAAGACTCAAGAAATTAGGTTGCATCTTGCATCCTTAAATACCAAACTTTTTTTTTCCTCCAGAATTGTTATTCATCATTTCTTCATCTAGATCCCTAGCCATTGTTACAGTATGTATTACTGGCTCATCACTTAATTCAAAAAGGGATGAAAAAGGTATTGTATTTTACAGCAAAATATTCACCGAATGACTTTATTCCTCAAGAATTTGTACTGTATTTCCTTTTTTTTATCTGCAGGGCTGGATAAAGAGGGACTATAAATTGAAGATATACTCTATAGAGAGTGGCAATACTTATCAGATTGAGAGCCAAAAGAAACCTGCTGCCAATTTAAAATTGCAAAAAAAAAAAAGAAAAAAAACTTTCTTTCAAAAAGAGGTCAGATATTATTGCCCAGCAGTGGCAATCGGAGCAGAGGAGAAATATAGTCCAACGTGTTTCAGAATACTGCTGTACCTTTTTATAGCAAATCCAATCAGAAATAAAGCCTCTTCAATCAACTAGTAAGAAAAAAAAAAACTAAGAATGGCATCACTTTTTCAGCCCTGCACTAAACCAACAGTAGGCAGAAAACCGTTTCTGCTCCCTGGATGACATAACTTCCACTGCCTCCTCAGATAGCCAGCCAGCCAGCTTCGTAAACACTCAAGTTTTTGCTCTAGTGGATGTAGACTATGGTGTTACATTAGACTCCCCAATTACCTGTAACTGACAATTTGATAACTTGTCGTTCGCAGACTGGCAGGAAATAAAAATGTCAACGAATACTATCATTTGCCAAGGTTCGTCATTTTTGCCTCAGCCACCCCCTCCCCCGAAAGTAAATTAAGCACTAAAAATCCAAACAGCTTACTGACAACTTTCAATTTATACAGAGTGGTTGAAAAGAATACAATAGCTTGCTATAAAT
Source organism: Acipenser oxyrinchus oxyrinchus (assembly GCA_030684275.1). Classification (NCBI taxonomy): domain Eukaryota; kingdom Metazoa; phylum Chordata; class Actinopteri; order Acipenseriformes; family Acipenseridae; genus Acipenser; species Acipenser oxyrinchus. The sequence goes on along the minus strand of CM060262.1, from coordinate 31,898,178 downwards.
CCACCGCCAAAGAAGGACTGCAGCTTCTTGTTGCTTTTGAACGCTCCATAGTATCCCCTAATTTGGAAAGCCTTGTAGGCACCAAGCAAAAAGGTCTCTGGGTGGTTGGCAGGGCACAGTTCCTTAAGACTAGAATTGTGCAAATCCTTTGTTGAACCATTTTACTGTTCAAAGCTGGAGATAGTTGATTTCGGTACTCAGATATTTGATGCTGTCAATTCCCTGCACTGCAAATGAGGTGTGTGAACAGAATGCAAGCCAGAGAGCCTCAATCCTAGCATGTGTGCTTTCCTCTTGCCAGCCAGCCAGCCAGAACGAAATTAGGAGGCAACGTTTTTCCACATTAAAAGAGGTCATTTTAATGGAATGCTCAACGTTCAAGAAATAATTCAACCTAACTGTGTTTAACTTGGTCCATTTTTAAATTTTAAAAATAAAATAAAACGCTGTGTTGTACACCCACTAAATTCCTCTTAAGACTTCCAATCTGTTAAAACTTTGACAACAAGCCAAGCAAAAAAAAAAATTTGAAGCAGGGGGAGGGTGGGGGAAGATTGTATTTTTTGAGACTAGGACTATTCAAACATTTAAAAAAATAAATCTATGTGAGCCAATGAAGAAAAGTACAATATCTAAGCAAAGAACATTTCTCTTTTATATAAAAAATAAAAAAATAAAAAAAAACACCACACAACATTTCTCAGGTCCCTAAACATTTCAAAACTAAAAGCAAAAACAAGTTGAGCAGGTTATCAGGCTGAGGGATCATAAACCTGCAAAAGAAAAGTAAAAAATCTATGTTTTGACTGGTCAGCCTTCTTTAGGAAACCACTGCAGAGCAAACAAAAACTGTGAAAGCAACTCCCAGTTCACAGAAGAAAACAAAAAGGTCAGGCAGCCCAATTGGTCGAGGCCAAAGCCATTACCAGACACCTGGATGAGATCTCCATGGTATGGCTGGAGTTCGGTGCAATTCAAAGACAGAGTGCCATTTAGAGGGGTCTGTCTTGTTTAAATCATTACTATATAATCTGAACATATGGTGAACAGGCCGCTCAGTAATGCGAGAAGACCACTCAATAAGCAAAATCTTTCAAAAGCTAAGGCACACCTGCTCATCAGTCCCCTAAAGACTCAGTCAGTCTCCCAGAGTACGAATCTTGTGGCAAAAACAAACATTCAAGGTTCTTATTTATTTATTTATTTTTTGTTGTGGTTGTTTTTTCTGCAAGCAGCCAGAGGCGTATATCTCATTAAAAAGCTATCTTCCAGCCTCAGTATGTTCATTTCCAAGGCAGCTGAATAGCATCTTTCACCCAATGTGAATTTTCTGTATCATATCAAAAGTGATACATATATCATGCATTAAAAAAACACACACACAATCTGTCACTGTGCATCACAGCTGTGTCATCCTGTTTGAAAGCGCATCCTCTTTATAGCATTCGTACAAGTGGAACTAAGTCTATTAGTTAATGCACGATTACAGGAGTGTCAAAACAGGAGATAACAAGGCTTCACGGTGACATGCTGTATGTTGGTTCAAGCATTTGTATCATTAGATCAGAGTTAAGATTCTACAGTACTAGTGCTTTTCAATGTTGCGTGGCAGGTGCAACTGCAGTGCTCCATTATTTTTTTTTGCTATGATTCTTATTAACTGATTACACGCTACACCAAATATGATGTTTCCCCCTGCAAGGGATCATAATTAGCATTTAACCAAAGTAAAGTCTCACAGGAGGCAAATAAAGGTTAAATTTGACACCAAGCTGCCATGTCTATTCCCAGCAACAACAACAACAACTACAACAACAACAGCAGCAAAAAAAGTAAAACTAGTTAAACAAATGAACATCAGATGAAAGTGCTTTTACATGTATACTCTGGTTCCTGAACGATATATAAAAGACCCAGAGGACAAAAAAAAAAACGGAATTAGGCACCCGACAAAATATAATTTGTATATATTTTAAAAATGACATTGAAACAGCACGTTGTTAGTATGACAAGAGTCTTCAAGAAACACACGTCATGGGAACGCATGAAAAAACGATTTGTGCACCTCACCATACACGACCCTGATTTTAACTGTAAAAAAGTGCTGCTTCTCGTGCCACTTCACTTGCTAGCTACCGTTATCGCTTGGGAGAAAACGACTACCTAATTCTGAGCAGATAGTACTGTCATGACTACAGCAGAGTAGCGTCTTGTTGCTGCATTTTTTTTTCCAAAGGGCATTTTTATTAAATTAGAATAAATCTAAATATTTATTTACACGGTTTATCATTAATTATTAATGAAAACATTAAATATATTTTGAAATGTTATAGTTCAGCTTGTATTGAAAAGAAAAACTACTAAAAAAGCCTACATTTTGATTATTTTTTTTTAAGTTTAAAATGTTCCTAGTTTGTTTTTATTACATTTTGCCAATTTCTACCCTTTTTTTCTGAAAGCACTTTGATTAAGACCGTTTAGCTTCATCATTGCTGTCAATGTATCAAACACCTGTGGTTATAAAAAAAAAAAACAAGCTAACTAACAAATTACAGATTTTTAAAACCGAAGAATCCGAAATCAGGAAAAAATAAATTCAAAATGATAAAATGGATTTCATAGGGCCCTACATACTGTAGTGCTGCATGTACCTACAGGATCATATCTCACACCAATCATAAACAAGAACTACTGTGCCCTTTCCAACTGAATTACGGCTGCATTTGAAAAAAGAATATTGTGGAAGGCACATGCACAAAAATAATGACTTTGCTTGTTTTTTAGTATAATACCAACACAGGCTATTGCCACAGACAGGTATATTGCGCAAAACAAAACATAAAATAGTCGACTTGTATTAACAACAATTCAAAGGTCACTATCTAAAAGTGTTTTAGTATATCCTGGGGATGGAGTGTAACATGGTGATTCATCTGTCTGGTCACCACAGACAGGTGTTCCCTTTTTATTTCATCTCAAAAGCTGTTTTTTTTTTTTTTTTGATACAGACAAGATGATTCTTTTGACACGTTTTTCTTTTTTTTTTTGCTGATAGAGGATCCATAATTTCAACGCCCTTGACACTGGGCTTGAGAAACTGCTGACACAGCATGTGTGCATCAATAACAGCAAATTATATATAATTTTACAAACTGCGCAGAAATGACGTTGCTGATTTTTAACCCTTTTTTTATACCTCTCAGTACTGTAGCTTCTTTTTTTTTTTTAATCTAGAAAACAATTTGGCTACATCATCACCTATAATTACAACGAAAAGTGTTAAAGTGACATACTGCATTTGGGTCGTCTCATGACTGATTTGAGAATGACACCTTCAAAATGATATCTTGATATTTGGAAAAGTTGCATCCTGCATCTTTTCATACAAGCGGTTACAACACAAACATTGCCCAGTGACTGCACAACATTGACAGCACAATTTACTGTAGCTCTGTACAGTTTCTGCAGCAGCTACTGTTGTAGGGTATATACTGCTGCTCTGTTCTCTGAACAACCACACTTTACAATGCATGTGGCAGCAGGCCTGTGCTATATCTAAAACCAGGAACCGGATTTGCACTGTTGACAACTGAACATGTTATTAAATTGGAAAATGTACTTCAATGGAAAAATCTATTATGAACAGTGTGCTGTTCCAAACCAAAGTAGTTCATTTAAATTCTGTTTTAAATGTGCCAACGTGACACATAGTTCACGTAGGTTGAAGCAACTGAGTACCTATTGCATGCAGTTTAGCTATGGCTTCTTATCAAAATCAGTATTTGTTTACAAATTTACAGCAAACTTTAAACTTGTAATTAGAAGGACATCCAGTGTGCAAAGCGATGACTAAATATTTGCACAAAAAAAACAAAAACAAAAAAACTAGCTGAAATAAATTATGCAAGGTAAACATTACTGCAGTACAGTAAATCAAAGCATAAAAATAAAGACTTATGGTCCACTGAATCCTCGTCTTTTTATGGTAAAAAGGTCTCACAGTGCACTGCAGTAGCAGCTGCACTTAAGTGTGCCAATAACTCGAGTCTGCAGATCCCAGAGGGACTTAAGGTCAAACCAAAGCAAAATGGGCCTTATGCTTTTGAATGCTGGGCAAGTTGCCCTGACATCATTCTGAGATCTCAGCTCCACTAAATTCATCACGGTTCAACCATATTTGGCTTGAGAGTCTGAACAGCTTAAGAAAGTGCTGGAGCTATAGCTTGATACAGCTGATATGATTGGGTGGTGTTATCATGAAGGAAAGCCAGAGGCCACTGTTAAACACGCCAAAGCCTCCAACGTCTTCTGAGACTTCAGCTATCCAAACAGCATCTGCCCTTGTGTTCAAACAGTAAGGCTTCTCATAACCCCTAATCCGAGTACAGTCACCTATCGACTGTGCAAGAGATGGCTTTTAAAAACAGATCTTACAGACAATGTTGTCTTTATTATGGGTTCTGTAGTACAGCCGCCTGCATTCTGGTTGCAAAGTGAGTATAAAGATCCAGGCAAAATATGTACAGTTATATAGATATTATTATTATTTCTTTCTTAGCAGACGCCCTTATCTAGGGCGACTTACAATTGTTACAAGATATCACATTATTTTTACATACAATTACCCATTTATACAGTTGGGTTTTTACTGGAGCAATCTAGGTAAAGTACCTTGCTCAAGGGTACAGGAGCAGTGTCCCCCACCTGGGATTGAACCCACAACCCTCCGGTCAAGAGTCCAGAGCCCTAACCACTACTCCACACTAGGTAGAGATAGCTAGATAGACAGATATTATATATATATATATATATATATATATATATATATATATATATATATATATATATATATATATATATATATATATATATATATATATATATATATAATAGATGGGCTTCAGTGAGTTACAGGAAAATAATTCCATCTAGGGTTTTTGTGACTTCATAAATTACGAGACCAAAGGTCGAGTAATTTATAAACTGTACTACAGAACCCATAATAACTGTACAAATTTCTGAAGAGGCCCATCCCACAGCAGTCTATCCAGATGCTGATCAGGTCTATGCATCAACGCTGCCAGGATTGTGTTAATGCTCAGGGAGGTCATACTGTTTTCATTTTGACACTTTCATACTGAAAGCTAATCATGTCTGATCTGTATTTTTGTTCGATATCTATGTTTAAAATACTTGATTTAATCTATTAGAACTGAGCGTCGCGTTTCGCAGTTTAATAAGACACACCTGAGCTTGTTACCTAAACACTGTGGCTAATCAAGCTTGTAGTAAAACCTGGAATGGATGAAAGCGCTATTCAATTTGAGTCATATTTCCATCACTGTAGTAGTACAATACTTCAGTACTTATGCTTTTCAATTTTTCAAATTAAATTAAAAAAAAATGAAAGGTACCACTGAATTGAGACACAAAGAACATGTCATTAGCAGAGATGAGATGTGGCTGCTGTTGCTGGGAACTTTCAAACATATTGCTGAAGGACGCTGAAGAGGTTGTAAAAACGCTGCTAATGAGCGCATTGCCTGGTTTGTTCCCCCCACGAGCTGCCCTTATTGGTCCCGCTTTCACGAGTTCTAAAGCCTAATTCGAGTAATCGGCCTCTCAGTCACTGGACATTCAGTCCTAAAGTAAAGCACACAGTTCTGTTAAAAAATGTCAATGGCATGTGGAGTGTTTGAGCTGGGCTGCACCGTAACGACTGCTAGCAATCATACCTCTCAAGCTTACAGTTGTTAGAGAGATGTCTCACTACTTTGCCAGTACTGGGAGCACCGCTGAATAAACAGTTTTGTTACCAGCCCACCATCAGGATGGCTTTTTCTGCTTCATGTATACAAAAGATACTTCAGGAGGAGATATATGGTTAAACGTATTCAATTATACTGCAACTGAATTTGTAAATAAATCAAATAAAACGATATAATATATTATACTAACACATTCAAAGCATGCTTACCATGTTTGTTTTCGATTTCACATTTTTCAAAACAATACGGTTGAATAAATGCTTATAATAATAAACATGAACGTTCAAATCAATGCTCTCACGTGTACACAGAATATAATTTGCCTCTTGCAGACTCGAGGAATGCCACCCTTAAAGCTATGCAGTGTGTGTCAATACAGACACATCACACAAAATCACGTCAACATGCTGTGTTCTGTTGGACTTACCTTGTGCCGCCGCTTTCAACACGTGGGTATGAAAAACCAGGAACGCCCACAAACTCCATACACTTAATGTAAACTTTCTCCTTTGATTCTGAACGGAGAAACTGCGGTGTGCTGGTTGTCCACCTGTAAACTCTTCAGCAGTCTTTTTATCCGCAGACTGGTCGCCGGTTGGTTCCTTACTGGCGAGATTCAAACGCCGTTTTATTTCCCCACTTCTTTGGTAACAATAAGACGCCTTGCAATCCATGTCCCCGTCTCCTGCTTTGGCTTGATATTGACAGGTACCCCCGCTTAAAACGTTTAGGTCGGAGCTATCCTCATTACCAATAATGAAAGCACCCCCCCTGCCCCTTGATCCTGCTCTAGTGCTACCCGTGGTCACCCGGCTGCTAAAGACGCAGTCTGTCTTGTCCATTGTAATTGTGTGGCCCTTCCACAATCCACCGCACCGCATTCCTGCAGCCCGACTATTGACCAGTTTGTATAGGTAGTAGCGATCCACACACTCAGTGACGGGTGCTTTCTCGGCGTACAAATTACTGCCAGCGTCCCTCGGTCTGTCAGCACACAGTTCGCTTCTACAGGAGCAACTGTCCATTTTGTTTAAACCGCTGGGGTGTTGATTCATTAGACACAGGTCATCTTGCGCACTCAGAAACAGACCCTCTTTATATGTGGCAGCAGGTGAATGCGACCGATTGCTGAGCGGTTCGTCGTGGATCCGGTCGTCCTGCCGTTCATTCATTACAGAGGTGCTGTTTTGGCGTTCTTCTTCCATGTGAAATCTCTTTATTTATTTATTTTATTTTATTTTATTTGTGTAGCAAAATAGCTCGTTAATGCATTTGTCCGTGCATGTATTTTCTTCAAAGCTGATATTCTAGTATCGGTGAGTTTTTGAGCTGCAAAGAGTATTGCTGTGACAGATTGAAAACTTTCAGTGTGCAGCACAGCCGGTTTGTAATTTGTAATTCAGAAGCCAGACAGATTTTAAAATCAGTGCACTATTAAAAATCCAAGTTGTTCACTTCAGAATCTAGTGATCTGCGTAGCTACGGTCCCGAAGTCTGTTGTGAAACTGTCGCCAGACGAATAATATATTAATAAAAAATACCCACAAAAAAAAAAAAAAAACAGTTCACAAAAAAGGGATATATCTTCTTCTTTAAGTCCAGTTCACATTCCCGATTATCTCATTGCAATATATTTAAATCCACAGATTTGGCCGCCAGTAAATAAATCACAGCAGTTGCCCGAGTTGGTAAATCGCCTACAAGGAGAAAACTAATGTAAAATAACAAATACATGATACAGTAGTGATACAGACACAAGAGCTAAAGGAACCTGCTGTACTTCCGTTGTCAGCTGCGCTGTACAGTTCAGATCTGCCTGCCACATCAGTTATTAAACAGTTATACATATCTGTATAATATAAATGTTTTTTTTTTAAATCGGCCAAAATAAAACAACTACCAGACATCGAAATATAGAAATTGTTGCAAAGTTTAAGAACTCCTCGCGACACTTTTTTTTTTAATTCAACTTACCTCATCCACCTGCTGACGAGAAAAAAAAAAAAAAATATATAACAAAAAAAATCCAGGCACGTTATTCCAAACAAACAGAATGAATATTAATGTTTGTTTTCGTTACAATTGCGTTCTGTTTTTAAAACAACATTTTGTGTGCAAACATTAAGCACAAGCTCCTTTGTGAGAGAGCCGACGACTCACCAGCCACCTAATGAGAAACACTAACTTCCATTCACAACAAACACGTCCCGCCCCTGGCAGCTCATTGGTCAGTGGGGGTGCTGCATTGTCTTTGGATACAGATGGAAGGCGGGATTGTATGGATAACTCCAGCACGGATTGCAGAATACAAAACTCCCCCTCTCCTAGACCCACGCGTTGAAAAAGTTGAAAACTTGTTAAACTGTCAGTGAAAATGCCTGTCAGGCGTGTTGTACTCTGTTTTCTTTATGTTTTAGATAATTATGCAAACAAACAGTTTCTACTGCATGGCAACAAGCTAATATCATTTTTTTTTTTTAAAAATTGGCAGACTTGCCCTCCAAAATAAAAACGGTTCTTTCAATAAATACAATAGTAGTCCACCCACTTGTCGGTTTTTCGGTTAGTGATTTCAGTCACTTAAAAAAAGTATACCCACATAAATTCTACGTAACCCCTTGCAAAACAAATCTACTGCATATTCTACGTAATTTTTGGTGGTGTCTTTCTATATTAAAGTGAATCTAGAATCAATAGGAACCTTTCACTTAAGAACTACAAAAGTAAAATTTAATTACGTTTAATTTTTAAGGGGTGGATTCATATATATATATATATATATATATATATATATATATATATATATATATATATATATATATATATATATATATATATATATATATATATATATATATATATATATATATATATATAATAGTAAATATGTACTGCAGAGGAGTGTTATTAACAGGGGACGGGGCTATAATGCCCGAAGCCCCGGGCTGCACCCTAGAGGTAACAATAGTCATTCAGGGGTATTGAATTTTCCACTATGGCTGAGTCTGCAGCAGTAGGTTGGATAGTAAATACGACTTTATATTTTGGTATTTTCTGGTACAGCATACCTACACACACACACACACACACACACACACACACACACACACACACACACACACACACACACACATATATATATATATATATATATATATATATATATATATATATATATATATATATATATATATATATATATATATATATATATATATATATATATATATATATATATACATGCTGTGTTTTAAGCATTAGTTGAAAAGATAAATACATAATCAATTAACAGATACTACACATTTGCTGGGACATGAAGCATTAGTGATGCAATCCGTTCAACAATGCGTGTTAACGTTTAATGTAAGCAGCCTAAAGCCATTTATAGAGCGAGTTGTTTACAGTAACAACTGGATCGCTATTATTATGGGGGTCAATGTAAGGTTTCCCTTGGGAATCAGTGAAAGTGTTTTGGTCAGCACCTGAGAGCTGTCTTGTGAGACATGTGCACGGTGTTGATCATTTAATGCCATTTTAAGATTAAACGATACTGAGAGGTGACCTTCATTCTTATAGTGCTAGTAAACTGGGTGTCTTCAAATGCCTTAGCACAGCAAGTTTTAGGGTCATAACCGTTTTTGGTTTTTTTCTTTTGAGGTACTGATAATGAGTGATCCGTGTCAAGGTTAAGCAAGTTTGGCTTGTACTACCCACCAGAGGAAGGTGTGTGTTAAAAGTTTTTAGGGAGGGGTATTGGTAATACAAATATTGGCACTGTCTGTATTTAAGATTATAAATATTTTACTGTTAAAGCTGTTAAGCTGCATATTTTATTAACAATATAGTGTACCTACAATAACATGCCTTGTCAACACAATATAAAATGTTGTATGCATATGCAAGTATTGCACAGGTTGAAAAATGTAAATAAAAAAGCGTTATTTTGTATTATAATTTAAGCTCTCTGAGGTTCATCGTTCATCAGAACCATTAAACACATAATTAAAATAACTATCTTCTAAAACCAATTTAGTTTGCAATTATAATTGGAATCAACACTCAACATTCAATTTTCTAGAAACTATATTCTGTGCATCACTGCAGAGTTGGGGGTTGTTTTTCTTTTGAACACTCTTATTCTCCGAATCGCTTTGGCAACATTTTTTGTATAACTTAAAGTTGCATTGAATATACTTATCTGTATAAGGAGACATGCACTTTGTTTGGATGATCGGTTTTGGATAATTGAGTGGCAGCTGTATGCACATCATTTTAGCAGTTTCGTTTTTGTGTTTTCACAATTCACTAGAAGACCATGGGTTTATCTTTTTTTAGCGCTGCAGGCTCAATTTAGACCGACCAGTCAAGATCTCATCAACAAGTTAACCTATGCTAGCAGACTTCAAAGCTGAAATAAATTACATTGCCAACATGGGTACCATGTTCGTTAAATCTGAAAAGGCTTTTGTAGCGATCTTGGTTCCCGCAGGCAGGCGCATCACACAGGGCGAGGCAATCCACACACAGGCGGAGGGCGGGCGCGAACCCGGGACCTCTCACACTGAAGCATAGCGCCGATACCGCTGTACAAAACAGCCGGCTCCCTTGCAAGGAGTGTATGTCGGGCTTATGTCTTTGTGTGTGATTACGTCACCTACCAGCCGTACTGCTGCCTTCCCCCGTGCACGCTACATAAACTTAGGTTGTAGCTCTAATTTCTGGTTGATTGGAATCACAGGAGACACAGCGATTGCCTGCTCCTTGAAAAGGCTGTTAGGAAATTAAAGAGTAGGTAGCGGGATTCTGAAAAATATGACGTTACACGTCCCCAGGTGTTGCTACAACTGTTTAAAATACCTTTACATTTTCTTTTCATTGTTAACATCCTGACAACTTTTTACACTTATAACTTTAAGTCTGTTTCAAAGCTCTTTTCAAAATGTCCGCTATAGTGCACTGGTAGTGTAAGGATTATTGCCCACATTGTCAAACAGGTGAGAGAGTAAAAACAATCCATGATGTGGTAGGGAACAAAAAAGCCAGAGCACTTGTTGTTATCTCTCGACGTACAGTGATTTAGAGGACAGATCTTGAACCCCAGTGCACAAGGTATGGGTATGGGCTGGGGGTTTAGATTTCTACAAGTTCTATAAGAATACTTTTGTATTATAAAATTGCATATATGTTATTTAAAAAATAAATTTAAATATTTATAATATAATAAATAATGAGTACGTACATCAAAAGAATCGGAAGAAAAAAACGTTCTCATAAAATAATATGAATTGTGCACCCAAACTTAAATCTTGCTGCTGGGCACCTTGTAGCGACCTTCAAACTCCCCCCAAATGTTCAGGGAGTTCATACAGTGTTATTCATGCATGTATTAAAGAAGTTCAGTACAATATGGTGATATCTGATGGTCTACAGTGTTGTTCTGTTACCTAGGGATATCAGAAGTGATACGATTCACCTTGACTAAATATTGAGCCTATGTGTACAATACAGACCTGGTTGGCTGGGTTTAGAATGCAGTGCACAGCACTAGAGCCCAATGGAAATGGTGATCCAATTGAATGCTGCCTGGCTCAAGGACGACATTGACTTAAGAAATTACTCAAGACAGAATAATAACAAAAAAAATCATATCTGGTTATTTGATATTGTACATGGAATACAACTAAATTAATTAATAAAATTGCCATAAGCAACAGGAAACTACTGGGGTTAAAAAGATAGGTAGTAGATAGTAGTGATGACGGCAATCTGTTCTACAGAGTGTTTTCAAGGTCAATTAAGTGAAAACATTGGGAATATAAATAAAGAAATGTTGTTGGTATCCAACTGACACATCCACTGTCAGCAGTTTAGGCGTTCAAAACATATTATGAAATCTAAGCCTGATCACCAATATACTGGTCCTGCCCCACCCTGGTGCCTTAGTGCATGACGAGAACAAAGACAAAAGTTTGCATTAAGTCTCTATATTCTGATGTATTGTTCTATTTAAATCAAACAAATATTGTTTGATTTTACTGGAGCACCAGCTCTTTATTTCAGCTGTACCTAATACCCATCTACAAACCTCTTAACGTTATCATGTTTACAGTACATACCGTCATTTTGATTACATGAAGTGGCTGACTCAATAACGCAGCAGGTTTTGTACTGGAAGACTAACAAAGGGAATACATTTTTTTTTTATTCCATTTATCTGTGATTCTTGTTAAGTAATTTGTACTGTATAGTGGCAAAACACAATACTGCCAAAAAGAAAGGACCAGTGAACACAAATATCACACACCTGCCCATGGTTTTAAATTCATGCATGTTTTGTTTCACACCTGCATCCCATCAATTAGAGTAGAACCAATGGCCACAGTGTAATGGTTTTAAACATAAAACAAAATCTGTATGTTTTCATTTCTGTAGTTCTGGCTTTGTCATACTTACATTCTTATTCTCTAGTAATTCTCTCTAACAACCGGCTTGTGGGTTTTGAGACAAAATATTTGTTAATTATATGCAAATGATTATGAATATTCTGTGCCTTTCTATAGTGGAACATGTAGACTGCAAATGTGCCATGGGTGTGAAAAATGCACACACTTTTTGTTTTCTTTGTTTGTCAGATATGTTTAAGCAACAGTTCAAGGGCTTGCTAAGCTAAAAAAAACAATGTTGTTCAGAAGAGATTTTATTATTTATTTATTTTTAATTATAACTTGAAGACAGATGAAATAAAAATTCCCTACAATGTAATGGACTTTGACACTCATCATTACTGATCCTAAAGTGAAACTAGACTCATACACAAAAACCTTTATCAGCTATTTTTCCCCTGTCAGGTGTTCCTACTTTTGAAAATATTTTACAGAACTATTTAAAGTGGAGTGCTTTCAGGCTTATATCCAAGCACAATATATTGTCATAATATGTAGCTTGCGTAAGTGCAAGTAAACTTTTCTCATAATCTTGAATTAAATGTAAAAAAATTGAATAAAATAAAAACAGAGCCCCATGATACTGATATGTATGCCAGTGCTGGAGGGGTATTTAATAACATGTCCCATTTTGATCATACAGTTTTATAAGGCTATGAGTTTACTATGATTTGTATTCAAACCGGGCCATATGTTTCAAAATGAGACAGATGGGTAGATAGATGATTAGATAAGCGCTGTAGACGAAAATATGATTTGAAAGCTCATATAAACCACATGCTTCCTATGTAGGCCTTGGGCGATCCCTAGTGCCTTCTGCTTAAGTGCCTAGAGAATAAGCAGGACCCCTCTGGTAACCAGATACAGTCCTTTTGTTGTCTGTGCCAGGTAAATCTGCCCCCCCTATTATAGTGTAAGACTGAACCGTGATGACATGGTGTGGGATAGCTACCAGATGATAAGAGATCTATGTACAATATGTGTGACAAGACAGGTATTGTTGTCTTAAGCATGAGAAAAGATCACAGCTCTGAAACACTGCCTGGGGCCCCCTTGTCCAGCTCAGCTGGCCTGATGGTAGGCAGCCAGTTTCTTAATATGTACAGAGGTTGAACACATTTTAAGCAACCTGCATCATGTATCACATACTTTTGTGTTAATGGACAATCTAATGTGTTTTGTAAATCGCCTTGTTACGGTTTCATTAACAATGGGCACCATATTCCAAACATATGTAATGTACAACAAAGCTGTTTCTCATTCTATTTTTATAACCACCACATACTCACTAAATAAAAAAAAAAAAACATGCTGGCGTCCCCTGGTCTTGTTTATTCTCCTTATCCACAGTAATAAAATAACAAAGCACCGGCTGTATTTTAACAGTGCAGCAGGTGATGTGGTAGAAGGTGGTTAACACCACATCTCGCTCTCCTTCCGTTGCTAAATTATATCCAATCGAAGATGATTTTTTTTTTAAATGTATTGTTTTATTTTTAGTGGAACACATTGAAACGCTTTATATATTCCGAGCGCATCTATAATTTGCTTATAAAAATTTTAAAAAAGCCAGTTCCAGGAACATTACCTCACATTAACTCTCCCACCCCCTCTTCCACCACCTCGTCCGACATTTAATTTGTGTTTTTATTGACAGCATAGAAGATCACATCTCCATTCTCCTCTCATTAACACTGCTGAATGAGGTACGACAGACAGTCCTTATCAAGTCTCCCTGGTTGTGGTTGAAATACAGTACAGGTATTTGAATTATTTGTGTATGTTTGTTGTTATATACTCTGTACCTTCTTCAAGAGCAGTTTTAGCGCTCCTTCCGTGTAGCATATGTATTTATTTCCAAAACTTGTTTCCATACAGAAGGGCACTATGTTCCTCATACAGTATGCATGGCTATAACTAGTTCAGTAATACAATCTCTGATATGTAAGTGGTAACCACCCTAATTTACTATATAAAAAAAATGTGGTAACACATTGTGTCTCTAATTACTGTGTATTTACAAAGTAGTTACTTAGTAAATGTTACAATGTTATTATACATAGTTACAATGTACTTAATGTGTAAATCTTTTTGCATGATATATAAGTACAAAATTGCATCAGAAAAGGGTTAGGAATAGGGTGCAAAAATATTTGCATGTCCAATGCATTGTAACTATGCATAATAACATTGTAATTATGTTTAAGTACATTGTAAATACACAGTGATTAGAGACACTTAATGTAAAATATTACCAAGAATGCAATGACGCATTGAGTTTCAAGCATTTAACAATAGAAAGCTAGCAGCATAATACAAAATGTGAAGCTTTTCTTTTTGTTTTTTTAGGGAGTATTCAGGGGCAAAATGGGGAATAATGTCAGCATTATACTCATGGTTATCCCACCTGTCTGTATTAACCACGGGCAGGTGGTATACGCAATCATAGGTGATTCCCCAATGTCGTAAAAGGCACCTATAAAACCCAGCTATGTGTTTCTACTAACACAACATGGGCTGCATCCAGGTGTCCCAGTAACCATTATAAGAGTGATTTGTCTTTGAAAAATCACTCTGGTGCATATAAAACCAACACTTGAATGGCTGGATTAAGGGTGAGACAGAACCTCTGCTTATAATATTGTACACTCTTTAGCACACCTGGATATGCAGAATCGGTAGAAAAAATATGTATTATGTATAAAGATAAATCCTGACTCATCAGAGTTAATATGCTCTTAAAATCAATTTTTAACTAAGGATCTGGAACGATAAGGCTTGTAAGCGTGCACTCCTGCACACAAACTGATCCTGAGTGCTGCACTGAGCAAGTACACAGCACCTTCTAGAGCATGCATTGTAAACTACAGCTGCAATGTGTCAAAGCAAGCAATGTACCTGCTTCCTCCAGCTGATGCCACTGTTAGAATAAGTGCAGAACATTATTGCTAAGGTCACTTTGCGATGCTGAAATAACTCCAGAAAAATTAAACTTGGCATCAAATAATGGGCAACATGATTTCAGTTTAGGACTGCCGCTGAATACTGAAATCTTAACACGTCATAAGAGCCCACAGCAATGTTCCTGCTGAATTTTAAAACTGAAGTCTGAAATCTCAAAAGGCAGGCCCACAACACACCAATTGCCTATGAGAGCTTCTAGCAGCATTTTAAGTGAAAATTAAATCTCTGTTGTAATTCAGTTTGGTAATATAAAGCATATATAAACTTGAGATTGGGGAAACAGAGGACGGCATTTTTTATTTTCAAAATAGCCCAAATGTCACTGGTGAAAGCTACCCTGACCTTGTTTTAATTTGACTATACTTTTACTGTTTGTAGAAACCTGTAGTTATAAAATAAGCTCACCTGAATCCTAGGATGAAAAAAAAATCCTTTGAACGATGACAGTTTTCATCAGTTTCCTCAAGGTTATGACAAAGAGTAGCTGCTGTCATCTCTCATCTGCCTGTAGATCTGACACATGACGCTTATCAACTTGTTGACTAAAATGATCAAGCAGGCCCTAGTGCTGACTAGCTCAATCCTCTTTCACACTCACGTCTCTGGAATTTTTGACTCAAACCAACCACATCTGTCCTACCATGGAATAGCTCTATAGTATTCCATCCAGAATATTAAACACCCAATCTTAAATCCAGAGGTAAAACTACAAGTCTGATTCATCAAGTACCTTACACTAAAAAGGAAAAAATAAATCTGTAAATGAGACAAAAGACTGTAACATTGAGCCATATGTAAAAAAAAAATAAATAAATATATATATATATATATATATATATATATATATATATATATATATATATATATATATATATATATATATATATATATATATATATATATAAAACAGTGAAGCAAACAGCTTTAAATGTGTATAAATGGCTATGAATAGTTGTACTAAGTTGTTTGCTTTTAGTTTTATAAAAATCAGCAATTTTTTTCTCCTCCCAAAAAAATGTAGGAGTTGCAAAAATTGCATCAAAATATCGGGCATAAAACAAATGCAGTAAATAAACGCTGTAGTGTGATTCGCCCTTAATTGAGTAGCTCCATAGACTATATAACTCTAAACCTACAGTAGTGGTTATAGCTAACAAGTTATAGCTGTATGATGATTACCATTTGCCATGAGTTGAGATGACAGAGCTCTGAGTGTAGCTTGAAGTTCTAAAAGATATGAAGTGGATTGCTAGATGAAGACTTTCGCTAAATACTGAGGGAGGATGAAAGATACATGTAGATCACGCAGAAGGAAGTCTACCTGCACCACTGGGAGACCACTAGAATTAAGGTGTTTTTAACACTGACTGAAGCCTAGATAAACCATTAGCAGATCACTCATTGACCGGCAGTCCTGTGGTAATTTTCTGGTATTGCTGAGAACTTTTGCAGCACCCACAGTGCCACTGAAGATCATTTAGTAAGGGCTGTTCTTTCAACATCAGTCATCAAACAAGGATGCACTAAAAATAAGTGATAGCTTTGCAGCACAGAGGATTTCTCCTAATGTCTGTACATGACCCCTCTGTTGCATTCTCAGAGCTGCACCCTGGTGGTATTATTTCTACAGGCTTACACAATGGAAAATGATTTGGCAGTGTGACAAAAGCTTCACCCTTAGTGCGAGTAGTTTTCCAGCAAGATAAAGCACCTTCTAATAAGTACCTTTCAGCCTATTGAACTGTAACGTCAAATGGTATTTCTAATATATATATTTTTTGACACAACAAAATGGATACCAATTTTACCGCAGGAACAAAGAAACTCTTTTCATGTTAGCTTTTGTACTTTTTATTTAAAAGTAATGTTTCAGCTAAGGTCAGTGGAGGTTGCTGGATGTCATGTTTTTTAAAAAGCAAGAAAAACATAACTATGTATTTGTCTATAATCGGTGAATACCCAGCATTACACGAAATGAACAACAAAATACCTCAATAATGCGGGATCAACAGGCTTTTATTGCTAGGTCTATTGATTTCCTGTGGTTGCGGAATCATTGGGAATGGAATTAGGCATTTTGGTAATGGAATTTTGCAGTGCTGTGTTTACTCCTTGTAACTCCAGTTTGCTGCTACACCCAGCCAAAGTTGAGTTAATTCATCATGTGACCTCACTCACGTGTGTCTGCTGAAGCTCAACATGGCGGCTGCACCAACGAAGAAAACAAAATGCAATGTTTCAGCAAAAGCTAAAACATTTTCTGATTATCTTTATGAGGATGGTGGGATACTATTCTGCAAACTTTGCTGTCATTCGGTTGATCATGTACAAGTCAATACCTTTAAACATCATATTGCCAGCTGTAAACACCTGGAACAAAACATTATGATTGCTAAATCAATAACAAGCAATTATCATTTAATATATAGGGGCCTTTTTAAAATTAAATGATTAACCGAAGACCTGTCTCGCTTTGTGGACATTAAAGGGCACTATTTTGAAAAGCATTGACGTAAACCCCTTCTGTCTACTGCCAAATTCCCTTGCTAATTTAGTGGCAGGCATTCAGTCTGCAGTATGAAGGTCCAGACAGAATGCTCAAGCAGTTTTCTAGAACCAGCTGATCAAACCATGGCTCAGATGATCAGTAGAACGAATCACATATTGAGAAAGACAATGCTTTACAAATGGACACATTTCTCTGACGACAGTATTACAAGTAAAAATAGCAGGTCCATTTTCTTAAATGAGAAGAGTGCTAATGAGAAAGATTGCTAACACCACGACATAAACAAGCCTGCCCTGCTTTCATTATATCTGTAGTGTTTGAATATGTTCCTTGGAGAAAAATCACCTCTAGCAGCATTATTTCTGAACAGGTGGTTTCACATCTCGTTAAAGCTTCGTTATGAAATCCCTGGACCAAGCTTGCTCGTTTTGAAGGTAAGCCAGATGAAGGAGTTGTCTTCTGAGACGGTGTAAGCATCAGATTCAATTAAAGAAAAGAACCTACATCTGTTTCATTTTCTGTCATGTTGTAACATTGAATTGCTTGAAAAATTCAGTACCTTGTGGAGTTGAACTCATCGACTGCATGGTAATGGGGCAGCACATCACTGTAAATAAGATGTTATTGGGATCAGACTTGAGGAGTCTTTTCACAGCACCGATACTGCTGTACAAAAGAGCTGGGCTCCCTTGCTGGAGCAGATATCGGGCTTATGTCTTCATGTTTAGATTGTGTCACCTACCAGCCCTGATCCCTACCCCCATCCTACAGCTGTATTTGTTAATGTCTTTAGCAAAGTCAATCAGAAGGTCAATATATCATCCCTGTGTATACGCACCAATGGGATTACTACAAAGTTGTAAAGTAGCTGTATTTTATCCACTGCTTTGTATAAGATCATTAAAATAGACGCCCTGGGCCATAGTTACAGAACATTTACTAAAGCATTTGCACCATGTAATAAAATACTGTTCATCTTACAGCACCAGCAAGAAACTGCGTTATTTTTTTAACTTAACTGTTTTGTTTTCTTTGTAGATACAAATGGAGCTTATTTACCAAGGCATAAATGCTTGGTGAATATGGCTGCCATAAAAATGCCACAGTTTTCAGAGGCCAATGCATTTGAATTCTCACCACTGTCTGTTTTTCATTGGAAACTGGAGCACTATTCAGTATCCATTCATACACTCTTTAAGAAAAACAATCCTAGTGCATCTTGCCTTGGTGTTATTATTGCACACAATGGATTGGATCACCTGGTATTCAAACTAGATTAAAGTGTAATGAAATAGGAACCCTGTAAGTACATGTAATAAATCAACTGTTCTCTGGTAATGCAATACCCTTTCAAGCCCCTTGTCCTTCGCTTTGTCCCAAAGTAATGTTAATAAAATTACGTGAAATACAAATCCCAACCACAGGCTTTCTATCTTTTTTTCATTTATATCTGCTCCTATCTGAAAACTAAGAGACATTTTACTGTTTAATTAATTCAAATAGCTTAAGCAGTACAGACTCTTTAATTAAGCTATATTCTTATGCCTCTTAAAACAAATGGCTTTATTCATGAATCCGCAATTTAAATCTCCATACAGTAAAAGCAATTATAGGGCGATTGTTAAAAAAAGGAATTTAGCTTTAGGAAATTATATTGTTTAATTAGCTTAAGTGCCTTTAAGTCTTTGGTTCATATTTTACAACATAGTTGTATTAGACAAAGAGGACACATATTCTTTTACTAGAGTTGGGTTTAGTTCTTACCAAGGCTATAAGGGAAACCAAGTTTCCCTTTGCAATTCAAAGAGTTGGAGACCAAAATAAAATATGTTCCACCTAATATTGGGTCTGATAGAAAATCACAGAATTTTTTTTAACGAATGTTCCAGAGTGGATCATATTGCAGCTGCAGCTGTTCTTAAGGTTACTTCACTGGAAGTTACTGAGCAGAGCAACCTTCTTCCATTGATCATCCGATGATCGCTGGGCTCTGAAAGGGTCAGATCAGAGCCTGTACGGTACAAAGCTGCTTCAGCTCATATTTCAAGAAGGGAAGCTGAATGGTATTGAATTTGAGGCGCATTGTTGGGCAGTTTCTGTTAATTGTTTCTCATAATGTATGGGTTTCTGTCTATTGATTTGCTCTCCAGTTGATAAATGAAAGATAATCTCCCCTTGCAGGTAAGCTTTCATAGTTTCCTGCAATAGAGATTTAGGGGCAGTGCTTATAGGAAGGTATTCCTGTCAGGCACTGCACAATATGGTTCTGTCTGCCAGTAGTGATGAATCGCTAAACATCACTATAGATTTCTAATGAAATTGCAAATCAAGCCAACTAGGTTGCAGTAAAAAAAAAAAAAAAATAAGGACAAAGTTGTTGTTGGTAGTGAGATAAGAAACATGCAGCACTCACCTGTACACAGGTGGAACAGCCAAAGAGAAGCTAGCATAGTGACAGCTGTATTGCATTGGTTTAGAGTTAGCACCTCAACACCACTCAAAATCTATCCAAATATGAAAGAACTGACAACAGTCCTCTTGTTACTTTCACTACAGCAGCACGAACATGTGACAATTGCGTCGAATTTCAACTGACTGTTGATTAGTAAGTAGAAAGGTAATTATTTTTACCCATCAGTGCTCGTCTGGTTCCTAGTAGCTGATTGATCTCAAAATGTTGTCAAGTCGGGTCTTAAAGGATCCCAGTGATTCAGCATCAACAACATGGCTAGGTAACCCATTCCATACTCTCACCACTCTTTCTGTAAAGAAGTGTCTGTTACCCTCCATACGCTTCTAAAAGTTTACCATAGCAAAGTGTAATAAAGCATAGTGAATGTATAAAAGCAATGTAATGCATGAGCAAGCATTGTAAAAAATAGAGAGGTATGGTATAAATATGACAAACCAGGGTAAACCATAAACTATAAACAGGGTAAATGCATAGTATGTGTAGCATGAAGACACAAAACTGTGAAGTTTAAAATGTGCTGCAAACAGTAAACAGATACAGAGCTGCTCTCCTCGCTTACACATTCAGTATCTGACTGGTTCATATAGATTCTGTCCATTAAATATATGAAACCTGAAATTGGAACATGCTCCATTCAGACGGAGAAAGCTCTGTATAAACTGGATGCAGTCACACAACTAAATAGACACTGCAAGCCAAAAGAAACTCAGTGGAACAAATAGAAACTAAGGAAGGGAAGCCGTATTTAAAGCCTGAAAGACAGCAGGAAGGGGTTGTTTATTTCAGTATCTTGGTCCAGTGTGTGCACTTTCCACCTTACTTTCATTTGTCCAAAATAACCCTTATTTACTTGAAGTTGTGTTCTTCTCTTTCTGAATGCTGATGTTTTTCACCTTAGCGTGCGCTTTCATTAC
Source organism: Acipenser oxyrinchus oxyrinchus (assembly GCA_030684275.1). Taxonomy (NCBI): domain Eukaryota; kingdom Metazoa; phylum Chordata; class Actinopteri; order Acipenseriformes; family Acipenseridae; genus Acipenser; species Acipenser oxyrinchus. Next base: position 31,877,107 of record CM060262.1, on the reverse strand, counting down.
TTTAAAGTGGCTCACCTGAAGTATTGCTTTTCGAATTACTTAGGGGGAAAAAAAGCTCTGTATAGCCCACAGCCTGCTATTTAACGTGAAAATGTCAAAGGTTCTCAGCTGCATACACTCAGTGGAGCTAACAGAGACTCCCTTTATTAGTTCCCTGGGTACATAGTTGGAAAACAAATCTTACAATGATGGTGTTACAAGAAGTCGGCTTCTAGCCAACAAATGAAAAGTCCTGCATTTCAGCAACTCCAGTCTGAATTTTTGTTTTGTTATTTAGCAAATCTAGCACAACACAACTGACCTGTTTATTAGTTTGAGGTAATTTGTTGCTAACTTGTTACAAGCTATTAACAAAAATTTAAATAATGCAAGTAAAAGATTTTAAGAACAGGCCCCACAATTACTCCACAGATCATTGGGTTCACTGCCATTCTTAGGCACAACCACAATTCATTTGGCTCACACAGCAGAAATCAATACAGAGTACCGTTAGTGCATGCAAAGGATGATGTTTATAGATTAATAAAAGCATGTCCACTTAGGGGTCTGTTTACTCAGTGTTTAAAAAGAAAATCCATTCTTGGCTTAAATGGCTTGAACAGGACACCAGTGAAACGATAATTTGGCCGGTGTCTGACAACAGACAGCATATTTCTTCTCAGCCGTTTTGGATCAATTACTTTTGCAGATTAATGTATATTAATTATATGCATGCTTTATGTGCTTCGTTTGCCAGTCTCCTGTAACCTCGCTAAGCTCAGCAGCACGTCCAACAACTGAACTGCTTGGTCAACCTTCTGTTATTATTATTTGTTTATTTAGCAGACGCCTTTATCAAAGGTGACTTACATAGACTAGGATGTGTGAACTATGCATCAGCTGCAGAGTCACTTACAATTACGTCTCACCCGAAAGACGGAGCACAAGGAGGTTAAGTGACTTGCTCAGGGTCACACAATGAGTCAGTGGCTGAGGTGGGATTTGAACCGGGGACCTCCTGTTAACACGTCTCCCCAGTTTTAGTTGAGTTTTCATATATTCAGGACACACCTCAATGTAGTCTGCTGAAGCTGGACTCTTCCTTCTGTAAACCTCAAAAGCCAAGTGGAGGTTTAATTCCTATACTTCTAAACTGTGAGATTTAGTTTTCAGTTCCCAGAGGTATGCGCAGCAGACTTAAAAGGCAGAAGTTTAAATTACATCTGAAGCATATCTGTTTATCCTGACTGCCAGTATCTTTAGAACAGTGAATTATACAGTAATGTTGCAAGGGATTCATTTCTATTGCAGATCCACACTGTTCCCCCTTAGGTAAGTATTTCATATTTCCCTTGGGTCACCTCATCCGCCAACACAGCCTCATGTTTCACTCCTATGCTGACGACACCCAGCTCTAACTCGACCCTGGAAGCCCCTCTGCCATGGTACGGCTCTCGGCTTGCATTCAAGACATCGAGGCCAATTTTCTTCAGCTGAACACTAGCAAATCTGAACTCCTTCTAGTAGGATCTAAAACTCAATTTAATCTCAATATAGCTGCCCTTAACCTCGGAAACTGTCTGCTGCTGCCTTCCCCCGCAGTACGAAGCCTTGGTGTACTTCTTGACAGCAACCTCTCCTTTGATGCCCACATCTCCTCCGTGGTCAAATCTTCCTTCTACCAACTTCAAAAACATCGCCAAAGTCCCTACTTTTCCCTCCCGAATGTGAAGATACCCCCATCTTGCCTAGCTGCACTGGCTATCTGTAAAGTTCAGGATTACTTTCAAAACTCTCCTGCTCACCTACAATGCTCTTCATCACACAGGTCCTGAGTATCTCCTCAACCTGCTGACCAACTATGTCCCTGCCCGCAAGCTGAGGTCCTCCGACTCTGGCCTGCTTGTCATCCCCAAGCAAAAGTGCACCACACTTGGAAAACACTCGTTTAGCTTCATGGCTCCGACTTTTTGGAACTCTCTCCCAGCTTTGGTGCGTGATGCTCCCACCGTCGCTCGCTTTAAATCAACTCTCAAGACCCACCTGTTCTCTCTTGCTTTCCATGCTCTTTAAGCCTGATATCTGCTATTAGCTGCAGTGTTGTTGCTACTATTTCATGTATTATGCTATTATTATGTATTATGCATTTTTCACTGTATTTAATGTATTATATATTTCTCTGTATTTAAAGTATTATGCATTTTCTTGTTGTTACTGCATCTTGTATAGAGCTTTGTGGTGGTGGGCCGCTATGAAAGGCGCTATATAAAATAAAGATTAATTGATTGATTGATATGCAGAAATGGGCTAAAGACTCCTAGCTGCTAAGCACTGTCATTCATTGTAACTAAATCTAGGAAGAAATGCCCATTGCTATTTACTATTGACACAGATGTTTTGGATCGACTTATATTAAACAGAGCAGGAGACAGTGCATATGATTCATCAAACCCTCCAATCCGTTTCAGTGCACCGCTGCAAACACACTGATGGTGGGTTTGGGATATGTCTAACTTGAATGAAAAAATTCACTGCATTCCCTCTGAACTGACAGCAGTACCTGTGTAGAATAGTTCTGTCCTTCTACACCCCAACAATCCGAGTTCAACTCCTAGCTCTGCCAGTCAGGGAAGTGACAGAACTCACTTTCGGAATTTTCAGATCCCCCTGCTGGGGCAAAGTCATTCTGGTTTATGATGGACTGAGAAATTTGAAGAAAAAAAAAAGTACCTGCTGTTTAGGGCCAGCATAGCACTGGCTGCCTATCTGTATACAGCTTTTTGTTTCTTGAAAGCAGTTTTGGCAGACTAATAATATTCCACTATATAAATGGAGCATTTCACTGAATACACATCTGAGAAAAGAAAAGGTATCCATCTGTCTTAACTTCATTTTAATCAATTCTACTTCACTTTTAAGCTTTGAAGTGCTGGCTGTCAACTTTACCCTGATCCCCAACCACAAATGGAAACACACACAGGAGTTGAGTGGAATTAAACAGTATTTTCAGAGACAACACTGAACAGCAGATAAAACCAACCTCCTTCTGGTTTAAACAGATCTTTGTGACAGATGTTCAAAAAGGACATGACTTTATATATATATATATACTCAAATGTATGTAAAAATACAGAATAACACTGTGCCCTTTTAATAAAAAATGAAATTACATAAAAGTTTAGCATATAATTCTGAATTCTTGTGTATTGATGTTATCTGCTCTTCATTCAAAACTTATCAAATAACAATACAATAACCAGACTTAAGTGGAAGAGGGTAGTGTTTTGATGATGCATAGAGACTTTTCTTTATGGAATATTATTTTAGATTAATATTTCAGAGTTGAATTGAAATGGTAGTATATAGAGTATAAGACGACATCTTCTTTACAATGTGTTCAAGTTATTTAATCTGTCTGTTAGGGGTTGACATCTCTCCCTTTTTGGCATATCTATTAATATAAAGTCCAATTCATACTCAAGGCAAACCCAAGGATTGTAATTTCTTACCTCCACAATGCAAGTACATATTTCAACATCCATACTACAGTATTGATCTTCATTCCATGCTTTTCATTAAGTGCTTTCATTAAATGGAAGAAGACCATTTTAACTGTTATGGTGTTTGTTGGGTTGCGGTTGTGTTACACACAGAATAACTAACTCTTCTGTTTTCTGGACTACACGTAACACAAAGACACAGTTTCAGTAAAAAAAAAAAAAAGAAAATACATGAACTATTTCTCTGTACTTTACCTCATATTATAACATTTATAATATCCATAGGCTGGCTGCTCAAAAATGAACACAGTTAGCACTTAATTGTGCGCAAATTAGTGTGGGAATGTCATTTACAAACAAATAATAATTAAAAAAAAAACCCACCATGCTTTATACCAAACAGCTGAATTCCATTCAGGCAGAAATCAGACCTTTAATCCCTGAATGCAATTTATTATTATTATTTGTTTATTTAGCAGACGCCTTTATCCAAGGCGACTTACAGAGACTAGGGTGTGTGAACTATGCATCAGCTGCAGAGTAACTTACAACTACGTCTCACCCGAAAGACAGAGCACAAGGAGGTTACGTGACTTGTTCAGGGTCACACAATGAGTCAGTGACTGAGGTGAGATTTGAACCGGTGACCTCCTGGTTACAAGCCTGGTTACAAACCCTTTTCTTTAACCACTGGACCACACAGCCTGCCTATGCAGTATTTGTTTTTGCATAGTCTTGATCTTTCCAAACATGATGGGGGTAACCTGGCATAGAACACACTGGCCAATCGGTGGTAGAATGGAGCTGGGATGGTAATACACTGGAATTACATTGCAATAACACAAACCCATGCTTAAACACAGTGCACTTACAAAGTGGTTCATTTGCAGTGTACAGTAACCACACAATCATCGGTGTGACTAGTGTTATTACAATCACATATTTACAAACCAATGTTAGCAAGATTTCTTTGAATTATTATTTATTTGTAGAAAACTGTTCATAACAAGTAAGAAACAACTACTTATTTTGCTTTTTTATATGAAAAAAATGGTGTTAATTTAACAAAGTGGTAAATGTTTTTTTGTGAATAAGGCCCAGGTGTTAACAGCTATGTCCTTTAGTGCATGTTTTACTCCTTAATAGTTTGTACGACTGAAATACTGCAATAATAATGAAAATTACACTTAGTAAACAAAAGCAATCACCAAAATATTGGAGACAATTAGAGCAATTTAACTTGCATTTTAGCTGCAGCAGACTCGTTTAAGTTAATGAGAAATTAATTATTTAGCTGGAATGAAAAATTAGAAAAAAAATTAAATACTTAAAAATAAAACAATGTGTCTGAATGCATCAGTGATGTTAGGATCAATATTTAGTGTATCTTCAGCATAATAATAAGTATAAAACTGAGATTACTGTACTGCTTGTTTCAGCTCACTAGCTAAAATCAATTTCTCTGTGTGATGCAATAAATTCATGAATTTCCTCTGCTTTGTTTTGCACACCAGAGCATTTGTTTCAGAGCCAAATGTATTGAGAGTTTCACTTACAAAACTAGCCTAGCCTCCAAAATTCATTAAACTGGCCTTCTCCAATCAGTAATACATGTCGATTCATCTCGAGCACAATGTTCCGGGAACAATTTTAATTCAATCCTAATTGCAATAACCTTTAAACTTCACGAACAGATTGCAAAATTGCAATTTATTTCCCCAGAGGGATGAAAATGAAAAATTATGAAAAATGATTCTCTATATAACTATTCAAAGTGTGGATGTTTCGGGACAATAGTGATGCAATATACTGTGATAATAATGCAGCAACGTGAATAAAGAACAGACTAGACAGTAGGCAAGCATGATGCAAATGCAGTAGATCATGAGGAATACATAGTATAAGCATTGGGGAAGCATGGCACACTGTAAAAGCAACCATGGGAAAAAGGTATAAGGAATATATACTGAATTGTACAGCCACGTCTTAGCCAATACACATACTGCATTCAAAGTATAAACCCAAAGTCTAGATCACCTGCTGTTTTTAGTCCATTGCAATTTTCCACACTATAGTACTCCAGTAAATACAGCAGCTAACAGCTCTTTTCAACTTCAATGCTGCCCCCATGTGGCTAATATAAGGAATAGCACCCCATACATACACCTTGATACAGCATTCTGCGACATCAAGCCATTAAGTATCTTTCCTTTTTGTAATTCCAAGACATTCACAGAACAATCGGTGCAATGCATTCCAGAATTATGCTTTTAGCTCATTTGTGTAAGACTCACTTTTATCAATGGTCAACAGTAGTGTTTGCTGGAGAACTGACAGTCTTTGATTAAAGAGACCAAAAACCTTGCAGCACAGCTTAAGATAATTTTGCAGCACTTAACATTCAATGCACATCGCTTCTACAGTCTGGGTTTCCATTGCTGCCATTCATTTTCAAATGAACCGCTGTCACAAGAGCCTTGAAGATTGTTTATACATGGTTTTACATCACTGTTGTCCCCCCACCCCCATACTCTGTCTTGACTCCAATTTACTAGCTGCTGAATGCTGCTAACATCCTCTTCATTGCATTTGAGCAATGATTTCATGAGATTCTTGCACATGTTTTTGCATTCTAAAGTGTGCCTTGGTAGTGAGCCTTGCCTATTTGTTCTGGAGGTTGTGTGTTTTCGTTTGTACCTGCATGGGTGTGCTTTAATCTGCAGAATGCACACAACAACAGCAGTGGATGGTATGAATAGGGCTTGAACAGCATTTATTGTCAATTACTTCACTGTAGGATTTTTTTATAATCCATGAAAGTGAAAAACAATTATAGTTTTTTGTAACCTTTGCCAAAGTATTATTATGTTACATTATGTTACATACACAATTTCACCACCGGGTGGCACTCTATGCAGGCAACTCTAAATTGGTTGTTTCCTGCTCTGTGTCATCTGAAATTAATCTTGAGATCATTTGAGCATTATCATTAGTTCTGTAATTTTTATTATGTGCATGATCGTTTCCTTTATTAAATCTGAATACATTCCTAGGAATTATTTTTGAATCTTTTAAAAACGGTACATTTCGTAAGGAGTTTTTTGAATATTAAATAATGTTATCTGTGCACTGCCAAATAGGCAGTAATGTCAAAACGCCAACTAGATCTTGTTTGTTTGGATATATAAAACCTCTGTTCTGAACAACAGGGATAAAAGGAAAGGCAGTGACTAGAGAGAACAACAACAACAACAACAACAACAACAATAATAATAATAATAATAATAATAATAATAATAATAATAATAATAATAATAATAATAATAATAATAATTTGCATTTCTAAAACAAACAATAAACTATTTTAGACTAATCACAAGCCCCTAAATGAAATGTCTGAGTTGTTTATTCCAAGGTTGGTAACATTACTGGGTGTGTTTCTACTATCTGAAAAAAATTGTGCTAATGACAATTTGAAGTAAATGGGCTTGATAATCTAGGCCTGTATGTATGGAGTGTTTTGAAAGAGAAAGAAAACAGGGATCTGCATAGCTCCCCATCCTGTCAGTGCCAAACAGGCTTTTACAATAAAGCGTTTTGTTCTGTGCTAGTGGGTGGGCAATGAAAATAAAGTAAAGAATGTTCATTTAATGGAAAAGGCTGGCCTGTAATAAAACAATGCATTAATATTGAACTGTCAGGCATAACATATGCATCAGACTATTCCAGATGCATTTTAACAGCCGTCTGATGATGCACATTGTTTTTTGTTTTTTTTCCTATTCGTATTTTCCATTACCACTGTAATTGTTCATCACTTCTCATTCTTTGCCATCATAGTTTTTTTTCTCATTTCAATGCATGGGTCAACAAAACAAGTGATTTTATAAAAAAATATTTTGGTCTTTTTTTCCATTAAAGGTAGGGGTTACAACTACACATACACACACACACACACACACACACACACATACACACACACACACACACTTTCAGTTCTGAATCATTAAGAAAGTTAATGTAAAAAGAAACTTTAAACTCAAAATATCATGGCTCAAATCACTTTTAAAAACACCTTTCTTTGTCTTACACTTCTAAAAGGACAACACGTGTTGCAAGCTGATGGTTAAAATCGAAGTCTCCTTGTAGGCAATTCTAGATCTACGCAGAAGAATATAAATTGCATTCACTTTTCTTTTCTTCTGCTCTTTATTGACCCTGTTGAAATTCCAACACCTTCTGGTGATCTGGTCACCAGCTAAGAGTTTGAATTGGAGCAAATACAGTATTTACTGCCCACTGACTGTCCAGGGCCCCCAGCAGAGGCTTACATACTAGGCTTACAGTAAATGTATTTTAATGGACATAACCTTATAGTTCACCACTGTACATCTGTAAAGTAATCTTGCAGTTTTGCTATGCGTTTCCCATGGTTATGTATTGACCGAAGTTTACCATGGCTTACAAAGTCTTTTTTTTTTTAATATGCTTTACTATGCCTCTCTAGGACCTACAATGCTTATAAACTTTGCCATGCTTTCTCTATAATTACACTTTGCCATGCTTTCTCTATAATTACACTTTGCCATGCTTTCACTATAATTACACTTTGCCATGCTTTCTCTGTAATTACACTTTGCCATGCTTTCACTATAATTACACTTTGCCATGCTTTCTCTATAATTACACTTTGCCATGCTTTCACTATAATTACACTTTGCCATGCTTTCACTATAATTACACTTTGCCATGCTTTTCACTATAATTACACTTTGCCATGCTTTCTCTGTAATTACACTTTGCCATGCTTTCACTATAATTACACTTTGCCATGCTTTCTCTATAATTACACTTTGCCATGCTTTCACTATAATTATACTTTGCCATGCTTTTCACTATAATTACACTTTGCCATGCTTTCTCTGTAATTACACTTTGCCATGCTTTCACTATAATTACACTTTGCCATGCTTTCTCTATAATTACACTTTGCCATGCTTTCACTATAATTACACTTTGCCATGCTTTCACTATAATTACACTTTGCCATGCTTTCACTATAATTACACTTTGCCATGCCTTCTCTATAATTACACTTTGCCATGCTTTCACTATGCTTAATTACACTATGCTATGCTTTTACTATGGGAAACTTGTATAAGGGTCATTTTATCTTGTGCCAGCTTCAACAAACACTATGTCTCCTGATCCAGCACAACCAGCTGGGCGAACATTATACTCAGGTGTTTTTTACTGTTGTATCCATCAGGTCTCAAAGACGGGTTCATTCACAGCTGAACACAGCTCTGGGCAGGGCATACAGCTCACCTCAGGGTTACCAGATTTCTATAGATACCGGTAATATACAGGTCAAATAAACTGTATATAATAACACAATCATAATGTAAAAGTTAAACAACGCTTGTGTATTTATTGCAGATCATAACTTTGTTTCTATTGTCCTCTGACCAAACATGCTGAATGTACAAAACTGCCAGGTTAGACAAATAAGCTCAGATATTTTTGTACAGCCTACTGTATATGACATGGTTGTGTTAATCAAGATACACTAGGGACTTAAAAGGTTAACTTTGCTGTTAGCAATATATACACATCAGGAAGTTATACAGAATTTGAATTATTAAACACAAATTCAAAATGATTTAACACATCATCCATAAGATTATATAGTTTGCTGTATTAACTTGCTGTGCACACTGCAATGGTGCTTTGCCGAGCAAAACGTCAACACAACAGCAAAACCGGGACGATTTAACAATGTTAGTACGGTTTCCAACCGACACTAAAAATGAAGGCTGCCTGAAGTACTAGGGCGTCTGTGGTAACCCTATTGATGACACTTCAACAGAAACCAACGTATGCGAATGGAACACCCGCAAAATCTGCTCTCTCTAGAATCAGGTCAGTTTGCATCAGTACAAATTAAATAATTATTTAATATATGACAGTATAAGTGACGGTATATGGTCCACAGCGCTATGTGTGGAGAAAATGAGAAAAAAAAATTTTCTCATTTTTTCTCCGCCCAATTTGTATGCGCGGTGAGTGAATTTCTCCACCTTACACAATACTCACCCGTGAATATAAACCTGCCTATTAACATCAGCAGCAAAATAACGACTTACAAACTTTTTTTTTTTTAAAACAACCAATGGACAATTCCTGTCGCCGACCTTTGTGAATCTCGTTTGTCAACTGAACATCTGAACTTGGAGAAAGCTGCATCTCTCAACAGGTAAAAACAAACAAAAACATTTGCTTTTTTGCACAGCAGGTTGTACTTTACTTCATAACTAATGCTTGGGCTTCTTTCAGTTCGCCTGAGTGTTAAGCACACCACGCATTCGGTATGTCTTCCGAGAGTTCTTTAACTTGTGGAAAGTTTTTAAAATGGCACCTACTGTTGCAAACAAAATAAAATATCACAGCACTACATTAAGTGTTATATAACTTATATATATATATATATATATATATATATATATATATATATATATATATATATATATATATATATATATATATATGTTTTGTAGTTCCAGTACATTATTGTGCAATATACATCATTATGTATCATATGTTTATATTTATCAATGTATTTGAGCATATTTTAATACTGTATAGCCTATTTTATAAGATTTCTAAAAATATATTTAGCAGTATATTGATAGAGTAGTATAATAATATTGATCTTGTTGCATGCATATGATTGTACAATATATTGAGTGATACATAATATATTGCAGTATACAGTGTAAGTTCATCAATTGCACTATTTAATATATATATATATATATATATATATATATATATATATATATATATATATATATATATATATATATATATATATATAGTTTGCATAATTAATTAAGGATGGTTGGCTTAAAGTTATTTTTTCAGACTATATACAGTACAGTGTGTATAAAGCTTATAACATGACTGGCCTGCAGAGGTCAAAACTTGATTTCTGAACAGTGTGTTTAGGGCTCCATAGGCTACCACACAGACCTACAAAAAACATATAAATTATCATTGTAGAATAGTAAAGTATATTACTTGATTAACAGCTCAAGCATTAAGAAAATACAATGCTGTTGTGCCTATTGTCTATCTATCATATATATATATATATATATATATATATATATATATATATATATATATATATATATATATATATATATATATATATATATATTCCTATTGTAGTTTCTGCTTGGATTAATAGATACTAGGACATAAACATTTCCAGCCACTTTCTACCATTAAACAAGGCTCAGACATTTTATATTATGTGGTGGAAAGCCTAAAGGTGATGAAATGTGTTAAATATCCTAGCTTTTTACTGTGTGCAATAAATGAAGCCCACTGTACTACCCAGAAGCTTCCCCACCTTTTCACAGTTTTGTTCACAAGCTGCCCTGATTACACAAACAGGAATTTCCTTCTGAAGTAGGTATTGAGTATGGGAAATAATAATCCAGGTAGACAAACCTTTTAAGTTTTTCGAAATTTGTATTTCCAAATCCCCTCTTTAACATGTTGTAAGCTGAGAGGTTTCACTTAAAATGGAAAAGAACCTTATAAGTGTGGACATTTCACGATGCAGTTTCCTGCCTATTCCATTATTTTCAATCTATGCAGTTTTTCGGTACAAATCAATGATCATGAGTAAGCATCTTCTGTCAGTCTGAATTAGATAATTACACATTTTACGAAGGCTCATTTCTTTGCTGATCTTGCCTGGAGTTGATTTGTTTGTCAACAATGTAGTCTGAGAAATGGATCAAGCTGTAATAAAATTACAATGTATTCCATTTCTGATCGAATGAAATGCTGTCGCTTCTTTACTTACAAAAGGAATACTATTTAATCTTCTTTAATATAAGCATTAGCCTTTGTAAAATGCGCAGAGACGTTTTCAGATTGAAGACGCTTTCTCATTATCATTGATTGAAAATGGCATCATACAATGGACATGTTTTTTGTGATACCTGTCAGTATAAAACATTTTATAAAGGACATTTGAAAATCAAACTATTTGGAGAAGCTTAAAGGGATCGGCCCCACTCCCCAGCCACTCAGTAATTTAAGCCCTGCTGAAGGAAAAACCAGTGTTTTTATCAATGTGTTGTTTTTCTTATATTAAACTAACAGCAGTGATAAAGTAAAACATTTGTAAAATACCTTCTATAGCTGTCACACTTATGCAACAGATAGCATTAATCTTAAATATGAGTACTCCATTGTCTCTCTTTTTTAATAAACTTAGCAGGATAAAATATACTACTTCTATAATACATTTAACACAGAAATAAAAACAAGGGATCACCAAATTAAATAAAGATTTATCCTGGCTCTAAGGCAGCTTATTTAGATATTTTTAAAGAAAGGTCATATTAAATGAGGACGTGATTCTTTGATTGTTTTAAGCTATTAGTATCATATACAATACTCAATTATCAATGTAAGTACATTTTTAAAGAAATTAAATGGGCACATGGGGACCTGAAACACTATAGTGTTTAACTATTGCTAAAAACAGCATAAAATGTCTACTTAAAGAAATACAAAATGTTCTGAAACTTTTAAAATTTTTGAAACATGAGTTTGACAAATGTGAAAATAACTAGTTTACAGGTTGTAATTATTCACTAAAATACGTTTCTTAGAGGGTACCTGCGGTGAAAGTGAATACTTATTTCAGTAGAAAATATGTTTCCATTACTTTTGTCACATTTTACAGCACTTCCTATTGTTGTGATGGGCTATTTTGATGCACAAAGTGTTCAAACCAGGACAAGCTTCAGTGCACTGCCTTGTATGCAAACATGGCACGGTGAAGTTACATGACAGCATTGATTTCTGCAATTGTCACCCATAGCTACACACGAAGTTGCTTGCATGCAGATATATCATGGATGAAAAGAATAATTCCAACACAATACAGTGGTACCAGTATGAGCTGTTCATGTTAGACTACCCTAGTCTAACCTCTTCAGGCAGCGAGAGTGCCGATTCAGATGAGGATTGCTGCCACTTCATTTTAGCAGCAGTCAGTGGATAAACCCACCTGCAATTCTCTGTGATTGGTTGCAAATATGAACGTTGACTCTTTAGTAATGCTCCAGATTTGCACGACGCTGTACAGCCACGTTTCAATGCTACTGAGCGTTCAACGTTCCCTTTAGTCACATCAAGTGTCCTTGTACTATAAAAAGTTATATACTGTACTAACACTGCAGCCTGCATGAAAATACAATAAAATACCATATTCTGTTACCGGTGTGGCGATGCTTGGGGAAAAAACGGGACAAAATCAGCATCCCAAGAAAAGTTCTGGGGACACTGGGACCAGTGTTCGAAAAGTGGGACTGTCCCGTCCATAACGGGACATCTGGTCACTGGCAGTGGTCGCTTGAACCCTTTCTGTTTAACTGCTATGGTGGTGTGAACTGAGCAGTGTTTACAATGATAGTAAAATGATAGTGTATTGTATAGGTTGCTATCTATCATGTTAAGCCTGATTCGCACTGGAGTAAAAATTACCACATAAACAGGTGGTTTCGGAAATTGTACTCGCATTGGTGTAATTTAGTCCTGTGCGAACCGTCCATTTGTTTTTATCCCAGATAATTTTGTGAGAGGTGCTCCGATTTTTTTACAGGACATCAGGACCGTCTGTAAAATTTCAAAGTCAGGCTTCCTGTGTCTTTTTGCTCCCATGCCAATCAACCATGTCAGTGTTATGTTAGAATTTATGCAGCATTTCCGGGGTATTTACCTCAAAGCAACACCAGACTTTACATCTCTCCCGAGATTCTACAGTTTAGTAAAACACAACGATTGGGGATCGGGGGAAACTACAAAACATAATTGGTGACTATTAAACAATGCATGCTTTGAACGGTGCATTTGAAGGTATAAATGGAAATACACATCACTCAGGGGAAGTAATGGTTATTCTAGCCTTTGGAAAAGAAGGTACAACGAAATGAGTTATTTACACCTGGTTCACTGTTTACAAAGCAGTCACAAAGTGTCTTCTCTGGCCACAACAACGCATTTCATTTTGCATTTACCGACTTTTCTTGATGAAAACTAATCCACCGCTTTTGATGAACTCTGAGGAACCTGATTTTGAGTCCTGTGCACATCATGCTTTAGCCTTTAACCATTAAAATGTACAAGGATCTAGAGCATGCATTGGGCAGCACTATAACAAAGGGGGTAATGACTAAGGATTGGGTTCTTGTTGCTGAGGCTAGCATGCTGTACTGTAAGATGCCAGGCCCCATCAGCAGAGCAGGCAGACATGTCTGAAGAGATGGAGAGTTCATTGCAGACGGTGGATCATGCATTGTACATGGAGTGCCCCCCCTCAGGTGCTGCTTGGTCTAGTTTATGTTAGCCATGCTGAATAATCATTACTAAGCATTTACTGGTACATAAGGTTTACATGTTTGCGTTGAAAGTTTTGAAGGCTCAAAGTTTCGATCGTAAACTGCCTCCGTCTTTAAAATGAAAAGGGAAGTGAAGGAGCACCCTTCCCCCTTCCTCTGCTAAACATAGCAGCTGCAGCTGCAAAGTAAGCCCACCACTCTAAGAGGTGAGGTGATACAAGGCAACACTCAGTTTTTCCCAGGTAATTGCTGGAAACCCACTCGCAGAAAAACACCTCTGTGTAGAGATCAGAGTCTGAAAGCGTTACGGGGAACAAGGGCATCACACAGCTTGCATGTTTTTGCTTCTTTAGGCTTTGCAATGAATTCCACCACAACGCACAAACCCATTTTACAAGATGTACTGCAAGGGCTAAAAAGCCTGAAAAGAAAAAAAACATTCCTGAATGAAAATATACGCTCGGGAAATGATTCAGACAACTCTGATAATGAAAATTGCAGTTGTCAAATAAATTAAGGGCTACATGTTACAAACTATGAAAATAGCAACTGAGGCACATTCACTGATAGCAAGAGGAAATAGCTGTAATTAATAGCTGTAATTAATAGCTGTAATTTAAAGCATTACCACAGTTTTTTTTCATTAAATGCATGCTGCAATGTATGTCTATTGTACAAGAAACCTGAACTTTACTGCTTCGAAACATTAGCGTCTGTGGACTGTAATGCCATTGCCAATTGAAGTTGTGCGATTGCTGCATTGTTGCAGTATTAATTTGCCTGTCCAGGACAAAACCATAATTCTCTCAGTTTGACTGTTTGTTCTTTGCAATGACCTTAAAATAAAAAAAACACCCTAAGGAATAGGACAGGTGTTGTTGATGACACATTTTGCCCATGTAGAGTTTATGGTCTCATCTGCGGTTCCGGTAGGACGCTTTGCATATATGCAGACTGCAACAAAACTAGCAGACTGTCCTATCCAAAATAGTAGCATGTTATGCCTCTTTTTAGTGGATAAAGTCATTATTTTCCCCTGTTCTGTACAGTACTAACAAACATGCACGAAGTTCCAAAGCGGTAACAAAAGCCTATTTGTTGACATGAAAATGATGCAGTGTTAGGCCATTGATATGCCCTTGTGGGTTTTGATGGCTGACCCAGTAATTTAAAACAAATGATTCTTTGCGTAATTTTGAACTATAAAGACATCTATTCAGGAATGTTGCTGTAATTTCTCCAATGCAAGTTGATACTTTGGAACATTTGAATCCAGTGCAGTGGATCCTGTAAAAATATGGATTTAGGTTTTGGAACTAAAAAATGTTTTTTGCAAGCATATAACTTCTATATAGTTTTTTCCTGGGAACATTTTTTAAATAAGATAAAAAAACTTCTAGATACTGTAATGAAGGTCTACATTTGAAGTACTGACCAGTCCAATCTGATCTGTTGAGAAATTATGTGCAAAAGATATCACCCCCGACTTGTGTGAAAAGGCTTGCATAATAATGAAATATTGAATGGGTTTTAATTTAAAATTGCAATGACATTTTGCACAATCATTTAAAAAAAAAAAAAAAAAAGTTAATTGTTCCCAAAACCTAATGAGTTTGGAGTAGTTTGTTGTATAAATACGGATATTGTAGTCAGAATCAGGCCTACCTTGGAAAAGTTTGGGAGGTGCTGGTCCACTGTGACGCAAGTATATCGAATCCCATCTTATAAATAAAAAATCATGCAAAAATAAATGTAGTTTAGTTGAACCCACAAGCCTCCATATTCCTGCCTCAATGTTATCTGTCTTTGCAAAGCACCCAGGCATGCAGATGTATCAGTTAGCATAGTGATAATGTGGTAAAAGATGTGGCAAGCATGGTACAGCACAGAAAGGTATGTAAATAGTATTAAAAACCATGGTAAACTATGGTAAATTCATAGGAACAATGAGGACATTACTGTGCTAATTATAGTGAACCTTCATTGGGGTTCTTCCTGTTTCTGCATCTCTAATATGGGGAGGGGCATTGTCTAAGATAAAAGGAAGCATTATTTTGACAGAATGTGCTTTCAATCGAGACATGAAGCTGTGCAGCAGCGTGAGAAACTGGAGGCAGGCAATAAGGAGTCCAGATACAGTCTATATCCACATACAGTACATAGTCAAACCTATTCATATTTGTGAGGGTCTGGAACCAACTCCCTAGTAATGTTGTTGAAGCTGACACCCTGGGATCCTTCAAGAAGCTGCTTGATGAGATTCTGGGAACAATAAGCTACTAACAACCAAACGAGCAAGATGGGCTGAATGGCCCCCTCTCGTTTGTAAACTTTCTTATGTTCTTATGTTCTTCAACCGTAGCTGCTAACATATCAGTATTTTTAAAAGCACCGTTTAAAAAAAAAAACACCGAAATAAACTGTTTACCTTCAATGTAAGTACCCCTCCCTAGTCATGCATAGTCATAGATAGGGTGCATTTGGAACAATGGATGCCAAAAACAATAGATTTTAACACACTAATAAAAGTTGTTTGTATTGTCTTGTGCAGGATATAGTGCTGTGCAAAGAGAGGATCCTGTGTGGCTGAATGTGAACTTTTATTTTGCAACAAAAACAAGGTTCTTGCTCTTCGTGCCGCTAAGGTCACACGTAGACACAGTGGTATCAGTAGCTGCCTGACTTGATGCGTTTCGGTGAGTTTGTGGTTTTGCTATAATCAGAGCAGGGTGACATCACGTGGCTGTTCCTTCCTGACTATTGTTCTGCTTTGAGTCTCTTCTCTAGCACTTGTATTAGCAGGTGAACATTACAGCAGCGAGGAAAGAGTGAAACCTCTAGTCAACACACAGCCAGGCTGGTTAAACAGTCCAGCTCTTGGGCATAACGCTATGTCACTTCTGTAGGACTGTTCCCTGCACTAAAACTATGGAATTAGTAATAGTAGTATTGTCTGACTTTTGCAAAGCTACTTTGTGCTCAAAGAGTTAAAAATGCCTGAATTTAGCTTCATCGTTTATAATTTTGCGTTCTGCTTGCTTCATACCATCCACATTGAGTGTTTTGTATAATTCTCCATTCCTGTTTCTAGATTATATTATTTATCTAGAAGGTGAATCGCTGGACTGAAGTGGCTTTATTAATGACCAGTAGGGTCATTTCAACCACTGGGTCTGCATCTGAAAAGAAGTGAGGTGGTTTTAAGAATGACCCCAAGGGGTGTGCAGCTGCAATATCTGTCCCCTCTTCAACTGTGACTGCTGGGAGTTGCAGAGGGGACAGATATTGCAGCTGCACACCCCTTGGGGTCATTCTTAAAACCACCTCACTTCTTTTCAGATGCAGACCCAGTGGTTGAAATACTCAGTAAGCCAGGTAAATAATGCTGAAAGCAGAGCACATACCAGGTTATTAAAAAATTATACGTTAAGAAAACGTAGGTTCTAAAAATCTTTAACAATTTGGAATAAACAACTAGGAAATCATCAATTTAATTGGAGTTCACATTGTATTTCTGTCCAAGACTGTTGTATGTTTATTAAACATGTAACAATATCCTTTTAACTCCCGAATTACTATCAAAGTAGCAACTACAAAGTAGTTGGGGTGGGGTGATTAATACATCAAACAGTAAAAACTTGGAAGCAAAATGGGAAAAAGCTTGTTCTCTGGAATTTTCTATGATAATCCAGTATGCACTACAATGCACAGTTCAGTTGTAGTGAAAAAAAAGGATTTGCTTTGCGAAGCACTACAGTTTGTAACAAATACATTATTTTACTTGAGGTATACTACCACTGTAGCTCTAGATATTACAGTTACGTTGCGTTACTAAAACTGTACATTTTTTTATTAATCTTGGATTTGCCCCACTTATATAAGAGTGTGTTTTTCAGTTCTTCGTTTCCTAATTTTTTTTTTTTTTAAAGGGTGCGACACGGTAGCATCACGGCCCAAGCTGTTACCGGCAGGAACAGAGATTCAGAAACAAGCAGCTGCAGGTTAAGCACTATTGCACAAGTTTATTCAACATTAGAACAGCAAACTAGACACATAGAAACAAATAAACAGGCGCAGCGGACAAAATATAAAGTCTACAAAAAAAACTTACAGACATAACAGCATAGCAACACACACCTTCCCCTTCCCCTTCCCCTTCCCCCTTCCCCTTCCCCTTCCCCTTCCCCTTCCCCTTCCCCTTCCCCTTCCCCTTCCCCTTCCCCTTCACCTTCCTCTTCCCCTTCCCCTTCCCCTTCCCCTTCCCCTTCCCCTTCCCCTTCACCTTCCCCTTCCCCTTCACCTTCACCTTCACCTTCCCCTTCACCTTCACCTTCACCTTCCTCTTCCCCTTCCCCTTCACCTTCCTCTTCACCTTCACCTTCACCTTCCCCTTCACCTTCCTCTTCCCCTTCCCCTTCCCCTTCACCTTCACCTTCCCCTTCTCCTTTAACACCACCCGTGATTACCCCTTTTATACACCTATGGCTGGAGCCTTATTAACCATTAATCATTCAGTTGTTGTCCCAACCGTTCCCATGTGTTTTCTGGCAGGGAGGAATTTTACTGCCAACCCAGTATTCCCCACACACACTATACCGGCAGAGCCTTGCCACAAAGGGGTTTAGGATTTCATCCACTATATGAAATGATATGAAAGTAGGAGCACATCTACTATGCTGGACCCCATCAATGAAGTGTTTTTTACAGTAGCTATGCAATTGGGTCCTCCAATGGAATAATAGCTATTCATAAGCACAGTGCTTTTCGATTGTAGCCCCTCAATGGACAATAGACACCTCACAATTATTTAATAAACATAATTACAAGGCAACAAAGAATTTATATGAATATGTTTTTTTTTTTGTGGAAGTTTGTATTTTACTCAGCATTTGACTAATAAACAATACAAAAAGCTGAATATCTCAGTTGCATGCATTGGCAGGTTCATAGTTTCCACAGCTGTGGACATAACTTCCCCCCTTAGATTTCAGTTTGCTTGCAGTCTGGCTGGCTATTGCTAGTGCTAGCCTAACTTTTCAGGTGTATTTCAGTCTCCTCTGCTGCAAATCTGGCACATTTAATTGCAATGCATTGCAGAAATACTGTTATCTTCTTTTACAAATTACAACAGTGTAACGCTACGGGACCTCTTAATAGTTTATATCCGTAGTTAGTAAGGTTGAGATAGACATCTGCGAAAAAAAATTAGGACGTTAAGAAAGCCTCATTTGTCACTAATTCCAGAATAAGTGTAGAGAACCCACTTCACATTGTTTTGTTTCATTATCAATTGCTGCAGCTGCAAGGCTGTTAATGCATACTAGCTTGTGGGTGAGATGGGGGTGCTATTGGGACGGGGAAGGGGGGAGCTATAGTCCGAAGCACACAAACGGTTAGATCTCAGGAATGGATAAGCAGAAACAAAATCCTTAAAATGAATTGAAGGGAAAGATGTTTTAAGTCTTTTAGATCCGGTCAGGGCCAGGACGACATATTGTCTCTGTTCACCTGTTTATAATACCGCAAGTTTCAGTCTCTCTCCAGGCACCCGTCAGGAGGCTGTGTGGTCCAGTGGTTAAAGAAACGGGCTTGTAACTTAGGAGGTCCCTGGTTCAAATCCCAGCTCAGCCAGTGACTCATTGTGTGATGTGAGCAAGTTACTTAACCTCCTTGTGCTCCGTTTTTCTGGTGAGACGTAGTTGTAAGTTTCTCTGCAGCTGATGCATAGTTCACATACCCTAGTCTCATATCTTGTAAAGCGTTTTGTGATGGTGGTCCACTTTGAAAGGCAATATATAAATATTAATATCTGTAAGGTAAGATTTTTGAGATGTCCGATATAATTAAAGATTCAACTTTAAAAATGTGTATAGTTTTTAGACTATTGCTCATGAGAGGTGTCTGTGTATTATATATGTAGTATACATTTGCAAATGTTTTGTCATACATTTTGTTTGGTCATTCAATACAAAAGAAAAGCCTAATAAATCAGGTTCACAGGTTTGCGACAATTAAAAATAACTATTTATGCATTTCAGTAGTTTTTACAAATCTTTTATAGTTTGTTAATTGATAGATATCCCTGTGTTTTAAAGTAGTTTCTAGATATTTGAATACATTTTGTTTTTGTGGTGCCTTATTCTGATTTTCAGGGTCGCATAGCTAAAGAGAAGGAAATGTGATATCTTTTATTGG
This sequence comes from Acipenser oxyrinchus oxyrinchus, assembly GCA_030684275.1. Lineage (NCBI taxonomy): Eukaryota > Metazoa > Chordata > Actinopteri > Acipenseriformes > Acipenseridae > Acipenser > Acipenser oxyrinchus. The sequence goes on along the minus strand of CM060262.1, from coordinate 31,857,006 downwards.
ACTAACTAAACAATAATTAATCACAAGCTTTCAAGATCTCAAAGGCCTCTTCTTCAGGTGAAAGTAGGAAAGTATATTGAAAGTCATGAAATGAATGCGTTCTGGCATCAACTGTCTCTGTGTTGGCCTTCTGCTCTTCAACCTGCAAAGCTGCTTTGCAAATGTCGAACCAGAAATGAGTAATATACATTTTTTTTAGTTAAAGATAATGTTTTATATATATATATATATATATATATATATATATATATATATATATATATATATATATATATATATATATAATTGAGTGCATATGCCCTAAAATATAAACAAATCAATACACCTTCAAAAGGAGCACTGGTTTAACATTGCAAGCAATGCAATCACTGATTAATACTGGGGATTTGTTGATACGGTTTGTCATCTTTTGTTGTTTTTCCTCCAGGCTATTAGGTAGTTTTGATGACAAAAATTAAACATGCCAAACTGGGAATACATTTGAATCATGGGCTGACTGTCAAAATAGTACTAAATAACAAATGCCGAGAAGTATATTTACAGTTATCCTAATAGTGCATACATTTATTTTTTGTATTTTAGTTTTCAATTACTTTGTGACAGCAAATTTTAGCAACATTTTTATTAACATGCTAAGTTCAGAGACCATTGACATTCGTAAGGCTAGACAGAAACCCTTCTTAATTTTGCAGGATATGCTCGCTAGCTGTGCTGAGCTTTTGCTTTGCAAGGGATTCTTACAAGGATGTGTCGCTATTTAAGCCCATATAAAGTAAAAGCAACATTTGTAAACTGACATCCTTTACAAATGAAACCATCTGTACCCCCCAATGTCACAAGCCAATCAAACTCCTCAACCAGAATTCTCAAACAAACTAGCTGCCAGTAGTCATGTACAGATGTTATATTAGGAACCAAGGTGATATTGCATTTGGATATATGTGTTTGCAAAGTAATTAAGCACACAATGCATCAATTGTACTGGAAAAGGCAAAGATGCATGATCCAAATATTTGAATTATGACATGAACTGCCTTTCTTAGCACTGTGCTTTCTTTGTTTTTGCTTTGAGGTTGTATTCCTTGCATAAAGAATATTCAAAGTTTTTTTTTAGTTTTGCTTGTTTTTTAGTCTATTTATGTTTGTGTCACGGGGTAGAGATAGGTTAGCTGAGAGAAGCAACAAATAAAAACCACAAAAACCATGTTGGAATAATGTGTTTATTATTTCAGCTTTTATTGTGGGGTCAACCAAATGCAGAAGCTATTATACTGACATTATCAAACTGCAGTCTTATGATTGTCTATAAATGTCGTACGATACACTTTTTATAATGTCAGTTCACTTGGCTGACAATGGTCTCTGCAGTGATGAAAAAGCACATTTTTTAAAAGAGAAATGTCAGTGAGATAGGTATGGTGTGTGAACACTGAAGATGTTAAGCTGCATTGATACAGTTGTCTTTGCTTGACTGCCCTTGGGTTAACTCATTCTACTCAGTTGTCAGTTTCTGAGAGGCGTCCAGGAGGCCTGATTGGGTGTTTCTGATTGCTCATATAACTGTGTTACCTGACCATATCTAGTGTCCCTCAGACCTCACTTTGTTCCATTCAAGTCCTAAATCACTTAGTTGACCTTTCCCATATAAAAGATTACCATAGTAAAAGCATAGCAAAGTGTAATAAAGCAACATTAAAGCATAGGTAATCATTGTAAAGCCCAGAGCAGTATGGTAAAGCATATTAAAAAAGCATGGCAAAACATGGTAAACTTTAGTAAATGCACAGTATAAAAATAAGGAAAAAAAACTACAAAATGACTTTGTTGAAATACTGTGATTAACTAATTTACCTGATTGGAAAAAATATCTGAACTGGAATGAATCTCGTGGGCAAGAGTTGGGAACCACTGATCTGAAGTCTTTCATATAAAAAGTTTGACAATGAGAAGAGTTCATCAAGGCACATCCCTTCCCAGGGTACCACCTACCCTGACAAATGTATGTTCTTTTTCATGTCCATCAAGCCAAGGCACTGTCACTACTAGAAGCAGCCTTACAAGACTGCAAAGATAATGCAAAATAAAATAATAACAACATTAAAACAAATAAAAGCTAAGATCAGACAGACATGGGGCATCCATTTTAAATTACTGAATACTGAGCCAACCACACTCTCCCCTCCACAGGCATTCGTTATGGCAACCAACACCATTACAAAGAACAGGCTTGAGTTTACAAAAAGTATTGACAGCGGATTCTCACGCAGCTAGTCGGATTGACACACAGAGAGGTGTCGGAAATAATTGTCAGAGGCCCTGTCAACAAAGGACAGAAATATTTTTTTCTACTGTACTCCGACAGTGCCTGTGTGCACACGCTTGTGGTTTACCTTTTAGAGTTGTGTGGGGGTTTTGGAAGCTCTGGTGCTTCCTGTTTAGGTTGTAAAGGGCCCTATGCAATATTTAAAAAATACAATTTTAAGTGCTGCATCAGTGTTTATGTTATAGTGTTGTTTGCCTTGCCTTCTTGTAAAAAAATTAAGTATTTTCCAGACCTGTAGCATAGAAAAGGGAGACTATGGTGCTTCCAGGCTCTGTCACTTGCTTTAATGTGTGTGCCTAGTAACAGCATTTTCATCAACAATAAGACAGCATCATTGACAGCTGAAATTACATTAGAAATAGTATTTGTCATATTGGGTCCTATGGCTATGATTTATTAAAATATACTTTTACATTAAACTAATCAATATATTTTGAGTGGTCTGATTGACTTTGTTAAACTGGTCCGTGACAGTAGGACACAAGGTTGCTGTTTGTAGGATATAACCAGACTTGCTAACAAAATTAAGTTTTACATAATTTAACTTGAAACCATGTGTACCCCCAGTGTGACAAGCCACCCCTTAACCAGAACTGTTATATTAGGAACATAGATCAATTGAAATATTCAGGTTGGTGGTGACGTGTGTTTATATTCCAAGGAGGTTGGCAACTGCCGGAGTGCGAGATGGAGTGCGAGTGCTCAGAGCTGGTGAAGGACGACGAGGAGTTGATGTGGGAGAACGTGGAGAGCAAACGGCATTTCCTGAGCCGAAGCATCAGCCCCAACAAGCTGACTCCTTACCTGCGGCAGTGCAAGGTCATCGATGAGCAGGATGAGGATGAGGTGCTCAACTCACACATGCTGGAGTCCAAAGTCAGCAGGGCAGGTATGATATGCGTACCAGCAACAGCGCTTCACTGAACTACTGTACATAGGCTCAATATAACATATTATTAATATGTAGCACTTCCACTATTACATATTATAAGTAATTCTTTTTTAATTAAGATGCTAATTTAATACAGATAGAGGGACTTAATCTTGCTACCGCAGAGATCAGAGGCTAGTTTTCAACTTGGCAGTTTTTATCAACGACTGTGATCCACTGATACTGGTCTGATACCATTAACACTTTTCAATGTGAAAATATAGGAAAATATAAATTCATGTAATAGACGACTGTTGTGAAGGTCTGGAGGTTGGACCCCAGACTGTCAGTGGTGTTTGAATCCTTTTCAGAAATGAGCCACATGAAATCAGGGGTAAAACAAATATATCCACTTTATTAATGGAAGACCTTTCAAACTGTTCACAACAGATTAATCTAAGTACAATGCTAGAAAATAATAATAATAATAATAATAATAATAATAATAATAATAATAATAATAATAATAATAATCCCTACAACTTGTACAGTCAATAAACAGGGAGTTCAGTAAACACGTGTGCACTCAGTCTCACGTTCTCTCTCTGTACTCTCACACACACACACACACACACACACACACACACACACACACACACACACACACACACACACACACACACACACACACACACACACACACACACACACACACACACACACACACACACACAATATCAATCTTGGTTTTCAGTTTTAACTGTGAAATCAATTGTATTTGAATATTATATATATATATATATATATATATATATATATATATATATATATATATATATATATATATATATATATATATATATATATATATATATATATATATATATATATATATATATATATATATATATATATATATATATATATATATACAAAACAGGCAGTTGTCATGTTGTGCTTACGTCAGACACATTGTCTTCCTCATCTGTTTTTGTATTTAGTCATCACAGGATCGTTGATGCCCTTCACGAAGTCGCTCTTTGCGCTAGGACAAGCCATTCAGCTTTATACAGTAATTCTGTGGAAGACATATGGCAATTTTCTGGCCTAAATAGATTTTTTCTTATAATCAGACAGAATGTGATGTGACATTTCAACGCAATACAGTAAATCTCAAAATAGTACAAACTGCGCAAGCATAATATCCATCTCAATATTCAGGTTGATGCCTTGAAGGTTTATACTCTAGTTTTAAAGACCCTAAAATGTTCCAGAGACCAAGCTAAACTTGTTACTTATTAATATTCTTCATTAGACTTCAGAATAGCAAGCTTCAGTACTTAGCTTGCAGAAAATCACATGCGCTTTCACGCAGTATTTACTTGTCTCTGCACATACATCTTTGTCTATTCTTTTTCCAGTCTCAGTTTTTCTTTTTGAATAAAACACTCAAACCTTCGTTCTTTCCTCAAGGCCGGCTGTTGGATATCTTGCACACAAAGGGGCAGCGTGGCTATGTGGTGTTCCTGGAAAGCCTGGAGTTCTACTACCCTGAGCTCTACAAACTGGTAACGGGAAAAGAGCCCACACGCAGATTCTCTTCAATTGTGGGTAAGCAAATAAATATCTTAATAAACTAATATCCGATATACAGTACAATCAAAAACAGATTTGTCCAAGTTCTTTTTTTTTTTTTACCGGTAAGCTTTTATGTAAGTAAATTTGTATCACATTTCTAAAACGTAATAAACACTGCCCTTTAGCTTAGTTCAGAATGAAGAGAGATTAAAGCAGGCTGCCTGACACTGAGCGAGTGCTTGTCTGTGTTTAGTGGAGGAAGGTCACGAAGGCCTGACGCAGTTCCTGATGAACGAGGTGATCAAGCTGCAGAAGCAGACCAAGGCGAAGGAAGCGCAGCGCGTCAAGCTCCTGAGCAAACATCGCACCATGTGGGACGAGCACAAGAAGCTACGGCTCGTCAACCAGGAGCTGTTCACTTTCCAGGAGCGCTACAACAAGATGAAGGAGGAGAGGAACAACTACAACGACGAGCTCATGAAGGTCAAGGATGACAACTACAACCTGGCCATGCGCTACGCCCAGCTCAGCGAGGAGAAGAACATGGCAGTCATGAGGAGCAGGGATCTGCAGCTGGAGGTACGAGAGGAGAGCCATACAGAGCCGTGGACCAAGTCAGCCACTCCTTGCATTGACGTTTTCGCCGTGTACCAAAGCAACCTCGAATGGTTGGTAAAAGGCTCCTTTTTGTCTTTTTTTTGTTTCATTGTAGATCGACCAGTTAAAGCACAGGTTGAACAAGATGGAAGAGGAGTGCAAGCTGGAGAGGAAACAGTCCCTGAAACTGAAGAACGACATCGAGAACCGGCCCCGCAAAGAGCAGGTGCTGGGGCTACAGAGGGAGAACGAGGGGCTGAAGATGAAAATTCAGGAGCTGCAGTCCATCATACAGGTGCCTTACCAGCGACAAAGCCAGTGAGTGTAATAACACCACGACTTGACGCAGACTTTATAGAATGTTATGTTATTCCAAAATGTGTTAGACAGCGTGTCCCTTACTACACTCCCCTCCAGAGGGAGGCCAATTGGTTACAAACAATGCTAGACCCTTAAACCACACAGAGCTTGGTAAAACTGTAATGCTAAAAGCATAATCATTAATAATAATTTCTTCTAAACGCATCATAAGCGCATTCAGTAACCTATTCTGGTTCTTATGACATGTCAAAGTCAAGACTGTCTGTCTGTCTGTCTGCCAGGTACGCATGTCTAGATTAAACCCTTCACTCTTGTTTCTTCCCTCTTTTGTCTGCACTGCAGCCTGGGAAGCACATTGTGCCTGACTCGGACAAAGCCATCTTGGATATCCTGGAACACGATCGTCAGGAGGCCCTGGACGATCGCCAGGACCTGGTGAACAGGCTGTATAATCTACACGAGGAGGTGCATCAGGCAGAGGAGCTCAGGGACAAGGTACGTAGCCAGAGCTTTCAGCCTGCGGCAGTTAGGCACCCACTAGCAGGGTTATCATCCTGTGAGCAATAATGTGGCAGTGTCACACAGGGATGACTGCACTGTGGTGGTTAAACATCCTGAGCTGAAGCACAGGTTGTTTTTCACTGTGTGAATACGTTGTTGCTGCTGGGGTCGACACTGCAAAACGACAAGTTTCCTTTCACTTTGGCAGGAACAGTTGCTAACGTGCTGTGCACAATGGCTTCAACTCATTTTTGCTGTGCTTCTAGTCGCCTGTCTGGTAACAGTCTCGTTGATTAGGCAGAACTATACAGATCCGTGGAAAGGCTGTGTTAAATGGCTTGCAAGCTACAGTGCTCCACAGTCTTTTTGATCACAAAAGACATTTATGGATTACATATCTTTCTTTGCATAAAGGTATAATAATAAGATTAAGATCAATGGCTTGTTGGTTTGTTTTGTCAGGTATATAACATAATACACATAACTGTATGTCAGGCAGAGCTGGGGTCACTGAAGTGTATGGATATAATATGATAAAAGAGATTTCCAGGCCAGCGAACTGCCTGTGTAAATGTGTTGTACAGTGCCCACAGGAAACAATGTCAGCTCTAGTAGTCTCTACATTGTACAGAACCAACAACAAAAACTCAAGTGGATTTTATGTTTATAAAACAAAATGTTATTTTCCACAGTACTTGGAGGAGAAAGAAGATCTGGAGCTGAAATGCTCAACGCTGGTGAAAGATTGTGAGATGTACAAAAACCGCATGAACACAATGATCATCCAGCTGGAAGAGGTGGAGAGGGAGCGTGACCAGGTAAAGTGTTCAATTGTGTCTGTACAAAAGTGTATCAGGGTTATTTCGATATTTTAATCAAGTAATGGTAAAGCTGAATAACCTATACTCTAGGTGTTTTGTTAAACAAATAAACTCTACCATGAAACTAAAACCATTAACTATGATTCTGTTTTGCGCAAGCTGTACCAGTCATAAGTCAAAGGATTTGTTATTGACTGGAGCAAAAACAATTCTATTTCAGTAATTGCTTGCAGCTTTTACCAGCATCTACAGTACCTTACATTAATCAAGCCACTGTGCAACACTATCATCATGCAGCGCATGTGATTCAGAGAAAAATAGGAAGGAAAATGTCGTGGGCCCATTCAATTAAAAACTACAGCTCCACTTATAACGTATGTCATCCCTGCTCTGTGCCGACATTCAGTTCATGAACCTGTTTTCAATTAAGAGCTTGATGAACATTGCAAAGAGAGCTTGAAGAAGTCCCACAGAACAGGGGAATAACAAGGGTGGCTGTTGTTAGATTGAATCCGTGTGTTACTGCTGATTCCGCAGGCGTTCCGTTCCCGTGACGACGCCCAGACCCAGTTCTCACAGTGCCTCATCGACAAGGACAAGTACCGCAAGCAGATTCGCGAGCTGGAGGAGAGGAGCGACGAGCTCCACATTGAGATCGTCAGGAAGGAGGCCAAGATCGTCAACTTGGAATCGAAACTGAGGCGCCTGTCCAAGGATGCCAGCTGTCTGGACCAGGTATGACAGGAGAACATGCCTAAGATCTAAGGAAGATCTTAGGCTCTGGAACTTTAAAGTGTTCTCAATAGAGACACATACTCCAAGCTGTGTACTCCAGATCATCATTAGCACAATTTTTTGTTTTCCATGGAAAGAATTCTAAAGCAAATCAGAAACCACAACATAAAAAAGACTGCTTTTTCTTACAAGCCCCTAAATGAAACATCCAAGATGTGTGTTTTTTTTCCGGTTTGGTAACTTTGTTTTGGGTGCGTTATTCCTTTTTCTGATGATCTCTCTTTCCCGTTCATAGAGTTTGCCCAGAAACATCCCTCTAACAATCATCTCCCAGACCTTTGGTCAGTCGTGTCAAAAGACTAACGGTCAAGACATGGCTGAGCCAGACTCTGATGACGAGTCACCTTTAGACAACGAGTTCTTCCAACCTCTACCGCTCTCACCTCGGCTGAAACGGAGACCCAACTTAAAGGGAATTACGGTAGGGTTTCCAAACACTTGCATGCCGTTTTTAATTAATGTGAGACTTTATATGAGACTGAATATTCAAATACCTTTTAATTTTCTTGTCTTCTATTTTCAGCTTGCCAGAGCAAAATCCCCAATAAACGTAACCAAACCACCAGATTTCCAAGGTAATTAACCTGTATACGCATGCTTAACATCATTTAAGACACCGGTGTGGGCTTATACCTCCATATGTTAAACGTTTAAAAGTTTGAAATCTTTCTTTTGTAGATGAAGATACGATACAACTGCAATATCAGTGCACGGCTATTACATAAATACATAAATACTAAATGTGATGATGACAAGCAACATGCTCTTTTGTTCCCTTTAAGCTGCGATAGCTGCAAACAGGGATTTATCTGATGCAGCCAGCACAGGGACAGACACAACCTCAACTCACACAAGCTCCCTCAATAATTCATCCAACTCCATCAATAGATGTGAAGTGATTAATAAACTGGTAAGTAGATGTCAGAACACATTTTCTTAGCTTCTTCTCCGGGTCAAAAGTGTGCTTCACATTCTTTTCAAAAAGAAAATACATCTGGGTAAAAAATTTACTACTGTTATGGTGAGTCACACTCGTAAATTGCCTTTTCAGAAGTATTTGTCACCAATTTATTAATGTGTTGTTTTCCAAAAAGCTGTCCTTCCTTCACCTTTACAGTGGGCCATTAACTTCTGCATTGAGGGTTTTAACAAGCCGATTGGAAGCGATGTTTCCCCTTATCCAGGGCACTGACATTTTTACTGCCATAGATAGGCCGTACGACCCCTACACTTTACATTAAGTGCCTCTGACTACATTGTAATTACACTGTGATTGCACATGTGGAGGTTACATAGGAACTAAATTTATAAAACTGTTAATGGTGTGATTCAATACAGACGTTAACTTTTGAAGTGAAACACATTTATTTTAATGCTTTTACACGGTTATGCATATCAATACAATAATGCATGTTTCTTCCACTCATTTTCCCTCATATCTGTATTACTTCATGTCTCTTAACTCTACTCTCAGAGGTGTCTCAGGTGGGTTCATACTTCATCTTTTGTACACAGACGCTGCGCGGTCGGAATGACAGTATAATCCCAGAGCCCCCGTGTAACGATTCCATAGTGCGCCGTCATAAAGAAAGAGAACACGGCACCCAACCCAGAAGGTAAGAACTGCACTGCCTGTGCATCCCCTAGCCTTTCAGCAAAACATTTTATGCAATGCTAATGCTTTGGTATCTACGGGCCATTCAAAGTGTCTCCTTCATTCTTTAATTAACTCCTAGTTTTTGAAAGGAGAAAAAAATGTGCAAAATGAAAAGCAAAACCCCTTGTTTTTTAAAAAAAAAATAATAACAGTTTTCAGAAAATAGGAGTTGATTAAAAATTGTAGTGCACGCTTTGAAAATATGGCCCCATGCATTTCAATGTTTTAAAGTGTAATAAAATAGGAATGTAAAGTTCAAGTCCATTTGATAATTGCAACAGGATTTTAAAACTACAGTATGGGAAGTATAGAAAAACATTTTGATTTCCCCTCGAGAAATAGCGTGGATAGCTTTAGAAAATGAAAAAAAAAACTACTATTCGTAGTGTTTGATGAAAAGGTAAAGTGCTAATTTATTTTATTTGATATATTTTTTTCTTTTATTTAGCAATTTGGATCTTGATTCTGACTGTGGAGATAACATGGAGCTTTATGGTAACTTGTTACATTCATTTTTAAATTAAAGGAATTATATCAAATATCATCACAACAGCTTTGCATTAAAAAATAAAGGTGGAACAGCAGTTCTCAAAGGTTATTATTATTATTTGTTTATTTAGCAGACGCCTTTATCCAAGGCAACTTACAGAGACTCGGGTGTGTGAAGTATGCATCAGCTGCAGAGTAACTTACAATTACGTCTCACCCGAAAGACGGAGCACAAGGAGGTTAAGTGACTTGCTTAGGGTCACACAATGAGTTAGTGGCTGAGGTGGGATTTGAACCGGGGACCTCCTGGTTACAAGCCCTTTTTTTTAACCACTGGACCACACTGCCTCCTGGTTTTGTAATAGGTAATCCCAATAAAGCTAATTAATATACATCTACAGCAAATGTATTGGAACACCCCATTGCTTCTGGTGTTTTGATTTGTTGTGCATATGAAATCAAACCTGGAACTGAAAATCTTGGAAAAATGTAAAAATAGGCAAAATAGTGACTGTCTAATTGAATTGATGACTTTAATAGACTACACATGCAATTCATTTAAAATAGTAAGAGAAAAGCTACACCTAACCACAAATGGTAAAACCGCACCAGCCTTGTTTTTGCCTCAACAGCAATCATTGTAATAACCAGCCAAGAAGAAGAAAAAAACAACAAAATAACACATGTTGGTACTTACCATTTTAGAGCCAATTCATTTTCCCAGTAGATAGTCCCTTTTGACTGAGGCCTCAGTCTTAACCCTTTATTTTTCAGAAGGCTTGACACATTGTTTTAACACACTCCCCACTCTCACCAAACACAGAACTCAACCACTTTGTCCCACCTAGACAACCTGCTGGATTCTCTAAAGAAACAGACCCCTTAATTAAAACAGGGCTGTTACAAACAGGTACGTGATAAAAGTAACTTTCATAACACAGCCCTCTACAAAGTTTTGCACTGTTGCCAGTATTGGTGTCTCCCTGTACAGGAATATATATATATATATATATATATAGTCTTGAACTGAGTCTATGTGCTTGTTATGTGGTTATTTTTAACACCTGTGGTGGAATATGAAAAAAACAAAAACATGGATGCAATATTTTTAGCTTGACTTCCACCCTTGATGTGCCTATCCTCATCTTTTTAGTCTAGCAAACTGTGATAGATATTTACCTTTTTTTTAATTGCTATTGTAGATGAAGATCCTGACAGATTCTACTTCGGACCCCCCTCTATTCACTCCTCGTCTTCCTCCCATCAGTCTGAGGGACTGGACTCCTACGACATGGAGCAACAAGTCAGCAACATTTTCAGGAAGTTTTCACTTGAGAGGTGTGATGAACATTGATAGTCTTTGCTTGCTTTTTTTTTTTCTTTTTACATAACCATAGCAAATACAACAACAGCAAAGATTTGGGTTCTATTTCACATCCGGAAAGCATTTAAAACAAAAATTCAATACAAAATAAGCCGAGGTTATCTTATGTTCTATTTGAATATAATGACTGAGGGTTAGTTCTGCACTGATCTGCACCTCAATTCCTGAAGATACGTATTTCAGGAAAACAAACACGCAGGCCCTAGATATGAGTTAGCATTTAATTTGTATTGCACAAAGTGTCTTGCAACTTCTCGCCATCCTACATGCTCCAATATTCTCGGGTAATTGGTGGATTATTCAAATTCGTGGAGCATAATAAAGCACTGAACATCTGCTGATCTATTCCACAGTAAATGGATTTCTAACGGACACTAATGTGATGTTAGAACGATGGCTTCCTTTCAAGGTATAATGCAGTTGATTTATCCAAATTGTTTGACAAGTGGTTTCTTCATAGAGGGTGTTCACATTGAGTTAAACCCAAGAGTAGTTTTAATAACCATTAATAATAAATGACAGGCAGCAGTTGATATCCTTTAACAGATATTATTCCATTGTGATTTGCCACAGGGATCTATTTTATCTCCCATATCACTTATGTTCTTTGAGTGATATTCTCATCATTCGCAAGGGCAGTACGTTGCAGAATCATTTTTATAGATAGTACAACTGGTTCGATTTCATTAAGCTCATGATTAATAGTATAAAAACTGCCTGTATATTATTTGAGTCTGGGAGTTAATTCAATAACTGGATATTTGTACTGCCACTGCTAGGCTGGTAACATCTGTAAAGAATTTTAAATATGCTGGAATGTGGTTTTGGTCCTACATTTGGATTACCATATTGACATCATTATATCCAAGAGAGATTTCAAAGATAGATATGGCGTCTGTCTTTAAAGGGAGCAATAACAGGTCCACTCTGCTGTTTCATCCTCTGTTCTTGATTATACTCCCACATGTCTACACTGTAAACCCAGCTGCATGATAAGCATTTTCACATTTTTTTCAAAATAGTCAACCCAATGCTGCCTGCTATACATTTACAAAGAACTGACCCAAAATCAATATTAGGGTTTAATAACTAATTTAAAAGTGTGGTTATGAATGACAGTTGAATGTATTTCAGTAGTATTCTCAGGCCTGTATTATAATATGACTCAGCAGACTGGATTTCAATGTTCCTTTTCCTCCAGACCCTTCCGCCCCTCTGTGACCTCGTTTAGTCATATCAGCAGCACGCTGAGGCCCCTGCAGGACGTCACGCTCCCTGGGGACAGCCTGCTATCAGAGATCACGCTGGTGGGCGGGAATGACAGTGGGATTTTCGTCTCCTCCGTTCAGCAGGGATCCAGCGCAGAGATGGCGGGGCTCACAGAGGGACAGCACCTCCAGCTGGTGAGAGCGATACTGCAGTCCAGGCGACGTTCTTTAAACTTCTGAACTGCGCCGCTGTGTGACAAAATGCATTGGTTTAAAACTGATGCTAATGCTTGTTTTATAAAATTGATGCTAGCAGTGAATCTCCCAGCCTTTTCAGTCTACCCCTTATAAATCAAAGCAATAGTACCCCCAGAGTCCTTGATCTGTTTGATGTGTCCCATATAGCTTGAAGGCTGCATAAGGGGAGAGAATCAGAAGGTGCCCTTGGACACCTGCACTAGAGAAGAAGCACACTGGACACTGCAAAGGTGCAATGGGCCAGTTACACTGCACTTCAGACCCAACTATGATGGTAAAGAGCAAAGCCTACAAATACCCATATATAACACGTGTACAGTACCTCATTGTTAATAGGGTTTTTTTAAACAAAACACAAACAAATGTGTAGCCGCTTTGTGTATGAATTTAAAGCTATTCAAATGCCCTAATGTTTTGACCAAGTCCTCTGGGATGACTTGGTTAATGAGATGTTATGCTACGTCTGAGTCCCCCTTCTTGCTAACAAACTCAATAAAAACGTAAATATATTTCACAATATTCTAGATTCAATCTCAATCTTCTCAATCTACCGTTTTTCCCTCGTCAGGTTACAGAAAACTGCGGAAGGAATTAGATGATGGTTCGGTCACATCTGGGGACTCTTTCTACGTGCGATTGAACTTGAATATCTCGGGGCAGATGGACAGCTGCTCTCTGAGTGTGAAGTGCGACGAGATCGTGCATGTCCTGGACACCATGTACCAGGGGAAGAGCGAGTGGCTGTGTGCCCGGGTCGATCCCTGCAACGACAAAGACATGGAAAAGGGAACGCTCCCCAGTTACAGCAGGTGCGCTTGGGAAGCTGTCGCTGCGTTTCCAGAGAATGATGCATTTTACTTTTGTTGCCTTGTTTTACACTCAAACCTTTGGGTAGAGTTCTTTAAAAAAAATAAACTTTGATTGAGCAGCGCAATAGAACACGGATATAAGGCAGGCAATAAAGGGGCAATGAATGGTTTGATAGAATCCACCCCTAGAGGGTTTAGGATCACAATAGAGCAGACTAATTTGATTCAGGGAGATTTTGATTCTTTATGAATTTTATGTCAATTTCTATTAAGTTGATTATAATCAGAGCAAGCAAGAATAGGCAGAGCACGAGATGGAAATAGAGAATTGGGGCTGGCTAATCAAGCAGAAGTTGTTTGCATATCAAATGTGGCAGTGTTGGACACCAACATGCAGTGAACCCAATAAGGAAAAGTTTATCACGCAGGATTGTCATTCTTGAGTACTGTATCTCTTGGAAATGTGGTAATTTTGGGAATGTTTAAGCAAATCAAGAAGAATAGGGTGACAGTATTTATTAAACTAGAGCGCTAAAGGAAAAACTTGAACCAATAACATGGAACAGCAAACTCAGAAGCCATGATGCTATGGGGGTATTTGGAAACCCTTGGGAGGTGGTAGGTTACCACGGTACACAAATGAAAAGCTGTTCACAACACCAAACGCCCAGTGTCTGGATTTATAAAGCAAGCCTTTGCATGAGCAGAGATTGAAACTGGAGCCCCTGTCCAAAACTGTAAATATTCTTCATCCTTGAATATAGCATTGTGATCAACTGTAACATTAAATATTTTTTATCCTTGAATATAGCATTGTGATCAATCTAAAGGTAATGCAATACATTCGATATTCCTTATTGTGAGTTCTGACCCTTTTCTGTTGCATTCAGGGCCCAGCAGTTGCTTCTTGTGAAAATCCAGAAATTGATGTACAGAGGCAGCAGAGATGAGACTGACAGTCAGTACAGTACACTCCGAGGTCTCAAGGTGGGTCTTCATGACATTGTTTAACAGAGTTTCCTCCTGCCACGTGACTGAATGGAATGTATAACATTTACATGGGAACAGTGAATACACTGGGCCGACTGGAGCTGGGGTAGATAGTGACCCTTCCAATGCCTGTGGAGAGAGTAGAGTTCTGGACCGCAGACCCATTCTTATGAAAAGAAGAAATCCCCTTTCTCTTTTTCTTTTGTTTTGCTCAAGAACACACTGCAGCCCGAGGAGACGTCCCCTCAGCCAGATCCGAAATCCAGCCCTCGTCTGTCCAGAGCTAGCCTGTTTCTTGGACAAATCTTACAGGTAAATTCACCAATGGGATCCATACATTCAGAGCAGAAACTCTTAGCTGCTGTGACCAATAATCTGTAATGCGTAACAAAAACTATAATATATATGGTGTGTATATATACAGTCACAGACAAAAGTATTTGGGCAGTTAAAAAACACAAAGAAAGAGATTTCTAATTGTTCTATTGAAAAATATAAATTACAGTAGAGATTCAGCTTTATAATAAAACAACAAATTATTACATAACATACATAAAATGAAAACTAACATGCAAAAACTAAATTCATACTTTGACAAAAGTTTTTGGGCAATCAACATTCGTATGAAACCCATTCCTTGCTAATTATTGACAATTATCATGACTGAAAACCAACTCCTGATGATAATTATAGAATAAATAAATACGTAATTATCAAGTGCTGAAAAATAAATGATTTGTGATTCAAAAAAGCAACAAAAATGGTTAAAACTAAAGAGTATAGCAACTATCTTAAAATGGCAGTGATACAACTAAACGAAAAAGGAGAAACTACCAGAAAAATAGCAGAAAGACTTGGTTTACTGAAAAGCACTGTGTGGGCTATTATTGATAAACACAGGAGAGCAGGAACTACTGCAACTAGCTCCAGGTGTGGAAGACCAAGAAAGATTTCTGCAAAATCTGGAAGAATTGTTCAAGCAGCCCGTCAAAATCCTCAGATTACTGCAAAAGATTTGACACGGGAATTGAGAGAAGATGGTCAAGAAATTCACGAGCGAACAATTCAACGATACCTTAACAAGATTAATGTCCATGGGCAAAAACCACAATGCAAAACTTTGTTAAAGAAAATACACAAAAGAAAGTGATTGGAGTTTTCCATTGAATATTTGAAGAAGCCTGATGATTTCTTCAACCAAATTTCAACAGAACAATTAGAAATTACAGAAATCACTTTCTTTGTGGTTTTTCTCATTTTTTAAAACTGCCCAAATGCTTTTGTCTGCGACTGTATATATGTAGATATATAATATATATATATATATATTATACTCTTGAAAAACACCTTAATGCTTAGACGTGTCTGACAGCTCTAGAGAAAACAGGATATACAATTGAAAAGGTCTTTAAACTAAATGGACAGTTTACAGCTTTCCATTTGTTAGTTCATCAGCAGGAATGAAAAGTACAAGAGGATGAACAGCAGTGAGCGTGTGCGCATCGTCAGTGCAGGCCCCACCACACCCAGCCGGCACACATTCGAAGCTGTGAAACAAGATGGTAACCGCTGTGTACTTGCTGTAGTTACATTACAGAAGTGGAACTATTACTCTCAACACTGCAGAACTATATACGGGTCTAGGAATACTGTTTTCATTTAGTTATCTTTGGGTTTCTATTTCTGTAAAGTTACTTTACGCTTGAATTAAATCAAAATATATGGCGTCGGCATAGCTAGTTTACCATAGCCACGTAGCCACTGTGTAATGGCTGTGGCACTGCCATGATTTGGGATTATGGAGATGCCATTTCTGGTAATAATTTATCTTGGGTAACAAAAGGGTAAAACATTTTAGTTTAAAGGCATTCTGTGCATCGCTGTTAATCTGGTGGGTTTTCTTTCACTCCAGTGCCAGATTTAGATCCTGAGAACGACCTGAACAAGAGTCTGAACCTGATTCCCTACAGCCACGTCACTGCGAATCACTGCCAGCGCAAACGGCCCGTGCTCTTCTGGCCCACCACGCTCGCTAAAACAATCGTCCACAAGCTGCTCAATGCAGGGGGAGCTATGGAGTTCAACATGTGCAAACCAGGTACGGAGCAGAAATGTCCTCCAGCTGTCTTTGATATGAAGGCAACATCATATCAGAGTTTCCATTTTGTGGTCGTCTTTGAATTAAGTTCTGCAGTTCATTTGACGACTAGGGGCTAGATTCTCAAAATCATTTGCTCAATTTTCCATAAAGGAAACACGTCCAGTAAACATACCAACGTACAAATAAACTACTCATTTCATTTAGGTAAAATGTGTTAACTGATTTGAACTAAACACAGTAGCTTTGAGAATCAGGACCAACAGAAATAAAGTAGGAAAGAAAGAATAGGATCAGAATATTATTTATGAAGAAATGAGATCAGAATATTATTTATGAAGGAATGAGATCAGAATATTATTTATGAAGGCTGTTTTAAAAACTGGACTCCTGGTTTGGAATAATTTCAACTGAAAAGTTTTTCTTTTTTTAGATGTTTAATCAAAGCATATTTCTATGCAGTTGGAAGGTTTACTGAAATACTAGATAGAATTGTGACCTTCATTTTTTCTTTGAAACTTTGGACAGAGATACAATTATGATAATGCTTGACATAACACAATGCCCTAACCCAGATTCATAACAAAGCTAGTATTCCCTGCAGATATGGGGGTGGACTTATTATTGATAACCTGTTACTCTTTTATTCTCTTTTAGACATTTTGACAAAGGACGAGTTTCTGCAGAAACAAAAGATAGAGCCCATTATTTTCTCCCGAGAGAAGAATGCCAATACTTTTGAATGTATCACAACGGAAAATATTGAGGCCGTAGCTGCAAAGGTAAAAACAGCATTTTCCAACATGGCAGTTTGTCATCATTCAACAGAATTGCACCGGCGTGCTGTGACATTCAATTAGAACACCAGTTTACAATGTTTATAAGTGGGCTTTTTGTTGAAATGTGACACAACAGTTAGATAACTAATAAATAAGCGTATATATGGGCTATTCAATTGATCCAAGTGCTGGCAGATCTAATCACCACCTGCCTTAAAAACACTAAATAAAACCCTCTTGGGCATTTTACATATTTTTATAGAACAGAAATGCATTTAAAAGACTCACAGGCTGGTCGGATTCTCACAACCTTGTGCACAAATTCCAATCATCACAGTAGTGGTATTTAGATCTAATTGACGAGACCACATAAAACACTAAGAGGTAAATGAACAATACAGTTTCAATTCTGTGCTGTGAATGAGCACCCCCTCTTAAGAATCCTTTTTCACTTTCTTATGACAATGAATTGTTTGGCCACCCGCATTTCTTTAACATGATCATTTAAACTCAAGGGGTTTGATTCTCAAAGCTGTTATTTCCTGAAGAAATTACCAGTTACCATTCTGAAAGGAAAAAGAAGCTAGACTATTTACAAGCCATCACATTTCTGAAAAAAAAAACATTTATCTAATGCAAATTTGGAGTAATTACTTTGAGCATCTCGCTCAATGTGAGTTTTTTTTTTTCATTCCCTTTTGCAGAACAAGCATTGCTTGTTGGAAGCTGGATTGAGCTGCACAAAAGATTTGATCCGAAGAGAAATTTATCCCATCATTATTTTCATCAGGGTCTCTGAAAAAAATATCAAGAAATTCAGGTACTATTTGGGGAAACAAAGGCTTTGATTGAACTATGTAATACAGATAGTTATACAAGAACACTTTCAATGCATTGCGATTCACATAATGAAGCAGCAGTATGAGGAGTTTATTATAAAAAAAAAACATTCTCTACCAATTGAAGCACAAGCCTCTGAACTCAGATCAATCAGGAACAATTTTGCATAGCTAGGGAGAAAAGAAAGTGATAAAAAAAGCAATTTCTGAGTTTGATAAAAGTAAGTAGATTAGCCATTGATCCTTGATAGGATCGAAAAAAGAAATAATGAAAAATGTAAAAAAAAAAAAAAGCTGAGGCATTATTTAAAGGTCACAGTGAATTCACACTGTAGGTTTGATTTGGATGCATCCCACACAATCTTCATGCAGATTAAAAAAATCGAAAAAAAAAACATTTTTCCATCTTTCTCAGGAAGTTGCCACTCAAGATGGACTCAGAAGACGAGTTTCTGAAAAGCTGTCGAGCGAAGGATAAAGAGCTGGAGGCTGTGCCCTGTCTCTATTCCACAGTGGAGGCCGATGCGTGGAGCGGGATTGAGGACCTCTTGAAGGTCATCAAGGAGAAAATCCTAGAAGAGCAGAAGAAGACTGTCTGGATTGAGCAGGACCAGCTCTAGTTACGACATGGTGCTGCCAACAGGATACATACAGATTGGGCTACACGAACGGGTTCCCTTTAGTGCAATGCGTTATTTCAGAGTTGGAACCCGGAGATCAGTGTTCACAATTTGATGTGAACCCACCATGGTTCTGCAGTTATGATCTGGTGTTGATGTTCAATGCTGATAACACGTGCCACAAGAAGCACAGTGCAGTATACTAAAGGGTTTCTTCACACTCTGTATCTCACTGTCTGACAGGTGAACTAGGTGACATACAAGGATGGTGGGAGGTTTCATGCATTACCAGGCCAATCCTCTGGGTTCAGTAGAACCGATGGTGACACAGTTAGGTACGCACCTGGTTCCTGTCGGTTGTTGAAGAAATCCATTAAAGGGGAGCAGGTCATTACCATCTCTCGCAATTATGATGACATTGGCTGTGTAAGGCTAAAGATAGCGGAATACATGACTACAGTTTTTTATTTTATTTTGGTGTATTAAAATGACTGGCCGAAACTCAAAATACCAAGCATGACTAGCAAGGCAAATAATGTTATGGAGAGATGTCTTCAAGAAAATGTTGCTACACCGTACTGTTAAAGGAGAGCTGTACCACTGAATGTAGTACAGGACCTACAGCCTGGCCTGTCACAGTTAACAATGGGAATGCTGAAGCACCAAGGCGAAAGCATGTCACATTCTTACCGCCACAATGCAGCTATCCCAGGACTTTTACAAAAACACTCAAGGACTGCACTGTAATCTGTGTCTTCTGTAACTATTGCTGCTTGTAGATCCTTAGTTCTTCAGTGTGATTGGTTACTAGAAGTGTTACTATGGTTCACTCAATAAAGGTTGAAAGATAAAGCTTTTTAGATCACCCTTACTGCTGACCCTAATGAAAGCTGACTACAGTTAAAGCATAGGAAAGTGTAATAAATCATAGGCATTGTAAAGCCAAGAGAGAAAAGCATATTAACTATGTGAAAAGCATGGGGAAACTACAGAAATTACAGTGTGAATTTTAGAAAAAAAAACAACATATTCCAATGTTTCTACTTAAGCTGTTGTTGATTCGTCCAGTGAAAAATGCTTTGTGTAAAGTTACAGTGTGTGTAGGAGCAATGGTGAACACAGACCACAATACAATTGGAAAAAGTCATGTCTTGCCATCTTCTTTAAAAGAATATGACATGAATGAATTAATCAGCTATATTTGCAACATATATTCTACTGGCAAAGCAAAACCTGTGGGCTCAACAAACTGGTCATTCTTAGAAGATGCGAAGAAAGCAAAACATTATTTTAACTGTTTATCCCAAAGTTTGAATTGTTCAGACATATCCAAAAACACTGGTTTGGAAGCCTTATTTCATGATACTAACAGTGTGTTATTTGAATGTATCATACAAATATTATAATTTGAGTTTGTGTGTTGTAGAAAGGAAGTGAATGTAGTAGAGTTTAGATGGTCACTTTTATTTTTTTTTAAATAGACAGTGGGCTCATTTTTTAATAAGGTATGGAACAGTTCAACTAAATTTCACAAAAACAATTTTCAGAGCCTCAAATCCCCTAGTTTTCTCATTTGTATTTCTTGTTCTTGAATCGTTCTAATGTATGATTGTCAACTAAATTGTGTACTAAAGGAAAATATTGTGCAGCAAGCCTGGTCACTGCAGGTAATAATTCTTGTAAATCCACTTCCTAATGCTGAGGGAACACCAAGCCACTTTCTCAGAACCAGACCTAGCTTGAGGCAACTTTGCTGTCTCAAACTTCACATCTCCCCTGGTGTGCCAGACAGTGGCCAGAAACCTCCTAGTCACCAGAAACCAAGTTCCAAGCCACAGAGTGGATTTGTGTTCCCTCAGCTAAAGTTTCACTGCCAGTCTTTCATTAGAAGACAAGTTTAAGAACCAAGGGATTATCACTAGACTCACTATGACAGAATCCAGCAGTGCTGCTTCCACCTTTTAGAATGGCACTGTACAAGAAAAACGTGCAAGTGAATTATAAATTGGTTCAAATCATCTGGTAAACCTTAGTTATCTATTGCACTGTACTGCAGCTGCAGTTATTTCAGTTAGAAAATAAACAAGCCTGTTTTAATTTTCCAAATAGGCAATGCTGGCCTGACCAAGCAGGCTCACAGACTTCAAAAGAACATAAACAAAGAGTCATGAAAAAGTAAATACTGAAAAGAGCGAGCAGAAGAATTGCATTGGGTCTCAGCTGCTTCCACCGTGGAATGTCTGTCTGTAGCAGTTTGTTATTTTATTTGTCATTATTGTTTCAAATGCAAGTTCTCAATGTGTTTTTTTTTTTTTTACCTCATTGGTAGTAACCAGCTTCTGTTACCCATCCCTGAAAGCACCAAGATTAAAAATAGTACTGCAACCTCCTACCCTTTAAAAGGGCTTGCATATAAAAACATGGTAAACCATGGCAAACTATGATAAGTACATTGTAAAACCGTAGAACAGCGTGGCAAAATTACAGTGCAAATTAAAACTTTTACAAGGGTAGATTGCTTGTTTTTAAAGCCCAGTGCTGTCAGAATAAACCCTTATTGCCAACCCCACCTCACCAAAACAAATGGAAGAGTGCAAGGTGGGAAACCACTAAGAGATGAACTTTTTAACCCATGCAGCTTAGTGTGTGAGGCTGAAAATAGAAGACACTTTTGAAGCACTTTTTGGTAAACCCATGTTATTTTTCCTTTCCTGTTTTTTTTTTTTTACTGTTGTTCACGTGAATGAAATCTGAGCCTTTCTTTACACCTACCAACCCTCCCACTCTGACACAAGCAAACTCCAATCCACCCACTGGTAGTCTCAGTACTATCAATACCTACAGTGGTGTTTGAGGTAGCTGGATTACTGTCATTGTAAAAAAAACAAAACTGGATTGTATGTGTCATCATCATCAAAACAGCGGAAAAATCTGTTATCAAAAGTAATGAACATGCATGTCTTGTATGCATGACAATAATATGAAACGGTGTGCAAGGTGCAAAGTTCCAAAAAACAATCTTGAATACGACTTAGGTGAAGTTTCAATTTCACTTGAAACAACAGTTTTAGTAAACACATGAGACATTAGTAAAATCGTAACAAAGACAAAGCAATACATAAATACTTCAACTCCATTCTGCTTAGGAGGAAAAATCCTGTAAATGAATAAGCTTAGGTGGTCGTTGCGGATGTCTCTTCTGAAATTAGAGGCTGGGTTAGCCTTCCTTTCTTTAAAAAAATGTGCACGTTTTTTAAAACATCATTTGCTAAGACTTACTATACTACTCATGCCAGTGATAAAGTGGGCAATTCAGACCAGTAATCTACAGTTTCACGCAGTCCCTAACTGTTTTTTACATTTAGAGGCAGTCACAAACACTTGTGCTTATTGCACTTAATGATATGACAGCCGAAAGATACATTTCACACATTCAAAAGTGAGTCAGTGGCCCTGGAACAATTTTTAAAGTGGGGATTCTGAAAGCCATTGAACAAAACTGTAACCCCTGTATGTGATGGAAGCCATGCAAAGCCATGGAAGCCATGCTGCCACACCCCCAGCATCCCTAGTTCCGGACGAGATAGACGATTCTGCAAATGGAGAATAATTCTAATCAGAAGCAAGAAGTTTTGCAATTTCGGAATGATTGCTTTTAACCATTTTAAACTGTTGCAGGAACCTTTGCAAGAACAATTTTAATGGTCCATCCTCGCATCGATGCACACACATCATTTTTAATGCCGTTTTAACTTTCGAGTCCTTACCACCCAAACTTCATCAAAAACATTTGCATCTCATACCTAGATATAATAGTGGCAGAATAAGCAACAGCCTGTTGTTTTATTTTCACAGAGCAGTGATGAACGCATCCATTCACCAGGGAATGTGAATTATACTTCCGCAAGTAGATTGCTAATGATTAATGTTCAGCTGCATACAAACACAAGTCTGCATCTGAGTCACAGTCCTAACTCTACCGTGGGTAGAACTGCTGTGCTCCAGAAAAAAAGGAAAACACACACTCACACTTTCACTCAACAAAAGACACCTCTGCATATCTTTGTGCAGTTTTGATTTTATACACTATGCCAAAAACTACAGAAATTAGATCCTAAGGCTCTCGCTTCTGTCCTACATTCAAACGACCAGGTGGGATTGATAAACTGGTCAGGTCCCCATGGGGTATAACAGATGGTTTGTCAATCTGCTTCCCAGCACGCTGGACATAATATCTATAAATGTTCTGATAATTATTTTAACATGAAGCTGCTGCAAATATGAAAAGGGATTAAATGCAGATAAACAGATATACAGATAGCCAACATACCCTTGTATATATTGTATATATTTTTCTCTTTACAATGCATTGTGTGTGTGTGTGTGTGTGTGTATAACTATTAAGCAAGGTAAGAAAGCTAATCATTTCCCTTTGAGAATGTGTGTCTTGTTTCTTTTTTTAATCACATTTTACAGTCCATGACGTAGGAAGTACGTCAATGCAGTAGTAAAGTCGTAAATGTTTTACCACAACCCCACCACAAGTGAGATCTGAAGAAAAATGTGATCATAGTCTTCTGGCGCCCCCTATTGTTTAAAAATGGTTGGTTCACCATGTAGTCAAGAGTAGTTTAAATAAAACTGTCTGTTGCCTTATTGTGTTCTTCTCCAAATAGCGGTGGTCTTTAATGAACATTTCTCATGTTGGCCATTATGGAAATGAAATATATACAGACTATATATTTTCTCAATATATTGCAATATATTTTATTTCCATAAGGAGAACCTGTCTGACGGGCCAGTGCCAAATAAGCACGGCGCAGCTAGTCGCACAGACTCCAATTAGCACCAGTCTTGCACTATGCAGTGTTACTTTAGGTAAAGTAGCTCGAGATGAGTGCTAATAGGGATCTGTGAAAGCAGCCGATGAAGTACAACTCTGTGGTGTCTATTGCTACATTCTTCTGCAATGACAAAAAGCCACTACCTCCTCTTCTCCCTCTAAGGATCTTGCTAAGCACTGCTGAAGCACAGGATGTCAATACAGAAACAGGGAAATAGGAAAACAGATTTGCTATAGCGACAACATGTACGGGGAATCCGCCTGTTCTTTTCAACAATCTTAATAAGGACTTTTTTAAACCACTACACTGCAATGCTTATACAGTATTTACATATGTTGTGATAGAATTAGTTATTTTTCCTTGTAAGTAAAAAAAACATTCCTAAATGATTCAGAAACTATCATAACTAGTCTGAATGCCCAATTGGAATAATATTCTGATCATTGATCAGCGAAACAGCAAAAACGGTTTGTACTGTGCTATAGAAGTACCGGTGGTTCGCCTGTAGAGGGCAGTCTTCTTTATTAGTAATAGTATTACGGTACAGTATTACTGTATTTAAAAGCAAACCAAGGATCGTGCCAGGATAACTGTGTTTGTGCGGATCTTGGGATAAGGTCTTGTGTAACCTGATAACATAAACGCCGCTTTGTATTGATGTGGGTAATCGATTACCATGAGTTGCTGGAACAATAGACTTTTTTGTTTGCCTTGTGTATTGGCCGGGCAAAGGAGATACGCCAAGAATCACACCCCTGACGTTACATCAATATACTGTCAACACACTCTGTGTATAGACTAAAAATCACAACGAGCCATGGAAACTCCAGCCACCACATTATTAAACATTTCTTAACCTTCCACTGGTCCTGCCTCGGCGCAGCTGCTCCGCTGTCTGGCTCCCCCTGCCGGTGTTTCACAGAGGTGTGGATGGAGAGGTGGAGCTCGGATCGGTCACAGGAGACACTGAGAACTGTGGGACAGAACACTGCGAAACATCCCATGGGGATCTGTGTTCTAAATCGTGTTGAATTCGTATCAGTGTAAGTCTGGCTGTAACGCGTTTGATGCCTGGGAGATTTTAAGTTCCTATCGCCGGTTTTATAATAACAGCGTCTATTTCTGGTTGACTGTTGTATGTTAACTGTTTAAAACTTTGGTTTCACGGCTTTTTAAATTTGAGCAGTCTCTTTTTTTTTTTTTGCCGTGGATATACAACAATTGAAGAACTGCAGAATAAAACGGCGTCCTTGTATAGAGGATGCATACAATCCGATAGCCACTATTGCATGACCCTAGTCAATTTTTTTTTTGCGTTGCTCGTTTTGAGTTAAGGTTGGGTGTATTCTATTCACAAATATTTCCCACGGAAGAGAGGTTAGCTGATTTCATTAAAGTTCGACCACTTCTTCGAATAGACTGTTGTAAATTAAAACTTGTAGTAACTATATAAGCACTTTTCCCCCAGCAAATGCTAACGGATCGCTTACAAAGTGAAGACTAGTTATTGTTTGTTTTGTCCTCGCCACCATGTCTGGCGTGGTTCGCACCCTGAGTCGGTGCTTGATCCCGGCTGAAGCCAGCCGGGAGCGGAGCAACAGCAAAGAACGGAGCCGGGACCGGGATGTGAACCAGGAGCGAGAGGCGAGACGCCGCAGTCGGGAAATCGATTCAATGCTTGCCCGGGAGAGACGATCCATTCGCCGCTTGGTTAAAATTCTTCTGCTTGGAGCCGGTGAAAGTGGCAAGTCGACATTCTTAAAACAAATGAGGATTATCCATGGGAGAGAGTTTGACAAGAAAGCGTTGCTTGAGTTTCGAGACACCATATTTGAGAATGTCATTAAGGTAATAAAAGTTACTTGTTAAAGTAACCAATTTTGGGGGGCTAATTACCGAGGTACAGTAAGATACATCGCCTGGGTCAGTGGCGGTTCTTCATTATTGGGGATGCAGTTTATATATTTTTATTTATTTATTTATTTAATAATAATAATAATAATAATAATAATAATAATCGCGGTACCAGCAATCACATTAATCATATTATATATTTGACCCTTGCATGTGAACATCGAAGATGTATTATAAAAGAAAACCTCGAAAATTTGGGAGAGCAATGGAGTCGTTTAATACGGATCCCTGTCTGTTAGTAACAAGTGCATGTTTCAGTGTGGCCCTGGATTCCTGTGGGGTAGAAGGAATGACTTGGTTTATTTTGATAACATTTCAGGTAGAAACTGTACGATGGCAGAATAAGTGAAACATCTCAAATAGGAGCGGTTGAAGATCAACATGCAGCCATGGAGAGATACTCTAATTTTAAGTGAAACATCTCAAATAGGAGCGGTTGAAGATCAACATGCAGCCATGGAGAGATACTCTAATTTTGAAAAACAATTAATGTATTAAAAAAGTGTAGAAATTATGAGAACAGGAAAAGTAATTTGGCATCAAACAAATGGTTAAGGAGGAATTTTCCTAATATCCTTGATTATGTAGATGTTCCAAGTTCCAAGTTGCTATCTGTAGACTGACTGTTGGTGTGCTGGTAAAGCCTTGAAGTGCAGAATGCCCACATCGCTTCCAATGTTTGTTATGATAAATAATATTTTTCTCAACGTGTTTGTGCACAAACGTGTCTAGATTGCTTGAGCTATAGCCATCACATGGGTATTAAATTATAATAGCAGTCTGCAAAGGAACCAAAAGCCTATCAAATTGCATCACAGCTTTTGCTTGTTTTATATTTAAATCAGCTATTTCCTTGTTAAACCCAATTCTAAACACAGATGAAGGTAGCACCAGCCTTCTGTGAGTAGGCAGCTTTCTGAGTTCCTCTGTGCAAAGGAGAAAAAACGTTTTAGGAACTCAAAATTGACATCTCCAAATCCCGGGTATAAATATAAACCCATAATTACTGATTTGGAGAAGCACTGAAGAGATCAGCCCGATTCAGTCTTATTGAGTCTGACTTGACATCTTTTATTCTTTATTAAATTGGCCAGGATAGGTTGTCTGTTGTAAATGGAAAGTAATATTACTAAACATGAATTCAATCAGTGTGTAATGTTAACCAGTACAGCAAACAATAAATATAAATCAAGCCTCATGAAATACTCAAACAGGAGGCGGAATTAACAAATTACAGTTCAGTTTGAATATTTACCTGCAGCCCTGGTTTATGAATAATTAATTTGCAATTAGTTTTTTGTTGTTGCTGCGACTAAGTTTGCTGGAAATCCTAGAACCTTCTTATTTTTCACACTAAAGTTTCTTTATCAAGCTTTGCCAGTAACAAGTCGCATCCAAGAGTGTGTTGACATGGGTCTGGTTTAGAAGCTGTTTTTTCTAGAAAAGAAAGTTTCGCTTCTGCATATTTGTAATTTCGTTCCTTTATGTAAGGAGCAGATCATGTAAAAGTAAGATGCTTCTTGCACATCTCGGCTTCCACTTTCAAAATCTGTCGTCTTTTTACTCTGCAGTTATAATTGTACGCACCAGTAGAAGGCTAAAGTTAAAAGTTTGAACTATCTCTTTCAACAGCCTGCTATTCACCACGCTGGCACCAGTGGCCCTATCATCAGAGGATAATGTATAGTTGCTGCACCTCGTAATAAGCTTGCAATGAGGTCCCATGCAGTTATTTTATGTCACATCTATAGCTCTTTCTCTGTAGTTATCAGTAAATTAAAATATGTTTGCTTTTTTATGAATGATATGGCTTGAAAATAAAATTATGAATACAGCGCAGAGTTGCAAACAAAATGGTGTGGCAGCTTCAAGTGTTTTTTGGCAGGCCTTGTCCCTTCACTCAGAATTTGAATGAACTGCAAGCCTCACTAGGCTGTTGTCACCAAATTGTCAAACAGGGTATGAAATGTCTGAACCGAAATTGAAATATCTTTTGGTGTTTAAAACACAGTGGCAATGGTGCAATTGTAGACTTTTCTTCAGGAGAAGGCTGGTAATGATTGCACTCTTGGTCATAGTGTAATCTGTTTGTTAAATCTGGCAGAATTAATTTCAAACAGTTTTCTTACATTTGCAGCTAATCGTAGATTTCATTTTACCGCAGACTGGCTTCACTCCCCTCTTCACACTTGCAGTGTGAAAGCATTCTGTTCAACTCCTTAGGATGTAGGGATGATAGTTTTAAGACTCCTATGCACAGCAGTTTGAGACATTCCAGCTTTTACTGTGAGTTTAATTCCACACCCCACACCTTATGTACAGATACCTTGCAATGAAGGCTCTCAAGAAAACCTGGAATGGGACTTATTGCCTCTGTAAGCAGAGACAAATCTAAATAGGCCATAGGGATATACTGTACACTATACCATGACTTCCAAATGTATTAAAAGTCAGCGTCTTTTCCTACTGCAGGCATAATTGTCTGTGAAAAGACCCAAACACCTCAGAAGATGTACAGCTGAACTCTTTCAGCTCCTTTCGACAGCCATAACAGGAAGGCTTGTTCCAAAATTCTGCAAACAGTTTTAGCTACTGTAGTGTTACAGCACATGTTAGCCGCTCATTTAGTTGTGTTTCCCTTTTGTTCTTTTAAAAAAAAAAAAAGTTTGAGAAAAGAGATTTACTGTATAAATATAGCAGTGCTTCCCATATTTCTTTGCATATTTGACCTGCGGTAAATGGTTGTGAGCCCAGTTGCACAAAAATGCATACTAACATTTATCGCGTGTTCTTTGCCAGGCCATCGCTTCACTGGCACTAAGACAGTGATCACATGACTAAAAACCATCTGGAGCTAAAGTCATTGTTCATAGTCATTGAGGCAGATACAGGTAAACCCTAGATCAAACACAAAGAGTATCGAGGATTTGAGGCTTTGGTGTGGCTTAGGAGACATATCTTTCAAAGCAAAAGACAGTAAATATTTAATGATATAATTTAGGGGGGAAGTGTTTTGGTGTGGGAATGGAGATTAATATTTAATCAAGGTTTTGTACAAAAAAAGTTCAAGGGCAGACAGGCTGCACTGTATAGACAGATGGTTCTTCTATACAGTAATAAAACAGATGTACAAAGATCAGTTTTCCTCTGGTGTCTGTTGCACTGTTATAGTGTAAACGCAGGCATATTTTGCATGCTAAGGGGGAAATGTGTGATAACACCATATACCGCCTCCAAAGAAAGTTTGTTTTATTTTCCAGTGTTAGTCAAAACGGATATCAAAATTCACTGGTTTTTATATAATATATATATATATATATATATATATATATATATACAGTACTGTGCAAAAGTTTTAGGCAGGTGTGAAAAAATGCTGTAAAGTAAGAATGCTTTCAAAAATAGACATGTTAATAGATTATATTTATCAATTAACTAAAAGCAAAGTGAGTGAACAGAAGAAAAATCTAAATCAAATCCATATTTGGTGTGACCACCCTTTGCCTTCAAAACAGCATCAAGCATCAATTCTTCTAGGTACACTTGCACACAGTTTTTGAAGGAACTCGGCAGGTAGGTTGGCCCAAACATCTTGGAGAACTAACCACAGTTCTTCTGTGGATTTAGGCAGCCTCAGTTGCTTCTCTCTTCATGTAATCCCAGACAGACTCGATGATGTTGAGATCAGGGCTCTGTGGGGCCATACCATCACTTCCAGGACTCCTTGTTCTTCTTTACACTGAAGATAGTTCTTAATGACTTTCGGTATGTTTGGGGTCGTTGTCATGCTGCAGAATAAATTTGGGGCCAATCAGATGCCTCCCTGATGGTATTGCATGATGGATAAGTATCTGCCTGTACTTCTCAGCATTGAGGAGACCATTAATTCTGACCAAATCCCCAACTCAATTTGCAGAAATGCAGCCCCAAACTTGCAAGGAACCTCCGCCATGCTTCACTGTTGCCTGCAGACACTCATTCGTGTACGCTCTCCAGCCCTTCAGCGAACAAACTGCCTTCTACTACAGCCAAATATTTCAAATTTTAACTCATCAGTCCAGAGCACCTGCTGCCATTTTTCTGCACCCCAGTTCCTGTGTTTTCATGCATAGTTGAGTCGCTTGGCCTTGTTTCCACGTCGGAGGTATGGCTTTTGGCCGCAAGTCTTCCATGAAGGCCACTTCTGACCAGACTTCTCCGGACAGTAGATGGGTGTACCAGGGTCCCACTGTTTTCTGCCAGTTCTGAGCTGATGGCACTGC
This sequence comes from Acipenser oxyrinchus oxyrinchus, assembly GCA_030684275.1. Classification (NCBI taxonomy): domain Eukaryota; kingdom Metazoa; phylum Chordata; class Actinopteri; order Acipenseriformes; family Acipenseridae; genus Acipenser; species Acipenser oxyrinchus. The sequence continues at coordinate 31,827,048 of CM060262.1, read as the reverse complement.
TGGACATCTTCCGATCATGACGGGAAGTAAGCATGATGTGTCTTTCATCTGCTGCAGTAAGTTTCCTTGGCCGACCACTGCGCTTCACGGTCCTCAACGCTGCCCGCTTCTTTGTGCTTCTTCAAAAGAGCTTGGACAGCACATCTGGAAACCCCTGTCTGCCTTGAAATTTCTGCCTGGGAGAGACCTTGCTGATGCAGTATAACTACCTTGTGTCTTGTTGCTGTGCTCAGTCTTGCCATGGTGTATGACTTTTGACAGTAAACTGTCTTCAGCAACCTCACCTTGTTAGCTGAGTTTGGCTGTTCCTCACCCAGTTTTATTCCTCCTACACAGCTGTTTCTGTTTCAGTTAATGATTGTGTTTCAACCTACATATTGAATTGGGAGCATTAGCACCTGTTTGGTATAATTGTTTAATCATACACCTGACTATATGCCTACAAAATCCCTGACTTTGTGCAAGTGTACCTAGAAGAATTGATGCTGTTTTGAAGGCAAAGGGTGGTCACACCAAATATGGATTTGATTTAGATTTTCTTCTGTTCACTCACTTTGCATTTAGTTAATTGATAAATATAAACTATTAACATGTCTATTTTTGAAAGCATTCTTACTTTACAGCATTTTTTCACACCTGCCTAAAACTTTTGCACAGTACTGTGTATATATATATATATATATATATATATATATATATATATATATATATATATATATATATATATATATATTTGCTCAAAAGCGCCAACTTCCCAACGTTTTGGTATATTTACATACCTTTATCAAGGGAAAGTATGTTTGAAAACAAACAGTGAAGGTACTGTAATTTTAATGTTTAGAATGCTTGTCATACATAAATGAACTGAATCGAACAGTATTCACACAATTATAGGTGCTTGGTTTATAATAACATTTATGTAACTGAAATTTCACAAAGCCAAATTGTGCTTTACAATGCAAGCATATATGATGTAGTATTGGTCCTTTCAATAGACTTAGTTACTTACTGTTCTGTCATGTTTACTTTGAGCAAACTATTTTTTTTTTCTTTCTTGGGAAGCAAATTTACACAGTCTTGCTTACAAGCAGTATCGGTTTGACTTTAATGCTCCAGCCCTGCCTGCAAATAATATCCCAGTGAAGGAGTTCATGTTACTAAGCAGCAAACCACATGGCACTTGGGTCAAAGGTCAGAGTTCACAGAGTCCACAGTTGGGTGCCATATCTGTATTTACACAGCATGTCCAGAATTTGGACAGGTGGGAAGCTGATCATTGACTGGGTGTTCCATAAAGCTTTTCTTGAATAAATTCATTAGCAGGTCTGAGAGCATGATCTTGTTTCTGCCCTGTTGAAATGTGTATGGCAGCACAGGCCAAAACAGCATACAGCTGCATTTGCTTTTCATTACCAAAGCTATGCGTGTGTCTCACTTTTTGTATTCCAAGGGATCTGAACTTGATTGAGTGAATACAGCTTCTACATGAACGCAAGGGCAAGTTGATTTCCAAACATTGCGGTAGGGCGGTGCTGAATAAGGGTGTAGATGTTTAATGCGCTCAACAGATGGGGGTGTAGACGCCACTGCCTCCCCTGAAGGTGTAAAGGCTTGCTGTAAACAATGCAAAAAAAAAAAAAAAAAATTTGGTTTTGGGTTCCAGAGCAATTGAGTCCATGTGCATGGAATCATAGATAATAAATCAGTCCAGTAAAAGGCAGAGGAGTGCGGAAACATTGCCTGTGATTAGACTTTAGAATAGTTTTGGTCATGTAATGCTGTTGGACAGAAAGCCATTCTTCGTTCAGTTACAACTAAGCCGTAGAATGTTTTTAAGTCATGGTTCTTGTAGTTGGGTTGTATGGCTGTAAGTATCTTATTTCATATATCTACAGGTTCTATACATGGCTGAAGCCCATAACTGACAATTTTGATGACATATGACCAGAATTAACCCCCGGAAAAAGGCTAGAGAGCTATGTTGGACCGGATAGGACTTCCAACATTTAATTTAATTTATTCAAATGGAAAGACATTTATGCAAGGCATTTTTCTGTGTCAAACCATTAAATATTTCTGAAGTGGGTTGCTTGATTGACTTAAACATTTCATTGCATTTGGCACAGTTGCTGCTTGTATAAGGAAACCAATTTTCTTTTCGGTACAACAGCTGTGCCACATTTAATCAAAGTGTGAGTCAGTCCGCCAACCAGCTTCAGAAATATTCAGAGATTTACTGCAGAATAGACTTGCATTAAAACTTCCAATTTAAATAAATGAAATGTTATTAATGCTATCCAGTAGATTATTTAGCAGATGTCCAAAGCGACTTACAGAAATTAAACAAAATATAACCATATATAAATTAGTCTTAATTAATTGAAAAATAAAGATACAGAGAGAAATGGCAGATGGAAAGCCATAGCAGGCATATAAAAGCAAATTAAGTATAAATATTTAAAATACTAACTAACCAATAAAATAACATCATAACACAGAAACACTTAGACTGGTAAAAGATAGTAAGATGCAAAAGAGCTTTGAAGATTGTAAAACACCTGAGGAAGTCTATTTACTATCCATCAAGAGGCATTCTGTATTATTGTAATGACATTAGGCCTGTTCTTGGATGAGCCGTTAAAATTAGATCCTGTCTAATTTCCTCATAAATCCTTCGATTGTATTATTTATTTATTTTGGGGGGGGGGGGCTGTTCATGCAAACGGCACAAGATACAAAGTTGGGTTTTTTATTCCTGTGACATGTTGGGCTTCTGGGTGACGTCAGACCCGGAAGTAGCAGCACATACAGACAGCACTGATGTATGAAGGTGTGGCGGAGTGTCCCGCCCCTATTTATTATTATTTGTATTTGTTTGCGGCGCGGATAAAAGCGCCGCGTCTTTTGTTATTGTTTTTTATATTTATAATTTAAAACCCGCGGAGGATGCATGACTGATCAGCTACTGATTATTTAACTAGCTGACAGTCATGCATCCTTACCAAACGCTGCAGACTGTGGCCGAGGGTAATAAGATAATTAACAACTAGTTAACCCTCGGCCAGAGTATAAGAACCGACAGCTGTCCGTGCTGCGGTGTTGAGTGTTGGATGCAGAGAGGAAGTACGGGAGATAAAGAGGTACAAGAAAACACTGCTAAAACGTGCTGGTTTAGCCAGCACGTCACTTACTTGTTTGTCTGTTTATTTGTTTGGCCAACGCGCCTTTTTGTTTTCTGTTTTGTTTAAATCTTTTGTTTTGTTTGTTTTGGTTAATAAATACGCTGAGTGCCGTTGCACTCAGCTTCACCCGCCCATCCATTGTTTTGGTTTCAGTTACTTCCTGGTCCGTGACGTCATCACACTCACCACTGCGAGCCAGCCTGCCACAGAAGGTTTAAACAAAACAGAAACAAACGCTGAACTCAAAACAAAACGGCACGGTGGCCAAAACATACAGGTACAAAAACAGACCAGAAATGAAACAAAACAAGTATCGTGCTGGTGTATAATCGGCACACGTAGCAATTATGTTTCACCTTTTAGTTTCTCTTTCACTCGTGTCTCATTCTACTTCTGCACACACTCCCCATTCAGCCAAAGCTGTGGGGTTTTATATTGTGGCTGAGGGATTAGCTGGCTATTAATGACCTAGTTTATCCCTCTGCCACATTTGGCACAGGGTTTCTCATATGCGTGGTCAACAGCCAGTTTGTCAATAAACAGTCGCTGTTGACCACGCATTCTCACGATTTTATCTGGATGGGGCATTTTAACCCCAGCCAGGCTGTAAACAGTAATAATAAAACACTGTGTTTTTACACAATAATTTCAGCATTTTAAATAGCAATTCAACAAATAATATGGGTTGTACCTCTTCACAGTTCCACACTAAAAAAAAGACACTGCTTGGTATTGTTGGAGATGACTAATTTGATCCTTCATGTGCAGTGGGAGTCGTGTAAGGGGTCGATTGGGTTTCCAGTGCTAACACAGGAGTCCATGTGAGTCTTAACCCAGAGACTTATTGAGACCTTGTTCATCTAAACATTTTGTGATGGAGAAACTTTAAGCAGGTACAGGCTCCAACCACATAACAATGCATCATTCCCAAGAGAAAAGATTATTGCTCAAGTATGATTCATTAAATATTGTCTGCTAAATCTCTAGTACTACACACACACATGTACGTCATAACTTGACCCATGCTATGATAAGGAGATTGCTCAAATTATTTTCAAGTGCTTGCAACCATTTATGAGTTTGGGTATTGCGCTCCGTCTTTTAAATCAACAAATTAATGACAATGTTTTTTAAAAAAAAAGTCTATAATAGTTTTCCAATTGATTTTCTACAATTGTAGTTGTGGCAGAGTAAACCTCAAGCACATAGAATTATAATATCTGCAAAACTATGCATCGGGGAAGGAAAGGAGAGAGCTTTTGTTTGTCACTTGACCATTGCTTTTTTCTTTTAGGATTTAGTTGCTGTAGTTCTTGGTATAAACTAGCAAAAAGACTCCAAGCATCTTCCTAGCATGCAGCTGCTTCTCTGCACAGAACTGACAGTCTTTGCTGCTTTCTAGAGACTTGCCAGAAGCAGAATGGCAGGTTGCCTCTTTGTGTGAAGTACTCGTTTCAGATTTCTACCAAAGGGTGCTGGAAGTCTTGGATACGGGAGAGGAAAGGGTTAAACTTAAACTGTAATCCTCTTCCCATACAGTAAATATGAAGGAGCGTCACTTGAGTTGTGGTCTAATGAGTAGCCTGTGCTGCCCTGTTGTTCATAGAGTAGGGTTTGATCTGGGTTAACACTTTGCCAGCTATATAGCTTTATTCTAGGTGAACCTTGTGGCCATAGCTGTAGTTGCATGGCGAGTGCAGCTGCTGTGTGAATGTCCACTGGCTGGAATGGTTCTTCAGTAGAATGTAATGACTTGAGCAGATTCCCTGGGAGGATTCTCTGCTGGCCTGTTTCCATTTCCTTTCAAACACACAAGCAGGGAAAAAGAAATCTATAGGAGTCCTACTACAAACACTGTTAGTACATTTTATTCAAGCCTGGATGGTGTTTCTGTCTCTGAAGACTAGTTGGGAAATTGAGTGGTCAGAGTAAGACATGGATAAAAGCAACATTGGTATTTCTGTTTTCATACTTGAGGAGAAACAGTGCTTGGAGGGGAGGGGAGGGGAGGGGCAGGAATGTGTAAAGCCTCTTCTTTCATAATTCCTTCTTTGAAACTTTGTTGTTAAAATCAAGCTGGTAAACACAACATACTTTACAAAACCACATTTTCCTTTTTGAATCCTCGAGCAGCATGTGACTACTCCTAACCTCTTAGCCTTAGTCTGTAGTTGCCTAAATGTATTCTACCCCAAGGCATTAAGAGTTTTTATCATTCTGTAATGGAAAAGTGCTGTTTTATAGAAGAAATAATCAAAAGGGACATAACCCACTCCATTTGACCTTATTTGCTTTGTTTTTTTTTGTTTTTGTTTTCAAAAAGAAGACAGTAATTTGTCTTCCCACACCTGCTAACATGCATCAATACATGCTGATGTACATATTGTGAAACACACAAGTGCAGTTGTCTGCGATACAGCGGCTGTACTGCAATTGACAAAGAAGACCTGCTTTCAGAGCTTGAAAATTGCTGTTGACCTCCAGATGTGACTGAGTGCTCAGAGATCAAAGAGCCCTTGGTTGGAAATCGCCTGTGTGAAACTCTGGTGGAAGAGCCTGTCTGTTCCCAGAGCTGCATGAGGAAATGGGTGAAAGGTCAGTGCTGGCCTGCGTGGGCTGCAGATTGGTGGACACAACTCTGAGAGCCTCTGATAAAGGAAGAGGAGGAGCCTGCGGTGATCAGGCGGAGGACCCCTTTGTGCCTGCTTAGCGTGGGGGAGGGGGGAGCTATCCGCCAGGTGTCATTAACAACATGCGGATGTCTGATGCAACAAGGAAACAAGTGAAATATTTAGTGTAAGCATGATGAGTCACCTATCGGCCAGTCTAAATTCTTGCCCAAGTAGGCTAATGTTGTTGCTATAGGATCATTGTCTACGTAAAAATGGCCTTGTATGCAACAAGTTTGAGAGGAGTCTGGAAAGGTTTTGAAATGATGTGCAATAAATGTTCTTTACTGCAGATCATTTGTAGCTGTAAATTTGAAAGATTGTCTCGTTCCACTCGATTGTCTAGTTTTTCCACTTCCATGAGGTTAATTCACCTCTTATTACTATAGTGGTGCAGAGACCAAATAGAATTTAAACTTAAACACAGTTTAATTTTCCAAGAATTAAGAAAAGAAAAAAGCCCAGCATGTTTTAAAACTAACCTTGTGACGTAATTGAGGTTGCTCAAGTTATCTATTGCTATGAACTCCTTTCACTTAAACTATGGACAAGACCACACTTTTCCAGTCAGTCTTGTGGGCATTTTAATTGTAATCGATTTTGTCATTTTAAGGGAGCACTGTGACATTCAGGGGTACTTGAGGAAATTCTCTTTTTTTCAGTGAAGATGTCTGTAAAAATCAATCAAACAAGGAAATAAACCCAACGGATTGAATAAGGGCTGAAATAGATCTTTTGTTAGCTTGTGATCGACACAGGATGGGTCCCAGTGCATTGGACAGCGACGGCAGGCATTGAGAAAGGAGTCCTCTCCACTCTGCCAGCTCTTATCAATGCCACACACTTGTAGGGTCTCTTGGGACTTCTGGGAAGGAATGTCCTTTTGCATTGAATAGCTGTTGAGCAGACAAAGCCAATAGGCTCTAGGTTTAGGATTAGCAGCAGATCAACTAGTTTGTAATGTTAGACTGTATCAGGATGTAGGTTAATAAAACTAAACACTGCTTTTAGTAATGTTAATTCCTGATCTGCAGATACTTCAAATACAGTACTATACTTAGGAGGCAGTGTGGTCCAGTGGTTAAAGTCCAGGGCTTGTAACCAGAAGGTCACCAGTTCAAATCCCACCTGACTGGCTTGCTCAGGGTCACACACAGTGAGCCACTTAACCTCCTTGTGCTCCATCCTGCAGATGAGATGTTAAATCCATATCCTATTGTAAGTGACTCTGCAAATAATGCACAGTTCACAGCCTACCTCTGTAAGAACTTTGTGATGGTGGTCCACTATGAAAGACACTATATAAAAATAAATATATTATTATTATTGCATACGGTTTCCTGGTAGCTTGTGGTTGATCACACAATCTGATTGCACAAAGACCATTGCAGTAATTTTTAACTACAGCACATCAGCCACTTTTCATCTATAGCATTGTCTTTGATGTGCTTGCATAAACATAAGCGAAACACCAAATGGTCTTCAGCTGAAGAAAAGAGGGCCATTGATATTACTGGAAGTAAGAACATGGAGTTTAAAACCTTGGTTCCCACTCCTTTTTTGAAAGTTTCCCATGTCTGCTGTCGGGGCTTCTGGGCAGCTTGCCCTGGTTGTAACTGTTTCACATTTGTTCTAGTTCTGAATGATAGCAGTTTTACTGATGGGAGTTTTTTAAAGGCGGTGCAGTGTTGATGGCTCCCTCTGGTTGTGCTCTGCAGGGTATGAGAGTCCTGGTGGACGCCCGTGACAAGCTGGGTATCCCCTGGCAGAACGAGGGGAATGAGAAGCACGGCATGTTTGTGATGGCCTTTGAGAACAAGGCCGGGGTGCCTGTGGAGCCCTGCACCTTCCAGCTGTACGTCCCCGCCCTGCGCGAGCTGTGGCAGGACACCGGCATCTGCCAGGCATACAGACGACGCAGCGACTTCCAACTGGTGAGTCCCTCATTGAGGATTTCTGAGATGAATTCAGTGCTTCAACCCCATGTGATGTATATATGAGATTCCATTCTTCAAACATACACATATATATATATATATATATAATCTTGACATTTTCTATTGATTGACTAAACATCCACTCTGTGGTCAGTTTAATCACAACTGTTTGCTACTGATATGAAATTGTATGGAAAGACAATTACAAGTAATACAAAGTATTATTAACATAATGCTATTTACTGCAAACGTTTCATAATGCCAGCTAATGTTTAATATACATATATTGGGTATCAAAGCCCACAGGTGTGATTAATCGATTAAAACCCAGAATATATATAGATATATATCTATATCTATATCTGTATCTATATCATCTATATCTCCCCAGAATATACAGTAAACTCTCACCCATGGTGACAGACGTACCATTAAGACCACTCCAAAGATCAGTTTAGAGACGATTCTCATTAAAATGAGATGTCTGAAACGGCAAACTATAGGAGGTAACAACACATTTGTTAAGGTAACTTGGCATCCCATCCGCACCTGGTTGCTCATATTTATTTGACATAAGGAAACCTTATAATGTTGACTTTAAAAGGGTTAGATATATAGAAAGTGATAGACAACCGTACAATGAGTCTAAGTGAAACAACCTTTCTTCTAAATACAATTTAAAGAGTGATGAAATGGTTATAACCATGGTGGTGACCACTGGGCTCTGTGAAACAAACTGAGAGATGGTGACCACAGCATAGGAACTGGGAGCGACAAGTCTGGGTTACTGGCACAGATGCATTATAAGTGTAACACCTCACTAGACTGTTAATAGGGGCTGGCCAATAGTTAGCTAGACAGCTATAATCACCAGTGTATGGTGCTCCCAGGTTCTTGTGCGCAGTCCTGAAGCTGGCTTCAGTCGACCTTCTCGTTTCTGTAAGAATAATTACAGGTCTAAACAGGTGATGCCTCCACATAGGTGTAATGCTACAAGCATATAATGCCACACCCTAGGAACTAATTAACTGCATACACTCGGAGAAAAAATAATCACACAGGACAAAGATGATGACTCACAACCTACAAGAATGTATTGGGTAGTAGATTGCACTCAGAGTAAACACAGGGTAAACGGGTATTAAGAAAAAAAAATGTACAGAACAAAGCGTATTTACACACAGTGCTGGCTCTACAACAGATGTTTGCCGGGATAGTCAAGACAAAACAAAGCAAAAAAAAAAAAACATCTATCCGTGCACTGAATGGTATCTGGGTTAAGTTACTGTTGCAGATCGTGGTTGGAAGACGCCCCTTCAGCTGAATCGCTCTGCCAGCCTTTATTACAAATGCGGTAAAAACCCTATCTACCTAAGTAGCCATATGATAGATTTCAAGATTTTCTTTTTAACACAGTACTCACCTCTGCTGTGGTCTGCGTATCCCTGTGTGAAATGGAGTCTCCCTCTCAGTGAACTGGGGTCTCCCTCATATCGGTCTTGAATTCAGTGTGTTTTTTCTGACTGGAAAGCACAGCGCATTCTGTGTGGCTGCTACTCTCTCCCTGTTACTGCATGCCCCTTGGTATAAACTTTGCCTTACTACCACACGACTGTCATTTTGTTTTGTCATGCATCTGACTGAACATATGTTATGTTTTTTTTTTTTAATTCAGCCTATACTCAGTTAATTGTAACAAACACATTTTAACTAGCTAACCCCTTGCACTCTTGTTTATTAGTTGTTTTACTCGTAATTACTTTTTTTTTTTTTCTTTGTGAATTCAGAACGAATTCCAAAGTGTTTTCTCCCCCGCCTCTTCTTCCCAGCAGCCTTTTCTTTGTCTCCCTCTTGCTAGAACCCGCCCCCTCAGTCTCCCGATTGGTCATTCAGCTGTTGTGTTTTTTTTCCCCACAGCTATCCATGCTGCACTGTTGCCTCGCAGGTTGAATTGATTTCAAAACCTTGCTAAGCACTCTTTTTGTTTTGTATTTGTTCCAGATAAAGTACATACTAACACTGAACCATTTTTGTTCATACATGGTGTTTCTCTAACAGTTCCCGGTTCACCGCTGCAACCCGCCAGCAACTCAGGCAACAGAGGCTGAAGTACGCGTCCTCCGAAACGTGTTCCTGCCAAGCCGTCTTTTTTCGCACTGCGGATCCACAGCGAAGTCATCTGAATGGCTCCACTGCAGGTGCCCTATCAGCAACAGGGGTCGCTGGTGCGTGGTGAACCGTGGATTGCCCTGCCGACCTAAGCCCTCCCTAGCTGGGTGGCACTCGGCCAATTGTGCGCGGCCCCCTAGGAACCCCCGGTCACAGTCAGCACTGACGTAGCCTGGATTCGAACCTGCGATCTCCAGGCTATAGGGCGGATCCTGCACTCCACGCGGAGCATCTTTACTGGATGTGCCACTTGGGAGCCCGTTTTTGTAACAGTTTTAATATTTACTGATGCTGCTGTTGTAAAAGCTTAGTGGTGCTGCATGTGCTGTGTAGTCCATGAAGGGGGCGTATGTCCAGGTTTTTCATTTCCCTATTGTGTCATTTTTTTATTGTTAAACTTGGCTTGTATCTGTGCTCATTCAGTGCTCGGTGAGTGGGCAGGCTCCACAATGACGGCATTAGCTGTGTCTAGTTCGGTCTGTCTGAATCCTCTTCTCAAATCTGTTTAACTAGCAATGAGGGCCAGTATTCCATGCAGAGTCAGAATCTGTTCGACATAATGCTTCTTTCTAAACAAGGAGTCTATTGTGTGAGTGGGTGGGTTTTTTTTTTTTTGTATTGTTGGACGTGTGGCCTTGGTGATGTCATTATTGAACTTTCAGTCAACAGCACTGACTCTTGATTTGCATTTAGATTTGGGGAAGCTACTGGATGTGTGTTTTATGACAATACAGGTAACGCTTCACTCATACTTTACTTTAACATAACTTGAAACTGCTGCTAAGGGGTTTGTCCCCATAGTGTTTTGTTACAAAGGCTTTTTTTTTTTTTTTTTGGAAGCTTTTAATTTCAGAAAATACTATTCACACCCCTCATTACTGCTACTCCCCCTTAGTCATTTACCGTAATCCCTAACACAAACATCTGGTATGGTGTACCACACGCTTATTAGCTTTATACAGCCAGTACAACTGCAGACGACCTGTGCTGTACGATGTCACTGAACACAACTTCAAATTCCTTCTCCTAGCACCTCTCAACACATGCTGCATGTGTGTCCGGTTTGAAACAAAACAACGGTCAATACTAAATAGCTGCTGATACACTCTCTTTTATCAAGTAACGTGATACCAACAGCACCCTTGATGGTACCTTTTCCTTGCCAGACCCAGTTCTGGCTGTAGCCAATGCAGGACCAGAAAAGGAAATGTAAAGCACTGATTTCTATTGGATTGGCCCTCTCTGTTCTTGTCTGATTGTGCCCAGTGTTTTCTGGGCCTGAAACAATGAGACTCCTGGGCATGAGGCTCTAGAGATAAGAGGTGTGTGTGTGTGTGTGTGTGTGTGTGTGTGTGTGTGTGTGTGTGTGTGTGTGGTGGTGGGGGGGTCTGTATGGCGTATGGAAATGTTAAAATGCTGGGGTTGCTGAAATGCTTTATATCTGTCTGCTTGCACCCTTAAGTCGTGTTCCAGAGTTTTAAGATGGCGACAGAAAAATATTCAATGGGTGTGTCAGGTTAACAGGTACAGGAGGAAACAGGTTGTTTGGAGGCTGAGAATGTGAAACAGCCGGAAATATTTCAACGTTATTAATCCTAATAATATTGAACTACACCCTGAACCTTCCTACCCTGTTGCCTTGATTTTGTATTATAACTTTGAATAAGTGGTACATATTTGCAAAGCTGGAATATGTGATTTCAGTTATTTGTAATCCACTGCTTGGCAATAAAAAGCATAACAAAAAACTCTCAATCTTGCATTTCATGAGGACCCTACTGCTAATTACTTTGGGGGGGGTCTCCTTTTTACTAAAACCTGTCTAAATCTAATCCGAAAACACAGAGCAATGCACTTACCCCACTCAAGATGCCAGGGTCTTATTTTCTCCTGTGACGATGACAGAGAAAAAACATTTTCCTGTTTACAGCCAAAACATCTTTGAACCAAGTGATTGAGCCTGCTACTGCAGCGGGTGGGACAGAGGAATTATCCCAGTCCTTTAGTCAGGGGGGAGGGCTACAGTAAGCACCGTCACGTTTCTGTTTATTGTAGTGGCTGAGCACATGCAGTACAGATCTCTGGCATTGACGTTAAAGAATCTGTTTTAGCTCGAGGTATTGCTTGAGAGGATTTTCCTGTGTCTTTTTTTAAATCTTTAAATGCATGAGAAACAAAACTAAGTCTCTAGAGGAGGTCTACCCCTAAAACTGCTGGCAGCTAAAAGATTTTAGTGTCTCCAGTCATTATGCCGATTGGCAGTTTAATACGATAGATGTCTGCTCTCACCAGTGGTATTTTTTGCAGAGAACTTTTGAAATTGTATTCATATAAAATGTATGTTTTTGTGTGCATGCAATAAAAATGCAATTGATTTGAGTTAATATATATTGTCGGATGGTTTCCCTCTTTCTGCGGGGCGTAGAGGAATCCACTGCCAGGGCATATTTCAACTCATCCAATAGGTAACATTGATAATATGACTATTCTAGTACTGGCAACCAATTCAAATTGTGCGTCTATTGCAGTAATACTGTATCCTGATACATCTAACTTGTGCTCAATTTACGGTTGCTGTACTAGTCTACATGGATGTGGAAGTATAAGAATAAAAACGGGATAATATTACAACTCAGGATCTTTGGAATATTGAAATCCCGGGACACCTTCCTCCAAAATCAGGATGATCCAGGGAAAACAGGGACAGGTGGCAACCCTACTTTTAAAATGTTTGTCAAGCGATAAACACAGATTTTACATAGATTTTGAAACATAGGGAGGTATTAGTTATAACTTCCTTCCTTAATCCTTTCCAAATGGCCGCCAAAATCCATCTAACTCTCAGTGAAACATTGACAACTTAATGGGAATTAAAGGGGTTGGAATTTTTTTTTTTTATAACTGGGGACATTTTTTTTGTGTAGAAGAAGGTGGATTACAATCGCAAATTTTTTTTTTTGTTCAGCAACTCATGCTGTAAGAACTTGCGCTGACAAATGTTTTCACAGAAAAACAACTCTGTATCAGAACCCTTTTTTTTATAAATAGCTCCAACTGCTACTGTAATCCTCCTGAGGATGTTCTTGAATAAAAGCTATTTGGCGGAGGCTGAGCACAGCTGTAATTAATCTGTACATTCCCATCAGGAAATGCTGCCGCTGCTCATGAGAAACTCAGTCTGAACACGGCCATCTTCTACCCATGGCTGTGAGATCCCAACACCATGAATTACTTTATTTACAGTAGAACCTCAGCATTACGAATACCACCAAACTTACAAACTGACCGCTCTACCGAGCACCTCACTTTTACCCGGAGGTACGCAATCACTCACCCATGCGTGCAATGTAACCAGATAGGCACTCTTATAAGCGGCATGCTGGTCATGGAGAAGTCAAAATTACTGTACCAACAAATGTATCCAGAAAGGTGAAGCAGATTTCAAAGCAAGTGCGGGCAATTTTACAAGGAGCAATTATTTTTAAATAAAACACAGGAGGCTCAATGTCTGAGCAAGCAGCAGGAATGCGTTGTGTTTAAAATAAAAACAAGCATTATGTTAACCCATGTTTTTGTGGATGTTTAAATCTGGGTTTTTGCTACAGTTCCAATTTAATTAAAGGTAGCCTTTGTAGTATTCTCCAGATTAAGGGTGTAGATAGCAGGTGTGCACATTTATTAAACATTTAAAAACTCTTGTGTGTCCTTTCATTATATGGTGCCCCCTGGTTTTTTTTCGTTATGATATTCACATATTAATTAACAGTATATTGGTCATGTTAACCGTAGATTTACTGTACAAAACTAAATAAGGCCAATGCATTATTTATTTAATTTTTTTACATGGAAGTCAGATAACAAAATAACGAAGGAGCACCATATTACGTTTTAAAAAATAAAATTAATAAACTGTTTGAGCTCATGCTAAGTTCATAAAAGCAATTGCAATTACAAGTGGTGTCTTGCTCTCTACAGGTGTCATTTTAATTTTTTTTATTCTTTATTTGCCTAAATATTTAGATAGATAGATAATTACCAAAAAACATGATGGACTTAAGTAGTTAAATATTATTTAAAAGTCTGGTCAAAAGTCATAAAAGGCATAAACCAGGAACCCTATTTGTATTTTGAATTATTTTTTTTATTTTTATTTTTTTACTGTATATGTGTTAAATACAGTAACACACACCTTTTGATGAAGTGTCCAAAAAAACGTTTCACAATTTTTAATCCTTATTATATAGCCATGGGATTCTAAACAAAACCTACAGGGTCCTAGTGATTTTACTTGAATAGAAACCTTTCACTGTGAAGTAGAACGGCTCACTGAATAAGCAGTTTATGGAAAAGTTCACAAAGATTTAAACTGTACAAAAACCCCAAAACAGCAATCGAATTGGAACTGTTACAGATTATGGTGAAACAGCTGCATCAAAAAAAAAAAAGAGGAACGTAATTACCATACAGAGCACAGCTGCAAAGATAAATAAGTTAAACTGTGTTTTTTTTCTGTTTTAGTCATCGCCTGTTTCACTCTTATTGACAGACTGATCCCTGAAATTAAATGAGGGCTGCATGGCTGCTGTGGTTTTGCTGGTCTGTGCACCATGTGAATTGCCTGGCCCTGCCCAGGATGAAGACACAGACTGGGCTAGCCAGTGTGACAGTCCCTGGCTGCTCACCAGGGGTTTTGTGTCGGTGCTGGGGGTCTCATTAGTGTTACTTCAGTACACAGCATACACTCCTAAACCCTTGACCCCGCAGCAGAGTTCTTAAGGGATGGGAAAAAAACTAAACAAAGAGAATTCTATTCACAGCGGAAGTGGGACCCTTTTAAAGCGAGCCAGCTTCCTCTGCTGTACCTGTACCTCCCTCAGTGTTATCAGAGACCTTTTTTAATTCTGTTGTGATAAATTCAGCTGGGATGTGTAACTACTTTTTTTTATAAAAGATTAAAAAAAAAAACCTTAGTGAGCTTCTTCAAAGAGTTAAAGCTTAGTGAATGGATCCCAGTGTGTATTCCGTAACATTTATAGCAATGCTGAACTTTGTAAATATGACTTATTGCTTTATGGAATGAGTCCCTGTCTCTTTCATTTTTTCTTTTTTTTAAGTATGTCTTTTCAAAGCCTCTTAACCAGCATACAAAGTCTGTGCTCGAGTGCAGAGTTAAATGGTTTATTGTTATTCACAGTATTGATTTTTGGAAAGGCTGTTTTCAGTTTTAACAGGTCTCCTTAGACTCTGTTTCCACCCCTTTGTCCTTTGTATGTCCCAGAGTCCCTGCACTGCCTAGCAGCTGCACTGAAGCGGATTCACTTTTTTGCGTCCAGTCGCTGAGTGAAATTTAGACTTTGTGCGACATGTATAAGATATGAATGCTGCTTTTTGTTTTATTTCATTTTTCTCTTCTGCAGTGTCAATGATGTGTTTTGTTACAAGTAACTTATTGCCAGGGATGTTTAATTTCAACCCTGGCAAAATGTATGACATGTTTTACAAACATGCCCCCCCCCCCCGCCCCTCCTCAACAGCGCTGTTCTGCCTCAACTGGGGTTCCAGACTCCCCAGTTGGGAACTGCTGTTCTAGAACTCCTAAATAGTCCACTTCAAGAAGTTTTAAGATTGATGGGTGAAATAATGTATTAGTCAAAAACAGTAAACAGTATATCCATGTTTCCATCTCTTAATTGAATAGAAATGGGTAGCTGAAGAAAACAAATAAGATGCGAACGAGAGGGTTATGTTTCTAACCCCACAGACAAAGGACAGCATACTCCAAAAGTTTATGCTATCTAATGTCTTGTTTAACACTGTGGTAAAGCTGAAGTGCTTTACTATGATCTTCAGTTGAGGCCTATAAACCTGTCATGCAATCCAAGTTTACTGATTTTTTAAATTTTATTTGCATTTAGTAAATACAATAGCCATCCGGAGTATTTCTGCTTGAACGTGCCTGAGGCTGTCAGGACGCCAGTGTTTTCACTTCTTTTGTATTTCCAAAACACTATCAATGACATTCTTTTCTGGATTTCAAAGCACTTTGGAAGAAGGCTCACTGCTGGAAGAGGGAATTAAGTTATTATATCAAGTATACATTGAAATTCAGCATTAACATTTCCCAGCAAATAAAGGCAGTTGCTGCTTTTACTGCCTCTAGTCCGTATTGTGACTGAAAAAGAGCTCACTGTGACATTCTATACTGCAGTCTGCATAGTTTATAAAGCTTTCCCAAGCACTTGCAGATTCTAAACCAGAACTGATTGAGGAAGGGAGGAGGTTTACCTGTAGTCCAATGATTGGGATCAGCAGTCTTGAAATCCAAGGTCAGCCACAAGCATGTGACAATAGCACAGGCACTCTTGTGTCATGGTGCTTGTAGTACTGGATCAGCTAGACCCCACTGGCAGATGCATCTTGGGTTATCTTGAGGAAACCATCAACACGTGCATACAGGAAGTAATGTACTGCTATCTGCCCTGGGCCCGGCCAACACTTGCCTTTTGTTCGTGGTATGGTGTTTGTGCAGTCTTAAAATAAACCCACCGATAAGAGCTAATGAGATGTACCAGAGCGACTAGAGCACGGTTCTGTAAGTGATATCCTCTGCTTCTCTACAGTTCCTTAAGTGATATCCTCTGCTTCTCTCTTTCCGTTTCGGATCTTTCGTGTAGGTTGGGGGATGGGGCCTAACGGGGGCTAATGGGCACTGCTAAAACAAGTCGGGGTGAAGACTAGGTCATGGATCTTTCTGATTCCTTTCTTGGTATTGAATTTGGAGCCAGTGAATTGTGAGTGAATGGATGGTTTTTCCCTTGTATCTGGCACTTGAATTGTCCTGAAGAGCATGAACTTTGACCTGGAAAGACCTCCCATAGTAATTTTAGATTCCATTTATATTCAGGCAAAACCATTTTCTTTTACAGTAGAAACTGAACTGTAGGAGTAAATAGTTTGATTTACAACTGAAGTTGCTAATAACATAAACCCTTTCTTATGATAAGGGGAACACAATCGTTACCACAAACTCTGAGTATGTACCATACTGAATCATTATTATTTTCTAAAGCACAATTAAGTCCTACAAATAGAGCTCCTTCTTAAAATGTGAATGACCCACTCTGACTCCCTGAAGACAGATAATCATGTACAACACTGCATTGCTTTGAGGCGAATAGATTTTGCAAACTGAATAAAAAAAAAAAAAAAAAAAAACTAATTAAAATTAAACGTGTGTGTTGCACTTTGTGGAGAAAAAAATGGATTAACATGGTTTTGGATACCAGTAAGTGGTGTTTTACAGAGACTCGAGGGAAGATGTGGTAGAAGTTTGCATATTGAGACCACACCAGAACATTTTCTGGTTTGTGCACTAACCCCTTTTTCCACTTGTCTTCAAATAAAAACATTAATTCCATTCTTTCCAAGTCTGTTTTGAAATGCTACTGTTTCAGCTGTACTGTAGCTTAGTGTCTTGGGAAAGGCAGTAATACCAGCGAGATCAAGCTTGGATTATTGTGTCTCCTGTTATTTAAAAGAAAGAGGATGAAAGTTGATGCCGCTGGCACTGAGAATGCCATGTTGCCTTGAAGGACCTGGGGGATTACAAACAGAATATTCAAGGCTGGCAGACCCAGCCAGGCATTCAGTTACAATGTAGTGGGTGTGCTCATGCACTTTGTGGTTACTAACATTTGTTTTATTGAATTTTATTGTATTTTTAACTTTGTTTTTAGATTTATTTTTTTCTCTGAGTAAAATAATACCATAAATAATGGTCTTGAACTTAATTAGCTGTCCTGTTTTATAGCCTGGCAGCTGCAGTGTAGGACAAGATGTATTCATTCACCGAGGAACTTCTACAGTAAAATATCTCTTTTTGTTTTTACAGCTTGTAAAACCTTTTTTTTTTTTTTTTTCTTGACCCCTTACTGTAAACCTGGTATATAAAGCGGATTAATCCACACAAAATTCAGAGCAGGAGCCAGAGCTATTTATTTATTTATGTATGTATGTATGTATGTATGTATGTATTTATTTATTTATTTATGTCTTCTTGATGAATCTTTGTGCAACTGAACTTTCCCGGTCCCACAATCCTCCAGTGCTGTCAGTCCTGGCAAGCATGTGAATGTTTGGTTTAGCTGGCCGAGTCATACATCATGAATTATCCTCTTCATTTCATTAAACCATTACCCACTCAGGCATACTCAATCCTTATGGGACACTGGGAATCAGACAAACATCAGCAAATCTTTCACAAATGTACTTTCTGTGTATGACAGTGATTTGGATTACCGGTAATAGGTGTTCTCAAGAGACTGAATACTAGGCTACTGTTTGCACAATACTTTTTAACCACTAGTTATAATGCAACTCTTTCTAGCATAGGACCCATGCTGATGTTTAACAAAACAGGAATGGGACACTTGTCATAAGAGACCAGAAACTCATTTTACTTGTGGGGATGGTTGTCTACCATCAGATCCAAGCCAAATGGTGTAGCGGTTGACCTCCATAGTGTGCTTTGATTCCCCATTAGTCCTGCTTGACGGTAGGCGTGTGTCGTACTTTAGGGCAGGTCTGTACTGATGGTGTATAATAAAGCCGAGATGAACCTAGTTTTGAAATCGCTTGCTTTTGTGTGTGTGTGTGTGTGTGTGTGTGTGTGTGTGTGTGTATATATATATATATATATATATATATGTGTGTGTGTATATATATATATATATATATATATGTATATATATATATATATATATATATATATATATATATATATATATATATATATATATATATATATATATATATATATATATATATATATATATATATATATATATATATATATATATATATATATATATATATATATATATATATATATATATATATAATATATAAAGCACATGTCATTTATAGTGTAATCAGGGACCCCTTCATGTACTCTTGGAGTTTCTGTGTTTTTAGCCACTCCCAGCAGAGGGATTTAATGAGCCCCTCCTAATGGAAATACAGGCACATTGCCCTTGTTTTGCTCAGTGTGAGAGGGCAGAGATGTCGGTGTCTCTCTCATTGCAGCTACCCTTCCAAATAACAGAAACTCTGAAGATGTGTTTCTGCACAAGGAGGCTGATGGAACATGCTGCTGCTTCTGAAGTACCCCCAGGTTCATTTCCGTCTTCGCTTCTGTCATTCACTATTTACATCCATAGACAGGCTTTGTCATGACTAATGAACCTTTAATGGCACGAAAAAAATAATTCAGTGTAAATTGCTCTGTTTGTTCATGCTTCTTTGGTCCTTGCCGAGATGAAAAGGAAAATCCAATGTTGGGACCATTGGTACTGTGGCAGTATCTGTTTAAGACCGTACCATACAGTCCTAATGAGAAGAAACAGTGTAGCATTTACATTTGAAAAAGGAATTCAAAACAAAAAAAAAATCGGTTGAATTTTTTCCGTGCTTGATCTCCCACCCTACCTATTTTTTGTTTGTTTGTTTGTTTATGTATCCTATATTTTCCAATAGAAATGTCATGTCGCCTGTCAATTTCTTGCGGATTTGTATTGGTCTGGTTAGAACGCTGGGATTCACTTGAGAATTAGTTTGGTGGAACCTGCCGTCTGTTGAGTGCCATTTTAGGAATGGCCATGCTAAATAATTTCAGATTCTTAAAGCATCGATTTACATCTATCTCCCTGACTGCATTAAAAAAAAATACAAATACAGATCCTGTTTTTAATATTTCAAATGACCTGGTGGAGCTGCCTGAAAATGTACTGATTTGACAGGTTTTTTTTTTTTCCAATCTTGTTCCTGCTGACTGCTCCAACTGTGAGTGCCTGTCTTCATGTAGGTTGATGTACCTGCTGTGTCCAAAATCTCCCTATAGTAACGGGCACCTTGCCCTCTGTGCTCTTGTGCTTATTGTAAACTGACAGTACTCCAGGCAGCGCTCACTCCTTGTAGTGACACATCGCTTGCTGCTCCCAGCTCCAAGATATTTAGCTGTTTAACTAGCTTAAACCAGAACTGTAGTTTTATTATGACAACATGATTGCATATTTACATGATCTGCCTCAGGAAATGTACCCTTGACATCCTTTTTGTTTCAAAGATAAGCGGTTTACTGGGAATATACAGTTATGGCCACAATTTTTGCATTAATCTATAGACTTTTATGATGTTACCTTAACATATTTAATTACATACCGCTTTGCAGTTTTCCATATATAGTGTCTTTTGATTACACAATGTTAAATAAAAGATCTAAATTATGTTCATATGCTTTTTTTTTTTTTTTAATTGTCACAATCTGAAAATTCTAGGTGATGGAAAACTTTTGGCCATAACTGTATGTATCTTTTTGTGTTCTTATTTATATTAAAAAAAAAAAAAAAAAAAAAAAGATTAATTTGAGACCGTGAAATAACTACCCAGTGTGTTTCTAGTTACATAAAAAGCCTTATGACACACATGGCAAGTATAGTATTTTCTGGATTTCAAACCCCTGGGGAGTGGAATAAATGGGGGGAAAAAAATACTAATTTACGAGCAACTTTTCTGTTTTTAACAGACTGTCGCTCTTTTCCTCTGTCGGTTGTTTTTTTTTTGTTTACAGCACTATCTGATCTCAATCTGTTTTCCCTGGGGTGTCCAGCACTTTTTCGGTACAGAGATTAGATAAGGGGCAGATGGAAAGGAATGGCGGGTTTTAAACACAACTTGAGAAAGTGAAAGGACGTGAATGTGTCAGATTATAGCCTAGCGGCGGCAGGCAGGGTTTTGTTCAGTGCTCACTCGCATCTGTGATATAAACAGAACGGTCAGGCCTGTCGCTGGAGCCAACACCAGAGAGAGGCTGGGACCCAGAGGGGAGAAACGGCCTTGGAGACTGTGGACATTGGCCAAAGTACAGCTTGCTCTTAAGGTGGAGAGCTCTCTCAGCTTCCATTTCCTCTGCACAACACACAGCTGCCTTGCTGTTCTGCTGTGGTTAAGCGGCTTGACAGGCTACCAGCCAAGCCAAGGGGTTGCATGACGTGCATGGAGGTATGAGTCAATGATGTGTCACTGAACTGGTGGTTTACAGGTCCACCTGGTTAAGTCAGGGCTGATGCCTGGTATGTGTGTGTTTGTCTATGTGAAGCAGGAATACAACCATCCATAGTGGAACAACCTCTTGCATGATGAATGATCCTCGACCCCAACTGGTCAAGAGAAACCTGTGGTAGATCTTAATAGTGGGGTTAATATTTCTTTAAAAGAGGGCTTGCTCTACAAGAAAGAAAACAAAAAAAAAAGTGGTATCTGTGTAGTATAATGTTTAACTGCTTTAGGTTTTTTCAATTGTGGTAAACCGAGATCAGATTGCAATCTGGTTCACAAACAAATTGTTTGGCTTGTTAACAATATTCATAACAGCATCTACAGATTAGTCTGTCTCTTGGAGTTATAGAAAACATAATTTAAGTAGACATTGCCCTCCCTCCCAATACAATTCCCCTCAATTTACTTCTACAGTAAATTATAAGATAAGAAACCGGAAATAAAGCCCTATGCGGCACTAGCTTAAAACATACAGAACTGACAATAAAAACATTGTTCTTTTTATGTACAGTATTTTAACTACAGTCTTTTGTTTTCTGCTAGATTGAGTGATGCCTGTTCACGTTCAGAAACCTACTGTTCCCGATTAGCAGCCCCACCTTAAAGTGACTTCATTCTGTTGCCAGGAAACTGAACAGTGATTTAGCAAGGGTGGAATAAATCTTCCCAAAAAGATACAAAAGCCAGAGCTCTGCAAGAGTCAGGAGACACCCCAAAAATACTGCACTGGTAACCTACTGTAGATCAGTCCTTTTAAAGGTGACGTGTCATTCCCTCAAGCATTATTAATGTAAAAAGGTGTGTTTTTATGGGGAAATAAAACAGCCCCCCTTTACTTGGGAGAGATTCGATTTCATGGTGTGTTGCAGGGGGTTGACCCTGAGGCCCTGTCCAAGTTACACTAATCTGTTTAACAGCTTACTTTCTGTATGGGACTAAAGCAAAATAAATACAGACAAAGATTATTTTAAAAGATCTGAAATACATATTAATAGGATACATATTAATGTACAGTGGCTTGCCAGGTTTGCAGGCTTAAAACCCTGAACCCAATAGGTTTGATATGTTTGATCCTCTGAATTCATTTACAGTTTATTTGTGTTGCCGGACTCAGTTTTTCGCTACCCTCTGTTAGCTCTTGTTTCGCAGTCCCAAATAGCTACTTTAGAATCTAAAGCATAGAACTTATTGAATGATTCCCTTTTTAATAAGACCCTATGATGTTTCTCTTTTAACATCACATTGCAGAGTTCCTTCAGATACCCAGTGGCGTTTCTGTGTGTCTGCTTGGAACCGGAACAGTCATTATAGAATGAGATCATATTCTTTGTCTTTTGGGAATAGTTTGTATTATTTTCTCATATCCCTCGCACAATTGGAACTGGAATCTTGACCGTTTTTATTCCCAATGCTGCCCATGCTAACTTGTGACTCTCACATGAAGACCTATCACCTAGTCTGGACCTTAAAATGTCAAGGACGTCTAAGAAACAGCCTGCAAAACCTGAGAATAAATGGGCATGGATTGTGAAATGTTTTATTCTTCAGTAAATGAAAAAGATCAGATTTCTATGCTCTAGAAACAAAAAACAAAAGGAAAATGTGCAGATCCTGAGAGGAACTGGCTAGGCGGTACAAATCGGAACCAAGGAGCATCACCTCCTCTCCAGTGAGTTTAAAAAATAGCACAGCCTCTTCCAGGAAGGAACTGCTGTCTCCGTTCAAAAAGAGAACCACCAGGATATCATCGGCTGTGACCTCAATTGCAGGCAGCATTGAAAACGATCCTGACCTGGACAGTACAGTCTTGAAGTTTTCAGTTTGACTAGCGAGGGGAAATTAATTAATGCAGTCAACTCCCTTCTTGAGACCTGCCCACTCTCTACCAGTCCCTTTTCAGTTTGAACTATTCTGAAGTCCTATTAGGAGCAGTTTACTCCTTGTCCCAGATGGCTGGTAACTTCTCTTCCAAATACAATAAGCCGGACTTGCATATCTCTGTGCTTTGTTCTAGGTAACTGCGCTACAAATCGCATGCAAACTTGTTTTAATGGAATTTGCAAAAGATATGCATCATATCCTGGTAGTTGGAGCACAGTTCTTTTGTTTCATATGCTTATTATACACTGGTATAGTATGTTAATATAAAAAGCCTCGACAGACTTTAATAATAAAAAAATAATAAAAAATAAATAAATAAATATATATATATATATATAAATTATAATTTGTTTCTTGGTATTGTAAATTAGTTTGTTTGTATGAATTTAAGTTGGTTAAATCTGACCAGGCTGGAAGTTAGAATGACCTCCTTGCCATATAAAGCACAAACTTACATTTGCATTAGCATGGCTTTCTTTTCAATAATTATATTTTTTTAACATTTAACAACAAATTCCCAGGACATTTTTTTTATAGACAATGAAAACCGAAAACAAAGATACATGTGTTTTTTTTATTTTTATTATTATTTTTTTTTTTTTACTGCAACAACTGACCTGGCTGTTCTAAATAAACAGAAGACGGGGCTGATGAATCAGGGGCGACTCTGGCCTGTAAATCCCTGTGTTTTTGGCACACAGCTGCTTCCTGCTCGGAGCGTGGGCGGACTCATGATGTGTGGACATATCACTGCAGACAGGAACTTTACAAGTGAGCCATGGTCAAACAGGCTTTCTGAGATGATACTTCAAAGGGGTTGAGTGGCTTTGACACTGTTCAGTGGCGTGCCATTGAAAACCAAGGTCTGAGCGATGGGGTCAGGGAGGGGTGTGTGGGAGGAGACAGCGAGCTGGAAGAAGTAGTTCTTTCCATGGCAGTCCCTGTGGTGCGGGCAAATCAAGTCTTGACACTGATTAATTTACATGTAAATAATGCAGAATTTCCTGCTCGTCTCTTTTACCAGAATATTCCAGTCTAAAAAGTACACAGAACATTGCCCTTGAGTCAAAGACCTTGGCACAATTACCACCAGTAGCATACACCGAAATTCAGCAGCCGGTTATATAATTAAAATAAGACTCTTTATTCTGCATTTCACTATTTATTTATTTATTTATTTATTCATTCATTCATTCATTCATTCAAACCTAACCTGTATACTTTTAAATGTGCATTTTAGGTTCTAACACAAAAAGCATAAATCTTAACAGTTTTTGTGTGTGTGTGTGTTTTCCAGTTTGTTTTTAATAATCTGAAAAGCTAAACTAAGAGGCTGATTTATGTTGCATATGAAGCCATCTTAAATGCAAATTTGTACACAGTAATGTGGCTTTTGAAGCAGACGCCAGAAATTTGAGGTAAGGCTCTAAAATAGGTGCCTTGTGCAGAGCCAGGACTTGTAATTGATGCCTTTTTGAGATGGCACTAGAAATCTGCACTGTCCAAAGAGAGCTTATGCTGTCTGTTATTGTCTCCGCGCGAATAACATACGAGACAGCACAAGTATACCACCATCATCGTGTAATTACTCAGGGATAACATATATTTAGGGTTCTCGCCAGCCAAAAATAAATAGGTGGTTGAAATTTTAAATATATATACTGTATATATATATATATATATATATATATATATATATATATATATATATATATACGTTTGTGTACAGCAGTTATTGCTGCAAAGAAGGATACAAAAAACACAAACTGTTGAATGAAATGCTTCAGTACAGTATACGGCTTCTAGACGGAGGTATTTTGATTTGGTTTTTAAAGATGCGATTGTTTCTTGGATTCTGTTCTGCGTGGTTTTGTTTTATAGTTTTAGCTTCCCTGTCTCTTAAATCCAAGTAATTTAACAATATTTACTTTTTTTAATTTAATCAACTCAACTTTACATGATGGCTCAGCATGATACATGATGACATTCATTTTGTTACACATACCCTACTATAATTTGATTGCTCATTAGTTCTACTATTGGCTTCAAGTTTTATATTCTTTTTCTCTGGAGAAAACTTGCATTGGCCCGTAATTTCTCAAAGTACTAAAGAAGCAATGCAGTTTTAATAATTTTTTTTTTTTTTTTTTTAAATTATGCCAGAAAATTACATTTATTTATTACTTTTTTTTGGTGCCGTACAGGGTGAATCCGTGAAGTATTTCTTGGATAACTTGGACCGGATTGGGCAGCTGGTGAGTCTGAACAACCTTTATTTCATGATGGATACTGTTCTGAATTAACCATTTTGTTTCCTGTGTCTTTTTTATTGAGGTGCTAAGTAGACACATATTATCTTGCATCAAAGAGAGGTCACGCGATCAAGTTAAAAAATAAAACGGAACTATTCGAACTGGGATCAGGAAAAGGTATCTGCCATTCGAGGATTTATTTTATTTTTTGTAATGCCCCGGTCTGTTTACCATCTAAAGCTCTGGGAATGGGATGCTTGTGCTGTTTTTGTTCTAGTCGAGTACTTCCCATCTGGATAGGTTCCAGTCTGCCCAGAGATCCTTTTAAGGAGTCTGTCTGGGACGGGTGCAGCGCTTTCCAGAGATGGGACCCATCACCCCAATACAACTTCACTGATGGGCAAGCCCCTGTGCCATTTGGTTACTTTAAATCCCTTCTTCCTATTTTTGAAAGACATTTTGGCACCCTGATTTATAAAATCTATAGGGACTGGCAGTGTCTGTGGAGGAGGAGGGGAGGGGATTAATAGCTGGGCAGCATATGACAGCAGCTTTCCTGTTTGTTGCAATCTTTTTTTTTTATTAATAATAATAATAATAATAATAATAATAATAATAATAATAATAAATAATAATAAATAATAATAATTCAGTTACTAGAAGTATAACTTTTTTTGTACTACTTTGGATTTCCCATTTCCCTTTTAATTAGCTAATTAATGATTTACTTTATCTCCCCCCACCCCTTAATTATGGTCAGTCTCCTTATACTTTAAATATATTAGTGTTTTAGTGCACATCAAAATTACTTTTAACATTGCATGCAACTAAGGGTTTCTCTTGCGCAATGTGCTGTACGCCAAAAACAATTGAACTGATGCCCTGGAATGGCGTTTACTGGAAAAAAAAACTTAAAAATAAGAGGTTTAACACCATTTAATTCTGAATTTTAATTCTGAACCATAAGCCTTTAACATAGGACTTTGCTTATTCAGCTATAAATTATAACCTTCTAAACCACAATCTTACACTTGTTGCAGAAATTAATGCAGAACTTCAAAATAACAGTTGCCTTTTTGTGTTAACCGTTTTGATTGTGAACCTTTTAATGCATGTGCAATAAATGCCAATAAACACTTTTGGGGACCAAAACCCTTCGGTCCCTGATGAAGTCTTTACGTGTGTGTGTGAGTGTGCGTGTGAAATATCATTTTTTATCTTATTTTTAGAATTATCTCCCGAGCAGACAAGATATTCTGCTGGCCAGGAAAGCCACGAAGGGAATAGTGGAGCATGACTTCATCATCAAGAAGATCCCCTTCAAGATGGTGGACGTGGGCGGCCAGCGCCGAGAGACAGAAGTGGTTCCAGTGCTTCGACGGGATCACCTCCATCCTCTTCATGGTGTCCTCCAGCGAGTACGACCAGCTGCTCATGGAGGACCGGCGCACCAACAGGCTTGTGGAGTCCATGAACATCTTCGAGACCATCGTCAACAACAAGCTCTTCTCCAATGTCTCCATCATCCTCTTCCTCAACAAGATGGACCTCTTGGTGGAGAAGGTCAAGAGCGTGAGCATCAGGAAGCACTTTGCTGATTTCCAGGGCGACCCCCACCAGCTGGAGGACGTGCAGAGCTACCTGGTTCAGTGCTTCAACAGGAAGAGGAGGAACCGCAGCAAGCCCCTCTTCCACCACTTCACCACGGCCATAGACACGGAGAACATCCGCTTCGTCTTCCATGCTGTCAAAGACACCATCCTGCAGGAAAACCTCAAGGACATCATGCTGCAGTGATTGCCAGCACCACTACACATTGTCATCTTTTTTTTGTTTTTTTTTGTATTTATAAGGTTGCTTTTCTGTGTGCCTTAAAAAAAAAAAAAAAAAAAATAATTCTTTCAATTTTCAGGATTGTGGATTTAAAAAAAAAAAAAATATATATATATATATATATATATATATATATATATATATATATATATATATATATATATATATATATATATATATATATATATATATTTGTACACCTTCTGTTTCTGGAAAAACATCATTAGCGTGTATAAGCAATTTTAGCAACGAATGCACTGAGCTGTACTGTACCTGCAGACACAAGCTCCACAGCCAATGGGGGGGGGGGGGGGAATCCACCTGCGGGTGACAGACTGTCCTGTCCTGACCAGCAAGGATGTATTGATATAACTTAATAGAACAGTGGTGCCTACAGTTGTGTATCAACAAAGAATGAAACTTGGGTTACATCCACAGGGTGATTTTTAAACAATGCATCATAGGACCGATTTACAGGACATTAGGACAGACTTTACAACTATCACTCCTGATGTTCTGGACAACGTCCTAGCTAATCAAAAAACAATGTCGGAGTTCCTTTGGAACATGTTCTGTAATTTATGTTGCCTTTCGTCACATGGTGCATTGCTTATAAATGACTCTGTATAAGGAGTCATATGGAAGTAAAGATCAGGGGTTAGATCTCGGTGATGGGACTGCACTATTAATATTTTCTATGTATTTCTAAAATGGGTTTAATTACCTGACGGGGAAGCAATTTGTTATTTTGATAGGGTTACGGTGATAGCTCAAAAAAATATGTTGAGTGTCACATGGTGTTTTTCTAACCATCCCTTTCCAAAGAAAGTTGTCTGAGGAGTGGATGACTTAGAAAAGTGTATTTGCACTACTGTTGATCATTCACTATCAACCAAGTTGTTTAAAAGTAGAAAGTTATGCTGTACAGTGACCAAAAGGAACACAAGTAATGCTGTGTGATTTGCCAGTGTTCAAGGAAACATCCAGTTAGTTTGCTTGGAGCACAGAAGGCTTTTTTAACATCATACTCCTAAATAACATTTTAGACTACAAAAATGGAAATGAAAAAAGTAATAACTGTTCTTTTTTATTTAATGAAATGCTTATTCAGTATCACTCTGATTTTAAAAGTCTAGCCACATGCACTTGTAGACCAAACAAAAAGACTTCAAACTGAAACTGTGTGAGCATAATAATAATGTTGTGCAAATAGTTAGAATTAAAAGATGAAGTAAAAGATGAAGCAGGGCACTACCGTCTCCTAATTTCTATTAGCCACAGTTTTGAGTATTTAACTGAAATTCAGTTCCAGTATAGTCTAGTCTGTAATCTGATTGGATGACTATTCTGACAAAAGAACATTGAAATTAGTAATGCAAGTATTTAGTAAGAGATTAAGTGGCTCTGTAACTTTTTTTTGTGGTGTTTTATTTTCAATCGGTAATGTAAAAATTGTACATATTAAAGTCTTTTAGATTATTATTATAAACGTACTTTGATTTGTAAAGTTTAACTGAAGCCCTGTTTTTTTACAGTTCACTGGTTATCAATTTATTGGTAAGCTGGGCATGTTTTGTTTCTATACAAAAGGAACAAAAGATTCCAGATGGGTAAGAAATGTTGGTGCTGTTGCCTCTTTCACAACGCAGTTGCGCAGGAACTATAGAACGGCACATTTTTTAGTGACGGTTGACGAGGAACAGAAGTTATGAGTTGGGTTTAGTCTCTATGACACATCATGTTGTTGTTGTAAGAGTTCTCCAGTCACTGACTTTGGTTTTTATATCTAGTGAGTTTGCTTTTCTTCCAGTCACATTTTTTAAATCAAGACTTTTTAGGTCATCATTGATGTTACTGAGTCAGCTGTGACTAAGTGCTGTCTTAATCCTAACCCTAAATTAACTGTTTGAGATCCATCCAGAGCTGTGCATTGTGAGTGAATGCTTCCCAGCATGCACCCTTTACTTCCAGAGGGCATTTCAGCTCACACAATCCACTGCCCCCAGTTTCTGTTCAGAAAGGTAAGTGTGAATCATTTCACACATGCAAGCTGAACTTATAAATGTGGCATTCGTCTGTAATCTTGTTACGGACAGAGCATTTAGCAGATTTTTAATTGCAGCTTGCTTCAGAAGTTGCTCTTGGAATATTTCTTCAGCAAATCATAAACGCTTTAGGTTAAATCACTGTGTCATGGGCGGGGTGTTAACTGGTATGCCCTCAATAGAGTATGTGTAAGCATTAGAAGCCATCCTTCTTTACTGTATATACTCCATGCCCCATAAATATGGAGAAACTGCCTATTCATTTCACTGAACAACATGAAAGAAAGAACAAACATGTTGTAAAGGATATTGTAAATATGAATATGCAAAGTATTTTTTTTTCAGTGCGTCTTCCTTTTGTCTTCACTGTCTCTTTTGGCAGTATCCTCGTAATAATGGAAGTTCCAAAGATGGCACTGTTCTCTGGTGTTTGAGCATATCTGGCAAGTTCAGGGCTCGTTTGTCTTCAAAGTCTACATGGTTTTGGGGAATGGTGTACTTTTTGCTTTGGAGCTGCCTGCTTTTTGGCCACATCTCATTTTGTATTCTAAAAGCAAGAGGAAAACTCATTCGGCATTTTAAACACACTGGGATATTTCACCTTAGAAAATGAATGGGATATGGTGTGTGTGTTTTTTTTTTTTTAAACCTAGCACCTAGGGGGAAGTACATCATGGAAGCCCCTTGCACACTGAACTTAGTTTTGCCACTGCCTCTCCGGTGCCTGAAGATGGTGTTTCTTGTATGTCACTAAAAGGGCGCTCTTACCAATACGGAAATGTGGATGCAGTTATAGCCTTTGGTCTATTTCTCAGCAGATGGTGTTTTGAAATCTACCACTTTTTTTTAATTTTTTTTTTTTTTTTTTTGAGCAGCGTAAATACAGCCTGCAATCGGTGAGGTTGCCGAAAGATCAGCTTAAAATACTGGCTGTCAAAACCGCTCCAGATCAGTCGAGTGTCTGTTGTATGCACTGTGGCATAGAGGTCAGGTTGTGGGCTCTGTTCTCTGTGTTTGTGTTTAAGCACTCGGCAGCCCCTATATGTTCAGAATTCAGTGTCACAGTGTAGTGGCAGGTCAAGACACTGGTATGTGTGAGCATGTGGGTCAACCCTTTCCTTCAATAAACCGCTGAGGCGTTACGAATGACAGCAAAGAGGCAGGGTCACAGGCTTGTCTTGCAACTAAGCTGGGTCCCCTATCCCCACCAAACGCTGTTACCACACTGCTTTCTGTCAGGGCATACATGTGCAAGCATATATTAAGCTCCCCATGCACATATTCTTAACATCCCAGGGGAGGTCACTCCCCCTCAAAAAAGAAATGCCAAACACTGAACTGTGTGAGAGTGCCTGCTCACTCAGCCTGCTCACTATGCAAATTGTCAATACAACAGAAGACCGGTGCAAACTAATGGTAAATGTTTGTTTAGTTTTGTAGTGAGAGAAGGTTGTGGTCAATTTTTTTTCTTTTTCTCTTCCACATCAAAAAGAAAGGGAGCCTGGGGGTTCATAACTTCTCATATGTTTGTGGTTCCTTTTTAATGCTGAG
Organism: Acipenser oxyrinchus oxyrinchus; assembly: GCA_030684275.1. Classification (NCBI taxonomy): domain Eukaryota; kingdom Metazoa; phylum Chordata; class Actinopteri; order Acipenseriformes; family Acipenseridae; genus Acipenser; species Acipenser oxyrinchus. The sequence goes on along the minus strand of CM060262.1, from coordinate 31,796,414 downwards.
AAAATCAAATTGAGGTAAATCAACAAAAAACTATATTTTTTAACCAGAAATCTGAGAGTACTTGGATGCAAGTGATCTGTATCTACCCATACACAGCTAAATGTGTTTATGAATCTCGATGCTGGGGAGTAGTTTTTATGTCCAGTACTGTACAGTGTTATACAGCTTTAATCAAGCTGTCTTGATTTATGTGAAAACCAGTAGGACATTTGAGCAATCAAGGCTAATTGTTTAATGACTTGTGTAGGTTGAGAGGAACCTTTTTAATTCTTAGTTTTGAAATGCTCTGGTATTTTAATTAGACTTTCTAAATTTGAGTGTTTCGAGACTCTGGAAATATGAAATGCTTGGTTAGGCCTCGTAATAAAAAGGTTAAACATGCACCTCACCTTTTTAGTTCATTTCAAATTCAACAGCAAGGTTTAGTTGAGGCACCGTGAGTCTGATCATTTAAAAAGTAAATGAATCAATCATTCATAAATTGAAAACTGATTTGATTCATGAAAGCTGGAGAGTGAACAGAGATTTCCATCATTTGAACTTCAAGCCCTGTTTTATGTTTTTCCAATATCTCCTGTGTTGTGATGCCTACCTACATAACTAACATTGCACTGTGTCCTTGTTTCCCTGTAGCATAGCGATTCTAAGAAAAAAATGAATAAAAACTGATTTTTGACTGTGTAAAAAGGTTTAAAACTCTCAATCAATTAACTGTATTAGTTGTTTTGTATATATGAATTGTATAAATACATTAAATGTACTTTATGTTGAATGAAGGTATCTTTTGAGGGTTTGTTTTTACTACTTTTTCAAGCCAGTATTTTGGCAGTGTGTAACTTTGTGTTGCAGAGTATCTATTTAGAAAAGAATGTTACAGGAGAGAGGACTTGATAATTGCATGTCTAATTATTATTATTATTATTTTTTTGGCAGATGCCCTTACCCAGGATGACTTAGTCATCACAAGATATACACATTCCAATAAACAGAACAGTAAGAGCAAGTACAATATATAATAAGTTCAGTACCTAAATAAGAGCAAGTTTAACTGTTAGCAAGTACAAGAATGGGGCACATCAGAGCATCACAAGATAAACACATTTCAAGATGTGTATTAGCAGTAATGTATTGGCAGAAACGCTACATCATTCTATTAAGTAGCTGAAAATGAAAATGATAACCATGCAAGATCTGTTAACAGAAGTATTCACAATGAACGCTCCCCAATTTCAGGTTCTGATAAGGTTTAGGGTTCAGATTAGGAATCCTTTTATACAGCTACTGTGACACAGAGATGTATTGAATTTGGTGCCATCCCCCTGGGCTGTTTTTGAGAGAGTATTTCTGAATGGTGTCTGTGCAACACAGAGGGACAACAGGGCTCAGAGTCTGTGGCTGCACCCACAGGAAACCACCATGTATTTTAAATGTACAAAGAGGTATACACTTTGGAATATTTTTACCTCTTCTTTTAAAGCAAAGAAACCCATCTTGGATCCAAATTAAAGCTGTAGAAAATGTCTGATCTTTCATTTTAGTAACCAGAAAAGAAAAGAAATGTTGATGGCAAGTTGCTTCTGATTTGGTAATAACTTGGAAGGCCTTGTGACTAAAAATAAGTGACTTGATGCGGTTGAATAGAGAGAGCGGGGATGTGGGAGATGTGGGGCATGGGTGCTGAATAGAGGGACACGAAATAGTCTGCCAGGCCACACAATAGATTTATCCACAGCTGGACCCTCCCCCTCCCATAGTGTGCACACATACTTGAGAAACACATCCTAAAATGGTAGATTCCTAACTGATAATATGAATGTGTAATGCTGCTTAGTGCATGCAAATAAATAAATAAATAATCTTTCTGGCACTTCTTTTTATTATGTAGTATTTTTTGCAGTGTTCTGACCCTGGTAATTTGTTTTGGTCTAGTCCTTTCAAGTCCAGATCAATGTCTCATTTTACTACCTCTTCTGAAACCCGTTTTTTTTTTTTTTTTCTTGCTTTAATGTATTTATTTTCTTTTTACCCTTTTCTGGAGAACAAGCTGGTGCCATTAAAGGACACATCCAATAACAGCCATTTCAGTATTCTGGACGGATATAAGATCTCATGACTCCTGTTATCACAACGCTTCCTTCAGGCTGAATTTAATTAGACCTGAAACTGAACTCTGATATTTAATAATCAGCTATCAGTGCAGAGGGAACAGGCAAAGAACAGCTGTGACCCACAAAAAAAAAGGAAATCATGTTTAACGTTCCACTCTTAGCAAACAGTAAGAAAGTGTTCAGTATTATGTGCCTCAAGGTAATGGACTAACCAATCAATTGCTGGGCAGAGAGCTTTAAATACGAGTTTCACAGACTAATATAAAGCATGTCCTTTCATTCTACAGTAGCTCAAATATATCAGGTTTTGTAAAAATAAATCTGAGCATGTGTCTAACAATCTCTTCCTGTTTACAGATATTATTGTATAATAGAGTAATGCGATTTGCTTTTTACACTACTGTAATTGTGCTTTAGTATTATTATTATTATTATTATTATTATTATTATTATTTTTCTTCCAGTGTTGGTGACCTAGTCGTAAACTTTGTAGGTACAGCATTAACACTCGGATACAGCTTTCAGGGATAAAGGCATTCAAATATAAAAAAATGTATTTCTCTTATTCTTTTGATACTGACTTCAGTACTCATTGCCTAAGCTGACAGATGCCAAGTCTTTTGAAGAGGCGCTCCCCACTTTGTGTAAAGGTTTATTTTGCAACAGAGTAAGATGCCACATCCCTTTCACAGTAGGTTGCTGCTTGTACTCAATTGCACAGCAATTGTAGATACAGACTGTGAATGAGTTCACAGTCTGTATCTGCATTTCAAGCACAGCAATGGCTGCATTAAACACTTCAAGAGGTACAGAAGCGAGACTGAGCAATCAGCAAAATGAGGTGACCCGGGCTGCCAGTTAGTTAGTCAGTCTTCAACACTTTCAGCTAGAGAGTAGGAGTTCATTTTTTTAACAAGTTCCTGGTGCTCAGCTTCCGACGTAGAGAGGAAAACTTTTCCCCGATAAACTTTTTCAGCCACCTCTCATCTTTAGGAGCCTCGTAAACACTCTTGACTACAGTGGCCCTCTCTGTAAAGCTGCTGTAAGCGGGCAGAACTTCCACAAAAGCGTCCAGCTGGGAGACCTCGTCCTCGGAAGCCTCTCTCCAGGGTTGCGATGCAGGCCCACAGTCAAGCCACATACTCTTCAATGAGGTCCATGGACAGGTGGGTCTCAATCATCCCCTCCTTGCTCTCCTGAGGCCTGCTGGTGCTGGATGAGGAGGAGGCCGCAGTGCTGGGTGGTCTATCGAGCTGCAGCTCCTGGCCGATGGAGAGTTCCTGGCTGTTTGTGTCAGGGCTCATCAGCTCCAGAGTGCCCGACAAAGGCTCGGAATTGTTCTCACAGGACACACCACAATCCGTGCTGAATAGGAGGTGGTCCTCAGAGGCTGCTCTGCCCATAGAATCCTTGACCCCCCCAGATGGAAGAGATGGCTCTTGCCCAGGTTTGTAGTTTCTATAAGAGGACAGAGAACAATAACACCTGGGAGCTATACTGTAGTAACTTGTAATTGTAATTGTAATTATTTTATATGTTCTGTGTTATTCTCTGTGACTCTTGTGCTTGAGAAGTGTGGAAAAAAATCAACTTTAAGGTAGGGATGCTTCATTTCATGATTGGAGCTCCCTCTGCTGGTGACAACAGCACAATGAATATAATCAGGGTGTAGCCTTGTCTTTGTTTGCGTGCCTTAATCCACAGCTTTATGTGTTTTGAAGTTTATGATAATTTGTATAGTTTTTCAATCTACTGTCAATTCCTGTCCCTGAACTGTGTTGGTGAGGTTCTTTATAGAAATAGTTGCATAATACTTTAATGATATTTACAGTTAAAATAGAAAAAGTACAGGAGTGCATTTTACTATGTTTGTTTTGTTATTATTAGCACACTTTGGCAGGAACCGGCTTGGTCCTGTTTTACAAACCACAGAGAAAAATAAACAGCGGGGTAATTTTCAGAGAGCTTAGCTTTGTTTTTTATGGGTGTTGTGAGATAGGGAGAGGGAAATAATTCGATTTTGCAGTCTGGCACGAGTAAAGCATATACTTGCAGAAAACAAAATCACCTGAATCCACAACTTCTAGCGCTCTACTAGAGTGAATCCAAGGGCTTACTGAAGCTTCCTCAGACAGACTGGGCAGAGGACCATGGGCCGCAGAAATACTAGGTCCTGGCTTGTGCCTCTTTGCATGGCACAGCGCAGCCACCTGCAGTTCCCCCTGCCAGCCAGGTGACCGTCGACACTAAGGACCTTGGATCGGATACAAAGAAAGACACTCTGCTGCTTCAGCACACAGTTACTGTACATGAACTACCTAACAAGAGGCATGTGTGGTATTGAGACTGCAAACAGTAACACTTTAAACCTGGTGAGAATCAGCAGTGTATTCTCTAGCTGCACCTTCTTGAAAGGGGGCACCAAAGTCAAACCCAGGGGATTTAGATTAGTCTTGCTAAGACTTTGCTGCACTGCAAAGTTTGCACCAATGTTTTGTAAACACGAGTGGAGGGAGGAGGAACTAGCAAGAATTATCAGGTGCACGCAAAATAACTTTTTCTTTAATTCTCATCCTCAGCTGTTTGCTTTTGGTTTTTAAACAGTATAGTTTTTAAACAAAACTTGGTTAGCAACAAACATTCATAAGCAGAACCCTAGCAGAAACACAGGGCTAAGCGAAGTCTGCTGAGCTTGGCCATTCTTATCTCCTGTGAAATAAGATACAAAGTACTGTAGCTCTAGAACTGTATCTCCACAAATGAGAGAGGCCTGATAATGCATACCCGTATTTCAGTGGCAGAGACACAAGTTAGTTACAATGGGCAATCCGCGTGAGTGGGGAATAAATCCTCTATCTCCCTGAAACACACAATGCATTTTGTTTATGCAACAGTCTGCTTTAAATGGTTTTCAAAGGCAGCTTAAATGGGATTCTATGTCCTCACAGCTCATAAAGAATGGTTCCAAAGAACAGTACAGTACTAACAGACTGCTTGATTGTTTACTGCCAGACAGTGAAGACAATGAAATACAGATATTCCAGCACTGTCAGCTGATTAATATCCACAGTGCTGTATGATATATATATATACTGTATATATGAAACTGGGGTTGATTTTCTACAGCAAGACCCCAACCTTGGTTTTGGTGACACCATAAATCCTATAAATACAGCCCTATTGTCATAATGCAATAACACTTCTCGTTATAGCACATATCTTGTAGAACACAGAGTCTCTAAACTATTTCTCCCAAATACAGCGTTATAAGCACACATTCAATGTTTTTTGGCCGGAGCATTCGATCAATGCTTTAAATTATTAAATTATTAATGCTTTTAAATTATTGGTGGCTGTCACCTTTCTGAATTCTAGGTTGGTAGGCAGACAGGGTTGGTGGTAGTTGGTTCTTTCTTACAGATTCTCTCCTCTCACCTTACAGCACTGCTATCTTGAGCTTCGTGGCTCTGCTCATGCCTTGTACAGTATTTCTCTGAATGTCTTCTAGCAAATCTGGCAAAGCTGCACACTCCCACAACTCCAAAAACAAACATAACATTCCGACAGTTTACTTAGGAGCGCACCCACTGCATCGTGGATCTCATCATCATCTGTCGTGAATTAAGCGAGGTAAGGTCTGGTAACCGGTACTGGTTAAAAAAAAATTCTGGCCAGGCTGAGGTGTGAAGCTGGAAGGTGTGTAAATCGAGGTTCTGCTTGAAATGGCAGTTAATGGTAGATCAGGGTGTTGGTGGAAGCAGCTTCACTTCAAGCCCAGAGAAGGATGCCTCCACATAGGATTTCAGGGTAGCTAGAAACAAAGCCAGTGCTGCCCCCAAAGCTTCATTATTCAAATCTAAAAAAGTGAACTTCGCTTTATTTTATGAGCAGTACAGAAAACACCTGCCAAAATACTGTCAATGGACTGTAGGGCCACATACTGCAGATAATACTTTCTCATTTTTGTATTATTATTTAGCAGTTTTGTCCTGGGATAATAGATATTCACCTTGCAACAAATAAATGTACGTCAGTTATTCATTAAAGCTTATGGACACAAACACATTGATTTCCCATTGGTTTTACTCTGTTAAGTAACCCACCTATAGGCTGCAGGTAGACAGTATTCTTGTAAGAGCTGCATGGCCTCCTGCAAGTGGAGCTGTAGAACGTCTCAAAGTCCTCTGGCGCTTCAGGGCAATTTATAAGCAGTGTCTGGAAGGGCGTTCTGTTGGGATTGTAATCCTCTGATAAGAAGCGTTTCTCTGCAGTGCAGAAAGTGCTGTCATACAGCTCCTTCAGGCAGGGCTTTGAGCAATCCATGCATTGAGAATTCCATGCATTGAGCTTTCCATGCAATGAGCATTCCATGCATTGAGAATTCCATGCATTGAGCTTTCCATGCATTGAGAACCATTGTTTTCACTTTAAAAAGCAGTTTTAACCATATGTACAAACCACAATCAAAACAGCTAAAACTGGTTCCAAACCACAAACTTCTACTAAAAGTGATGAGCTATACTTTTGGTACCAAGTCACCGAACGCCTGCTAACACACCTCCAGTAAAGGGGGGCCAACTCTGTTCATTCGTGGTAGAAGATTGCCACTCCTCCTTGATGGAGTTTCACTCCCAGTGAGCAGGCAAGTATATTAATGCTTATAACAGGTATTGTGCTTTTCAGATGCCTTTACTCAGCATTTTACACTGTAAAAGTATATATATTAGAGTAAAATACGTTAGATAAAATTGTCAGCCCATGCATGAAGTCAGTACTGGCCAGACTCCTTTCCTATATAACTACGTAGAAAGTACCTTGCTGTTCTTAAGTAAAATGAATACAGTATAAACCGGTTTAAATACAATTCTCGGTTTAAACTTTTAAACATAAACACATAAACAACGTTAACACATTTTCATTCTTAAAAAAACAGACTATGTGGCTAGAGGTGAGTAAACTATAGTTAATAAAACGTATATATGTACAGTATTGAGTTTCTGACCTAGAGGACAAAACTTGGAAGGTTTCAGACTGACGTCATTGATTTTGATGGAACAGAATGACGGTGCTGGGAAGAACTGTGTTAGTGCTACAATTGCGCAATGAAAGACAAACAATAAGGGAATCGTGTAGCACCTGTCCGTGTTACAGCATTGACTTTACCTGCCCGTCACCCGTCACAGTATTGCAAATAACTGCCACACTGCCTTTCTCCTACACATTCTAAAAGGAGCCGCGGATCAATTCTCCGTCACTTTCAGAATAGGGCTATTAGTAGTAGATGTAGCCTTTAGAGAGAAAGAGTAGCGAAAACACGGAAAAATGTTGAGGTAATCCACTGTTGTAAGCATATACGTGTAGCTTGTGTGACTTAAAAAAACAGTTGTGTAAGTCATGGTTCGCACGGGACTCAAAATCAGGTGTCCTCAGAGTTGGTCAAATGCAGAGGAAGTATTGTAACCACCCAGACGTGGATTAGTTTCCATCAAGAAAAGTCGGTAAATGCAAAATGAAATGCGTTGTTGTGGCCAGAGAAGACACTTTGTGATTGCTTTGTAAACAGTGAACCGGGTGTACCGGTTTCGTTGTACCTTATTTTCCAAAGGCTAGAATAACCATTACGTCCCTTGAGTGCTGTGTATTTCCATTCATACCTTTAAATGCACCGTTCAAAGCATACATTGTTTATGCCGAATTGTTGCGTTTTACCGAACTGTAGAATCTCAGTACATAACGTACCAATCGTAATCTTAAATTATGGTTTATTGTAAAGGCTGGTATTGCTTTGAGAGTTAAATACCCCGGAAATGCTGTATCAAATCTGACATAACTGACATGGTCGATTCGCACTGGAGTAAAAACACAGGACGCCTAAATCAAGTTTTACAGCAGGTCCTGATGTCCTGTAAAGAAATCGGAGCACCCCTGATAAAATTATCTGGGATTAAAAGAAGTGGAGGGTACGTAAATTTCATCGATGTAAATTCAGAAACCACCGAATCGTGCGAATCGGGCTTTACTAGAGACTATGACACGAGTCAGTCACTGACTTCCCCATTCTGCACACAATGCATGCTTGTACAGGCTGTTTCGGTTCTAGTTTCGCTTACCATACGAGAGTATGCGTGTGAGGAGAGAAGAAGGATGAGATCGGGGTTCAGTTTGTTGTTTATAGCGATTCTTCACCAAATCTCCACAGTATGTCACAAGTGTCAGGCAACTTTATGTCGGAGACTGTTCAGGGCGTAAGTATCATCACCCTACCTTTGTGTATGAGGAATGAATTCGACCATTATTGGCAAGCTTTTTAATGACGTACATGCAACATTTTAGAACATATATATATAGGTTTAGTTTGTTCAAATGTATCACAAGTCTCATGGTGGATTAAAACACTTATAAATACTTAAAAGGAAACATATTGAGGAGGTTGTAAAGTGCCTTGTCTGGCCATTTCACACAAATAATCTTATGGTTTGCGGACTTCTCAAACGCCAAGAATTATATTTTTTTACCTGGGCAGGTATAACAAATAATGATGTCACTGCACCATGCTGATAATAATAATAGTACTGTACAAAGCAGTGGTACGCAACTGAAATTAATGAAAGGGCCGCATGTGTGGACCTAAACAGCCCTGAGGGCCACCAGACCAATACAGCCAAATAATAGAAACCGCCAATTAAAATACATAAATAAATAATCAAAAATACATTCAAGGACTCAAATAGAAGCATTGTTACCATTTCTGTATTGAATAACACGTACAATTATTGGTAATGCATGTGCATTTCCAGTGTAAGATCATAGTTTCCAGCAGCTTTTTGAAGTCAGGCGTAAGGCAAGCATATCGTAGCTCAGCGGAGACAGTCCAACAGTCTGTTGCTCATTTTTCTGTTACTTTTTCATTGCCCTCGAGTGTGTTTGACTCTCCGAAAACCCTTTCCACCTACTGTTGTCACAGATGTATCTATTTTAAACTATCTTTGCTATCGCTAACTCAAACCCTCTCATCCCAATTTCACTGCAGTAAAAAGTACTGTATCGCACAAATTAATTCCGAAGAACAACCATCTCCTAGCAACAGATCTTGCAGCAAACCGGTTACGCGGCAGTCGTTCTCACAGTAGTGAGACCTGACTATTAAAACGCTTGGAGTTCTATGAAGTATGGCAAAGTGACGGGAGCCATTAGTGCACCCCCATGTATATGTCATGTAATATCATTTCATTAGCCGATTCACGCTGTCAGGAGAATGCATGTTTGGCGTGAAGATCCGCTTTTATCCAGTGTGGCACTTGATGTATGGAACTTTGTGATTTATTAGCGGTGGGGTAGGCTAAAAAATGAGAAACAAGCTGTGACAGATTTTCTTCTCCCTTTTTATACTGGAGTATAAGGATTATTTTGCATATTGAATAAACACACACCTGAAAGCATGTACTGTGAATACAAATATTTATTTGGGAGAAAGAAGAAAAAAAACATACACGAAAGGATACTTTAACTTTTTACACAACAAACAACATGGCGTTTAACAACGGCACAGCTTGTAGTCATGGGGTAAATTGCAACGAACTAAAAGGATCGTACTAACTGGATGATCGATCCCCTGGATAGTACGGAGGACGGTATGCCAGTTCTGTTGTCCAGGTCAGAGCAACAACACAAACAGTACATAAAGTAAATGCGCAGGCAGCTTTTCGCAAAAATGTAAGCAAGCATTCCAGTGAAACATTGGTCTGTGAAAGTTAGCCAGTTACTTTCAATAACTTAATTGCCGACTTGCCTGTACTACGGCTGCCAACTGGCCCCATAGGTCAGTTTTTTATTTATTTATTTTTTTAAACTCGCCTCAGAACCACAGCTAAATCGTTTTAAATCAACTTTAAAGTACCTGTGAATTGTGTGAGCTGCTTCAATAAATGTGTTTCATTGCGGTGCCGATTCTACTGGGAGAGCATCATATTAAAACCGTGTTGTTTGACATATGGTAAACATTAGCTGTCAAAATAGTGCAATTCCGTCGTTATAGAGAATTTTGCAGTCACCCGCACTCTTTCGCGTTTAACCTTGTGGTTAAGTTTCTATTTATTTAATGTGTTCCTGCTTCACACAGCCCCGCACTGAGGCAGCTTCTAAATACACAGAGCATAAAAATATATTTAACTGGCTTAATTTGTCATGTTGACTCTAAATGTAAAACCAAACAAACAAACCAAAAAAAAAAAACGGTATGTGTTTCTTCATAAGACAATTAAGGACCAGTAATTTTGCTGTCCAAATTGATAGGGAAGTTATTGAGGAAGTCTCAGAAGTTACATTTTTAAGAATTATTATTGAAATTTGATAGGCACATTAAAAAGGTTAGTAGGACAGTTAAAATGAACTTAGCAAATCTCAGACATATCAGGGATAATTTAACCACCAAAGCTGCTAAACTATTATCTTTAACACATATATCATATTATATTACCTCCTGGTCTCAAACAAGTGAATCAGTGATTAAAACAATAAGTTCTCTTTATAAGCATGCTCTAAAAATCTTGGATAAAAAAACCTGTGAGATACCATCACTAACATTTTGATAAGTGCCAGTTGCTGAGTTTTGATAATTATGTCAACTTTTCTTATGCGAAAATGGTATTTAAAACTGTGCATGGATAATGTACTCCACCCTTAAAGGAATTCATGAAAAAGCTCTCTGAAGATACTAACAGGCTCACAAGGGAAGCTATATGTGGGAACTGTAAAGTGGAAAGCCGTAGAACAGCATTCGCCCAAACAGCTCTCTCATATAACTGGTACTTTATTCTGGAACTCACTTCCTTCAGAAAGCAAGCTTTTAAGGGATTTTAAAATATTTTGTAATAAACTTAAGGCATGGTTGAAACATAATCAATTATGCAGTCATTCATTTATTCAGGATGTACTTGAACTTGAAGTGTGTATATGGGATATTTATATTATATAAAATGTACTGTAACTTGATTATGTAAGCTATTGATTGTTATGCACTTTTAATAGGTACTTTATGACTTTAATGTTGTATGTATTTTAATCAAATATCCAATAGGAGGTTATTGTTACGGTTTAGAGTAGAAGTAATATGGAGATTTATTGCAGTTGTCATCAATGTCTGCCTAGGGCTTGTCAATGGAAATTAGCCTGTAATATCATAGCCACACATACTGTTACTCAGAGACAAACAGACGATCAAAAGAAACCCGATTTAATTCGCTTGAGTCCCGGTGCAACCAGAGTTATCACAGTCCGCCTTCTGTTCATCGCGTGACACCTGCTGGTGAAACATTGCATTTCAGTAGTAATCCAGTTTCTAGTCAGATAACGCGCTCTAGTGTGCAGTGGGCAGGACAGGTAATCTAAACTGCATATCGCATCGACCTCAACTTTACCCATAGCGTGTTGTGACCCCATGACAATATCATTTTAAATGATGGTATTTGCATAAAAAGTTTTTGCTGTGCAAACTTCTACCCTCTCCTGCTCATTAATTTGCATGTAGCTAATGTACTGTGCTACTGTGTGGTGTGTAATTGAAGTCACTTGTCTTACCAATGAAAAGGATGACAGCTTGGGTACACTTAAGCATTTAAAATGTAAGTTTTGCATTAAGGTACTGTAATATGTTTTTAAAATATTAATAATAGTAATAATAATAATAATTGTTGGGGATTGGATTCAGTTTTAAATAAAATAATTGCAATGTTATGGGATAAAAAGAGCATATATTAGCTTTAGGAGTTTTTTTTGTATTATTGTAATGAGTTTTACCAATAGTTTCAACATCTTTACATTTATAAATACACACTAAAACAATAGGCAACTACTTTTATTGTTTTGCTGTTTTGAGAAATATGTTTACTTATATAATTTAATATATTTAGCAAAATATTGACACACTATACATTGTTTCAAAAATATATTGTGCAAACTATTTGGTAATCTAGAATGCATTGGTTCTATGTCACATATATTAAAATTAAATATGCTGCAATGCTTTTGTTCTGTAAGGAGGAAACCTTTAAAATGTACACTATAATATACTTAAACAGTTGTCATAATTGCCATCTAAAGTGTTTAAAGCAATGAATGTCAACAAAACTGTTGATTCTAACCAGAGGAAGTAAACCAAGCAAGTTCAAACATAACTTTTGCAGAGAGAGAGAGAGAGAAAAAAAGTAATAATCTTTAATGTTAAAAGTATCTGTAAATAGATACATCACAGGCAAATCATAGGCTTTCCAGCAATCATATATATGTTTTTGTTGACAGGTGGTGCTTTCAAACAATCATTCTTGTCCTCATTTTGAAATGGATGCTTGCTTCTTTCGAAAGGTATGGTACATTTGAACACCTTGATGCCTTTTCTTAAAAATTGCTGGGTCAATTGCTGTGGTTACATCATCCAGAGGTAATTCATAATGCATGACAGTACACTATTCGTTATATACCTGCAATATACAGCATTGTGTATATATGGGTTCACAGTATACATCAATACATTGTTTTTGAAAATCAGTAATCTAGGTTTTGCAATGCTGGCCCATATTCGAGACGTACAACAAGGACCAGCTAAATATGTAAATAAATCAAATACACTAGTTTTTCCCCCAGATCGGACCTGGCCCCGACCTCTGTGCTGGGACAGAGGGAGAACCCTCTGCTTGATACCTCCGGGCTGCCCCGCTTTGCTCACATCTCAGCCGTGGATGTTCTGCCTGGGATCACCAAGGCAGCCACGGAGCTTGAGAGGAGGCTGCAACACTTTGAACACACCCTGGAGGCGACCAGTAAGTTGACACTTGCCTACATCCTGAGCAATGTAAGGCGATGCATCGAATTGGGTAACCATTTAGTTAAATGCAATTTGTATGCTTTATTGTTTGTTCAACACTTAAAATCGAGACCCAGCCCGCGCTCTTCAATAGCTTTTGCCCGTCGTTCTAGAGAACACACTGAGAACATGGGCCTCCGTGGATGAACCCCTGGAGATCCTGAGGAGACCCTTTAGCTACAGCTGGAGGGTTGTGTCCCATCTAGAGAGTGTGAAGAGCTCCCCAGAGCTGAGGACAGCTGTACAGCAGGTAGGGGGGGTGGGGGGGGTGGGGGGTGTACAGAGGCTTGTTAACCAGGGCGGAAAGGAGGAAGCAGCCTTGACAGTCGGCAACAAAACCACTGCCATGTCGCTATCTAATTTTGGGCAGAGTATTAGAGGTTGACTTTTCAGTCTGCAAATGCACCTGCTGTAAAAACCGGGCCTAGCAAAGTGTAATTGTAATCTCACAGTTTGCTGGGAGTACCCTGAGGGTCTGAAACTGCAGTATAACTTGAATGTTTGATTTTTTAAATTTTTATAGGCACAGCCTATTCTCCTTGACATTTCCTCAAAGTTGGAGCAAAGTGTTTCCATTTATAACGCTTTTAAGGTGAGCCAAGAATGTAAATTTAATAACTGTAAGAATGTCCCTTAGGCAGTTTAAAAAGGGAGTTTTATTGGCTTGTGAGTCAGGAATGGAATGTTGTTTTAGAGATCAAGTTGTGGTGCATGTTCACAAAATTAAAGTTTATTAATCATCAGGTTATATTAACAAGTTCACAGCATGCATAGGTTTGCTAAATAGACTAGACCTGATTTTGTAGTTGTACACTATGAAGCATTGAGCTCTTATATGATTACTGAAACTGTAATGTTTAAGAAAACTGAAATAACCTGATGTGGAATACATGATGTGCCTTTAGAGAAAGAGCTACTAATTTTTCATCATTAGCACAGCTGTACTCTCCCTTTTTATTTTCAAAGTGTATTTTAATATATTTCTATTTTCTGTTTTGTTTGGGCTTGGTTTTGTTTACTTAACATGAAACTTGAGTAGACAGAGAAAAGCATATCTAATCCATGTGTGCTAAGTTTGTATATAAACTTACTCTTAAACCCTTAGGATCTTCGTTTGAATAAGAAGCTGGATGGAACTCAGCACAGGATCATTGAATCCAATCTATACATTATGAAAAATAGTGGTGTGGATCTAGAGGCAGAGAAGAGACATCGCTTTAATGAGATCAATCAACTGCTGGCAAACCTAACCGCCAGGTTCAGGTTAGTAACTGTACCTTGATACAAGAAGGCATCGCCAAACCGCTTACTCATCCCTGTAGGAGGCTTGGTGGTCCCGTGGTTAAAGAAAGGGGCTTCTTACCAGGAGATTCCAGGTTCAATCCCAGCTCTGCCACTCTCTCACTGTGTGTGACCTTGAGCAATTCACTTAACCTCCTTGAGCGTCGTCCTTCGAATGAGATGTGAAATCGAGGTGCTACTGTAAGTGACACTGCATCAGCAGTTGTGATGCATAGTTCACCCCCTAGTCTCTGTAGGTCGCTTTGAATAAAAGCGTTTGCAAATAACTAAATAATATTTTCCGAAACAATATTTTCACTCTTGTCCTAACCTGTTAGGAACAACGTGCTAGACACCACCTCTGGCTTCTCCATCGTACTGACTGACAAGAGCAGCGTGGAGGGGCTGCCAGAAATGTCCCGCCAACTGCTGGCGAGTGCTGCTGTGTCCGGCACTGGTGAAAGGTAGGAATGAGTAATGCACTTCTCAGGGGGCTAGGTGGCACAGTAGATTCATTTCACGATGTAAGAAAGGCTGTGGCAGATAAGATATACCATTTATTTATGTATATTGTATAGGTTATATGGATTTTACCAAACCTAAATGTGATATTTTGGAAATAGCATTTTCTAGCTGAGGGGGGAAGTCTGCAAGCCTGCTTTCAAGACAGATTGCCATCTCTTCCTAAACAAAAAGACCCCCACCGTGGTCTTAACTTCAAAGAGACATCCAGGTGTGAGCAAGCTTTGTTTTATTGTTTTGAATAAACAAAAATGGTCTGCTTAACCAGCCCTGACCCCGAGAACGGCCCCTGGAAGGTGGGTCTGGACCTGCCCAGCTATGAACCTGTGATGGTGTACAGCAGCAACAGGAAACTCCGTGAGCAGCTCTATAGAGCCAGGGCTGGCAGGGCATGCTCTGGACAACATGACAACATCGCTGTCATTGAGGAGATCAGAAATCTCAGGTAGGACCCCTGTAGTGACTGGGTGTTTGGAAGGGGGTAGATTCCCTACCATAATACCAGTGTGCATGATTTTATTTGTTTTTACACTCCCACGCCCTTACCGACTCCGGCAGTCTGTGAATATCTCCCGTCAATTGCACTGTATTTGCATTGCTGTCTTACTTTACTCAAATATATCCAAACCTGCACTCTTATTGGCAGTGAATAGCACAGACCAGTGCAGTATACCATGATAAAAGCATTGTACAATGTTGAATAGTATCTTGTCAAAGGCTGTAGAATTTGGTTAGAAAATGACTACATTATGGTAAATGGATAGCTTAGGGCAGGGGTGGCCAACCCCTGTCCTGGAGAGCCACAATCCAGCAAGTTTTATAGGTGACCCTTAATCATCAATTTTAAAGACTTGGAAGAATTTAATTTTGACTAGTTAAGTAGTAATTTTGTCAATTTAAGTAGTAATGTGTTCAATTAAGTAATTTTGAGAGAATTTGGAACAGAAACCTGAACACCCTGCAGCTTTCATGGACCAGAGCTGACCACTCCTGATTTAATGGAACAAATCAACTTGCTAAATTACTTTCTTCAGAAATTGCTGATTTAAGGTTCACCGATAAAACCTGCTGGATTGTGGCTCTCCAGGAGCACTGTTGGCCACCCCTGGCTTAGGGGCTAGTCATCTTACAGTATAACCCGTGTTGTTTTCTTTTCATTAGTAAATGACACGGAAATGCAAGTGTGGTTGAATGTGTGCCCTTACATCTCCAGACAGGAGAAAGCTGAGATATTGGGGTATAAGAACTATGCAGAGTTCTCGCTGAGTGCAAATATGGCAAAGAATGTGTCCGCAGTGTGGGGCATGCTTGATTCCCTGCATAACAAGTCCTATCCAGGTGAGAAGAGGTTGACTGGACTTTTGCATATTTGGCATTCACTGGCCTGGCCTTGCATGTACTTGTAGCATACTTAATACCACCCACAGCAGTTAGTAAGGAGGCTGGTCTTACCTGAGCAGGCAATGTTTCTGGTGCCTTCTCCCAGTGGTCACGTGGGTTTGGTTCTGTTTTAAAGTGGCTTTGAAGGAGGTTGCGTTTTTGACGGATTTTGCTAGCAGAAGTGGTCATCAAGGGCAACTAGAAAAGTGGGATACTGCCTACTGGACACAGAAACACATGAAGACACTGTTTAGGTATGGAGACAAAACTTCTCTCAATACAAATTGATCCAGAAATCCTCATCTTTGTGAATATATATATATATATATATATATATATATATATATATATATATATATATATATATATATATATATATATATATATATATATTCACCTTTAATAAGAGTCTGTGTCTTTTTTCAGTATTTCAGATGAAGAATTTAGACCTTACTTTCCTCTGGAACGGTATGTTTTTTTGTTGTTGTTGTCTGGTAACTAAGTGTTTCATTGTAGTCTCAGTTCTGGCAATGTAGCACAGCTTAAAATAGCTTACATTAAAATTGCATTAATTCAAGATTACATTTCTATCCCCAAGGAATAACAAATATAGATATATAGATTACCTTGTCATTCAGAACACATAAGAGCAAACCAAAATATGGGGAGCTGATTTTGCTAAATGAAATGCCAAAGAACTCACAAAGACTGGAGTCTTGTCTTTTCCTCTGTAATCTTGATGTAGCTCAGCATGCAACACTCACAGATGAAGATTGTATTGATGTTATTGCAATTTTAGAATTAACAGAATGATTTCTTTGTTAAACGTCAAAGTGAAGCTTTACTCTAACCCCTTCTTTAAGAGTTTAAACTTCCTGTTATATAATGTATTGGACATGCTTTAAAATAAGTGTTCATGATGAACTGAGAGATTTAAGGGTCTGATATGAACTGTAGATGTGGTGATTGTAGAGTGCATTTATGAATAGTAATTTACATGATATCCATAATTCAGAAGGAAAGCATGTATTGGTTCATTATTGCTACACAACATAATTACTTATTACTGTTTAAAAGTATTACCAAATGTATACATTCCAATCTGTTTGGTAAAGTACACCATTCACAACTTCCATTTTCATTCTCCTTTATCGTGTTTCAATGCAGTGTTCTTGCTGGCCTGTTTAATTTGAGTTCGGACCTGTTTGGGATAAAGATTCGTCCGGCGGACGGTGCAGCAGAGGTTTGGGACGAAGCAGTGCGCTTTTTTAATGTCTACAATGAGAAAGGTGAGAGCTGTAAACTTTGCACTCCCCTAACATTTATAATTCTCCAGTAATTTCAATTGAATGTGTGCTGGGCCTGGGAGTGTCAAGTTTAAACAAACGCTTAAAACCCAGTAAATCCATGTTGCTTATTTCCATTGTTCCGTGATCAGTTGATTTAAGTACGTTCTGTATTACTAAGTAAGGATCACTGTTTTATCAACATAAAGCTACATTTTTAAGCTAAATTTTAGCTTTGCTTTTTCATTGCGTTGGATTGCTAGATTGTGCTTCTTGGTGAATTTGGTCAATAAAGTGTTAATCGTACAGTTTAGTGCTGTACGATTACAGCACTAAACTGCTGTTCGGTGTAATATGTTTTATAATTTTCCTTCAGAGATCCACATTGCCTCCTTTTTCTTGGACCCATATTCCCGCCCGAAGGAGAAGCAGACTGGTGCCTGGATGGATAATTTCCTTTGTAAGTTTACTGCAGTCTTGTTTATAAATCTGTTGATTTTCTTTGGGGTTACAAAAAAGTAATTCTGAATCCATTTGAAAATACCCACTTGTAAAACTGTGCACGTGTTATAACTGCGTATCATCTGCTTTTCTCTAGCCAGGAGTTCTCTGCTCCATCAACTCCCTGTTGCGTTTGTTATTTGCAACCAAATCCCACCTATTGGCTCCACCCCTTCTCTGATGTCATTTTATGAGGTCAGCACCCTGTTTCATGAGGTAAACAAAAAAGCATTATTAAAGAATAGAGACTCGTATCAAAATCGACCACAATGATTTGCTTTGCTTTATCATACTTTTGTATGCTTTAGCTACTTCACTTAATAACATGAATAATATATGAACGCTTATATATAAATAGAGTGCTGACTTGTTAAACTGTTAAATTATTATTATGCTTAATACAGCATCTAATGAGGCGATGACAGCAAGCATATTTTAAATAAAATAGTAATCAAAGGTAAAGATAAATGGCTGTAGCCTGAAAGCTAAAATACCGCTCAAGCTTTGAGTACACTTTTTAAATCGTAGTTAAATATGTAATAATACAGCCAAATAACCCATTTATATATTGAAACTTATCAATGTAGATGTATGAAAGAAGTCAGAAAGATGACCAGGCAAATGCAGTTTGTATGTTTTCACCGTCTGTAATAAAGCTCCTTTCTTTCCAGTTTGGCCATACTTTGCAACACATGCTGTCTACCGTGCCTTACAATGGAGCCTCTGGCATCAATAACATTGAGTGGGATGCCGTAGAGTTTCCTTCCCAGTTTATGTCAAACTGGGTCTATGACAGACGCACCATTGCTGCAATCAGTAGGCACTACCAAACAGGAGAGCCACTGCCACAAGCCATGCTTGAAAAGAAAATTAAAGGTATGGACACACCTGCATTGTGTTCGATTAGTACTCTCTGAAGACAGAGCTGCTTCAATCATGCTCTGAATTGCATTTTCTGGGAGGTAGTCTGGGAATCAAAATAAAGGTCAGACTTCGTATGCAAAGCAACACAACACGAGACACTCTGTATGCTCAAAGCATATGTCCCAAACACTTGAAAAAGGGGATCTCTGCTCGGTAAAACGTTACGCATGTAAAGTAATAACAACCCCTTATTAAGAAATTGTCTGTTACCGGTTAAAAAATGAAAGTTTAATTAAAATAAATAAACAGACAAGCTAAAGTGTAATATGTACATTTGTAATGTGTAGCTCTGTACTGAATTGTGATCATTCCTTTGCTTTTAGCTCGCTATTACATGAAAGGTATTGACATGCTGACTCAGCTGCACCTGGCTGCTTTGGACCTGACACTGCACAGCAGGTAAATCTGTGTTCTACTGTGTAAAGTAGAGTTTTGTGTTGTTTTGGTTGCAGTACCTACATGTGTGTGTGTGCAAGTGCATTCATGTCATTTTTTTTTTTTTATTACAGCACAGATCCCTTGGAAATCATTAAGAAAAAAGTATCTAAGTTTACTGTAACAAAACGAATGAAGGTATGCACCTGCAAATAACCCCCATGTTTTATTACACCATTGCTTCTGGATTTATTGAGCAGTGTTGATAGAACCTTCTTTCTTATTTTATCTGAAACTGTTTAATGCTTTATAAGTACTGTATCTGTGAATATTTTGCTGATTTATTTTTATTTTTTATTTTTATGTTAATATTGAACATCTTTACTTCATTCATGTAAGGCATACAATGTGCATCTATCTTTTATCATTATAGAGTGTAACATGTTGAAGTTATGAAGTTCATTTTGCTTGTTGATCTTCCTTTTCCTGTTCAGGGGGACTGTTTTCCCTCCACATTTCTCCACATATTTGGTGGAGACAGCTACGCAGCCGGTTATTACTCTTATAAATGGGCTGAAGTCCTCGCTCAGGATGCATTTGGAGCCTTCGAGGAAGTTGGATTGCAGAACAAAGAGAAGATCAGAAAGGTTGGACGCAGGTAAAGGATGTGCAGTTCTTGTAAATGAAATTATAAAGTGTTATTAGGTGAGCCACTGACATTTTAAAAGTATAATATTTTTGCTAATCATTTTGACACGAAGCCCATTTCCCCTGCCACATATTCAAATTCACTTCCTGTGTTAAAGATAAAAGGACCCCACTGGATCCTTACACTCATGTAGAACTATGTGCAGTAATATGAGGATATATGGCCTGTAACATAGGACGTGAATGGTGAGGGTACTTCCATCAATCTTGTAGCAGGACAGGCTCAACTTAATGGAGGGATGTGCATTTATAAATGCAGTGACAACTGTTGTTAATGTAAGCATGATGTTGCTGCACATGATTGAACAGCAAGCTTTGAATGAACTGTGCTTTGTTGTGTTGCAGGTTCAGAGACACAGTGCTGAGTCTCGGAGGTGGAACTTCACCACTGGAAGTGTTCCGCATGTTCCGGGGACGGAACCCCTCCTACACTGCACTTCTCAAGAGTTATGGTCTGGCATAATGGAAATCATTGCAAAAAGATGAAAACCAAAAGAACGACAAAAAACGAAGTTTCTACCTACACTTATTGTATAGCTGTAAAATGGCTGCTTATGTTATCATAATACCCGTTAAATCAATTAAACCCTAACATTACCCCTGGAGAAAAAGGTGTTCCTATAATCCTAAGATGGTGGTTTTCATGCAGATATTGATAACCAAAAATACAGTGTAAAATGCATTTATTTTTTGTTTTATAAATGAATATTTCCAGTTACTAAAAAGGGATTTTTTACATTCACATGTTTGATAGCTGATCTTCAATAAATGACTTCTTGCAAACAAATTCATCCAGCAAGCCTAGGAACAAAAAATAAAACAAGATAAAAACGGAACAAAACATATATCCAGTGCAATATATTAACCAAAACCTTTACAGTTACTGTCATTCTTTCTTCTTTTTTTGAGGGGAGGTTACTTGGATTTTGAGGCTGTTGGTCAGTGGCTTTTAGAATCCATTGGGTGAAGGATCACACTTGATTCCTAAGCTTTCTGGACTGAAAAATAAAGTACATATACATATATTTAGGACCGTCTCATACAATGAACACACTTAGAAACAGTTCAATAAAACTTAGCTTTGGTGTAACAGTACTTACCAGTTCTCAAGTTTCAGAATCCCAGATGTCAATGGAATAGCAAGAGTTGGAGTCGGAACCTAGGCTGAGGCACATCACAGTAACTATCCTGGAGTCTGCACTGTGCCCAACCCTTACCATGTTTCAAGATGAACTGCATGGCAGGCCAGTGCTGAAGCATACTCCATAGCCCATGGATTCAACCACACCCCAGCCAGGAGTCCGTTCTCAACATGCTGTGCCTCTACAATATGCAAAGCAACTTATTACTCAAAAAATGAATACCTGTTTAACCTCTTACTAACTGGAGGATCTAGAACTAAAGAGTTATGCATTACCAAATGATATACTATAGTTACTTCACATGCCTTTTTTTTTTAAATTGGATATCATCTTACTGTGACATTTGTTGACAGCCTACAAAAACAACAATTGCAAGATCATGCATTTAGATTCTGAGCAGGTGTTTTCAGGTTGCCTCAATACAATTTGTTATAGGGTGTATAAACAAGGGTTGTCCCGCTGGGCTTGTCATCCCACTTCTAATCAATGGAAAGCGTCCTCAGAGGCAGTTGGGCTTCAGGGCTTCAGGGCTCCTGGGCTCTCCTGGTGCACAGAGCTTATCAAGTCTGTCAAACATGGGAGTCTGCTGTAGAGAAACCCCTGGCTCTAAAAACACATTCACACCAGTATTTCTGCACTCGCCTTTGTCAATCAGCTCCCTGAACCAGTCCAGCAGTTTCTCCAAACAGGTGTCATCTGGCACGGACTCGTTGGGATCTGCTAAAACTGTGCAGCAGAGGGCAACAATTGTGCACACACTCTCTCCATTCCTAAAATGTACTAAAAACAGATTCTCTCTCTCTCTCTCTCTCTCTCTCTCTCTCTCTCTCTCTCTCTCTCTCTCTCTCTCTCTCTCTCTCTCCAGTTGTTATAACTTATTAGGACGGCAGTTTATTGTTAATGAATGCACGGCGTGCCGATTAATGTTCTAATAACTTAAGTTTGATTAATATTCATAAATTATATATTTCTGCAATTATATTCAAGTTATTTAAAATAGAAGAAACATGTGCGTGCTCACGTTTTGACAAAGTAACACGTGTGCTTTTTAACGTCCAAATTCTGTAGTTTTTTGTATTACCAGTTAAAAACCGACTTCGTGATTTATAAAACTTGCTCCACTGCTATTCCACTTTGGGGACTTGCCCTTACTGTCACAAAGAAACACGCATTTCGCTTTACGTTACCAGCACTGTTGTACGATTTTCTTTTCAAAATTATAATATTTAATATTTTTTAGATCAAACCATTCTGAAGAACGGATGGAAATGTACAAAAAACAGAACTCCTATAGGCAGTCCTTACCTTTGACATTTTTTGTGTAAGGGTTATTTGGCGGATTTATAGATAGCAACATATAAACTGACGTGAGATTAATGTATCTGTTTATCATTCTTCATCCTTTCTTTTCTTTAGTTTGCCAAAGGACTTTAAAAAATGTACCAATAAAGTTACGCATGTACAATTTAAATTACCATGAACATTTACCAAAGTGTTTGTTTATTTGATTGGCCGTTTTATTCAAAGGTTACAGTACTTAAACCTGCTAGATTTACAAATCCCCACCCCTACCCCCTATACCCCTACCCCCTACCCCCTATACCCCTACCCCCTATACCCCCACCCCCTACCCCCTACCCCCTACCCCCTACCCCCTACCCCCTACCCCCTACCCCCTACCCCCCACCCCCTACCCCTACCCCCTCACCCCTTTTTCTGTTTTACTGGCCTTCCTTTGGGCAACTGGGGCGCGTCCATATTTAGACTGAACCAAGTTACATATGGGGGAGAATATGTGTTGTTCACCTAAGATAAATAACACCATTTGGGCATTGTATACGAAAAATACGTTGGACTGTAGTTTAGACATGTATTTAAGAAATCAAATATATATATATATATATATATATATTTTTATTTTTATTTTTTTCATTGGATTTTAAACTTTATAACATAATTCACATTTGAATAATACACGAGTCCATTCGAAATGGTTGGGTCCTTTTCTCTTGCTGAGTCGCTGGCGCCGGGTGTAGAGCACATGGCCTGTTAGCAAAAAAAATATCAGGTTTTTATACCATCAGAACCGACCAGATC
Source organism: Acipenser oxyrinchus oxyrinchus (assembly GCA_030684275.1). Taxonomy (NCBI): domain Eukaryota; kingdom Metazoa; phylum Chordata; class Actinopteri; order Acipenseriformes; family Acipenseridae; genus Acipenser; species Acipenser oxyrinchus. Next base: position 31,773,232 of record CM060262.1, on the reverse strand, counting down.
GATTACGTGAAGTGGTACCGAAGAGTGGGGCAGTTTAAATGCGGGATACAGAGAATATGCCGGCAGAAGCCGAATTTGATGAGGACGAAGAACCCTCTTTCAGCGACCCAGAAGATTTCGTGGATGACGTTACTGAAGAGGGTAGGAAAGCAAGCTATTCGTGCGGCCTTACAGTAAAGATGTTTTTAATCAAGTCAAATGCCACTGCCGCTTCTACGTATATAGACATTATCTGCAAGGAAATGCAACTTCAAAATTGTACGTGGTCTTTTTAGAAAGAAATGTCACTCCGGCCTATCTTTCCAGGCCTATCTTTGTGTAACCCCGCTCTCACGATACTGTCTGTAGTGTTAGTTGTAGCTCGGCCTGTGGAGTGTAAATCATTGGAACAGACGAGATGGGGGGAGTACATTTTGTAATGTGTAAACAAGAACGTTTGTGAATAAGTAAAGTAATCGGTAATATAATGTGTGCTTTTAAACGTTTCAAGAATTATATAGGCGGAATAGAACTATCTCAGTGTTTTGCTACTGTTGCAATCTACCCCCGTTAAAAGAGATTTAATCTTCTGGTCAGAAAGCGACTATCGAAGGCCCAGTTTTAGCTTAAAAAGTAGTTTGTAACATAGGGGATTAATTCGTGCAATAGGGCTATACAGACGTATTAGTAGTGTCAGCATCTGGTGATTAGATAGCAATCGACACATGTCTTGTTATGTGAGATTTATTTTTTTAGTTATTCAATATATGACCATTGTCTTTGTGATGTGAGTCCTAGGACCTTTCCTTTACCTTTTTTAAAAAAAAATCAAAATTATACGAAGTGTTTTATCAAGTAGCAGAAGCGCATAAACACTTGCATCTGCTTCACAACAGGCCGGAAATGCAATGCCACAATGTGTTTCTGTTCAGTTTATTGATGTGCCATGCTTGCACACTATCCCATCAGTAATTGTGTGTGAAGAGACTCATCAAAGCTGTTTTAATCGCAAGCACAATCAACAAAGGACAATTAAACAGATTACACACGGTTTTAAACAGGCACTATTTGGTAAAATGTAGATCCATGTTAAACCCCTTTGTAACTGCATGAATGTCCTCTTTCCAGAGCTGCTGGGCGACCTGCTGAAGGAGAAACCCCAGGAAGCGGATGGGATTGACTCTGTTGTTGTTGTTGACAACGTTCCTCAGGTCGGGGCAGAACGTCTTGAGAAACTAAAGAATGTCATCCACAAGATCTTCTCAAAGTTTGGTAAAATCACAAACGAATTTTATCCAGAGGGAGAAGGGAAGACAAAAGGGTTAGTATTTAACATTTAAAAAAAAAAAAAATCTATATCTATATCTATCACACCAGGTCTCAAGGAACATGTGTTGACTTTTTACTTCCGCAAGCATACATACATGTCTTTAATATCAGTATTTTTGCTAATTCTATATTTATTTTTTAAACAAATTTACATTATAGAATTTACACTTGCCCTAGTTGCTCCTTTTGGCCACTTTAAAGGCAGACCGTCTCTCATTTTCTGTTCCAGGTACATTTTCCTGGAGTACTCCTGTCCTGCTCATGCTCTTGAGGCTGTGAAGAATGCTGATGGCTACAAGCTAGACAAGCAGCACACCTTTAGAGTTAACATCTTCACAGACTTTGACAAGTAAGTCTTTAGAATAAAACTTGCTTAAAGGCAGGAACATTTGATGGTTCAGCTTGACTCCTATACCAGTGGAGTAAGCAAGCAGTGTGCTATGCATATTTTATTTTATTAAAGCACTATTTTATTTTTTTTCTTACTCTAGGTATATGAATATCAGTGATGAATGGGAAACACCAGAGAAGCAGCCATTCAAAGACTTTGTAAGTACACCAACACCTATTATGTATTTTTCAAGGCTCTATTGTAACCCCAAACCACTTTAATGTAATGAGAACCCATTTTTTGTATTTCGTGTGTGCGGTTTTAGTACTTATGTAAGACATTAGATGGCATGACCAGTTAACTTACAGAGCATTGTACAGATAAACTACTTAAATAAACATTGGATAGATCCTGAATGTTTTTGCATGTTTAAGTATTTTGCATTATTGCAAATAGTATTGGTCGGACAGTTTTTTATGTTCCAAATGTGGCATCATTGATGGCTTCAATTTGCCAAACAAATATGTCTTAAAGTATATAGTTTTAATCAGGAACATTAACATTTTAACACAATGGCACAACTGTGTGTTAAATATCTATAGGATTTTGTCACCAAAATGAGTATTATTTTTTTTGTTTGGGGAATTGACAGACAACTTTTTTGTTGCAGGGGAACCTGCGTCACTGGCTGGAAGATGCGGATTGCAGAGATCAATATAGTGTGATTTTTGAATCTGGGGAACGCACAGGCATTTTCGCCAATGATGCTAAGGAACCAATTGTTGTGGAAGAGAGAGCGGTACGTATTTTGTGAAACTATGTATGGCCAGCCGCCTTATTGCTTCTTATGCCTGAAGACATTGTCATGTCATGTTTTATTTTTCTAGCGCTGGACTGAGACGTACGTCCGCTGGTCTCCTAGAGGTACCTATCTGGCCACATTCCATCAGAGGGGCATTGCTCTGTGGGGAGGAGAGAAGTTTAAACAGATCCAGAGGTTCAGCCACCAAGGGGTGCAACTCATTGACTTCTCTCCATGTGAAAGGTAAGTAAATTCAGGGTGAATTTTACAAAAGGATGCCCTGAGAAGATTTACTAAAATATAACCACATAGCAATTCTAAAAGCGACTTTAAATTCAACACAATCTCCTCTGTATTCAATATTGGAGAGGTCCAGCTGTACTTGGTGCAGTGTTAGGTAGGGGTCATTTATTAAAGACAAAACCACATGATTAGGAACCATGCTTGCATATTTATTTTATTTTTTTATTTTCGCTTGATTTACTAGGTACCTGGTTACATTCAGCCCTCTGATGGACACAAAGGATGACCCCCAGGCCATCATCATCTGGGATGTCCTTACTGGACAGAAAAAGAGAGGCTTCCATTGTGAGAGCTCTGCTCATTGGCCAATCTTCAAGTACGTTTGGCTGATAGTCCTGAAAAGTCTTTTCTTGTTTCTTCTTGTAGTTCCAATCAAGGTCCCTCTTCCAGATTTGTAATACATTTTTTTTTTTTTTTAGGTGGAGTCATGATGGAAAATTCTTTGCCAGAATGACACAAGACACACTCAGCATCTATGAGACCCCAGTAAGTTCACCTGCAGTGCATTTGCCTGTGAATTGGTTTGTTTTTAGTTTGCATGTTTCGCTGTACAGGATGTTTCATATGTTCAATTTTTTTTTTTGGTAATATGCAAAATTATTTGAGTTATCCTTTTTGCAGAACATTGGTTAACTATTTCTCTTTCTTTTCAGTCTATGGGATTATTGGACAAGAAAAGTTTAAAAATCACTGGGATAAAGTAAGTACAGACAAATTCATGTTTGAAGCAATTTGTTTGTGACCATAAATTTAAGTTGTTTTTCTTTTTAGTAATTGAGATTTTGAGTTGCATCCTTTTTTATTAATTTTTGTATTACTTTTTTTCATTTTCCAAGGGATTTTTCTTGGTCTCCGGGTGACAATATCATTGCTTTCTGGGTACCTGAGGATAAAGATATCCCAGCAAGGGTGACGCTCATGCAGCTTCCGTCTCGGCAGGAGATCCGAGTCCGAAACCTGTTCAACGTGGTGGACTGTAAGCTTCACTGGCAGAAGAACGGGGATTACCTTTGTGTGAAGGTAGACCGGACCCCCAAGGGGACACAGGTATGCTAACTTGATTGTTTTATTACCTGTTCAAATATGATGTAACTGGGCACAGGTGCCTGGTTGATGGAGCCCAGGGGTTGACTTGTTTTGTTTCTGGTGCATTAACTTCTTCGTTGGTACTTCTTGTCATGTGCTTAAAGTTGAATGACCCATAATGTCTATGTTTTACTTATGTGAATGTTGTCATGTTATGTTTTTTTTTTGTAGGGTATGGTGACCAACTTTGAAATCTTCAGAATGCGGGAAAAGCAGGTGCCAGTTGATGTTGTAGAAATGAAAGGTGAGTTGTTATAATGTACTGAAAGAAACAAAAACTGTTTTATAGACATTTTGTGTCTCGGAGCTAATCCAAAGCCCATATTTGTATACTTTTCTTTTAATTTTACAGAGGGCATCATAGCCTTTGCTTGGGAGCCAAATGGCAGTAAATTTGCTGTGCTGCATGGAGAGTCTCCGAGAATAAATTCCTCATTCTACCATGTTAAAAACAACGGCAAAATTGAGCTTATTAGTAAGTAACAAGTTCTCTTTTTGAGAATGTCTGGATGTGTCTTTGAACTGTATCCCAATTTGTCACATGAAAAGATTTTCTGTTAAATTCTGTGTTGTCATTTTATTTGTGTCTGTGTGATTTATATAAATCTTTTTTTTTTTTTCAGAAACGTTTGATAAGCAGCAAGCAAACAGTATTTTCTGGAGTCCTCAGGGTCAGTTTTTGGTGTTGGCTGGTCTGAGAAGGTTAGTTTTTTTGGAAGGGTATATTGTGCATAATTAAAATAACAGTTGTCCCCAAGTATAATTTGAAGCCTTGTGTAATTTCCTCTTTTTTGTATACCAGTAATGTCTGATTAGCAGCGTTCATATTCAACATTTAAACAAAGTATAAAATTGTTTGGCCGGGCCAATATATTTAAAATAAATAAATAAATTTAGGCCCTTGGCCATGAGAGGAGTGAGATCAGATATTTTTTAAAGGATCCTGGTGTATTGCTATTTCTGCTTTCAGCATGAATGGTGCTTTGGCTTTTGTTGACACATCAGACTGCACCATGATGAATATTGCAGAACATTACATGGCATCAGATGTAGAATGGGACCCGACTGGACGATATGTTGTTACATCAGTGTCTTGGTGGAGCCATAAGGTATGCAGCTGTTTAGTCAGTAAAATATTATACCCCTCAGAGTGCTAAAACTAGACAATCACCCAAAGAAAGGAGCCTTGAGAACTTAGCAGTATGTACTGTAATTTTAAACGGCTGTGTGTGTCTTCTTTCAAATGGTAATTAATAGATTTATTAAAATGTATAGTGCTGTATTTAACCTGACCACTTTAAAACCATACATTTCAGGTGGACAATGCATTCTGGCTGTGGACATTCCAGGGTCGCCTCCTTCAGAAAAATAACAAGGATCGTTTTTGCCAGCTTTTGTGGAGACCCCGACCGCCAACACTGCTTGATGTGGAGCAGATAAAAGTAAATGTTTCAGTTCGATTTAACGTTGCCCTTATTCTAAGAAAGTTGCTACTATATTGATACTTAAATGATATATATAATATATATATTTTTTATAACGTATAGCTCATTAAGAAGGATCTGAAGAAGTACTCCAAGATCTTTGAGCAGAAGGATCGTCTGAGTCAGTCCAAGGCCTCCAAGGTAATAACATTTTTAAATTGATCTCCTTCATTTACTGGTGTATTCTACTCATCCTTGCATGTTTAAACTGTATAAAATGTAATGTGTCCTACAAATGATACATTCCACAGTTAACGGGTATATTATTGTCTTGTAAAAAAAAAAATAGGAACTGGTTGACAGAAGACGAACAATGATCGAAGAGTATCATGCATACCGGGAGAATGCCCAGAAGATATACCAAGAGCAAAGAGCGCTTCGCTTGGATCTCCGAGGAGGTAACGTGGTTTATTTGCTTTTTGAGGCAACAACCTTTGGGTTAAGCCCTGTTTCTCCTGGCAAAATAAGTTTCATCAGCAGACGACGGCAGATCGCAGAACAATGTGCTTTGTCAAAATGGCAGATATGTGTTAATTTATGGCCATTAGTTGATTAATCGGTAGATTCATCCGTGCACATTTTTAATGAAGGTAATGATCTTGCAGCGGCTGTCCTGCATAGTAATATTATAAAATCAATAGAATCTAAAAAAAAGATAAGCTCAATGGGAATTTGATCTTTTTAAAAGCATTTTTATTATTTTTATTTTAGTAAATGTAACCCATTTTCACAGAACCATTCTTTCTGGACACTCGGTTACATACCTGAAAACACAACACAGCTGAGCTCCATCGTCTTAATCCACCATTACAGCTACGTGCTAGGCTTCCTGTATTTCTGCTTTTATTCATTCTGAATCTTGTTAGAGGTACCCAAGAATACTGTGGCTATTGACAAGCGATTGCTTAACATGCTCTCGTAGTTTGAAATCAGAGAAAGTAATTCCACATAATTAACTCTATTTGAGGAATTGGTGCCTTCATGTCCTTTGAATGCCAGTTTTTGCTTGCCAAGGTAAACTGAATCAATCAAGCATTTTAAGAACTTCACAATGATTTTTTTTCTTCTTACTTGCGCGTTGTGATGTATTGTATCCGTACGCTTACTTACAGTAATCCGTTACATATCCACCCTAACCTCTAGTTTATTATTGAACAGAAATTATGAGTTCAGTTGTATGTGCTCTGTGTGCTGCGATTGCTGGTAGTGTCACATGAGCTGTTCAGTGTGTTGACTTGATATGTAAATAAATCCTGTTCGCCTGCGGGGCGTATCGATCTCCTGCCTGTCACTCGCACGCACACATGCGGCAGACGGCTACCCTGTCACAAGCATTAATACCCTGTATCTTTCTAAATAAGGGGTTTAGGGGAGCTAAAAGACCTGCCTGTACGTATTAAACGGTATTTACATTATAAACTAGTCATTTAAGTAAATTCCCCATTAAAATCCATTCTAACTGCATTTGTTAAGTGGATTGCACCTGCGTGTGTGTGTGTGAGGAAACAAAGCACATAAATGACTCCCTGTTGCCACTTCTAACATTATGCCAGATACTGATCGACTGTAAACCTACGTCTATCTTTTTCCTCCTCAGGTGTGGACACAGACGAGCTTGACAGCAATGTTGAAGACTGGGAGGAGGAGACCATTGAATTTTTTGTCAATGAAGAAATTATTCCCCTTGGAGAGCAGGCGTAATCGCATAACTGACAGGTAAATGCCTAAAACTATTTGATCATAATTTGAAGCCATCTGTAAAGTGTGGCTTTTTTTTAGCATTAAATAGCAGTATTACATTAAAGTATTCCAGCTACTATACTAAAAGTTGCTTTGATCCATTCTTAGTTAAAAGTGAGATGTGTTCAAGTTTCTTTTTTCCTCTTTTCATTCTTCTTTCAACAGCGCCATTTTCCATCTCTGAGACGCTCGATCACATCAGACAAACATCTCCTGGATTTATTATATTTTGGAAATTCAATGCACCATCTCCATCGTTTTTCTAAAGTCATTTGTAGTGCCTTTTAATCTTGGTCACTTCAGTTTGTATTTTATAAGCCACTGTATTTGCTTCTTTTGGTACAGTTTTAGAAGCCTGTATCAAATTACAGTATACCAAGTACTACATCTGATCATCCTACAGATTTGTGCTTCACCAATGAAGGCTGTTTCCTAAGGAGTGTTTTTGAATATATGGTAAATGGACAGAGCTGTTTTCTACAAAATAATATCTGAAACAAAAATTGGTTTGATATGTATTTTAGTGTGCTGAAACAGCACTACAGTGGGCTTTATCCTCCTCCATTCAGATTACCTAATGAAATGTGCTTCAAGGCAATAATAAAGTATACTTCCAAAATATTCTTGTTTCATTTGTCTACTTTCTTTAGGGCAGTGTTTTTCAATTGGCGGCCCGCAAGCCCAATCCGGCCTGCAAGAGCCTTCTGTTTAGCCCGTTGAGCGTCAGCTGTCCATTATAAAAGCTGAAATTGCAGATATGCAAGATTTGAAAGGTTGCTATCTCCAGGGCATTTGTGTCGCTTAACAAGTGTTTTTTTGTTTTGTTTTTTTTTGGCAACGCACCATAATACAGGAACAAGTGATCACTGCACTGTATCTGGTAATCATCCTTTTCCCTTGTTTACAACTCGCTCTGTATGCAAGCTACCCTCAAATCAGTACACTTTAGTTTATATTCACATTCACTCCTATTTGTATCAGTATATTCCATAACCCAACAGTGAATACTAGTTTACTATTTAACTAAACTCAAAATAATATAACTTCTATCTATCCTTAAGGTCTGCCTCCACTGACTGACTGGGCTAAACACTTAGTTTGGTTACCTAGAGAACCGCAATTATGCCTTTTTCTTTTTAAACATGCACATTTGTGAGGTAGTGTGTTTCAGCGTCAATAGGCCAAGTGAGCGAGAGACATACAGACAAAACAACAAACAGCGAGAGAAAATTAAGACAAACTTATTCAAGTACATTAAATTAACTGGGCTTAAAAAAAAAAAACCAAAAAAAAAAACAACCTGTTTGGCAACAGTAAGATGTCACGTTAAATATGCACTTCTGTTTATTTTCCTTCTGTTTACTGTAAATTAGAAGCTTTTAATTTACATTTAAACACATTGGCGTTGGAACGTGTTGATCCATACTTACACAGTGTTACATTTTTAAATCTGGCGTTGGCTTGCTGTGCAGTCATATTCCAAAAACAGACGGTGCGTGGGAGTGTCAATTTCATGCAGTAAGAAAATTAGATGTCCATTAATTTTTCATGAATTTAACTTTTAATTTTAATTTCATAGTTTAACATTAAGATTAATAGCATTACAGTGGGCTTTGTATAATTGTTTGCAAGATGTCCTTTGAATATTTTCCGGAAAGTCTAAGAATATATTTGCTCTCTATTATTAAATGGGGATCCAGCATTGTGTTATTCTAAGTAGTTATTTCTGAGATGTATTAGTTAATTGGTGCAAGTGTAGTGTTGCAACATTCTGTTATGTAAAGTGTGATTGCATAGTCCAGAATAAAGAGAATTGTATTTTATGTGGGGTGTTCACCATCTGTGCATTCTCAACAATGCGTTCTGTTAGTTCTCGTTTGTGTGGCTGACTGTTAACAAAGGAAAAAGTACGTCGGGCATCACGAACAGACACTGACAAGCAGGAGACAAAGAGGGCGAGTCTCTGCAGTTTAAGATTTTTATTAGAGCAGAGAAATTGATCTGGATTATCGCTGTCTAGCAAAAACAATGTGGTCTTCAGTAGCACCAGAATCAAGTAAACCTGAAATGCTACAAGTTAGGGAAAAAAATATAATTTGATCCATATTGGACGGCGATAATACAGGCTCTCTAAAAATAATATAATGCATTCCTTTATACATTTGTAATACTGACCACAAGATGGTGGCAAAGTACTAAAAAAACCCATCTGTGATACTATAACCGTGTGTTAAATTGGTTCTGTTATTCCAGTATGATTGGTTCTGTCTTGGGTTTAGATGCTTTTATACTGCACAGGTGAGGTCTCTGTTCCTGTCCTCTGCATTGGCATCAATGTAAAAGTATGGATATTGGAATTTCAGGTAATTTGAATAATTTTAGTGGCAACCCCTTCAAATCCTGAAGCCTTTCCAGATGGGTTGCATGGTGCTTCAGTGCTGTCCGACAGTAATGAGTCTTTGCAGTATCTGTTCAGAAATAAATTAGGTGTAAGTAATTTGTCTCCTATTTGATCTGCTGCTCAGTTACAGTACAAAGACCATTCACTGAATTATTACTTGTAAGCAACAATGCTTTATTTTAATTGCATAAATTTATCAAGGCTCAACAAAGCAAATGGATTATACCAACATTACAATTGCATTGTTTTAATGACAGTATAATTATCGGGTCTGAAGGTAATTGTTCACCTGGACCAGTTATGTCAATTTAAAGCCTGTTGAGCTGTTAAATTACCAACATTTTTTTCTTGTCAATCTCACAATAGCTATGTAAATGTTTCTCAATAAATATAATTGATTTTAAATTAAACCTGAGTTTTTATTTTCAATTATTTTTTGGTTGAGTTTTATATATAGCCTATATATGTTACGGTAAAAGTCAAAATATTGGCAAATCTGAAGATTTACTGGTAAATGTCGACATTGTGTAGAGATTGACAATCACAATGAATTGGTCTTCTTCTGCCAGCAGGAGTATGGTATGCATCATGCCCTGGTTTAAAATGATAGGGGGCTGCTTTGTTTAACAAGGCTTCAAATGTAATATTTCCAAAAGTGATTCAGTCAGCAGTAAATTGACCTTTCAGCATGTCATCTGCTGGAAATGCATCAATTACTTAATTTAAATAAAAGATTCGAGACACACTACATCCTGGTTTGGGCAGCTGCTGGAGATACTTAAATCTGTATTAAAGTTCCAGTTTTTAATGACATTGCATCCCTAATAACGAGTTACATCAAAAGAAAAAAGCAGGTTCCAGCTCGCTTCATTACCTCTTAAAGTTGGTTGCTAGCTTTTTAGAAAGTATGTCCTTTTAAACAGTATATCCCTTTTCTCTTTCAGTCGTTGCTGTTGAAGTTATCTTGATGTATGTCGCATGTAGGGCCCGCATTAAAGAAATAGGGACCCTTATTTACTGATGGTGTCCATCCGTCCGTCTGTCTGTCTGATACTCTACATGGTGAACATGATGAGCGCCTTGATTTTTTTTGCTTCTTCTATCATACTGTCCTATCCTCCTCTAGACAATATGGATTCCAGTAAACTATTTATACAAATATATTTAGTCTTTCGGTGCTAATGCATTAAAAGGACCCTCTGTGTGTGCATTGGTTACAGACAAGTTAAAGATTTTAGATCTTAATATTATTTATTTCTTAGCAGGCACCCTTATCCAGGGCGACATACAATTGTTACAAGATACCACATCATTTTTACATACAATTACATTATTTTTTTTTTACACATTATTTTTACATACAGTTGGGTTTTTAATGGAGCAATCTAGGTAAAGTACCTTGCTCAAGGGTACAGCAGCAGTATCCCCCACCTGGGATTGAACTCACAACCCTCTGGTCAAGAGTCCAGAGCCCTAACCACTACTCCACACTGCTGCCCCTATATATATTGTAGATATATAAAAATTGTAAATGTTCATATAAAAGTAGTATACAGGTTCATACAGTGATACAAGTAGTATGTAAAAAAAAAAAGAAAAACGTACTGGGAAATTAAACATAATGATTGCATTTCAACTACAGGCATGTTTAACCACCAGCAGAGAGTGACATTCCTCAGCTTGAAAGGAGAGGTAAAAGACATTATTAAATCATTGCTTGGAAAATTATTCCATAGCAGTGTTTAGTGTTTTAATAAAACTGACCTTGTCATCCTATCTGAATGGTGGCAAGATCTGTGGTTCCATCCATGGGAAAGCATAATCTAAAGAGGTGGCAATGGAATAACCTGTCTGCTTTCAGCTGCTGATTGAGAGCATGAGTGTCACAGCTGTTCCAATTCAGCTCAGAGAGTTAGTCAGAGCAGCTCAGGGCTTATCTGAACCTTGGCTAAGGACCAAAGAGTGCATGCCAGCAAGCCATTTTATCCACACTGTGGCTGTGAGCCAGAGCTCAATCTTCTCCATAAATGTAAACACGAGGAAAGATAAGGGATACGCAAGACTTTTGACTTAGAATCTTAGAATCTTCAGCAAAGTACAGTAGGTTCTGACATGGAACACAGCACTTTCAAACCTTAGCATGTTCGTGATTCATATATATACTGGGAGAACCCTTTTTGTGACAGTGTAAGGTAAGATGATGGGCTGGGAAATTATTTAATGAATGAATACCCATTATTATAAATGTAAACATCAGTGACATTTATAAAATGTGTGCCCTGCATTAATAACTCTCCCACACACACCTCCTGAGGAAATAGGAGTGTGCAAGCTGAGATGTATAATACAGAGTACAGAGGCTGATTCCTTAATTAATTCTTGCTTTCCTGCAATAGTATTTAACAAGTCCTTAATGAAAAGGCTGGCTTGGAAAAACACCAACAAAGAAATTATATTTAACCAGTTTATAGAGCTTCCGATTCAAATGCATTTAACTTGAAAAGATTTATTTACAATGGGATTGATTTGTGTGGGAAAGACTAAATAGCACTAACAATGACTAGACCTGCTTTCAACGCCCTCAGTTATTATTGTATCAATCTAGATACAGAATTACAAAGATGCTAATATCAAAACTTTTTATTAAGACCAAAGAAAACAAACTTTCACCTTGAAGACATTTAAAAAAACAATGACCTGCCTTCTGTTGACAGATTTATAAACATGGTATTCATATGAATATACAGTAGATTTTCAGGGAAGCACCAGGAAAATTGATTTGAGTGGTTCCCCTGGGCACATCCAAGAGCTGGTCATATCTTCCAGACAGAGGCTCGGACTGGAAGGTGCTATCCATTCTCATAGCTGGGAGTTTAATTCAGCTTCGACAAGGTCAGCTCTCTCGAGCTTGAAATTCGGAGGTGATCTCTTAGAAAAGTTTACTATGGTATAATATATGGATAACCCTACTTATAAATCCTCGGTTTTCGTACATTTCTATAGAAATTCCAACACAAGTCAGAGAAACATCAGCTAGAAAAAAAGGTATTCATACATTTTTTATTTATTTTTAATGCAAATTATAATAAATGATGAATAACCAAAAACCAAGTAAGCATAAGCATTGTTACTGGAATATGATTAATAATTTGCATACGGTATCTACTGTAGAGCGGTGATATATCAAAACTACACATAATTATAGAATTTCCAATTATCCTGATTCAACTGCCTAAGAGATACATGTACGAACAGCAAGCTGCATCTGACTCCATGCCCTTGTGTTGCAGAAGGTTAGCAGAGCAGGTGTGCAAAACCCAGAATAGCCCAGTACATCTGACAAGGAGGAGTTCACACAGAAATCAGCTCCCTCTGCTGCTACTGCTACAAATAAGGTTAGGGAAGCGTAAAACGCAGCAGCAACTGGGTCTGAGTGCCTCTCTGAAATTTCAGGTTTTTCTTATAAAATTGACGAAGGAACTGATACCATCACCAGCTTCAGGTAAACGTGTTCCAGCTTCTGCTGGCTAAAACATCTGGATACATTTCAGAACCTTATGGTGATGGCACAACATCCTTCTGATGTGCAGAGCAGAGACAAAGAAAGAATTTGACAAGGTTCTGGAACAGTCTGCATTTCCGATGCAGTTTGGCTCTCCGATGGTTTGCCCACTGGGAGACATGTTTAAAACCCTCAGCTCAACTCAGCTAGGAGAAACACATCCCTCCAGGCTTTCTATTGAGTTTAAAAATATCCTGGATCGAACACAGTCTGAGACATACTAAGAAGCTTATCAAAAGCACTTTTCATCAAAGCAGCTACTGTTACTGAAATCCTTTTTGAGGGGACTTCTGTAGTTCTTTATTTTCCACAGTGGTGTAGTCGAGGGTATATGCATGTAAACCGTGTTTACCCACTTTTAATTTGGGCAATATAGCGTTTACCCACTTCTCATATAAGGGATACAGAGTTTACTCATTTCTACTCTCCTGTGATATGCAAATCCTGGGTTTAGATATTTTAACAGTGAACTCTGTTAAAACCTTTTACCACCATGGAAATGGAGGGATGTGGAGAGTCCTAGATTTAGATAGATTAATGGGGTTATCATGCCTGAGCTACTGGAGAGTGAATGTACAGCTGTAAGTTACTAAGCACAGAAAGAGTGAAAAAGTGAAGAATTATGAACACTGGTGGAAATAAACTACTGTAATTCTTATTTTTTAATTTTTTTTTTGTCATTCACAAACTTTTCCTTTAAATGTGAACTCTTACAACAGCATGACAGATGCAGTGCAGTGTGGATGGGGAGTCAGAAGTGTTTAAAGATCAACAGCCTGGGTTCATTAGTTGACTTTACAAGAACAATTCACTAAAGTGGAGATCCAAGAGCCAGGGCCACTTAGCAATTGGACAACAATGAGTTACATTCACTTTATCTTCCTACTACACTTGACAGATTAGAAACAGAATGTGAATGGGCACCAGGTGTTTTATATATATATATATATATATATATATATATATATATATATATATATATATATATATATAAATAGCAGCAAATGGCAAGGAAAAACAGCAGACTGTTGAATTGCAAGAGGCTGTATTGAGTTCTGCATGACATATGGCTACAGGAATTGCTGTTAGTTTGGACTGATTTGAACTGCACTGACACTGTAAAGAACAGCATGAAGTTCTCCTCCAGTGTCAGCTGTGTTTATAATTGGGCAAAAAAACTTGTTAGACAAGTGTTGGAAAAAAAGTAGAGAAGCTTGTCTTTATCAGCTAGCAGCAGCACTTTCCCAGTCATTTCATAAGAGAACATATATTGTCAAATGTGATTGGTGATTTGCTTGAAGTACAAAGAAAGCATTGAAGAAAAAAAAAACTTAAACAAACAATACTTTTGGGAAGCAAACAGATCATCTGTAATTACATCTGCCACTTGTAATGTCCCTGGTTGAATGTTCAATTGCGAGGATGAAAATGATGTGTTGAGATTAGGTCTATCAGAGCAAAGCCCTGTGTGCAAGGCATTATTTCATACATAATGCAACATGCAACAATTTTAACTGGGAAAAAAAAGACAATTATTTTTTAATAGGAGTGATTGAACTGTCTTTCTTTGCAAAAAAAATGTTTCTGTGTATTCTGCAAAGCCCAAGTATGTCACTGCATGCGCAGATAGGGTAATTTAAAAGCATGGAGCTGTAATGTGACAGGTGTCCATAAATAGGATCACGTTATCAGGAAGAGTACTCATCTTGCCATTAAAATGTTATGGAAAACCACTAAACCGACACAAGAAGAACTCTGCAAAAAATACTTTTAAGGATCAGTTTGAGAAACTTTTTCTTTTTTACTAAAACTGCAGCTTTTCTCATGACAGGTTATTTTCACAGGTCATCCACGGTCCTTTCCATGCTTCTGACAGGTTATTATTTTGCTGCCGTATTCATTTCCTCTGACTGGCTCCCAGACAACTGAACTCTGTTATCAGTGACAGTCACCTCCAAACAGTATTCCCTTAAGCTATCCTGACCAATCTATTTTAATTGATTCTGTCATTTTATTGTCTGTATTGACTAACAGGTATTATCCACTGTGTTGCAACTAGAAAGCCCATGCATGTGCATAGTCAGTTTAGAAAGAATAATGTGAAATTAAACACAATGGTGAATGTCTAGTTAATAGCTTGAGGGTGGATGGAATTTGAAAGGCAGTGTAAAATGTCTAAAAACCTATCACTGCAATCAGAAAAGTTTCATCTAAAAAGCCTATTTAGGGACAGTAAATCTAAGGGACTGAAAAATGAACCCACTGGCTTTTTATCAACAGTGCTGTTTGCCCATGAGGGTATAAAACAATTATCTTAGGTGGGGCTCAACTCTGTACTATATGTTTTATTATTATTATTATTATTATTATTATTATTATTATTATTATTATTATTATTAATAATCAAGACTTCTGGAGGCTGTTAAAAGTAATTCTTAGGTCATGTGTTCTAAGTACAGAGTTACAGCTATTAGATTTATCAGTAATTTATCAGTAATAACTTGGGAATTAGACTCAAGCAAATGAGCTTAAGCATCAGCAGTATAAAAGGGACATATGTGTCCCATGAATAAAATGATGCAAACTTTCTTATTTTTGCCGTGAGGTGCATGAAACAGGGTTTAAATTTCCTTTTGTACCTTAAGGGGTTAAAGGCCTTTGGATATCCATAAAGTTAAATAAAGTACATTTGCAGTGGTCAAGATGTTTGCTTTGCATGTTTTTTTTTCCATTTCAGAATTCTATTTGTATTTGTGCACAAAATTGAAATACCTGCATCTGCTTTCTGAAAGAACAGGAGCTTTATCTATGGGCAATACGACATCAATAGAAGGTACAGCTGGTTGAAGCAGTTTCTGCATTCTGGAAGCCCAGTTTCAAACCCAATTTAGGTCACTTGTATCTTAGCTTAGCCCCCAGTGGATAGTATTGTCAGATTCAGAAAGACCAAGGATTAGCTAGGACGGATCTGTTTGATCCTACCCCCGAATGGACGGTCTCTCCAGGGCAGGCATGGCACATTCATAGGGCTCAGAGGTGGAGCTGACATTATTATTTGTTTATTTAGCAGACGGCTTTATCCAAGGTGACTTACAGAGATTAGGGTGTGTGAACTATGCATCAGCTGCAGAGTCACTTATAATTACGTCTCACCCGAAAGACGGAGCACAAGGAGGTTAAGTGACTTGCTCAGGGTCACACAATGAGTGAGTGGCTGAGGTGGGATTTGAACCAGGGACCTCCTGGTTACAAGCCCTTTTCTTTAACCACTGGACCACAACAGCCTGCATTGACACTGCTTGTGCTCCACCTGATCTGTGGATGTTGGCCTCCAGTGCTGTCCATTCAGAATGTGCCATGAACAAAATGTATGCATCAAGTTATATCATGCGACTCCTCTGGAAAGGCAAAATACCCAACAGACAAATGCTAAACATCTTTACTGTAACATTTTGTGCACTGGGAGGATCTGTTCCTTGTTCTATTCCAAGCTATTCCAAGTTTTTTAATTTGTAATTTTTGACCTTTTACACTATGTTACTACAGTCGTAAAAATCATCAGAAACTGTATAGATTTGTTTCCCTTTTCAGCACAGTAACACAGCAATATTTATTCAGGGATACCAACAGACTCCTCAACTCGAGATGCATAAAACAGACTTGACATGCATCAGTGAACTGCTCTTTCTGGGCATGGCTTCCAAGAAGACTGAGTTAATAGAATTAACACAAAGCCATGCAACAGGAAGAATTAAAGTAGACACTGAAGATTCTGAGGTAACAAAAACACATTCCATAGATACTGGAACACAGAAAACTCTGAAATTCAGACTGTACACATTAAATACAGCGAAAAAAAGGACGTGTGAAATAATCGATCTGAAGCCTGGGTTACTAACAGCTCTGGAGTGCAAAGTATATGATGATTAATGATCACTAATAATAATGTTCCCAGGAGGAAAATACATTCTAAAATGTTGACATGCAGATCATTGCCACTGAAAACCGTTCATGATTTAAAAAATAAATAAAATAAAAGTCAGGTGAAAGAAGGTACAGATCACAGAAGAGATGACTAAAGCAAGGTGATGTAAGAGCTGACCACACACTGTACAAAACATTCTGTGATTTCAGAGATTTTAAAATGAATAGGCTTTAGTGTTCATGACACGTTTTACTGTTTCTACAAATGATAAGGTGACCTTTCTTACGTTTCAAACTTCAAAAACAAACATACTTTACATAAAGCTAGCACCTAGCAAAAAGTATAAGATTCTTAATGTTTTTTTTTTATTAGCATCTGATTAACAGCAATACACAACATTTCTTGTCATCAAATGGTTCCACCCTACAGTAGTCTCATGACTCTTTACACTAGAAATATAGAGTTTGTAGTTTTCCATTTATTGTAAATATACAGAACATTATGGTTTAGCTGGCTCAATTTACCCCCCCATCCCCCCCAAAAAAACACAGTACAAACCTTTGCAAGAATTTATTTCAAATGAATAACAGCATATACTTTAATCTTTGAGTAGCGTCATATTGCATATTGTATTTGAAAATGTATTAATCTTTTTTCTTTTTTCTCGGTCACCCACCTCATTAGCAGCAATCATGGTATAATCAGAGCCTTTGTGCCATTCACAATTTACACTTTTCACTAAAAGGTGCTCTGAAGCTGCATTTTCCAGCTCTCCCACATACTATAATGCTGATGTTTTTTTTTGTGTGTTTTTTTTTTACATCAGAAGCAGTTTATATAATAGTCAGCGACAGACACAAATTATTTAACTTGCATATTAACTTTTAAAACAAATGTACAAGGAACATCAACCCTTTCAGCAGTGAAGGTCTCACAAATCTATATGAAATATATCCTTAACTTTGTGATTCACAACAGCATATTTTCATTTGATTGCTGAGTTTTCTTTTTACATATTCCCAAATGTATTGTAAAATTTGAAATGCAAATTTACATGCGATCACTGAAAAGATTTAAAAACCAACACACTAAGTAGAATTGTGTATGTTGACTTTTGTACCGTTTTCTAAAAGGATAAATATTTTAAGTAGAGATATATTTTAGAGAAAGCAGATGCAGACAGTTGTATTTCACTAATGAAATATATAATGTCTTGCATTTTAAGGTCATTGTATTATTTATTATTTGTATTGGCCGTGTGAAGCATTGAACGTGTTTGTATTTTACTCATGCTCTTCTTACGGTGCTAAAAGGTTTGGGAGGATGGAAATGTGTCCCTTATTATTCTGACTTTATATTCACTTTAAATGCACTTTTCATGCACTTCAAAGAGTTTTATAAAATAGTTTAAAACACAAAAATGTCCAACATGGTAATGCAGAGTAATGCATGTTTAAGGCTAGTTTTCTAGCTTTTAAGAGTACCTCACATCAATCACATCACGTCATAATGATTTGTGGTGCAGAGTGGACACAAGCCATTTGTAATTTGGCAAGGTGAGCAAAGGAGAATAGATGTGAGCATCCATTTAAAAAAACAAACAAACATTGGATTACACATCTGTCTTGTAACTAACACTGTCCAACAATATATACCAAACAAAAAGCTAATATTGCAGAAAATACAGCCAACACTTGCATTATCAGTAAAGTTTACAATGCAGATTTCTTTTTTTATGTATGCCCATTTAAAACATATATATATATATATATATATATATATATATATATATATATATATATATATATATATATATATATATATATATATATATTGCCACTTTGAAAAACAATTCTGCATATTCCATGTTGTTTATGAATAGTCTGGTAAACAACAGAAAGGGCCCTTATTTGACACAATTCCATTAAACCTCCTTTGTACACACGCATGTGCTAGCACCAAAATGTGCATCATTTTTTGAAGCCTTTGAAGACAAATTTCACATTAAGAAAATGCACGGTCAGTTACGTGAATTGCACTGTCTGAAATTAAATGGGTTGTGATTGAAACTACACTTGTTGAAACTGGCTGAACAGAAACCATGCTTTATATTAAAAAGCAGTCTTATTACAGGCAAGCTTATTACAGAGTTGAGGCTTATAATGTAGTTTGATCAGACTGCACCAAGGAATGTCTTCTTGCAGATAATGTATGAAGAGCCACTGGATGGCAGGAGTCCAGTGCTGTCTCACAAATGGTTGTCCGTGAGATATGGACATCAACCGAGGTGTTACAGGTGGAGTCTTTGCGCACATCATGGGCAGGTCGTTCAAAGGACAGCGGCTTGGGGATGGTGGAGGCTGGGAATTCTTCAGATAAAGAGAAGCTAAATAAGGAAATGATTCTACCCTGGTACCTGCTTTTCATTTCCTTGGCTGATCTGTACAGGTCTCCTACAAAACAATAGCAAATCGGGTTAAGGCTAGAGTTGGTGAGACCAAGCCACTGTGCAAAAGGCCTTAACTGCAGGATCCATGGCGGAGGAGTTTCTTCTCTGTGAGAGTCCGGGGTGCTAAAATCAATCCAAATGTCCACCATGTAAAGAGGGAGCCAAGAAATGGCAAACAGGAGAACCAAGGCCACCACCATTTTGGCAATGTTCTTCCGATTGTTTAGCCTGGAGGCTGGCAGGGATTGGTTTCTGGAGTCAAATTTCTTAAACTGTGTGGAGGTGCTCCAAAGCTTACGGCCAGTCAAGAAGCAGATTATTAAGTTGAATGTGACTGGGAGACAGTACAGGGCGCAAAACAACAGGCAGTTATACGCTTGTTTCAGCTTCGCGCAAGGCCAGATTTCTCTACACACTGGAAAAACGAACGGTAAGTTTTCTATGAGGCGTATCTCATCTCTTTTGTTCATAAATATCAGAGGCATGCATATACCAGAAGACAAGACCCACACGATGACAATTGTCCAGAAGATCTTCCTCCAGGTGAAAAAAGATCTAGCATGTAAGGGGTTGTGGACACTGTAGTACCTGTTAACGCTTATGACAGTCAAACTAAGGACACTAGCAGAAACTGAAACTGCTTGAGTGAAAGGCACTGCTCTACAGAGAAAGTCTCCATACACCCAAGCCGTATAAATCTTGTGGCCCAAAGTAACTGGCATGCAAATGCATACAACCATCAAGTCACATATGGCTAAGTTTATCAGTAAGGCTCTGGTTGCGCTAACACCTGACATCCTTTTGCTTCTTTTGTTAGTGAGCACTTTAATGGACATGATATTGCCAATGAACCCTACTACAAAGGACAACAGGTACATGACTGTAAGGGCAATGGTAGTGGGCTCTTTAATTGTCAGTAATAATATCTTTTCAAGTTCCGCACCTTCATACAGCAACAGATCATGGCTCAAATTGCCTAAAGCTCCAAGTGATAAGTTTCCATCAGGCAACAGCTTAAGAAGCTTCAGGTTGGTACCATGAAAATCCAAAGAGTAATTCATTTTTCTTCAGCAATGAAGACGTAACCACAGTCTGCTTGAATCACTGATACCACAATCTTATGAGCCCAACAGTGTCTGCATCGCTAGAATGAGTAAACAAATATAATTTTTCATTTTGTTAACAGGGTGAAATGCAGTTTGAATCCCAGTATACACACAGGTAATAAGTGCCAAATACATTCTGAATATACACCATACTCAACAGAAGAATATTGCTTGACATTAATATAATTGCAGGGTATTTTATTGGTTAAATTAGATGGAAGCCATAAGCATTTCAATAGATAAACAGCCAAAAAAAGCCAAGCAGTTTAAACATGCTTTATAAATATGAAAAGGACAATGCAATCATGTTTATTATGATGAAGGCTTAACTTATCTTATGTTTTTTTAAAACATTTAAAATCTGTATTAACATTCAACAGTAACCTGAAATAGCACATTACCTAAAATAACCATTTGAAAAATAGTTGCAGTAACAGATCAATAGAAAACAGGTAGCTTATTTTATAACCCAGTACATCTCACTTAAATGCAATACTCCTGAAGCTCCCATCAATATAAATACCATAACTTAAATCTGAATTTAAAATGTGCTGTTATATATGATTCAGCTGTGGTTTCAGCCCAGGTTAACCATCAACCAATATAAATTGAATTACATATTTTCCAAACGCAGAATCAAATCACAATGCAATTTTGTAATGTCTAAATTTTCTAGCCTGGAATGGAATATCGAGGTGCATTTGATTATTAATGTGTAGCTTACAGGTACATGCGAGCAGGTACTTACAGTCGATTAATCTGAAGCTGTATCTACGTCATTGGGAACGGCAAAAGTACCTGCATTGTCTAAAGCAGTAAAGTAACAATTTCAGTGATTTAAAACGCACCGAAAAACATACAATGCAAACAAATAAGAGTACAAACTAACAACATCCTGCAACATGTGAGATATTTTGGGGATACAGTTTCCCTGGAAAATACAAATCTAATCATTTGGTTAAACTTACTTACAAAGTGGGAAGCTTTTACAATTTTATTATTATTATTATTATTATTATTATTATTATTATTATTATTATTATTATTATTATTATTTATAATAATAACAGATAAAAAAAATATATTTCATAAAAAAATAACTGGCATTAGGACTCCGAGAGATGGTCCAATTACAGAAACGTCAAAGAAAAAAAAATGCCATCACAACCAAGATATGCAATACTACCTTATGTTAAACTAATGTGATGATAATAAGCCATCTGTTCTGTGTAGTTTACAAAGACAGATTCTAAATTTGAACGATTAAAACATCAATATTGCATTTGTACCTTGAGTTTGCATGAGTTTGAAGACAGCCGCTGGAATCCTGCTCACAGGTTTTGGAACTGAAACTCGGTTTGTGAGATGCACTTTGAGGAGACAGTTACTTGCACCTCCTTGTCTGCGACACATTCTTTAGAAGCACGACACCCTCTTTCCAGTGTGTGTTGCGTTGTTGCTGCGTGGTGATGCACAGGTTGGCATTTCGTTCCTACTCGCGCTGGTGTGTGGTGCTGAAAGGACAGCAACCTGCAGGCGATCTCTCCCAATCGTCCCACTTCGGGGCGTCTCTCTCTTTCTCTGTCAAGCAGGTACTTTAATAACCGTGTACTGGCCACATCAGCGTATCAGCACTAGCTTTTAGCTTTACTCAGCAGCGGTTTTAGTCACACAAGGGCCACGGGCAGCAAGGGGGTCCCTGTTGTAGTGGCGCAAGTTACTATAAAAAAAAATTAAATTTACCTGAAGTCTGCACCAGAATGAATGACGTAATATTCGTTTTACCTTCGTTTTATCTATACACCACAAGCCACACACAGAAGAAGAAGAAAAAACACGTGCGTAAGTTTATGTATATGCCGCGTAATCATGGAACCCACGATTTAAGCTAAAAACGCAACACATTTAAAATGAACTAATTTCGACACACTTCAAAGTTTCCTTGCGCTTGCTGGAAATGCATGTATAGCCTACGTTTCTCACACGCGTAGGGCTGCGTGTTTGAATGAACCTGGAAACCAATTAAAATATAAATGCGTTTCCAGCCAATGGGAAATTTGCTGAACCAAAATCCTAACTTCAAGGAAGTCCGGCAGTGCTCAAAAATGACAATACTTGACTTAACATAAATAGGAAACAAAAAAAAAGCCTTTTTCGTTTTCAGAATTTCATTTCCATAATTGTTGGGGGGAAAAAACCCCACCAGAATGAAACACATTTTCTTTCTACTAGAACATGTCAAGTGCAGAAAGTCTGGAGCCTGTCTTAATCAGATTCCATATTACTGTATTTTACCAACGGGTATGTTTAACCTTTAGTTTTAATAGTAAAATCATCTGACAGTAGTGAATCCTGCTGCTGGGATGTGCTGAAGCTGGAGCGCAACTAAAGCTCATCATTGGAATGTAAATAGGAGAGATCTGCACTGCACATTACATTGAAATAAAAAATGGCCAGCGTCATTCAGTTTCATCACCCTTGCACACTTTTTTGAATTCCAATAGGACAGCCAGCAACTGTTTTTGCATTGCAGCACAAACTCACAGTTTATCATATGTCTTACTGTATGAATTAAATAAAGGTTCTGGTTTCCTTGGCATCATGTTACATTAGAAAGATGTCAACTAAGTGTTTGCTCTTTCAAGTACAATGTATGAGTATACATACAGTACTGTGCAAAAGTTTTAGGCAGGTGTGAAAAAATGCCGTAAAGTAAGAATGCTTTCAAAAATAGACATGTTAATAGATTATGTTTATCAATTAACTAAATGCAAAGTGAGTGAACAGAAGAAAAATCTAAATCAAATCCATATTTGGTGTGACCACCCTTTGCCTTCAAAACAGCATCAATTCTTCTAGGTACACTTGCACAAAGTCAGGGATTTTGTAGGCATATAGTCAGGTGTATGATTAAACAATTATACCAAACAGGTGCTAATGATCATCAATTCAATATGTAGGTTGAAACACAATCATTAACTGAAACAGAAACAGCTGTGTAGGAGGAATAAAACTGGGTGAGGAACAGCCAAACTCAGCTAACAAGGTGAGGTTGCTGAAGACAGTTTACTGTCAAAAGTCATACACCATGGCAAGACTGAGCACAGCAACAAGACACAAGGTAGTTATACTGCATCAGCAAGGTCTCTCCCAGGCAGAAATTTCAAGGCAGACAGGGTTTCCGGATGTGCTGTCCAAGCTCTTTGAAGAAGCACAAAGAAACGGCAACGCTGAGGAACGAGACGCAGTGGTCGGCCAAGGAAACTTACTGGAGCAGATGAAAGACACATCATGCTTACTTCCTTCGCAATCGGAAGATGTCCAGCAGTGCCATCAGCTCAGAACTGGCAGAAAACAGTGGGACCCTGGTACACCCATCTACTGTCCGAGAAGTCTGGTCAGAAGTGGCCTTCATGGAAAACTTTGCGCCAAAAGCCATACCTCCGACGGAAACAAGGCCGTTTAACTCAACTATGCACGAAAACACAGGAACTGGGGTGCATAAAAATGGCAGCAGGTGCTCTGGACTGATGAGTCAAAATTTGAAATATTTGGCTGTAGCAGAAGGCAGTTTGTTCGCAAGGGCTGGAGAGCGGTACATGAATGAGTGTCTGCAGGCAACAGTGAAGCATGGTGGAGGTTCCTTGCAAGTTTGGGGCTGCATTTCTGCAAATGGAGTTGGGGATTTGGTCAGAATTAATGGTCTTCAATGCTGAGAAGTACAGGCAGATACTTATCCATCATGCAATACCATCAGGGAGGCATCTGATTGGCCCCAAATTTATTCTGCAGCATGACAACGACCCCAAACATACAGCAAAAGTCATTAAGAACTATCTTCAGCATAAAGAAGAACAAGGAGTCCTGAAGTGATGGTATGGCCCCACAGAGCCCTGATCTCAACATCATCGAGTCTGTCTGGGATTACATGAAGAGAGAGAAGCAACTGAGGCTGCTTAAATCCACAGAAGAAGTGTGGTTAGTTCTCCAAGATGTTTGGGCCAACCTACCTGCCGAGTTTCTTCAAAAACTGTGTGCAAGTGTACCTAGAAGAATTGATGCTTGATGCTGTTTTGAAGGCAAAGGGTGGTCACACCAAATATGGATTTGATTTAGATTTTTCTTCTGTTCACTCACTTTGCATTTAGTTAATTGATAAATATAATCTATTAACATGTCTATTTTTGAAAGCATTCTTACTTTACAGCATTTTTTCACACCTGCCTAAAACTTTTGCACAGTACTGTATGTGTGCTACTTACTGTGGCCATTGATACCATGCGTGTGCTGGCTGAGCTGTGTGTCAAATCTCTTTATGTTTGTTACAATTATGTTGACTGTGATAAACATTTAGCACATCAGAGCAAAAATGCTCCACTGTAATGGTCCATCAATACTTAATATGCAACCTACTCAGTCAACAGTGAACTTGTGGTACCACATGGAAAAACCTGGAAGCACAAAAAATATATGTTTTCCTTTTAACGAATTAAATACTTTCTTCTACATTCTCCTGAACCTTTTCATCTAAGCTTACTTCAGAAATACAACATTATGCTCATTCATTTTTTATCGCCTGCGGCAGACAGACCCCAAGTGATACCTTGAATCACAATTGAATATGCTGTAAATTCTAGCCACAGTGTCTGAAAGAGGCAAGGGACTTCATCATGAGCCACTTTCAGCCAGTGTCTGCACCTGTTAAGTTAAACCTGCAAGTGCCATCTGTCTGCCCAGGTGTGTTTGAAATTCCCCAGCCAACTAAGAATTTCATCCTTTGCCCAAATCAACCATTTTATTTGATGGACTGTCATTTTTCTTTCCAGATTGCTTCAGAGTCTCCACTATTGCAGAGATTGCTGTAACCCTTAGCCTCTTTTTAGAAAGCAGCCCAGTTTTTGGAATCAATAAGATTAAATGAATCAATTAAATGAAACCTCGTTTTTGGAAATTAGCCCTGTTTTTTTTTTTTAATCAATAGCCTCTTTTTTTTTGTGGTGAGCATGTCTACGCTTGGATGGGAAAACCATTTGTTCAGTTCTCATTCTTACAGTCTTGTTCTGGAGATAAGACTAATCCTGATTGATTAGAGAATGAAAAGGGAAAGAGGTGCAGACTATGTTTTCAGTTGGTGAGCAATCGGAAAGCTGTATACACTTAGCAAGCAGTGACACGGAGCAACCCATGATAACTGACAGTCAAAGCACCATTTCTTCAGTGGATATGGATGTGTGCACAGGGTAAGGCAAAGGGCCCAATAGGAATATCCATTGCTAGACTGCATAAACAAACCACAAACCCAAAACCTGCAATCAATACCTGAAGCCTTTTGCAGGTTGGGGTTTAGCTGTCGGCTGACCTTGGTTGTCAAACTTTTTGCAGACCTGTAACTCTGCATTAGGGCTAAAAATGAGATACTGCCCAAGCAAAAGCGAAAGCAAAAGCAATGAATTAAAAGCCATCGTGCTTGTGCACTCTACTTGTCACATCATCTTTATATCTCTTTCCTCACAAACCTACAGCCTGAAAGATTATATGCATGCATTTAACACTTTAACCTTCAACCATTATTGACAGCATGCTTTAGTTGTATAGTGTTGATGAGTTTTTAGCGAGATGCAATGGAGTGCAGGGGGGATGAAGGGGACATGACGAAAGCAGATGAATGGAGGGGTATGTGTGTCTACTGAGTTGTTTTTTTTTAAAAAAAAGGAGTCTGATTGATCCAGTTAATCAGGTTATGCAAATTCAAAAGTGTGAAATCAATGTATAGTAAAACTATTGGGGCTTATATTATTACACGATTGGATTTCATCAAAATCAATTGGAGCGCTGACTTCTCTCAGCCCCCTGACCTGCTGTTTTTTAATATATATTAGCAGTGTGTGAAATATGCATGTGACATCTGACACTGTAGGCTCACAAGTCGGAAGGCCTGGGCCATTGCAAAACAAAAAAAAAACAAAAAAACAAAAAACAAAATCAGTATGGCACTCTATTTTTGTTTTTCCAATCACAGTGCTGTAGTTTAAAGCTGCAGATGTATACAGATGTCATTTTAAATTAGCTGGCCTTACAATGACAAATTGTGTATTGTGCCCAGTGCATGTAAACCAGCTAGCAAATTCTTTATGTATACAGTACATTTAACCAAAAATAAAGAAACATGTGTTTTCCTTGATATTGATAACTATGATGTCTGATTTCAAACCCGTTGTTTGTAACCTGTCTATATATTTTTTCTGTGATGTATTAGAATTTATAATTCAAGGGGAAACCATCTAAAATGTATTCTGCTACGATATGGTGGGGCTGATCAAAGAATATCTCACTGCAGCTGACAAAGACTTTTTTTTTTTTTTTTTTTTGAAGAGCACTCAAGATAACCTGCTTTGGTTCCAGTATAAAGCATTAAAACATTGTTTTGGACAGTGCAATCAAAAAGAATAGTTCAGAAGCTGACCTTGTATTTTCAAGTGGCATAGCTTCTGTAATTAATGTCGCCTGTGGATGCTCTTTGTTTTCTCAACTATCTACACAGTCATTGTTGCATTAGCCCTTAGTCAAACTCTACATTATTGAAGAAAACTGTTGTGTTTCCAATTAAACATAAGCTAAAATCAAATGTTTTTTGACCTTATTGACATCTGGGTGTCAAGTGATTGCTAATTACAGAGATAGCATTACAGGCTACCCTTCTGGGAAGCAAGATGCCAACCCACATCAATATATGATATTGTTGTGTCCACCAGAAGGAGTCTGCAACTTGCTGTTGAAGCTTTTACAGTGTGGAAGTAAATTGGTAACTGATATTTTCACTTGTCTGAAGTAGACTTTTGGGTTTGGGTGGCTGGAGAGGCCAACAGAACCTTTTGTCTTTTCAGCGCTGAAAAGATTTACTGTGTCCAAGAACTGGGGGTGTTGTCTTTGAAAAAAAAATAAAAAATCCTGTCTCTAGATTTACTGGGTTTCTTTTTCTTGATGCTATTAATTGCCACTTTGGCAAGGTATTGTAGTAATCCACTGAACTGGAAGCTTAAGAGTTTAATTTGATGTTCTTTTTAGACAGCTAAAGATGCTGTAATATGGTAAATTCTCCCCAAAATGAAGCCATTGCAACTGGCTCGTATGCATAGCCTGAATATTTCATATGGTATACTATTGTAATGCCAGGTCATTGCATAGTGAAACACACTATATGCAAGTATGCACATTTATATAATGGTAGACAGTGGGTAAATGAAACAGTGTCACAGTTTAAGGCTAGCTAACCAACTGCACGCACACCAACAAAGAGAAACAGTACAACACCCAACTACACACAGTTCTCATTATAAAGCAAAAATATCTTGTTTGTTCATAACTGATGCAGAAACAAATGTGATACATTTGTAGCAGTTTATTTAATGAGCATCCGTAAACTTTTACATTTGGCCCTCAGATTAAGTACTTCAGCAACACAGTAGTTTGTTCTAATGTTGATGATTTCAATATAAATCAACTACTAGAGCATACTTCAAGACAAATTCAAACTGAATGCCAGAATGGCAATTATAACGATGAATCTATTAAGACACAAAATACCCCATACAGTTAACAGACAATGACATTTTTGAGATGTTTTGCCAAATGTAAAATGCTTCCTGTTAATAGAAATGCTTCTTGGTGACTTCCACAGAGGAGATGTTTATGTCATCTGTCACCTGCACTCTGGTGATGGTCTTCAGGTCATCAACGCGATGCTTGTATTGCATTATCTTGGACTGGTCAATCAAGACATGGAAGTTCTCATTATCAGAATAAATTTCAATCTGAAACAGAAAACAACATAAACCTTGGTGTTCCTAATGGTATCGCGCTGCACAGTATAGTATGCTTGTATATGTTTATTTTATGCCGAGTGACTTTGTTCATCCCAATATATATATATAGCATAGATACAGTTTGTTGTATATTATTCAGACACCTACTTGGCCAGGTTGTGAAATGAACCCTCAATGCCTTCTAAGCTGGTTGAATACAGGTATTGATTGATTGTTTTTTCTGTGGCGAGCGAGTAGCAGTTTATCAATCGTTTCCTAAATGTGATTGTCCACGGGAAGTTTTCCAACTGAAAACCTTTAATATATACAATACTCATCAACAAAACTCACCACCAGGTGTATGGATAAAATCCATGCATGCTATTTTGGCATTGCAGCTTTTCATTCAATATCTTGAATGTAAAATATCGGATTCTCTGGCATATGTTACATGGCCAAATAGTTAATTTTACACCTCAGAAAACTCAATACTTGACAGACTAATCAACAGCTTGACCATACTGTGTTTTATTGTTTTACCATAAATGGTTCCTCTGGCCCAAAGGGAAAGTTGGTACAGCGTTCCTCCTGGCCCCAGCGATTCGACACAAACGAATTACAGATGATGTCCGACTCGGGAAAGCGAGTGTTAAAGTGGAATGCTACCTGGTCATCCCGGTCACAGAGAAAATTAATCCCAAATCTGGGAAAAGAAAGAGAGAAAAAAACACACCGATATATAACAGCTTCTCCATGCTTAACAAGTGAGCATCTAACCGCTGTAGAAAATAATATTGATTTTGTTTCTGCTTTAAACTACATCTCACCAGAAGAACTCAAAAACAGAACATTAAAAGCAACTCATTAGATATTTACTTCATACAGATAAGCTTTTTTCATCCACAAATTAGGCCAAACTTAGTCCTTAAAATGTAGGACTTTTTGTTGTAATCTGCACTCATTTAATTTAAACCTTATAATCATTCTGGCTGTCTTTAAATAGTATATATTTATTTATTTATGAATTGGATGATGCCCTAACTACCACCCCATTAGGTTTCTGCCTTTTTACATTGTGATTTGCAAGAAAGCTATTAGCGCTTGCATAAATATGAGTTTATGAAAACTGGTAACTGCAGAAGGTGAACTTGATTGCCACTGTAAGAGAACAAAGCCATTGCGGATATATGTGGAATGTCTACCAGTTAATTGCTTCGCAAAATCGCATCATTAGCTACCCTTTTCCCTTTCTGAACCTTCATAAAAATGCTTACCAGTGATTATTAAAATGTACTGTGCATATTTCCGTAATTATAAAATATGAGTCTAGTTGGTGGTGGCACAGTGGTAGAATGACCTCAATTCGGACCTCTTCACAAAAACATATTTGACACAAAAGTCCAATCATCAGTACTGAATTTATTCCGACAATAATACCCTGAGAACATCTGCCCTGTTAGCTGTGTAATGAGAGCAGGGTACTAAGTTCAAAATACCATGCACGTGAAATAGCCCTGATAGCAATCCAAGAGATGGATCTTCAAGGACCATTGTACAACCTTACTGTATTGGTCAGTATCAAATAGTGGACACAATAAAGCAAGGGTGAAAAACATTAGTGAGAATGTTTAAGGGAGGAGTGAGCGATTCAATAAGTGGATCCTACACACTCAATACTGCAGGCCAAGCTGTTTGCTTGCTTCAGCAGACAGCCAGAAGGCTAGAAACAGAATGGTTTATCTTGCTGCAATAGGGACATATCTGATTCAAGACTAGTATACCCCAATTCACCTAAAAATTATACCAAGCTATATATATATATATATATATATATATATATATATATATATATATATATATATATATATATATATATATATATATATATATTCAAAACATGAGTTTATTATGCAAGTATACATAGTGTTTTATATATATACAGTACTGTGCAAAAGTTTTAGGCAGGTGTGAAAAAATGCTGTAAAGTAAGAATGCTTTCAAAAATAGACATGTTAATAGATTATATTTATCAATTAACTAAATGCAAAGTGAGTAAACAGAAGAAAAATCTAAATCAAATCCATATTTGGTGTGACAACCCTTTGCCTTCAAAACAGCATCAATTCTTCTAGGTACACTTGCACAAAGTCAGGGATTTTGTAGGCATATAGTCAGGTGTATGATTAAACAATTATACCAAACAGGTGCTAATGATCATCAATTCAATATGTAGGTTGAAACACAATCATTAACTGAAACAGAAACAGCTGTGTAGGAGGAATAAAACTGGGTGAGGAACAGCCAAACTCAGCTAACAACGTGAGGTTGCTGAAGACAGTTTACTGTCAAAAAGTCATACACCATGGCAAGACTGAGCACAGCAACAAGACACAAGGTAGTTATACTGCATCAGCAAGGTCTCTCCCAGGCAGAAATTTCAAGGCAGACAGGGGTTTCCAGATGTGCTGTCCAAGCTCTTTTGAAGAAGCACAAAGAAACAGACAGCGTTGAGGACCGTGAGCGCAGTGGTCGGCCAAGAAACTTACTGCAGCAGATGAAAGACACATCATGCTTACTTCCCTTCACAATCGGAAGATGTCCAGCAGTGCCATCAGCTCAGAACTGGCAGAAAACAGTGGGACCCTGGTACACCCATCTACTGTCCGGAGAAGTCTGGTCAGAAGTGGCCTTCATGGAAGACTTGCGGCCAAAAAGCCATACCTCCGACATGGAAACAAGGCCGCGACTCAACTATGCACGAAAACACAGGAACTGGGGTGCAGAAAAATGGAAGCAGGTGCTCTGGACTGATGAGTCAAAATTTGAAATATTTGGCTGTAGCAGAAGGCAGTTTGTTCGCGAAGGGCTGGAGGCGTACACGAATGAGTGTCTGCAGGCAACAGTGAAGCATGGTGGAGGTTCCTTGCAAGTTTGGGGCTGCATTTCTGCAAATGGAGTTGGGGATTTGGTCAGAATTAATGGTCTCCTCAATGCTGAGAAGTACAGGCAGATACTTATCCATCATGCAATACCATCAGGGAGGCATCTGATTGGCTAAATTTATTCTGCAGCATGACAACGACCCCAAACATACAGCGAAAAGTCATTAAGAACTATCTTCAGCGTAAAGAAGAACAAGGAGTCCTGGAAGTGATGGTATGGCCCCCACAGAGCCCTGATCTCAACATCATCGAGTCTGTCTGGGATTACATGAAGAGAGAGAAGCAACTTAGGCTGCCTAAATCCACAGAAGAACTGTGGTTAGTTCTCCAAGATGTTTGGGCCAACCTACCTGCCGAGTTCCTTCAAAAACTGTGTGCAAGTGTACCTAGAAGAATTGATGCTTGATGCTGTTTTGAAGGCAAAGGGGTGGTCACACCAAATATGGATTTGATTTAGATTTTTCTTCTGTTCACTCACTTTGCATTTAGTTAATTGATAAATATAATCTATTAACATGTCTATTTTTGAAAGCATTCTTACTTTACAGCATTTTTTCACACCTGCCTAAAACTTTTGCACAGTACTGTATATATATATATATATATCGTATATTATGCAAGTATACATATATATAAAACAGTATGTATACTTGCATAAGAAACTCTCATGTTTTAAATATTTAAGCAATGTAAAAGGAAATAAAATTTTTTAAAAAAAAACTTATACGGTATGTTTTATGTTCTATGTTCTACAGAAATGAGCGGTCCACAAAAACAGCAAACAACTCACCAGTCGACTATTAGAAAATGTAAAGAAATATTTTAGTTTCAGTCAAAATATATAAGACAGAAGACTGATTAGTGATGGCTTGATTGGCAGACACAGACACCATATCCAAGACAAATTATTGATGTTTCACATAGAACAGTCTAAAGATCGGACTGCGCTGATCATTTCCACCCCTAACATATTGGAACCGGAATTAGAGGCAGTAATCATTGAAGAATAATTTAAAAACCAAGAAGAATAATCACGTCCTGGCCGCACATGGTGACCCTACACTCAATGACAGTGTTATTGCAGGTTTTTCAAATTTGTTTTCTGTGTGTGAAAGTTCTACTAGAAACTGACCAAGTGATCTACACACTAACATATCAAACAGTGTTATGGCTTGCAGCAGGCTGTGCTGTTCAAATGGTTCAGGTTTGTGTGTGTCATTCTAGATTCGAATCGACAGACACACTGTGTATCACTTACTTGCTGGCATCAGAGGGGGGTTCTCCTTTCAGAATTATACTCCATCCTGGGCACAGACCCCCAGGGCAGGCAGCTTCAAACTACAATTACAGGAGACAGACAAGACAGCAGTGCCATTTGTTAAAAGTCCCACTGCTAATCATAAATAGGTAATTATTTCCTAAAGGGCACTGTTTTATAATCACAGAGTAACACTTACACAGTCTGGCTTACTGAAAGAAAAAACAAACAAACATTAAAAGACATTAATGTAATGCAATCGATATCTGCTTTTTTGATACCAGCTGTTATAGCAAAGCCTACAGAAAACATTTGCTGCATTAGAACAAAGGCTGAGCAGGTGCGTAACTATAGGATGTTTTTCAACCACGTCTCCAGATGTTATTGACACCCCAACATGTGGTTTACCTAGCATAGGTGTAGACTGTTAGATGAAGATTGTGTCTTGCTGCAGATAATCACATTTTGTAGGAGAGGCAGTGATGTTTTGGAATTACCAGGTTTACTTGGTGTTTAAAGTAAAGTAGCAAGTTGTATATGTGGCACAAACCCATAGTGCATTGAAGACTGTGTGCAAAATGAATCGAAACAACAGAAAGGCTTACTTCATGAGTCATCCCTGCTCTTAATCACAACCAGAGGGATGGGCAGCGGCTTCGCTTTTTATTCCTCAGCCTCTCTTTGCTTGCCAAGAGCACCGTAGACTAAACTTTACATGACAGCTTGTTCAAATGGACCGTTAATAGGTTTATCCGCTGCACATTCTCAGTAGCTTAGTCAGTAGAGGATACTTCCAGCAGGACTCACACAATGCAGGCGGTGGGACCGGGAGAGATTCAGATTGACATGCTTTTAGTGAACTGCGTGATTTCGTTTAGCACTGGTCCCTCTACCCTGTTCTACTATAGGGCAAGGATCCAGTGGCCGTCTGGGAATTTAAGCACAGGAGGCTATCTAGCTTGGTATCTTGTTAACTTCTGAGAGGGTCTTTATATATGGAGACATCAGACCTTCTATACCCCTGATCTAGGTGCCCTCATTCGTGTAGACTTGGTCCCTCGCTGGAATTGCTGTTGTATTTCCCATTATGTAAAACAAGCGGCTCTATCCAATATGACTCTCTGATGGAAACCTTGCAGAAATCTGTATTATATCTTCAAAGGATAGAAACGGGGAATACAATAACTATTGATGCTTCTTAGCAATCAGAATCTGTTTTTTTTTTATAGGGATTTCTTGGAAACGTCAACAGGTATCGCAGTCTCTGTCAGAGATTAAAGCAACCATTGGCATGTTCTCTCTACCTATATGGTTTGAAAATTAAATAAAGATTAGTGAGAGTATTTAAATAACGTGACCACACTTGCAATAGCTCCACCAATTTTGGCCCAAAGTAATTTAACACAATGGTATTAACAATCATTCTAGGCACAGACAATTTGGTACCAAAATCTCCAACTACAAAGCAGTGGTGCTGGCTAATCCTGACTAACCCTATTATTAACTTATTTTAGCAGTTAGTGCCCCTTTGCAGCTGGAACCAATTGTTATTTCTCTAGCCAGTTTGGATAGGTTTTTGGGTGAGCTAGGGGCACGAAATCTGCTATGTTGTGAGAATACTGACACAAACTTTCCAGCTATGCAATTCCGTGTGACTTTGTGGTGAGGTAGAGACAGTGCACTGTTTAGAATGTCTAATTAAGGATGATCATTCACCTTCAAGGACTTTTGCAGACATTGTGTTCAGCCTATAAATCAATCCTGCCAAATGCTACCAATATATTCACAGAGGTGCGACTGGAACAACCTTTATCAACTCAGCTGAATCTTGTTGTACCACAATGCTGAGTCTTTTTCACAAACACTGGACAATCTGACACTACAATGATATTTGTTTTGCATTAACATGTCATTATAGCAAAAAAAAAAACAAAAAAAAACCATGCCCCTCCAGCTAATGACAGGTTCATTTCAGATTGAACAAAAATAAATATAGATTTGTGTGTTTCTTATTGATTTCTGCTGCAGATTTTAAAGCATCAATCCATCCATCTTAAAGAAAACATTTACTAGGGAAATGTACACATTTTTCAGTTTACCATGCGAATCCCATGCTTTTACGCTACTATATATTTGCTGTCTACTTTACCATGCTTGCCTATGATTGCCACGATTTCACTATTTTATTTTTTGCAATGCTTTTACCAGGGTATACTGCAGGAAACATTACTGCACTGCAGTACACAGCTGTCATAAAGGCACCTTGTGGCCAGCCTAGAAAGAAACGAGGAAAGTGCAGCAGATAGACAACCATAATCACAATGACAAAAACCACACCTGGCACTGGAATACAAAGAGCTATCAAGATAAAAGGCTGTATGTCATGCTGAGCTCATACTGTCTGAGGCTTCTTCTGCCACCATTGACTCACTTTACAAGGCACTGTGAGAGATGCCTTGATGCACCAAGAGCAAAGAAAGGGGTTGCACAAACGTTAAATACCAAATTCAATAGAAAAACGGCATTCGAGAACAGCCTGACTGTAGTTGCATAATGAAAAGCAAACTAAATTATAAAGATGCATTGTGAATTCAGGCAATTACAGTATAAGCCAATGGCAACATTATACCACTGAGTCAAGATTAGGATTTATATACAGTAGATGAAAATCCTGAAATAAGCTGAAAATTCTCCATTTGATGTAACTGGAATGTACCTTAAGCGAGAAAGCTTTGACAATCTGTTGGGAAAGAACTGACCTGAGAAATCTCCCCCCCCTAATGAGTCAAGTTACTCATGCAGGCTTTTCTTATAGTGGTCTTTCTGGGCTATATCGATCATTGGGAATAGGATCATTCCTGTCAGATACAGCAAGTTTGCAAGCGTGGTCACGTTATTTAAATACTCTCGCTAATCTTTATTTAATTTTCAAGCTGTATCTGACACATTTACTCCCATATACTGTATTGTCTCATTAAATTGATATTTTACCTTCAAGCAAAAGAAACAATAAGTGTACTTTTCAATGTTATTTTCTAAATGTTGTTTTTACATGTTATTATTGCTCTATAATACCGTAAGAATACATTTTAGAAGATCATGCAGTTATAAAGTGTCCATAATGTATTTATAAGTTACTTATGGAAGGGGATATCAAATAAAAGCTTAAATAAAACAGCATGAATGATATTTCATAAATAGATGTTTCATTACATGAATCACCCATACTGTAAGTATTGCACTACACCATGCTATAGCCTTATATTAGTCCTGTTTGAAGAAACATAAGGAATCACTTTCTTAAGTTAAGCAGTCATAAGATATACAGCACTTTTTAAACATTAAAGGAATGAGGCATGCTTACCCGTAATGTCATGATATCTCAGTGCTCCCTGATTTTGATTTGAATTCCAATTAGCATTTTTTTGTGGACTGAGGCTAATTTAAAGAGCAGACATGCCCACGTGACGGTGAGGATTTAGTGGGATAATGTTAATAAAAACAGACACAGTCGCAGTCTGCTTTAGCATTGTCTGTGCTTGTGCTGCTGGAGCACCTCACTTCATTACCACATCAAGCTTCAGCAAGCCAAAACAGGGCAGTGGTTAAGGGCCTAATTCACAGCACTTCACTTTTTTGGGGGGGGGAGACATTCTCTAATGTAAATAAACACCAGGAAACGCTGTAAATTCCCATTAAAATGAATTTCAAGGGACCACAAAAAATCATCTTTTTAGACATTCTTATTACCAGGAGCCAATGGCATAGACAGCTTCCAACGGAACTATTGTACACTATCATTCTAGCAGGTTGATGCCATTTCCATAAATCTTTTTTCAATTATTTACTGTATTATTATTTATTGTTTTTGTAAAGATTTTTTTATTATTTTCCGGATTTGTATCGTTCAATTTTGGCTGCATTTTTAACTGTGAAATTAGATTAAAGCATGTGTGATGGACTGGTAGCATGTGATGATGATGACGATGATGATGATGATGATGATGATGATGATGATGATAAATACCAGAAGATTTCACCCAGGAGTAATATATGCAAAAAGTGTAAGCATCCTCCTCCATAAAGATGTGATTTATGTAACCTTTTAATATTAGTCTGAACTGAAATGATCTCAGCTAAGAACTTCCATAAAAACATTTCAAGAAAAAAAAACTCAACAAACTTATCCTAATATTAACTGCGAATTAGGATATTTATCTGATAACTGATTTAGTGGGTAATCGCAGGGGAAACAAATCATTGAAAACAGACAGGGCTATGAATAGTGAAAAGGACTATATAACCACAGCTAAGGATTTACTTCTGTGCAAAGTCTTCATATTTTGTTTTCTGAAACAAAACCATATTAATTGTTACTTAAAACAATAATAGAGAACTAATAAATGATGTCCATATTGTTTAACTCTTTCAAACCCCTTATTCAAATCCCTTAACAGTTTCTTGCTCATTCTGTTATATTAAGCAACCCCATTACTGTGCCAGTAACTACATTCAGTTCCTGCGCATTTGCAGTACTCCTGGGCTAATGCTTTACATATACTTTACCGTACGCGTCACCCTGACTTCATGTGGACGGAGTATGTTTGAAAATAAACAGATGGGTCAGGAAGTAGATTGAATGAAATGACCTCATTTTTGCTGCTGTGTCATTGGAAATGTTTATGCCTGGAACTTGAATTTCGCCTACTATAAATGCACACTAACAGAGACACCCATGCGTCAAGTTATTGTTCTGTGTGCTGCATGCTGCTGTGTGATTAACTGTTATTTCATTGCAATTATCCTCAGGATCTGCCAGATTGTGCCAGTGTCTGATTGGGGTTTCCACTTCACAAATCCTGAATCTCCAGGGTCGATTGCATTAGAACATTTGTATTGAATTAAGCTCTCAAATATTTATCTGCTGCCCTTTGCAAATTCCCTGAATTTCCGACTGCAAATACATCACCACCCAACCATACACAGACTGAGACTGGACACAAACTCACAAACCCGTCCCAGATCTTACTGTACAAAAGAGCTTGGTTTGTTTGGATGAGCATTTACAGACCTGATGTATTACTCTTTCTATTCCTTTTTATTTTACTCTGCTTTACAATAGCACTGCTGTCATACTTCCACTGCATTCCCATTGAATGTAATTTAGAAGGGGTTACATTTCTCCACTACAAGCTCTGAGCCACTGGCCTTCACCATATTGGTTTGAATCTGGCTTAGGTAGTTCATCAGATCTCAGATCTGGCTTAGCGTGGACGTAGGTCCACCATCACAAACCCACTATCACAACTAGCACTAAAATAGATTAAACATGCATAAGATGGCCAATATCTAATTGGAGGCTGCAGTAAAACTTGTGAACACTGATTCGTGACTATGCTTTGGGTCTGCCATATTGTTGATGTGGGCAACATGTTATCTTTTTCAGTTCATTTTGCCTTACAAGACATAAGCAAGCAGCAGTAATACAAGGACCCTGCCGCAGAGCAACTGCAGTTATTCTGAAGTGACAATCAGCTACCGTGTAGCAAATGCAAAAGGAAGGGCGCCCAGAGAGAGAGAGAGCTTTCATCTAAGGATCAAATTAGGGCAGAGAAGCTGGAACATGATTGAAAACTCAGGAGTCCCAATGTAAGGTTAAAAGGTCTGCCTGGGAGGCAGATAGATACACATGGTCCACAGTCCATCTGCAGAGTCTGAATATTATCAGATAACATTTTGTGAGAAGCTGCTGGGATTGCACAGGGACAGATTGAGTCACGTATGTGTGTTTTTAAAATTCCTGTATGACATTAAGGGCGTTAATGTAAAATTCCTTTCTCCACTATGGATTATTATAAAATCATATTAAAGTGATCCCTTTTATATACTGCATGCACATGTAATTAATGCCATTTTATTTGAAACATCCTCTAGATTTCAATGTATGCACTTTACATATATAACTGAAGGCCGTAATTCTAATGATAAACTTCAGCCCCTGAATCCTAAATCCTGAAAGTTCTGAAAGTCTTTCTCCCGCACCTCCCAACCTGTACCTCCATTCCGATCTTGCCTGATCTCTGACCCATGGCCCCATCTCAATTGCTACAGTGATTTCCATTTAAACTCTCCTCTTTCCTAGTAGTTCTGCAGAAGGACTAAAGCCAATGCACATGCTTGTTCCTTGCAGATGCTTGCACCTGAAGGCTACAATATGCTGGATTATCTCTTGTATCTGGGGAAAGACTCTTTCCATGCATGTTAGGTAAAGGATCAGCACTTTTTCTTTCCCGAAAATGTGCTTCTTTTTTGTGAAAATGATTGGAAATGTATTCACGGGTGTCAATGATGAACTGCAATTTAATCCATCAGTTGTCAGACTTTTCCAATTGAAGGTAAATCAGATATAGAGGATTGTTTGAAATGAAGCAACCAGCTTGAGTAGGCTTGTACGCGTTTGGGAGCAGTTTGTGAATCTATACCAACTAATGAATAACAGTGAACACTAGTAAAAAGTTAGAATGACAAGTGGGGTTCTTTGGAAAACTTTACAGTCAGAATTAATCCAATACAAGTTTACAATATAACTGCTTATTGTACAGAAAAATTAAACAATTCATGGGCTTGGTAAAGACTCACTCTTTTCAAGCCACCACATGAATGCTAATAGCTTTATATTACCATGGAATAGCAATGTGTAATAAAGCTGCTCACGTATAATTTAAAAGTCTAAAAAAAGATGATGTCTATGCATTTTCCCCTCTGTAATTTTGTAAAACAATCACGTATGACTGAGATGGATGACAGATGGAAGTCTGCAGGAGGCTTGCAGGGTGTGAAACTCAAAATAAACTGATCAACACATTTTACCTCTCTCAGTGAGACAAGTTCAGGGAAACATTCTGATGGGAAATTCCCTGAGAAACTGGGTCCTTTTCTGTGATTCGGAAACGGCAGCAATCTTATGGTAGTCTGTCACTAAATATTGAAATAGCAACATGAGCATGACCCACGCAGCCCCCCCACCCATGACATGAAACCAACCTTGTTATTTATGGCCACAAAAAAGGATTGAGAAAATGATACTAGACTGGAGGGAAGACAGAGCAGAACAAGAGCAGTGAGTTTAAAATGTACCCTTCCATATTATATGCTGTGCCCTTTTTCATAATCCATGGCATTGACCACAAAAGAGTCACACAGGCTTTGGGAAGTAGTATCTATAATGTAACAGGGTGAGATGGCAAAAGTTCACCCAGGGGCTAAAAGCTGTCAGAAGTACCTACAGCATCAGAAAAGTTGCTAACAGCAGAAATGTTTTCAGGAGTTGCTACCCAGCCATTAACAGCTATACCTTTTTACTTAGAAGTATCTCAGGACACCTGGTATCTCAGTATCTCAGGATACTTCTTTATTTTTACACACACCCATTTGCTCTGTGTTGGCCTATCCATGTGAAATTTGCCCAGTTCCCTAGGCTTTCCTTTGCAACGTGTCTCACTTAATCTAAATGCACACTCCCCGACTCTCATGCTCACTCTCTTGCACACAGTGTATCCCATTTCCAGGTCCTCTTCCTCAGGCTGCACTTCCTGTAAAAGTAATTCCTTTTGACACTTTTGCACTCCCACCAGGGGAAGCATTTCAGTTCGCCATCCTTTCACGGTGCCCCACGAAAACCCATTACAGTACCTGAAGTAAAATATATAACAAAAATAAATAAATACATAAATAAATGAATAAATTAGGATCTATCCCAGATATAAACATGACAACAAAATGCAGACGTTCTTTGTAAGGGCTGGAAGTGAAAGCCTTAAAGAGGAAATGCTTGTTGACAGTAATTACTTCAAGATGGGAGAATATAAACTCACAGACAACAGAATCAGACATGACAGGAAAAGTAGGGCATTTTCACTGTCAGGAGATTCTGCTTCAAAAGTAAGGCTTGTTATGAGGCAGATGTTCACAACCAGAAGAGGAAGAGGATTGACCTAAATATATGACTGAAATAAAAGCCTTATGTTGGGGTTTCAGATCGTAACACATTATGTATTCCTCAGCAGCTGATTGTTGTACAGCAGCAAACTAATTATGGATGAGAAAAGCCACAGGGTGGTGCTCTAGGACATTAAGAGTCATTTTCAAAGGTACGGTAAAGCTGCAATTCTATTTCATGAGTTTCTGTGCAAATGTGTGCTACTTTTTTTAATACATGTTTATGATACATTTTGTTAGAAGGAATATGCAAGGTAGAACAACATGTAAAAGTCTTAATCCATGTCTCTAGACAGGCAGCTCTAAACAGGTGGGAATTGAAAAAGGATGAGAGGGTTGTGGACGTGTGTCTGTTGGAGTTTGAATCAAACAAAAATGCATTTGATCAAGTGGTGCTATGTTTTATTTTTCTATTCCAATGTGTTGATGGCAGTAGAGGTCACTGTAGCATGTGTGACAGCAAGATGACTAAAAGCTTGCATTAGTAGGCATTATTATTATTTATTTATTTATTTAGCAGATGCCTTTATCCAAGGCAACTTACAGAGATTAGGGTGTGTGAACTATGCATCAGCTGCAGATTAATTTACAATTACGTCTCACCCGAAAGACGGAACACAAGGAGGTTAAGTGACTTGCTCAGGGTCACACAATGAGTCAGTGGCTGAGGTGGGATTTGAACCAGGGACCTCCTGGTTACAAGCCCCTTTTCTTTAACCACTGGGCCATTATTATTATTATTAAGAGGAAGAAGAAGAAAGAGGAAGAAGAAATATGTTGTGACACACAGGCGTTTAGTACAGATTACAGTAATTGTCATGCTTTCTGGTTAAAATGCTTAGATTTGACCCCGTCAGGCTCTGCAGCATACTGTACACATTTTCATGTAAAAGATACTGTTTTCAGAACAGCTGAACTGTAGAAAGAGACATACTGAATACTGGTTGAAATAGCAACAGAATCTTAAATGCAGTGATCAAAACTGTGATTTGAGGTATTGTTTTGAAAAGGATTGGCTCCATCTTGTGGTGAGACTCAAATACTAAAAGGAACATGCATAAGTTGCACATCTGGCACTTGTACTGAGCCAGCAAGGTCAGCAGGTATGTGCAACCTGTACACTAGATGGTGCTTATGAGCTATAGAGGAAGGACAGCTGCTCCACAGCTCATTGCAAAGTTGACATCACTGTCACACTGTCATACACTGACCTGTTGGCTCAGAAGTACTGCCATTCCATTTTAATTGACCCTTATCAATGCATGTAAACGATGTACTAATGCTAGCAACAGCTGTTTTGTCAGACCTCTGAAACATCACTGCTTCCTACCAGTGGACCATTAACTCAAATACTTGGGAACCCCAGCTCTTTCATACTGATTGACAGTTCATTGTAAAAACAATTGTAAAATTAAAATAAAACTTCTTTTTACATCTCTTCTGTTCAACTCATTTAGAAATGAATGTGCCTGGATTATCAGACGACAGTCCTCATCATAGCCAATAGCCCATTGCACATACATATTATATTTAGACTGAAAGCCAAAGTAAGGCCTTAACTTCCCTAAAGCATTCAAGAACAGAAACAGTCAAACAGCCGTGACCTTCAAATAACCACATCAGTAAAGCCAGACTGGCTTGCTAATTACTTGCAAACCGCATTGAATTAGTATGTTACCAGATAAATTAGTTCAGCAAGGCTAGCAATCACACAGTTTGAATATAGAAATTACATTTCAGATTCTAATCAGGCACTTTCTGATCATTCAGGTATAAACTTTAGGAGCTATAGTGACTGTGCAATAATATAGAGGATTCGAATTATATAAAGACTCTTCATAATGAGGTATAATGTAGGAGTAGAAGAACTAGTTGCTTTTCCACTTCGCATCATTTTCTAAAAATTGCATTTCAGATGAATGTTATGCATCAGTCCTTGGCCCCTCTTGCCCACTGTGCTGATTTTTTTTTTACTGTACTCAGCCCCACCACGTTCCCTTTCTCTTGGATAACGTTTCTTCTTTGCCCTCATTGTTCTGGGGTTGTTATCAGGCCAGTAGGTTTGGGGTCTGATTGTGCTGTGTCAGCACTCTCCTGGAGGTTGACAGTATAATTAATTGTTATTAGTGGGAGCCTTTGCTGCATGTGGGAGCAGGTTTTTGCAAGGAACCTGTCTTTCACCAGGTGATTAAGGTGACTTGTGACATGCTGTCTAGGAGATAAGGCACAGGTTGTCAGCCGCAACGAACACTCTTATCACAGCAAGGCCGTTTAGCAAGGAACACCAGGTGAAACCTGCTGGCCATTGTGAGCATGTAGTTTGGGCACCCCATGACCCTCAGTCTGTCTATATCCCTGAAGGTACAGAGCTATGGAGCATGTTGAGCTGCAGATGTTATTAAAATCCCTCAATGCTCTCTGAGGGGTCCCTTCTGTGTTATTCTGTGTCATTCACCTGTCCAACAGTTTCAATTAAGGACTCTGTAGTGTGTGTGAAGTAAACTTCTGACAGCAAATAAGGACTAATTAGTTGTGGACCAACATGAAAAAGAGACTGGGTTCAGACTGGCCCCTCAGTCATCTGGCTTTTCTTCTAGGCAGGAGATCAATGTCACTGAAAGTACATGCCTATAGAAACTCAGCAATCGGTTAAGCCACAATGCCACCAGTGTTAATGGGCCAGAGAGAGGAACATCACTAATCATAGTAAAGCATAATGAAACTCTGTTTGGCAGCGCTGATGCCAACGTGATCAATAACACATACTTAACCCTGGCTGATGAATCCTGGTAACTCTGGAAATATGTTGCGGCACATGAACAGACCTTTTACTGTTCTGCACTAGACACAGGCGCTTGTTATCCCTTAATTGGCAGGCTTGTGCAATAAAACTTTTACTGATATTTCTCCTTATCAGGTTCGGAGGCACATTATTTGTATTCAAAAAACAAAAAAAAAATTCAGGAAATCGCTTTGATATCTTTTATCAGTCCTTGTAAAAAAAAAAAAACACTTGACATGCGGCTGTTCAAGCCCCAAATCACAGCAATGCAGTCCATAAAGATAAAACACCAAGGCACTGGCCAGAGCAGCAGGCTGCAGGACAGCGATAAGCACCACCTGCTGGGTTTCTAAACGCTGCTTCCTGATAACCATAAATCCACTGGAGACAGTCGGCTGATGCTTCTGTGTTTTAGGATGATTTATCAAGTATATGGTGGTTTTAGATAATCAGCAATGGCCAAAAGCTTCGCATAATCTACAATGTTAGGATTGAGGCATAATTTATCGCAAAAGCCTACTGGAAGCCATAATAGAAGTACAGTATTTCATGTTAGATTTCGCATTTTTCAATTTTTTCACCCCCCGTTTTTTGTGAAGTATATGGAAGACTACAAAGCGGTATGTAATTCAATAAGTGAACGTCACATTATTCAATTGGTTTCATTCGACTTTATGAAGCAGAATCAGTGAATTCTACAGAGTGATACAAAATGTTTGACCAGCACTGTAGATTCCTACAGATGTTTTAATAGCAGCTTTAGATTCCACTTAAAAGGTTTTACTAATAAACAACTATATAAAAAAGTAATGTATGCGGGTTATTAATTATAGCCATATGTTACTAGAGGCACACGTTCCACTCTTGTTACGCCCTGTTTTGATTATTCTGGGTCACACTGCATTTACTTTAAAGGTTCTTGTGAAAATCCTCCCTGTGTAAAACATCAAGGTGCAGCTAATTGAAAACTCCCTTTTTTATCAGAAACTTTAAATCTTGCATGACACTATACGGTATGTTGGGCCCTTAAAACTCACTTTATACACTCAGGGGGTTAAACCACACCAAATAACATGAGTATGCTTTTTTATCATTGTTGATTATCTGGGAGTCTATTCATTTGGAAGCATAAACAGTGTTCTCTAACTTCAAGACTCTAAAACACATTGTCATTTAACAGAAGCAGCCTGGGCTTGAAGTTGGGCACGTAGAGCGGACCCTGGCTCTGTTTGGCTAGACACTTGCTCAGGCTTAAAATGCCAACATAACAGCAATGCTTCCTTACCATATTTAAGCAGCACTAAAAACGAATATTATGCCATATAATATAATTTATTGTATGCTGTTATTAAAAAAACTTTGAAGACTAGCTGTATTTTGTATGGAACACAGTTTCTAATGTTTAGAAAAGGTATTATTATCATTTCATTTTGTGGTCCAGTGGTT
The DNA here is from genome assembly GCA_030684275.1 of Acipenser oxyrinchus oxyrinchus. Lineage (NCBI taxonomy): Eukaryota > Metazoa > Chordata > Actinopteri > Acipenseriformes > Acipenseridae > Acipenser > Acipenser oxyrinchus. The sequence goes on along the minus strand of CM060262.1, from coordinate 31,728,507 downwards.
AAAGAAAAGGGCTTGTAACCAGGAGGTCCCCAGTTCAAATCCCACCTCAGCCACTGACTCATTGTGTGACCCTGAGCAAGTTACTTAACCTCCTTGTGCTCTGTCTTTCGGGTGAGACGTAATTGTAAGTGACTCTGCAGCTGATGCATAGTTCACACACCCTAGTCTCTGTAAGTCGCCTTGGATAAAGGCGTCTGCTAAATAAACAAATAATAATAATAATAAAAAATGACCCGCATAAGGAAAGGGTATACACAAATACATCTGTTATGCATTTATTAAAAAAAAAAAAACTTGAAAAATGGATCCATGTGTGTTTATTTTACTTATTCCTTGTAACTCTGATCTCACGCTAATAAATTAAGCATACAACAATAATGGATTTTAAATGGTAGACCTTTACTTATTGAGTAATGGCCATGTCATGACACACCACAGCAAGAAGTGAATTATTCATCATAATCCACTCTGTCCCAAGCTGAAACAACATGGTACTGCATGAAATAAGTAGATTATTAGGTAAAGTTAATTGTGCTCTGGTATCTTTTGAGTGGAAGGGGTTAAAACCGCTGCTGAAAAGGAGGCTCCACTGGAGCCATGCTGGTTGACAGCTCCTGTCATGCTGTGCTCAGCTGGTGTCCTAATGCAGTGACACCCAGGGGAGGAGAGAGTGCTGCTCCCCCAGCAGTGGTCACCTGAGCTGGGAGTGTGTGGTTTCAGCCACTGTTTGTTTTAAAGAAAGAGTTCTGACCCCTGGAGGTCACCGCTCCCAATTCCAGCCCAGTGAAACTGGAGTAAGAGACAGATCTTTCATGTTTGTTTAGCTTTTGGATTCGGTCCACATGTTGTGTATTTTTTTTTTTTTTTTTTCTGGGAATATAAAATATAAGAATTCACAATTTGATAAATTACAAGTCTGGAAAATTTACATTAAAAGTTGATTTGTACCCTTCATTATTGCATTGCCCTTGATAGTTCACTTGAATATGTGCAAGTCAGATGGTGAAAATAAAGAGATGAGTGCAGTTGTAATAGCTTCCTTTAAGAAATAAAGGGACTTTAACTGTTGATTCTTCTTCTTATTGGTTGTAGTCGTAGTAGCGGCTGCAATACTGTACCGTAATCATCTCCTTTACAAGCCAGGGTTTCCAGATGTGATAAGCTGAGTGGGCCTTTCTAATTGAATTGTTGTTTGCAAGGGAACCTCACATACCAGCTAAGTTATATTTAGTTGAAGGCTAAACCCAAGATAAACAGCAATCAGCAACTATAGTACAACGCAGACTTTAAACCGAAGAAAGATCAAACACTGCTAATCCATGCAAACAACTATTTACATAAAATAAATCTGCATTGAAATATGTTCAAAACAATTAACGATCATTACAGCATTGTGTGATGCTGCGGTTTAAGACACATTGTTGTTTCAAATTAAAAAAGGGTAGTTTGACAATAGAGAAGGTAAAAAATGCGATTGAGCCAGCCCTTCATGTATTCCCATCTCTCAGTTAAAACCTTTTTATCTACCAATGTCAATGTGTTCAGCTGGGTGGTTTCTCTTAACGTTCTTTGGAAGTAAATACATTTCTTTCTTTATTTTTTATTTTTATCAGGCCAGCTAAAAACAGCAAGGGGAGGGTGTCTATCAGAAGCTTAAAGGTGGTTCTGAAACAAAGGCCTGTTGAATTAGTTTGCACTTGCGAGGGAAGCTCTTCCTGCAGGTTGAACGATGTGTCACATGATGAAATGATGACAAGAGTGCAAATGCCATACACTCGCCATTTTTAAAACTTTCTTCCTGCTGCCACTCTTATCAGCTGGGGCAGTAACAGGATACCCAGACAGCCCAGGAAGCCTGCTAAAGCTTTGACAGTTTATAAATGTCACCAGATATGAAAGTTACACCTAATCCATGAGAGATGTACTGCATGTAAATGTATGTGCAATCCCATTCTCGAGTTCCAATCAGTACACTATTGTAAGCCTACAGTGTTTACATAAACGAGTATTCTGTTATTGTGTAATAAATGACTAGTGGAATTCTGCCAATAATTCTTATTAGGATTCCTGCAATTCACAGGACACTGTCCACTTTTGATAAACAGGACAGGGACACCAAGTCTCCCAATTAACAGCATAGCATAACAACCTGTTGCTGAATGGCTGACTCAGGTTGCAGTCAAACTGGAAAAAGTGGGGCATCAAGTGTCCTTTGAGACAACCGTTACCCACGCTAGTATTCTGTCTTAAATGTTATCCACTCTGAAGACAGTTCTCCTTATACACTTGATGATGCACCCTGTTGTTATTAATTAAATATACCAAACGGGTATGCAAATCAAAGTGCATATGTTACAACATAGCTAAGCAACAGTGTGTGAGAAAATATCATCTTGGCCTTCCAGCAATAATTGTAAATGGGGGTGTGGGTGAAAAGGGGGCAGAAACAGTAAAAGAAGAAGTGAAGCAATTCAGCAACATCTGTGTAAGTGGGAGTGCTCCTCAGAGGACACATCAATCTGAGATGTGGTGGGTGGTGGGTGGTGGGTGGTGGGTGGTGGGTGGTAGGTGGCGGGTGACTGGGTTTGGAGGCAGTTTGAGTTTCTACTGGAAGTGGGAATCCAGTCTTTTGACTTTAGCTCACACCCCCTCGTTGACTTTTAACACTTCCTACAGGCAGGACATGACAGCATTGAGTTTTTAAAAGCTAAGAGCCGAGCTGCAATTATGTGTTCCAATTGACACACATTTTCACTGTGTCGCAAACATTTCCTTAATGTAACATTAACCACATAAGAGCATAAAACGACTTCTAGAAGAGAAAGGTTAGGTATTCTTTATATATTGTAATGCCTTTTTGTTTAAGAATTATTAATTTAACATTCACCGCGGTCCGGATTCGAAAAGCCAACCGCTGGCGCAAAAGCTGGGTCCACAAATAAGTCAGATTTCAAATCGGTCTTATTTTGGTGCAAAGAAAAAGTCAGAAAGCAGCTGATAGGAAAGATCATTATGGCAGCAGTGATAACATATTTCTTATGACGGAGAGTGCACGCTCCTAACCTTCCTCAACAACCCAGGAACAGAAGGAGAGTACTGAGAAGGGAGAGTATTTAGGGTCGATACTGGCTATTTCATTACGTACAATTGTTTGTATTGGTCGTATAATAAACTTGCTTCATTAATTTATCCTTTTCATTATGTATATTTGTTTTTATCCGTCGTATAATAATAATATAATATAAAGTCAAGACACTTTGTCAACACAGGTTATTTCTGCCTCTCCAGATGAGCTACCCAGGTTTTAGTGGGTTAAAACCTGTACATTTTATTTAAAACACAGGTTAGCCCACTTTGAACGGTCATTTCTGCCTTTCCAAATGACCTACCCATTGTTCAATCGAGGTAGCCCATTTGGAGGGGAGGCGCTATTTTTCAGATTAGTCTATTAATCTGTGCTACCGGTAGCCCATTTTGAGCACCGGCGCAGCGCATTTACGCATTTAAATGTAGCATTTTATGTTGTGCCTTATTAATATTGGGCCAGTTAATACATTAGGGATGGGGTCAAATTTGTGCCGCGGCAGAACGCTACTTTACACTGCAATTTAGTACTGCGTCGGTCGATCCTGACACATGCCCCCCTAAATGTTATCTTAACTTATTGCCACAAGCAGCAGAATTAAATGAAAAGCAATAACGATTCCAGCGAGCTTTTCTAAATTGCAAGCTCCTAATCTTATACGTGTTTACTGAATTGCCAGCGTGCTTATAAGAACGGTATTACCAAATGCAAATATTTTCATAATTTTTTTCGAGTGTGGCAACCAGCTTGCACCACATCCTGATTTTTATGTATTATTAGCAGATAAGAATCTCATGCCGGAAACTAGCAAATTAAAACAATGGCGGTTAACTGCAGCTCCACGAAGTTCACAGACGTGTGTGTTTATCTTCATTAAATACAGCCATTTAATCAGTAGCGCAGAAGTCTGTGAGGCAATTATACGACGGCAGTATACCATTGGCAATGGTACAATACAGTTGGTAAATTCCCAGTTCTTGATAAGGATATTTATTAAATGAAACAGCTGCACAGTTTGTGATAACGCAATGACATCAGTGCAATGGGTTGTATAGGCAGTGCAAACTTGAAAAGGCATAAATAACTAGAATTTGTACCATTTATTAATATTAAAAAAAATAATAAGGAATGTGTTTTTTTGTTATATTTGTCATTTTGTTGCAGACTGAACTGAGCATTGTTTTCTACTGGTTTTCAATACAAGTCTTTCACTAGGACAGGGCTAAGTAACACTCCCAGTACATTCCATCACAAGACTTAATTATTTAATTAATATTCTAAAAAAATAAAAATAAAAAAAAATCCCATGTTGCATTATGATGATCTAGAAGTAAAAAGCAAAGCAAATAAATTAATAAATCTGTAAATGCACAGCATTTGTTCCTCAAAAGTATCACTTACTTTCCCACGAAAGTGAAGCCAAAGTTCTTTCTTAATTGTTAAGATTCTGAAGTCCCTATTCTCATGAAGCTGCAGAAGCGCATAAGTATTTCGTTATTTCTATTGCTTCTGGAAAGTCACACACAAAGGGCAAACTTCCTACAAAAAGGCAATCTCCAGTATCTGGTCTCTATAACAGCATACATATTTTTGGATTTCTCATAACAAAATCGATTAAAAAGACAACGAATTAGAAAAAAATAGCGCAAGACATTAACAATAAATAATAAAAGAAAATCAACTGAGTAAAAGTTTAGTAATTAAACCTGAATAGCTCATCAATGATCAATGAAGTCGTTTTACATGGCAATTAATTGCTGACTAATGAGCAAACTGATTTATCTGATTACCCCCTTTAATCTATTATGAAATTAATAATAGAATTCACCTCTAATCATGTATTTGTTTTTAATCAATAATAAAGGTAGATGTTTAAAATGCATTATGGAGACATGTGTAGATGTACAGGTTCCTAAGACAGTGCTTGCATAATTGATACATACACGAATATTTCACAGCTACTTTTTGTATTATTGCAAAGCTATTGGGGCTATTGCTAAATACACCCCTTCTCATTACAGAAACACTTTCATTACACTTTCTCATACACAATAAAGAAATAAACATTTTAATAACATTTTACATTTTAATAAACATTTTACATTTTAATAAACATTTTACATTTTAATAAACATTTTAGATACATATTATAAATCAGTAGTTTTAAAACAAAGAACAAAAAACAAACCAAAAAAAATATATACAGTACTGTGCAAAAGTTTTAGGCAGGTGTGAAAAAATGCTGTAAAGTAAGAATGCTTTCAAAAATAGACATGCTAATAGATTATATTTATCAATTAACTAAATGCAAAGTGAGTGAACAGAAGAAAAATCTAAATCAAATCCATATTTGGTGTGACAACCCTTTGCCTTCAAAACAGCATCAATTCTTCTAGGTACACTTGCACAAAGTCAGGGATTTTGTAGGCATATAGTCAGGTGTATGATTAAACAATTATACCAAACAGGTGCTAATGATCATCAATTCAATATGTAGGTTGAAACACAATCATTAACTGAAACAGAAACAGCTGTGTAGGAGGAATAAAACTGGGTGAGGAACAGCCAAACTCAGCTAACAAGGTGAGGTTGCTGAAGACAGTTTTCTGTCAAAAGTCATACACCATGGCAAGACTGAGCACAGCAACAAGACACAAGGTAGTTATACTGCATCAGCAAGGTCTCTCCCAGGCAGAAATTTCAAGGCAGACAGGGGTTTCCAGATGTGCTGTCCAAGCTCTTTTGAAGAAGCACAAAGAAACGGGCAAGCGTTGAGGACCGTGAGACGCAGTGGTCGGCCAAGGAAACTTACTGCAGCAGATGAAAGACACATCATGCTTACTTCCCTTCGCAATCGGAAGATGTCCAGCAGTGCCATCAGCTCAGAACTGGCAGAAAACAGTGGGACCCTGGTACACCCATCTACTGTCCGGAGAAGTCTGGTCAGAAGTGGCCTTCATGGAAGACTTGCGCCAAAAGCCGTACCTCCGGCGATGGAAACAAGGCCAAGCGACTCAACTATGCACGAAAACACAGGAACTGGGGTGCAGAAAAATGGAAGCAGGTGCTCTGGACTGATGAGTCAAAATTTGAAATATTTGGCTGTAGCAGAAGGCAGTTTGTTCGCGAAGGGCTGGAGAGCGGTACACGAATGAGTGTCTGCAGGCAACAGTGAAGCATGGTGGAGGTTCCTTGCAAGTTTGGGGCTGCATTTCTGCAAATGGAGTTGGGGATTTGGTCAGAATTAATGGTCTCCTCAATGCTGAGAAGTACAGGCAGATACTTATCCATCATGCAATACCATCAGGGAGGCATCTGATTGGCCCCAAATTTATTCTGCAGCATGACAACGACCCCAAACATACAGCGAAGTCATTAAGAACTATCTTCAGCGTAAAGAAGAACAAGGAGTCCTGGAAGTGATGGTATGGCCCCACAGAGCCCTGATCTCAACATCATCGAAGTCTGTCTGGGATTACATGAAGAGAGAGAAGCAACTGAGGCTGCCTAAATCCACAGAAGAACTGTGGTTAGTTCTCCAAGATGTTTGGGCCAACCTACCTGCCGAGTTCCTTCAAAAACTGTGTGCAAGTGTACCTAGAAGAATTGATGCTTGATGCTGTTTTGAAGGCAAAGGGTGGTCACACCAAGTATGGATTTGATTTAGATTTTTCTTCTGTTCACTTACTTTGCATTTAGTTAATTGATAAATATAATCTATTAACATGTCTATTTTTGAAAGCATTCTTACTTTACAGCATTTTTTCACACCTGCCTAAAACTTTTGCACAGTACTGTATAAAAAATAAAACCCTCTCCATCACAGATTCATCAATCATACCTTTCTGTGGTTGATTTTATACATTTCAACTTCATTAGGGTTCAGTCTTTAAACCGTTCATAAGCAATGTTAAAGCCTGTCATTTTATGTTTGATTTTCTATTTGGATCCCAAGGGTCAAAGGCCACTATCAAGCCTTATAAGGGCAAGCTATGTTCTGGATTCTATGTATAGTCCAGCCTACTTGTATGTTATCATTATGATCCAGCTGGCTTTTTCACAACAATTTCTAATGTAATATTAGGAGGGCTAAAATCCCTATCATTGAATCAAATATCGTACACTTGCTTTATAAAGAAGCACAGCATTGTTTAAGGGTCAGGCATGGTTGTCTTTCATTTCACTTGATTTCGCGTGCAAGGTTTCATAAACAAAATTGTATCACAGCAATAAATTAAACATTAAATGCATTTCAATGAACAATCGTTGAACAACTAGCATCGCATCTAGGCACGTCACGGGCAAGCTTAGCAATAACTGTGCAAAGGGAAAGAGATTGAAAAGACATGAAAGAAGAGTCTTTTAACAAAATAGAAATACAAATTTGAAAAGGAGCCATCTGTATTTCGGATCAAGCCTGTTACCTTGTGAACTGTATATGTGTCCAGGCTGTGTGATAGACTATAATGGCAGTGAATCTTGTGGCTGTTTGGCCCAGGGTCTGCCACTGTTTATCCAGGTTCATTTATCAGCTTTCCTTACGCTTGCCATCTGCCATTAGGGTGTGTGCACGATCCACATCAAAAGCGAGGGGGTGCGCCTATTATTTCAAATGGAATGCTGTGTTTGCTTTTTAGCACAGGTTAACTTGACAACGGGTGTATACTTTTTCAAGTGGTTGTTATGATACTCCTGCTTTTGGCATGCACACACTTGGCAACAGTTTTCGATTCTAGTTTTAGGGAGATCCCGGCAGCAATAGAGAAAGAAACCCTTTAGTTATTTTCTGATATTCCTGATAAAATGATCTGATTTTTTTTTATTGCTACAAAATCTGCTGAGGTGTTCCCACCATCTGACATTTGTTGCAGCACCACTATGTGCTTCTCTTTACACACACTGGAAGTTTTTTTCAATATCCACCCCAAGTCTTTCATACCATTAAAAGAGGATCCACCTGTTCTGTGGTGGAGAATCCCATCGTTGATTGTGAAAAACTCCTTGACGTGCCACATTGGAAGGCTGTGTATGGTAATAAACCTTCAGAACAGGATGAAGGCTCTGGCATGCATATCAAGAAACCCACTCTAAACTCCAGTCTAAAGTTACCAGGGTGAGGATATATCTGTCATGGGGATCACATGCTGCTATGTGACATACTCGCCTTTCTCGTTGGCTGTACCGCTGTGCAAATACCACAGAGTTGTATTAATTAAAAAAGAAAAACTAAAATTGGAATGAGGCTAAATTCAATTGCCATCCAGTGTGAACATGTGACCTGCCCTGCGCCCCCCACCCCCACCCCCGGCATCAGATTCTGATTATCGGCCTGTCAGTGACTGCGCGCGGCATCAGTCATGTCAGGGTTAAAGGCTGAGCTTCTGAGTTTTCTCTTCTGAAGTGCACATTCTCTGTGGGATACCTGCTGGGAGTCTCCTTAACGCCAAACCCCATCCAATACATCTGATTATGAGGGTGCCCTGCTTTTGTTTTTTTTCTTATTATCCTTCAACATCTGGTAAGAAGCTCTTAATTCTAAATTCTAATGAGCGTGTTTATTAAGATAGGAAAAAACGCACCCAATAAAATGATCAAACCAGAAATGAACTGTGCTAATGACCATTTGGAGTGAATAGCTTTGAGAATCTGGTATGATGTTTAAAGACACATTGTGCAAGATGGCTTCCAAGAATGAAGATTTTCATAAGCATGTGTTTATATTGGTAGACTTTTAACACTTTCTAAATGGGACCACACAATGGTACTGCACCACACATGTGCTAATGCATTATCGCCACGAGTGACCCCCATTTTAAATCTGATCCTGGCCGTTTTGCCTCAGTGTATGTATACATTATTATTATTTGTTTATTTAGCAGACGCCTTTATCCAAGGCGACTTACAGAGACTCGGGTGTGTGAACTATGCATCAGCTGCAGAGTCACTTACAACTACGTCTCACCCGAAAGACAGAGCACAAGGAGGTTAAGTGACTTGCTCAGGGTCACACAATGAGTCAGTGGCTGAGGTGGGATTTGAACCGGGGACCTCCTGGTTACAAGCCCTTTTCTTTAACCACTGGATCTGCTTTAATTACAAAGAATGTTTTTTTAAATGCATCATTGTGGCACAAATTGTAGAAACAACAAATACAAACACTGGCCTTATGTGTTTCCAGCAAGAGGCCAAATCAGAGGGGCCCCCTTGCAAGAGGTTATTTTATTTTAACTGTTTATTTTTGTTTTAGTTTCTTCCTTGCAGCAACTCTCTGTGTTTCATGGCTAACTCAGATGTGGGCATTGGTTGTTTCACTCACTCTACAGTGTGAAACAGCTCTGCCCTGCTTGTCATTTGCAATCTGGGAGCCCAACAGATAAGATCACCAACCAATTAATCAAGGCAGTCCGTTTCAATTACTTACCAACCAAAATCAGACCACACTGAACTACTGTACATGCTCTCCTGTAATGGCAACTTATCTGTACAATCTATTTTTGAGAACTCTATGTTGGCCAGCAATGAAAAGTTCTCAAAAATAAATGTATTAATTATAAAGGATACACCATGAACGTTAATGGAGTTAAGGATGGACGAAAGCATGTTTAAACCTAAATTAACAGTTGGTTTCAGAGAATGACTTTCCTTAGCTCTTAGTCGCCATAGCAACGTAGCGCAATTGTCCTTGGATTGGAATGCAGGAAAGATAGATTCCAAAAAGATATCCGTTGAAAAAAAATTCACTCGGCAGTGCTGAATACGAAAAAGTTATTCACTGCTGGATCTCCCAACACGTCTTGTTAAAATGTGGGGCTTGATTCTCAAAGCCGATTACTCCAAAACCATATTATCAGACTTCCAAAAAAGTGACCAACTGAGAAGTAAACAACTCAGACATTTGATTTAGGGACTTGTGAGTAGTCTCAAGTTGTTTCTTATTTGTTTTAGAATTGTGTGCAGGATGCATGATTTCCTTGTGACTGAATATTTTTGTTAAGATTAAATATTGTGCTTTATTGAGACTTACTTGTACTTGATCAGTTAATGGATTTGTCAGAGGAAAAGCATAAACTGAAGAGCAATGGCAGGCTGATACCTTACTTCATAGGGGACACAGTCTTAGCCTCTACAGTGTTTACAATGGCTTGCATATTTTGGATGAACTAATCACTGATGCACTGGAATGTTAAGCACTTCACGCCGAATAGCTTTCTGTAGCTTTCTGTAATTCTGTGGTCGGCAGTCTTTGTCAATAGACACGTGCCTGAAGGATCCCCCAAGTTGAGCCTATACAATCATCATGCTGTGACAGTGTCCACACAATATGCAAGGGGCCAACAATATCATTTCATTTTCCCATGGTCTACTGTTGCTTTACAATGAACCAAACATAATCTTCTTTTGCAGTTCATCTCCGGTTTCCAGCTGTCTTTAAATGTCAAATATTTACTTTTTATATAAAAAAAAAATGAACAGAGATAAGACTCTTGAGATATACATCTCATTCTCAAGGGTGTCCTGGCAGGAAGGCGGTGTAAATTACAGATTAAAACAAGAGCCTTCAAAACAACACAAACAGATCAAACTAAAAACAGGCACCGCAGATAAAATTACAATTTACATTCCACGGAAGACAAGATACTGAAGAAAACCATGCAGGTCAAAGTAGTGATGATGACAGCACTCCTCTGGTCTGATCTCAGTTAGGGTAATAAGATATTGTAGGACTCACACTGTGCGTAAGGATGCCATTTCAATGCAAACAATTCAAAAGCAGAGTGGAATGCGTAAATAGAAGTTCTTTAATTAAATGAAGAACACTTTTTCTAGACTGTCTTCTTATTTTCCCTTATAGAAGTCTATCACAGTATTTTTGCATGGTATTTTTGCAGCTTTACCATGCTTTTCCCATGGTTATAACCTTAGCACTGCAAACAGAATACAAAACGACATAAATGCTGATAACCCTAGGATGGTCTTGTACCATTCTGACTCTGTATTTTACCTTTCAAGTCAATTTCTTCAGACAACTGTGCTTGTGAATCAAGAGCAAACAAGTAAAACAGCTTTCCTCCCGAACTCTAAGGTTATCACAACGACACAACTAAGGCCATTGTCTAAACGTACCCTGTGCCACTGTTTACTGAAGCGATAGGTAACATCAAAGCACAGCAGACAACATGTGGGGGAAAAATGAATGACACAAAATGTTTATTTATTTATTTATCTGATTTTAACAAAAAAAATTGGGCAGGTCCCAGGGTTTGTACTTTTATAGTTCTTACAAAATGAATAACATTCATAAAATCACTAAATCATTACAATTTGAGGGCATTTCACTGGTTTGAATTAATGTGTAAGATCATACTTTTCTCTTTTTTTTCATGTAACTCTTCAACTCTTCAACTTCTTTCATGTAACTTTCCCTGAGTGGTAGTGCAGAGAGGGTCAAATACATTTCCATCTTGTTTTAAAGTTGTATTCCTGTATCCCCTGCATCTGATTGCAAATATTGCCTTTGTGTTTTTGTCTTGATACACCTCATTGCAGTAAACAAACTTGGTAAGCTGCTTCACAACTGAACTGGCGGGGGGCCAGTTTAGGGACTAGTGGATACCGTAGAAGGAGGAGGGTGGGGGTGCAGTCTAGAGTAAAGTCTTCTCATGTCACACATACTTTGTCACTTTGACTAATACAGTTTACTCAGGCCAAACGAGGCAGTGTGCCTGTCCCTCCATTAGTTATTTCTGTAACGTAGATTAGATAACCAACGAACAAACCAAATATAGAAAGGCCAGTTGCTAAATGTCACAGTAACTACAAGAACGGTTAGCATACCTGTCAACTCTTCCTGAATCAGCAAGAGCTGTGTAGAGGCTTTCTGGTTCGACCATTGAGTCCACAGTATGTACCATTCATCAACAGTTTAGTTAGTTAAGTTGAAGACAAATATAAAAAGTTAATAAAAAAAAATTACTAGGATAAGCAGAATCTATCTTTCTACAGTATCTATCTATCTATCTATCTATCTATCTATCTATCTATCTATCTAAGATAGATAGATAGATAGATAGATAGATATACACACACACACACACTAGCTTTCAAGACCATTAATATTTCTTCTTCAAGTGAGAACTGGAAAGTGAAAATAAGCAAAGTTACTTTTACAGCCTCAGAAAAGTTTTAAGCATCACCAAAAAAAGCCTTAGTTGTCTATCAGGTACATATGTGGACCAGCAACAATAATCTTATTCTAATGTATCACCCACAACCCCAAAGTTGGCAAAAGCTGGTCAATTTGTTCGTGTCGCTGAGAAATTACTGCACTGCTCTATTTGTTTTGGGAGTGGCGTGTGCAAATGATTTTAATAAGCCTACTAAACTATTATAACAGTACTCTGCATAGCAACGAATGGTCAGTTTTGTGGTGGCTGATACTGAGGTCACATCTAACTCTGGTAATACAAAAAAGACTATTGCTTGCAAAAATACACGCTGGTTAATAAATTATCATTTTAAAGAAATGTAATAGCTTCACCCATGTCATTCAAATATTACAGTCTCTCTACAAAAATGAACACCTCCTGATACTGCATGTCAGCGCTCTGATTCTCTAACAGAGAACACATTAGACCAGGTTCATTGGGGGCTGGTACAGACTGGTTCTGACAAACACACCGCATCTGAATGCATTAGGCACAGATGCTAAATTATTTTAAATCCATTTTCCAGGTGTGCATTTAACGCATGCTTTAAAATTAAAAAAAAAAAAATTAAAAATCCAAAAACAAGTTTCTGACGTTTGTCAGATGTGAGGACAAGCTCTCTTTAGCTCTGCAAAGACCTGGCAAAACTATATTGAACTGTGAGGTTGTATCACCGCGATTTGGCAACTCTGAGCATGACCATCTCTATGAGGAGTGATATGCAGTGGTGTGTGATGTGATCAGGGAGATACCAGTGAGGGAGTCTTGTACCATCTTGTACCATGGTGTGTCACAAATGATAACTTATTTGTTGAGCTGTCAGTGTGGACGGCACATCAAGCAATATATTCTCAGGATAGTGTAGGTGTTGTGATGACCCAATATGCCACATCAACATTTATCAAGGAGTTATACCTATAATGCTGTTGTAGACATTTTTCAAAGGAAAGAATGTAACAATGTTAAACCTTAAATTACCATTTTTAGTTGCTTGTTTCTGGTTGCATAACATTAACAGTTTTATTTTCCTTTCACTAAAAATGTTAAAATATAGTTGCAAATGTTGAATATATGTGACCCTGTTCAAAAAGCTTTAAAGAATCCTTCTATAAAGCCTGTGTTGATGAAGTAAACAATATTCAATAATTATGAAAAGGCTTATTTAAAATAATCCCAGAAGCTATTACAAATATAGTCATACAGTACACACATGTGTTATTTTGTTTGTTTTTCTTTCTTCACATAAATAGAAACCTACCCGTGGTTTATATTTACACCTCCCCTGTGAGAGGTCAGACAAATTATATGTCAAATGGTGGGAGACGTTCTGTGTCATAGAAGCTGCACACTGTGCTGTGGATAGACAGACACAGAATAGAGGTCTTTTCAATGCTCAGGGACTTGGAGATCCACTAGCCAAAACCAGTTTGATTAGAAGCTCAGATTTTTGGTTCACATTCCATGTGAAATTTGAAGACAAGAGCTGAGCAGATATGAGGTTGTGCAACTACTACAAACTACTATGGAAAACCCATTCTTTTAAATTAAAGTGTTTACAGTTCCCTACAATTGGCCAATAAACAAAGTTAATATAAATAAACAAATTCTATTTCCCAACTGCACCAGAGTAAGAGAATCATTGTTTTAGTCTTGCTACGGCCTTTTCAGTAAGTTATACCTCTCAGAAATGCATGCTTAATTTGAACTAAATCTCCCACAAAATAATGCTCACTCACATCCATATTCAAATCTGTTTTTTATTATAAAACACAGTGCCAAATGCAGAAATGATTAGAATGTCTGAGAGGAATCTGTTGCAGGGACTTTAGTCAATTTGTAAGAGCTGAGATTTGAAACCTGGGACAACCACAAATCCATGAAACCAACAGCTTACAATATTTAACTACTTCTTACAGGTGTTTATTGTTTTTGCCTGAAATTTGAAAGATGACATTGGCCTAAACCACAAGGCAAATTGTTTGACACACAACGGGTACACCATGTAACACCATGTCTGTGGCCTTATATGAAAACATAGTCTAATGTAGAGGTCAACGTCTCACTTACATCACCAGACTAATGTTTAATACTTATCACCCGTGTTTTATGCATTTGCCCCAGATTAATGTTATCCTTGCGTTCAGTTTCATTAAAAAAAAAAAAAAGAAAAAAGATCTGTCTGGTACTGATTGTACTTTAATAAAAAGCTGGACAGGCCACAGCTAATCATTCCCCACATTTTTGTTTTTATTCTCTTCCATGAAAGAAGAAAGTCTTCATTGCCAAGAAGAAAGAAAAAAAGAGTTTATGATAAGGCCGACGGGGAACATGATTAAGAAAAATAATTGCATCACAAGGCAGTAGAGTATGAGTGAGCTAAGGAATGGATTATTTTATTTAAGCTAAGGCTTGTAATATTCTTACTGCCACGCTGCCCTGGCGCAGTCAGACGGGAGACTTCATACACACACACATATAGAGCTTAGAATTCACACCCCGCATCTGACAGATAGCAAGCTGATCAAGCGCTCTGCCGTGTCCAGAGTTTGAATCAGCATGTCTGGGTATCTTGGGAGTGTGCAATGCATGGAGAATCCAATCTGGCTTTTAGTGGCAGGTTTTTAATATGACCTTACTGATGCTGAGAATACTTCAAAGTCTGGGCAGGTCCTGTGGATGCCACGCTAATCACCAAAGCAACAGGCGCTTGCTGCTCAGTTTCATGAGGACTTTTTAAACTGCAAATAGTTTATCCTTGCAGACTACAGCCCTATTTTATGTCTTTGAGTTCTTTTTTTGCTTGATATACAGCATCAAAGCAAAACAAGGAAAACACATCAGAACTAGGGGCTTAGCGGCTGTAAGATTTATAGAATAGAGGCAATTAAGACCTTCCCCATGCATTTGGCAATTGCGGCACTAGGGTTATGTGATGCATACAGAGTGATCAAGGCTAAGATGGTGAACTACTAAATTGTCACAACACATTTCAATATACCATATTCCTCTAGTCTATGAAAAAAGTGTGCAAAATAACTTCCCTACCTCAATGGTGTGAAACTTGGAGCTAATTTTATGAGATTCTGAATTCAACTTTTCACAGTCTGAGCACTTAGCATTGTTGTTCCTGTTGAAACAGAGTGACTTTTAGCACTGTGGTGCTTTCCTTTCCTTCCTTTCTTAATCATTGGCAAGAGGGATTACAGTGTAACTAGTGCCCAGTTAGACTCATTGAAGCAAAGGTTTATAAGCTATGCCTCTTACTTATGGGATTATTAGTCATCAACTTCTTCAATAACAACCTGGTTATAGTTCCAAGCCAATGTGATACTATAATAATATGTAGGTTTTTTGTTGTTGCTTGTAACGCACAACAAATTCTGACATTCAGTTTTTGCAATCTGTGAAAGAATATGAACTCTACGTGGCCAGAATTCACATACTTTTGCACGATGCAAAATCTTCATTTTAAAGTGGAATTCCATGCACACTCCTTACTAATCAAACACTTCACTTTTCCCTGTCCTTTCTCTCCGTTTCCTATCAATACTGATGTATAAACTATAAGAACATTTGTTCTGTTGTAAATACAAGACCCCTGGACAGAAAAAAAGTATTTTTGCTTACTTAAGCAATAACAACTGAAACCATAAAAGTGGTCCTAATCAGGAGAAAGCCCAGCTTTTCAATCTGATATTGCAGAAATGAGTTGTTCTATAGAGCTACATCAATGCGTGTGTGAGAGACGGAGATTAGACCTGAATGAGGAAATTGCTGCAATCATTACAAAGTGGAGTCAGTTTCAAAGCAATCCAGTAATTGTTCAGTTACCCTTTCCTACTCATGCAGGTTTTGGGCTTGTAGCTTTGTAATTTAAATCAGGGCAGCTAATGTTACTACTGGGTCCGAATCCCAGCTTAATAACTTTAGCTGATTTGTAACTCTAGTGAGTTCTGTACTACATAACTCTGTTATCTCTCTTCTGTTTTGCCTCAGTGCTTTTGTTGTTTCCAATGAGCCACATACACCTGACATTATAGAATTGTATGTTTGTATATTCCTCTTCCTCTGACTTTACATTGTTCCATCCAGTTCAAAGAATGTGCTGCAGTGCAAGAACTAAACAATACAAGTTTATATATATATAATATATATATATATATATATATATATATATATATATATATATATATATATATATATATATATATATATATATATATATATATATATATATATATATATATATATATATATATATATATATATATGGTAGGTATGAACCCCTACTGATCTTAGCTGGTGAGTTTATCAGTGCAGCACAGGGTCTCAGTGTGTAACTGGGTGAAACTAGATGCCATGAGCCGGTGCTGAGGAATTCTCCCCAGCAGATGGTGAAGATGATCCCTCAGGCTCATGGAATGCTACACCCTGGGACCAGGACGCTTAACAATGCAAAGGAGAGTTCTCGGTTTGCACTCCCATAAAAGACACTGTTATCTCATCCATTCGGCCCATTGTCGCTGTGCTTATTGGCAACAGAATGCTATGAAGTGGAAAATAACAGGGGTTAGCAACAATGCAACAACTACTTAAACCTTTTGTAACATATCTTTTTACTTTATTTGTCCAATTTTATTTTTTTTAATTTTTTTATTTGAAAATATTTGACCAGATTCAGCTCTTCAAGTGTCGATCTTGCAGTGACAAAGAAACACCTGTTACGTGTGTGAGGTTGTCTTTCTGATCGTAACATGCAATCTTGGAATGGAATAAAAATGGATGTTGATTTAAAAAAACAAAAACAAAATAATATTACAGTATAAAAGGATGACAAGCAAGACAGGATCTCAGCTACCAAAGAACTAAACAAAGAAAGCCAATGTTAAAATAGCCTGACATGACAATCTAAGAAAGTAGGAGGAAGCTATAGCTGCAGTAAATTCACTGTAGCTTTAGGCAGAATGACACATTTGGTAGGTTATGCTCAGTATGACTATTACCCAATGTTTCAAGAATGTAATCCATGAATACTTTTACAGCACAGGTCGTCATAGATTTCTCCTACATTAGAGAAGTGTGTCCCCTTAACAAAACATGGCCTAAAACAGTCCTTAAAGTTTTGTGAACATGGCCATATATTCAGGATGCAGTGTGGTCCAATGGTTAAAGTCCAGGGCTTGTAACCAGAAGATTACTGGTTCCAATCCCACCTCTGCCACTGACTGACTCACTGTGTGACCCTGAGCAAGTCACTTAGCCTCCTTGTGCTCCATCCTGAGTGTCCTATTGTAAGTGGCTCTGCATATAATGCACAGTTCGCAGCCTACCTCTGTAAAGTGTTTTGTGATAGTGGTCCACTATGAAAGGCGCTATGTAAAGATATTATTATAGTTCTGTGTGGCTTTATGAGTGGGTTTTTGCCCATGGGAATAGGGTCCTTCCTGTTTGTAGGATCACCCGTCGACCGACATATTACTCAGCATTCCTATGAGCCTCCCTGGAAGGAGATCAAATAAAATGAACAAAGTATTAGCTCCTGATCCCACACACCCCAACATTAAGGCACACCCCCAGTTAAAACCCTTGATATCAAAGGAAATGCACTAATCCAAAACTGCTACACAACTCCACAATCGTGTGGTGTAATTAGTAAAACAAAGCACTGTCTTATTCCCTGGAGATTGTGAAAATCAATCTGTTTGGGGACACCCTGGTGCTTTTTTTTGGGAGCTCTTGAAAAGTAATCCTATCCCTGGAACAAAGGAATTCTGCAGTGAAGAGAATGGAAAGGGGCTCTTTTCTTAACCTCTTGCCTACCCTGGAGCCCTGAAACCTAATCCATGTTCAAACCGCACACTCAGAGGAGAAAATGCGCGTCCCATCTGTCATGTTAGTCCCTCTGCATTCTTCAGATTGGCATTGAAGAGAAGTGCTGGATCACATCTACTGAGAGGAACACATGTCAGGTAACATTTTCAAATGATTTCTATGGAGAAAAATTCAAAAGGGATATAATTACGTAATGAATCACACTATGGCTTCAAGCAACAGCATTTTTCCTTATTAATTCCCCAACCAGTCTGAATTAATAAAATTACATAGTTTGTTGGATAAGAACAATGTTTTTTTAAAGTAGCCTAATTTAATCATTAATTCCATGGGTATAACAAAAAACAACAACAAAAAAAGAAACCATCCAATTACAGAAGGCATAAGATCACAGAGCGATTTAAATGACTACTTAGTGAAAAGCATATCACCCATGTTAAAATATAGTTTTATGTTATGTGATTCATAAGCCATGGCTTTTATTTTTTACTGTTCCCTGGTAATGTGTTTGTCTACAGTGCGTCATATGTTTGCTTTGTTTAAAATGTCAATAAAGGTGCAATGTTTGCCAGAGTGTCTTAGCAGCAGACATTGTATATCTCTGTGCCACCTGGAAAAACACCTGGAATTCTCAAATGCATAAACTATGTGTTGTTTTTTTTTTGCCAAGCATAAGCGGGATAGTATAAGGTAATAGCTAATTTCAATACCTGTCAAAATGTGCCTCTATAATCTTTATCAGGTTTATCAGAATTGTAATCTGATACACTGGTGTTTTCATAGTCAGACATGTGTCAGTAACAGTCATTCGTTAATGAATTGCCTTTGTGATGAGCCTTCCAGCTGGAGAAAAAAAAGCCAGCTCAAAGTTAGTCATCCCAAAACACTGGCAGGTATCAAAAACAGTTTGGACGACCCTGACAAATTGTAATCATTGTGTTTTTTGACATATCCTGCTCTCATCTGGCAAATTACTCAGTATATACTGTAATTATAAGATCATTTTTTAAATTGCAGATGCTTGCCCTCTAACATTGGCAGCAGTGTGGAGTAGTGGTTAGGGCTCTGAACTCTTGACCGGAGGGCCGTGGGTTCAATCCCAGGTGGGGGACACCATACCCTTGAGCAAGGTACTTTACCTAGATTGCTCTAGCAAAAAAAAAAAAAGAAACATTGTATAAATGGGTAATTGTATGGAAAAAAAATATGTGTAAAAAATAATGTAATTGTATGGAAAAAATAATGTGATATCTTGTAACAATTGTAAGTCGCCCTGGATAAGGACGTCTACTAAGAAAAAAAATAATAAATTAAAAAAAAAAAAAGATGACCTTGTGGCTGTTTCTTTCTCCGTTCACAGGAGCCCCTTCACCTTGGGATTCTGACTGACTCTCAGTGTCCATGATAGCTTGGTCAAAATAACTCAAGTCCTCAGTGAAAATGTTTAGTGAGTAACTGGATCAAGTCGAGCAGGGTTTGTGCTCATCCAACAGGACAACCTGCTTTGAAGTAGCGTGGGCTAAATCAATATGAAATCCCACCAGTGTGTTGCAGATACCTGATACCTGTCGGTTTGGTTTTGATAGAAATCTATTAACATTTAGAGACAGACTAATAAAAGGACTGTAGTTTCTCCACTGAGTAATGAGGCCGGCAAACCAATATGAATCACCAATATGCTCTATATTAAGGGTTGTGGCCTTCTAGTGATACTTTAGGAATTAATCAGCTTGCACAAGACTTGTCCCTGGACCGGTTGCCTAAGAATGACAGTCCTGTTCCTCAGACTTCTGTTTTGCATGGCTTATCCCCAGATAAAAAGTTGTTTGCTGCTAGATTCTGCAGAGGGTGACAAAGTCATTTTCTCCACCATTAGGTACATTATCTCCCCTCACACCTCTTCTGACATGTGGTGGTTTGATTATAAGGGATGCAATTAGTTCATTATTGACAAAGTCAGCTTTAAACTGCTTCTTCTGAGTATTCCAACCAGCATGTCCTTTCCAATCATTTACAAAACAAATTAAAGGGATGTTTTTTTGGGTTTCTTTTTTTTTGACTGAGCTAATGCGTGACTTAAGGAACTTAGTAAGCCTTTTTTAAAAGGTCAATAGGGTGTCATGAATGTATATGTTTCCTTAAAAGCATGTGTTTTCAGCTGAAAATACATATAATGAAAATAATGAAAATATATATAATTATTTTTTTTATCTATTTGGTAAAGTAAACACATTGTAGCAATTAATTTTGTATACTATATATTATAAGGTTACAAATACAAACACTGTCTTTTTTTTGGGTTCCATTTTGTAAAACGTATTCCAGACTTGTGGTTAAGCCATGGTTAAATATCATTTTATTAGGTCTGTTTATGTTTTTGCAAAGGAAATTGTTTCACGACTGACCCTGGGAGAGTAATATGCATGGGTTAGCTATCAGGAGTATGTTTAGATTGAATAGTTTTACATGTCGTAGAGCATTTCTTTAAAATTTATTTTTAATTTGTTTTGGAAAAGAACTCTTCAACAGAGCAGGAAGAAGGCAATTGCTCTAAAAATGTGAGTTGAGTTGAAGAAGGGGTGCAAAGATCATTTTTTCGTTCTGAAAAGAAAAACATCATCTAATCCACTTCCCTTTGTACTGTTTATTCAGAGGGTTTGCATTAGTGCCTGTAAGGTCATTTAAATACATTAAGAAAACTGCGTCACCCTATTCACACACAGCAACCCTACACATCAGATATGTGTGTCTTTAGCAACATCCTAACCTATTAAAATAAAACACGTTGATTCAATTTTAGAATTTCAATTCATGGGAAAGGTAGAAACTGTTTTATTTAGTAATTTCCTGCCATTTTAGTTGGGTAATTATGAAGATAACCACCACAGTTCAAGTAAAAGGGTGTTTGCCAAATACGGTAAATCACGCCAGTGTTTGCTTGGAAGGCATTATGCTCCTAGTTCTATTAATAGCCTGCCGATAGTTTTTCAGGGTATATTTAAACTGTAATTTGCACACACACACACAATTAAACTGCAGACCTAACTGCTGTAGGCCAAGGATAGTCACTTATAGGGTGGGAGAAGAGCTAGGAAACAGTAAAGGTTTCTCCTGGCCTGTATGCATTGTATTAAGGATGTATTCTCGGAGATCCTAATCAACCAAGACCTTGCCCAGCCAGTGCAGTTCATTTTATTTCTGGGACTGTAAACAGAGATGGCAGTGTCTTTCATGTTCCTAGGTTGTTTTTTTGGACACAACCGTGGCAGAACAGCATGTTGACGACATGTCCAGCAGCCTCCTCCTGTTGTCTTTTTTTCTTGCTGGCGCCAATTCTCTCTTTGCTCTCTCTCCAGGGGTCACCGCCATTGCTAACTTGGGCAATAAATGCACAGACATCAAAGCTACTGACAATTGTAAAGTTCCTTTAAGACTCTTGGTTTTGGTAGATAACTTCTTGCTTTCAATACTCACTACTTAATTAAAAAAAAAAAAATAATAATAATAATAAAAAAATATTTTATATGTAAGGTATAAACCATGACGATATATATATATTCTGCCTAAGGATCACTATTGTTGCGGAACACACAAGCTCTCGTTATGCTCAAAAGACACAAACCATTTGGTAGATTACGACAAAATCTCCATTTAGTGTAATGTAGGCATGGTTTGTAGTTTGAATGCATATACAGTATATTTGATTGAAATGTGTTGTAAAGTGGTTTGTGTGTATGGTCGTGAGGGTTTCACACTACTTCATCCCCATATGAACTGTGTATGGTATATCAAAAGCAAAACACAACTGAGATAAGGTACAGTAAACAGAGTTTATAGTGCCAACTGTGTTTAACTACCTGTAAAGATTTGGTTATTTGCTTCATGCAGTGCCTTGTTTTTGTGACGCCATGGTAACACAGTATGTGAGCCACTCAAGTGTCAGAGTTAACAGTTGGCTGTTGGTCCCCTCTCTTTCCTCTCTCATTAGTGCTGATGGATAGGTTGGGTTTTTGTGCCAAAGGGAGACGGGCTCATAGAGCAGCAATGGCACTCATGAACACGACCTGCTGAAGGAGGGAAGCATGCTCTCAGTAGTGGGGAGCTTTTGTGTTCCACAACAATACTGATCCTTAGGCAGAATTCATGCTTGCTTCAGCTCCCTTTCCAGGCTACAGGAAGAGGAGTGGAGGTGTTTTTTTTTTTTTTTGCACTCTATGGGATGTTTCGTGTCAGCAAGACCTTTTTTATCCCCTCACTACCAGGGGTCAGGAAGAGAGAAATAATTAAATATATTTGCTTTAATCTAATTGAGATCAATCATCTTCTCCTTTGCTGCAGCAAAAGATTATTCTCCTGTTTCAAACAAAGAGCTGTTAAACAGATTTGTAATACACAGTTGGGTACAAAACTATTTTACAACCAGCATTTGTTGGTTTGCTGGTGACTAACAATGGGTGGGAATCAGAATGCATGTTTACTGGTTTCTTACTAGTTACTGGTACCAAGCTGTTTTTAAATACCCAAACGTCCACAATGAAACAGTGCTGTTTAAAAACACTTCGGGCAAGCAATGCTCCTCCAATAAAAAAAAAAGAAATAGGCATTACAGTGTCTTGAACCTATATGAACAACTTAAAGTGGTTCAAAGTGCATGGCTAGGCATGAATTTCAACTCTCCTCTTGCTTTGCAGGCAACTCTTGGATGTGACTACATCACGACGGAAGAAGTGCAACTTGTTTCCACAACTGTGGGGCAGTCAGTGCCTCTTAGTCTGGAGCCAGACAGCCCGTCCTCCAGAGCCAAGTGCTGGCGGCTGCCCCGAGGTCTGGTACTGACAGACACAGGCTGCTGGGGAGTGCACAGCTCCAGCACTCCAGTCCCTGGCTCCCTCAGCAGGAAGCACTCTTCACAATAGAACAACCACACAACTGCAGGAGTCTTGAAGGAATTTGAGCTCTTGATTCAGGGCCAACCAGGGTGATGACAACAAAGTATGTTATGTTCCTTAAAAGCTATATATATATATATATATATATATATATATATATATATATATATATATATACTGTATAAATGTCTATACACGGCTAAAGCTGTTATATTTTACACATTGACCAATAGATTGCTTTGTTTGTTAATTATTGACATGTTGAAAGCCTGCTGCCTAAAAATGCAAGAGCCGGTAGTCACACATTAATGGGCAATAGTTGTCTCACTCTGTGGTCAGCAGTGGACTGTTTCCAGTTAAAATTCCCTCAGCAGTTCAAACTTAAGCTCCGATTCTCCCCCCGCCAGCCTGTCTCCTCTGTGGCGATGAATTATCATCAATGGCATCTGCACTTTTTCTTTAATTCATATTCATACGATACTGATATTTGGATAATAACTGCAAAAAAAATAAAATAAATAAATACATATTAAAGGATGCGAAAATAATCTTTACTGACTCTGCTATCCACAGACTGAACTTGTATATCAAATGAAAACTCCTTTTAACGAGATTCTTAATACAGTACTGCATGTCTGCAACACAGCGGGTCTACATACGGGAGGTAATAAAACACATTTTAATGGGGGTGATAAAATCAATAATGACTGCAGTTTCTCAGCAGTGTTTTGTAAACTATGGTCCCTTGGGATACATTAGCTTCCTTGAGTGTGCAATAACAGATACTGCAGTTTTACTAAAGCATGTTTATTACAGTAAACAGTTGCAAAAGCATAATAAAGAGTAGTAAAGCTCATGGAAAATGTAATACAAGAATAATAATCTATGAGACTGGAAAAATGATATTAATTCCCACTGAATATAATACTATAAATATTTTATTTGAGATCCCATTAGCAGCATCTCTGATTGTTGGCTGAGTGGCTACAGAGCCACAAACAATTAAAAAGTGATATACCATTATTTTATGCTTTTACAGGGGAAGCACTTGCTATAATGCCAGCTTGCACTAAATTCATGCTTTGTTCACCTGTATTAAATTTCTGGCCCAGCACAACAAAATTGTACTAATGTGACACGCACCTCTGGCACAGGTATTACAAGCAGTAAATTCAGCTCTGGCTTAAATAGAGTTGAAGATGGAAGTAAGACACAGAGCTAATGTACCTTATCTTGACATTTGTTTAATTTGTTTTTGAAAAAACCTTCTCCTAACATTAGATTATTGATTCCCAAAAGGCAGAGTTTGAACAAGTTGGATTATATATGCAAATACTGTAGGTACTTCCAGTCCTACAATCATTGCTAATCCAAGGATTTGAACCTTCTGGTATAAAAGCAAGAACTGAAGAAAAGCTGGTAGGAAATCCCTACTTACTCAACCAGAGAGTTACAATGCTTAGGAGTGGACTGAGCCAAATCAAAATCTGGGAACTTTCCAAGCCAACATTTATAAGTAGCTTAACAAATTATGATTGATGACTGTGGGTTACCCATTGTATGTGCTTCTCAAATTATCTTGTATTTATGCTCATACAGTACATTAACTGGCAGAGGAACTAGAGAATAACCTGAATAGACCACAATTCATAGCTTCTGGCACATTATTGAGTGGAAACAGGCTTGTGCCCTTGATCTGAGTCACTATGGTACGTCTGTTGCTTGTCACAATACTTTGCTTATTCTTTCTGGCTGGATCCGGGATGACCCACGACCAGAATGAAGCTTTCTGGTTGTCCTTCCAGGAAAATCTTGATGGGCCTTCTGCATGCTGTCCTAATAAATGCCCCTCAACCCAGAGAAGCAACACCCTCATAAAGAGATATTACTCTATTCCTAATCAGAAGAGAGTCCAAGACTATGCTGAGGCTTGTTTTCCTCTCATCTAACTCTCATGATTGCCTGCACATTGTTTCCATTTACATTGTGGCAATATTGTATTAAAGAAAGGAGAAGTAATGTACAGCACAGTGCTGTTTTGTTGCAAAAAATACAGGAAAGAGATAAAATGTGGGTTTCTAGTGAGAACAGGATATAACAGAAAGAGCTGGGGTTTTAATGTTCAACTACAGCAGAACCATCCTTTGTATTATCACCGAATGTCTCATTCATTAAACAGTTCCTTTTTTTTGCTGTTCTTTATTTATAAAACTACTAGTGCTCCTTTGTTGAAACTTTTCATTTTCAAAGTGCACTCGATCACATTTCTCCTTCTGAATAGACATCTCCATTCAGCAGAGTCAAAATTACTGTCAGAGTATTTTTTTAGGTGGGGGGGCTCCACATGGAGCGCCGGATCCGCCCTATAGCCTGGAGGTCGCCGTTTCGAGTCCAGGCTATTCCACTGCTGACCGTGAACGAGAGCTCCTAAGGGGCGGCACACAATTGGCCGAGTGTCACCTGGGTGGGGAGGGCTTAGGTTGGCCAGGGTGTCCTCGGCTCACCGCGCACCAGCGACCCCTGTGGACTTGCCGGGTGCCTGCGGACTTGCCTGTAAGCTGCCCAGAGCTGCGTTGTGCTCCAACGCCGTAGCTCTGAGGTGGCTGTATGGTGGGCCTGCAGAGTGAAAAGAAGCGGTCAGCTGATGGCACACGCTTCGGAGGACAGCGTGTGTTTGTCTTCGCCGCTCCCGAGTCAGTGCGGTGGTGGTAGCGGTGAGCTTAGCCTAAAATAATTGGCTATTTCAAATTGGGAGATAAACGGGGGTAAAAATCAATTGGCGACTACTAAATTTTAAAAGAAAAAAAAAACTGTCAGAATTATCTATTGCAAATCATAACAGAGACCTTTCTTTGGAAGATTTTAAGGGGTCTTGAGAAGGACAAATAGTGTAATGCTGCCTTTTAGTCATGGCCAAAGCATGTGACCTCATGGGGACTTTTCTGCACATTACCACATTCACACCAGCAAGAAATGCTGAAGGAGAGCCAAATATTTACACAGCCGTTATGCTCAAAAGACACAAACCATTTGGTGGGTTGTGATCAAATTTCCATTTATTATTTTAGGCATGGTTTGTAGTTGATGCGTGTGATGTATCATGTGAAATATCTTCTTTTGTTTCTTTTTTTATTGCATTTTCCCAGTTTTTAGAAAGCAATTTACTATTGTGCAGAACATGGCACATGTATGACCCTACTGCACATGATAAACAGTAAGCATACATCTCTCTCGGATTAAGACTTGCCTTTTTAGTCTGATGTGTAAAGCACTGGTTTAGGAACCACAAGGTCATTGGTTCACACCCCATTTCCCCCAGTTTGGAAAGCTTCCCTCTTCTAATTAAGCAGCAGCTCACCTCTGGAGGAGTCACTTCCTTAAATTACACTCTGTTCAGTTAGATAAAATAGGGCTATACACATGGCACAAAAACATTAGTAATTAAAAAAACTAAAGTAGTTATGTGTAAAATACAGTATTATGAATTTTATATACAGTATGTTAATTATTTGAGCATTTTTAATATAATATATTTGTCCTAAAGCCAGAACTGATAAAAAATAAGCTGGTCAGGGGCTCCCGAGTGGCACATCCAATAAAGGCGCTCCACGTGGAATGCAGGATGCGCCCTATATGGGGGTTCCTAGGGGGCGGCACACAATTGGCCGAGCGCTGCCCAGGTAGGGAGGGATTAGTTTGGCAGGGGAATCCACGGTTCACCGCGCACCAGCGACCCCTGTGGCTGATAGGGCGCCTGCGGATCTGCAGTGGAGCCATTCAGATCTGCGTTGTCCTCCGGCACTATAGATCTGGTGGCTTCGCTGTGGATCCGCTGTGCGAAAAACAATGGACAGGCAGCAACCCCTTTCAGAGGACACGTGTTTCAGTCTCCGTTTCCCGAGTCGCCCAGGGGTTGCAGCGGTCAACCGGGATAATTGGGCAATCCAAATTGGGGAAAAACCGGGGTAAAAAAATAAATAAAAATAAATACAGAAATAAAAATAAGCCGGTCAAAACAGGAGCAGTGGCATTATTAATTGCAATCTATACAGGCCAAGAACAAGGGAGCTCCTGATGATGCTCCAAATCAGTCCCAACTTCCTAAAGAGCCTGTCCCTGACTGACCTACAATAGCTATGCATCGGTACCTGCGTTAAAATTAGACATCTTGGATAGCCAAGAATTACAGAGGCAACATCCTTCCATTGTCTTTTACGCACACACTCAAAAAAAATGGAATGTCTTGCCATATCCGTCTTGGACTAGATAGTATGGTTCTATTGTTATCTAAGAAAATATTTACAATTGCTTTTCCAAACTATCTGTACTTTGCAGCAGCGATAGGTACTCCTGGATGTTTTACTTGATGTGAAATGAAACTTTATTGTGACCTTATCGTTTGTAGCTAACCTTTAGAGAGGAAGGGACGAACAGATAATATTGTGCTTCGGCTCTGTTTACAGATAAGACAATTAATGAGAGAACAGTTTATTTTTTTATCACTTGTGGAAACTGATTCAAGAGTTCAAATAAAATTGAAAACATGCATGTGCTAGTAATAGATTATATACGTGAGATGTACTCAAGGCTCCAATTAGGGCACCAGCTCGATAATATCCATGGCGATCAGTAATTAATTGATCAATAATTGTTGCAGCTCTGCTGGATAAGTTATTAAAGGCTTGTTTTCATGTGCTGGTTTTCTCTTAGTGTCAGTAGCCTATACCTTTAAGAGCCAATCAGCCTCCACTGAAGCTCGTTTCAGTCCTGCTGTGATTAGGCTCTTCCCATTGTTGCTCAAACACTAGTACTTCCACTGACAAGCAAGTGATAAAATCCATTAGTTTGTATTTTAGGGCATGTTTGGCAGGAAGCGCCCATCCAAAACAAAGCTTTTCTCCTGTTATCAGTGATTTTACAGGAGGATACAGTCTGGCGCCTTGTATATCCTAAATGAGGGGCTGGTCCAAAAAGGTTGAGTACCTTCCCTGTGTGCCATGTGACATGCACAGTTTGTTTTACACCCAGATCCTGCCGCACAGCCCATAAAATAACAAACAAAATGACGAGCAGGCTTTATTTAATGGTTTTGGTATTTTTGCCAGGGACAGCAATGTGAGATAAAGCTTTCTCTTTTAAAAAGTGCTCCTGGATGCATGTGCTCACAAACATCACTTCCCAAAACAAAGGATTTGGTACAAAGGAAATACATTTAAAATAATATATGTGTCCTTACAAAGCCAGCTGGCACTGATCACGCTTGTAACATCAACATACAGTAATATAGTAATTATGCTCCACCCATTAATCTGCTTATAAATAACAAAGATAAATAATTACATGGGAATGTAATCCAATATTTATAGAAGTGTATAGTATTAGAATCATGTGAATGTTTCATTATTGTTTAAGGAAAGCATTGTATAGTTTAGATAAAAACATATGTTAAAAATATAAAGTTCAAGTTATTGAATTGTATCCTTTTACAAACATTATATTAATGTGCTCCTAGAAATAGGCTATTAATAGGCAGTATATTTTGCTGTTACCATACTGCATACCGTTGAGGTATTATGTACTAATATACTAATATACTGCTTTACCATGGGTGCTGTATGCACCCTTATGTAATAATACATTCTGTGTCATATGCCTCATACACATGGGAGTGATCATAGGCATCATACACATGGGAGAGGTCCTACGCATCATACGCATGGGAGGAGCCACACGACCATCATGACAGTAAAAAAGTAAAAATAGACACAATGAAACGTTCTTACCTTTGTATAGTTAGTGATCAGCAGATGAGTCAGCCGCACGAAGAGCACAGCGTGTGGTTTTCACTAACTCTACTGTGCAGAATAAATGATTTTTTTTTCTATGGGTAAATATCGGGACTTTCTTCCTATGCATCGGGACGCGGGACATTTGCTAGGAAATCAGGACAGTCCCGACCATATAGGGACTGTTGGCATGTATGATTTTAGTGTTACTGAGATGTTACCAATATTTGTTCTCTATATGATACCATTATTCTACAGAGTCAAAGCCAGGAAATTGTACCATACATATAGTTATGTGTTGATAGTCCCCAGGTTTGAATTTTAAATGAATATCAATTTTTTTTTTTACTTCCATGCTGTTTTATTAAGAATAATAAATCTACAATTAAAAAAAAAATAGGGATGGTGTGTGTCTGTGTGTCAGGTTCCACAATAAAAAGGGCAGAGTAAGCCTGGACTGTTAACATATATAGAAAAATCTAGATGAGGAGGCCCTTTTGATTTAATTTCCATCGGTAATCTTGGACATTTAACAAAAATCACATCCCCTGCATAAGAAAAATCTTTTTCTTCTTCTGAATTAATCTGTTTGCTTTGTAGTTAGCAAGTGGAAAATCTGACTACAGAGGTTCTCTCACTGTGAGGGTCGGGGTCAAGAACAGATTCACTCCTTCACTTTGAGGCATCCCCAAGACAAACACAGTCTGTGTGATTACTAGCAGTAGAAAATTCCCAGTTCGATGATATGCTATCACTCTTTAATCTCAAGGGACTGGTAACAACACCCAAAATATCCACAATCTTGCTGTGCACTGGGAGATTTATTTTAGACTTGACCGTCCTAGTATACAACTTTGTGGTGATAATAACTAAAATAGCTATTTGTGGTTATTTTGTGTTGCTTTATATCCATTGTGTTACTGCTAGACACTGGTTGGAAGATGAACTGAGGTTAGAGCTCAGGCAAGACCACCTATTGTTTTCTCTGCAGCAGCGATATCAATGAAACATACTCACACACCAGGATTGAATCCGATTCGGTAGTTAGTTTTGCACAGGAATCAGAGCCGGGGCACAGATGCTTCTCTCACATCTGGATAGCAGATCAGTTCAGTCTGATATCCCCATTTCTCTCCTATACTCATTTTTCTTTCTTTTTTTCATTTCGTGAAGGAATGACAGTTTTTCTGCCGGGCCATAAATATCACCAGACATGAGAAGAAACAAAGGCACTAGGCGAGAGGGTGGGATCTTAACTAAGGTCATTTCAACTTTAAACTTTGCAATTGATATTTACCTTTAAAAATATTTTGGTGGTACAGGATACCAGATATTAAGCAAAGCGGAGGTTCTGGCAGGGAACTCCCTTTAACCTTCAAATCAAATCACCACCAAGCATATTTTAAGCACACACTGCTCAAGCAGCCAGAATCAGTCCTTTTTGTGGTACTTTCTTATTTAAACAGATTCAGTAAAATAAAGTTTGGCTTAGTCCATTAAAGTAGAACTGGTAGTCAAAAAAACAAGCCTTGCAAGCTTGCTCCTTTGTTTCAGGAGGAGATTTATTAACCTTAATTTACAATTCATTTTTTAAAATTTGTTTTAGTTCATTTTTTCATTTCCTGCCTAGCAGTCAGCCCTACTGTCACCTTGGCTCCTACCCAAACGCAACAAAATTTCAGCAAATTTCTCTTTTCTTGATTATTATCGGCCTGGCAGGAGATGCTATCTTTGACTCTCTAACACCCCCCTCGAGCAGACATCCTACCCCAAAGAGTGAGAGTTCATGCCTTGCATGACTGAGAAACAATTGTTATTTCCTCCTTTAAAGTTAATTACGGCAATTTTCGCTGGCCTAGGGACATGTCCCACCCTGGGTGGCAGTAAAGGAAGCCGTTCAGAGTTGAGATAGAGTCATTCCTTCAGCAAAGCAGCCTGAGCATTACTTTACCTTTCCTCACCACTGAATTTTAGGTAACACCTTACAGTAACAGGTGGGAATTGCAATGTAATTACTAGAGCCCTGTGTTTTTCGCAAATACGAAATAACTCGAAATAACATGAAATGTAACATATAAAATGAAATAAAACGACATGCAAATATAAAAAGAAATAACACGAAAAATCACTATAAAGCAAACATAGAATGACATTTTTGTGAGCTTTATGCAGAAAATACTTTAAATAAATACTTGCAAACGTAGTTGTCAAGTCTCAGCCATTACCATAGACACGGTCTGAAGGGACTGAAGGGTCTAAAATGCCTAAACTGTGCATAACAATTAAACAACGCTGCAAGGAATTTGAGCACGAGGGGATGTGTGCATCTGACGAATAAAATGACATTTGTGAAAAATAAAAATAAATAAAACGACATTGGTGAAAAATAAAACAAAAAATTATAAAAAATAAAAATAATTTCACAGGGCTCTAGTAATTACATATTAACTACAACATTATTCCATACCAACATCCTACTGGTGATCACCAGGGATCCTAGTTTTCCGCAATAAAAAAAGTGAAATTCTCAGATAAGAATAAATACAAATCTGTGTTATTCCGCAATTAAAATAAAAGTCTAAAATTGAGTCCCCCTGTCACATTATAAGATACACAAACAGTATTATGAATAATAATGGTTAACACAGGAAGTATTTTTTGGTGCACTTTCAAATTCTAGCTCACCAGTGCCATCGATCAATAAACAAACAAACTTACCATTTTACTACAGACAGTACAAATACTTCTGTGTAGTAATAATAAAAAACAAAAAATAGTATTCATATTAGTTTATCTCTGAGTTAGTCTTTGTCGTCTGGACGGCTATTTCCAAACTCATTGACCCGATCTTTTGGGGAGATTTTTATCATTTTTCGGCATCTTTAAATAGCTTGTTCAGTGGTAACAGCGCACTGGATACTGAAGTTAACTGCAGCTACGGTTCAGCATGAATGTGACAGTGCGCCTCATTCAACCTTGACCTCTGCACACCAGAAGCAGTTTTATTAAGTATGTTTACGTAAATGTAAAGCCAAATTGCCTGTGTTGATGATTATACAAGTGTATTGATTTGGTTATCCAACAAACAAAAAAGCCTTGCATGTTTTTTGCCCCGCCCCAAGTGTAAAACTAAAAATTCTCCAACAGTATAGAAAAATCTGTGTTTTTCTGCGTTATTCCGCAGCCAATGGATTCCTAGGATCCCTGGTGATCACGATGCATTCCGTGCTTCTTCATATGAAAATCCTTCTAATAATACTTGTGCATTGACTATTTGGTTACTAAGGCTTACAATATATTGCAATATTAAATGAAACTGCTTGTTTGGCTATTACAAGCAATTGACCTTCACTGTTCCCTGGAAAAATATCTTCCTGACAGATAAATGACTTTACGAGAACTCTGGGAGCTTGTCTGGAAAATGAAAAGTAGGAATCATGAAACACAGACCACGTTTATTTAAAATAAATGATAATTTAACTACTACAGCTCTTCAGAACAGCCCTTGATGTACTGGTGACTATAATCATATGTTTATTCAGATTTAGTTTTATTACATATGGTATAGGTGTTTAGTAAGTTTTATTAGCAAAATCATTTAAAATGCATATGTACTATATATTACAGCAACATCAGTTATATACATAAGGTATAAAATATCTATTATAGTAAATTCATTCAGTTTTGGCTTTTTCATTTAACAATAACGTGTGAACATCAATCCATTTAAAAACCTTTGCTTAATACCTCTGTATGCAGTGAATGAATATCTAAAAACTATTTTATTGCAGTGTGTGCCAGATTATTAGGGCCACTGAGCTATGACAGAGAACCACATCAAACAAGCCACAAGTCAGTAAGAGCCAGGGAATGTAAAGAAGACATTAACTGAATTCCAGGTCCCGAGATTCACCTTCGTGCACACCTTTTAAAAATTTATATTCCTTCATTCTGCCTCAGTGCTAACTTACTTTCACAAAACAAGTTTCAAATTCTCTCTCACGACGAGTACAGTTACAAGGGTTGAGAAAGTTCACCCTGGGGCTCTTCAAGGTAAACCAAAATCAATAGAAAAAACATTTTTCTTGGCCACTTTATTTGACAAATTGAACAGGTGCTGTTGCCATAAAATATTGCCTAATCCCATAAGTATTAGGGCAACTGTTCAGGATATGAGATGTGAAGACCAGTTAAAGAGGTGTGGAGAAAAGTGAAAATAATTGAATGAAAGTGATATTACCACAGTAAGCACTGAGAAAAGCAATATGCTTTATCAGAATTCAAAAATACATGATCAAGCAACCATTGAAATATCTACATGTAACTTCTCATCATTCAATTATAACATCAATATTTTAACGACAAATATTTACTCTGATTAGAGTTGGTAAGGTGATTATTTGTAATAGTATTTATTGAATTTGGTTTTTGTGTTCTCTCACCATATCAGCGAGTTTTTATTTTTGTTCATTAGAGGCCTGATGATCCCACATGTGACTCACACAGATTCTGCATTAAAGTAAGACAGTTTTACAAAATATCAAAGGGCTTTAAGCTCCAGGCACAAGGATTGATGTCATGTAATTTCAACAAAGCACAGCAAACCTAAGTAATTAGCTGCAAGCTTTGGGCTAATCCCATCATTCATAGGCTACAGTTTGGTATTTTTAACCTGATTCAGTGGCTCAACTAAAGTTTAGTGTATTTTATGTTGGCATGTCCATGACTTCTCAGATGTCTGGAAGTTTGGAACAATACCATCAATACCAAACCTTCCTGAAAACAATATACATATACAATCAAATACCAATTTAATTAAACATGTTTAATGTCCCATTTTGGTTTATATTATTGATGATTTACAACCAAGAGAAGAGAGGATAGCAAATGATCATATAGCTAAATATCATAACAGCTACAAAATATAAATGGTTTAATCATGAAATTGTTTATTTTCCCTAAAAAACACTGGTACTAATGGCATGTTGATAAGAAGTCCCCACCTCTACAGAAACATAAGCTTTCCTTTTATGAAATTTGAAAATATTTTCAACGAGTGAAACATGTTGTTGGAGGAAATAACATATCAACAATCAATTATAGCATTTCTATAAGTTTTCCTCCAGATGTTGGAATGGGGAACAGTCTGCAGTGAGAGGTTAATCCGTTAACTCCCGTAATGAGCAGCTATCAAACACACCCTCCGCTGGCTTCCTCTCGATTCTGTACCTGAACTTTCAATCATCCAGCCTCTCTGGAGCATACACCGGATTTTCATCTTTCCTGTCAACACTGACATAACGGGATGTTGCAGACGGATTACCCCCCTCATTAATTAAGGACACTGTAACGATGAGGAAGAGATCCTCCCTGACCTCGGCAGCTTAGAGTACATGAACTTGAGACACTGGAGACCGAAAAAGGCAACTTTTTTTTTTATTGCAATGGGTATTGTCAACTCAGCACTAAAGGCAGAGTTGACAGTTATCCATAGAAAAGGATATAAAACAGACACTCCAGATTCTACTCTCAAGAGGCACTGTATCAGTTGAATTCTCATGTCTGAAGTCTGACTTTTGGCAGAATTTGTATATATATATATATATATATATATATATATATATATATATATATATATATATATATATGAATTAGCATCTGCAAACACGACTGTAATGGCAGCATCAGGAGACAAATTGGTTTCAGCCTCATTTAATTACGTGCAGCAGAGATGCATACGTTCTGTACAGCATCGCTTCTGAAAAACACTAATTTTGGACAGACTTCTGTGTCACAGACAGAGCAGATTGTGTGGGTATATACCAACTGTCTCATTATCACACTACATACATTGCTGCCTTGGAGGCACGCCTACCAAAACTGCACAGAGATGAAGGAGACACTACAAATGACCAAGACAGAATAAATGATAGCAAGAATGTGGAACAGCTGCTGTTGCTCTCTGTATGTCTAAGAACTAGTGCCAGCTTATAAAAGTTAAATCTATGCAGGTTAATCCATTATTGCAGATGCCACAGTAAATAAAATAGATACACCGGTTCTAAAGATAGGGGACAAATCTTTAGTATCAGAGGGCCAGCTTTTAGATTATAGAAATGTGGTGTGGTGATTTTTTTTAAAATTCTCCAGTTTTTCACAGTCTTTTTAGAATTCATTTTTACTTGGAATAGTTAGTAAGCATGGGCAAATAATGATTTCAGCAGAAACCAAAATAAATAATCTTACATTACACACACATAACAAAATGACAAGGTTTGATAGTAAATACGACTTTATGTATTCTGTTTAAATATAGCTGATACAGCATACGTATATATATGTGTGTGTGTGTGTGTGTGTGTGTGTGTGTGTGTGTGTGTGTGTGTGTGTGTGTGTATATCCCTTTAAACCTGCCTATATAAAATACATATTTGATGTGACAATATTATGTGATCCTAACAGCACCAGGTCAAGGAAAAAGTTTTCTTTTTAATTATATAGTTTTGTTTTTGCTAATGATTAACTCTGATGACCCTGGAATGCACAGCCTAAATCTAATTTACAGCTCTTTGGGAACCACCACATAATAGTCTTAGGAGAGCATGAAAAAAAAAAAAAAACAACATTATTTAAAAGTGACATAATGTGTTAATTATAAAGTATATTGCATGTTCTGGCAAAAACCCTGTAATACACATTCTAAAGTAAATGCATAGAAAGTATTACACTTTTATATGAAATGAAGGAAAGAACAGGTTTCAAACAATTGTTATCTGATCACATTACTAGTTAGCTTCCCATTTTTTTCCCCGTTTATCTAATGTGGAAAAAGATTATTGAATTAAATCGTAGCTATTCAACTTCAGGGCATTGCACACACCCAAAAACTTTCTCTTTATTTAGGTGCCACGGTTTGTAAAAACCACACAGAAGCGTGTAGGCTGACACACCCCGTAGCTTGGGCAGCTGCAGCCAAAATATTAAAGGGCAAAAGGGGGCGTGTCCCTGACTTGAACCCCGCACCTCTGAACAATAGCTTTCTCTCTCCTCCTTTTAACACAATGCAACAAAAGTACACTTTTGTTAAGAGGGCAGTCCCTACTGGTTAACAAGAGCGCCTTTCATGTCACATTCCTCAGTTCCTAACGTATTTATGCAGCAGCCTTGTATATGTTCTGGCTTACTGCTTTATACATAAAACTCAGCACTGCATTCAATTCAATTAGTAATGGGCAACTGCAGGCATGAGAACAAAGCAACTCCTTTTACTTCTTTGTGGAATCGGAGTGAGGATGGAAATCTGATTTAGATGATGAAGTTTTCTGAACCTTTTTGTCTAATCTTCTCCCAGAACTTCTTTTACTGAGCTTTAACTTGTGCTTCATTTTTTTCTTATGGAAGCCATATAAAAGATGACTAAACGGCTCCATTTTGTGTTCACGGATGCTCCAGTCTGTGATCTCCAGCACGACAGCACCCATCTTAGACACTGCATCGTATTAAATGCCGGACAGCATAAAAGAGGGATTACCTTTTCCAAATTCCTTGATCTGCATAAACGATTCAGTTAAAATGTTCAGGGTAACAATAAAACACACAACAGCAAGGCAGCGTGTTGTTGTCTAACCCTTGCAGGCTTGTTCACTGACACCAAAATAATCAATTGAAAGAAATTAAAATGTCCAGTTAGTCATTTATAAGCACCACATACAATAAAAACAGATTAAAAAGTTTACATGACCATTTTCAAAGTTTTTGTTTTCATTATTTGATTTCTATATAATGTTACAGAAAGGGCATGAAGGAACACTTAAATGACCTGGTTAAGAAATGCAATCCATGTTAATATAATTTGCTGCAGGCTCCTCTTCTACAAACGAAATTAAATCACATTAAATGGCTTCATGTTTCCATAATGCTGCAAAAGCAGATACCTAAAATCTACAAAAGAAACCAAAAAGAGAACAAATAGAATAGAAACAGCTGCAACTGTCTCTTGTGCAATAAATCATAGCAGACTTCCAGACACAAGAATTAAAGATGCTCTTTAAAGCAGTTTTAAACTTGGATCACCAGCTTTGTGCCAAGTAACCCTTCTTTACTCCATAGCTCGGGTATTACTTACCCCTAAGCCTAACCCAAAATAACCTAGAGAATGAATCACAACAAGATTTTATACATGTAGCACATCACCATGTGCAGCACACATGTCCACTGTTGACCTTTCCCAAACCTCTGCTAGCTTTGTGAACCAGCCAGAAGACCCACACAATGCACCAGCACAGCACTTTAATGCTGGTGTCATTTGAAAATTAACCAGCTTCTGTTCAATTTATGGCTTTCCTAAACTCCTGACTTCAGCTGCACGTCTACAGCCCAAAATACTGTTCTGGAAAAATGTTTTCAATGAGCATCCTGTCCAGAGGATTTTCCTTAAATCCCTCTGTTTGAATAGAAAGTAAAGCTGCCTCAGTGACTCAAAAGACTGAAAAGAAGGAGAGACAATGCAGGGGCTTAGTGGATGAAATCATTCTCTACCACAGTGCTGCCTCAGAGATGGAAACAATTGCTTTTAATTGTGGACCCAACATGAACAGTGCTCAACATTAACAGGTTTGAGCAATAGAGAATTCCTACTCCACACTGCTACCCTTTCCTGGGAATACATGGGTAGTGATCTACCCCAGTAGCTTTGCATTTAGTGGTTGCTCAATGATTCAGTTTACATTTGTAAAATGTGCAATATAAATTCAATTAATCCATTCCATAGAACATTCGAACATTAGAACATTCCATACGATCTTTAAGAGAACTCTCCTGATACTAACTGTGTTGAATAATGTGCATCCACACAGATGTTTTTTTTTTTTTAAGTACTGGTAAGGAAACGTACTACTATGTGCCTGATATTAACTTACGCTGAGAAAATCACTGATGCTGAAGCTCTGGATCTAATAAAGCGTGCCCTGGCAGCGTCCTCAAGACAGCGTCCTCAAGACAGCCCTGAGCCAGAATGATACAGGACTTTGATTTGCCTTTCCTGACAAACAAATTGTGAGTATTCATCCCATCTAATCCTTCCCAAAAAGTCTCCGGATCGGAGCTGGAACAATGAAGTCATACTAGTGTTCCTTTCTGCATCAACAGGTTCAAGTTTGAATTGCGGTCCTTAGGCTGTGATCCAAATCCAGCTTAGAGATTGTGAGTTTGCACATCATAATTGTACATTTTCACTGATCCTTGCTCACCAGCCCTCAGAATTCTTAGCATTCAGCTGCACACACTGGCTCTCTGTGAGAAGTAAGTAACGATATGTAAAGAGCATAAGACCTCTGTTAGCTGTGAATAGTTTTTTTTTCCAGGTTAATTAATATAACATGTAGTTAAATTTAAACGGCTTATTCAGCAAGCAATTAAATCTGGTTGATTTCCTTAATAAAAGCAAAATTGCCACAAAAAAAAATAAAATAAAATAATATATATATATATATATATATATATATATATATATATATATATATATATATATATATATATATATATATACAAGTACTGTGCAAAAGTTTTAGGCAGGTGTGAAAACATGCTGTAAAGTAAGAATGCTTTCAAAAATAGACATGTTAATAGTTTATATTTATCAATTAACAAAATGCAAAGTGAGTGAACAGAAGAAAAATCTACATCTAATCAATATTTGGTGTGACCACCCTTTGCCTTCAAAACAGCATCAATTCTTCTAGGTACACTTGCACACAGTTTTTGAAGGAACTTGGCAGGTAGGTTGGCCCAAACATCTTGGAGAACTAACCACACTTCTTCTGTGGATTTAGGCAGCCTCAGTTGCTTCTCTCTCTTCATGTAATCCCAGACAGACTCGATGATGTTGAGATCAGGGCTCTGTGGGGGCCATACCATCACTTCCAGGACTCCTTCTTGTTCTTTACGCTGAAGATAGTTCTTAATGACTTTTGCTGTATGTTTGGGGTCGTTGTCATGCTGCAGAATAAATTTGGGGCCAATCAGATGCCTCCCTGATGGTATTGCATGATGGATAAGTATCTGCCTGTACTTCTCAGCATTGAGGAGACCATTAATTCTGACCAAATCCCCAACTCCATTTGCAGAAATGCAGCCCCAAACTTGCAAGGAACCTCCACCATGCTTCACTGTTGCCTGCAGACACTCATTCGTGTACTGCTCTCCAGCCCTTCGCGAACAAACTGCCTTCTGCTACAGCCAAATATTTCAAATTTTGACTCATCAGTCCAGAGCACCTGCTGCCATTTTTCTGCACCCCAGTTCCTGTGTTTTCGTGCATAGTTGAGTCGCTTGGCTTTGTTTCCAAGTCGGAGGTATGGCTTTTTGGCCGCAAGTCTTCCATGAAGGCCACTTCTGACCAGACTTCTCCGGACAGTAGATGGGTGTACCAGGGTCCCACTGTTTTCTGCCAATTCTGAGCTGATGGCGCTGCTGGACTTCTTCCGATTGCGAAGGGAAGTAAGCATGATGTGTTTTTCATCTGCTGCAGTAAGTTTCCTTGGCCGACCACTGCGTCTACGGTCCTCAACGTTGCCCGTTTCTTTGTGCTTCTTCAAAAGAGCTTGGACAGCACATCTGGAAACCCCTGTCTGCCTTGAAATTTCTGCCTGGGAGAGACCTTGCTGATGCAGTATAACTACCTTGTGTACCTTGTTGCTGTGCTCAGTCTTGCCATGGTGTATGACTTTTGACAGTAAACTGTCTTCAGCAACCTCACCTTGTTAGCTGAGTTTGGCTGTTCCTCACCCAGTTTTATTCCTCCTACACAGCTGTTTCTGTTCCAGTTAATGATTGTGTTTCAACCTACATATTGAATTGATGATCATTAGCACCTGTTTGGTATAATTGTTTAATCATACACCTGACTATATGCCTACAAAATCCCTGACTTTGTGCAAGTGTACCTAGAAGAATTGATGCTGTTTTGAAGGCAAAGGGTGGTCACACCAAATATGGATTTGATTTAGATTTTTCTTCTGTTCACTCACTTTGCATTTAGTTAATTGATAAATATAATCTATTAACATGTCTATTTTGAAAGCATTCTTACTTTTACAGCATTTATATATATATATATATATATATATATATATATATATATATATATATATATATATATATATAGTAAGAATGCTTTCAAAATAGACATGTTAATAGATTATATTTATCAATTAACTAAATGCAAAGTGAGTGAACAGAAGAAAAATCTAAATCTAATCCATATTTGGTGTGACCACCTTTGCCTTCAAAACAGCATCAAGCATCCATTCTTCTAGGTACACTTGCACACAGTTTTTGAAGGAACTCGGCAGGTAGGTTGGCCCAAACATCTTGGAGAACTAACCACAGTTCTTCTGTTGGATGTAGGCAGCCTCAGTTGATTCTCTCTTCATGTAATCCCAGACAGACTCGATGATGTTGAGATCAGGGCTTTGTGGGGCCATACCATCACTTCCAGGACTCCTTGTTCTTCTTTACGCTGAAGATAGTTCTTAATGACTTTCGCTGTATGTTTGGGGTCGTTGTCATGCTGCAGAATAAATTTGGGGCCAATCAGATGCCTCCCTGATGGTATTGCATGATGGATAAGTATCTGCCTGTACTTCTCAGCATTGAGGAGACCATTAATTCTGACCAAATCCCCAACTCCATTTGCAGAAATGCAGCCCCAAACTTGCAAGGAACCTCCACCATGCTTCACTGTTGCCTGCAGACACTCATTCGTACTGCTCTCCAGCCCTTCGCGAACAAACTGCCTTCTGCTACAACCAAATA
The DNA here is from genome assembly GCA_030684275.1 of Acipenser oxyrinchus oxyrinchus. Taxonomy (NCBI): domain Eukaryota; kingdom Metazoa; phylum Chordata; class Actinopteri; order Acipenseriformes; family Acipenseridae; genus Acipenser; species Acipenser oxyrinchus. The sequence goes on along the minus strand of CM060262.1, from coordinate 31,687,895 downwards.
TTTCAAATTTTGACTCATCAGTCCAGAGCACCTGCTGCCATTTTTCTGCACCCCAGTTCCTGTGTTTTCGTGCATAGTTGAGTCGCTTGGCCTTGTTTCCACGTCGAGGTATGGCTTTTGGCCGTGAAGTCTTCCATGAAGGCCACTTCTGACCAGACTTCTCCGGACAGTAGATGGGTGTACCAGGGTCCCACTGTTTTCTGCCAGTTCTGAGCTGATGGCACTGCTGGACATCTTCCGATTGGAAGGGAAGTAAGCATGATGTGTCTTTCATCTGCTGCAGTAAGTTTCCTTGGCCGACCACTGCGTCTCACGGTCCTCAACATTGCCCGTTTCTTTGTGCTTCTTCAAAAGAGCTTGGACAGCACATCTGGAAACCCCTGTCTGCCTTGAAATTTCTGCCTGGGAGAGACCTTGCTGATGCAGTATAACTACCTATATATATATATATATATAGTTGTTTTTTTCTTACTAAATCAGACCCTAGCTGTGTAGAGGAGACAAGCTTTACATCTTGCTAGATCTTTTTGTGTTCTTTTTTTTAACCATGAAATTCACTGAAAACAATTACCCTAACTTAGCCCTCTATGAAAAGTTCCTCCCCTAATCCTCACCATCAATGTGTTTCTATTTTCTTTTTAGTTCTCTTGAGGATTTCACTTAAAGGTTTTATAAAGCTCTAAAACCCAAAGTGATTTTTTTTTTTTTTATGATTGTAAAGTAAGAATCGTATGGACCAAAGATCCCCTTATGACCATAAGCAGTAATGTTGAGCTCTCAAAGCAGGCTGGAAATGGTTACGCTTACCATAACAGTTCCATTCCATTTCTAGCATTGGGGTTTGGTTTAGTCTGTAAATAATTAAACATTGACAACTTTGAAGTGTATTTCATGAATCACTCCTATTGTGTCGTGTATCCCATTTCATATTTTTACAACAATAAATAATCAAAACCATATAGAAGTGTGGCTTAATGTTTTCTGAGAAAATTCAGCATAGCAACCTCTCAATGAACGAACCTGTGTTGCTCCTTTCATATTTAATTATAGGAAAACCCAAAAGGAAACAAACAATGCATTCTGCAAGATAGTACTGTAGCGATTTAAACCATACATCATACATCTAGTCTTGGCTGTTTTTGGTCCAGGGTTTACCACATTAGATACTATAAAGACATTCTTATGCAGCTGTTACTGAAAAGGAATGTAATAACCCTCCAGAGTTCTAACTGTGCTGTGAATAATATGACATTTATGCCAAGTGCCTATTAACACACTGATTTTGTTTGGGGTAAACATGATGTGGAAGTTCAGAAATACATGCTTAATAACACTATCATTTGTTACTTTAAAAGAAAAAGCTTCACTGTTTGTTGCAGCTAAGAAATATCTCTTAGTGTGGTCATTTTTCTTCATGTAATGTTTCCCAAGTCCCATGCAATTGAGATGGAAACACATATGCAGAAGTTTATTTTGAGAATAGTCTGGGAATCTTCTGTGCAATAAGATGGAAACTAGAGTTGATATGATTTATATTGCATTGAATCCTGATACTGTCTTTACATTATGCATTGTATCGTAATAGAAGTGTGTGGAATCCAAACTCCCATTTCTTATTGTTTAAAATTCAACTGATTTAGGTTGAAGAGGGTTTTGAAGGTTGATTTCAAGATTGCCACTGAGATCAAAATGAGATACAGAAATATTTGAGCTAGTACATCGTTGGACTGATCCTGGCCCAATTTAAATCTGACGCCTGTCATCTGTTTTAGTCACAGAAAAGACATGGGATCAGGACGCATCTTAATAATGGATTCAGATCAGGATTTGGTCAATCACCTTGGGCCAATATCTTGTCATCTCACTTCATATATACAGTTCAGCAAGTACAGCAAATACAGTTTTACTTCTGGAAATAATTTTTACAAATAATCTTTGATGTCTTCCATTCCGAATCCACTACCATTCCAATTTGAAATTGTCCCAAGACACATTCCACAGCGACTTCATCAGCCAGAGCTAATCTCATCATCATGCGGAGCACTGTCTCACAGACACTCGGCTTGATTTTCATTCTTATTGACCACCCAAATGCTTGGGTTACAAAACCAATGTTAATTTAGATTTGATTTATTTATTCATTTGTATTTTTGGATGCACGTACAGTATCAAGTGAAAATGCACTCATTTTACTGCTTTAGTCATGATGTTTTTCATACTGCCTAATACTTGACTCAAAGCTACAAGGCATAATCAGACAAGAAGAGACAGATTTTAAGATTCTTTTATTAATGTAAATGGAATGTGCTTTATATTTTGTTCATAGGTTTAACCTGTGCTTCCTTTCGATCAACATCTCTAAATCAGGCACCACTTCAGAAACCTATTTTTCTGGATAAAACAAAAAATTGGTTCCGTATTTGTAGTAAACTGATACGATTTGAGTTAAAATTACACTTCTGGGACGGTTTGCCCATTAAAAAACCTTTAGAAGGTTTTTGAAGATGGGACAATTATATATTCAGGGATACCAATACCAAAACTATGGGGGTAGCAGGGGTAAAATGGCCCACTTAACAGGAAATAGGGACAAAACTTTTTTTTATTTTTCTCGCTCATCTCCAACTAATCACTACTTCACATACCATCACTATTTCACATCATAAAATCCCAGCTGTTAGCCTACAGTGTATTTCTCATTCCTGTTTGATAAAAGACGGGGAGATTGTGGAAAACTCCTAAAAATAAAACATTGAATTCAATTAGAGAGACAAGAAATGTAAAAGAAGAAAAGGTGTTTGATCCCATTCCTGACAACAGTGCGTAAAACAAAAGTGTGCAAGCTGTTAGGGTCAATCCTGACGACCTTTACAGCCTCTGTGGGTTTTTTTGTTGTTGTATCAAACAGGTCTCTTTTGTCAGAGCTCCTGGTCGTGTGTGCAGATATCCCAGCAATCTGTGATATCTTACAGCCGTCTTCTTTATCACAGCACAGCACACTCTCCCCCTGGGCCCTGACGCACAACATCTGTCCAATACAACCATTTTACAACCCCCCCACCCCCCACCCCCTTGTCTACACACAAAGACACAAAGAGACCAAGGGCAAGCGTCCTGTTCAATGAAAGCATGTTCACAAACACCTGCTGCGTGGGTCAGGGGATCAGTTCTGAAGCATGCACAAGTTTAAAGCAATCTGCATCACAAGTCTACTTGTCACCCATTCCAAGATACAACTCTCTCTTATGCAATAGGACAAGCTCACCCTCTTTTTGTTAAAGCATTTTTATACATCTCTAGGTTGTCCAGTCAACTTTTTGCACGCATAATTATACCCACTATCTAAATAATAAAATAACAACGTCAAGTGGATAAAGTAAAATGAGATTGAACGTGTTTGGATATCCTGATACTATACTGTATTGTCAAAACAAACACTGAGTATAAAATAACTCAAATAACATTTGTTTAACTGTTTACTTTTTTATTCTATTTTACTCATTTAAATATGTATTTCAACAAATTGTCTATCGATTTTGATACCAAGCTACCATATTACTGTTTTATTTTCTGGTAATGCCCACATGGCACCATAAACGAAGTTGGTAGAACAGATGGTCTGTTAATATGCATATCATGTACCAGTGCACTCCACACACAGGTGATCTTTCAAGGATGTAGTAAATTGCTGGATACAGTTTTAAAGATATACTTCTATAAAAGTTTTTCAACTAACTTTCATTTGGAATGAAATTAAGAACTGATCTAAACTGACCCACTGATTTTTTTTTATTGGCTGGTGGTTTACTCCAGCATTCAGGCTGGTAATATCTTGTGATCAAAGTTTAATACAGCTCTTGGGTGACATACTTGTGGGAATGGTATATGATGCACCAGCACATTCTGCTAGCAGTAAACCATGCCATGCAGAAAAAATGCAAGACTTTTGCATTGTTTATTTAAACACAGAAGCAGCTGCTGGTGCATTTGCACACTTGTGCATCTTCAAGCAGCTTGGGTACCTGCAAGGCCTATATATATATATATATATATATACAATTATATAATATAAACAACAAAAAACATGCAGCAAAAGAAAACCTTGCCAAATGTAGAAATATAAAATGTTATGCAGGAGCACAAAGGCGCACAAAGCTAGACAAAGCTCCAGAGGGCAACGGATACAAGTTGGGATAATGTGTATGGTTTATACAGTAATGTGGGACTGTAGCACCACACAAAGTAATAATCCATAGTCTCAAGATACATTCTGCTGTAATTCTGTATTGCTCCTAAACATGTACTGCCTGACTAGATGTTAAGGCTTTCTGAAAAGGTATCACTAACCCTCTTTCTCGTCAATCTCTCTATACATTCTTCTGCTGTCAGCAACAGACCCACACTGTGTCTGTGGCAGATGGCTTGCCCTGGGCAGTGTACTGCATGTCACTATTGTTTACAACTGTCCAAGACCGATTCAGGAAAGCATAGTTTAAAAAAAAAAAAAAAAAGATTTGGAGCCCTATATTGCTTTTAAAGAAATTAAGTTTTTACGAAAAGTAAGTTGTTATATAACCCTATGGGTCCGATTCAATGACCTTCTAGCTGGGGAAAACCCTTTTAGGAAACTATAAATTCTACAATAAATAAAGAGGTTTTTTTTTTTGTTTTTTAATAAATTAATTAAAATAAAAACCAATTCACATGCTTTCTGTTTATGAAATGGATTTATAGTTTCCTAAAACCCCTTGCCCAGTTAGAAGGTAATTGAATTGGATCACACATTGAAAATGTAGCAGCTACCTAATAACACTGGTGTGGTTTACTGCCACCCTTAAATACATGAGAAGAAACTCTCAGATCCTATTTTAATGCCAGTGCAAAGGCAGCTTGTCACAGAAGGATACAATTATTGTGGCAGTATAATTCTTAGTAACAAGAGGGTGCAGTAAAACAGTTGTTCTGAGTACTGTCTTCCTAGTTTTATACTATTAAAATGATTTAATTTGCTCTTTAAAATAGGCTATTTTCTCGGCATATGCTTATGAAGGGCAGCAGTGAAACACCCTCTCCTCATAGGTGCTAAATGTATTTGGGATATTCAGAATGAATGGAGTATCTATCTGCAGTTCATGCAACAAGAAGTCACCCCGACCGCCCCAAAAAGTTTATTAGCTTTAAAAAAAAAAAAAAGCAGTGATATATTTAGTGATTTACTGTTGAATTACCTTAACTTAACTTCAGCCACAATTCTGCACCAAAACTATTTACTAAGAATTTTAGGTGGGGTTGCAGACCCCTAGGTGGGCTGTTCTGTTCTCCACTTTCCTTCTACATTCTCCCATTGACGACAAAAGGAACCACACTGAGCAGTGGCAGATGTATGGCCCCAGGCGGCAAACTGCATGCCGCTATTGTGTACTGTGGGAAAGAGGAGTGTCTCTTTATACTAAGCAACCTGCCTTCCTGCTGGATACCTTTTATACTTACTCTGTGGTATTTATACAGAAATGTGCTTAAAAGCCTTACTTTGCTCGGGTTACCTGTTAAAGTCGTTTTGATACAAACCACTCACACTGCCTGCAAAGCGCCAGGGCGACGCTGAAGCGATGCGAAAAAAATTAGATTGATGTCTATTTTTGAGGTTTTTGCTGCACGACAGCTGGAGAACTGACCAATGATCAATCAGAGGAGAGTCACCTATCACATCGTGCACGCCTGTCGCCACTGGTGTGTAAGGTAGTGTCGCAGCGAAAAATCACTTTATCGCAGGACAAATCGCATCTCAGTAATTCTATACTACAAGTGACATAGTTGTTTTCTTCAAAGGTACTTGTCTCCAGAAGGCCTGACCACCACTCAGAAACCATGAGGGGAAGCTCTCATGGTGACAGCCTGTCAACATCATGCCTGACCACAGTCAGAGCCCTCAACTTTCATGTGCAGTAAAAATCGCAAATTCAAGACAAAAAAAATATTCCAGCGTAAACTTCAGCTGAAAGCTTTAAAAAACAGTACTATGCGTCAAATGCTACACATAATGAATCTGAAATTTTGATCCTCCAAATTCATGACAATGAATACAATGGCTCCAGAGTGCTCATGGTACCAGAGGCCTGTCTCCGTTCATCAAAAGCCTGCGTGAGTTTCTGAAGTGACGAAGTACTTGGTGAACTTTGTTAGAGAGCCTGAGAATAAACAGTCCTGGAAAACGTGCTCAAGAATTTACATAAAGCTGTACATCCTAACAAAAAAAAAAAAAAAGTGAAATTAATCAAAGCCTTCCAAATGGCGTCCACTTTTTAACGCATCTGCTGTGTCCTTGTCTGTCCGTCCCCTTGACAGGTCCCCCTACAGCAGGTCTTTTCTTCCCCCCTGAAAAGAGCTCTACTGAGGGCCTGATAGATTACCCTCATTTCAATATGAATGGTGATGGAGAGAGAATAGGAACACCACTACATTCAACAGCCAGTTCTTAACAAACCTGAGAAGTAAAAGTATCAAAAGACGGGGGAGGGGGGCATGCTGTTTCTTTTTAAAGTTTTCTAACCCATAGATATATAATCATTGTTAAACCGCTACTGGGTGGAAACCTTTTAACTAACCTTTATTTCCGTGAAAAGGGGTAAAGGAAATGGCTTGGAACCAGTGGATATCAACCCAAGCTAAGTAATAAACGGTATCCTGTTTTAAGATCAAATGTAATCAGAATGAAATTGAAACAAAGCATAAACTAAAAAGAACGCTTAGTAGCGTGAATCTGTATTGTTAAAACAGCCAGGCAACTGATTACTGAAAACAGTTCAAAGGAAAGGAAGATGGTTAAACTATTGTACTGTCCTCTTGTTTAAACAAGTCCAACTTGAGCCCCAATGGTTCAACAGACACGTTTCATGAAGTGACTCAAAATTATGCATGATGTGTATAAATTGAACAGGGACACTAAATCTTCCAGCTAATATTTCATAACTTCTTTGGCTAGGAGCAGAACCAAGAAAAACAAAAGGAAATCAACCACAACTATAAAAACCTGGACGTTTTCATTAAAGCTTTTAATTTCATTTGCTGAATTGTTTTACATATTTGTAGTTTTCAAATAACAAATAATTCTGGCCCAGCTGAATAAAGCACTGTGAAAGCGCACAAAAAAAATCAAGGACAAGCAGCTGCTTTGTTACATCTAAGTATACAACTCTGAGAGGCTTAAAGAGGCAATAAAGGAGCCAGTACCTTGGAAAAGGCAGGGAGTACTCACTGAAAGCTATGACACAGCAGCAAGATCTTACCACTATCAATTAAAAAAAGCTCTTAGTGCTTCTTATGTTTATTTTAGAGTACCGCTAACCAAGATCTCTCATCTCTATCCTCTCTGAGAGCCTGCTATTAGTTTTGAATTTATAAAAAGCTCCCTGCAATGTACATGGAAACTATGTTTATATTTTAATTAAGTCATTTAGCAGATGATTTTTATCCAAAGCGACTTACAGAGACTAGGAGTCAAACTATGCATCACAACTGCTGCTGCAGAGTCACTTACAACAGGACCTTGGTTTTAGGTCTCATGCGAAGGATACAGCACAAGGAGCTTATGTGACTTGCTCAGGGTCACACACAGTGAGTCAGTGGCTAAGCTGGGATTGAACTTTCTGGTAACAAGCCCCTTTCTTTAACCACTGCACCACCAAGCCTCCTTAGTGATTAAACACCACGTGCTTATTCTAAAAAGGCATATTTACAGTAGTGATAAATAGTAGGTAATGTAACAACAATGATTAAAAATGTAATGTACTACTTTCAAAATGTATTTTTCACTTTCATTTTGACATCTGGAATCCCCAGTTCTCCTAAAGCATGAATACACTATTCCCCAGTATGCACTTCTCACCTCATTATTCACAAGATTTTAGGCACTGGTGTATAACTAATCAACTTAAACAATACATAATGTATATAATAACACATAATTAAAACTAGCCTTGCATTGCTTTATATGACAAAATTGCTCGGATCCTGAAAGGCAATCTTACATTTGTTTATTTGACAGCTTGCAAACACACATTGATTGTGTGTGACTCCTCTTTTTTTTTGACAACCCAACTACGCATCACAGATCATGTCATTCCTGTTGTACAGTCAGTGGTTAAGATGTTTTCAATTAATAATTCGTATGGTATAACAAGAATATTAAGAGGGAACATTTTCATGAGGTGCCCTTACAAAAAAGGGGTCCTGTTTGCAAATGCTTAACTCCTGAATTATTTAAAGAACGTTTTTTATAAATAAAATACAACTTGCTATTTAAATTAGGGTGTCTTCAACAGCAGTCTAGAACAGTTTCATGAATATAAAACTTTTATTAAGTAAAAAAAAAGCTCATGTCATGATCTCAGCAAGTTCTCAGTCAAGTTTCTGAAAAAATGTAATTTTAAAAAAATGTGACAGAAGGGGATATAATAAGCTCCAGCATATAACAAGTTACATTTTCCCTTATTTTATGAAAACAGACTTCTCCAAATCAAACTGGCATGTGTATTTCTGAATGCAGAACACAGTGATCTACATGTACTACTATGCTTTCTTTAATTGTATTGTGGTTGGTATACCATTAATATTCTTAATGTCTTTAAAATCACCCTCAGGGTAAGGTTTTCTTTTGCTTGCTGTGTATAGAAGGAGAATGATGGCAATGGCAGAAACACAATATCCTATTCTTTATAACACTCAGTCATTTCCTGTATAGGTCCGGAATTCATAGCCCCAGGTAGCAACTTCCCGTTTGTACCGTTCATTTTAACAACAAAAGATTATCTTCTTTTTTTGTTCCTTCACTTTCGACAATGACAGGCTGACATTTTCAATTTGCAACAAGAGAAGAGGTACGAAAGACATTCAAAATAAAAATAGAAGTGGCTAAGTAATTGAAAACTCATGTTATAACCCACAGGAATTGGATATAATTGGCCACATTTAAAAGAGGTTCAAATTCTATCACTGTTAATAACATATCTGCGGCAGGGCTAAGGCTCTGCACATGTAAATGCTGGGTGTTATTTTTTTATGTACATTTGGCGGGGATGGGATTAAAATCCAATAAGATGAAAATTAGCTATATTGAAATGTATTTGCTTACAATTGTAAGTTGCCCTGGATAAGGGCGTCTGCTAAGAAATAAATAATAATAATAACTAAATAATATGGTTTAGTCGAGGTAAAGACATGAAATGCATAGTATAAGCATGGTTAACTACAGAAGTACCATTCCAATGTACTGTGGTAAAAGTTATAGCAGACGCTGAACAGTAACAGTACAGTGGTTTCCTAAGCAATGCACACTTTCCATGTCAGCTATAGCTGACAGACACTATCAAAAGAGATTCATTCCAGCCTTGTCTCTGCCAGGTGAAGATGTTTTGACATGAAGAGATGATTACCCCTCTTTAGAACAGGAAACTACATAAAGAAAATAATGCAATGGAATGCATCATTTTGGCAAACGGTAAATAACTGCAGGGAGTGCTGGAGTCTGAATTCATACATGCATAAAGTAAAACAAAAGCGTTTGATCTTTGATCTCAGTATGCAATTAACGCCAACAGCTTATCACGTTAAGGAGAGCTTTGGGTGTCAGACCCCTACTTACATCAAAAATATATGCAATAATTACAAGATAGATGTATAGGTTCACCCCACCCATATTTTTAAACTAAAAACAAATAAATATAGTCTGATCTAGTTGTTGGGGAAATCGAAGAGGGTTCCATTTGATGATCCTTCTTCCGCTAGATAAGGTACCCCACCCCCCATCCCCTTAAAAAATGTGTGCACTGCTTAGCTCCTTCGAGACAATGGCTTGTATTGTTTCACGATTGAAAGAGACCATGTGCCCTGCTAATACCTCACTCATGGCCGACAAGCCCCAAGACAAGCCACATATTCAGGACTTCATTAGTCTAGGGAGACCCATTTAGATATGGGTGATTTCCCCTGAGGTGCCTGCAGGCTGTGGGAAAAGATTGTCATGCGAGTGGCCTGCCTTCGGCCTAGTTTGAGCCAATAGTGTTGTTTGTTAGGTTACTGACACTTTCCTGATTCCCACAGCACCAGCAGCTTCTGTTTGAGGGGGTCATGTGACTACCCGAAAAGAAGGTGGGGGAAGCACTGGAGGGAAGCTTGTGGGAATTGAACAGTACAGCAGGTTGTTATATAAGGTTCAATAGTCCTGGCCTATTCATCTTGAGCACTGTGTCACATAGCAACAAGTGCAGCCCCATGGCAAACCAAATTATAATTTAGAGATATAATTTATAATTTAGAGGTCTCAAATTGCATTTTAAGATTTCTTGAGATATGTCTGTAAATCATTTGCAGATATATTTAAATGACTATGATATATCTGTAAATAACCCTTTTGAAGATATCTTAACTTCATCTTTAAATAATGTTTTGCTAGCATAGTACGCCAAACTGTCGTTTAGAGATATCTCGAAATAACTTCCCATTCATTTACAGATATCTCGAAATCATTTAAAGATATTTTGAAATAACTTCCTGTTCATTTAGAGATATCTCGAAATCATTTAGAGATATCTCGAAATAACTTCCTGTTCATTTAGAGATATCGCTAAATGAACAGGAAGTAATTTCAAAATATCTCGAAATGACTTTCCTGTGAAAATGTTTTGAATGGACTTCCTGTCCATTTAGAGATATCTCTAAATGAACAGGAAGTTATTTAGATAGATTTTAAAATGATTTAGAGATATTTCTAAATGAACAGGAAGTTATTTTCAGATATCTCTAAATTATTTAAATATATCTGAAAATGCATTTTAGATATGTCATTTAAAGCTCAATTTAAAGATATACAGTATGAAAATCATTTAGAGATATCTCCAAATGTATTTTAGATATCTTCAAATATTTTGAGATATCTGGAAATGATTTAGTGATATCTTCAAATATTTTGAGATATCTATAAATTAATTTGAAATATCTTTAAATTATAATTTGACTTGCCATAGCAGCTCCCCTCTGTGACAAGCTGGGAAGCTAAGTTAAGTAAACCAGAGCAGAATAATATTCCTTACAGGGATATCATTTACATGTAAAGGTACTTTTTGTTAGTGATTGAATTATTGCATTTTAAATGTTAAAATATATCTTAAACATATTCAAGTTTGTTGTTTCTCATTTTGTAAACGCTAAACGCTAAACTTTAAAAAATATGCCCACTGGCTTATCAGTCCTGTTGCTGTATGCTTTTTTATGGTTCAAGATGAACAGTAAGTATATCTTTATAGCATACTAGTACAAAATTAATAGACTAAATAATATACTAATACACTGTTAATGAACAGATTTGCTACTGCTGTAAATGGATGCATCATCTTAAGCTTTTAAGGCAGGACAATGCAAAGGAACATGTGCACATCTGCAGCCCGGCGCTCTGCTAAATGGTGATTAAGCCAGGGTCTGTATGAGAGACTCCCCTGGGGTAGAGGTCACAGCCTTTATAGTGCCAGACTGCAGAGATAAATTAAACTGGCTCCATGCACCTGCTGCCAGTCTGCTCAGACAACATTGTGCCTTTTAATGACTGATTTTCCCTACTTAAAAAAGGGATCTGCTATAATTAAAGCAATTTTCCAATTCTCTGCCATTTTTTTCTCCAGCATGTCCCTTAGTTTCTGGTCACTTGAAGAGAACTGCAGCTCCTGAAATATCTTCAGTGTAAGGTAGAACCAAACAGAGCCTTGCTCTCTGCTGTCTTGCCCTCAAGCCCTATTACTAGATCTGTGTTGGGGTTTTTTCACAATTAAAATGCAAATGCAGTTTTTTTTTAAAATTTGTTATCACCTTTAGAGTACAAATAAAAAAGTATTGTGCAAAGCGGATTTTTGTTCGCATGAAATTCAGCTTCCGTCTGTGGTAGTCTTTACTATCGTTTCATTTCCCTAAGTATCCTCAGTATAATGTAAAGCATATAGTTGTATCCGCTCTGCGTGTCTAAACAATTCACAAACGCCACTGATAATATTAGCAAAGCCAACTGCTTAGCACCTGGTCCTTATCTGTGATCTGTGATTTATGGAAAATTAACCTGCCCTTTCTCTTACCTCCCCACTGGGAAATCAAGATCCTTCAACCTACGCCAGAGTGCAGGCTTCCCATAGCTGTTACGGAGAGTAAACACTGGATTATACCCTTAGGAAATCCCAAGCACGCACATATGAGGTTGCTTTTGCCGCAGGTGCATTGCAGACCTAGATTTTGGTCCCACTTGAATATCCTTGAGATCATTTTTTAAAATTATTTATATAATATTATTCTGAAAATACAACATTATGCTTTTGGCAAAAAAACAATGTTATAATGTGATATCTTGTAACAATTGTAAATTGCCCTGGATAAGGGCGTCTGCTAAGAAATTAATAATGTAATGTAATAATGTATTATGTGTGAGTCCTTGTTGATACCACATGTTGTAGAGCTCTATTCTCTGCTGCACAATTGGAGAAATTGGTACCGCACTTTCTATTTTTAGTTTCTAACTAATGATAAATGATTGCTGCTTGGAATAAACTGTGTTTTGATGGGAACAGTAATTTGAATCTGTGCATTTGGCAGAATCTTGACCTGACACTCCAGTAGTTATCAAATGTCCTCTGTGTTTAGCTTGTTACTCTATCTACAAATGAATAGCACTTCTCTAATTTGACATTACAAATCACATACCACCTTCTTGCAATAATACTATAATCTGAGTATTTTTTTAAAATTTTATTTACTGTATACAGTAACTACACTTCCCAGGGATTGGTTGCATATGCAGTAACTAGCATGGTGTTGTGGGTCCATAACATTATTTATTTTGGTAGCTTCTAAACTTGCAATAATTGGATCACTGTGTAAGGAAAAAGATAACAATCTAGCAATCCCATTAACAGGCCAGGAACAATGCATTCACAACAGGTCTTAGCCACCTGTAGATGCCAGAAACACAGGAGCCACCACATGGAATATGGATGAGAGGCCACCTGTTCAGCAGGGATTCCTTCTGCCTGCCTGTATCTCCACACATCAGCAGCAGGCTGGGCATTTTAATCACTCTTGGAGCGCATAGCGTTTGGGTCAGCTGAGCGAATCTTCTGCTCCATTTAATGATGAAATCCCCCTGCCCTTGTCCCAGGCCATGTACAACACGTGGGGCCTAGTCTTTCTTCTGCCACCGCTAGTTACACTGTTTTCATGCCTGTTTTACTGCAATGCAGTCAAGCAGAGACCAGCGCTTTGAGTTTGTTCAATTTGACCTGACAGCCTTAATTGCCTCCCCATTTAAATATGATTTAAAGGGAACAGAAGGCAAGCAAACACAGACCCTCCCCTTGCTTAACCAGTACATGCTTGTCAGCCCCCAGTTAAAACCAGTGGAGCACCCGATTCTTATTGTATTACCGTGCCCACTGATTCCAACTGTTGTTACTAATCATCTTGAGAGAAAGCAACGTCATCTTGGGTTCCCACATGAGAAGATACTGTGCTAATGGGACACGCTTCGCTTACGTCACTGTGAGCAGCCTCTATAAGAAACTAAAAAACACCCATTTCTATAATTTAAACAGCAGAGAATATGACCCTTGAACATGCAGTTTCATCAAGGACTTGCCAAACTGCTACTTTCTTGCTCATCTTCCTATGATTCTAAAGGTGATTTCCGTTGACTGCTGTTGGTTAAAATGCTAGTTGAGCATTTGCATAGCTATTTCTTTAGAGTGGTAAAGTCATACAATATTTCTTTACTTTTACTGTAGAAGTCAAGAAAAACCCCCACTATTGTCACATCCACCACAGATGAATGAAATTACAAATAGTTTCCCTGGTAAAGATTGCTTGAAAGTAACAACAGAATAACTTTTGTGTGATAAGGTTAGATTAATACAACATTAATATGAATTCAGATGTGCTTGGTTTGGTATTACTACGCAACGTGTTTGATATCAAGTCTAAGCAAGTCAATGCTGCCTTTATCTCCTGCTTAGTGCTTTCCAATGTTAAAACCAAGTACACAAGTACACAACTCTTAAGTTTACAAGCATTGGCAAATTTAATTTCCTCTAGTGAGCTTTTCCAAAGCAGGGGATTTCCATCCTCAAATGATTTCAGAGAAACAGTAATTCATGAATACATTCTCAACTGAGAGCAAACAACGTTTCCTCCCATCTACTTTTCCTGGATTTTCATTGTCAGCAGTTGCAGATCAGCTTATTTAGTTACTTCATACATGACTTTCATACACCTTTAATTAAGACAGGATGATTAGTATTGGTGGGAGTGAAAGGAGGGGGCAGTGATAATATAGCTAATGCTAATGGGAAGTATGGATAATAGATTTTAAAACCTTGGTTACCACAGTGTCAGAAAATAATGGGCTGTATGTCATAATGGATGAGATTAAAGAATTGTTTTATGACCTTAAGAGAATGCATTTTTCATGAATCGAATATGCCTTCAGAAAATTACATGCTTGACAAAGTGTGTAATAGGTTGGCTTCATTTATCAAGTTCTTTGCAGAAATCAAATTAGACTCCTGCCTTGATGAAAGGAACAATTGTGGGACCTTAAGTGACCATGCTTAAAACAGAACTGTAGGCTTAGAACGTTGTAGACATTCCAGTCCCTTGACACATGAGTCAGTCTGGAATCGCAAATGGTCACATTTACAAAGCATTCGCTCCACTCAAAGTCAACATCACTTTTCTCCAAAAGGAAAACAAGAATTATTAAGGGTCAAAACTAATGGGAGGCCATTTAGATGATTGTAGGAGCCCCTAACCAAACAGTCTGAGGGGCTCGTTTCTGGCTTTGTAGTAGTTGTTTTTATCTCAGTTTGAATAAAGTGGTTTCAGATTTGAGAAAAAGGGTTAGTCAATAGGACAGACCATGTCTAAGTTGCTGGTGAATAGCCAGGTAAATTTAATCAAGACAGAATCATGCAGCATCTCTTGACGTAATTTTCTTTTTCCGTGAGAATGTCAGAGAACAGGCACCAGTTAGATGGATATGCCCATGCCAGAATAATTCTAACAAACAATTTACCAGCCTTTGTCTAATCTCAGCATTACTCATGCGGTGTTGGCATCAAATACCAACAATCTTATGCAGCTATTGAATACACATGTAGCTTTCGCTGATGGTGTGTACCCCAAACTGTTTTAAAATGTATTTGATTTGAAGAATGGTCTTAAAAAAACGAATTGTAAAGTGTCCAGTGTTTAGATTTAAATGTTCAATGTTAAGATAGCCATTATTTATTCTGATCTGCACAGCTTAAACTTGTTTAGCAAAGCATACCATATTTTTGTAAGGGGTTTTCAAGGTCTTTCACTACTTCAGTTAGCAACATCTGCTTCACATTCAGTTCTAATACAAAGGGTGACATGTAGACCTTATGTACAGGTCCACTGTTAGTTTTACATTTATTTTCATTAATTTGTGGTAAAGATGAAACACAGTGTTATTTTGGGATAATTTCCTGGACACGGACAGTGATTTATTACATATAAGAATGCCAAACAGTTTTTTTTTTAACACACATCAAAGGGGAAGAAAATATATATTTTATTGTAATAGTTACGTGATAGACTTGCACTAAAAGCAGCCCAGTTGTTGAAATGCTGTACAAAGTTGAACGGCTTTTGAAAGACAATAAAGAAAAAAGTCATAAAAAGATCAAAGAAAAGTGTGTCTGCGTGTGACAGTGAGGTGCAAAAAAGGAAACCAAACTGTTTAATAATGCATTTCAGTTAGTGGAATTATAGATCATTAAAATGGCAAAACGGGTGCTTTATGCAGTACAAACGTCTTTGGAATTTATTATTATTATTATTATTTATTTCTTAGCAGACGCCCTTATCCAGGGCGACTTACAATCGTAAGCAAATACATTTCAATTTATTTCAGATTTGAATGTTTTGGGTGAGAAACAGCAAACAATCTTGGTTTTGAAGTCAAATAAAGCCCTAATTCATGGGTGGGGGTGGGGTGGGGGGCTTAGATAATTATTTATTGGGCTTAATATCCTTTTCAGCCATGGGAGCTGCTTCTGAAAAGACTCCTACCACCTGTCTCTAATTCATTTCCAGGTTTGTCGTCTGGTCCAGGTTTCCATGCTGTGCTTGAAGTTTTGGCTACGATTAACTTGGTGGAACTAAATTCGCAGTTTTTATTTTAGGACAACTACAGGGGAATTGTACCAAGTCTCTCAAGGAGAGCACAAACGTTCTGTAACGCTCTGGATGATGATAAGCAGACTTGAACTTGGATCCTTCGCAGATCCCCAACACCACAGCCCTTTATAAGCTCCCCTTGTTTCTTAAAGTCATTAGCATGCCTCCTCACACTGCCCTGTCATGGCTGCACTTTCATTTATCTACTGTATCAGTTCCCAGAGCCTCATTTGCTCTACATAAATTCACTGGCAGGTCATTTCCCCTGTGACTATTCAAATCACATCTCCTGCACAAAGCCACCCTGTAACTTAACAAGGGTGAGAAAATAAACAAAACAAAACAAGAATAAAAATAAACCAGCATTGTTCCTGGTCTCTTTAATTTGTACCGGCCATAAAGAAGCTGTTCTCATTGTCTTTGGAATCGGACTACCAATTAGGGGAGGAAAAACAAAAGGTCTTCCCAATATAACATTTTAATAAGAATTTTATTCATTAAAGGTTTTAGGGGAAGCGAAGGGGGAGGCTGATTTCATAGCACTAAGTCACACAATGTGGAAAAAAAAGTTATGGGAAGATATGTGAAAGACTGAAAGTGGGACAGGGATAGAGAAAGAAGCATGCAACTCTAAACCATTATGTAACTGTGAAGGAACGGACTAAAGCGAGGTGAGGAATCTGAGCCAAGTGCCCATGTACTAATTATGGGGCTGCAAAATAACTGGCATCTCTTGTGCTGTGTGTCAGTGAGTGTTGCTGCTTTTTTTGTTTGTTTGTTTTTTATCTTTAAACTCTCTAAGTTCAGACACAATCACAAATGTAATGTTGTGGCCCAATTGTTTGATGAAGTAGTGAACTGAAGCATATGTGGATTTACATTTATTACAAGATCTGGCCATGATGACTGGTCATTTCCCTAACAGTCAGCTGCTGAAAATGGTCATGGTCACTTGGGCCATGGTCGTAGTTCAGCTGCTACTGTGAATTAGATACAGAGTGCAAGCAGCTACACATTACTAAGCATGTTCTCATGCAGTGGTCTGAGAATTCTAAGCATGTTCTCATGCAGAGGTCTGAGAATTCTAAGCATGTTCTCATGCAGTGGTCTGAGAATTCTAAGCGTGTTCTCATCAGTGTTGCTTGCTTCACACACCCTTAGTGCAGGAAGTTCCATTCCCTAGTCTGTTAGTTCTTCTATAAGGTGATACATTTTAATAATCATAACATTAATAAAACTGTTTAATAATCCACATAATGGAAAACAAAGCGCCTGATTAAGGGCGGTGGCAAGTTGGCAGTGCACTTTAATGAAAGTGTTGAGGGTAATTATCAACTTCCTTTGAAAACAATTGGACTCCCCCCACTGTGTCACACAGAAGTGTGAATGTTCCCTTTTACACATCTATTGATGGAAACAGCACTTAAATGTCACTCTGCCCTACCCCGCTTCAGACAAATAATTAAAATATACGTATGTTTCAAACTTAATAACCAGTTCAATTCTCTCTCGTTGTTCACCTCATGGCAAGAAATGTATTCACAGGATTATTTTATCTGGGTGAGGAGACAGAAACATTTACAGTGGGTAATGCAGTCTCCCAGACTCGTGTGCTGGGTTTGTCAATCTCTATCATAACACTCAAAAATGCCTATTCTATGCTTCATTTTCATCGAGTTTTCTAAATTGCAATTACAGATTTGAACAATTTGTTGTGCGGCATTCCTGGTAAACAGAAGTGACATCATTACAGAGTTGTTAAGACTGGAAAGAGAACAAGAATGTGCAGCTATGACAGGATGAGGGAAATAAAGTCACCTGACAGGAAATGAAGTGATATAGGCAATTATTTTCTACATGGTAAATTACATATAGAAAGGTAGGTGTTTGTGAAAGTGCCTTCAGTATGATAATGCTTCAGGTCGCGGTACCCCATATCATTGTTTTCATCACTGTCATAATCTCCTGAAACAATAGACCAGGACCATTTAAATACTAAATAGAGCTTAAACAGAAACTAGTGAGTTTCACAACAGGTTGTTTTGATCTTTGTAATTGGGTAGCAAATTGATCTCAGTCGTGAGAATGGGTG
The DNA here is from genome assembly GCA_030684275.1 of Acipenser oxyrinchus oxyrinchus. NCBI lineage: Eukaryota > Metazoa > Chordata > Actinopteri > Acipenseriformes > Acipenseridae > Acipenser > Acipenser oxyrinchus. The sequence goes on along the minus strand of CM060262.1, from coordinate 31,669,576 downwards.
GGTGGTTTCTATTGAGGACCCCACTCCGCCCCCGCTTTAGCACTGTTAAACTAGGCAGGTACGTGCTATTGTCAACACTTTGGGGTCTATTACAAAGAGGCAAGCATCAGTGGCTTTTAACGACGACACCCTTTAACACAGTATTGATCCCCAATGATCATCTTCTCACTCCCCGATTAACATCAGAGAGTTTCATGGGTGATGTTATTAAGATATGCAGCTGTTTAGACCATTGTAGCAGATGCCAAGAAGTGATCCAACAGATGGAGCTCTTTAGTTTTCAGAAGGCCCTTTCTATTAGTTTTCATTCTATTCCTGTAAAGGTTTTGCTACAAGAAACCTAAGAACGGTTAAGTATTATAAATGAACGCAGCTGAGATAAGACTGCATTAAAAGGAAATTCTCAATAAAATGTTGTGATCAGTATCCCTCATTACATTCCCCACCCTTGTTTCCAGAAATGTTACTCTAAACCCTCCCCAAGACTGTACCTGGCTTTTTGTTAAGGTAAAGGAGCCAACCAGGCTTTTTGTTAGGGAACGAGCCTGTCTGCTGTTTTAAAAGGGTTCTGGTATCCCTGTGTAGTTACAAAAGGCAAAGAACAAAAAAAGGTATTGGTAAAAATTCCCACAGAGTTTATTTTACAAAGAAGAGAGGCAGCCCTTTCTCCCTAAGCAGTGGGGGTCTCAGTGTAGGGGAAACATGATGGAATGATTACCAGCTGGTCTACTGGGATCTAATAGAACTGATTAAGGATCCAATATTTCAGCCTCCTCTGCTTTGCTTGTCCAAGTAGCAAGACATGACTGATTCTACTGGAGATTTTTACCCCAGAAGATGGGACCAAGTGAAAAGCCCCATAAACAACAGCACAGTGGTTGAGATGCTCGCTTGGGGAGTGTGTGGCTGAAGGTTTGCAGCCAGCTTCCGCTCTCTAGTCAACTCACACTGCAATGTGAGTTAGCAGTTAGCAAGGCCAAGAAAGTGACTCAGTACGCATGCACATTGAATTACAAGCCTCCTCAGAAGGAAGACTGACAATTCCGCCCTGTAGTGTCAATAGGCCTTCAGATGTCACCTGCTGGCCAGCAGGAAATGGACTGACAGAATTTCTGAAGGTCCGTTGGATTTGAACCTCGGTGCCAACAGCTGAAAGACTGGTTACCTTTGGAAGTGGTAAAGAAAGAGAACCAGTGAACAAATGATGTTCAACAGCGCTTAGTGATCACTTTGCCTTCTATGGTCAAATTAGATCTACTTTTAAACGTGATAGTTACTAAAAATAATATACAAATATATACATATACAATCACAGTAACAAATTCAATTAAGACATACAGACTGGCAGCAGTCTGGATGTCTAGTATAAAAAATAAAATTAAAAAAATCACAGTAAACAAATCACAATGATTCCCTCACTTGTTTTGCCAGAGGAACAATTAAAGAGACCCCCCACGTAGTGTTTTCTGTTCTATAATTGTAGCTGAATGCTCTGGTATTAGTCTGAAGTTTGCTTTGTCTCTGTGCGTGTGTTGGTTTGTCTGTGGTTGCTCTGTAGAACCAGAATCTCAAACATGCTCACTTTAATTTTGACCAGTTTGCTAGAAAGCTGGTTAAATTGTTTTGATTCAGCACCCCTAATTAATAGCACATTTCCTTTTAGATCTACACACTAGATTGACGTGATAGTGGGGAAAAAAGACGACCAACAACTTTTTGTTTGTAAAAACACAAACCAGGTAGTTTGTGATGCACTGCGGCAGGGTGATTTAGGCTAAGAAAACACATATTTCTCAGTCCAAATAGCACAGGTTTCAATGTTTTCTTGAAAAACCCTCACACATAATTGGAAAATGAATGACCTTCGTTTGTTTTGTTATTTTGACAATCCAAACTTGTTGCAAGGACTGATGGAAAATTTCAAGCAGGAACAAATTCTTGTGTTGGTCAACTTTGGCCTTTTCTTTTAAAAATATTTTGTTAAAGTTGCAGTATAACATTAATTTGATATCACAGGACCAGTGCACCATGCAAAGTAAGTACATGTTTTAAAACTAGCACGAAATGACTAGGCGATAGATGGAAGCAGTTAAACGAACATGCACAGTCATTTTTTACTAGTCAGTTTGTTTTTCTTTGCATTGGTGAAAAGAGAAGAAAAAGCAGACCCATAGTATTAGTTGCCTTTCCATAATGTAACAATGACAAAATACATTCTAGTGTAGTTCTTTGCGTTTATTGCATATAGTTGCTAGCAAAATGTTTTTCAATTACAAGCTTTCAAGATCATGCAGAGCCCTTTGTCATGTGAATTTATTTATTTATTTATTACTTTAAACGTCATACAAATATGCAGGCACCTCAAAGTTAAAGCCAAGCAAATTAAAAAATATATACATATTTTTTTGTTTAACCTTTTTTTTAATTTGTTGTGCAGAACATGAAAGAGCTAGTGAGAGGTGAAATATCCCTTTTGAAATGTCATGCATATTACCACCCTAATGCAGGGCTGCAGACTCCTGTCTGTAAGTGAAACTGCTGCAGCAGTCAGGTGCTCTCTGTGTGACTGAGTGACAACAAAGGCACCACCACAACTTAACCAGTGTTTATTCTCCCAACATGGGTCCACTAATGCTGATAGGATTACAGATCAAAAGTGAAAGTGAGAGCCAGGGGACCTTTAAGACCTTTAGAACTCGGGTTATATTTCCCACTGCTGGGCACAGTGTAAAGAACTAAACCCTTTTTGCAATTGCTGGATTTATAGGCAGGGACAGCCTTGGCCTTTGAAGACACAGAAATTGCATGCTTGGTTCTACCACATTAGACTCAGGCATATCACAGTTCACAGACAAAATGGGGAAAAAAAGCTAAAATCTGGAAGTAAGTATCCCCTGCCCTATTCACAAAGCTTTAAAAATCGTTTTTTGACAGTCTGGTATTTTATGGATTCAAAATTATTACACTGTTGGTGGTCTCGTTAACAAGAGAATAGAACCACAGTGCTACATGAAGTACAGTACAAACACTCTGGACCTTACTGCTGCAGTCTAAGGAGATGCCATTTTATAAAAAGACACTCAAGAGTAAAATCAGAAACAGTTTTGTCTGCTTGATGCTTAATGTATTAATTGCTGCTGGTTATTTTTGAGACTTTTTTTGTTGTATTGACTCTATTGGGGAATTTGTTAAGTAACTTTTATTTTGACTTCCAATATCATTGTCTGGAACCCATCTTGTTTTTGTTTTTTTCTTGATTGCTCCAAAACAGCTGAATGAATTTATTCAATCGTTTTTGAGTGATGATTCTTCGTATATAAAATTTTAGATGATCTGATCAAAGTCTAAAGACTAAATCCTGAATCAACTCCAAGTAACCCAAACCTTGAATTACAGTAAACAACAACATAAATGGTACTGATAAACTAAAAACTATAAGGCTCACTTGCTTATTATTTTACAAAGATGCTTTACAATGTTGTTCATTATATGAGGAATATGACATACTTGAATTAGATTAGTGTCTTTGTTTTCGCTCTGTAGCACAATTCTAATCTAAGCTGTAATCTGAGCCACACCAATCCGGTTAATTTAGATTATAGATAATTATAAACTAAGATGAGCTATCTAGCCAGTCTCAAACACTGTTTAACGTGACCACAATAAAGTTATTACGTGCCTTTGAATAAACACACAGAGAATTCCAACTTTCACACTATAGAAAACTGTAACCTTGTTCCATGCATTTGATAAACTGCAGATATTGAACTGCAACCCCCTCTGAGAAGGCTGTAAGGAAGGAGAGGGATGATGGGTTTATACAGTCTCTTTCCTCTAGCCTTGCAAGCTGAGTGTCCTCTCTGGTTATTGTTAACATATTTAGAAACAATAGCACCACCAGGCCCCCGAGGCTGGAGTCACTCAAATACTTCCCATTCCTCGCAAGGAATCCCTGTGGATTTTGCACTAACAGTCTGCTTTAAATAAACACAATGTACAGCAAATTCCAGAACAACAAGGCACTGCAATGTGAATATGTCTTTTTTTATTTTTATTTTTAGCTTTTATTGTTTTCATTGATTCAGTTAATAAATGTTAGACTTCTTGTCTTCTTGTCTATAATAAGAATGCCTCAAACCACTTATCTGAGGTAGCTTTCCTTGCATGTGGATTTTATTGAAGAGATCTGGCCAAAACTCCAGGGCCAATATTTATACCTGCTTTTCTTCAGTTTGTCACATGACAAAAAGCAGGGAGGTCAGGTGTAACACATTGCCCATTCTGTAGGAGCTGATATTTAGAATTTGGCCCCAAGCATAACCACCTGTTACCTTTTCACTTAAAAGGTGATCAATTCTACCTAAAAAGCGTGGCACCTTATAAACTTGCTAAAACTCAAGTTATGTTTTAGAAATAACTCATTATGACTCAAGTGTGGTGCAGTTTCTACCTTCAGGGCATTTAAGGAACCTCCCTTCCACACCCAAAACCACGGGAGCCCATTCAGATTAGTAATACAGTTTAAACACCTCAGCAACTGTAAACATGCCTATTGTTTTAAACAGTGGTTAAACAGTGACCTTGGGCAAGTCATTTCACTTTATTGTAGCCTAGTCCGAGAAAATTTAGCACAACCCTCTCCCACTGTGAACAACACATAGCCTATCAGCTACTGTCTCTCTAACTTGCTTAACAAAGAAGCATTCCTGATCTTACAAGACAACGCAGACTGTGCCACACCGTAACGTCACTAACGCTGCCAAGACTCCATCTCTGCAACGGGATTTTGATATAATCAACACAACAGAAACCTTTAATCATATCCCCTGTTTAAAAAGAAGATTTCCTCACACCTAGAGAGCTGTGGATGATGACGAGAGGCTTGTTGAGTTTTGTTGCATTTCTTGTAGGGCTTTGTGCGCATTCCTGTAGTGTGGCAGAATTCATTAAAGAAAAGGGATTTTTATTTATTTCACTTATTACAATGGAATTTTAGCGGGTACTTCTTAAACACTAAGAATTCAAAGGGGATTAAAAATAGATGTTTCGGAGGTAGGAGGTTGGAGGTTGGAGGTTGGAGGCTGGGGGGTGGTATTAATTTCAGCTACAAATAAAACTTCCAACACATTATATTTTTTACCCCAGTTTTAACAACGTCTATTGTCTAGGGAGGTTTAAGAAACTGTCAAGCCAAGGCATTCAGAAATGGGAGGAACACGAAAAAAGAGGGCGAAAAGCCCCCAAAAGAGGCTGCTGATCCTAGAAGAATATGGATCAAGGGAACAGCCCCTCCAGCCAGGTTTCTCATGCCTGTGTTTTCTGCCCTTTTTGTGAACAGTTTCAAAAGAGGAACAAAAAGTCCTAGTTCCTCTGTCCACGAGTAGATTTACAGCTCGCAGTTCTTTCTTTTTTTTTCAGAAGGAATTCTAAAGCTTTGCTTGCTTTCATTATTTCTTTTAGTCTTGTTTCTTCTTCTGAAAAAAAAACCTCTCGTCAGTTATTACAGATTTTAAAAAAACAACCAATCAGCTGGATTCCCTCCGAAAACTATTTACACATCACATTACCACCTGTTCAACATGGAGAATATATGAATCTGTATGGTGTATTTATGCACACCTGTCATGCAAAAAAAATATGACTATTTAAAATGTATACACTGTGAGCTTCCTGAACACAAAGAATGTGAACTCTGTTTGTTTAACGTGTGGCTTTCTCTGAGATACCCACCTGTTAATTCACCAAGTCTAGGACGGGCAATGTCAGTTTTCATTTACATCAATAGAATTGCTCTCTATATATTATAATTGTAAAGATACAAACAGATGCTTAAAAGATAGAATGTAAAGTATTGATGGATATAATTATAATGCCTTTAGTGTGTGGACATCTAACAGTCTTCTTGATTCACAAAATGCTACGCCTAACTTCATTCATAAAGACAAAGATTACCCAGCAAAGGAAGCATTACTGGATTGGAAGCAGACAAAGTATAGTATGTGAGACTATGGGAATATATAACCAATACTGCTGCACTGCAAGGGAAAATACAAAAAATCGAATAATGCAATATATAAGACCATTGAATTATAACATGTGCAAAATAAGGGGCATCTTTGGAGAATCCTGTTCTTGCAATATTGTGGCCTCATCAAGCTCTATTTCTGAAAGTCCTCAAACAAGCCTGTTATTGTTGTTACTGCAGCATTCCCCAAACAGCTTGAGTTTGGCACCCCAGAAATTGGCAAGGCTGAACAGAGGCTGTCTACAACTTTTCAAACATCTGTCTGCAAGGAGAGAGGAAGCCAAGATTCTGCAAGCAAATTGGGATTCCTAGCACAGTTTACACAATGCATCACTGTATCTGTGGTTATCTGTCTCTGCCGTATATATTTAAAAGATGCACTGTAGCTCATTCACTGCAAAAAGGTATTATGAATATAAACAGGTAATTAACACTTGAAAACGGGACTGCAAATTAGCATATGGGGGGGGGGGGTCAGAGAGAGGGACATGTTCATACATGTTCTCTGGGTACTTGGTCAGAGTGATACCAGCTCTTTTATTACTTAGCACCTCTGTAATAAATAAGCTTTACCCACAACCCCCTTTTCTAAGAGTTGGAAATTGCCTCAATAATCATTATATGGATGTTAATAAATAAATTCTGGAACATATAAGAAAGCCCCTTGACCTATTTATTAAACATAAGAGTGCTCTTATATAAGTAGCAGCTGTTACTACCAGTAGTATTTTTACTGATACTAGGGCAGTTGTATTCCCTGCTGCCAGTAGCTACACTTTTTTTTTATTACTATAACCAGCAATGCCCTATCTAGAATAAAATATAGATATTCTTCAGCCTTGATGTTGATCTTAAAGGTAGTAAAAATGTTATTTCCAGTAGCTTTCTACCTCCTTTAGGTTTTCAGGTTTGCTGTACAATACCACTTTTACAAATGCTTGTAAAAAAAGTGCTTAATCCTGCATTTACTTTGCTCTGCTTTCATTATGGCATACTATGGTAAACACATGTAATATTTGATTAAATAGTACATGTGTTAGTACCACAATATTACAGACAGGCCACACAAGTACAGTACAGTATATCATACTGCCATTGCAGCTCTCAAATAAAGACAGCTTAATTATAATTTTACCTTTCAAATACAGTGATTATTTTATATAGTAATCTAATGAATTTAAGGACTGGCTTAACAGCATACAAAGGCATTTTAAAATTCTAGGTTTAAAGCACTACTATTCCTAGTTCGTTATTGGCAGTTCACGGTATTGGTTAGTTGTGGCTTCTTAGACTTCGTAGTAAATTAGAGTGAAAATAAACAGTTGTAATGAACAGTTCACGGAGATTATTTCTAAACGACTGGCGCAAATTCTGATGCGAAGTTGTTTTTTGTTTTTTTTTGTTTTTTTTGTGAAGGGCACAGTTAACTAAAACATACCCTTTGTTTGGACAAAAAGCGGGCAGAAAACGCGGCCTCCCCGAATCGTATTTTTAAACAGCCGTTGCCATAGTCAAGTGCACCTTGCAAACAAAACTGTTATTCAACACACTTCAGCACCTCTTCCATCCACCCACGTGTTTCTTGGAATAATTGACAGTTTTTCTTAGACACTTCCCAGAAAGGCAGGGTTTAAATCTAAGGGGCGTGGTTTAAACAGGCAGCCGCGTCCCTGTGGCTGAGTTTTGAGAAAGAATGCATGTTCTAACCCCGCCTCTCTGGCGTGGGTTTGTTAGAGTAGTTTATAAAGAAATGTTAACGTCCTATGCAAGCGATTTACATCGTTATCTCAGCAGGTTATATATTTGTATATTAGGTCAAAGGAAGAGCATACACAAAACTGCAACAGCGATCAATGCATTTTTAATTTTCTTTTTTTTTACAATTTGTACCATTTGAAAATAATAATAAGATACAAAAATGCTGAAAACTTGCGGGAAGAGGTTTTTACTCTCCATCGTTGGAGCTACTTTTACCTGCCTGGTTGTGCTGTTTGTGGCTCAGCTGCAGCAGCGAAGCCAGGTAGAGGCCGTCCCAAACGGGAGAGAGGTCGGGATGCGCTCGTTGCAGAGCTTTGAGAACCTGGCGGAAAGTCACAACACACAGGAGCCACAACTGAGCCAGCCCGACCCTCAACAGCAGGCTTCTAACCCGGAGCAAGGGAAGGGCTTCTCGGCTTATTTCACTAAACTGACCCGGGAGAGGAGAGAAGCAGAAAAGACGGAAAGCAACCCTCAGTCTGCGACAGAGAAACCGCCTATGGAAGACATCACACCGAATGATATTTTCATCGCAGTCAAGACCACCAAGAAGTTTCACCAAGCCCGACTGGAGCTGCTCCTAGATACCTGGATCTCGAGAAACGTGCAACAGGTAAGCATCACGGTTCTGTATTGAAACAGCTGTGCAATGTAGCTACTTGAGGAAAAATTATGTAAATAAATATATATTCCATACATCTGTGTATTCTATTTTCTAAAAACCATATACTGATTAAAAAAAATTGTGTGAATTGTTTATTTTAAAATGATCTTCAACAGTCTGTGGCCAGTGGCCCAACATGTGTTCCCAGACCAGGTTTGTCATGTCAACTTCTCTGATTGAAAAGGTCTCTGAGATGATGCAGACGCGTTTTACTTAAGAAAACAATCTGCTAGTGCAGAATAGAGGAGCGTACGCCGTTGGGGTGGGCTGCGCAATTATGATACAGAGTAAGACACAAAACACCTTTGGTCACCGTTACATTTTAATAACAATAAAAGACACATACAAATATTATATCAGTTTAAACACGGGAGTCAATACCCACCGTTTTTTTAAATTTATGTATTATTTTTTTCTATTTTTCCGGGGTTTTGTTGTTGTAGTTGTTGTATTTTTTTTTTAAAACTATCCTGTCTCATTTCTGTATTCACATTGATCACTTTGCGTGTTATAACAATTATGACACGTCCAATTCAATAAGTTGCATACACGCTTGCGTATTTTCCCAGGGGTCTCACCCTGTGCCCCGCTGTAACCCTCTGATCTCTCTTCTCCCAGTCCTTTGGGAATTTGGAGGTATAGTGCATGAAACGCGATTAGTGATGCTGATTCATTTTTTTGTGACTTGACCAAGCTTGTCAGATATAAAACCCAGCCAAGGGACCATAGCTGTTTAGCATAGAGATCCGTCTCAGCAACATAAAAGGGGGAACAGAGAGGGCGAATATAAAGGAAGAGGGGGTCTCTTTAGCCGTCTGAAGCTGGTGGGAAAAAAAAAAGTTTCTTTCTCTGTGAAAATGGAAAACCGCGTCTTGAGGCAGCAACGTGATAGAAGCATAATTCATTCTCAGAACCCCTCTGCTGGCGGAACTATAATATTCTTAGGGGGTCTGTGTTGTGCGTCATTTAGGTTAAGTTTAAATACATTGTTGGTTGTATTACAAAAACAGATATAGTTTCTAATTTACAGCAATTTAGCTTGCTCAGTAACTTGCACTGATATTCACGAATGAGTACAGACTCATGCGCCAAACTGGTTCTTGCAGGTATGCACAGCAAGGATAATTTTGTATTTGTTTCTTTAAAAAAATTTAAAAAATAAAAGATAACATCTTCAGAGGAACAATATACGGGACTATCTATAGAGATCTTAAGATATATGTTTATTTTTTTCACACATTCTGTGCTTTATCCTTATCAGAACTTAAGCTACCCAGAGTGACATCTCTTAAGAGTGTGTGGAGCCCTTCTCATGAACTCCACAGCTTTCTCCCCCCTTTTTTTCCCCCATTCTCTTTTTGTGCAGGGTGTTTATGTGAGTACCTTGGTGCTAACACTGTCCTCCTCCAGTGCTAACAAAGCTTCTTTCAAAGAAAAGGTTTCCCAGCCTCTTATGTCAGCCTCTCCATGGGAACGTAGGAGCTGAAGTTGTGGATTTTTTTTTTAATTTTATTTTTGTGGGGGTGAGGGGGTCGACTGCGTCTGGGGCAAGCTTCTGAGTGATGGGAAAATTGGGGTCTTCTTTATGTATACCAAACACAAAAAAGGCTAAAAATCAAGCGAGTAAATCAGGGGTTTTAATCTCCCTCTTGATTATATTAAAGTGCTAGAGAAAAAAAAAACAGGCTTCTAACACCGGATCACTAAACCTAGCATGTGTCTGCTTCGGGGTTTGCTTTGTTACACATCTGCCAATCATGCTTCTGTCTCTGTCATTTTCAAGGTGATGCATGCCTATTCAAAATGCACCTACCCTTATGTGTGTGGTCTTTAGAGGGTGCAGTACTGCACTACTATTGCATTCACTCACTTCATGGGGTAATGGAAGTTAAACCATTACACAATTAGTTAACAGCAGGCATTGAAAGCAGCTGCTGGGGCTATAGGAGCAGGCTTGGAATTAAAACTGGAGTCGGGTGCCAGGTGGAAGGGGGGGGGGGAAGAGCAAAGCAAAGGAACATTGGCATGTTCTTAATGCGAAGTATATTGTTTGTGTAACAGGCCTCTTTATTTCAAACATGACTTGTAATTTATTAATGGGCTTTACCGTATAATCCAAATAATTGCAGGCTAGCCCCACACTAGGGTACCTGCAAATAATGAATTGCAGCATTGTATCTTCTTGAAGTGATAAATGCAGTATTGTAGAAAATGGAAATATGAAACATTTGAAATATGTTTTTTCTTATATGTATATGTACAGCAAAGCTAACAAATCTGTCCTTTTTTGTCTAACAGGCTATGTCACATTTGTAGCCCCACCCCCCTAGCCTGCTACTAGAAGTCACTGTGTACATGTAAACATGACTTGCTCAGAAGCCCGTGCTCTGTGTACTGTTGAAACAGTAAATACAGGTGCTGTGCGCCCCGGGGTAGGGACTGGGTAGGCAGAGGCTGGCTGTTGGTACTGCACAAATCCAGTTACCTATCCCGGGGTGGAAAAAGGGCTTGGATTTAGTTTTGACCAATAAAAACAAAAGCAAGATCCATTACTGACTCCCTTTCAGTTAAAGGCATGGCTATCTGTATACCTTAAAAACTGATCGAGAGGTCTGATGCCAATAACCTATTCAATGCATCAGTTAAACTTCAGTCAGGGCATTACCTAATACCATTAATATCAGCTTGCTAGGAGACATTGTATATATAAAAACAATTACATTTGGAGTTCAGGACTAATTGTGCACATAATTTTAAATGATGCCATGAGTATGAAGTAGAATTGTAAAGCATGCAAAGCTCTCGAATGTGACATTTTTCTCAACGGTTTATGCAAGAACCAGATCGACTGCATTGATGCAGAGCCCAAGGGCAGTAGTGAAGTCAAGGAGCACCTTTGCCTCCCTCCTGAAGCATTACACTCTGTTAACAGAAAAGAATGCCACCATCAACAGCACCTTTTTCTGGCACAGCGGGGGGAAATTTCAAAACAAAAAATAGAGCTTGGATTTAAATTTTGAATGTTCTATGGGAAAAAAAAACAAAAAACGGCTGTACTGTTTGAAGAGTAAACAGAAACAGGTCCTGGTTCAAAGCTGACCTTCAGAAAATATCAGTGTTTATATTAATCACTGTACCGCAACAACTGGGAAGTACCATTGACAAACAGTTAACCCTACTGCAAATAATGCCACCTGCCAGGTCTGCAGTTTGCATGCAAATAAACTGTATTACAAGTAGCACCTGAGTAGGTATGTGAGATTTAAACTTTTATAACCATCAGCATTAAAAAAAAAATAAAATAAACCTAAAATAACTGTTTGTTGATAACAGGATAATCCTGTGAACATATGTTTTTTTTTCTTCTATTGTTTCTGTAGCATTATTGTTCTTTTTGAACATGTAGCTTCCTGTGTTTCTTCAAACAATAAAGCTTCCTATCTGAGACCCAGTGAATAACAATAGGAGTAGAATGAGAAGAAATAGTAAGATCCGAGGCCATCTTTGATATAAGTCCACAGTGTAGTGTAAGTTCAGTGAATGGCACTGTGCTTTGTTTGAGATCTCAAAGGACAGATCAGTCTAGCGCTTCTAATGTTGCAAAGACTTGATGTTGAAAGACTTTTGTGCCTCATATTATAAGAGGGTAGCTTTGCTATAAATAAAATGCATTTTAAACAAACTACTTCCCTTTCATTCATAGCTATTATATGTAAACCGACAAAGCAGCAAGAAGGACAAAGAATCTGATGAGTTGGGGAAGTATTTTATTTAGACAAGAGCCTGCAGCGCCTCTAAAGTAAACTGAGTTAGATAGTAAGGTTTAGAATGGGGATCGTATTGTTTTTGTAATAAGAGATAGACTGACTTGAAAACTGTTGAACCACTGGAAACCTAGGCTGTTTGAATGTTCTGGATATTTAGGGCTGTTTGGTGACATTCTGGTACCTGGGGAGTGCCTTTCTTACTAAAGATGACAGTAATTGGAGTTTAGACAAAGAGTACAGACAATTTATGGAACTGCTTGTGCAAATCTACTTGGATGACTCTCTTGGGTATAATTTAATTGTAACCAGTCAACATATTACTGATTCGAGAGTACATTAGAGACAGTTACTGTATAAATAATAATAATAATAATAATAAAATTAGTTTCTGGGCTGCAAATTGGCGAAATGGCCTAGGGAGAGAAATAAACAAGAAACGGAAAAGGGGGATTTGAAAATCCCCCTTTCCCCCATGGCAAGGAATTTCCAAGGAAGAAGGGTTTTTTTTTTTTTTTTAATTCAAAGTTATGAAAAAAACTAAAAATAAACATTTTCTTGAATTCTTCATCGAATTTCCTGGCCCAAGGCCTACTGCAGGAAAGGGTGCCGGTGGGGGCTAGGAGAAGCCTACAGGGTGGAGATAGACACTTAGAGGGGCTGATACCAAGATGTCATGGAGGCTTTGTCCTTCCTGCCTGGGGAGAGGGAGACAGCCAGCTAGGCTACGGGCTTCCGGAGCTTTTTATACTGCAGAGGTTGTGGTTTGCTTTCCTGTGGTGAGCTTGGTGGAGAGATGCTTTCATTGTCGCCCAGCGCGACAATGAAAGAGGGCTTTGAAATACAGATTGGAAGAAGTAAACTCCTAATTGAACAGTAGTAGTGAGGAGGAGTTAATAAAAGTAGCATCAGAGGACTGGGGAGGGGGATTTTAAGTGCAGGAAATTAGGGGGGATATTTATTATCATTTCTCCACATTGGAGAATTGTTGAGATATTTGTTTTGGCTTCCACCACCAATTCATTTAGGAAAAAAATGATTAATGTACTTTTTATATAACATTCTAATATACAAGAAGCTGTATTTGGCAAAAAAGTAGTTGGCCATTCTTCTACTTTTTAATCTACTATAATCCCCAAAGAGGCTTTGGAGCAAAGTGTAGAGTATAAAGTATATAGGGGTGTGTGCTCCCCCCACCTTATACAGACTTTTCTTTAGTTAACCAGAGCAGCTGTATGCTAATGTGATCAAAACCTTTTAAAACATTACCACAGGGGATTTAAACCAGCCTGAAAAGCACTCTATTATTCTGTAGATGGAAAGCAGGTAGGGGTAGGGGGAGTTACAGCACGCTGCAGATTCAGATTGAATTGTAAATCCCCGGCACGGATTGTGTAGCTTTTTTGCTTTCAATCAGCTTTTAGCCAACACAACCCCCCCCCACCTCCTCCGCCATCAATACTACCTCCCCCTCAAAAGTAAAGTCTTAATCCTTCACTGACAAGTGACATCTGTTCAAAATTTGCTCCACAACAAATGAGATTGGGTTTAGGCAGCTGTCTCAGGTAACGTGGGCAGGGTTACTTTACTTTGGTGTGGGTTCAACCCATTGTCAGATATTATTTACTTACAAGGGACTGGAGATTATTTTGGAGGAGAAAAAGTGTGTGCGGTGGGGTTCAGGTGCAATTATCTGGGTTGCTGGACTGCTTGGGCGAGGCAGAGACGTGTGCCAGAGAAGAGGCAGCTGCAGGCAGGTGTTGTCTCACCTGAAGCCAAAAATAAACACATTAACAAAGGTGGAAGGAAGCGGGTAACGGTACTCCTTTAATCAGGTGGACTTGTTTGTTGTGCTAATACACCTGTTTCATTCATGCTCACTTTGCAGGAGCACCTGCTTCAAACAAACCAGTGTCTGGATTTCGTTGCGCAAGCTTTGCTTGTGATTAAATGAACTTGGAAAGTTTTTACAGTTACAGAGCAAATAGAGTTATAAAGAGTCCACAATATAACTGCTCCAGCTCAACCAGTTTTTGTTGGTTACTCCCCTTTTCCACACATTGGCTGCTTGTGTGAAAGAGGGGTTGAGGGGGGCTGCACCCATCTTTGTTGTGGCCTCAGCGTTAGGGCTGGGATGCTGTAGTGCTCCAACACCGTTTCCATGGAGAAATTGTCCAGCAGCACAAGAGAACTTTCTTTCCCAAGGAATTCTTTGGGTGGCATTGTGAGCTTGTTTGACTTGTTTAACTCACTTGAGTTTTTGGGGGAGTAAAAGGATGAGACCCCCTCCCTCAACCCCTCTACCATGACTGAAGTGTAACAAGATTTTCAAAAAAACGTGATACACACACGCAAGACAAAAGGAGATGGAGGCATAGGCACTTGTGCTTTTACTGAATCATTTTTTCTATCCAAGCAAGTTGCATTTTAATTCATACTATATGTGTACTGTAGTGGTCCTGTGTTTCTTTTTTCAAAAGTAAAACACATCAAACTAATCTTACTTTTTCTCTTAATTTTTCTTGCAGACTTACATCTTCACAGATGGAGAGGACGAGGAGCTAAAGAAAAGAATAGGTGAGTCAAAGGATAAAACTGTAGGCAGCTGCCTCATTAAAAACAGTTGCACTTTTATTTAAAAGCATTGTGTGGATTCACACCATTGTAAGGGAATTTACCCTCAAACCTTTATAAACGGCACACAGAGGTTTATTCTGTGTCAGGCAGCTAACGTTATTGCAACACAGGAAATGGTTGCCCACATTAGAATGCAGCTGCTAAACTGTATGGTATTTTTTATAAAGGGGAACCACTAGACTAACTTTTAAAGAAGGTTAACAGCAAAGCAAAGAGACGTTTCTCTAAGTTTAGCAAGCTTTCAGTTTCAAAGAGGGTGTTTCAGCTTTGCAAAATACTATGAGTGACTCCACGTCCCTTCAACAGGAAGTACACAGTGTTAAAGCGTGGTGTACTACTAGAAACAATGCTGTTACATATAGGTCCATTATTGAGCTTTGAATATGTTATTTCCAAAGAATCAGTCAGGATGGCTATTCAGTCAGCACCATACCACCACCACTGTTCTCCAGCCCCTCTTGCAAACCCCCCATAGTCTCAATGTTAATTGCCCCTATTGTGTTTCCTATCGATTTGATTCACAAAGCTTCCCACTGTACCATGTAACAGGTGGCAGATGCTGGATGGAACCAAAATTAAATAGACTTGACAAAACCAGGGCTGTGTAGCTTCTGAAGGCTCTCAATCATGTTTGGCAGTGCTGTTAACCCTGTATCTTCTTTTTTTTGGTTGCTGACAGGAAGCCATGCCATTAACACAAACTGCTCAGCCGCACACAGTCGGCAAGCTTTGTCCTGCAAGATGGCGGTGGAGTACGACAAGTATATAGAATCTGGGAAAAAGTGAGTTACTAATAACTCCTCTTTTAATCCCCCCATTGCCTTTTACTGCGAAACATGCATAAACAATATCATTGGTAATAACTGAGTCATATTAATATGTTACAGTAATACATCCCACTTCTTCGTCCTAGTATCACAGTAGAAATACCAGAATGTACTTTTTTGTAAATGCGGTTGACCCTGTAATTAATTCTTAACTCTGTTTCAGATGGTTCTGCCATGTGGATGATGACAACTACGTGAACATGCGGACTCTGGTGAAACTGCTCTCCAACTACCCCCACACTCAGGATATCTACATCGGCAAGCCCAGCCTGGACCGGCCCATCGAAGCCACGGAGAGACTCGGAGACAACTTAATGGTAAGTGGAGCAACATCCTATCATTTCAAATCCTGTGGATACACCAACAGATTTAGTAGATAGCGCGGTTGAAGTAATTAAATAACCAGTATTTTATTTTTCCTTTACAGCGGCCAGTAAACTTTTGGTTCGCTACTGGTGGTGCTGGGTTCTGTATCAGCCGTGGTCTGGCATTGAAGATGAGCCCATGGGCAAGGTACAGATCTTACTTGTCTAATTCCAGATTTGCAGTGTGTGTACTCCCTATATGACAGCTGGCCTAACCTGCATTGCCCTTTTCCCACCCCTACAGTGGTGGACACTTCATGAACACAGCAGAGAAAATCCGTCTCCCTGATGACTGCACGATCGGCTACATCATCGAGTCTGTGCTGGGAGTCAAACTGATCCGCAGCAACCAGTTCCACTCTCACCTGGAGAACCTGCAGCAGGTGCCCATGTCTGAACTCCAGAAGCAGGTAAACAAGCTGCCCCACATAGGGCAAACACAGCCTAGGCAACTGCTTTCTGCATACAATAGAACCCCACCTGCATTTCATTTAGCTTACACTTTGGTTATAGTAATGCAGAAGCTAATAGAAAACAAATGTTTGACCATGCTTGAGTTGGGATACAAAGCTGAATGTAGTAGATCTTCCTACATTCTTAATTACATGTTAATTGATGATTATGCTTTCAAAATTCCCATGTTAAATGAGACTTTAATTCTCTGTGCAGGTGACATTGAGCTATGGCATGTTTGAAAACAAGAGGAATGCCATTACCATGAAGGGGGCTTTCCCTGTGGAGGAGGACCCATCCAGGTAAGAATGGTCCCATTCGATCTGCAGCTTGAACAGAACTTGATATTTCAAGCACATAACACAGCCATGAAGGCAGTATCCGGATAAGTTATTAAAAGCAGGTGGAAAAGAAAGAAACCAAAAAACTTGCTAATATTACCTTTCTTGATCTTTGCACTGTCTCCATCCTCCCATCTTTCTCTTGGAGTGTCACTTCAACCCATTTGGAAGATAAATGTATTTCCTGTTTTAAAAAAAAAACTTGCAACCAAAGCCAGTTAGCTATTTGAATTGGACATTATTGTCATGCAGTGTGGCAACATATTGCATAGTTGTAACAATAGGCAGATTTAAGTATAGACCTTATTGGGTTAATGTTGCTACTTGTGCCATTTCCCTGAATTGTGAAACTAACTTCCTTCTCTCTCTCGCTCTCTCTCTTTTCAACAGGTTCAAGTCTGTACACTGTTTGCTGTACCCGGATACCCCCTGGTGCCCCTCTTACGTTGTCTAATAACGGCAACCCATCCTCTTGTTATCCTCGTCCCGTGCCGCCCTGGTATCTGAAGGGCCCGTGGGACCAGTGTCGTATTCAGCTGTGAAGCTACTGTGTTTTTGCTGCAGTAATGCACAGCGTTTTGTTAGTTTTATATTGAGCTGCTGTGCGGCTCGCTATTATGTTACAGACTTTTCTTTTAGTGCTGTTGCTATCACCCCTGCTTCTCTACCCCTGTCAATTCGGTATGTCACAGAGCAATGCTTGGGGGGGTTGGAGGAGGGAGCCGAGAAATATATATATATATATATATATATATATATATATATATATATATATATATATATTATATATATATATATATAATATATATATATATTACTTCACATGGACTTTGGTGTGTGGTGTACAGGCAGTTCTCTTTGCTTGTAATTTTGTAAATGTTGCTTATGATGTATTTGCAATTCTCATAGAATTGTACATTTACATTGCTATACCTGTGCCAGCTTTTACATGCATTTCCTTCAGTTTTTTTTTATCTTGGCTTCTTAAAATGTTTTGTTTTTATTTTATCATAATCATCGACTCCGGATACAATAATTGAAATGAAGTTTCTTTTCTTTTTCTTCAGACATTTCTGAGTTTTACAATATTTAAGCTGGCTATAGGCAGTTTCTAGATGTGAGCTCAGATGTTTATTTCTGAGGTGCATCGCTATGAAGCACTTTCCCCTTATTTTAAATGTCTGAGTATAATCACAGATTGATGCGGGTTACATTAGTAATCTGTGTTGAAACTGAAGGAAGACCTATGACCCAAAAATATATATTTTTTATAGATCTTGTGATTTTTAATATGATTTATTGCATTTTCAACAATCAAAGAAAAAAAAAAAGATAATATATTAGCAATATTTAAAATTAAATGTTACAATCATCTTTAAAGTGTGTTTCATAGAGACATGTAAAAAAAATTGCATGTTTTCTTTATTACAAAATGCTGCCTTTTTTGTGATCTTTAGCTATAAAGGGATATCACAGTAGATAAGTAAGACAGTAAAATTGCTTTATTGCTTCACACCTTTTTTTTTTAAGACGGTCCCAATGTCTATATGTACAGCACATATAAAGCATGCACACAACCAAATGAAAAGATGAAGAAATATGTAAAAAAAAACATATACTGATATCTCTTGAAAGAAGATGTGCTGCAATTTTATCCCCATTAAAAAAAAAAAAAAAAAAAAACTACTGAGAAAATGTGGGGCTGTTTGAAAAGGAAAGGGGATGTTCATGAAAGGCAGCATTAATCTAAATGAGAACGCAGAGCTTTGATCTCTGTGAGGATGTCCCATACTGGGTACATTTGTAAATGTTCATTTGAAGCAGTATTTGTTTTTACTGTGCTTTTCTTTCTCATTTAACTATGTATATATGTTTCACAATTGAAAAAAGAGAATTCTGTGGATCAGAAATGCTTCCAACAAACTTTTTAAATGACGATGATGTTTACTGCTTGTAATCATTGCCCTTTCCTCTAATTTATATTCCAGTATCTGGAATTTCTTTTTTTTATTATTTTTATAAAAATTGTACATATAAAAATACCAATGCTTCTCAGGGATAATAACCTGATATTGTTACCATGGAAACTCCAATGGTACCCATCATTTGCTTTTAATAAAGCAGCTTAAAGGTTGATAAACCTCATCATTTCTGTCTCCTGGTGCTTAATGTTCTTGGTCGTGTTGCTCACTCACGTTACCTGTATGTAAGTGATATTTGATCCATCAAATACATGCTTGCATTCAATACGATTCAATATGTTAGCCAACATGGAACCATATTCAAATGGTAAATTTAAAATAAAACACACTTGAAACGGTTTCATGAATATCAAACTTCTGTTACTTAATCAAAAATAAACCTTCAAAAACCTTTAACATGTCTATGCATACAACATAGGATTTGTTGTCAACAGCTTTCTCACTAGCTTCAGAAAATATAAAACCGCACACACACGCAACCCTTATCCACAATAGTGAGTTTAGAATTGTGCCCTTAGTGGTAAAGGGCTTGAGAGACTAGCAGCGCAACCTAGCTTCTTGTGACCCTTGAAAAGTTTAACATAGTAAAAGCAGAGCAAAGTGTAATAGAGCATAGTAAACAATAGCAAGGTATGGTAAAGCATATTAATTAACAAACCAGGGTAAACTATGATACATAGTATAGCCACAGGGAAACAAAATTCCGTTGTAAACCTTTATAAGTGGATATACAGTACATAAGACAGATGGAAGGTGTGGTAATCTTTGTATCCCTAAGGGTTTTTTTTGTTGCATAAATGTATAAGAAAAATAACATCACAGTAGTTTTCGTTTGCTAAGTTTTCAATATTCAGCATTGCTACCAGTAATGATCCCCATTCTCTGCAGGCTGGCCACGTAGTAAAGAATGTTTCGTGGTACACTTTAAGATCCTCCAGCTCGCATGTGACACGTCAATGAGGTGGGTTTCTATAGAGATCAAGCCTAAGATTTTTCCAGGGAACACCACGTAGAACAGCCCCCTTCTCTAGCATAGCTTTGACAGGAAATCCACTGAATCAGTTACTGAGGTTTGGATCCAGCCTGGTCAGCTATGCTCAAGTGCAAACCCATGACCTAAACAGTATATTAACTTACTAATGCAATACACCAATGGTTGTGCTCAATACCCACTGGAATATCACTTCCTTTTCAGCCAGCCTCGATAACAGCTATGACCTTTTCACAGCACTCAGGTTGTAACAGGACCTGGATGCATTGTACCACTGCAGAGTCATGTAAACCACAAAAATAAAAAAGCCATCCCATTTTATTTTTTTTGTTTTAATTTAATGATCTTGGTCTAACTATTTGGATTTATTTGTATAATAAAAAATACCATTGCCAAATACATAGGCATGTTTCAGCATGTGGTTAAGAGTGAGTGGTTCCTAAGATTTTAACCCATTTCTGGCAATAAACAAACTGATAAAAAAGCAAAACACTCCCGCACACTGTATTTTTGCCAAATATCACCATTCTTTAAAAGAAAATAGAAACTAACGTTTCGGTCGCAAGAGCTTTGTCAGAGCACTTTCAAAACACGCCACCCACCCTCAAAGGTTAAGGCCCATAATAGGAACTAATGTCCGTCATCTTGCTTGCATTATATTAGCATGTGCATGATTATGAAGTTCAGAACAGCACATTCACACAATACCAGTTAAGTACTGGTCTCTGTTCCAGCATTGATGGCATTTACAAGGGTAAGGATTTAAAGTTTCTTGAATTTTGCTGGCCTCTGAAGCAGCACAGCTGTATTAAGCATTATTAACAGTCTTATGTGTTTGACATCATGACTTCTCTCCAGCTGGCCTGCACCATCCAGTCTCCAGTCTGTTTCAGTGCATGTGTGAGCATGTTGATGAGACAAAGAAGAACAGGGAGTTAATGCAAAGTTAAGAGGGGGGGCAGTGACCGTTGCAGACACAATTAAAGAATTAAAATTAAAAACCTAACAAAATCAGAATGACTTAAGGGCTAACGTTTTATTCTTTATACAAAACATCAAACGTGCCCTGTTGGAGCAAGTACAAAGCAAAATATTGCTTACCGTAGCAAAAGGTTATACTGTACTTTGGCATGTACATCATTATCAATCTTCCAGACAAGCTGTTGCTGAGAAACAGTGTCTGGTCTGCGTTCTGAGCTAATTATGAACACCATAATGTTAGAGATGCCTGACATTAAAATGGAACACATGTACAATTTAGGGTTAAACAGTTTTTTTTTTTTTTTTTGTGAGTTTAAAAAAAGGGGAAGTTTTTTTTTTTTTTTTAAATGTGTAAAAAAAAAACACATTAAAGAGCCAATTTAAATAAAAAGGCAGGGAAAGATTGAAGAAAATGAAGAGGACCTTTTGTATTTGTAAGGGTTAAAAAGAACTGAATTATTTATCTATTTATTTTTTATCGTCCTACATTGCTCATACATTATACTATACACAAATATTTCTGATTCCCAAAATCTACCACAAAGTCCATAAAATAACTCTTACATATCCACTATTAGACCATGACAAACTTGGATTTCTTGCAACATTTTGCTGCTGCTGCTGCTGCAAAAAAAAAAAAAACCTTTCCTGAACAGGATGTGCTTGAAGCTGTTTTATACCACAAAGCAATCCAGACATTGCTAAGAGAGATACAGTAAGACTTGCAAGTTAAGTAGCAAACCCTCCAGCCTTTGTGAGTCGTTGTTTACTTTTTAGCCACACATTACTGTACATCCACAGCTGGTTATTAGTCAGCTAATTGAAATCCCTTGTTTGAAACCACAAGCAGCTGGATTATAGAGGACGAATGCCGTTCCCATTGTTTCCATTTATTAAAGTTTCTTTTTGTTTTACATTGGAGTTAGGAAGTTTAAAATACACTAGTGGTTTTCATTACTTGTTACAAATAATTTAAACACAGACAAGCCATCATTTCAGTTGTCCGGACGCAATATATAAGGATATTTGCTAGTTGTATGCTGCCATACCAGTGATATCATAATGATATGAACCAACAAACAGTGGAAATCCAATCAAATACAATGCTATGGTCACATGTTTGTTTATTCTTTGCATAGTTTCCCTTTTGATCAAGTGGTGACACACACCAAGCGCAAATATTTATCAGGCAACCTTTCATCGTTATCATTAGGCTGAATGAATAGTTTATACATTTTTCTGCTTGCCTTATGCTGAACAAAACACAAAGACTACACAATCAGCCAGGGCTTTGAATGCTTTCTTTTTTAAAAGGTAGCATATGGAGTCTTTTCCAGTTGAATGAAAATACAAATCCTCTCGTTGTCTCTCATGAGTGGCTCTTCAGAACAGTTTGGGCATGGAACAGATCCTTCGGACAATCCTGAAATTTCTGAATACTTACTTGGGTTTTATTTCCCATTCTGCTTTACTTCTATCATGATATGAAAGCAAAGATGAATTATAACTGTAAGAAAGCATTTCATTTCAAGGCATACCTTTTCAATGAATATTGTAATAATGAAGACAGACAGCAATAGGAGGAATGTTTACTTGTAAGCTGAACTTTTCATTTGAAATAAGTAAGCATTTTTGATGAGGCGCTAAAGAGCAGCTCTCCTGATTAGAGTCCCCTTATGGTCTCTGTTCTTGACGGAGTGTACCGTTCGGAGGAGATATTTAGCACACCTGTTTCAGAAGCAGGATGGCAGAGCCTGTGTTAAGTGGCAAGCTAATTCCAATTTTTCATTAGATAAAGGTATTACGGGAGTGACATTTAGGGTTATGCAAATACCATTCAGGGGGATTATGTTAATGTAAACTTCCTTACTGTTTAAATCAATTTAAAAGATTGGAAAGTAAGGGAAGTATTTTGAGGTAGCCCCAAGTATTACACTCAGTTCATACACCTCCATTAGTGTTATGTACCTCTAGCAGATAAACATTTGTTGTACTGATACTTGCTGCTTAATACAATACACAACACTAATATTGTGTTTGATAACAAAGAAGTTCTGTTTCTTTATGTTTGGAAACCAAGGACGGCAGACTCACTCTTACAGAGAACTGTATAATTAAAGGTGAGCTTATTCTGCTAATTAAATTTTGCCAAACAGAATGCAGTATGTAGATTTTGTGCCTTTAATAATCTCAGTTAATTAAAGACTGTGCAAGCTTTGCATTCTATGTACTGTATTTGTATTAGCAGAGAACCACCATGCTATATAAAACTAAAACAAAAAAAAAGTCATTCTGATCACAGAACACATTACGTTTTCTAGGAATTACTTTTCTTGTTGATACAAAAATGACTCAGATATCTTATTTTTTAATCTTTGCCCTCGAACGTTCTGAACCACTTTCAATAGACATCACCAGCACCCTATATAGAAAGAACAAAACTCATAGCTTTCAGATAACCTGTGTTTAACCTAACTGCAGATTAATACTAATAAAACAAAATAAGCAAACATTCTTTGTTTTTACATTGCAAATACCATTATACTGTACAATAAATTGTATTCTATAAATTATTTGACAATATCTTGAGCTGTGGTTGGCATGAAAACACTGGGTTTCAGGGCAAAAGGTTGTAATAATTGTACATTGCAGTTACCTCTTTATCACCTGGGAGCCCATAGGGTAATAGGAGCTCCACATAGTTGTCAGGTAAAGGGAATGCACCTGTGACAACAGATTTGAGTCTTAAATTGGGTGCACCTTACAAATAAACCACTTATTTGAGAATGCACTTTGTATGAAAGTGACTGATATTTGTACAAGTAGGGTTTCACCAGAGAAGCCTTCAGATTTATGAGCTGGTATGAGCCCTCAATGGAAGCACACTCCACTTCACACTACTCCATTACAGGAGTTATGAGACCAAGCTGCTAGTTCCTGTTGCTATGGTGATCTTTCTCTTAACAAAGAAGACATGGAGGCCCAAGTGGCACTCACAACTTCCCCAGTCAAAAGCACCACTGCACACCACTGAGACAGGAGTTGTTTTTAATATTGCATATTCTACCTTTACTAGACTATGGTGCCCCAAAGCCATACAGGAGAAAGTGTAGTAAACACCCCAAAAGCACACACTCGTTTCCTGTAGTATACTGCTGAAGTGGCAGAAGCAAGTTGCTCTGGAATAAAAAGTCTTTTTGAACGTGGTACAAAAGCTATCTACCAGATAAGACTCTATGGCAGATAACTGTTTTTAAGACAGGGTAGAAAGGCATCCTTTTTAGATTGCCTAGGAGATACTTAAAATGTGAGAAATCAATGGGGAAAAAAGCAGCATGTGGGCGTTTCTTTGTGCATTACACACACATGTCTCTAGAAATTGACTTTTATGATTTACCATGCTGATAACAAAAACATGTGAAATGCTTAGCACTGCACTATCAAACAGCAGTACACGACTGATAATGGCTTTTTTTTTTAACATGGATTAATCTGACTGGAGTGCCTTATTCCGCAGTACTCTGATGCTGATCGTGTTTTGAGTTTATTTGGGCCAATTAAATTAAGCCAGACAGCAAAATTCAAGCACACCCCAATTTAACTCAAGAGCAGACAACTAGTGTTTTTCCATGCTGATTGAAAGAGACATGAGGTGCCTGATAAACAGATATTCCTCAAATCGCTGGTCGACTGCAGGGGCTGGAGTGGCTTGCGCTGTGTCCCTGAGACACCCTGCACTGTATAATGGAATCTATGGAACACAGTCTGTAAGTAAAGCATTTGGGATTGACCACAGAGGCGGATCCATTCATCGCGGGTTGCGCGTCATTAGCAACGGGACAGACAGTCCCTAATCTCCGTGAACTTCTTAAGGGCTTGTGTATACAGATCAAATATAAATTGCTAACATTGAAAGAGCGCAGTCACGCCAGCCATGCTAAATGGCTTGCCAGTAGCCCGAGATCAGATGTCGTTCAGGATTGGATCAAAAGATATGTGAGACTTTTAAACTTACCAATGCTGCTGTACGCTGCTGCCGTCATCTGTAACGCATTGCAGTAGAAAGGAATCACTTTGAGATCAGGTTCAAGTATTCAGTCTCGTTTTATTAGATAGGCATCTGTTTTTTTATATGCCCTATTCTCACTTCAGCAATCCTTCAAATAATTAAAACCAGCTAAAATTAGCCCACATTTAGCAGAACAATTATCAGGCATTTACTAAAACTTGTCAGGCATTTACTAAAACTTGTCAAGCAGGATTTTAAATATTAATGTACCAATTACATGATCAGGAAATGACTGCAATTTCCCATGCACAGGTACTGTAGTTACAGAGCAGTGCTGGTCTGGTACTAGTGGGTTTAAGAGAGGAGATAAGTCATTGAGTTTTTAGTCTGATATTTTGTAAGGGAATGTTACAGGAGTCCATCTGCCTTGCACTGTTGAGATTTTAATAGTAATTGCTTGTATTTTGTTATTTGTATGAAGTTTCTGCTTACAGACAACAAGGCAAGCTGAGAAGATCCGGGACAGTATTAAGGTTTTCCTCATAATAATGTTCCTCCACGGGCTCCATGACGTGGGACAGTCGCATCAATCATATACCCATCAGCAGCGTTGAAGTTAGACAAAGTCTCAATCATTGATTATTATTGTCTATCAGAAGGCAGATTTACAGCAATTAGCCTGCACCCATCATCTCACGCCAGCATTTTAAAACTGGCAGCAATGATAGCTTTTACTTTTTTTTCAAAATTATTATTTTTTTTTTCTTTTTTTTTTTCCCAATTTTTGAAACTTCATTCACAGCTTTTATGTTTACTAACCAGGATCCAAATGTCACATATAAAAATATACATATACATTTGCAGATCAAACATTCTGATTTGGAACATATGGTTCACAGGGACTGTATGGGGAAACCCCTGGATTTTAGAACCGCATTCTGCTTGCTTGTATGATTTTATGACATTCTTAAGAAAAGGAAATTTAAAATGAAGCTAAAAATTCTTTTGATTCTTCACACAGATACTATAGGAAGCTGCCTCACAACTACAGGACTCCAAGGTACTTACTTACCAGTGAGTTAAGAAACTGAACTCAGGGTCTGGTGACATGGCCTCTGCCAAGCAAACTGCTGACCCCATGAAAGCTTGCAAAAAGGCGTTTGCACATTCCCACACATTGTGTGGAGTTTGTCTGTGATTTTGGTAATGCCAAAGATCTATTGATAATCCTTCTCCTGTTTACATGTTTGAGAAACTGCCGCAGATGTCGTCAAAATGGTGAAAAGCATAATTTGTTGCATACAGTACATGTTATGTTTTTTGCCTCAAGGAACTGTGTATGGGTGACTTCACTGTTAGACTTAGCCTCTGTAAAAAATGTGCAGCCTTTATGCAGGGAGACTGAATACCAGGCAATGTCTATGTGCGATGGTTTTGTAGTATGCTCTTTCACAAACAGGCACTTTTCATTGACACATTTGTATGTCTGATACAGTATTTTATAATATTTTTGCAGATGCCCCTTTTTGTTGAAAGCATTAGCATTGAATCATCTTGCCTCTCTCAGCTTCTTAGGGTGCCCAGTCAGAAGCCACTGCCACCACATCCTGGCTATGACAGTTCCCCATCTCCACTGCCAGCAAATCGCATTGATTTAGCACTCAAAGGACACAACATGCCCACATGGTAAAACTAAGCCAGTCAGGGGGTCAGCCAGGACTTCACATTCTGATGCAGACCTGTCAAGTCACAGCGTTTGCCTGCCTAACACATGAATTAGTGTCAGACAACCTGATGGATGCTGTTATCTCCCCAGCATGTAGCTTGGCAAAACCAAGAGGAATCAAATGAATTAATCAAATAGCGCTGCCCTGCCCTGTTTTGTGTGATTCCAAAGGGACATAATTGTGCTTAGTCAGCAATCGGCTTAAGAAAAAAGCCCTTGTTCTGTTATGATTCCTGCTCAATTAGCAAATTAGGTTTCATATCCGATGCACGCACATTGGAAATGTGAAAACATGGGACAGGTTGGTTCAAGTTTTTTTAGTTTCAGCGAATTTGAAAGCTAAAAACAGCAGTAAAAAGGACTATGCCTTTCATATGACCAATTGTATAGGTCTTTTATTTTTTTTAAAAGGTGACAATTGAAATCCTACAGTATTGTGTAGCTTAGCTGGAAGATACAGATACCACAGAAGCACTTGGAGTTTAGTGCCATTCTTGGACAAACATTCCCACATGATCACATGATGACATTGACACAGGCTTCTCGTTGAAACATTTTTCGAATATAATAGCATGCCGATTGCTTCATTTATTCTCAAGTAACACCTTTTGTTGTGTGTACCTAAAGATCCCTTTGTTGGGATTACATGCATCCGTTAAGGTATACTGCCTTCTGCAAAGGATAATCACAAAGGGCTTCCCTTCATGTCCTTGTTACGACAATTGAACTGTTAAGTCATCCTTGATGGGTGAAGAAAGAGGTTTTAATATTTTCGAAACATTATCTCCCTATTCCATTTCAGTAAATTAATTGCTTTGCACTTCACACCAAGGTTCAAGAAATCACAACGCAATTACATGAAAATGAAAGTGTTTATCCCTCCTGAATCGAAGCACTCAGTGCAAGCGTGCGTCACCTTGAGAGATCAAAGTCTTGTAATTAGTGGTTTAAAAGGTAGGCCTAATGAGAGTTTAATGTGTCAATGCGAGTCAAACCCCTCCATGCAGTATTCATGGTAGGTACATACATGCATACATCCTCAGATTGGGTTTTCAGTAATGGATAAAACTGTACAGAGCTGTCTACTTCCAGTAGTTTCCCACAAATGCAAGAAGCTGTTAATTGTATGCTTAAACTTCTATTAGCTCGTCTGGAACAGTGCAATTCACCCCAAAAAACATTCAGCACGAAAACTGATTTGTTGCATTGAGCCTCCCAGTGGTTCTGCTATTTCACATTGCATCGAGGGTTTTATAAATGTGTTAACCTCGTTGTTATGTATGGAGCTTACCTCACATGGTCACTCTGGCAAATATAATTGGGAGTTTTTTTCCTTTTAATCTATGGTTCAACTATGTGGAACAGTTCTCAAAGTGTCAAAGAAATACCAGTGAACTGGAGTATAAATCGAACATGCTGCAAGTTTGAACTTCTTTTATCTTTTCAAGTGAAAAAGTGTTGGGTGTTGAACCAGGACCAGTGTTCCTGTAGCATTTCCATCTGAATGGCGGGAGAGCAGTGAACAGTCTTGTACTCCCTGTGGCACAATTCAATACCAGACTGGTTTAACTGGATTAAAACTTTTTTTTTTTTTGGGGGGGGGGGGGTTAAAAGTTCTTTCTTTCTCTTTTCACTCATCCTTTTTCATGTAAGTTAGGTGCGTTAAAGAAATCTCTGGGGTGAGAGTAAAAGAGACATGGCCACTGATAATACAGCTGCCGTCTTTGTACAACGCTCTTTAGAGAAGACAACCAGGCACGTCTCCTTGACTCCCAGTTCGACAGCCTGTCTGACACAACCAGGCTGACAGCGGCTAACACTGCAGAGACTGAGTAAAAATAAGCCATATTTAGTTATTTGCTTATTTAGTCATGTATTGTGGGAACTCATAATATAGAAGACAATTGAATGTCTAATATCTATTTCAGCAAAATAAAACAGGGGTACCTTAATATGGTTATCTACATGGACACATCTTACAAACGTATGTATGTATTTATTAATTGTGTGTGAAAAATAAGCTGCAACAAGGATCACCCCCTCACCCTACCAAGTATTTTTTAAGGTCAACTCAACAACGACATGTCAGCAACCTTGAATTCCATTACAAACTGTTTTTTTTTTTGCCGTTGTTAACATTTTAATTTTTTCCTTGGAAATTTGACAGAAAGTGTCACCAGGGATACCCCTGGACTGCATCAAACCCAATACACCAGAGAATTATTCTGTTTTTGCTCTTATTTTTGTTGGGTTGGTTTGTAACACTCCCACAAATTAATATCCTTTTATGGGGTTTTGGGTTCGGGGGGGTTAAGTGATCACCTCTCACAACCACTAAAACCTTATTTAAATAATATGTCAGACAGCCACATATGGTATTTTGTTTATCTGCAAGTTTGATACCTCTGTGGGTCCCCAAACCCTTGATGCAAAATTTCTCGATCTGTCCCCGATGCTTGGAAGAGACCCAAACCCACATAAAGTCAGATTTAGAACTTTTTTGATGACAACTTTGTTGTCATACAGATTCCCTCGCTACCCCATCAGTCACGTTTAAAAAAACCCAGCAAAATATGCTA
Organism: Acipenser oxyrinchus oxyrinchus; assembly: GCA_030684275.1. NCBI lineage: Eukaryota > Metazoa > Chordata > Actinopteri > Acipenseriformes > Acipenseridae > Acipenser > Acipenser oxyrinchus. Next base: position 31,640,474 of record CM060262.1, on the reverse strand, counting down.
GAAGGCTGGTTATAGCATTGAGAGCCAACATTGAGGGTCACTGACTTGGCCCTCGTTCATAAATGAAGGTTTGCACATATAAACCGATAATGGATTTTAGTAAACTAAACAGTTGCCAACAATCCTATAAACAGTAGTTCCTCTAACTTGTTAAATATATGAATACCACAGTTATTTTTTGCAGAATGTTAGTATGATACCTTGAATATGAGCAGCATTGGATCTGAAGTCACACATGTTAAATTACAGATTGATGTTGTGAAAAGTTTTTTTTCTTTAAAGATGTTAAGCAAGACTGATGTATCATTATTAGTAATTCATGTATCACGGACCCATGGCACACAGTGTTGTGTAACAACAGGATCTGCACTAAGCGAACTGCAAGTAGGCTTAGTAAGAAGATAAATTGAATCGCTGCCAGTCATTTACTGGCCACTGCCTACAGAATATAACAAGAAAAAGAGGGGGGCCTGCCCCCTACTCTCATTCCAGCATGCTTAGTTTCCAAAATGATGCATTTCTTTTACAATGTTTGAGACCGAGAAGGGGGAAATATTGGATTTCCTGCAAAATACAGATGTGTGAAATTTCATCAGAATCAACATTCGTCTCAAATGAATCCATTTTTTATACTTGGTATGCTCCTGAGACTTCAGCAAGCTGAAACTGCATTTGACAAAAAAGCATTCAAGACACATGAAGTTGGCAATGGTTTCTACAATTGTAGCAAGGTCACTGTTTAGAATGATTAAGAAGTGAAATTAATTCAAAACACAATATTGTTTGACATTACCGGCAGGTCCCTGCAATTCTGAAGACCGCCACTGTTATCTAAACTCACATTTTCTTTCTGCTTGAACTAGACGAAGATCAAGAATGTTTTTTTGTTTGTTTGTTTTGTTTTGTTGAGTGTTGACTTTCCTGTTGCCAAATTTGGCACTGTTGATAATGCACAGCCAGAAATTACTGAAAACAGTTAACCTTCCAAGGGCATGTGACCGAGTGAAGGAACAGCAGAGTCTGAGTGCTGGCTGTCACACTGATCTGAATGTAACTTAAGTGTCTGATAAATGTCCGACGTGTTCGCAAACAGGACCCAGGCTTACAGATTCAGCAGCTGTCTGCCTTTAAACAATAGCACTCCCCAGGAAAGCGGCAGTTTCGCTCTGTCCTGTTTGAGACCCCTGCAAGTCACTGCAGAGCCTAAGGATACTGACGCCGCCTGACCCTTGCTGTCTCCCTGACCCTGTCACACAGCAGACAAAGAAAACCAGTATTCCTCGTCACTTAGGGCAGCCGGGAGCCGTCTTCCACAGCCTCAGTGGTCACACTCCATGAAGAGGTGGTCATCACCAGGGCACACTGCTGTCACTCTCTTTACTATGCCTTGGTCCAAACTGACAGTCAAACAGCATGGGCCACCTAACTGAATGTCCAGTCTGTGGGACGCAATGCAACATGAGGTTAATAGCATTCGTTTGAATCAAATTCAGCGAATACAAAATCTGGGTTAAATTACTTTGGAATTAATTAGGAATAGGGGCAGAAAGTCTCTCCAGGGGTTTTAAATGAGGTTAAATCTGCTCTTGTATGATCCCTCTGTGGAGGGTTATGTACATAAAGCTGCTTTGAGCATCCACATGGGAGCTGGTAAAAAAAAAACACACACTGGGAATATAAATTACAGGTTAGACTGGTCAGATTTAATCTCTCGATTCCCCCCCCTCCCCTTTAAAAAAAATATTTTTCTTTCAACGCTAATTTGCAAATCAGTGAAGCGCTTGTTACTAAGCCTCAGTACTGTGCAGAGCTCCTCTACTTGTTAGTGAATCTCTAATTTAGAAGTACTGTAAACCCAATGCTATTTCCAGCGTCAAGAGGGCCCAAGTGCAACATTACCATGACAATGATTTCCGTCGCTGCTTATCAAATGTCACGTTGGCCCATTCAGGATGGTGGCTGTTTTTCTGGTGACTGCTGGCCAGTTTATCCTGTAGATGAGTGCTCTTTGTTCAGAAGCTCTGCACAAATCCATCACTTTGACAGCTTGAAGAACTCCATGCAAATTCTGTATTATTCCTCAAAGTCATTGTCCCAGTGCACTCTGTATATTTGTCTAAACGACCAACTAAAACAACACAGTTGGGATATTAACGTCACTTTGTGAGGAGGGACACCTAGAGATACACAAGGACACACTCTAACCAGTGCTTTCTAAATACAGCAGTGTTGTCTACCTTTCTTTGCATTCGTGCTTGTTCATGAATTCTATGGTTGTACAAATGTAATCTGATCAGCTTTATTCTTTACAGTACACATTCATTTCATGAGTGTTAAAGCCTATATGAAAAACAGGTAACATTCACAAATGCTTATTATCGGTCCCCTATTATCCAGACTGGGATTTTTATTTGCTCTTTCAGTATTTTTTCTCATGGATAAACTATTCAGATTACTCTGTGGCAACTTGTTTAAAGTTTGAGTTTTATAATTTGCTTGAATGGCGTTTATTTTGTGATAAAGAAATGGACACCTAGCGGCACTTGGTGTTCTTTTGAGAAATCAGTATTTTTCTAAAGCCTCACAGATTGTGTAGGCAAATCTGTATGGCGTATGATCGCCCTCTATGGGTGACTAAATGGAACAGCAATTAGTAAAAACTTTTGAACAGAAAGCAGGAAGCAATTTTTAACAGTTATAAATGCATGGAATATCAAAACCAGGAGAATGGTGTGCTAAAAAATAATGTAATTGTATGTAAAAATAATGTGATATCTTGTAACAATTGTTAGGTCGCCCTGGAGAAGGGTGTCTAAGAAAAAAAAAAAAAATTATATATATATATATATATATATATATATATATATATATATATATATATATATATATATATATATATAAAGCACAACAGCTAATATTTCTGAAACAGACCAGATGTAAAAAAGGAAATGAATACAATATCGGTCTGTTAAGATAACTTTAATTCAATTTTTTTTTTTTTTTAAACATTGAATTCAAGCTCAATAAAACCACAGGTTTAACATGTACAATATTTTAGTATTTGCAAAAAAAGTAAATAATACAAAATAAAATCAGCTGGTAAGACCCAAAATTATTTCTTCACAACTTTTTGAAAAAAAGTCTTCTGGTGTTTGCTAAATTCATTAGTACAGTACACTAAAGGAATTGCAATGTTAATTCCATCAAAAATAATATTTAGAAAATAAAGGGAACAATACAGTGGTATGATAAAAGAAAAGTAGTAAATTACAAAAGGCAAGCTGCATTTCACCAGTTTCTTTTTTTTGTCGTGCAAACAGATATTACTTTTTTGATACATTGTTCTAGCAATGATTAATAAAGTGAAAGTTACTACTAAAAACAATGAAGATTGTCTCACTATTACATTAAATGATCTTTTAAAATCCACAGAAAAAAAAAAATACAGGTTTCATTTCTTTTAGAAAGCCAGGGCTCAAATTTCCAGAGGGGGAAGGTCAATGGCTTGTTTTGGTCTTCCAGTGTTGTCAATACAGAAGTCACTAATATAAACGTGTGATACTGAGTGATTGGCACAGTTTACAGAATACTGCCTCACCTTCTGTGGCTAAGGATTGTGTACTGCAGGAATGGACTAACCCTTATTATCCAATTGGTTTCATAATGCAGATTTTTGTAGGATTCACCCACAAAAACTACAGTATTTGAGAGATATATATATATATATATATATATATATATATATATATATATATATATATTTATTTTAAAAACACACCACAATTAAAATCTAATACTGCTACAAAATAGGATACAAAAAAAAAATACAGAAAACTTGAATTGTCTAGGTTATTCAATTCCTGCAGAGAATTCTAGTATTGGCATTCTTACTGTTCCCTGGCAGGAGGTGTTTTAAATGTGACCAGTAATCAAGCTGCAACATCACTGTGTTCGTCTTGTTCTTTTAAAGAAGGAGCGGGACACACGTGTGATGATGTCACTGAACTTATGCTTGAATAAACACTGGGATTTTGCTCTGGCTATCCAGGGTGCTGGAAAAAAGAAATCTCTCATGCCATTAATTTAAACTTGTCAACAGAGTGCCAGCCCAGGTTGCATAAAACACCTAAGAGTCATAATTTTAAGTATAAAACATCTCCAGGGTACATTTCTTCTTCTCTCAGGTATTCATTTAAGTGTAGGACCAATATGTATGACATCATAACATTTCTGAGAGTCCTGCTTTTTATTTACAATTAGGGGAGGATTTGAGCCTGTTCCATTGGCAAGCAAACACATTGATTACTTTACATACAGAATTACTAACACCACCACTAGAGAAAAAAACAGGGAGATTAAGAGATTCACAGCAAAGTATCTTACAGTTTCAACACAGTTTATAAGGTGGAGCGGAAGGAGCATACAGCACGCTATTCCATTGCACAATACACATTTTTTAGATGTTTTTTTGTTTGTTTTTTAAACTAATGATCAAGAGTCCAGAATTTGTCAAAACAAGAGCGCTTGTGCTTTCGAGAAAGGACTGTGGGTGTCTGATGGCAATCGGAACAACCTCAGTCTCTGTCCACAATTAGAAATAAAACTGTAAGGTGCACCGTTGTAAAAGAAAGGTCCTCAGTTATATATATTACACACACACACACTGTTGTAAAACAACTGCTAGTGCCTGGGTTAGTATACTACCAGTACGCCACTTCCTCAATACAGGTAAAAAGCACCATTTCTTCCATGATCTTGTGCAGTCGCATTGCTTTAGGTACAGAAAACAACATTAAATAAGATGAGTCAAAAATGTACGGTGCTTCTCGTTTAAAAAAACAAAACAAAAAAAAAAACAAACTGACATCAATCCATCACAGATCTTCTTTTTGATTAATGTTGGATATCGCAATTCCATTTGAAATGTTTCCCTTATTAGAGATTCACAAAAAATGGGGTCGATCATCCAGAGATGTACCCTGTTTTTTTTTTCTCCAGTTAGATTTTGGCCCTGGTCATTGTGCCCTCCTTATTAAGTGGATGCTGTAACATGCTGTGTCCAATTCACATTAACACATGCACACAGGTGCTCACAATTCAATTGAAGTCATATACAAGTCACTTCAGTTTCTTTCATTTAGTGGCAGTTCATTCCAATGGAAGCTCCCCCCTCCGATCACAGATCACATTGTCATAACCACCAGGGAAGCCACTGGTCTCTCCTTTAGTCTCTGTTGGCATTGCACTTCTGAAGCTTGTGTAAAAGCTTGAATAAAAACAATACACTACCTCATGTAAAGGTGACTCACAGTCTAGTTAAGACAAGGATTTTTCTTTTTTTTTTTTTTTTTTTTAAAACAGAAACAAAACATGGAAACCACCCAGCAAAATGACAACTCAGTAATTGGAGCTGCCCCAGGTTTAGAATTGGAAAGGAACCTCAGCTGCAAGGCGTCTCTGTAGGGCTTGAGTTATTAGACAATATAGCCTTGTTTTCAGTGAGGTTAAGTGTGCACAGTTCCACTCCACAAAGGAACCGTACACATCCAGCTATTTATAGCCTGATGTTTGTGAAGTTTCACTATTCTAGATTTCAATGGCACTATGTTCCTGATGAAGACATAAACGGTCTATTAACCGTACATGTAAAAGAAATATATCAAAAATAAATTTTGACTGATTACAAGTCTCAGAATTTCTATTCTGTCCAAAATAACGGAATTAAAATGTATTCCAATAACCAAACTATTAAGTTTAGTTGTCAAAAATCTGATAGTAACTATCTAACCATTTATTGATTAGTTTGAAGTAAGTTCAACCTAGGTATGGATCTCTGTGCCTATTTAAAATCTCTAAATGGATTGATCTACAGCACTCATGTTGCATGACTGGAACACTGCTATTGTTCTGGATCACAGTTCTATAGACATCACAGACAAAACCACCTGGTTAACACACATCACTGTGGATTTCAATGGATCTAATATTCAGCAGCAATTCAGAACTGTTTGAAAGAAATTCTGAAAGGTTACACAATGGCTGATTCTGCACCCAGGTCAGAGAGTGGTAATATGACACAGTCTAAGCATGCTTTTAATATTATTATTGATCAAGCTTCACTGCAATGACAATTGCAAGGAGGTCAGTAGGATTTCTTCTTTTCTTTACAAAAGGTAAAAATGTTTATATATATATAAAAAAAAGCAAACAAAACTCCTATAGTGGTTTGTGAAAGAAATTCATTTGAAACAAACAGGCAAGGTTGATGATTGAAGATGCAGCGTGTATTAGTTGCACTTTCTCCAGCAGCAACAGAGGCTTTTGATGAAAAGTGGATTTTTATAATATTTATTAAAAAGGTAATTCCAGAGCAGACTATTTCAACAGCATTGCAAGTATGCCTTTAAAAGGAAAAAAAAACAAAAACCACAAACTATTTTGATCTTGATTTTGGTTCTGATTCTTTAGTTCCTGGTGAAAAATGAATGATTCTGTGGAGCAGGTGGTGGAAGGTTAATAAAAACATTGGAATCTACCTGGCGTTAAACTTGAGACCAGGGCAGATCTCCACACAATAAAAAGAGACTTACAAGCTCACATCCATGAGTATTAGGGACATCACAAGCCGCGATCAGTTGAAAAAGCTCCAATTTCCGGACCGAAGGTTGAAAGAGAAAACAGCTTTGCCTAGCGAGGGATCCGAGTGACTGTTGGACAGTTGGAAGAGTCTGGAAGGTGGATGGTCCCCAGTTTGTTTCCAGCGCATGCAGGTTGGGGGTCCTTAGGGGCGGGACTGTTGGATTCGGGCTGGTTTGTGGCGAGGTATTTTGCTCTCATGCTAGAGGTGTACTAGAGAGAGCGAGAGAGAGAGAGCGAGAGAGAGAGATTAACTGGAGTGATTTAGGTAGTTGGAGATGCACCAACTTCAGGCATGCCCAGTAATTAAAAATAAAAACAACAGTATTCCTGGCTATTCCAATCAGTCAGCCAATTGAAGTCACTTCTTATTATTTTTTTGTTTTTGTTTACCAGACTATAAATATTGTAATTTTTTAAAACGTACTTATAAACTTGAATGGCTGGTACTCAAAATTAGCACACATGAATTCATACCCAATTTCACTTATTTAATATGCAAATGCATACCATTTCAAAAGGTGCTGTAATGAAATGAAATTTCAGCAGATATTCTGTCTTAGACATGCAGGGTTTTGTGCTTTTTAGACAGATCAGTAATACCAAGTGCTGACTGTTGCATGATGTTCAAAATCCATTGCACCACACATGGCAATAAGAACACAGATCAAACAAGTGAACAGATTTCTTTGGATTTCTAAAGCATCATTTAACAGCCTGTGCAATCATGGAAATGTCTGAATGATACAGATTCTCCCATATACTGAATCAGAAACGCAGCCTACAGAGACATAAAAACACCAAATCTAAGACATCCTGCCCATGAAGAAATCCATCTTGGAGAAATTTGCCCCAAAAGTTGTATTGACCCAATTTAATTCTGATGGAGCTTCAACACATTGCTAATTTTATCATCACAGCATTTTACAGTGGAGTTACTCCTTTGCTATTGATCAATGGCTAGATTGGTAAAACAGTGTCCAGCCTAATGGAAGAGGCGCCCCTTCACAAAAGTTTTCAGTCAGTGTGATTAGATCAAAGATCCCAGGTTCTGATGGCAATCAAGCAATCAACACAGGAATCCTAGCTGTGCCCATTTGCCCACCCAACCCAAGTGTGAGAACCACAATACAAAAAACAGAACATCCCTCTTTCTCTATATTCCGATCACATCACAGATACATGGGGCTGACATATTAGACTATGCAAGTATGGTTAACGCAGGGATAGGCAAGCCTGGCTATTCCAGTCCAGGTCTTTGATCCAGCCATGTCCTTAATCATTAAACTGAGCCATTTCAACTCCACGACCAGGTCATACAACAGTAAGTCCTCAATAAATCCCTGGACTGCATCAGTCAATCAGGACTGGAGTTGCCTGTCACTGGTTTGGCGCTTTGTTTACAGCACAAGAACATTTGAATACCCATCTGTTGTGAATAAGTAGGAATCTCAGAATAACCTGCTACTGTATTTTATAAATTCAGGTCAGGGCACATGAATGCTTTGGGATTTAAAAGGAATGAAAAATGACACTTGCATTCAGGGACAAAAAAAAAGCCTTGCATCTAATTTTGTATTGTCAGGGATTAAAACTTCAAGATCAGCAAATACCATAGAATGTGATACCTGCTATGAAATCAAACTACTTTAGGAAATGAAAATGTAATGCAACAAATGCTCGTCTTAGAAAAATAAAGGCAGCACATCTCTAAACTTCTCAGAGGCAAACAGCACCCATATTAAACATACAAATGGCAGTTCAAGTGCTCTTATAAATCAATAATTGTGGTCTTAGAATTTCACTGTCTGGTTTCATTGCTCCTCGATGGATGTTTTGTCCACAGCAACACTGCTAAGTGCCCTACTGGCTTTATAAACACCCAGTGTGAACTCCAAGAATTATAAACAATGGGAAATGCACTTCATTTTTCCTTTTGACAATTTATTTAAAAAGAGGACATGCCACCACTTATTTTGCATCTTTGGCTTCTCAACAGCACTACCTACTGTGTGCTACCAGAACTGCACCTCCCACCCTGGTTTCCCAACCCTTTGAGGGTATTGATGAGAAATCAAAACCACTCACCCAACAGCTTTTAAAAACGCATCAACACATTTGCAAGGCTTTACAAAGGTAACAGGAAAGAAATGTCTCTGACACTCCTTATTAAAATATGACTGATGACAATTCTGAAACGTTTTCGTTCAGGGAAGCAGACCAATGGAGGTGGTGGCGATGTGCGGAGAAAAACATTTGCAAAGGTATCTTTCGGACTTCATTTTTAAACAGTTTGCTGTAGCAGGTTTCAGAAAGTAGCAGAGTTGTGTTATGTTTGGATTGGACAACACCTCTGCTTATTTTTTTCCCCAGAGCAAGCTTTCAGACAGGGAGTTTTATTTATTTATTTATTTATTTGTTTGTTTTTTAACATGCACATGCAAACATATTTTTTGAGCTCATCCTACAGGATACATATTATATTGCACAGCGCACTGTGGTAAAGGCAGGCTATAGATACACAAAGACATGTTCTACTGCAGCATGGTGACTTTGATTAAATCCAGGTCCTCACTGAGTGCTAAAACTATAGAATGAATGAAGAGAGATTGTGTATTAATTTCTGTAGGCTTCGGTATGCAAATGTAAGTGGGATTGTATTGCCCCTTGTCAGGCTTCAAGCCGATGTTAAATGTTATTTGGCTGTACTGTAGCACACCAGTTGACACCAGCACCTTGTCAAATCTCTGAATGTACTAGCTGAGACCTGTAGAACCCATTCAATGACCAAAACACCAATCACAGACTCTATGGTAAAACTCAGAACAAAACAAAAGACAAGCAGGCAAACTGACAGCACTAGTCAAAACATTCTTTCCTTTTAACCCTTTAATCCCTAGAAATACATACTTGACTAATAGCCGTTATCAAAGTCCACACATGCTGACCGAATATCTGATTTTGCAGGCCAGGGGAACAACCGTTGGATTCGGAGGGTGGAGAACGAGCACTGGGCTGGGGTGGGGGGGGGGATGCTGAATGAGTGCTGGGTTGTGGGGGGTGTGAACTTGCAAGGGAAAGAGGTGGAGGTGGTTGGTTAGGGAGGGTGTGGGGCGCCGTGTTTTCAGTACCTGTTAGATTAGTGGATGCTGTTACCAATACATTCTTGCACTGTTCGACGGCTTTAGCTGCCAGCTGAGATGGGTGTTATTGTCCATGGCAGCCAAATACAACTGTGTGGGTTTGCAGGAAAGAAAAAAAAACAAAACACACAGTGTAGCCTCTACGTGCAACAAATTAGACACACAGTGTAGGTCAGTCACAGGGGGGGGGGGGGGGCTGTCCCTCCAAACTAAGATCCAGGAGATTCCTGGGGCAAGAAGATCTGGAAAAATGGAGGGAGGACAAACGATGTTTTGGTATGTTTAACACACCTTTGTGAAGGGAAAGTGTGTTTGAAAACAAACATTGGAGGGATTTGTAAGCTTTTTGATGCCATGGTAACCACACATTTATTTCTCTTTAAATCTAATGTCTTTGTGATGTCATTCACTATGTAGCTAATAATGTAACAATCTACTGTTCCTATTTAAGCCTTCAGGCATCATGGTATCTAGTCTATTTATCCATTTATTTTCTTTTATTCTTCTATATTGTACATTATCCGAATTTATTTTTTCTAAAACCACAAACTTTAGGTCATCCATGGTCTGTTACTTGTAAAGTGCTGAATTATATATTTTTATCAAAGATCTTAAGTAAATGTGTTTGATATCCTTAAGATAAAACGACACTGTGATTTTGAAGTTGCTTTACTGACCCGGTATTGATTCTTGATCACAGATTTAAAGACTTTACGCACCATCAATAAATCTCTTTGAAAAGTTGCTCACCGTGTTGACAGAACAAAGACAAGCAATGGGAAACTCTTAATCTGAGCGATCTCTAATATGACATGCAATGCAAAGGAAACTCCTTCTCTGTGATGGGACCACGGCTTCTGCTCCACGACGTGATTGATAAAGCATGCTGGGTTTACAATTATTATTTTACACAAAGAAAGGAACATCCCGATAACCTCAGAAATCACCCAATGCCACTCCTGTTAAAGATGCAATGTATCCCAATCACATTCAGCTTTTCACTAAAATACAATTCCTCCTTTCTCCACAGTTTAGCTTTCCTTGCCCAGTTAACCCAGCTTGCCACTAGAGCATTCTGTGAACCAAATTAGCACACTCCTGCTAGTGCAGTACCTCCACTAGTCTGATATTTTACATCTTCAAGCTGCTGTAGCTCTAGAAGCAAACACTTTAAAACCCCTTTTCCCCCAAAATCGTGTTTAATATTCATAACACAGGAAACCCTTTTTTTGTTTGCTTTTTTAAAACATAGGCTTGTAAGGTTAACATGCTTCTATATTTGTATTTATAAAAAAATGGGGCACCACACCATTAGCATACAACGTCAGAGGAGAACGCAGCTCTAGGCAGCTTACAGGCAAGCCTGCAGGCGTCCGGACAGTCCACAGGGGTCGCTGGTGCGCGGTGAGCCGAGGACACCCTAGCCGAACTAAGCCCTGTCCACCCGGGGGACGCTCAGCCAATTGTGCGCCGCCCCTTGAGAGCTCTCGTCCACGGTCGGCAGTGGAATAGCCTGGACTCGAACCGGCGACCTCCAGACTACAGTGCACCTCCTGTGCGCCACGCCTTTGCCGGATGCGCCACTAGGGGGGCCCCAAACGCAAGTATTTCTTTGTATGATGCAGTGTTATTTATACCCTATAGTAGTCATGAATAAAGAAGATACATCTAGTTCCAATACAGGCAGACTGATCCAGGTTTGTCTTTATAGTAAAAAACTACAGACTTTAACCAAGTCCAGCCTTGCAGTACTTCTGGGTTGGATCTTGGGAGATGCTACACCTCTAGAATCTTGTGTCGTCACTGGAACTGCACTTAAAAGGTCTCACTTAAAGGGCTGTATTAATAAAGCATTAGTGTGCCAGTAAATACACCTCAGTCCTAAGAAATTACCACAACACAAAGTGTTTAAAAAGAGTAAGCGCATCCATCTGTTTAGATAGAACGGAAGTTAGTTAAAACTACTGTAAACTTCATGCAGCAAATACACTCCTTTATATTCAAAAGTCTGACTGAAGTACAAGCATCAGCCGTTTTACTAATTATACAATTTGTTTTTTACTTCTTCTTTTAGAGGATAACAGGATCTATTCTATCCCTGTAATTGCACATTGCAATGAGTCGGGAGGAGGCCACCAATAAATGGCTACTTCATCAGAATTAGTAAGCCAACAGAGCCAATGGTAATTTGCCACAGGGACATGCATGTGCATCGAGAGGCCTCGAAGGGCATGAACACATGGCTGTCAAATGACACTCTTCAGTGCATTATGAAAATGAACAAAGGGTGCACACTTACAGAAGGAGGCGGGGACTCCCTGCCAATCAGAGGCGTGTTCTCACACCGAGGGTTCTGAAAGTTTGCATTCTGGCTCCTGCGTCACAATATAGAAACACACATTCAGTTACTCCCATCTTGTGAGGGCTGCAAGCAGATCAAACCCTCAAGCCCTTAAGTGCACTTCTAATCCAGCAGCTCAGACCAGGCGCGTCAATTACAAGCGAGTGCAGCAAGCAGTCTTGGGCTTTGGTTTCAAATCCAACATCAAAATGCCTTAACTTTCATCTTCTTTTACTGTTGCTTCTACGGAGCCAGACGAGAGCTCATTTTCAGCAGAAAAAAAAAAAAAAAACGTGTAATCTAAACATTACTCAAATAGGCCAACAGAAGTCCCCCCACCCCCACTATTTCATAGGAAATTTTACTTTAATGTAGATTGCCATTTTTACTTCAAATGTTCCGACTGATATTTCGGGTATAGAGAAGTAGGCCTAACCTTTAAGGTACAGTTGCTTTAAAATGAAATGTGTCCAAGCAAGTGTATAAATATGACTTGTAGAAATGCATGCACATTGATTAAAAAGCCCCCCCTCCATATGTTGCTAACTCACATGTACTCTGTGACGGGTGCATTGCTGACTGTGTGTGCAGCAGCAGGGATGCTGGTCTCACTACCATAGCTACTTCCACAGCTGTACAGACTAGGCATGTGTACACGGTACAGGTTATCATGAGTCTGCCGGTTCCCCTGAGCCATGGACTCTTCCTCGCCATCCTCCTCACTCCTTCAGGACGAAGAAAACAGCACATTGAAACACAGGCGCCAAACACTCACTCTCCCCTCTTGCTTAAAATACAAGACAATAAATAAAGAAGAAAATCACCTAATTACCTCCGGCAGACAGAGAGAGAAGTAAAACTAGTAGGTGTTTACAGGTTTGCAGAATATGCTGTGAATTATCTGCCTGCTGAAAGAGCAACAATAGTCTTAAGCAGGTTCTAAATGAAGTGAAATGATCTAGATAGGAGTACTCTCGCTAATCCAAACTAGACTAGTCTGAACTGTCCTATAATCCGAACCACGTCATAATGCATTCAGAGAGCAGCTGTAGAACCAAACTTCAGTATCATAATTAATATCATTTTAGTAAGGTACAGACTATGATCAGTATTCCGAACAACCACTGATCTGAACAGGGTCCATTCCCAACTGGTTTAGATTAGCGAGAGCCTACTGTACTGTTGTGAAGAGGAGATCTTCTTTGCAGCTTTGCATGTGTTTATATGGCCTTATATATGATCAAAATAATTATTGCCTCTATTGTTGAATCATCTACAGCAAGGCTTATAGAAAAGGTTAAGAAACTTGACCCTGAACACTAATTGTCTTTGTTGGCCGCCATTTTGGATCACAGCCTTCCGTAGCATGGTATGCATTTGATGCGAGCCAAAATAAAAAATAAAGATCCAAAATGGCGCCCACAAAACACTCTCAAACTTCCCTATCTATAAACCTTAATCTGAGCTTGTTAGCCGAAAATATTTACCTAAAGAAAGATTTAAAAAAGAAATATTTTAAAGTGTTGCAGTGCTATTGTTTTAAAAGGCAAGTTTTTGTAAAAGGAAGTGTCACATTTTTATCAACACCCCCCCCCCCCAAAAAAATAAAAATAAAGAACCAACAGAAATGCTAAAATGAGGGATTATTAACATAAATATATTTATTTCAGTGGACACCAAGAGCAACTGTGGAAGTTACAGAAACTTCCATTGCATAGCAGTTTGAGCCATTCCAAGCTGTACAGTTAACTTAATAAAAACACTTGAGATCAAATCATTGAGAGGAAAAGTTCAGAATTGCTAAAAGTGCTACGCAGCGAGTACTCATCCCAGCTGTAACTGTTTTAACAGTCAAGGAATCAAGCCAGCTTAATACAGCTATATCCTTTTATCGATAAACCTGCAGCACCTTACAGACTAGCATAGACGAAGATGACAACAGCCGGACTTGACTTTACTTTGTTGTAAAATAATAAATAAAAAAGGTTTAGAACGAATAGAAAAAGCTTCTGATATAATTATAAGAAAACCACCTTCTACAGAATCTATCCCATCTGCTCAGTAGTTCGGTATAAAGCCCTTCAGAGCGTTCACGCGATTTTCAACTGAAATCAATTTCAGCACGTTTGCTGGTAACCAGACAGAACCTTGGGATTTGCCAATGGGAATGAGAACTGGATTTGTGAAACTCTTCCTGGCTTAAAAAGGGTTAAAAATGCACCACTTCCATCACCGAAAATGTGTTCATGCAATTAGAAGAAAAAAACTAAACAAAAAACAAACCAAGGAAAGAGACACCTTAAAGTCTTGCTATACCACAAACCCTTCTTAAGAAAGATAATTGGTTTTGAAGGCTCCAAGATACTGAAGCTACTGAGCGTAAAGGCTTTAGTACACTTTCAGCTTAGAATACCAAGCAATTCAGAAGCAAAGAAGAAAGCATTATCATTTCCACTTGGAATTCTAGTATTCTGTCACATGTCCAAGTAATACTTAACTACTGTATTAAAACAATAGAGGAAGCCGGACACAAACACACACAATGATTTGTTTCAACTAATTTGCCAAATGTACATTATAATGGACCTACTGTGAAATAAAACAAGCCTCTACCATATTGGCAGCATATATATATATATATATATATATATATATATATATATATATATATATATATATATATATATATATATATATATATATATATATACATACACACAGTACTGTGCAAAAGTTTTAGGCAGGTGTGAAAAAATGCTGTAAAAGTAAGAATGCTTTCAAAATAGACATGTTAATAGATTATATTTATCAATTAACTAAATGCAAAGTGAGTGAACAGAAGAAAAATCTAAATCAAATCCATATTTGGTGTGACAACCCTTTGCCTTCAAAACAGCATCAATTCTTCTAGGTACACTTGCACAAAGTCAGGGATTTTGTAGGCATATAGTCAGGTGTATGATTAAACAATTATACCAAACAGGTGCTAATGATCATCAATTCAATATGTCGGTTGAAACACAATCATTAACTAAAACAGAAACAGCTGTGTAGGAGGAATAAAACTGGGTGAGGAACAGCCAAACTCAGCTAACAAGGTGAGGTTGCTGAAGACAGTTTACTGTCAAAAGTCATACACCATGGCAAGACTGAGCACAGCAACAAGACACAAGGTAGTTATACTGCATCAGCAAGGTCTCTCCCAGGCAGAAATTTCAAAGCAGACAGGGGTTTCCAGATGTGCTGTCCAAGCTCTTTTGAAGAAGCACAAAGAAACGGGCAACGTTGAGGACCGTGAGGCGCAGTGGTCGGCCAAGGAAACTTACTGCAGCAGATGAAAGACACATCATGCTTACTTCCCTTCGCAATCGGAAGATGTCCAGCAGTGCCATCAGCTCAGAATTGGCAGAAAACAGTGGGACCCTGGTACACCCATCTACTGTCCGGAGAAGTCTGGTCAGAAGTGGCCTTCATGGAAGACTTGCG
This sequence comes from Acipenser oxyrinchus oxyrinchus, assembly GCA_030684275.1. NCBI lineage: Eukaryota > Metazoa > Chordata > Actinopteri > Acipenseriformes > Acipenseridae > Acipenser > Acipenser oxyrinchus. The sequence continues at coordinate 31,624,868 of CM060262.1, read as the reverse complement.
GCCAAAAGCCATACCTCCGGCGTGGAAACAAGACCAAGCGACTCAACTATGCCGAAAACACAGGAACTGGGGTGCAGAAAAATGGCAGCAGGTGCTCTGGACTGATGAGTCAAAATTTGAAATATTTGGCTGTAGCAGAAGGCAGTTTGTTCGCCGAAGGGCTGGAGAGCGTGCACGAATGAGTGTCTGCAGGCAACAGTGAAGCATGGTGGAGGTTCCTTGCAAGTTTGGGGCTGCATTTCTGCAAATGGAGTTGGGGATTTGGTCAGAATTAATGGTCTCCTCAATGCTGAGAAGTACAGGCAGATACTTATCCATCATGCAATACCATCAGGGAGGCATCTGATTGGCCCCAAATTTATTCTGCAGCATGACAACAACCCCAAACATACAGCGAAAGTCATTAAGAACTATCTTCAGCGTAAAGAAGAACAAGGAGTCCTGGAAGTGATGGTATGGCCCCACAGAGCCCTGATCTCAACATCATCGAGTCTGTCTGGGATTACATGAAGAGAGAGAAGCAACTGAGGCTGCCTAAATCCACAGAAGAACTGTGGTTAGTTCTCCAAGATGTTTTGGCCAACCTACCTGCCGAGTTCCTTCAAAAACTGTGTGCAAGTGTACCTAGAAGAATTGATGCTTGATTCTGTTTTGAAGGCAAAGGGTGGTCACACCAAATATGGATTTGATTTAGATTTTTCTTCTGTTCACTCACTTTGCATTTAGTTAATTGATAAATATGATCTATTAACATGTCTATTTTGAAAGCATTCTTACTTTACAGCATTTTTTCACACCTGCCTAAAACTTTTGCGTACTATATATATATATATATATATATATATATATATATATATATATATATATATATATATATATATATATATATAAATATCAATCACATACAATTACACTGTATATACATAGTTTATGTAAATACATATAAAAAAATATAACAATGCAAAATGTAATATCTAGTTTCCACTAGAGGGCAATGACTTTTTTTTTTCCAACAAACCAAGAATGAGTAGCTACATTTCCACTACCTGCTTAAAGCATACAAGCCAGGACTCTTAGCTTCTTTTGTCTTAAAGTACCCAATTTAAACAAACAGTCTCCAGATTGAAGAATGGTAGGCTCCTCTGTCAGAGTAAAATCAAATGGTTTTCAAATTCTCTTTACACGCATCACGGCGGTGTTAAGCATTTCCTGTCTTAAGTTATTTTCCTGCATGCAAGAGAGAATAGATATGATAATATACAGAATATGATCAAATACAGAATTCCTCCTTGTCACACATGAAATGGTAGTGTATTCCTGGGATTCCTGAATGACCAGATTTCAAAAGGAGGGTCCTGAATAGCATATGGATGGATATCCAGGTTTGATGTTGGAGGAAGAGTAGCAGTTTTCCTTGCAGTTATAATATTTGTATATAAACTTCAGGACGGTCCCTCCCTTATTAAACTACATAAAGCAGCAGAGGTAGACAACCTTGGCATGCCCAGCCCTGGCCTTTCTAACCATATCCTTAATTATTAAATTGAACCAATTCATCTTTTGTCCATGTTAAAAAAAAAAAAAGCACTTTTCATTTGCCTATTAACACTGCAATGGAGCAGCACTCCAGAAGAGGAACAGCGTTTCACCTTGCAGATCCAGCCTGTGAAACGTCTCCATGCAAGTAGCATTACTCAAGCCTCCTCAGCACCTCACCTGGTTAGACTGCACTGTGTACTGGACCCCTGATCTACGCACCACTTTACTGCACTATCCTTGCACTATTATGTCACTGTTAATATACCTTGCTTATATACAATGCTGCATCCTTGTTCATATTGTACTTTAGTGGTATTATTTGCATGTACTGTAGCTTGCTCTGTAACCTTGTATTGCTCTGTAACACTTGCAAGTGTTGGATAAAAGCATCTGCTAAACAAATAAATTAATTAAATAATTTCCAAGCTTTGGGAAGCCTTACCTCTTGTGCTGCCAGGTGTGTGGGACACTGCAGACAATGGAGCTGAACATGAGGGCGGTGACGAAGGAGAAGAGAACCAGATAGATGAGGCCTTCAACTCCATCATAGCACAACCCTGTCAGGGCCTGGACGTAATCCTGCAGGCAGGGGGGGAACAACGTCAAGCTGAACACATCAAATCTACATCCTGGATGGTCTGACTGGATTACAATTATTTGTTTTTAAAAACTAACATGTTATATATTATATATAATTATTTTAATGTTTCAATATAGTTATTTTCAATATATTTTCACAAGGGACGAATCTAAATGACACTTGCTGCATTTACAGCAACCAGTACTTGACCTATACAAATTATATGTTGGTGAGTTACCTTATTTTTATTAAAGGGGTAAACAATTACTCAGTTAAAAAAAATAATAATTTGGACTGGAAAAACCTTAACTGCAACTAGCATGCCTTAAGGAAAAACAAATGCGTTTAATCGTAAATATTGAAAATAGTTAACTCACAAACTGTTTACTTAAATACTGTAATTATTAATAAACTATTTTAAATTACACATTTATTATTTTCATGTTAGCATACATTTTAACATTGCTTTGGAGGCAGGGCAGCAGCCTTGAAATCACCAAAAAATTGCATTAGTTAAGCAATTGCCTATCGTTTTTTTAAGCAATGAGTAATGCCTATAGCTTTACAAAATATTCTGCTTTAGCAATTTGTGAAGCCAATGTAATGAACAGTCTTCCAATCAATCTCGGCAGTCACTTTGAGGTGATTTGTAACGCAATCTCTATTACTGGGTAGAACAAAAGCTTAATTCTGCCAGGCAAGAAATGCTTTGGAATACATTTGAATGCTGTATTCCTAAAAGGAGCTTGGAAATCCTACTGACATAAATACCTGCAAATCGAACAATCAATGTCAAATAACCTAAATGACTGATGGGCTCTGTCAATTGTCAGAGTGCAACTAACAGAAACATGTGTGGGAGTTGCTCTCTCGCACAGAAACTGTACATCGTAAATTCTATTAATTGATTGACATTTTTCCATGTATATTGTAAATGTTACTGCTTCTCGTTTTTACATACAATGCAGAATCACACCCAGTATTCTTAACATCTACACAGTGCAGCTTGTTGTATTTTACAGCTCGCGTGTGTGTCTGGACTTCAAGAAGCAATAAGGACAAGGCAATGCATCGCATCTACAGTTATGGCCAAAAGTTTTGCATCACCCTACAGAATTAACTCATTTTGCTTCATAAAGTCGAATGAAACCTGCTGAATAATGTCAACGAAAAACTGACAAATTAAAAAAAATCTGACATTTTAGAAAACTAACATGAAATACTGTAGTACTATTCTGGCTTCCGGGAAAACTTTTGCGATATCATTTTGTAGTTATTTGATTACATGATGTTACATAAAAATATCTAAATTATGTTCAGATCATTTTTTTTTTTGAAGTTTTTATTAATGTCTCAATCCTAAAATTCTAGGTGAGGCAAAACTTGGCCATAGCTGCAGAAATAAATTAGTTTGACAGATGATGTCTAAACAGAGAAAATAAAAACTTGGTTACAATAATAACAGGGAGCCAGAAGAGTTGCATCCAGCTGGAATCTTGCCAGGGTATTGCGCATACGCAGCACAGCGAGCACAGCCTTCACTCACTCACACACACACACACACACACACACGCAGGAATGTGAGAAGAGGTCTCACGGGAATCCCTGCCTGCCATCAAACCGTGAAGGTAACCGAACAAGTTTACCTTGTTTAACAGTCGCGCAGGACATTTAAACCAATTAACCAGCTGTAATTAATGAAAATGATTTGTACACACACACCTGGGAGTGGCTGACAAACAGGTCACAGCACGCTCTACTGAGCGAAACAGTCGCTGTTAAATGGGAATACTGTACAGTAGATGCTTTCTCTGTAAGTCGCCTTGGATAAAGGCGTCTGCTAAATAAACTAATAATAATAATAATAATAATAATAACACCACCCTACTACTGTACAAGCCCTGCAAGTCTCCACCTGACTTTTACAACAAAAAAAAATCTAATTTTAAAGAGAATGCTGTTGCCGACAGAAAAATCCTGACACGACAAACGTTACCCAGCTGGGAAAACTTCCAGCATAGAGCAAGCATATGCAGCAATTCTGATAGTCTGGATATATTTTGGTAAAGAATGCCTTAATTAAGTTTCAGCACGAAAACGCAGTTTCAGGGAGGAATTATTAAATCCCAGTGCAGCTTTTGCGAGTGGTAATTTACTGCCTCACAATAATAAACACAGGCCAAAAGTAACAAATTTTCTAAAAATTACAAACACTCAAATCTGTGGATCCCAGACATCCGGTAGAACTAGCCAACATCAACCATGAATAGAAATGTTTTTTTTATTTTTTATTTTTTTTTAGCTGGGGGCAAAGTTCACAAAAACAAACTGGGATCCTAATATGACACAATAAACATTAAAGAGTTTATGTGTCTGGCTTCATTAATTCTATTGGGGACTGTATGCAATGGAAAGAGGTTATAAAACACAAGTCTTAAAATACATGCAACATCTAAACACTATACAGTCAAGTCAGCCTTTTGGACACCCCCTGGTAGTTAAAGTGGTTCCTTTAATACCAGTCGGATTGTGCAATAAAGCTAATGTCTTCACATGCACCACAATGAGGGCCATCCAGCCCTGTAGTTACTCACCAAGTGCAGGCTGCGACAGTCAGCCAGGGCAGTGAGCTGGTGGAGGCCGATCTCTGTGGAGTTCAACACCCCCTGGATTTGTTCTAGAGTCCCCTGTTAGGAAAAGGCACAAAGAATCTTAAAAACGACTGTACTTAGAATTATTTGATTGCTTTTGTTTCCTTTCTTATTGGAACAAAATGCTGCATGCCTGCCCTTTAACTATTATCAGTGTTACCCCAAATAGTACATGTGGAAAAACAAAAATCAATTATTTAAACAAAAACGTGTTCTTCAGTACAACGTGTAGTAAAAGGTGGTTATCACGGCTCATTTTTATTCCCAGGATACTCCCCCACTGTAATGCAGGGCTTTACTATAAGGAGCATGACAGATTTTCAAAAAGGGGGCTGTTGCACCAATGACCGCATAATACAGCCCTTTGGAATTACGCAACAATGCATTATCAGGGCTGGCTACATTAAAACCAAGACAAAGCTCTTTACAAAACTAAAAACAGATGTGACTATGGAAGAAAGGCCCAAGGGTACTCAAGTATTACAAATGCAACTTGTTTACATGCTACTTCATAGCTCGAAATTGCATGAATACTGATTTGCCTATAATGTGTGGGTGTATATACTGTATGTGTTACCGTTTATTCATTTTGCTGCAATTATAATGTCCTTTAAACACAATACCAAGTATAAAACAGACTACCAGTTTATTTTTATTATTATTTTAATGGTGGTCATTCCTACAGTTCTACTGTGTCAACAAAAGTGATTTACTGTATAAAATCTGTTGCAGAGATGCACATTTCAATTATTAATGCAGGCACTTGAGGCTACATAATATCTATAACACTGAACATAACAGTATACTCTGTGAAAAAAAAAAAAAAACAGTGTTATGCAAACAGGAAAATCACCCTCTACCCCCACCCAAGGTGGAGTGCAGTGGAATCTCTGCAATAAACCGGTCTCACTTCCCAGCACATAAGTTTTGACAAACTCTGCACTTATTGTCAAGAGCAATTTTTACCAGCAAAGTTGATTTGTTTTTTGTTGGTGTTCGTACAAAATTGTCAGGCAGCAATTTGTCAAATCAGCAATGACCAGTGAGGAACAATAACACCATTCAATATTCAAAGAAAGGAGAGTGGCATCCCCCCTATAGAAACCAAGTATATAAAGAAACACAGCTGTATGTGAGCATAAACAGGTACCGTTCTGCAATTGACACAGCAATTGTCTGCTTTCTGTCCCTTTTTTGTGAGACGTATTTGTACGGCTCATACATTTAACTATATACACCACAGCAGGCATTTTCAAACAATTGACACAGCCACTAAAGCAATATATTTGTGCAGTGGTGTATTGTGAAAAATGCATTTCAGGGGATCACAGTTGCATGGTGTACGGTTTCACGCACTAGTTGCTGTTCCAGTAATAAACAGGGGGTCTATCCAACGGATTCGAACAGAGGCAGATCTAAACACTGCCAAAATAGGACACTCGCTGACTTTCTACATATTTTAAGTCATAAATCTTCTACAGACTCCCGATATGCAAAGGTCCCCTGTTCAGTTATTGACATCACTCTTCAGATTGACGGAATCGCCCCCACGGTCTGCTTCATGTGTCGCACAGCAGACGCCCCTACCTTGGTCTGAGGGTATTCGCGGATAGCCGACCTCAGCAGTTCTGCCACATCATCCTGCATCTCAACAAGGGCTTTGTGACTCCCTGACAGTTTCTGAAAAACATTCAAAACACATACTGGGTAATCCATTATAAAAATAAGACGTTATCAATATTTAGCATTCCTCACATGCTGCAAGCTAAAGCATATAACGTAACTGAATAAAATAACAGAATTAGGTTCTAAATTCAGCTAGTGTTAATAAAGGTTAAATATTGTAAACTATAATAAGGTTCATATTTGTATTTCTTTTTAAAATTATGCAACATTATTATTATTATTATTTATTAGCAGTTGGGATTTTTACTGGAGCAATCTAGGTAAAGTACCTTGCTCAAGGGTACAGCAGCAGTGTCCCCCACCTGGGATTGAACCAACAACCCTCCGGTCAAGAGTCCAGAGCCCTAACCACTACTCCACACTGCTGGGTACCATAGATGAATCTCCATTACTTATATCATAAGACTGAAAACTGGGATGCAGGCTCAAGGTTGCAATATACTTATGCTTAACTGAAGAAAAATCTGCAATACATTAACAGCAAACTGCTGCTTTTAAAATGCATTCATCTTCTGAGTGCAGGCTCAGACAAACTGGAACGGTGACAAGGAATTTCCCTATAGTCTACAGTTCTTCGTTTTGCCGTTTTAGCAGAAGAACAGATAACAAACCATTATGGCACAGGTTTGTACTATAACGTTACCCAACACACAAAACTGAAACAAACAAAGGAATTTTCTTTGCAATTTTGAAAAATGCCATAACAATCAGATTCTAATTTAATAGTAATTATGTCAGACACTAAAATGTGTTTTTATTTTGTTTTAATTCATTTGACTGAATATATTGTTTGCAAGTGCCTATTATTTACGCTAAAATAGCCTTTTTTTTTTTTTGGAACTTCGGAATCTGTATGGTGGAAATGTTCTGACCCCAGCATTCAGGCTTGAATGCGTTTCCATAAAGTGATTTATCACTTCAAGGATTTTTGCTTTGGTCTTAAGCAGACATACTTTTTTTTTTTTTGCATTCAGGCTCTCACTTGCCCTCAGTCTCTTGATACAGTGGGATCAATTAAAACGAGTGAGTGCACACTAAAATCCGACAAATACAATTATGTCCAATTTATCCCTCATCATTCATCCTAAAGAACGGGTTTACACTCCGATCGTAATGAGGGTTTTCAGAGACACCGAAGGGGACCTGTGGGTCAGGTTGATGAGATGTGCATCTGATCTGTTATAAAGACTGTCAGTTTCTGGGTGTTTACATATTTCATCCATATGAGATGATGTATGAAAGGTGCCAAAATAATACCCACATCATTCTAAGGTGTTAAACATGCAGTAACTTCATTTTCAAATGCTAAGCAATCCCCTACAAAATCCTGACAATCCTTCAGATTTCTCCCTGCCTACATGATTCCTCCCTCTAAAAACACCACATATTTGCTCCATTTGGCTCCAAGTTGTTTTTTTTTTTTAACTTTTTAAAAAATCTTTTGTGGCCTGCATTAAGTGTTATGAAATCGTTTAATATGCAAATCAAACTACACTTTAATCCTCATCTGTATATTTTTTAAACTATTTTAGAATACAGACAGACAGACAAACAGATATAGTCTCACAATAGTGTGCAAAATATGATTAAAATAAATTAATACAGGCAAATAAAAGTGACAGAACCTTACCTGTTGGAAAGGGTTTGGGTGCCCAGTGTTACATTTCAGGTAATATTGCAGAATATCTGTTAAAATAAAAGAATACATGGCTTACTGTATACTGCACCACTATCACAAGCATAACCTAAACTTTTCCTTTATTCACAAAGGAAAAGGTCCTGTGTTTGAGTTTCAATTTTGAGACGTCGTACTGGCTTCAAGAAACAGACGTACTTGACACATCCCCCTAAAATGGCAAGCAAGATACTTCTCAGAGAAGCAACAGGCAACGTATTATAAGCCATCCCTACTGAGTCGCCTTGCAGAAACTGTCTTGAAAGCCAGGCACACTCGACAAGCCCCAAGCACTGGTTTGGTTAAACTAATAAGCTGCAGCCAAAAAAACCCACAAAATGCATTAATTGTAAAAAAATTTAACTTCACGGCATGTGTGAGGCATTTCGTTAGATAAACAAAATTAGGCTGGGTTGCAGTCGTCTTCTGCATATAATTTAAGTTAATATGCCGTGTGTGGGCTGTCTCTTATTATTACAAGAGATGGAATGTCATGCTGTTTGGGTGACAGGACCGAATAGCGAAACTGTGTGAAATGATTTCTATTATAAAAAGAGACACCATAAACATGACATATTAGCTTACTATAAAAATTTTGACATTCATATGCAAGATACGAATTTTGACAAATGGTTGATTTCGTATACCTGATTTCAAACACTCTACCAATTACATTGTTCTCTTCCTTTACAGTAGCCAGAGGAGGTCTGTGCAGTAGGCAGGGGGTACATACTGTACATGCGGTCTCAACTGGCATCAGGCTTCCTCCCATAATCATGTATACCATCTGGGAGTGCAGGGAGACTCAGAATGTCAACCATTTATTATTATTAGGGTTGTTTCTTCTTTACCCTTATGTTAAGTCAATGCAAAAAAAAAACAAAAAGCAAAAAAAAAAAAAACAACTGATGGCACATTTACCTACCAGATTGCATTCATTATGCATTAACCCTGGGGCTCTCTCTAGCATATGTTGTCTCCTGCATTAACACAGCATACAATCCCTGATTCCGTGGACTTAGCTGACTGACGTTCCAGTTACTTACAGTACCACCAGACTCCTTAACTTCCAGACTACGCACACTAAAGCAGGCCTCAACTCGAGTCAAATTCCAAATAAATAAAAGGAACACAGAAAACAATTTAACTGTTACTGCAGTATGGTTTGTATCATCTCATACTACATATTTACCCCTCCCAATGGACAGAATCTAAGTTCATATCTCTGCCATGCCTGCAGCCGCAATAGGAAATGAAAGCCCTATACAGCATCGGAGAAATACGAGAGATTCAGTTGTATAAGAAACCATTGGGAATAAGAAGGTAGTTAAAACATGAGAGAAATGATCATGCCCTGAACCTTAAGAAAAATACACAACTGTGGTACCACTGCTGTAGGTCTACTAGAAAGAGCAAATAAAGCATAATATACACCTATGATTTTGTGCTTTTATGAGCAGTATTTGTGTACACTTAGCTTCCAGCTCTACAATGAACAGTCTTGGTGCCGTTGTGTGAGCAACTCAATCAATCAATCGCCACTCCATGGAGGGTCTCTGCTGCTCAATCGGTGTTGCGGACAATCTACTAATTGCGCACGAGACCCTTTGTTAATCAATCAATTGATTTGAAAAAAAAAACGCACTGAGCTCTTGCTGCCCGGAATTAGGCTCCAGAACTAGCAACACATTAAACAGATTTACGAGGTAGGCATTCCCCATCTCTGCGTAGTTATGGATGAGCTACTTTGAATGTCTTTTATAGCTGTGCCTGCATGTTTAATAAACAGTGTAATTATACAGCTGACAAGTGAAATAAAGTGGGCATTAATTTATATTCTGAGGTGGCCATATACAAGAAGCCAAACAGGCCTCTCTAAATGTACTGCTTGTATTACCAGGTAATATCAAATGATGTGTCATTGTAATGAAGTGGAAGAAATTGAATCTGAGAGACAATGAGCTAGTCACTTGCACTGAAAAGCTCTGCCGCTAATATGGGGTATTGATTTGATCCTGGTTTTACAGCACAATTACAATCATTTCAAAACATCTTGTCTCAAAAGGAGGAGACAGCTACAGTTTTATACACATTGTGATTTAAAATCGCCACACGTTTACTGCACCTAGGAGTATGGGGATTATTTTTCAAAAGACATGGAATTATAAATTTAGAATCGTAATTATTTCTAATTATAATCTCATTATACTTTTGCAGGCCAGGCTGTTCTGCTTTGTCTGGCAAATTATAAACTATTCGTTTAAAACAATACACTGTAACAGCATGTGATATCATGCGTTTCTGTCTTTATCACTGCACATAATGTGAAGATAAAAGTGTCAGGTTAAATGCTTTTATTTTATAAATGTCACAATAACAGGAAATAGCAGAACCAACCAATAGAAACACTAATACTGCCTAACTTAGTTAGTAAGGAGCTATTTAAGTTACTATGTTTTTACAATTTCAGAAGGCATTTCACTCACTTTTTTAAATAAAAAATAAAGAAATAAACAAATAAATAAATAAAGACAGCATTATAAAAACACTTGTAGACCTGGCTTCATGTTACAGTAAATACTATTATTAATATGGTCTTGGATAGAATACAACTTGATTACCACAGAATCAAAGCAACGGTATACTGTAAACGAGACAATCTCAAATCTATTCTTACTGCGTTTATTTATTTTCTTTCTATATTCACTTAAAGCACCTTGATAGATAAGAAATACCCCACTAGGGACCTGGACAAAACATAAATGTACAGGTTTAACCCAGGTTCAACGCTAACAGGAAAGTACTAATTAGATGCTGCGAGAAGATTCTTGTAGAACAGACTTGTCTGCTGTGACCAGGGTTGTAAGGTTTCACATCTGGGGAAAACATCCAGACAAGTGTGACTATCAGTAAAACTGGGTCTGTCTTCCAGATGGGATTTCCTTCTTCTCAGTTCTTGACATGCAAACATAAACTTCAAGTACTGAAATCTCAAAACAAATAAAAATGGTCTAGAGGCATAACTTTTTTATTTTTTTTTATTTTTTTAAATATCAATGCAACAAGAAGCCTGAATAAACCGCAAATACATTACATAATTATTTACCACGGTATCTGTCCCCTGGGTGCGTTGTGTTTTGGCGAGCAGTTTTGGTGAGTGGTAATGCAGGAAAGCAGCTTGTCCTGGTGTGACGTCACGCATAAATTAGCCGCAGCTTCGAGTGAGCTGTACTTTTCATAAAGGTGTCAACTTCAGAGTTGTTTTTTTATACACTTAGTGTTAAAACCAATACATTAAAACTACACAGATACTTTTATTGACCTACCAACAGCACTATACAAGTGAATTCTGAAAAAAATCATTGCACCCCACCTTTAACTTTTTGAGAGAGAGAGAGAGAGAGAGAGAGAGAGAGAGAGAGAGAGAGAGAGAGAGAGAGAGAGAGAGAGAGACTATCAGTGCACTAGAGTGGACATTTTGAAAAGATCTTTGAAACAGATGTGAAAAGTGTAAAAAGTTGTCAAGATGTTAACAACGAAATTAAATTACAGGTAACGGTTCTAGCAACACATGGAGACGTGCAACACTATATTTTTCTGAATCGTGCTACTTTAAGGCCTGTACTCATGACTGACTGACTAGCAGACAGTTGAGTGACACTGAAGTACACTGAGGGAGCTATTTAAATACAATGACCTTTTACATAACGACACCGTAGCTTTCTAGGTACTGTATGTAGGACTTAATGGAAAGATTACAAATTCCATTGTGGTATAAAAAAAGAAAAACATGTAGAAAAAGTGAATAAATAATTTTTAATAGAGTTCCCTTTCTGTTCTGACTGACATTGCTTTATTTTTCTAGGATTTACATATTCCACACCCACATTTTTACAGGTTAAACTTATTTTAAGCATCACCCTTGGACCCTCATCCCTCTGCTTATAATGAAACGCCTTGAGCAAAACCTTACTTATAGCACATACTGCTTTCGTGATTCCACACACATTTCCAAAGACATACATTCTGTAATTTCTTAAGGCATCTGATGACGTGCTGATGACTGATAAGGGACTGGAGAGAAAGGTCCAATACATCCATACTTAAATAAAATATGACTTGCATAACTTACTTTAGCTGCTTTCCTTTTAGAACTACTATTTTTATCCCCGAAGGTCCTATTGCACATTTGACTGGACTGCAAACTATTCTGGCTTAACATTTTTATCCAGGAGGGCAGACAGTTACTGTAGGGTAGCAGCCAGGTAGAGGTGTTACGTATTTTAAAAGCAGCATTTCATAAAATTGTATTTAAATTAGAAGGCACTTGTGCAGAATGCCATATAGAACGGTAATTAAAAATAATGGGAATGGAAAAGTAACAGGGTCAAATGGAGGTTGTTGGGTGTGCAATTTAAAAAAAAAAAAAGAAATAAAATAACAAAGCCAGCACTGGATTCTCAAGATACTTCTACATGTAGAGACAAAGCAATTTAGACAGCTTTCAAAGTGTTGTTTCTTGCTAATCAGTTTCGGTTCTCCACACATAGGTAAACAAGCTGTGAAAGGTGTCAGAAGGGTTCATTTCTCAGTAAGTGCTAGACAACTTCCAAATTGCAAGACGGGAACTCTGAAAATGTCAACCTCGGGTGTTAATGATTTCCTCTAACAAACAAACAAAAAAAAACAAAAAACACCCACATTTAGTTGCTCTTAAATTTGTGTAATTCAAACAAGGGTGGAGATATATTTTCAGAAATCAGAGGCTGCTTGAAAGCTTTGAAACATAAAAGGAAATGACTGGATAGGCTTAAAGCAAATTGGTTAACTTTCGATCTTGATTTGGTTTGGAATTCGCCACTTGCAGAAAAAGATATGGTACTTGGGATTACACAGTACTAAGCTACTTTCAGTTTCCGGAGCTCACTAAGGGTTTGTTTGGAAAAGCCTGTATACACCCAGGATTACAGCTCCAGGAAAAAGAATTGAGCCATCTGGATATAGGGTGGTTCTCCAGGGGAACGGAAACAATTAGTCCAGCTCCAGTAAGTAGGAGCTGTATCTCATTTCAGAAAAGATGCAGCTCAAATTGGTTGAAACCTGACAGATATTATAGAAAATCGATGGGAGCAAAACGGTTAACAGAGCTACAAAACGGCACCAAAAAAACGCATAACAAAAACACGCTCCCTCCCTCTGTGCAGGTCTCTCTTCGTTTTGCTTTATTTTCATTATGTGTTTGCCTGAGGTACCATCCTTTCCAATGTGACAGCTCATAACATAAGCAGACTGTCCAATCCTCCCCCCAAGGGCAGAGAAGGACCGACTCCACAGTCCATAAACATTCAAGAGCACATCCCCTGTTTTCGCTTCAATAGGGAATTTATTAAAATCAAACTAAGTTTGGAATGACTCCCACCATGTACAATAACATAATTTTATATCTTTAAATAGTACATTTTAACGACTCCCAGTGCAGGTATAAATGATTGATTATATGTTCAAGAAATACTGCATGTTTGCCTAGTTTTCTCTAATCCAATTTCCCTGTGCAACACATATTCAATAACCCAAGGTTTATCACGCTTTGGTGTCATGAAGGAATGTTTGACGGCAGGTAACAGCATCGCTATGTGCAAGCTGATGAACTTGGAGAGGCAAAACTGTATTACTGACCTTTGCTAACCCATTGCAAAAACACATCTAAAACCATATTTTTTCTCACAATGCTGTTTCTCATGGAGGGAATATTTTTGTACCTAACCCTGGTTATTGGAAATGGATGAGATGCAAGCCTTTCTTCATACCTTTACTGATAACGTCATTCTCTTCAGCGACTTTGGAGATGTATATGTTGGGGGACACGCAAAAATCACTGGAACCCTGCGGACAGAAGAAAAGAAAGAGCGACACGTTATTTATCATTCTCAAAACTTAAACACTGAAGTCGTCAACAACAATTTGCCATTGGCAATCCAGGACTCAAATAAGGAATGCTAAATACAACCTTTTCCTCTCCTCTGTAACCAGAACATCATATCAGTACCTCAGCATGCACATCCAGGGGGCGCTCTCCTACTCTCACACTCCTGCTTTTGCTGTGGACTGAAAGACCCAATTGGCACCAAGAGAAGCACATGTGCTATCCATTAATATTTGAGTTTGATTCTCTTCACTCTTTATTTCCGCATCCTACTATTTCTGAGTTCAGATTCTAAATGCAATCAGATTAAAATAAAAAAATTAACTGGGGGTCACTGAACCCAGACCCCCTAGCTACTTTCCAGATGCAATGGGAGCTATTTAGGTTAAATCAGTTATCTTTCCACTATCTGATAAAGGTATCTGTGAATAGATTAATTTATACTGGAGATGTATAGGTCAGTTGAACTTAGCAGTCCGGAACCTGGTCCCAACCAGGTCGTTAATTGAACCTGGATTGGAAAGAGCTACAGTACAAGTGAGTATCACCGATAGATCATGCATTAATACTGCCTCTTTAAACCACAGTTAGAAATGTGATCACAGAATATGTCTGTATCCACTGGCATAATGGAAGACTCAAAAACGATACCAGAAATCATTCTCATCAATATGGACCCTTTTCTGGTGCTTCGGCCCCCTCATTGCCTATCCTTGCCACTGTATGAAGTGAAACACAGTAAAGACACAAGGCTCTTATTTTGTATTCCAGAGCTCTAGTTAAAAATGATGTCTTTTAAAGTTTACTGGTTGGCTGCGCTTATGTTAAGCATGGTACCGGAAGAGGAGGAATGTCAGGAGACAGGGATTTGCGATTCAAATGCAAAGGTTGAATAACGAGTTATTCTGAACACACTTATTCAAAGCATACTTCAAAACTATACAGTACACACAACCGATAAATGTCATTAGTTTATGAACTGTTTTCTCCTTGGCTGGCTGAAGTGAGTGAGTATAACAGTTAAACAATATACCAATACTCAGGTCGACCTAATTGATAATACATATATTGATCAGGCAAGTAGTAAAAAATGCTACTGTTCCGAAAGAGTAAGGCTAGCAAGTACAGTTCACCTCTAAATCTAAACAGCAGAATGGGACAATCAGTTCAAAGAGAAAGCAATTCAAGCAAGCATATTGAAGCATGGGGTCAATCACATTGTAGATCACCCTAGACAATAGGAGAGGCTCAGTTCCATGGCAATTACTTTAAGTTGCAGGTATCTCAGTTCACTCAGCCAGCAGACCACCTGGATGATAACCAGAGAACCTTAATTTAATACTCTCGGAGGTCGTAAATTTCATTCTCACAGAAACAAAAACCTGTTTTACCTTGACCTGATTCTTTCACAGTGGAGCACATAACATACTGCGGCTGCCAAACCGACACTGACAAACAAAAGTGGGCATTTCATTAAGATGACAATATCCGTCTTGCAAATGCTGGTCTTGAAACGACACAGTATTGTAGGCTTAAATACTGGAATTGGATTTGGCATTTTTCCTGTATTTTATTGCATTGTACTACATTTTTTTTGTCCCAGGTGAAGGACAAATGGTGCATATTATATCTAGAAAGCAACCCATCACTTACTAACACAATGTATAGACTGTCTGCAGAGACAATAAAACGCATGTGGACAATGGAAAGCCATCTCCATTGGCAGGGTCAGCCTTCCAGTTAAAATACATCCACCACACGTCAGAGCCAAGAGACATACTGCAGCCTGTTGCTTTCTCCTGGTCTCAAGAATACTCTCAGCACATTCTGTAGCTGTGGAGATACTCACCGCGGAAACGGCTAGTTCCAGACCCAGCGATGCCCAGCTGATAATCAGGGTCAACACTCCCAGGAAACAGACCCTGTCAAGAGAAAGAAAAGAGAACCTTATAAGGCTAGCCCTGCTGCACACTCTTCAAGACCCGACATGCAGTTGTATTTTATTTCCACCTTTAACCTCCAGACATGTTCTACACCAGCGTCTGTCGAGCGCAATGCAACAACAAAACATATCTGCCAATTTGCAAAGCTAGGGCTGCATCAAGGCTTGTGCCGAAATAATGATGGAATGCATGAAGATTATCTTGCTTTATTTCAGAACGTATATCAGAATGATCATAAAAGACATTTTTCATGGTCTGGTTTTTATGTATCCAAGCTCTCATCAGTATGGTTACAGTCCAAAAGATAGAGCTTCATCTCCAGTGAAAAAGACAAATTCTCATTGAAATGTCTGCGTCTAAATGTAATAATGATTTGCTACGGCTGGCAGTGGTAGGGATGTAAATGGTCTATCACCTTGCTCATTCTCCACACCTTATACTTGGGATAGGATAACCTTTGAAGGACAGCTATCCTTTATAAATAAATATCTGTGATGGCAGGAGCCCGCTTTCCACAGTGTGAAGGTGACCTTGCTCCACAGCGACCCTGGGGGCTCAGACAAGTCTAACATGTTTTCAGAGCCACTGTGACTTGTTATTGTCAAGGCCTGATTCAAATCAGTGATCAGGAGCCTGCTTTGGGAATGCAAGCAAAAAGGAGTTAATGCTCTGTTTGTTCTATCTCCTGAATTGGGGTTATATTCATTGAGTGAACACAGTTTGTGCCATCAGTAAGGAAAGGGGCAGCCTGTCCGTTACTGTAAGAGCAGCCATCTGGTACCAGAGCAGTCTCTAAGGTGTGATACAGCTTGAGTTTGTGAAAATCAGTTTACATTATAAAGAAACTAATTAAGTGTTTCTCCTTTTCAAAAGCAAGGTTTACACAAAATGTACTGTAGACAAATGAATCAGGGATCAGTCAATCTCAGACAAATAATAAAAAAAAAAAAAAAGCTGTCCGGGTATTGACAAGTGGCTGTGAAGAGCAAAGTGAATAGTTTCAGCTATAAATATTCATAAATCACAAAATGGAAAAGCCTCTTTTCATTTACAGATTTATTTTAGTTTAAAGTGACGGGTTCCTAAAGATCCGCAGAGCTGGCTTGGCATGGCGTCCATTTTGTTTCTAACTGCTGTCACCAAGGGAATTAAATACAATGTCTGTAGAGGAACTCAAAGAGATTTGAAGTGGACAAGAAGGATCTCTGGTGACAAGACTGAATACCAAGCACCTCTATGTATCTGATAAAGGTTTGTGGTGGTTTCTGTTCAGCGTATGTATCTCAGGATGGGCCTGGAGTGGGTGGCTGACGCAGCTTATTGAAGTCATGAAACACCTGGCAAATCTGGAAACATTGCACCTCAAATCAGATGTCTTCTGCTTAAAAGTTTTCAGCACCTCGTCTAAATCTGGCTCCAAGTCAACAAACAACCTGAAATTCGTGTTGTTCTTCACGAATCCTCCCACACACCTGACGTGCCAGAGCCAGTGTGCTATTTCTGTGCTTCAATTGCTGAATACAAGATTTAAAGAGTGTGGAACGATCCGCCATCTGTGCAGAAACTTTAAAAATCAAATTCATATGTGGACTTGGACTGTACATACATATACACACACACACACACACACACACACACACACACACACACACACACATGAAAATTACTTTTGACATCTGAGACATACATACAATCAAACATGCATCAGGTTTAGCGCATTTCCCCACATTAATGTTGATCATTTGAAGACATGTATCAATTGATGTTAAAAACAGAGCTGAACTAGACAGCTAAATATCTATAATACAATTCCAAGGAAGACTTACACCTCTGAAAAATCTAAAAGTTACAAACCTACCATTAGTCTACAACCGGATTTTTAATTTTCAACACTTATTCTTCCCCCATGCCAAAATGTGTATATATATATATATATATATATATATATATATATATATATATATATATGTGTTGCGGTTCATGTATAAAAATCGGTAAATCTATAGATTAACCAGTAAATGTGTAGATTTACCAGCTCAGCAGTCAATCTATAAAATAAGTAAGGAGATGGTAGTTAATGCCACAGCAATTGAGGTGAATTTGGAAATAAAGTAACGTCAGAGAGCTTAGTGGCAAAAACAAATGTAATAAAAAAAACAAAGACTTCTGTAAGATCTGTTACGTACTAGGGTAAATTAACTAAAGAATTATTTATTTTTCTTAAACTCCAATCTTTCTAAACTTGCATCCCTTCATGCAATAATAATAATAATAATAATAATAATAATAATAATAATAATAATAATAAATGTATGTATTTAGCAGAGACCATGTATCCATCTTTTGTCCTATATACAGACTAGAGACAGATTTCTGGTTTTATTTCTAACAATTGTTATCCCCCTCGTCTTTGGCTTTATGTAAAATAAATAAATAACTAAATAAATAAAATAAAATAAAAAAAAGCACTTTCCCGATTATTTTAAATCTAAATTGACCATAGGGCAAACATTAGGTATGGTAATAATGACATCTCTTCAGCAAAACTCATACCTCTACTAAGTGTGATTTAGTATTAAGATGAACTCGTGAAACAGCATAACTTTAGTGCACGCAGGTTTTGCATTTCAGTGAGAATCCTACGTAGGGTGCTACGTCATTTTGCTTTCAAAACATTATTTTGTATTGTGAATTGTTGTTGCCATGCAGTGATCATGGATGTAAAAGAGATTGTTTACTACCATCTCCTTAGTTAAAATAACACTTCCACCACAGTACCAATGAGTTACTATTAAAGTTGCATATTCCTAACTAGATTTAGAAGCATTTACCGCACTGTCTCAGAGATCCACAGTTATTGACATTTAAACTAAGAAATGTATAAGATGAAGAAAAAATAGCTCCTCTCAAACTAGCCACAATAACAATATTCATTCTTCATTAGGAATGAACAACAGCTCTGACAGCAAGTCAGTTGTCATGTGACCAGACTTACCCAATGAGAGTGCCCTTGGAATTGCGGATCAGTCCGAAGAGCACAAGCAGACAGATGAGCACATCGAAGAGCAGCAAACTGAGGTACCCCAGCCACCTGCCAAAGCAACAAGAGACACACTATCATCATCACTACGCACTGTACTGTTAGTTGCAAAGGGCTCCACACCAGCAGGGGAACTCTTTCATGTGCTCTGCTCCATACTGTCAGTAAAGTCTATTGGCATTTCAGAAATACAATTTTATTTTGTTTATTTACCACCACAGGGTAAAACTTATACAGACATAGACTTTTATGTCAACTCATTACGGTAGTTAGACAGCCATACTGAATCTCATGGTGCAAGAAACATTTGGCTTTAAACTTCCCCCAGCATGCAATGCCATGTTGAGTTGGGTACAACATTTGGTTAGTGTCATGCTAGTATTAATTAAGAAGGATAAAAACATGCGCTCTGACAGCCTGCTGTGTTAAATACTGCACAAATGGCAGCTCCTTAATGAGTGATGCTGTGCCACCCTCTTACTCCAATCATTTTTATATCTATATATATATATATATATATACACACATACACACACACACACACAGTACTGTGCAAACGTTTTAGGCAGGTGTGAAAAAATGCTGTAAAGTAAGAATGCTTTCAAAAATAGACATGTTAATAGTTTATATTTATCAATTAACAAAATGCAAAGTGAGTGAACAGAAGAAAAATCTACATCAAATCAATATTTGGTGTGACCACCCTTTGCCTTCAAAACAGCATCAATTCTTCTAGGTACACTTGCACACAGTTTTTGAAGGAACTCGGCAGGTAGGTTGGCCCAAACATCTTGGAGAACTAACCACAGTTCTTCTGTGGATTTAGGCAGCCTCAGTTGCTTCTCTCTCTTCATGTAATCCCAGACAGACTCGATGATGTTGAGATCAGGGCTCTGTGGGGCCATACCATCACTTCCAGGACTCCTTGTTCTTCTTTACGCTGAAGATAGTTCTTAATGACTTTCGCTGTATGTTTGGGGTCGTTGTCATGCTGCAGAATAAATTTGGGGCCAATCAGATGCCTCCCTGATGGTATTGCATGATGGATAAGTATGTACTTCTCAGCATTGAGGAGACCATTAATTCTGACCAAATCCCCAACTCCATTTGCAGAAATGCAGCCCTAAACTTGCAAGGAACCTCCACCATGCTTCACTGTTGCCTGCAGACACTCATTCGTACCGCTCTCCAGCCCTTCGGCGAACAAACTGCCTTCTGCTACAGCCAAATATTTCAAATTTTGACTCATCAGTCCAGAGCACCTGCTGCCATTTTTCTGCACCCCAGTTCCTGTGTTTTCGTGCATAGTTGAGTCGCTTGGCCTTGTTTCCACATCGAGGTATGGCTTTTTGGCCGCAAGTCTTCCATGAAGGCCACTTCTGACCAGACTTCTCCAGACAGTAGATGGGTGTACCAGGGTCCCACTGTTTTCTGCCAGTTCTGAGCTGATGGCACTGCTGGACATCTTCCGATTGCAAAGGGAAGTAAGCATGATGTGTCTTTCATCTGCTGCAGTAAGTTTCCTTGGCCGACCACTGCGTCACGGTCCTCAACGTTGCCCGTTTCTTTGTGCTTCTTCAAAAGAGCTTGGACAGCACATCTGGAAACCCCTGTCTGCCTTGAAATTTCTGCCTGGGAGAGACCTTGCTGATGCAGTATAACTACCTTGTGTCTTGTTGCTGTGCTCAGTCTTGCCATGGTGTATGACTTTTGACAGTAAACTGTCTTCAGCAACCTCACCTTGTTAGCTGAGTTTGGCTGTTCCTCACTCAGTTTTATTCCTCCTACACAGCTGTTTCTGTTTCAGTTAATGATTGTGTTTCAACCTACATATTGAATTGATGATCATTAGCACCTGTTTGGTATAATTGTTTAAATCATACACCTGACTATATGCCTACAAAATCCCTGACTTTGTGCAAGTGTACCTAGAAGAATGGATGCTGTTTTGAAGGCAAAGGGTGGTCACACCAAATATGGATTTGATTTAGATTTTTCTTCTGTTCACTCACTTTGCATTTTATTAATTGATAAATATAATCTATTAACATGTCTATTTTTGAAAGCATTCTTACTTTACAGCATTTTTTCACACCTGCCTAAAACGTTTGCACAGTACTGTATATATATATATATATATATATATATATATATATATATATATATATATATATATATATATATATATATATATATATATACACACACACACACACACACACACACACACACACACACACACACACACACACACACTACCGGTCAAAAGTTTTAGAACACCCCCATTTTTCCAGTTTTTATTGAAATTTAAGCAGTTCAAGTCCAGTGAATAACCTGAAATGGTACAAAGGTAAGCAGTAAACTGCCAGAGGTTAAAAAAAAAGTTTAGGTTACCAAAAACTGAAAAATAATGTACATTTCAGAGTTATACAAAAAGGCCTTTTTCAGGGAACAAGTAATGGGTTAACAACTTACAGCTGTTCTGCAGCAATGGAAGTAAATTAAGCCTTGAAAGTTGATGCTAACAATTCCTACAGGTGTCCCAACTTTTGTTGATTACTTACAAACCCTCTGTCTGTATAAAAGCAGTGTTGGAACAGACTGTGTTACTACACCCTCTTAAGCATTATTTGGACAGTATTGTACTGCAGGAAGTAGTATATTGCTATCATAATGGTGAGAAAAAGGCAATTAACAAAGGAAGACAGACAGGCCATTATAACCCTTAAAAGTGTAGGTATTTCCTTTAGAGAAATTGCAAAGAAAGCCAAGGTGTCAGTGAGTACAGTTTCCTACACCATCAAAAGGCACTTGGAAACCGGAGGAAACTCTGACAGGAAGAGGTCTGGCAGACCCAAAGCCACAACAGAATCAGAAGACAAGTTTCTGAGAGTCAACAGCTTGCGTGATAGGCGGCTCACAGGACAACAGCTTCAAGCACAGCTTAACACTGGTCGAAGTAAGAAAGTCTCAGTTTCAACTGTGAAGAGAAGACTTCGAGCTGCAGGTTTGACAGGTTGAGTGGCAGTAAGAAAGCCATTGCTAAGATGGCAAAATAAGAAAAAGAGGCTTGCCTGGGCCATATAGCACCGCCAGTGGACTACTGAAGACTGGAAGGTGGTCTTATGGACCGATGAATCAAAATTTGAAATCTTCAATTCATCACGCAGGGTTTTTGTACGCCGTCGAGTAGGCGAAAGGATGGTACCTCGGTGTGTGACACCAACTGTCAAACATGGAGGAGGAAGCGTGACGGTCTGGGGCTCTTTTGCTGGATCCAGAGTCGGCGACTTGCACAGAGTGAGTGGCACCCTGAACCAAAACGGCTACCACAGCATTTTGCAGCGCCATGCAATACCCTCTGGTATACGCCTAGTTGGTCAGGGGTTCATCCTACAGCAAGATAATGACCTAAAACACACCTCCAGGCTATGTCAGAACTACCTTAGAAGAAAAGAACAAGACGGTAGGCTTCAAATCATGGAATGGCCAGCACAGTCTCCAGACTTAAACCCCATCGAGCTGGTTTGGGATGAACTGGACAGAAGGGTGAAAGCAAAGCAACCCACAAGTGCAACACATTTGTGGGAACTTCTGCAACAGTGTTGGGAAGAACTTTCCGAACAATATTTGATTTCCATTGTAGAAAGAATGCCACGAAAGTGTGTTCGGCTGTTATATCTGCAAAAGGTGGCTACTTTGATGAGTCAAAATTTTGATTAAATTTTGTTAAACAAAACGATTCCATGATTTCTTTTTGTCTCCAATTGTTTATTTGTTCTATGCTTTAATTTCAGAGTACATTGAGACATTAAACTGCGTACATTTCAATAAAACTGGAAAAATGGAGGTGTTCTAAAACTTTTGACGTGTATGTATATATATATATATATATATATATATATATATATATATATATATATATATATATATATATATATATATACAGTACTGTGCAAAAGTTTTAGGCAGGTGTGAAAAATGCTGTAAAGTAAGAATGCTTTCAAAAATAGACATGTTAATAGATTATATTTATCAATTAACTAAATGCAAAGTGAGTGAACAGAAGAAAAATCTAAATCAAATCCATATTTGGTGTGACCACCCTTTGCCTTCAAAACAGCATCAAGCATCAATTCTTCTAGGTACACTTGCACACAGTTTTTGAAGGAACTCGGCAGCTAGGTTGGCCCAAACATCTTGGAGAACTAACCACAGTTCTTCTGTAGATTTAGGCAGCCTCAGTTGCTTCTCTCTCTTCATGTAATCCCAGACAGACTCGATGATGTTGAGATCAGGGCTCTGTGGGGGCCATACCATCACTTCCAGGACTCCTTGTTCTTCTTTATGCTGAAGATAGTTCTTAATGACTTTCGCTGTATGTTTGGGGTCGTTGTCATGCTGCAGAATAAATTTGGGGCCAATCAGATGCCTCCCTGATGGTATTGCATGATGGATAAGTATCTGCCTGTACTTCTCAGCATTGAGGAGACCATTAATTCTGACCAAATCCCCAACTCCATTTGCAGAAATGCAGCCCTAAACTTGCAAGGAACCTCCACCATGCTTCACTGTTGCCTGCAGACACTCATTTGTGTACGCTCTCCAGCCCTTCGGCGAACAAACTGCTTTCTGCTACAGCCAGATATTTCAAATTTTGACTCATCAGTCCAGAGCACCTGCTGCCATTTTTCTGCACTCCAGTTCCTGTGTTTTCGTGCATAGTTGAGTCGCTTGGCCTTGTTTCCACGTCGGAGGTATGGCTTTTTGGCCACAAGTCTTCCATGAAGGCCACTTCTGACCAGACTTCTCCGGACAGTAGATGGGTGTACCAGGGTCCCACTGTTTTCTGCCAGTTCTGAGCTGATGGCACTGCTGGACATCTTCCGATTGCGAAGGGAAGTAAGCATGATGTGTCTTTCATCTGCTGCAGTAAGTTTCCTTGGTCGACCACTGCGCTCACGGTCCTCAACGCGTTGCCCGTTTCTTTGTGCTTCTTCAAAGAGCTTGGACAGCACATCTGGAAACCCCTGTCTGCCTTGAAATTTCTGCCTGGGAGAGACCTTGCTGATGCAGTATAACTACCTTGTGTCTTGTTGCTGTGCTCAGTCTTGCCATGGTGTATGACTTTTGACAGTAAACTGTCTTCAGCAACCTCACCTTGTTAGCTGAGTTTGGCTGTTCCTCACCCAGTTTTATTCCTCCTACACAGCTGTTTCTGTTTCAGTTAATGATTGTGTTTCAACCTACATATTGAATTGATGATCATTAGCACCTGTTTGGTATAATTGTTTAATCATACACCTGACGATATGCCTACAAAATCCCTGACTTTGTGCAAGTGTACCTAGAAGAATTGATGCTGTTTTGAAGGCAAAGGGTGGTCACACCAAATATGGATTTGATTTAGATTTTTCTTCTGTTCACTCACTTTGCATTTAGTTAATTGATAAATATAATCTATTAACATGTCTATTTTTGAAAGCATTCTTACTTTACAGCATTTTTTCACACCTGCCTAAAACTTTTGCACAGTACTGTATATATATATATATATATATATATATATATATATATATATATATATATATATATATATATAATTAGTTGTGACTGTCATTAACTCTGAAGCTACGCCTCTCCGTATAACCTTCTTAAGCACAGAGAGATCCCTGCAATCCTGAGTGTCCCTTTACCACCCAAGATCACCTTACATATTCCTGTACACGAAGGTTGGTCCATTCAGTAGTGTACTGAAACGAAAGGCGGCTTGACGTATTTCACTGCGCTGAATAAATCTAGTCTGTAAAAGTTTTTTTTTTTTTTTTTTTGAAAACTATTTCACTCCCTTTAGTGATTGTAACAGAGATTCCACTACACCATTTAAAAAAAAAACTATTTTACTCTCTTTATTGATTGTAACAGGGAGATTCCACTACACCGTTACCATGTTCATGTAGAAGTAGAACAGGAAGTCGCTGTATTTGTACCGTACCTGTACCAGTCATAGAGCTCAGTTCTCACAGCCAGCTCCTCCAGAGAGACCTCGTTGTTCCTCCAGAAGGGGATCTTTATCACCTGTCTCACCAGCTCATCCAGCTGGCCCTGCAGCTTCTGCACGATGGACAGGTAATCAGCATGCTTCTGGTACTTCACCTCCAGCTCGCCGAGACCCACGTAAACAGTCTGGTTCAAGGAGGTGGTGCTCTCAGAAACCTGTGGAAGTTGGGGAGAGGAGGTCACGTTTCTGAGGAGCCCTGACCAGCTTTTATTATGAGCTGAATTAGACAGAGGAGATGGTTACCTACACTCTGGCTAATGTAGCTCATAGTAAAAACTGGAATGGATTAGCCTGTGTCCTTATTAGTAAAGCAGTCTGAAGACACTCCTGAATAAAGGCTTTTATCTGGGCTTCCTTCCCTTATTACAAACCAGACCGCCAGGCCTACTTTCTGCATATCTGGGGGCACAGGTTATTACCATATAAAAACTCAGATTCGTGGCAAATATAAAAGAACACTACTTTTTTTTATACTTGTGACATATTGGTAAACTTGTTGACGCTAAAGTTGGAACTAATGAATCATTTAGGAAATAAAAAAAAGCAACAGCAAAACTACTGTATCCTCTTTTCTACTGTATCCTACTGTATCCCGCTATTATAAAGCTGAATTGTTCTGCCAAAGGCCTGGATGCCAGTGACAAAAGGTCAAGTGTTTTCATCCCTGGGTTTCTCTGCTAGACAGCACCACAAAGTTTCAACACTGTAGCGGAAGTCTGTCTTTTTAAGGTCAATGCACTGGTTTTATGAAAGAGGCCAGTTAATGAAGTGACTTAAGAAAGAAATCTCCGTATAACAGAAGACCCTCTGTAATAATGGGAAGCAACTAGTGTTCTTTAAAAAGCAACAATGTACCAGTCTTACAGTGGCTACAACAGTCCCTGTTGAGTTCTGAAATGCGACTTTCACAGCTGTTTTATTTTACATATGTGTTTTATTTTACATACATTCTGTTGATAAAGGAATGGCAGATTTACATTGCCATCCCTTCTTTAAAATGCAAGCAAAATGCAAGCAAGGCAAGCAAGTGACAGTGTCCCTGTGGCTGCTTCTCACGCGATCAGCTGAAATACTTATAAAATATTAATTCGTCCAGAGAGATGGGAGTGCTGCTGCTTCCATGAGTTATCAACTCAAAACACCAGCCAAAACAGAATTTTGACAACACATTTGTAATGCAGTTCAAGATGAAAGTAAGGAAAAGGGGGAAGAAAACAGGTTACACTATCTGTGCTTTAACTAACCAGGTCTATAAAGAGCGGATATTGTATTCCTTTAGAGAACCAGTTTCACAGCATGCACATCCTTTAGCAGTACAGAGATAAACAGAACCCATTTGTTCAGAGCTCCTTGGGAACATTCTGAAGGACGTGCCGATACTTACCAATTTCTGCACTCCCGCCACGGTTCGGTTGGCGTGCCGGAGGGAGTATGTGAGCCTGTGGATTCCATCGCCGGTTTCGCCGTTCCCATAGAAACCTACAGCAATGCCAGCACTAAAAGAGAACACAGAGAGAGAGAGAGAGACAGAGACAGAGAGAGACAGAGAGAGAGAGAGAGAAAGTTAGTTTCACAATTCAGGGAAATGGCACAAGTAGCAACATTAACCCAATAAGGTCTATACTTAAATCTGCCTATTCTTAAAACTATGCAATATGTTGCCACACTGCATGACAATAATGTCTGATTCAAATAGCTAACTGGCTTTGGTTGCAAGTTTTTTGTTTTTTTTAAAAACAGGAAATACATTTATCTTCCAAATGGGTTGAAGTGACACTCCAAGAGAAAGATGGGAGGATGGAGACAGTGCAAAGATCAAGAAAGGTAATATTAGCAAGTTTTTTGGTTTCTTTCTTTTCCACCTGCTTTTAATAACTTATCCGGATACTGCCTTCATGAGAGAGAGAGAGAGAGAGAGAGAGAGAGAGAGAGAGAGAGAGAGAGAGAGAGAGAGAGAGAGAGAGAGAGAGAGAGAGAGAGAGAGAGAGAGAGAGAGAGAGAGAGAGCGAGAGAGAGCGAGAGATGTTAACTGTGACCAAGTCGTGCAAACTCAGCAGACTGCAGCTCTCCTCCAGCCTCAAAAGACTGACGGAGAAGTTTAGACAAGGCTGGCAGTTATTGAACTTTCTTCTAAAGCTGTGTGACAGAACCTTGGCAACTCCCAGCTAGAGGGTCAGTCACTGCTGAGCAGTCCCTGTGAACCAAACATTCATAGAACAGCAGTAGAAAACACAGGCAGCGCTGCTGCCGGCCACACGTATTCAAGAAAGGATCTAGGAGGACAGTCTCAAGAGATACAGATGCCTTTTTTCACTCTGCACAACACTGTGTTCCAGCATTCAAAGCTTGCCTTGGGAACAGACAGTGAGCTCTGGTACTGGGTGAAGTTAAGTCCTTGTGACAATTCGGAGGCAATAGGAAAATCGCTATAATAATTTATTAATAGTTGGGTATTAATAAACGGTCATGAGGCTACAGTATCTTCAAATGTAAAACCTAAAAACTCAGCCAAAACAAAAAAAAAGAATTGCAAACGTAATACCGATCCACAAAAAAGGAACACAAAACCAAACCAGGGAACTACAGAGCAATAAGCCTGACTTCTATTATATGCAAACTTATGCAAACTATAATAAGATTCTGGACACCTGTCACAGTCTGCATTCTCTAGCTCCAACCGCCAGTCCCGTGTGATTAATAACATTTATTGTGTGGAGATTAAACTTGTGGCTAAAAATGTATTCAAAGTGGAGGAAAGCTTGTGTTTACTAGTAAGTGTTCCAAATTGATTTTTTTGTTCAGTGTACACATGTACTTCATGTGTATAATGTGTATCACTGGAGCAGAATGTTTTTTTATTGCCTCTGGGGCGGTCTCGAAAATGGTTTTTTTGTGTTTTGAAATTCTAATTCTCATTCTTTGAACGCTTTGTGTTTTTTCTTATCCCCGGGTTCCCTGCAAATCTTCACTGCGCTTCATATACAAGAAGGGATATAACAAGTAGTGCGGGGCTGCTATTTCATTTACCGATTGCCTTCGTGACTGGGAGACAGGAAGTAAGAGGGTGGGGACAAGATTTAAACAGGAAGTCATATACTTTGCAGCACGTGGTTTCAGAGGTAAATTACTGAAATGTAAAAGCGAGACAAGAAAGAAAAAAGGACTAAGAGCCGTTCAAAACTATGCAACAGTCCACCCAGGTAATAAGCATGACTGTCCGGTCTGTGTGTCTGCGTGCATGCGAGTGTGGCTGATTCGCACGACGGCATAAACCACTGTCACAAAAGGGAGAGGAGGGAGTGTGAAAAGAACTGGTTTACTTCAATTACATATGAAGAATATTAACTAATGCACACTTTGCATTCTCTGTGCGATGCTCCAGGAGGTTTTGAGGCCCTGAGCTCCCACCGGCTTACAGCAAGCCTTACAGCAGACTAGAATAGGTCAGCTGGCACAGGTCACACAGCATTCCAAACCAGGCTGCTCACATGATAAAGAAGACTGTCTTAGAAGGGGGAGGGGATCCAAGCACCCTCTGCACAGATGCTTTGTAATCCAAGATGGGCTTTTGTTTATTGAAATATATTAAAATAAATCATTTACTTGCACAGCTCAAGGAGATCTTGATCAAAGTGGGGCCTTGCATTATTTGCTTGGTTGCTTGAATAAGCACAGTGTAAAAAGTAGGACGGAGGGATTAGGAAGGTGAAGCGATTTGCTCCTAGCATTACATGCTTTGCTGAGCTGGGAATTAATCCAATTCCTATATTTATATAGGTAAGAAGGCAAACAAGAACAAAAAAAAATAACATATAGAAAGCTCAGAGCAAATAGGACGCTCAAAGTCACAATATGTTCTGAATAGAAAATAATCCATCTTGTCTGCAAGGGATGGGAGCATGCATGCGTGCATCTTTAAATCGGAATGGACATGGGTGGGGGGGTGGAGGAAAGGTCGTTGTGAGGTCAGGAGCGTATATTTACATAATCCAACTGCAGGCAAGCGGTGAAATGCAGTTCAATTCATCCTTTAATCCAAGCAGATATTGCAACAAATGGGTTTGGTTTCTTTCAAATTAGAAATTACTGTTTATAGGTATTTTCAGCTACACTTTAAATGAATGAGCATAAGTTCATATGAATTCCAGCTGAATAGCTGTTATTGTTATGATGTTTCACTTGCATTAAATCTGTAGAACTATTGTAGGTTATTAAGCACCCGAAAAACATCATGTTACGCCTATGAAATTATTATGGAAATCATATGAATGTGCAATTACTATTATACTAGTATTAAAGTGTATAGTATTTTCCACTTGCATGTATTTTTGAATTTGAGAAAATAATAATATTGGCATCCAAAACCAAAACCAAAAACCTGAAAATGAATATTTTTTTGAATATTAAGAAATGGCTGTGTCTCTCCTTCCAAAAAATAAATAAAGCATTTTTTGACTGAAGCTATGTTTACACAAAAAAAAATTGGATGTTTAGATAATTCATTTTTCCACTATGCTAACTCTGCCCTTGTTTCCATGGCAACCCATCTAGGCCCAAGACGAGCTCTCTCTATGAATAGATGCGCTTATGTAGCAGCTTATAACAGAACAGAAATATGGTATACCATATACAGTACATACACATTATACTCATTCATTTGCTGCACAGACACACAGCATTTATTACATACTTATGACCATTATTATTATTATTATTATTATTTTAATAATAGGTGCCTGATGGGTGTCAGGACCCCTGTGCAAAGGGAACAGAACTGACCTCCCGTATTTACTGTTTGACTACATCATTCTGTTCTGCTGCTGTAGCCATCAGATCTGTTCCAATGCTAGGGATTAAGGTTCTCTCAAATGGGCCAACAAAGGTATTGCTCATATAAACGTCAAATCCGGTCCAACTATAGATCTGTAATCCCAGCTGTTGACACAACAGAGAACACCTTGTGGTATGAAGCACGAATATAACACTGTCTTGTCAAACTCATGCGTCTTGCAAACACATTGTACGGTCACCAATAATTTGCTGCTGTCTGAATGGACTACTGAAATCCAATAATCAGTGTGGGTAGGGGTTTGTTTGGCTTGCCAACACTTTACAAAGATAGTAGGACAGATTCACCCATATAGTATATCCCCAGATTGTAATACTCTCAAAATCGCCTGTGCTAAAGAATGTCCGAACCACATTTCAACTGAACTGTAAATCAGGGGCTGTAAAATATTACTAAATTTTGGAGCCTGACGACCCCAAGCAGCAACACTAGACGTTACTCAGTTTGGCGCTTTGGAAAAATCAACATTGCTGGATACTTTAGGAAACCTAAAACCCACAAAGCCCCTGTACCATCTCCATAGTCAACTACACCGCTTATTTTTTGTCATTTTGCCCTTAAACTTAAATCAAGGATGAATTCATGGCAAGAAGGGAACATTAACAAACATGTCAATGCAAAAAAAAAAAAAAATCCTGTAATTCTTGTTTTTCCTCGACCACAAACAGAATTTAACTTTTTTTTTTTTTTTAGGACTTGTGCAATAACACAGAAAAAAAACTTATAAAAACTCGAACGGCTACAAGGCAAACCAGTGTAGTGCACCAATTTTAAACGCGGGTTAGGAAAGTGAAGCCTCTCCCATCCCCCAAACCCAAAAATACTTGGGCAGCAGAAGACAGAATTAGCAGTCTCAACAGCAGGGGGTATCTCATACATGTACGGTAGTTCCCATCTGTGTCAGTGTAGATAAAGACTGCACAGCCCCAGGAGATCAAATAAAGGAATAACAACGTTAGAAGATTAAAAACTGTGCTAGCGGGGGGGCGGTTTAGCTGAAATCTCCCAAGATTTTAAAAAGGGCTAACTGTCAAGCAATCATTGGGGTCTACTCCAGAAAACGTCAGTAATGCACACTGCAGCAAATTCGTTTAGGGATTAGAAATAGTTTAGGTAATCCGTAAATAATAAATAAAATACAAAAACAATTGCAAACCATACAGAGTTGTTTCTTGAAAATCTGCTTTTCGTGCCAATTGCGCCTCCTTGCATTATTTAAATGAGAGCTGCACTGTCTGCGATTTCCCTAGATTTCCCACGTGCACCCCATATCAGTCCTGATCAGAAGAAATTACATCAATTATCCTGATCCTGTTTATGGCTAACATTCGTTTCATTGTTACTCGAGTAGAAATTGAAATGACACATCAATCAATAAAGACAAGAATTCAATGATAGCTCAATACATGACAACAGTTGAATTCTTCTCTGAAAGTTGCCTTGCTATTATGTAAAAAAAGAAAAAAAATGCTGGCCATACCTCAGCTTGGTGGATATTTTTTAAATTCATTTAACTCAAAACTACATGTAAATTGTATTTCTCAGAATAAATAGTACAAAGTTCTGCCAGTTATCTACATTTTCTGTATGCTAAATGCATCTTTGGCAGATAAACCGACAAAATAAATAATAATACTAATTTTACATCATGTGGTTCAAATGATTTACAACAGCAGTATTGGGAAAACTATTTTCTCTTTGGAGGAAAATATTGGTAAGTCGTTCAAGAAAATCCCTAATTTATGCCTCAAAAACAAGCAGTGTAAATACAGTATAACACAGATCAGCTGCAGGACACAGTCTTGCACAACTGTAGGCATTTGTTTCAAAAGCACAAGGCCTATAAATACGGGGGCTAAATTAGCGTTTCACCCCAAGGTGTCGTGTTATTGTAAAGGTTAACGTGGGTTTGCATGGTGGTGTGTGGGGGTTTTGGTTGTTTTAGGTGGGGGGTGGAAATCAGTGGGTGGAGGAGAGAGGTGGGGGTGGCTAAACACTGCAGCTGGTTGCACTTTGTCTTACTCAAGCAGATGTGAAGAGCATCAATCCATCAATTTTTCACATGCACTAAAATAGAAAAAAAACATCATCAGCATGCACACAAGCACAGGGTTCCTCTGCGATTCATCCTTACTCCATATTACTCCTTATATTTTAGAAGTACTGCACACTCAAATAAGGGCTTCCAAACCATTTTAAAATTGGCCCATTCTAAATTCTAACAGCTTTATAAATGTGCCATTGTTACAAATGCCTTTACAGCTTGGTTAACTAGGTTCACCTGTCCTGACACTCCTCCTTTGAGCCCCTTTCATCAGAGACAGATGTTACTGTCGTAATGAAAGATCACACTGTGAAGTCTGATATGTCTGGGATGGAGGGGTCTTGAAGTTTTTCCTGGATGTTTTGAAAAGCGTTCAAATACCGGAACACTTCAACAGCTCCTCACATTACAGACTAACTGGGCAGAAAAGCAGCAACAGGATATTGGGTGGTACTCAGGCCAGAGATCTTCTTCGGTTTAAAAAAAAAAAAAAAAAATTCTTATCCTTTATCTAGATTAGCTCACACGTCACTCCACCAGGGAAAATCACCTTTTTCCATTTTGCTGCCCGAGTTGTCTTCCCTTTTCTGGTTCATTCCACTCCAATTTCTTCCTCTCGCGCATCAAAGCCACTTTCAGCAGGAGAATAAGTATGTGAGAGTATGAGACAAAACAAAGCTGTGTGAGGGGCTTCAAAGAATAGGGAGGCATCGCAGTGTCTATTTATACAATAGATGAGCTGTTGAGTACATTTCTCTCTCTTGGTTTCTAACTGCTGACACTCACTCTAAATACTGCAAATGATGAAATGCTTTGCTATCACATTTCAGTTCTGCTATACAGTAGTCTGTGTGGCTGCTGTCTCCATCCTGTAGCGTGGACACTGTCTGTAGCTGTCTCAACATTAAGAAATGCAACCACTGAAATTTTAGACACGATGCAGTAAAGTAAAATAGACTCAGTCTTTTTTTTAATTTTTTTTTTTTAAGCTTATCACCGGAAACGTTGCAATTAAATGTGAAGTTAAAGATAAAAACCACTATAGGCCGTGCAATGTTAATATACTGTATGCAGCAGCAAGACTACAGGAAAAGATAATTATTTGACAGATGTATTACTACTGGCAAGTATAAATTACTCCATTCCAGAAATAAACCATTTTCCGTGCCTCACTTTCATAGATTCATGCAGCTCAAAAGAAGCAATCCATGAAATGTCACATCCAATTGAAGATGTTTTAGGACTTCTCTGTGATCTTATTAAATTTACATAAGCCCGTTTTCACTGCTTATACATGAACACTTTACATAATCCTATTTGCGCACATCAGTAAAAATGATCACACGAAATGTAGCACTCTGGCAGTATACGATTACATGTTCCATACACAGACCTTTTAATTTGTGATCAACACCCTCCTGTTCCAAATAAGGGCATGCCAAAGTATTACAGTGCTTATCCGTTATAACGTGCCTCGTTTTAGTGCGGAATCGGTTATAACACGGTAAGGTCGTGGCTCACATTTGCTCCATAATGCCATTACAGTAGCTCTTTTATACTCGTTATAAGGCAGAACACAAATAGCACGGCCTTGTAACTATGGCTCCCCACTATAGTGTTATAATGGGTGAGCACTGTATATACCCACACAAACATGCAGGAAAACCACTGCAATAAAGAACCTGATCACGACTTATGTAGGATTTCAACATGTCTCATTACTGTATTTCTTTAGGAATTGCGCTGGTTGATGCTTTAGGATGAATACTGTATTTCATTCTAAAACATAACAAGGCTTCACACAGTTAATGGCAGAGCATCCACCCAGTCAGCTGAAAGCTATTCGCTTTAGTAGCAGGATTAAAACTAATGACACAGTGTGGCAAAGTGCCCCCCCCTGTGTATATTGTATGTTACGTGTTGTGTGTAAATGTTGGTGTATAGGTATTGGTACACGGGATATAAGCGGGTCTGTGTTTCACGTGTGTTTAAAAATGTATAATTGTAGTTAGGCACGAGGATTGCACATCACTTCACGTGCAGATAAAATGTGTATAATGTGTGTCACGGGATTGCACTTAGTTAATTCACGTGCAGTTGTACCGAGACTCCGATTGAATGATTGATTAGCAATCGAAGTCTCGTACAACTGCATAAAACAGCATGTTTTCACTCACTCGGGTTGTGTGTTCGGTGAGTGGAGAACGGGATAGGAGACGGAGGTAATAGTGGTAAAAGAATAAGTAGTTAAAGAAGCTCACCGTGTTTGTCTGTGTAGTCCGTTTTGTTTGTCTCTTTATTTTGGCCTCAAGTGCCGCGTCCTGTGTTTTTGTTTGTTACAACCTTTTTATTTTGCTGTTCTGTTTAAGTATTAAATGCTGAGCGCGATCACGCGCTCAGCTTCATCAAAACCCCAAGTCTCTCGTTTATTTCCTGGCTCTGGTCTGACGCCACCCACTCCGGCCGTCTTTGTGACACACAGAATTTCAGTTTTTGTGCTCCCCTTTACTGTAGACCCTGAATAAATACAAATCTCATTCAATAATAACATAATCAAGTTTCTCCCTTGATCTCAGGCTAAATATATTTCTCCCAGCTGTACGGAGACCTCTGTAAACTAGATAGCAGAATAATAAACACAACTGTGGCATGTGTTGCTAGCGATAGCCGGTTGTCAGAGTGAAGCGGGCTGCTCCTAAACTGCTATTAAAACGCCAATAAATTGTTTCCTGTTTGTGACAGGAATGGAAAACAATACAGAGGGTGCGTAAAACACTGCATTTCCAATACTGTGGAATAAGATCAGTCTTTCTATGTTTGGTGGTAAAAATGTGTTTCCGTTTTGATGGGGCACATTTTTTGGTTATCAAGAAAGCCTGGCTGCCAAGGCTTTTGATAG
This sequence comes from Acipenser oxyrinchus oxyrinchus, assembly GCA_030684275.1. Taxonomy (NCBI): domain Eukaryota; kingdom Metazoa; phylum Chordata; class Actinopteri; order Acipenseriformes; family Acipenseridae; genus Acipenser; species Acipenser oxyrinchus. Next base: position 31,589,978 of record CM060262.1, on the reverse strand, counting down.
CAGGGCTCCATAAAAACTAGGAGATTTGAAACTGAATGAATGAGCCAAAGAAAAAAAAAAATGTAATCTAGACTGGTTCATGGCAATTAATCCGAACTCCAATATTGTATTACTTCCTCATATTTTACAATATTATTTACAATATACATTTTTTTTTTTTTGGTAGTTGTCATTTGGTGGGGTTATGATGTACCATCAAGGCAGTTTAAACCATGGTAGCATAATTGGCACATTTAAACTCAATATTTAAACTCATATTTATATCTGGTAGAGACAAGGACTGTTATGTAAATTCCCTTGGAAATCTGCAGCGCAGGAGGCTGGGTTTGTAAATTCTAAACTGGCTGCCAAATGAACGTACAGTAGCATTCAGAGCTTCATTCAGCCTCCTTCGACAGCAGATCTGCCTCCTGATTAAACCACCTCTGTCCGAGCCATGGCTCCTGCAGATTTACCTGTCTAACAAAGGGATTAGAAGGTGAAGTAATCTTCATAAAGCACAAATACATGTAATTCTTGTTTGTTAAACTGCAGAGCCATCCGTTCAGCAGTCCTGATGGATTAGAGAGGGGATTATATCTGAAAGAACTCCAGTCAGGTCTGTTAAAATTCATGCCCTCACCTCTGCAAAGTCCAGAAGGATGCAGCATGCAAACTCCAAGCATTAAACAGTATTTACAACCCTTAAAACAAAAGGCACAATCCTTACAAATCAAGAACACAGAATACACAAATCTGGGGTTTAAAAACAAACAGGCAGCTGGCGGTATGAACCATACATGTACCATTCCAAGCTCGAGATGTCAAGCTTATGCATGTTAATAAAGTATCTGATGGCAGGCAGAAGGAAAACTCATCTTTAATTAAATGGAAAGCTATTGCACTTACAGAGTAGGCTGCATCACTGTCTTAAAAACATCTACACGTCACTGTACTAAATGTAAGCTGAACCATATTCATTGACAGTATGCATGGTGATTTAGTCATTTATATGCAGCACCAGGTTGTTTCAGTAGCAGCCTTCTGTAGCACTCAAATTCAAATTTGTGTGGGGGAAAGGTGTTTTACTGTCAAACCTTCCGCCTAGAAAGCATTTATTTTGTAGCAATCTGGTAAGTGGTGGAAAATAATGGTGTATTTCCATGACTGCTGCAAGAGGGGTTTACACTGTGTGAGCACCAGCCAGAATCTAGAAACCGATAGAAGCAGGACAAATTTCCACATCAGTCTACCACAGTCGAAATTGAAATAGGTAAAGTCCAGAATTGGCAAGACTGCATGGCTACAGTGTTTAAGGTCAGTCCAACCTTGGTTAAAGCCCACACAGACAGACAATCAGCTGTAAGTGCTGAGAAGAAGCCACTGAGAGCTTCATTGATGTGGGATAATCTGCTTTAAATGGCTATGCATTCATGTCCATCAGATTTAGGCAAGCAGTTATGAAGATATTGACTGCATCAGGCAGGACATTGCATTAAAGACTGACATGTACAGTACATCCTCTTGGTCATGGATAGTCATTGATAAAGAGATTGGGTTCAAACAAGAGTGGGAGGAAAAATTTTTTTGCAAATTCTTGCAAGCTATTTTCCACTGGGCCTCCGGCTAGAGTTCTTAGAAGCGTAGAGACAATTACAAAAACATATATAACTGATGGGAATGCAAACTAATCAATAATGCATTTGTTAAAACACGATACACATAAGCCACACTGTTCACATTTGTGACATAACTTTGTGTCGTTAAAATGCAGGTGGGTCAAGCGGTCAGAAAACACTGCACCTTGATGTTATTATCATCCCTTATAAAAGAAAAACAAAATCATCTTTTATCTTACAGGAATCTCACGAACAGTACTCCCCAGAGACTAAAAAAGTAGTGGAAGCTCTAGGCTTTAAAGATAGCTGAGTTGTCGTGTCTCTGAATGGCATGCCAGTACATTCTAATAGAGTTTAAGTTGCAATTTAATCTCTGTTACAACAGAAGGGGGGCGGGGGGGGGAGAGAGAGAGAGAGAGAGAGAGAGAGAGAGAGAGAGACTGTTATTAATAAATGTGACCAACTCCATATGTACACTGAGTTCCATTGTTCCTGGGACCAGCCACAGTGAATTGATTACTGCAGTTACAGAGCCCCTGATGATCAGATTGATCAGGTTAGGAGATTCCCTGCTCTATGGAAAGCCTGGCAAAGTGCCCCTGTTGTGCAGGGCAGAGCTGTCCTGCATGGCATCTTAAAAAGAACAAAAGCTGGAATCTCAGCTCTGCATGATCTGCTGGAAACTAAGGTTTCCAAACAGGAAAATTATCTAGCCATTAGGGATCAAGTTCAGGCAGACACAGTAATGGTTGCTTAACCGAAAGGGGAAGTACTGTATATCATTTCTCCTTTTGATATGAGCAAAAGAGTCACAATTCCCCTATACATTTTACACAGGAAACAACAGTGGGCAAAACAGGCAATAAAAGTGCTCTTACCGTTTACCCCCCTGTGCTCACTGTTTATGACACTGTCTATGTACCTCAGTGTATCTCGGTGTGTGGACTGGCTGCCTGGTTCTGGGAAGTGCAATACCTTTCTGTCCTCTGCAATTCGGACTGTACGGCTCTTTTTGAATCTCTCCCTATTTCAGATACAACACACAGTTACTGTACATCTCTAACTAGCAATTTCCCTTGAAAAGCCAGCGTCTCACCTGCACACGAAGCGCATGATGATGACACACCAGGCGGTGCAGCAGCAGTCGGCGTTCGCCGGTTCTTCGCTCTTCTGACGGCGACAGCACAGCCAGAAGGAGTAGAAGAGGAGGAAGAGGAGGTCCAGAGCAAGGCAGGCCAGCGCCACAGCCCCCAGCAGCAGCAACGACTGAAAGGGAAGACCAAGAACACTGTATTACTGCACTCCCTCAAGCTGGTTTGATGGTTAATGCAGCCAGCAAGCAGGCCGATAAAAGAAGTGGGATTACTCTTTGCAACACAAGACCAGAAATGTAGCAGAAACTCGTGCAGCAAAGGCTGCTCTCATGATACCTTGATTTTGTTGAAAATCTGTGTACTTGAGTTTAGTTTTGAGGAGATGAGCGTCGAAGGCTGTGTTTAATAAGGCATACAATACATGGGTTTCTTGGTTCTGTACAGGGATTTGACATGGATCTGGATTTACATTTTCTTTTTAGGAGTCATTAGATTAATGGCAGAAGTTGACTGTGCTGATATATGTTTTCTCATTTGTGTAGCTTTGAGAAGGGCACATTCATTTACTGCATGCAGCAAAAAAAAAAAAAAAACACTTAATAAAATAACAGGCATTAGTGTAGTCTTGCAAAAAGCCTTTTCAGATTATGAAGTTACAAACAAAAAATGTTGCCAAAATGTTGCAATTACTTCCTGTAATCATCTCCAAAAACAATGCAATATTTTAGGTAATTTCCATTCTTGTTTCGGATTGCACATGATGAGTCTATGTAGACCACAGAACGGTTTGCAGTTCTAGTTAAAAAAGGGTGTTACATCTATAGGGAATGAAACAAAGACCAAAGTTTGGAGGAAGACCATTACAAATGTATGAACATCCATAAGTATGCCTATTTTTATTCTTCAGAATCTATGTTTTCAGTATTGATCCCTTCTAACACTTGAACTCATCAGGAAAGGTCTAGAAAATTTGAGTAACTAATATTTCTATAATATACGTCTACTAAAACAAGAACTGCTCTACTGGCGTATATGAACGGAATGCACATTTGTTAATAAAACGCTTGGATGGACAGCACAAGGTTGTCTGGTCTCTCTAGAACCACAATTCAAGGGGATGGGATTAGCGTTGTGAAATTCTGAACAGCATCTCATTCCCATCTGATGGTTTAATTATAGCTTGCTCCGACCAGGTTTGCCCAGTTTTTTTTTTCTGGACCCACTTGTTCATCATCCATCTGTCCACTTGGCCCCCTCTGAAACCACTTTGTCTCCATCTGCTATCCATCTCTAATTGATGTAATCTCCTCGTTAAGTCGTTAAGTAAAGCTTTTACTTAGTTTAAGTCTGCAGTATTTGAACTCTTCAAGCACAAAAACACAGTCAAGAAATCCTTCAAGTCCCAGAATGACAGTCTTCCCTTACCTATTAGTGACATTACTTGAGAGGACATAATTGCAGTCTAGTTTATCAGTAGCTACTCCACTCACTGGAACCACACAGACTATAATCCTCCAGCTGTTATATTTTAAAATCTCCGGCAGTGTGTTTCTGTAGCGTTGTCCCTCAACAGTCAAACCGAGTACAGACACCAACGTCAGCCTTACAAAAAAAAAAGATCTGGTCTATACTCACAATCTTTCTGCATGATTTAGGGCATTGTACAAAGCAGCTTAAGACTGGGCTACTGGAGGCTTTTTTATGCACGGTATGGCAATAATCAACGTATGCTTATATTTTTCAGTATATAGTATACAAGGCGATCCCTACAGTATCATACTCAAAATAAAAACAAAGACGAAAATGTTTTGTGTACCGAGGTCCTACAAGTCCTTTGTTTTACACATCCCTGAAATGTGGCTCCCAGACCAGCACAACTACTTTTCTCCCCAGAAGGCTTCTCTGAAGATACAATGCTTTCTTTTCATGTTAGTTATCCATTAGTATGGGGGCAAAAAGGATAAATGGCTTTGTTTAAAATCGTGTGAAGCAACCAATAAAAAGACTCTCTCTCTCTCTCTCTCTCTCTCTCTCTCTCTCTCTCTCTCTCTCTCTCTCTCTCTCTCTCTCTCTCTCTCTCTCTCTCTCTCTCTCTAAGTAAAAAAAAACAAACACAACACTAAATCTTCACGGGCCCAAGGATTTCCTATTGTAATGCAAGCATGTATTCAAAGCTGCTGGAATGCATTATGGTGGCAGCTCCTGTTTTCACCTGGTGTCAAGTAGCCTCAGAATGATTTCACAGGAACTGAAGAGCCCATCGCGGCTATAAAAGATAATCTGATTCATTAACATGAACTGAAATACCGCTATACAAAGCAAAAGCACTGTATCTCCTATTTTAAATGTAGTAAAGAACAGCTGAGTCAACTGCTACTGGAAACAAAATAAATAAAAAGGGATAGCAGCATTTCAAAGCATGAAGTACAATTACTGTATGTTACAAATATCAAAAGAGAGATTCATCTTTTCAACACTGTTTGACTTTAGATTAAGCTTCTCTATTTTCACTATTTTTTTTTTTTAAGGAACCCAGAAAAAGCATTAAAGGCACATGAAGCCATGGCGTTTCAAGGTCTTACTACAATGGTCTTAATATAGAGCTGGTTTTAACAGAGAGAGAGAGAGAGAATTGAGTAGAGAGAGAGAGAACTGAGTAGAGAGAGAATTAAGTAGAGAGAGACTGGTCTGAATTGTAATTTGGTCTTCGTAGGAGTTGAAAACTAGGCTGGTTTGCCAAAGTACAATAAGAAAAGAAAATAATAAGTAAACTTAAAAACATCAACTATTTGTATTGCAAGTACAAATATTTACTAACCAAAAAAAAAAAAAAAACACAACCTGGATATCTTAGAAAATTGCAGCTGTTATTTCACAATGCCCTTTTGGAGCTCTCTGCCCACCACCTCCCCTACAGCGTGTCTGTCTGAAAAGAAGTAGGAGTCAAAGTTGCTTAACAAATCAGCTTTAGCAAACACCACAGTCTGTGATTGACTTAAGCCTCCCTACATCTAAAGCGTATTGCCATGAATCCCGTACGTGTTGGTCCTTGTTAGTAACTATAAATGGTATTTTTTTTTTTTTTTTTATATAACCTAGGACATTTTCTTTAATTTGGAACATGACTAAGAATCGTAAAATTTATTTTGTACTGTTGGCAAATGCTCATTAACCAACTGGCAAGATAGGGTCTTGCAGTTTTTTTGACATGCCAAAGAATACCAGTTCACAAAAAGGGAGAAAAAACGAGTCATCACAACTGGAAATAAGCAGCACTGCATAACTGCTCTGTGTGACATACGTGTTTTTTTTTTTTTTTTAGAGTAACTGAGGTTGTATCTTTGTAAATGCAGCTTTATTTTATGTTTTATTTTTTCCTCAAATTTGGTCTTAAATTCGAAGGAATACGGTAACTACCGACTTGAACTCAAAAACCACGTTTCAAAATTGAATAATTTGATATTGTGCAATTCATTTACAGTACTGTCCCTCTGGTCTTATTAATTTCCTAGAGCAGCAGGTTAACGCAACTTTTAAAAACGTGCTCTAAAGAAAAATGTAGTGAGACGCAACTGACGTGCTGTATAGTGGTAGGAAGATCAAGGCATAAACAGTGAGGAAACAAGAGACTGCAACCCAGGGATGTGAGCAGATGAGCAAGGGTTTACGAGACCATTTTGCCTCTGCAAGCTCTTCTCTCTTGGATCAACGACAGAAATAGGGTGCGGAAGCTCTCAGAGAAGAAAATGTAAGTTTGGGATGGCTAGAAACGCAGCTGGATTTAAACAACAACATCTGTTTCAGCCTGCCAGACTGATCACGCTAAATGTGTTTTTGATGTTCCGGTTGATGGAAATGTACTGAAGGCCGAGATGGTTCTGTGTGGATGGTAGCTTGACACTCCATCAACTCGAATGAGTTCTACTGCTAATCCGGGACTGCTGCCAGACTCCACTGCGTGATATGATTAATGGGGGTATGAGATTTTATTAGCCCTGTTTAAAAGATCAGAGCAGTCAGACGCTTTAAAAAAAAGTCTACTGTATGTTTTATGGACGCTTTACCAATCCGACGAGTAATGAAACAGACAAGCCCGAACATTAACACCAGTATTTATGAAAAACAGATTCAATCATAAATTCTCTGCAACAATCCTAATTTTGTCTTTATATCAATTCCTTTGTGTAACCACTGCATTAGCCTCCGGATTTTGCATCCGCACTAGGTTTTGCATATTACAAAAGGGCAGTTCAAAAGTAGGTCAGAAGGAGAAAAAAAAAAAAAAAAATACATCCTCCAATGCGCTCTCATGCCTGAAAATAATAGGGGGATGTGGGAATGGTAGGGGAGGCAGACCGTACTGTAATTAAGCATATCTCTGACCAGACAGAGAGACACTTCACCCACCCATCGCCCCATCTGTGCAAAGGGTTTCCAACACAACTGATACAGTAAAACAGGAAAGGGGGTGAGCTCGGATGTGTACACTAATCATAATGTAAATTACCGGAAAAGATTTTCTTTTTTGTCGGTTGTTCTCTAAACACATCCGAATTTGTTGATTTAGTCCACTTCCTACAATCCCCCGATATATCTTCTGTACATTTATTTAGCTGGCTGTTAGTAGACCGGTTTTAAAAAAAAAAAACATTATACATCCACTGTGGTTTCTGGGATTTGTTATGTCTCCATTTGTCATTCATTCACCTGTATGAAGCCAAGTTGTCAGTTCTGGTCATCTTACACATATATATATATATATATATATATATATATATATATATATATATATATATATATATATATATATATATATATATATATATATATATAATAAATTGACATTCTTTGAGCTACAGTACTACAGAATGACTTGAAGTTTAAAGCATAGTGTATAACAGAACTAGCTAAAATCAATTTCCATCCCACTCGTACTTTCATATCCGCTACATTGTAAACTGATATGTACAGTTCTGAGAATGGAGTAAGTATTTAAAATTCCATCTGCAGCCCACTGATTATATCAACATTGATTTGCTTAAAACACTGGTTTGAACAAGTACTGAGCTGCTGTAGGTTTGCCATTTGTGCACCAGCTTTCATGCAATGAAAAACTGAGATCAACGAAGAAAAAAAAATAATGAGTGGTGTTGAGTGGAAATAGTGCTCGGTACATGGTACATGGTGGTTTTTTTTTTTAAATTGAAATAAAATCAAATCATACATTCCTGTCTTATCTGCAAATAGCCTGCTTTACTTCTTTGTATGGGGGTCATTCTGTAAGATATCAGCCTGCCTGCGAGAATGACGCATGGTGCCGAGGAAGCATGTCCACTCCATCTATTTATCAATGGAATGGGTTTCCAGCGCGGTGCTCTGATGGAACTTGTCACAGCTGATAAATGCTCATTTTTTTAGCGCGAACCTCAGGCTGTGCTTTTCCAATAAAGAAAAATAAACTGGAGGAGCCCTGGTGTAGGGAAGACTCTCAGTTAGTAGGTTACACCACAAACATCAGAGAGGAATTACACTTCAAGATCTGAAATAGAACTAGGACAGGCTTTGATTGATTCACACAAGTATGGATTCCAGCCTTAGACCCTTGTTTGATCACTCTTGGCCAGTTTACAAAACACACATACTGTACTGAATCCAAGTAGTCAATAGACAGAACACCTTAGGACCAGAGTACAGTATTTCGAGAAGGATACATTTGTTACCAGAATTAGTTTGAGACCACCTAAAGCAGCTTCTAACACCAGTAATTCTACAGAAGACAATCAACCAACATCGTTGGTGAGTGCCAGTAAAAAGAAAGAAAGAATCTGTCAAGTTGGTGAACAGAGGTTTCCAGGATGGTTGGGAACTAGAATATTTTGTAGTTGAAAATAATAAGAAACCATTCTATTTCCTTTGCAAGAACGATTGCCGTTTGCAAAAAATACAACGTACAACGCCACTATGAAATACATTCGGGTGAACTCCACCAGTGTCCACTGGATAGTGACAAGAGAAAACGTAAACTCGAACTAATGAAAGACAGTCTGCAGTTGCAACAAAAACGGATGAAGCGTGCTTTGACAGAGGGTGAAGCTGTTACACTTGCCAGCTATAAAGTGTGTTGGTTAATTGCACGACACAAAAAACCCTTTACTGATGGTGAATTTATGAAAGAGGTTTTTATTGAAGCATCTGACAATTTGTTAGATAACATGAAAGAAAAAAAATTTGCACCCTCCAATTGAGCAATGACACGGTGGCTTGGCGCATTACCATTATATCAAATCACATTTTTAACAGTCTGATTACTGCTATCCAATCAAGCCTAGCTTTTAGCATTGCATTAGATGAGTCAACTGATAATTGTGACATAGCTCAACTATGTATCTGGGTTCAATGGGTGGATCATAGCACGGCCTGTCATGAGCAAATGCGGACGCGGTTTGGCATGCATGGAGAGGCGAAGATGTTTACACAGCAGTGAAAGACAAATTATACTCGGAGGACTGGGAGTGTAACCTTGCATTTCGGAATCAATTGAACATTGCAATGCAAGGAAAGGGAAAACTGCTAACGGATCTCATCACATCTGTAGAAAGTATCAAAATTAAATTAACGTTATTCCGAGATCAACTTTAGGGGAATGATTTCACACATTTTGAGAATTTGCAAGAAGTAAATGTCAGCTTCTGAATGCTTGAATGACCTGCTGGCTCAATCTGAACATCGTTTTCAGGACTTTGAAAGGGTTAAAACTGCATCATCATTTTTTTAAGATCCCCTCAAATTTCCCAATTTCAAAGTGTAATGACATTGCATCAGTTTTCAATGCTAACAGAGGGGCACTGGAGGAAGAGCTTATTGAACTACAAATTATATATATATATATATATATATATATATATATATATATATATATATATATATATATATATATATATATATATATATATATATATATATAATTACTAACATGCTGTTTCTCTATTCTTAAATGATGCATTGATGCACTGGTGGGGGGGGGGGGGGATCTGTACATACACTGACTTGCACCAACTGTGGCTCCATGCCATGGTTCAGGGCTGCAAATGTGGCCCTTTAAAATGAATGTTTGAGAACCCCTGCCTTAGGATAAGTGCTGAGACCCCTGAATGAACAGGTCTGCAATAAAATCTATTCAAAAGCAGAACTGCACATACAGTACACAGTAGTAGACTTGAGAATGCAATTAGCTTTTTCTTCATTCCACAGCTTTTTTCAAAATCTTTCACGTTGACTGCCAACGCCACCATCTGTCTGCTACTGTACGCAGAACACCATCTCACGCGAAACACTACCTGACGATAACTAATCAATAAACACAATTGCACTGTTCATGGCTTCCAACATCAGGCTCACACAATTAGGCTTTCCCTCAAGAGGACACTCTGCGTACACTGTGGTTAAACGACAAAAAAACTAGAATAAAATGCTGGCCTTGAAATAGTCTCCCCAGTGAACATTTCTGAATGCAAGAACACTTTCCTCTGTGTCTCTCACTCTGTGTCAATGGACACAGGCAGTCCGACAGCCCAGATTAGGAGTAATACCATCACACTGTGGTGACGAGGTCCTCTGAGCAGATGGAAAATGTCAGCGACATTGAGATGGGAGGCTTTTCCCACTTATGGGGCAGGCTGCAATTACTCACTTAATGCCCTCAGCACCCTGAGATTACTTAGTTTCTCTCATTCTGACAGCGTGCGCTCTTCATACAACTTATTTACTGTTATTTCCTTGACGACCTTTGCTGCTCAGCGTAACAGATTACCTTGAAACTGTACAGTGAATCCAGAAATATAGCCATTATCATTCAGACTTGAAGGCCCACTTGTTTATGATTTAAAAAACAGAATCTTAAATCAGAAACGATGAAACATACAATTGTTCATCTAAATTAGTCATTCAAAAACAGATTTAGTATGTACTGTAAATAACTCAGTATAATTAAAAACCAGAGTAAAAAGATTTGAATTGTACTGGAGAACCTCATGAGGCATGGTAATGGTTTTTCCAAAGGGTAATAGTGATTTGCTTAAATAACGCTCTTAACAACCCTTGTTGATCACCTGCCTCTCCACTCACTCACTGCAGGTTTACATCTGTAATTAACTTTTTATTACCTCTTTTTTATTTATTGAGAAAGGGTCTGTAACAGAGACTGTACAGTAAACAGAAGTTACAAAGTACTCTAACAGCAAGACACAGCAGTAAACTGCCAAGAAGGAAAATATTTTCATTGTCTGCAGTCCAACAGTTGTAGTTTATTGTCAGTGTGTTGGGTGCACAGAGGATTTGCAAAATGTAACTGTTTCTAAGGCCTTCTTAAACAAAACGTGCAGTTTCCTACTGTATTTGGGTAATTAAGCCAGTAACCAAGGAAACCAGGTCCATATATACTAAAAACCTCTCAGCAGGTAATCCATATACAACCACCTACATAATGCTTCATAGTAACTCACAATATATTAATGCTCCACTTGAGTCTGCATTTGTTCTCTGAAAACTGTACTGTAACTATAGAACTGTAGTATTGCAAGGACCTTTGAATATTTCTCGCATTCTAACGCATTTAAAGCGAGGTAAAGGCAGTGAAATGCACACCCACTTGTGTTCAACTGGGTTAAACAAATGTCAGAGTTGCAAGCATAGGAAACATGCAGATACAGTATTAGTCCGAGCTGGGGAGCAGCCATCATTGTGCCACATTTTCTTAGCTACATTTGTCTAACAAACAGTACCTTGGTGGGACACGTGCACAAGTACACAGAAACTGACTGAACATGCAAACAGTGCATCAGGCAGACTCAGTGAGGTACAGTATTCTGACAAGAATATTTCCAACTGTGCACAAGACTACAAGTGCAACGCTCTAATAATAGTAGGAAAATTCACTGAGCCATAAAACCGGTCTCATATGGGGCGCCATTGTAAGTAGGTTCTACCGGCTGACTAATTAGAAAAGTCGTCAATGCATCAAATAAATAAAAAGAAGAGAATGTGACACGTGACCCAAGAGGAAGGCAAGCACTCAACTAACACTGCAAAGAAAAGGTCCTGTAACCTGAAAACATGTACCAAAGTGTCCAGCTAAGAGGTACATGCTTGGTGTTGTGAAGACCACTGCACCAACCACACAGATTTCACTCATCCACTGGAGTGTGATTTGCAAATTCTAATTTGCATACACATTTTATTTTGCCTCTTGTACAGTACATGTATTCTATCTGTTTTCCCTACATTACAGTAACTGCTGTCAAAAGAGCCTAGGTTAATTGAATAGCCTTAAAAATAATTACAGCTATTGGAGACAGTCAATCAAAGCTTTCCACATCTTTTTTGTTTTCTAAAGACACGTCAGTCACAGGTTTGGTAGTATGAGTATTAAGCAGGTTGTTTGGTAGGGCCAGCTTGGTCGTTTCTCAGAAGCTAACAACTGTGCTTTTAGCCTGGGGCAAGCAGTCAGTTAGTGGAGGTTAGGGTATGAAGCCTAACAGAACAGAAGCAGCAAAGATGTAATTGTATTTAATATTGATTAGCAAATCCTGCAATTACAACCCATCATGTTTATGAGATATCAGACCATTATATTAGCAGTGCCCCAACCCTGAGAAAACCACTGTCCTAACTAAAAAACATCTTCTGGTTGTACAAAGCTTTTTTTGTAGTCTACACTTTATTCAAATGTTTTATCACCGGTTAACATGCTTATAAAGAGCTTAAGAACAACCATACAGATTCTACTGTGGGCTGGAGTAAAGACCAGAATAATCTACAGTAGCAGGCTGACAAACCTGAATTTGTACAGAATACTCATAAGACGTTCAATAAAAAGACACATCATGAAGGCAACACTATACACTATAGCATAAACTGGAAAGAAATCCATTGTGCCAAATGATCTGGCAAAGAACACCTGTCTAAAAGGAACGGCTGAGAGAGACCACCCATAGTCAACCCCAGGCTCCTTTCGTCACAGAAAATCATGGAGGTAGTGGTTTTCCTGTAACAAAACCAAGATCTTTTTACATTTGAAACACAAAAAAAAGGCTGTGGCTAAGTTACTGTACACACACCTGGACTGAATTTCTAAATCTCCAAAACAATTCTGTAGAAATGTTTCCATCAATGGCAGGAAATGGATCCAGAATGAACTGCCAAGTTTAAAAAAAAAAAAAAACTCAGTGCCAAAGCCAACTTCATACTTTTTCATCGTAGATCCGATTACTCTACTTTTAAACAAGCTTCTGCAGCATTCAATTTGCCTATAACTATTCATGGGAAGCAGTTTTTATTTGACTGCAGTGACAACTTTTGACAAGCAAAAACACAAGAGATAATAGTTTCTGACAGTTCCACCGCTGGGCAGCCCATAAAGTTGGCTTCTGATTGGGAGGTATAAAAGACATTTTAGATTGCAGGTTGTTATTGTTAGAAAGATGCGAGTTGTGTCTTACTCTTGATGAATATACTTCAAGGGCTCAACTAATCATACTCCGCAGTTACTCTGGCTTTCTTGTTCTCCATTAAAACATTTAATACTGAATAGGCTTTCAAAATATGACTAGTTATTTGTTGACTATAATTCAGTACCAGTAACCTGACACTTGTAAAAGCATTTCAGCTCCATGTAGCAATGTCCTTAGCTGGGCTAACCTGATTTCAAACAAGCTTTAAAACAGTGAATCCCGAAAAGGCCCCAGACAATGAGGCCCATTTGGTTTGAATGGGGATACGATGAAGAGTCTGTTCTCAATTACAAGTGGCATACCACATAGGGAAATTGGGAAGATTGCAACAAACCCAAATTGCTGGGCAAAGGCAATGGCAGACTCAGCTGCTAAGCAAAGAGATGCCAGATGTTGCAACACCAGCCTAGTCTACTAGTGGCTGTTATAGAATGGGCCAATATTAAGTTATGTTTTATAATATTTCTATATGACATCTGTTTTAGACTGTTAGCTTCTGCAGCAACAGTTGAATACCAAAATGTATTTTATTCATCGCAGTACTTTTAATTGTTTTATTTATTTATTTAGGCTCTTTTTCTGAGGTGTGCTTGTCATGATGGGGAATTGCTTTTAGATTCAGGTGATGAGGTCTAAACAGGCTACAGATGCCAAGGAGAAAACCATTTTTGTTAATAAGACTTGCAGTAGTTGTATATCTGGGTGACCTTCAAGTTTCGCAATAAATGCTTTTGGTACAAGAAACACCGCACAATATGTACGTATTTATGTACATAAACACTGCATGCAAAGTCCCTTACCACAATCTGTACTGTTTTACATGTGCGGCGTAATGCACAGGTTTGCTGCGAAAAGCACCAATTGAAACATAATCAACCACAATAATTGAGATACTGTGTAGGAGTTGCAAATGACAGCATTACTCTCCTAGAGAAAAGGTCAATTAATCTGTAGGCAGTTTATGATCTACTGTTACAGTAAATGTGTTTAAAGCCTGAAAAATAGATGGTACTCTTTTTAAAAAGTCTGTTAAGAAAAACAAACAAACAAAAAAAAAAACACTGTACTTTGTGTCTTATTCTAATATAAAATGTAAAAAGAGCTGTGTGGATTTAGAGATGTAAATACAAATCCTACCATTATTTGCAAAATTGTATTAATAAAAACACAAAACAAAGACAGAAAACACTTCTGATAATGAATAAATAAAATGTACACATTGCATAGCAAATCTGAGCAATTCTAGGCGCTATTTACACACTTGAGTTTGCAACGCCCACTGCAGCCCAGTCTAAACCCAAGTGTCACGACAATGCACAGGGAGAAGCTGGAAGGGTTTAAAACTGCTATGGAAAGGAGTTCATTTCCACCCTCAAGATACATTTATTAAAAGTCAAATATATGAACATATTTTGTCAAATGACTGCTAAGAATTCAAATTCTAATCTGGAGATGCCTACAGAATGCTTCCAAAAAGGTGTCTGTTACAAAAACAGTGACGGAATAAACAAACCCCCTTATGGCGGCTGTGAGGTCATTTGGCTTTGTCAGTTCAGCGTTTAAATAAATGAGTACTTAAGGCAAGCCAGGGGAAAAAAATACTATGGAAGGAGTTTTATTACTAGTATCCAGCCAGCATTGTGCCAAATTACAGCAATCGCTCCTTCAGGAAAGTACTCCACAACCAAATTGAGCTCTGAATAACATTTTATTGCTCCACTAAAATATATTTCCATTCGCCCATTCACGCAGTCCATCCCAGGCTGATCTGCCTATTAATACCAGTCCTTCTGTAGGAACAGCAGATATCAAACAAAGTCATTTGCCTTTGTCTCCGTCAGACTCATGCTTTGTGCACACAAAACCTCTTTTTTTTTTCAGCCAGTCGTTCTCTTCACACTGGTTGGTCAGAGATTTCTATCCACAGAGGAATGCAGGGAAAGGGCAATGACAAACGAGAGATTAAATCCACACTAAAAGCTTTCTAAAAGCAGTCACAATCAATGAACACCCCCACCACCTCCCTGATTTCATCCCCTGGGGGCTGAGCTAGAAACTTTTGGGAAATAAGACTCCTGTTGGATAGCAGGTGGACCCGACCCATTCCTGGTTTTACTATGAGTTGCTATGTAATGGGAGTTGAAACAACTACACCCCTGCATTGTTGAGAAGAGCATGCACATAATAATAATAATAATAATAATAATGTCTATTTTCAAAATATCAATAGAAACGTATGCAAAGGTACTGTAGGGTTGACGTTGAAACCCTGTGCAAACACAAACTAAATACCCTTGCTTGTTTTGCAGTTCAAAGCACATACTCTCCCCTTTAAGTGTTGCCAAAGGGGGCTCAGTTCTTCACCCACCTGCCAAATATGCCCAGGAAATCAATTGAGGGAAACTGTAGCGCTTAATATCACAGAAAAACAATCTTCTGTGAAATGTCTGAAGATGTGATAAAAGTAACAGTAGCAGCACACTTTATTTGACTGGGGAAGGAGGAAGGATTCCTTAGAGCAAAGGAATAGAACACCTTAGCAGAGTTACGAGACCTGGATGGACCTACCCGAGTTAACATTTTCAGGAAAGCTACAGCAGCCTTCACCCAATCACACATGAAATACTCCCGCTGAATTTGACAGACAGCCTTTGCCTTGTTACAGAATCACAGGAACGGGGAACTATTGGAAATCAGAAACCTCTCTCTCTGCATAACGGATACTAACTATTTCCTAATCAGAGGAAGCAGAAGGAAATGTAACCTGTTTCTTTGGGAGCGGGTAGATAATGATCAATATTATACTCAATACCATACACAGAAGGACTTGCATGGGCTGCAGATAGGGTGACCGTACTTTAGTCTGATTTTTTCCCCCCTGGTAGTTGCAGTCCTGCATTTCCTAAAGAACAGGGATAGGTAAAATGTTCTTGAATGCATTGAAATGGGAGTTAAAATGCATGTGAATTGATTTGATGAACCTATTCAGGAAACACTGAAGAAAGGAAGGTACAAGAACATGTGGAACAACCTTGATCTTTAGGGGGAAAAACAAAAAAAAACAAAGAACAAAAAAACCTTTCTGTAGCCAGTCCCAATCACAACTAAATGAATCAGGTTTACAAACACAGGGACTCTAGACTGCAGCGGGAACCCACATGTTTATCATCTTCTGCATCTTTTGATTGCCTGGGGTTGCTCAATAATCCTGCTGTTAGAAGATCATGTCAATGACACTGAATAGAAATCCACTTATTGGGGAAATCAGATTCAGAAGCTTTTATTTTGACACTGGGTTGCTCAACAGCATTAGCTTAATACTTCTGGGGAATGATGTCACTTGAAAGTCTACAAGGACAAAGGCAACCAAAGATGAACTAAGCATGTCTGGGCTGCCTAGCCATAACGTTAATCCTGTTCATCTTTTATTTCCCCTGCAAAAAAATACTAGCACTATTTACACAAAATCATTTGATATTTCTACACTTAACAAAATAGCAGACATTTAATTCCTAGAATACAGAAAGATTTAAAAGCCCAGAACCAGATTTTACTGTGCACTGTGGCTACTCAAGCTCATAGTAAAACCTGGAATGGGTGAAACTGCTATGCAACAGTCGTATTTCCATCTCTGCTATACGTAGCATACCGCCACACCCAGGAAACCCAACCTGGAATTCCGTGCCAACAGAAGAGTTGTAGAGGAATTTGCTTAATTACCGCTGGACATCTGCCTTATTTAGTTCATAGACAAAGATGAGAACTGGCCACCAGCAATCATCTGCTGAGTTTTCAGATGGCGCAGAGTGGCGGGGTTAGGTTATGTGCACAACTAAAAGATCAGAGTCAATGTAAAGTGTGGGTAACTACCAATGTAAGAATTAAGAATGTGTCCGTTCTTTGACTCCACTAACGCTCTTGATCAAAATATATTAAACATTTGACTTGTGCCCGTTGGCTCATAATGTACTCAAACGCTAACAGGCATCTCTGAGCTCTTGGATATAAAGGTTAAGGTAAATAAGGATAACCATCATGACAAAAGCATGCATGTGGTTACAGGTAAGCTACACCCACTTATAACTGTAAATATTTGACATGGAAACTGCAAGTAAAAGCACTGTAGCATTAGGGAGTTTTACATTTGGGTAGGCTTCATTTAATTTGTACAACGATAAATGAAAGTTGGATTTCCTTGCATTTGCACCTCTATTTGCATAGGGTTTGATTAGAAAGTGGTGAAGGTATCTTGTGTAGAAAAAAAAAACACCTAGGCTTTGCACAGAGAACAGGAATTACTATTTCTGCCTGAAGTGTTATTTCATTAGCCCACAAGTAGTGAAATGACTGAGAACAGTTTCACTTTAGCGTGACATTACCTACTAAAAGGTCAGAGCTGTTCTCTGAGAACGTAAAGGCTTAAAAAAGCACCTAATGAGGGTGTATCACCAAAACTGGTGTGGCGATCGGTTGCTCACTGAGGACACTTTTTTAAATGTTCTGTCCAGATCACAAAATACATTCTCTGGATCTGGACATTTCAAAAGAGTAACACTTTTTTTTCTTTGGTATGTAAATGTAACATTTAAAAGGACGTAGCCACTTTGTTGTACCCTACACTCTATGCAATCCATTCAGCATGCCCAAGTGTGAACACCAAAAAGGAACACAATCAAATGCTCAGAAGCAAAGAGTATTGTAATAGACTTTAACCTAAGCGTTTAAAGATCAATGGCGAAACCAGATCTAGGTGTCCATAACTGTGCTCTGTGGTGGATTTTCAAAGCGCTTGCTGCCCCCTCTACACTGCGCTAGACTTTCCACCCTCTCTGAATCATCAGCACGGGTTCCTTCACCTTTCCAATACTGTATATCAGCAATGCATGCAAAAATAGCTGTTTTTTTTCTAGCATCCTCTTTCCATGACGGTCCATCTGTTGTCTCGGTTCTGCTAATGAAATAAACAGCAAACA
Source organism: Acipenser oxyrinchus oxyrinchus (assembly GCA_030684275.1). Taxonomy (NCBI): domain Eukaryota; kingdom Metazoa; phylum Chordata; class Actinopteri; order Acipenseriformes; family Acipenseridae; genus Acipenser; species Acipenser oxyrinchus. The sequence goes on along the minus strand of CM060262.1, from coordinate 31,571,805 downwards.
CACACACGTTCCTCCTCGTGACAAAGCTGCTGCTGCTGTCACATCAAACACATGAGCTCCCATCCATTATGCAGGAACCTCAAGTGCATGTAGCTCCCCATTTGCCATTCCCCCGAGCGATCATTGCTCAGGATAGAGAGGAGAGACTGACGTGTGGGTGTGATCCAGATTTACAGACACAGGATAACATTATACACCCTACCCTGAAAACCAAAATTAGATCAACTGCAGTGCACCTTTGCAGCGTGCAGAAGAATTCCCATTCTAATTCCCTTCCCAAGCACTACCTAAAGCACTTGGAAAATGGCATGCCGACCCAAGCCAACTGATGTACACCTATAGTCTATTCTACTTGCAATTGCGTGTGAGGCTGTTGTTATTTCAGCATCTATAGGCTACCATATGCTTGGGAAATTAAAAGGTGGGGGAGAGGGGGGTAGTTTTTCCCCCCCTAGCAGTGCATACAGGGCAGGGCACAGAGAAAGATTTGACCAATGGGTTTGAGACTAGTGTAAGTACTGCTTAGCAACCAAGTCTGACACTTGGACCCTTAGTCCATGTCAATTTCAAGAATGCCTTTAACCATGAAATGCTGTCATATTACTTCACTGCCAAGCCTGTAGCATTTCAAAACGTAGCTTGCAGAACTGAGAAAAATAGCCCAGGGTATTTTTCACTGCTACATCAAGGAAGGTTTTAAACAAATAAAAGCGGCTTGCCACTACATTTTGATTTACAAATATGCATGTTTCTGCTCTACTCAGTAATGTATATATAAAGCTGTGTGGGGCAGTGCACAATAAAAATGAACTTGGCAGACATACTTAAATAGGTCATGTTTAAAATATGTGCTTATTGGCTAGCCATTTTAGAATTCGTATAAATATTAGTAGTCGTAGTAGTAGTAGCATTACACAAACAGGACTGACACTTAAATTAAATGTTAGAAAACGTAACATCTGTTTTTTGTCTTTTTGTTTTTTTTAAATCACTCTTACCTCCTGGTATTCAGAATCTTCAGGACGAAATTCGCCGCTTATTTGTTCAAACTGGAGATTGAAATGAGGGAGCCTGTGTAACAGGTTCGCCCACCAAGGAGGCGAGTAGTTCACAACAGCCGCCATGGTCAGCAGTTGAATCGGGTTCCGATGTTGTTCGAACCACAGACTCCTGTATTGTTACTGTTGGGTCGCGGCGTTCTAGATCCAGGAAGTTCGGAAGTGCAGTACAGTAATCCAGTCAACACACTATAGCTCGACTCCTAGGGAGATACTCAAAACCGTAACATTCAACAACTCCAATTATAAATGTGACGACTTTTCTTTTTAAATCACATCAACATATTCCAGTTATGCCCCTTGGATTATGAAATGTAACATTTAAATACACAGTTAAACTACACTGATCGGAGAGATTTGTAGACTTCTTGTACAAGTTGTAGTATCGCTGTTGTAATGTTTCATGCGAGATCTAAATCTAACTGAAGAGAATGCCAATTTCCCCTTCGACAATTTAATTTCATTACATTTTCCCACACAATCCCTTACAGTTGTGATGCGAGTTACTTAATCCTGGTTTCCTGTACGAACAATGTGTTGATTTTTCTGTTTCCGACTTCTGGGAAGAATTAATAGCACGACGGCTCCGTCTTCATCAAAGCCCTTTATCTGACCACATTGCTAAATGAATACTGAGACACAATGCAAGTTACGGTATCTCGGTACCCCTGAGGGTATATGCTTTTGTTATTTAAAAACGACGCTATTTTTTTAACGAGACTTCTTCGCTTCACTTCCAAACTTCCAAACATTAATGATCTTGAGTCATATTAATTTTGCATTTACATGCAAAACGGTTGTTACTGTTATAAAATCATGTTATGTACAGTTTATCTCCAAGAAGATCTTACTGTTTAGATTTCCCCAAGTCCTTTTCTTCTGCAGTAACAAAAACAGCCCTGCTGTTGCACGGTGCGCGTCCCCGTTTGTGAGCGTTATTGTTCCAATGATCCCGGGATATTTGTGGTTTCGTTCTATGTCGTTACCGTCCACAGAGCTCTTTTTCTCTTCTTTTTTTTTCGTCTACATTTGTGTCTCGGGGATAGAAAAGTCAAAAAGCGCATGGACTGAACAAGAGAGTCACCACCAACCACACACAACCTACTGCTACTGCAGCAGCCAGTCCTCCGATTATTAGGAGGCGATTGCAGCAGGTAAATATAATTGAGTTTGCTGACCTCTATGGGACATGGGCATACACTGCACAACCTTGAGTTTACGGGCAACTTGTTTTAGCAGGCTTTGCTAATTTTGTGCGCTGATCCTGACTGATCAAATTATAATGTATTCAACATAGGAACTTTAGTCTTATCTTACTCATCACTGCAGTTCAAAAATGGTGATCTGGCTTTTTGCACGAATCATTAGCCTTACAAAAAACATCATGCATTTACTTTGTCAACACGTAGTTCAAAATTGAAACAAGTTTAAGAAACAGCTGTGTTTTTGCATGTCCAATATTTATTTTAAACGCATGCTTCAGGTTAAGCACAGTGCTACACACACAATTCCCATAAGAACTATCCTTCTGCATCTGTATGCTGTTCCTGAGCCAAAGACAAGCAATCAAAACGAGTCACAGAAATACTGTTAGAAAAATCCATATTTCAGACACAGGTACCTTGATGTACATGGTTCCTGAGGGGTAATAAATCAGTTTATATATCTGAAAACTGCTTATTTCTCTGTGGAATCTCAATACACCTTTATTGAGAGAGGAAAGTTGTCAATTTAACTGTAGACTGTCAGGAAATGTAGACAAGCAAACACCTTCAAAGCTTTGCTTATATTCCAATTTAATAGCAGTTTATATTACTGGTGCAATTTTTATATTATTATTATTTATTTCTTAGCTGACACCCTTATCCAGGGCGACTTACAATTGTTACAAGATATCACATAATTTTTTGCATAAAATTACCCATTTATACAGTTGGGTTTTTACTGGAGCAATCTAGGTAAAGTACCTTGCTCAAGGGTACAGCAGCAGTGTCCCCCACTTGGGATTGAACCCACGACCCTCTGGTCAAGAGTCCAGAGCCCTAACCACTACTCCACACCAGCACAAAGTGCTGCCCTTAAATATTCTATTTACAAATAGAATACACTTATTTCAACATGCCTACAAATAAGGATTTGCTGGTGTTTCTTATTTGGTCTGTGAAAGTGAAGACTAATACATGTTCCAAGCTATGTAGCATGGTTGTGCAGATTTGAGGGATTAGCTAAGAACCCACTTTCCAAAATTATGCTGAACAGAAAAATCCTCCAAAAGGGATGGGGTATGCATACTGAATAACTGCGTTACTGCATTATATTATTAAGATATGATCAAAATAGAATCCAGTAATCCAGTTCCTTTTTTGTTATTGGCCTTACTAAGGCTGCATTCTATTAATGTAGTTAGCGGTGGGATGTGCACATTAGTATGCACGACTTGACTCTAAAATACCCACAGCATACTTAAATGCGCTCTGTCGTGCATTTCTCAGTTATGTCAAATGGATAATCTATTTTGACTTAAATTTGTTGCATTTTTGATTGACCCACTGGTGCTTTGGGGAGGCCATGGTGGCCGATAGGCTTTGTTACATTGCTAAAATAAAAATAATTCTCACGACACACATTTGATTTGTACAAAAAAAACATAAATAGCATAACACATAATGTATGCCAGTGACTTATAGACAAAGCTAACATGTGATACTGCACATATCCTACCCCAATGGTGTATGTACATGAAACGCCAAGGCAGTGACAGTTAAACTGTGGTGAAAACCTTCAGTCTATCTGTAGGACAAGCTCTTCCAGCCAGTGGTACTGCTAGTGTTTAGCTGTAACTGAGGAGTTCTGCAATAAAGGTTTCAATTCTATTTAGCAATGAAAACAGAAACATTAATAAAATGCTTTACAATATGAGATTGAAATGTATTCAAAACGTGAATCATACGATACAGGACATGTTTCAGATGATAGTAATACTGTATAATGATATTTCACTACATTTCATAAAATGGTCATTGTATTTTATCTTGCTCTTAATTGTATTAATACTTGTACTGTGATTCTTGAAATGTATTTTTGTTTACGACTGTAAGTCGCTCTGGATAAGGGCGTCTGCTAAGAAATAAATAAATAAATAAATAAATGAACTGGCTACCTGCCACAGAGGGTGCAATATGATAACAGTTTTATTTCTTGTTTATAAAAAAAAATAAAAAAAAACCACATACACTTAGTGAAAAATGTCATACAAAGATCATAATAAATTTCCTTAATTACTGTAAATATACAAAGGCACTTAATATGTCAACAAGAGCACTGTACACGTACAAAATAAAAGCAATTGAAACACATTATAAAGAAATTGAAGTCAATAAAAAAAGCATGGGTATCAAAACCAGCTGTATTTAGAGTAGTAAACATTTCGACTTGTGTGTCCTAGTTGAAAGAGAGTGCAAGCTCTGACCTCCTTTTTAAAATAAATCTTTCTTTGTAGAACCGGTGTAACATTGATACATTTACCTTGATTGTCATAATAACATTACCAGCAGCTTTTATTCACTAAGTATAGTGTGCAGTGGACACCTAAGGATTGCAAATAGTTCATATATTTAAAGACAAGGCTATCACTTCTGTGCAACAGCACTTAAAATTCTGTTCACTAATATAGAACAAAAAAGTAAAAATGTGCTACCTAGATAGTAGTAGGAAAAAGTTAGAAACACAGTGCTTTATATTTTGCTAAAAAATACTATAAAAAAGCATTCAACTAAATATATAAATATAACTACCGTATTGTCATCCAAAAATTCATAATCTATTTGATTGTATTCCTTAATATAAATAAGCATGTAATATAAACCACCCCAATGGAAAACACCAGGGGTGATTAATATAATCAAACAGGCAGCAGCATTTAGATTTGTCACTTTTTCAATAATTAAAATACACTCAAGTGCCTGTGTTACTTATGTATTAGCAATGTCTGTGGCTCCATACGGAGGATGTCAGAAGAAGTAGGAATTTCACTATGTTCTGCACCTACTGTAAATCCACACATACTACCCCCCTCACTCAAACACATACACATCTTACCTAATGACTAGATAACAGCTGACACAAAAGCAAGACATACTGTAATGCAGTTGATTAGAATTGACATTTGAATTTCTGTCTAGACAATTTGTGAATTACTGTTCGGGAATGACTGGAAATATAGGTGAAGAAGCAAAAAAATTAAACAGAGCAACTAATACCCCAGCTCTACTAGCAATTTTTAACTTCATTATAAAACCGCACTATACCAACATTATGAATCACCCTTTAAAACATTCTTTCTAAAAGTTGGAGTCTCTTCGTCTGAAAGGCCGTGATGGTGAAACAATGATGTCATCAGAGTCTTCTGAGTCATCGTCCTTAGATGGCTGAACAGGGGTAGCCTTAGACTGGTTCTGGCTACATTGTGCTGTTAAAAAATGGACAGCTGAATTAAGGGAAAAATATACTTTCATGCATTTTATTGGTCAATAGCAACATCAAAACTGTTTTGATTTGAACAACTTGGTGAAAATTGCTTCTTAATTTTACTCTTAATTAGTTCCTTCAGCTAGGATTCTAAACCTAAGTCATAAACCTAAATAAATATATACAATGCAAAATCAAAGACTGGGTATATTTATTTGGTTAGGGAAACTGCAGTTGGAACCACAGTCCCAGCGCTCCTGCAGAAATGCAAATGAGCACAGCTAGCAGAAAACGTCCTTTGAGACTACAGAGTCAAAATACTGCTGAGCTCTCAGACAGAGGACTGGGAATACTTTCTGTTCACGCTCTGTTCCAGTAATCCATTGTTACCTGTACCTGAGAAAAGCCTCCTGTTGGATGGGGTTGCATGCCTTCTTGATCCCTTTGTCTCTAACTCTTCGTCATCTTCATCACCAGTAACCACTGTCAGATCTTCTTCTATCTCTTCATCATCACTAATCGCTGCAGCTTTCAAAAGATCTGTCACAAAATGAAAACTATTAGCACACATCACACCAATATTCATTTGCAAATGTTTATGTTCATAGATTTATTTAGCTGTTGGATTTTTGTGATGTTTTAATTTTGTTTATATGTTTTTGCTAAAAAAAAAACAAAAAAAAAAACTGTAACTGTCTTTATGATATGCTTAAGTGAATATCTGATTACCTGCACCTGTTGGATTATTACTGGGAGTGTGGGTGGGTCTGCTCCTGGGTGCTGGGGAAGGTACTATGCTCTGCTTTCTAGAAGAAACAGGGCTTTTCCTGGGACTGTTCCTTCCACCCCCATGAACCACATTGGAATCAGACGACCTAGAGACAAGGCAAGACAATGTTTTTAGTTGGGTTTGTTCAAAGTACATTTCTGTATTCTGTATGTTTATATTAGGGATGTTCCGATAAACATATTAATCAACTAAAGATCTGATTTTTTTTTTTACAATTTAATTGTGCATTCTGGGTAGACAAATAAATGAGTGCTGCTATTTAGGGAAGTGCTGATTTGAAGCGATTTTAGGACACTGGTTTTAAGCTCGTATAAAAAGTGGTTAAAGTTGTGTAAAAATCATAATTGTTGTCTTGTTTTGTACACTGATTGCTGATAGTGTGCTACGGATGTACAGTACTGTGCAAAAGTTTTAGGCAGGTGTGAAAAAATGCTGTAAAGTAAGAATGCTTTCAAAAATAGACATGTTAATAGATTATATCTATCAATTAACTAAATGCAAAGTGAGTGAACAGAAGAAAAATCTAAATCAAATCCATATTTGGTGTGACCACCACAAAGTCAGGGATTTTGTAGGCATATAGTCAGGTGTATGATTAAGCAATTATACCAAACAGGTGCTAATGATCATCAATTCAATATGTAGGTTGAAACACAATCATTAACTGAAACAGAAACAGCTGTGTAGGAGGAATAAAACTGGGTGAGGAACAGCCAAACTCAGCTAACAAGGTGAGGTTGCTGAAGCAGTTTACTGTCAAAAGTCATACACCATGGCAAGACTGAGCACAGCAACAAGACACAAGGTAGTTATACTGCATCAGCAAGGTCTCTCCCAGGCAGAAATTTCAAGGCAGACAGGGTTTCCAGATGTGCTGTCCAAGCTCTTTTGAAGAAGCACAAAGAAACGGGCAACGTTGAGGACCGTAGACGCAGTGGTCGGCCAAGGAAACTTACTGCAGCAGATGAAAGACACATCATGCTTACTTCCCTTCGCAATCGGAAGATGTCCAGCAGTGCCATCAGCTCAGAATTGGCAGAAAACAGTGGGACCCTGGTACACCCATCTACTGTCTGGAGAAGTCTGGTCAGAAGTGGCCTTCATGGAAGACTTGCAGCCAAAAGCCATACCTCCGGCGTGGAAACAAGGCCAAGCGACTCAACTATGCACGAAAACACAGGAACTGGGGTGCAGAAAATGGCAGTAGGTGCTCTGGACTGATGAGTCAAAATTTGAAATATTTGGCTGTAGCAGAAGGCAGTTTGTTCAGCCGAAGGGCTGGAGAGCGGTACACTAATGAGTGTCTGCAGGCAACAGTGAAGCATGGTGGAGGTTCCTTGCAAGTTTGGGGCTGCATTTCTGCAAATGGAGTTGGGGATTTGGTCAGAATTAATGGTCTCCTCAATGCTGAGAAGTACAGGCAGATACTTATCCATCATGCAAAACCATCAGGGAGGCATCTGATTGCCCCCAAATTTATTCTGCAGCATGACAACGACCCCAAACATACAGCGAAAGTCATTAAGAACTATCTTCAGCGTAAAGAAGAACAAGGAGACCTGGAAGTGATGGTATGGCCCCCACAGAGCCCTGATCTCAACATCATCGAGTCTGTCTGGGATTACATGAAGAGAGAGAAGCAACTGAGGCTGCCTAAATCCACAGAAGAACTGTGGTTAGTTCTCCAAGATGTTTGGGCCAACCTACCTGCCGAGTTCCTTAAAAAACTGTGTGCAAGTGTACCTAGAAGAATTGATGCTGTTTTGAAGGCAAAGGGTGGTCACACCAAATATTGATTTGATGTAGATTTTTCTTCTGTTCACTCACTTTGCATTTTGTTAATTGATAAATATAAACTATTAACATGTCTATTTTTGAAAGCATTCTTACTTTACAGCATTTTTTCACACCTGCCTAAAACTTTTGCACAGTACTGTACATATGTATTTGGAACTGGAATGTTTATCTACGTTGAAATGATGGCTAAACGTGTGTCTGCAAAGTTACTCATGTGCATTGTAATCAGAGCTGTTGAGCGCTGTGGTAAAATCCAGTGTGGCACATTTATCCCGAAAAAACATAATAAACTGTTGATTTAGTTATAAACCTCAGAGTGTTTTTTGTTTCCGTGTTTGTGTATTGCTAATAATTTTTCTTTTCAGTGGATACCCCAGAGTGGTTAAGCAGTACGTAAGTTATCAGGTCACTAAATCTTTTTTATTAGGGTAGTAGGACATTTGTTACATTTACTAAAATAACAATAAAAATGGTTTTAAAAAGACCAAATAACCACTTTTTATTTTACATTCTATTGATTTAAGTATTACTATGCAGGACAGCTGCTATATGATCGGACCTTTATATATATAAACTAAACATGTAGGAGTCAGGTACAGCATTATATAAAAGAACAAAGAGTAACCTATTGTAGATAAGAAATAAAGTAAATGAAACAATAGTTGAAATGAACATAACATGAATGACCTACAATTTGTAGTTTTAGATTAAATCAAATTAAATAATGTACAATGTAGAATAATAAAGGAAAATACATGGATAAATAGACATAATACCAGCAGAGCGTTACATCATTAACTATGTAGTAAATCACAAACACATTAATAATTTAACTAGAAATAAGTGAGTGTAGTTACCATGGCATCAAACTAGCCTATAAGTACCACCACTGTTTGTTTTCAAACACACTTTCCCTTTACAAAAGGTATGCTAAAACATACCGAAACGGTGGGAAGTTGGCTCTTTTTAACAAAAACGTACATCTGAACATATTTCTTTATATTTCTTTACTAGTACAAAAGCATCTGTTGCATCTCACCGGCTGCTGAGCTGTCCCGAACGTGCAAGGTGACCTCTGAATGCAGACTGGAGTAATGTCACAGCCTCGTCTCCGTCTTCATCAGCTGGGGACAAGCTGTGAGCACTGCTACGTCTCACTGCACGCGGACTCTGAAAACAACCAATCAGCAGCAGCCATAATAACATACTTCTAACAAAAGAAGGATATCTAGTGCACTGTTGTACTGAGGCCCTCCTGTTGCTGTGGCTGGATACTGCAATCCACTGAAGAGCAAGGGTACTGCATTACCAGAACATCTTTATTTACAAGTTGAAAAAAAAAAAAGGTGTTTTGAGTTTTGTGAAAACCTCCTATACAAAACTGACTCGGTTTGTTTTCATGTCACAAATGAGACCTTTTAACATTAAAATAACTTCTTTCTTAAAACATACAAAACATGTAGAATTACCTTGAATGGTTTACGTTCTTCGAAATCTTTAAAGCCTGCTAATTGTTTTTGCCGGGTCAAATGTCCTCTCAAAGCAGACTGAATCACAACAGTGTCCTAACAGAAAAAACAAAACAAAACAAAAATCTTAGAATCTTTGCCACTGCCAGACAACACATTTGATATGGCTATGAATAAAAATATTAGATATTTGTACAACACTCACCTCATCTGAATCTTCAGCTTCATTCTGGGGGAAATAAAGACAAACACATGGTTATTTAGAATGACGTACTAAAGCACTGGTTTATGTTTTCCTAAATCTTACTTTGATTTCAGCGTCTGCAGTTATATCTGCATTCTAATAAATAAAATGAAAATATATGCTGTACTTTTGTGTGTTGCGCTTTAGTTTGTGGAGAGAAATGTGCTTCTGTCCACGTGTGTCAAATATATGGCACTTATTTACATTTATGCACCATGTATCTCTCTTTCTCTATTTTAATCAACAATTTAAAGATCATTATTATAAGAAACACTAGGCAAAACCGTAAAGACATGATTTGATTACTGAAAGCCGTCAGCCTCACCTTGTCTTTATACTGGTGCCAGTACTTTTGTATGGTCCGGGCCGCCCTATCCTGCTTCTGTTTCTGGCGTTGTTCAGAGCGTGCTGATGAGGGTTGAGATGGTGTGTTTCTCTGATCCTGTTCAGGACTGAGACGGGACCTGCACCCAGCATGCCGAGAGGAAGAAGCTCTCCTCTGGCTCTGTAAACAGACGTGGAATCAAATACCACTGAACCCTTCCATGAAAATGGTAAGTTTGTTACATGGATAAATCACCGATTTCAGACTAATGCCAAGCAAAGGATTTTTAATTGACATTTCTACCATGCTGGTTTGTGGGGTCACAAACAAATTTCAATAGTTTAAATCTTGTATGTAAAAACTATGCATGTACACAAACCAGCCTCCTAGCAACACCACTGCTTAGCATTCACGCTGTTGTACAATAAGATATGTTTTATTGGCCACAAGCTATAAGAACCACAGCTCCTGCTTGATCTTTCTCATTTATATAATCGTGTTGTGCAACCAAAATACTTATACAGTATGAGTCAGTATAAGGTAACTGCAGTTACTAGGCAACCTTATTTATGACAGTAAGCCTCAACTTGAATTAACTGTAACATAAATCATTTGTATCTTTCACCTTGTTGGATGTATGCAAAGAGTCTTCTTTGATTCTTCTCTCATCCTCTAGCTCTGCTTCAAGCTGTTTTACCTTTTGTGTCAGTTTCTGGATTTTCTCCCTAGGGAACAGTAGGTGATTAGAACAAAGTGGTCCACATTTAGTACTGTACTATTGTAATGAAGTTTGGCATTTTTATTTAAAGGTATACATTTAAAAAGCCACCACCTGTTCACCAGATAGAAAGCCACACATTGCTATGCATTCCAATAATAACTGTACATTGCACATACTTAGCCTCTGGAAAGGATTTCTCATTTCCAACTGACTTCAGTCTCTGGACTTCTTTTGTTAACTCTTCTTTCTCACTGCCCAAGAGTTTTATCTCAGTCCTGAAATATCAATAGTTTAAAGTTCAGAGCATTCAGGCATTTTGGAACGGGGGAATCAAAGGCTAGGCATTCAGACTGCAGTCCATTGGCAAGCAGTGAATTTAGCCAACTATGTATTTAAATTATGATCTCGATCTTAAAACACACAGATTTTCAAACTAGGGCATTTAAAACAGAACTCGAAAGAAGTTTCCAAACTGTATATATTTGAGGTTTACCACTTACAGTTTTCCAGACAGCTGTTCCTGTAGGTCAGTGCGATCCTCTTTCAGTTTCTTTACCAGCCCTCGAAGGCGCTCACACTCCTGCTGAGAGTCTGATCCTTTGAGAGTTGACGAAGCTGTCTGATTGGACTGATCTGCAGTTGTTGACACCAAAGCAACAGTCGCTCTAGCACTGCTGGCTTGGTTGGAACTACCCATCTCCATGTCGTCCACTTTCTGGGAATTCCATGTAAGCCACAGAATAGTCAGACATTATGCACTCATTAACTAAGCAGTTTTGTTTCAAATAATTGTTACTTGGGCCATTCAAATATTAGTATGCCATTAAATGCATTGAAGCACAATGCAGTAATTGCTGTGCTACTTTACAAATTCTTTGTTTCCCTGACTTATCAGGTTGCGAGGCGCGTTCTTTTCTAGACTTTCTTTGTACAAAGGAATACTCACTCTTTCTAGCTCAGTGATTCGTCTCACCAGCCTTGGTTTGCTCCAGTCACTATAACCTGCAATGGAAAACATTACTAATTTACAATAATTATACACTAATCTAGTGTACCCCCAAATTAACCAAAACTAGTCACTGTGTAGTGGGTTAAGAAATTCTAAATGCAATGAGGAATATTGAACAGAAGTTAATGTGTACCTCTGGCTGAAGCAGAAGGGCTATCCAATGCTCTAGCCAGGTCCTCCTTCAGACATTTATTTTCCTCCTGCATTTGTTTGATATTTTTAGATAATCTCAGGATGGTGGAGTTTAGCACCTTTTGTTGTTTCTGGGTTTCTTTACTCTCAGATCTGTTTAATTAATGATGAGAATATAGAACTATTAGTCCTCAAATTGTTAATTAAAAACGTTTTTGTTTTTTTTAAATGTACAATAAAACCCAATATTTTGTATTTACTTTTTCTCTGCAGATTCCATATTGGCCAGCATAATACGAAGCCTTTGAATCTATAAAAAAAAAAAAAAAGGTAAATAAAATCTAAACACAATAAAACATGAGTATGCATTCGAACTGTTGGCTTTTTAAAATGTATTTCATACAAGAAGTTGAGAATAAGTTTACATACAAACCAATATCATGCATTCTTCCCTGAACCCCCAAAAAGTTCTCTACCTCCTCGTAGTAAGTCTCCATTGCTATCTTCATTTCTTCAGTATTTGTTGTCTTTAAATCAGTCTGCAGTTTACTAGAAAACACAATGTGAAGGAAAATAAATTGCATTTAATTCAGTGACAAAATAATCATTAAAACACCATATTTTTATAGGTACATCATCTTATTATAATATTCTATAAAAAAAAAAACTAGGGTCCTGAGTGAGCTACCGTTTTTCATAAATGGAATGTGTTTGTCATTACCAACTTAAAAAACTTCATGTATTCTGTTTATTTCCTGAGCCATACCTAAGCTACAGTATTCGATTTGAATGCCGGAATCATGTCTGTATTACTGCATGGACACATTCACAGCATTGGTTCATAGAAAATCACATAACCATGTCCACCAGTCACCAGCGTGATTTCAACTTTAGTATTTTAAAATAAAATCCTCAACATACTTACTTAATTGCATGGTCCTTCTCTTTGCATTGCTGCTCCAACTTCAGAATCTTCTGCTTTAATCCATTTGTGAGCTAAGAAAATACATAGTTATATATTAGTCTTTTTTTTTCTTCAGTGTATTCTATGAAAACTGACCTCATTATACTGATATAATTACTGTATATGTATTGCTTTTTCATCTTGCATTGTTATTTAATAATCTTAATAGATATAAACATGTATATGGTGTATACACTTTTATACGATTAGGGGTAAAGCAGACGCAGATTGCTATCATATTCCAAACACCCTTTCCTACAAACCCCTATTATGCCAATCATCTGAATAAACATCAGAATTAACTCAGCTTTTTCATTAACCACAAGCTGTGTCCCTGTATGTGCTAGAACATCAACTTTCCATTAAACTGCACATTAAGTTATAGTATCACCAAAGTTATGCTTAAGTGGAGAAAGCCTGTTAACTACACTTAATAAAGTTCTAGACCAATTAAAAGAAAAAGAAAATATGTAATATGGTACTTACCACACTTGAATCCTTCTTTTTGTCAACCAAACTCCTTGTAAATTCAGAACCCTGACCAATTAAAATAATTTAAGTTTTAATAGTGTATGAAGCCTCTGTTTTTTCAAAACAAAAAAACCCAAAAAGGTTACACAATTTGATACTTCTACAGAGTTAATTGTGCTGATTTTGCTAGGATTCATATAATAATAATTTACCTGAATGCATTTTCTTCTATGTTGTCTTTCAAATATGCAGTTTTTTAAATTTTTATTGCTTTACCTTGGAAGGATCGAGAAGCTGTTCAATTTGCTTTTCCTTTTTGCTGTTGTCTTCCTCCAGACGGCGCAGTTTTGTTTTCATAATGTCAGCTTCTGATTTCTGAGCTTGTAACATCTAGAATGTGGGACACAATTGGTTTATATTGAGCCTGTTATTACAATACCATTTCAATAAATATTTGCAGTTAGTGTAATCTAAAGGGAATCTCTAGCACTACTGAAAGCTAAATGATGGAAAATATACATTACTTTAACACTAAGACATGTTTTGGCCATTTTGATATTGTACTGTAATTAGAATAATAACTTGTTTGCAAACAAAACTTTCCATTACTTGAAATTACTTTGTAGAATTACCATTTGAAAAAAAAAAATGATCTAGGTATATGGTAGCTTCCTAGTGTAAGTTTCTTGGTGCAAAACACAGCAAGAACAAAACTTTTGTAAAATATTCACCAGATGAATACTGTTTTCACTATTATGACTTTCACATTCTTGGCAAGAGGAAAAATGAAAACTCAACATGTTTTGAACACTGCTTAAGGACAGAGTTCACCATGCAGGAGATTCCTTTGTAATTCTTAACTGAAAGCGTAGCAGTGCCTACCTTCTTGAGTTCAATGATCTCGTCATACATGTCCTCTTTCTCTTTGTAGTCAGGGGTTCCAGGAACATATCCTGGGAACAAAATAATAATAAAAAAAACTCACTTATATTGGATATTGGAGATATACAGTATATATATATGTGTGTGTGTGTTTTTTAAGTAATCAAAGCTCAACTATAGCACCATTCCAAAAAGTATTACTGGTAACTACAAATAAACAATGGTGGTGTTTTTTTTTTGTTGTCTCTGACAAAACAGTGTACAGCTTCCTCTCCTCCCACCTCAAAGGTTAATCAGAAGATGTAGGGAGCCCCCTTACCATTGCTAGAAGAGCGGGAGTGTTTTGGTTTCTTCATTCCAAGAGCTTCTTTCAGGTATTCTGGGGTGCCGGTAGATGAGGCAAGCCTTGCTTGTGTAAAGGCATACTCTGCTTTAAGGGGCTGTGTCAGAGCTATGGAACACAGGTAAACATAACAAGCTATCATTGTGGAATGATGGCCATGTTTACAGGGATATGAAAAACATTTTTTATTGAAAATGTTGGAAATAATAGTAGTGGTACAACTGGGTGCAAAGTAACTGTTTGTTATTAAGCAGGTACAAGCTGAGAAGTCAAGTACACTCACAATTTGTGGATGGTGGCTTAAGTTTGTTGCTGGACATTTTTTGATTACTTGAACCAAAGCCATCAAGTAAATTAACACAAACAGATTTCAGAGAAAAATTACTGAACAATACAATCAATTCAACTAAATACCTATTTTGCAAAAGTTTGGAGCCAGACTACAATAGTTTAAATTCAAGCATCATGTTTTGTTGAACATACCAAGTCCACTTTTAAGTGATGCAAGCCACAGCTCCCTGGGTACTCTAGCTGAAGGATTTTCAACATGCATTGTCCCAGTGCCTTTTAATGATCTCCAAACTGCAGCTTTTTTTGGTTGCAGGTATGTGTTTGAGAGATAAGGAGATTCTAAAGGGAAATAATACATTTGTCGTTAAAACATTCCTACATCAACAACAACTAACAAAACCAACTGTATTAAAACTGTACAAATCATGAAAGGATATGACAATATGAAAGGATATGACAATATCATTGTAGTTCTTACACATACTGATCATATGTTCTGTCAGAAGTAATATTATGTTTCTTACTTGGAGATCTGGGTGGTTTATGAGAAGTCTTCTTTTTCTTTGGTTTCTGAAGAGAGACAAAATAACAGATGCATTAAATAAATGATGCATTTCCCAATTTAGTTTCTAAATATGAACTACACCATGAGTCCTGTTGAGTACTGCCACAGTAACCACAATCAAGGAAAGGTCAAAATATGATAAATTATACTGGAGGTAAACAGTTCTGGATTCCAGGATTTCAACATTACTGAGTGAAAATTAAGTTAACTGATATTTACTGCATAATGCAAATCTTACCTTTTCAGTCTCAGATTCATAAGTAACTATTGAGATCCCATCTTCACCCTTTAAATGGAAAGAAAGACTTTCATAACTCAGTTACAGACAGAAACTTTTATTGTGTATACATCTGCAGTGTAATATAGTCACAAATTTAATTTATTGTTCACTTATTAAAAAATAAATGGCACAAGTCTGTTTATTGGGAATTTCTGCATCAAAAGTGGCATCTCAAAACTAGGTGAGTGAGCACAAGCTGATGATGTGGACGGTCTCGGCAGAGTTTCAAATGACACAGAGGAAGGGGCGCAGCTGCGATGGAGACTGAAGGTGAATTTGTGTCCTCGTTATATTCAGTTTTCATACTTTCGGATCTCAAAAGATGTTTTTTAACTTTACGCACCAATCAGACCATGATGTCAGGGGACAGTGCCTCGGTTTCTGACAGACGCTTCAAATCCAGGCCAGTAATTCAGGGGTGGTGTTTGGCCTTTACCTTCTTTTCTAAAAGTTTACATGACTGACAGGAATACATTTTTGCTAGTTTTAAACTCGCTGTTAGCAGAGATATTAAAACTTCTACTGTTAAAATATCTATTTAGTCCAGCTCTCAGCGTTATAAAATTGGAGAATGAATACTGGACGCCAGTTGACTTTCTTGCACTGGCATAGAATTCCCTTAATGTTGTTGCGATTTTTTGGACATATTTCCTTAAAATTAATGGACTTATTTCCTTAAAATTAATGTCCATATTTTTTTTCTTTAAGTACATTTTTGTGTGTGTTTTTTTTCAATCTTGGTTTTCTTCTATTTCAGTTAGCTGTTCCTCACCTGCTGTTAATGTGTCTACTCTTGACAGCTGCTGGTGCACTTATTTTAGTTTTTTTTTTAGTTTTTTAATTTTCAGGTGGACTGCTGTCTCCACTCAGAAAGTTGTACCAGTTATCTGTAGTTTCATCCCCAAATATATTAAAGGAAATAGGTGGAATGTCACTCATTTTTGGCAGTGGTTTTGTAACTAATAACAAATAAAATATACAGTATATCACACACCCTGTCGTGCCTTACTGCTTACTATAGTGCTAGATTTAGGCATCTGACTGAAATAACATGGAACGTCATATGGCCACTGAAATGAAACAGTATTAATGAACCATTACTTAACTTGAACATGCCTACAAGCTACGGTATGTAAAGTAGAAAATACATACAGTAGCCTTCTTGAGTATTTATTTAAAGGAAATAACTTCTGTAATAACTTACCAATTCTTCCAGTTCTTCATCTGTCATTACACAATCACTGGCCGCGACTGACATTATTACTGTTCGGTTTAGTCAGCAAATGACAAATGTGCATATAACGACTGCAGTTTTAATTTGATAGGTGACATCTAATATTCGTATACCAGTACAAAAATATATACAACATATCTCTAACTTATATTAAAAAACATGATCAGGTATACCGTTGTTAATAAAATCACGAAAATGTCACGAAAGTTTTCTATCGTGCTCGCAATAATTATTACAGATTACTATAACGCATAATTGACTTCTATAATGTAACCAGACATTTATGATTATACAAAAGTAACCTGTAAGTTACTCAAATCAGCTCTTGACTTTACACAAAACGTACTGACACCAAAACAAGATAGCTTTATTTCCTCTGTTGCGAATATTTAAGTCGTTTTGGATTATTAAAATGCATTTTGACGACGCACTGCCTTGTTAAATACTGTTAAAAAAAATCTATGTGTTTGTATTTTACAAAAACAACATTTTAGTTTAAATTTCTCCGATCTCCTTTGACTTCTTTCGGCTTGGCATTAGTGTTTTGTGTCGTCTATAGCAACCAGAAACACGTCAGTTCTTTGGGACGACCAAGTTAAAACTCGGAGTTTATTGTGGACCATTACACTGAGACAAAGCATGTCATTGGTCTGCATTTAGACATTAACACATCATTTTAAAATATCGGTAATCTAAAATAATGATTTTAAATGCAGGTAATGTGAAATACAATTCCTATAAGCACTGATATATTGTTTAATTACAGAAGTAATTATGGGGAAACCCCCTAAGAGTTGTTGAAGAAACCAAAACTTCCCCTTTTTATATATAGTGTTGGAGGTGTTTCGTTATGACTGTTTCTGTAGATTGCATATACATGGAATGGTGTTTATGAACAGGATAGCATAAAGATGTTAGTCAACTCTGGATAAGATCAATTCTCGCGCGCTCGAGGAATCGCCAGGGATTTTCACTCCGGGTTATTGTTATTGTCCGCAATCAGCTGCTGGTTTTCATCTGGAAATCACATGCTGTTGAAGAAGCTCACGTGACAGACTGAGCTATGGAGGTGGAAGTCAATGAAGGTAAAAAAAAAAACAACCCAAAAAACACTGTATTTATATTAACATTGCAATATGTAATACACGGGCGAGAGTGGGACATGTCTTTGTAAGTGTGTATGTAAGTAAGTTGCTGTCTGGAATGTCACGTTAACATATGGTGGTGGGATTTCTTGAAACTTCTGTATAATTTTGGCAGCAAGAACGGTGTTGGGTGTTGGGTGTTGACACTAGACGCTTATTAAAAGTTACAGAGGCGAACAATTACTTCTTTTGCGTTCTCACTTTTTTCTTCTTTTAATCAGTTTTAATTTAGTTCCAATAGTGTACCCTAGTTGAAGGCGCATTACACTACACTCACTAGTGAAGATAGCGAGCGAAATCAATGTACACTTTCAGGTCTTGGCGTTCTAAACATGTTAATTGAAAATTAACTGCTGAGATTATGGGGTTCATAGTGTTTCCAGTGCTAACGGTTTTCATATATTTAGTAGAAATTCAATCGCAGTGCTTTTGGAAATACTCCGCGCTGTAGAGTTGTTTGCCACTGTACTCGCACACTCACACTCACACACACACACAAATTATATTCGTTTAATACGGAACAGGTGTTGTGTCAGTACTCTTACAAGTAATTTAAATAAGTAGCTTATGCACACGTCAAGTCACATGTTATTAGGCAACATCTGTAGATCTAAACATGTTTTAGGTCATATTTAGGCAAACAGACACCAGTAGGTCTAGTGGAAAGCAGTAGAACAGGGTTGTGTCCATTTTGGAGCTTGTCCTAACTTTTGTCAGGGATCTCCCCCTTGACTTTCCAGCAAAAGCTGGTGTATGGGCAGATTCAGTCAATGAAAATGGTGAATATGTAGAGTTGGATCCTTGCCAGTAAAGATAACTTTCCTAGACTATCAGAAAGGGCAAAGAAAGGTGGAACTCGTGACATTTTTTTACAACCATATAGTTAAACCAGTTAAGTAGTTACCTGTGTATGAGACAGATAGAGGTTTAAAGAGCCTTACTGGCTCATATTTAGGTGTAGTTTGTGTTGAAGATATCAGTTCTGTATAGACTGTAACATGCTAGCAGTATACCAAAACAAATGTTTTCCTTGTTCTTCATGTACAGGTATTGTACTTGTTCTGCAGACCTTGTATATATACTATTTTAATTTCAGGTCATGGCTGTTTCAGCAGGTATAAAAGATTATGCACTATTGTTTGGAGTCATAAACCTGTTTTTTTTTTTTTCTCTCTCCTAGGTTCTGTACCTCCCTTTTATAGGGAGGTGTATGAGGCTATCTGCTGTAAGCAGGAGGATCGTGTGCAAACGGATGTGTTTCAGAGGTTGCTGAGCAAGACGGACCTTCCAGTCGCTGTACAGAATCAGGTATAGAAAAAAAAAGAAAAAAGATTGAGAACAGTTTTTTGGTATGTGGTGCTATGGCATATCTTTTTTCTAAGTGTGTGTGTGTGTGTGTGTGTGTGTGTGTGTGTGTGTGTGTGTGTGTGTGTGAAGGCAAATCTATCTCTACATTCCATGTAGACTCATGTGTGAATACGGATCAAGAAAGCAAGGCAGGCAGTTGGAATAGTGCTTAAGTGAGTACTGCGATGGACAAATCCTGGAACTAGAACAAAAAACCTATATTTTAGTACAGGGTTTTCAGCTGACAGCAACATGTAGAAACAAGCAGTGATTGCGTATCAGCAATACTAGCAAGTGGATTGAAGATAATAATTACTGTATACTGAAACAACAAGAAAATCCAGTGTGTTTTTGTTTGTTTTTTTAAGCACAGGAAGGCCTGTCAAAAAGAAACACAATGCATAGTGCGGGAAATGAAAGAAAGCCTGAAAAAATAGCTTCCTTTCCTGTGTAAATAAGTGTGGCAAACTTGAAAACAATTTTTGTGGTCACTGATAGATCCATAAGTAGAGATTTTTGAAGGGTGTCACCTGGATGGCCTGTCTTTTGAAGTAGCTATAACTCTAGCTCTAGCTGTAGCAATTAGTTTATAGGTGGTGAAATTAATAGGATAGCTGGGATAGTACTGGTAGTCCTGTTAGATAAGAATAATATGTTTACAAAGCAACAAATCCTAATTAGACCAGAAATACCCAGTGGTATGTTGAATCACAGCCAGGTAAGCACACTTGAGGTGGTACAAATTAATTACAGCAATTAGGGAGAAGGTTCCCACAGCTACTTCATTAGGTTAAATAGATGGGTATATAAGGTATATAGGATCTGTTAAAAGAAACACTGCTTTTGGGCAGCAGGGAAAAAAAAAAACAGTCCCACAGCCCAGTTCAAATGCACATTAAAAGGTCTGGATAGTTGATCACAAGATTCTTGTTGTTTACCCTCCTGTGCACTCTAGAAACTAGACGTTGTTGGCTATCCAGTTTCTTTCCACCCCCTACAGGTAGTTTCAGCTCTAAGCACCCAGGCTTCTTACCTTTTAAACATTTCAAAAGGTTTTTTTTTTATTTTTATTTTTTTAAATTGTATTGGACTATAGACGTTTAACTCAGGCCAGATCCATGTCCGCCAAAGATTATTTATGTTTTCTAGATTGCAAAACATGTGGACTGTAAGGAGGGTTTCCTGTCCAAGCTGACACTGTACAAAGCCCTGGCCCTGATTGCCCTGGCTCAGCAAGGGAAGTACCCAAGCCCCAAACTCCTGGAAAACTTCACCCAAGGTACCACAGCAAGGGAATGATGTCAGATTGATTGACATTCATGTCTTTGTATTTTTAATGAATCTAATAAGGAGTAAAAGAAAAAGTCCTAAAAAGAAAGTTGCATTAAACTATAGTAAATTATAAGTACAAATTGTTTTTTTTTTTATTGTAGCCTGAAGTTGTAAAAAATGTATTTAGTACTAAATGGCCCTAATACAAAGGAAAAGGAAGTTAAAGTGGTCATAATTCGTGATTGTCGTTCTTGACCTTCCTCAACTAAACGCTTTGCTTTATTGTTTCCATAATCTGTACTTTCCTCCCCCCTGAAAATAGACAGCTCAGCACAATCTTGCTTGCGTTTTGTTTTGATATAACCTTTAATCTCTTTCCTCCCTGGATTCAAATGAGTTGTACTTTATTTCCAAGGAACGTTGACAAACATGCGCTTTGTAGCGTGCATTTGTGTAAATGTCTTTTTAATGTGTCATTGAATGTTTTACTTAAGTTTTGGTGCTTGTTTTCGAACCAGTTCTGATTTCAGCCCCTCGTATTCTCTTTCTGGGCCTCACTGTTTTTACAGGTGCTCCCAATATGCAAGGCTTCAGTGTTTTTTTTTTTTTTTTTTTTAAATTCTCCCTGAAGCGTTTTTTCCCCCTCTGTGAAAAACATTCCTTTCTGTAAACCATGCTGTGACTCAAACCTAGCATTTATGTTGCCTTAAGCTCACTGGAGAAAGCTGCTGAGTAAAGAGATACATTTTCATTACATTTGTATTTATCATCCCATAGCTTTTTTTTTTTTTTTGAATGGACTCTGTTTTGGTTATATTCATTTTCTGTTGAGTTGACAAGAAATAATAATAATAATAATAATAATAATAATAATAATAATAATAATAATAATATGTAGCAAAGTATGTGTACAGAATTACTTTGCTCTGCACATGACACTAAGCAAATATTAAGCTAAAATGCAAAGCATCGTTTCTAGACAAGTATAGTGTCATTTTTAAATTGTTTGGCAGTTCTAAGCATGACATAATGTTGACGTTTTTATTTTACATGAATTTGCATGGTCTTTTTTAGTGATCTCATCTGTTCCAAAATGTAAAAAAAATAATATGTTGTGTTCATTTGGTAGAGTTTCCAAAGCCCAATCTGGGAGAGCTGAAAGATCTACACACACTTGGAATGCAGCCCGCCTCTGGAAACCCTCTCCTCCTCTCACAGACCCTGACAGAGCTCCTGGATATCGACACCGTGCAGGTGGAGCTCATTCCTGAGAAGAAAGGGCTTTTCCTCAAGCATGTGGAATATGAGATCACCAGTCAGGTACAACCAGCACATCATCAATGCTCTGGGAAGATGGCATGATAATTTCTTTGATATGAGTGTGTAATTGCAATACAAATACATTTTTTTACTGTACATTTGTTTATGGTGTTATAAAACGAATCAAGTTTGTATGCTTTCTTCTTGTAAGGAGATTCTATTATGCTGAAAGTCTTAGCCTCATTGAAGGTTCTAAGAAAAACATGTTTTAAACATGCATTTTAAATGTAAGTTATCTACAGTCAATTGTTTGTTTTTTAATTCATTGACAAAACTCAACTGAGCCCAAACAGTTACTCACCTAAAAAGGTTGGGGACTGTGCTATATCTTCTTGTGAAGTACTGTAAGCAGGGCTGTGAAAACAAGGTAATGATTGTTAAAATTGCAGGACATGGTACTGTGCAAGGGTTGCATGCACGGTCATTCAACTGACTCCAGTAAATGTCTGAGACTGGAACTTCATATTTCAATAAGTTCAATTCTCTAAAACCTACAATCCAATCTTTGTGCTTAGAATGCATAGGGTATTAAATCTTTTCCAATTGACTACAATTTAGTATATATTTTAGTTTTTCATTCATTTATTTCTATAAATACATATTGTTAAAGTTGCAAGCAGCTGACTCTTAATTTTTATTCTGCAGCGTTTCCAGGCCTCGGTTTACCGCAGATACAGTGATTTTGATGTGTTTCATGAGCTTCTGCTACAGAGATTTGCCTACAGAATGGTGCCAGCCCTCCCACCCAAAAGGATGCTAAAAGGAGGTAAATAAATGGAACCACAGGAAAAAACAGAGATTCTGGGAGTTCCAGTTCCAAACAATGCAGTGTCACATTTCTTGTTCTCAAGTGAGAATTTGCTATCCCACTTTCCATTTAGAGTTGTTCTGGTAAGTTTAAAATAAATAGGAAATTGTTAGAGCAGGGGATTAAAACAATGATGTCTTGTCTTCTATAAATAAAGTAAATATGCTAAATACAAGGTGATTTTTGCATTGTTTTGTGAAAAGGGAACTGGGTAGTTCCTTTATACAGGTGGTTGAGCAGGGACATTCAGGGGTAGCTTTTCAGAAAGCTAATGAGAGGGAATTTAAATGACATACAAATTCTGAGAGATGATATTTGAAATAATGTACGTACAGGCGTGACTAACCTGTTGCATATGTTTTGATGGTCTCTGTAACTTCAGGGTTCCTATTTTTTCTTTAGAACATGCCTATCAGAAAATTAAAAACCTGGGTACCCGTCGGGTTTTAAATTACATGACGCTACCTTGGTCTCTTTACTACCCGGGTATCGATTTATTAATTTGAGAATTTAAACAATATGTAGAAAATATGACAATACAGAATACAGTTGGAAGCGCGGGTCTCTAGCCGGTGTAATGATGACAACTTTAAAACAAGCTTTGCATTGAGCCTTTTCTTAACTGACAGGATATCAATGTTTCACAGAAAACAATAACACACAGTGAGCGGTAAGGACACCTCAATAATAACTGCAGCGACTATTCTTCTCAGGAACTAGACTGGGAAAAAAACAACATAACATCCTGTTGGTTTATGTCAGTGATAACTCTGTGATCCATTAATAGTAACCGTGTGGCTTCCAATACAGAATGCTTTATCTACAGTTATTTACTTAAAAATAAATAAGCAAATAAATAAAAATAAAATAATGTGGAGCACATTAAGTGTGTTTCCTCCTTTTGAATGAAATATTTTCTTGGCGGAGTTTGCAAATTCCGTTTTTTTCCTGCTTGGTAAAGAAATTCCACCCAGTGCTTTGCTGGTTATGTATTCACAAGACAGAATTTAGTGATCAGGAACGGCATTTTTATTGTTACCACCAAACAGACGCACGTGTCCCACTAACTCTTGCGACTGCCATTAAAACCCAGCTGGATCAATTTACGTCCATAGCGTAATAGCGGTGCTGTACTACTGCATTAGTTTTAAAACTGAACATAACAGTCATGTTAACAACAAAACAGCAGAATATGGCCAATATATGTCACAAAGAATCCTGCAGCATGATGCACATTTAACAATAATAACTATTTAAAAGGAGATTATTATTATTATTATTATTATTATTATTATTATTATTATTATTATTATTATTTCGATGTTTTCAGTACTGTCACAAGTCTACAGATCTGAAGGGACTAAATGTATGTGTACTATATAGTATTTAAATATGTATCATGTACTTAAAACATTTTTTTAAATCATTACCTGAAAAAGATCTGGGTATTTTTCACAGCGGATACCCGGTTCTGGATTTTCTACCCGTGCCGACCTCTACAGAAAATGTAACTTTTTTTTTTTTTTCTCTTTCTTTAATACTCCTCCAGTCTTGACATCTACGACTGACCGGGAGTTTATTGAGGGTCGGAGGAGAGCTCTCAGGCGCTTCGTTAACCTGGTGGCGCGACACCCTTTCTTCTCAGAGGATGGACTCATAAAAATCTTCCTGACATTCAATGGTTCAGTAAGTAGCTTAACAATAGTCGGGTGAAAGCATTATTCTTCCTACAATGAAGATATCCTAAGAGGAGAAGCTGGGAGGCTACTTAGCATGCTGTTTCTGTGAACACTTCAAAGAAAAGAAAAAAAAAAAAACAATTTATCAGTCTTGAACATGCCATATATAATTCTAATATAATGTCGGGAGCCTCAAGTACTTTCTACTGAGCTTCTAATGACATACTTATTATAGTGATCAATTGGGCATGGTAACAGATTGGGCCAGAAGGCTGTACCTTCAGTTTCTCAAGCTGCAGACATTTGTAAAGTGTTTGGGATTTACCAAAGCACTTGTGATTTGTATTTTTTTTTTAAATAGCAATGTTTTTCCAGTTACAGGCACTGTATCCAGCGTGCTGCTTTCTTCTTGGTAAGCCAGTGTAAAAAGTGTGGCATGTTCTTTAAAATGCCCTGTGGCATACAGTAGGCGGCATGTGCTGCCAGAAAGCTCATGTGTATAATCTAATTCAAAGGTGACACCTTTATTAAAAATTGCACTCATTGTTTTGCGTCTGGCTGAGTATCACCAAAATAAGTGTATGCATATCCACTGACTCAAGACTGGAAGAGCTGCCAGGTAATTTAAGTGAATTATGTAAGAAGTGTTAATGAGGTCAGATCAACCCTGCCCAGTGCTGTCACCATGTCCCCTGCACTTGCTTATTTCAGCATGATTAAAACTGAGGAGCATACGCAACTGGAGACTTGCAACACCTTTTGTATAATTGAGTTCTCCTCAATTGGCTTTTTATTTTCACAAAGTGTCACGCCCCAAAATGCTTTTATACTTCTTTGAAACTATGCTTGTATTAGTTTTTCCTGTATTTAAAATGTATTTATTTTTGTCATCAAAATGTAACGGTCATGAAATCCCCCCCCCCCCCCAAATACTTTGAACAAGACTTACTGTATCGGCAGTTTAAAAAAATAAATAAATACAATTCCTCTACCCCACATTTACTGTCTTTGATTTTTGTGAAATGGGGTACAAATACATATTCATACAGTAATATCACATATCTTTCTGCTTGTGTGTTTGCTCATTTATTAGTTTTTGTTTTGTTTTTTTTCCAATAGGATGTACAAAACAAACTGCGTGAGTCATTCAAGACAGCAGGGGATGAATTCATGACATATAAAATAGCAACACGGGCCAAGGTATATATTCTCTTTTACGGGAACCAGATACTCCCAATAAATCACTCTTCCTTCTTATACAGTGCACGGATTTCCATAACATTAAAGAAAGTTTTACAAAGAAAGTAGCAGTAAGACCAAAAAAACAACAAACAAACAAAAAAAAAAAAGTATTTTAGGATTCGGGGTATGTAACATTTGTAATCAATACTAAATAAAATAATGCATGTAGCGAATTAAATCCTGCATAAAGAGAAAAATAAATAAATAAATAAATAAAGGAGATAATGATCTGCCTAATTGCATTGTGATTGCTCTGTTGCAGGAATACCTTCCAGGCGATATCCAAGCCAAGTTTTCTTCCAGCAGGGAGATGATCCGAAACATCTTCAACAGCTTCCAGAAGCTGCGGGACCAGGCGGAGAGGATGGCTGTGCGCTCAGTGGAGAACGCCACGGATCTGCTGATGTTTGGGAGGGAACTAAGGCAAGTAAAGGCAGGCAGTAACACTGTGTACGGATTTGGGAGAGGAACGGCCATGGCAGGTAGTCGCTTGGTGGTGCTTGCCCTGTACTTTTGTGTCAAGCAAAAAACTTAATTGAAGTTTGAAGACTGTGTTCAAAAACAAACACTTTCAAGAATAGTCTTGAACGTGTTTGTTTTTGGCCTGTCACTCTTGTCATTAATACATGAGTTTCCATGACAAACCAGTTGCAACATTAATATGCCAAAATATGCCCCATGATTAAATTGCGCTTTTGAATTCAACTTGACTTTTTCCTTATTTGATTTTTTTTTTTATTGTGGTTGGACACTAAATTGCTCCTTTGGAATGACTCACAAACAGTCCAAAACATTCCAAATCTTTGGGTCTTGTCAAATGCCAGTATTCAGAGTGATTGCTGGAGCCCAGAACTCTGAAATGCTTGAACTGTTTCGGTCTCTGTGGTGTTTCCCATGGAATGACTGGGAGATGTCTTTGACATTGCAGTGCCCTAGGCTCAGACACCATGCCAGTGCAATCCTGGGCCTCCACAAACAAGAACACATGGGGCACCATGAGACAGTCTCTGAAAGGGCTCTCCGTGGAGTTTGCTCTACTGGCTGACAAAGCAGCGCAACAGGTGAGTAAAACAGCAGAGAAGCGTCTTACCACAGTGTTCACTTAGCACATGCTGTAATGGCTCGCAGTATTACTAGTGAAATCTGCAAACACTCATGGTTTTCCAATAAGCTATGTATACAGTGAAAGAATTACAACCCAAGTGGATTACCTATCATGAAATCAAACATTTGAATGTGCTCTGATACTCCTCTGGACATCCTTGTAAACAAAATGATTAATCTCAGCGGCTTTCTTCCAGGTTAAATATGTTAGGTAATAATAATAATCATCATCTTCAAGGAAGATTAAAGTATTGTATAAAATGCCTTTCTTTGTAACGTTAGACAAATATTATAGGTATACCTATTTAAAAGATTAATTTGAATCTCTAACTACTAATATCCATTGCCTCTAAACTCCCATAAATAATGATCTTTTTTACCATCTGAATATAAAATAGGATTATGTGTAATCAAATGCAAATGAGTAATTAACTGGTGTTAAATATACAGCTGTCGTCATATTGTAGCAAAACCTGCCCCTTTAAACTGTTTGCTTCTAATATAGACAAGCTTGGTTCCTCAAATTGGTGGCCATATAAGTACATAATTTGCCCAGTTTAATTTAAAATGCAGTTTTCTCAGTTCCTAATTAAAGCCTAATCTATTTTTTAGGGTAAAAGAGAGGAAGATGATGTAGTGGAAAAACTGAATCTCTTCCTGGATTTACTACAGTCATATAAAGTGAGTGGATTACCAGAATACCGTGTTCTATGAGGAATAACCCTTCTGCAAGACACTTGCTGTGCTATGTATATGCTGGAAGGGATTTTCTGAACAAGTTTGGTATAGCATTTGAGTAGGCAATAGGTTAGATCTTACAGGGATGTAAATACGATTAACTGAAAAGCAGTTTCAGATTGAGCTACAGTGAAAAGGTAACGTGTTCGGGAATGCCTAAAAACGTCATAATAAAACCTGGAGTAGTGCAAACTACTATGCAATGGAAGTTGTCTTCCATACCTATCTTTTAAAAAAGGAGTGCAGACACAAAAAACATGTGTAAACATAAACTTACTTTGGGGGGGGGGGGATTTGGTCTGACATATGGCATATTGGTATGACAGTTTCCATTTTGTATACCTAAGTCATGTCAGACTGTTCTGGAAGATTTCCTTGTTAAACCTGGCTGTCTAATATACAGTAAGCAGAACCACAGTATGGGGAAGGCTGCATACGGTGGAGTTGATGACTAATTCACAAAGTAGGCTTCTACAACTTTATAGACCAAAATATGTACTTTTTAAAGAACTTTGTTTAATAATTAGTGGAACAAGTTGCTTAGTGTGTGTTTTTTTTGTGTGTTTAATTGGCTTAATGGGATTAATGTTGCGCTGTGGGGCTGAATGACCGGAGGGAGCCTTGGCATTATAAAACTACCCATTGTGCCATTTGAAAATCTTCACAGGGTTTAAGTTTGTGTTTGATTCTGCCTGCAGGATTTATGTGAACGGCACGAGAAAGGCGTTCTGCATGATCACCAGCGTGCGCTCCAGAAATACAGTGTGATGAAGAGGCAGATGATGAGCGCCACTGTGCAGAGCAAGGAGCAAGTGTCTGTGGACCAGCTGGAGTCCCGCATTGTACAGGTACAGGGGGAGCAGACCAGAGAACTCTTTTAATACTGCAGAAAAAAAATATAAGGTTATTCAACAATGCAGACCAGTACCAGCCCCAGTCTAAATTCTTATTTCCATATAAGCTACTGAAACTATTTAATTGGGTATAGCAGGGTTAACAAAAAAACAAACTTACATCAGTGAATATGCATGAATACCTGGCGAACTAACCCCTCTATTGTTCAATCCCTGCCTACTGACATAAACAGTAATGTCCCGGTATGGTATATGTTATATGAATGTGGTTCCTACCCACTGCAAGCACCCCAGCCCTGCCTGTTAAAACTACATCAAGCTACCTTTTTTTAAGCTCCTATTGAAGATTGTATTACCGCGACCACGCTGCAGGGGGCAATGTTGTGAACGTTCAATTGCATTATAGGGGAACAGAAGGTGGAACAGCTTTACTTAAAGAGTCTATAATATGAAATGTTTCAGCAGGAGAACATCATTGAGATTACCCATCTTATTTCCTGGGAGGCATCAAAACCCGAAGAAACATTAAAGCAGCTCATCAAGCTGTTGCATTCTTACCGAGACCAATTAAAGGCATCGATATACACAACAGGGGTTTCTACCCATGTTAATAGAAACTCGGCGTCCTCGGGGGAAAAAGATCATTTACTCAAGTTTGAGTTACTCACTGGATTAAGATCTATTAAAAGTTTCTGTTTGCTGTTAGACATGAGCCAACCAGCCATGATGTCCATGGTTCATTTTTTTTATTTGATTGAATTCATATAAAGTAACCATAAATTCACGCTAAATTTAGATGTTTTATTTAACATCATGTAATCAAAGACCAAAATGATTTTCAAAGTCTTCGAAGCCACAATAGTAGTACAGTAGTTTTCATGTTAAGATTTTGAAATGTCACATTTTTCAAAATGTCATTTTGCAAAAGTCTACCGGAAGCCACAATAGTATGTAATTCAATATGTTAACGTCACATTATTCAGCAGGTTTCATTCGACTCTATGAAGCAAAATTAGTTCATTCTATTGGGTGATATAAAACTTTTGACCATAGCGGTATACTAGTAATTAAATAAACCTTGTACTGAGTTTGTTCTAATTCTATTCTTTTTAGCAAGAGAATGCAATTCTGACAATGGAGCTTCGGAACTATTTCTCCTTGTTCTGCCTTCACCAGGAGACCCAGCTGATCTACACTTACCTTCAGATCACTGCCTATATCCTGGGAGCCTTTGTCAACTCCCAGATACAGGGGCACAGGGAGGTAAGCACACAGTTGAATGCATTATTTCACATCAGGGGCCACTTACTGAATGTATGAGAGGCCCACACAAATGTAATCAGATGCGTGCATCATAACTGTATAACATTTAGAGAGCAGGAGGGGGGTACAATTACTGTAGTTATTATTGGCACAACCACTGGCAATCCAAAATGTATGATTGAATAGGACCTAGCTTTAAAAGCATGTGATACAAAGGATTGGGTTGGGGTTAAACCTTCAAGCTTAACCAGAACTGAGGTAACCTTTAACTCAGTTATATCCTACATTAAGGTATAATAACTGATGTAATTTTCCTTATTAAACATTTGATTATGTATTTATTTTTTCCCTGTAGATGAGTGTAGTTTGGCTTGACCTTCAGCCTAAGCTGAGTTGCTTGTTTGGGGCATCAAATGGAATGCTACCCACTCCACTGACACCCCAGCAGGGAAACTGGAAGCCTCCCAGTGCCTTCCCAAATTAACTGGTGAAAGAGTAGGCATTGCACCCATCAACAAAGCAAAGATTGCTTATAATACAGTGAGCGTCAAGAAAGCACAATGCAACAACAACGACAGGATATTATCCTCTGACAGACGCAAAGGAAACTAGGCTTGTAGCTAACATTGCACCCATTCTTTTCTGAACATACAGTACATTGCTAAACAAATGTTAATTGCAAACCTAGTCCAAGGATAAGCTCAGGATAATAAGCGGAGATATCAGATGGTGACATAACCCTATCCTGACCAGAAGTGATTAAGCATCCCGTCCATCATCTTTGGAAATTCTATACATGTAAGTGATAAAACCTACCCTACTTAGTGGCAGTATTTATACCATTTTTTTAAGGAGGGAGGTTGAAAAGTGACCACAGTAGTTTTTAAAAAATTGTAAAATGTTAGTATTAATGACTGTGAAACTTGGGACCGGTGGAAAATAGTTGGGAACACACCTCCAATTTGGATGAACAGGGCTCGATTTTAAGCTGTTGCACCTAAACTCTTGCAAACTGACCACATTGGTACAGTAATGCTAGGTAAACTTACTGGTTTTGTAGGGAGTGCCTTTGAAAGACAGTGAACTAGCATCATGATTTTTTTATTTGCCTTGCACATCTTATTTGGTATATTTTAAGACCAGCAGGTGGTAGTCTTTTGCTGAAAATGTTTTTTTTGTTTTTTTTTTAAATTTTTTTTTTAATTTTTCTTGAATCAAATTACAGGGTTTGCTTGATTTCCCCCTGTTCTGGGTTTATGTATTGCATTTGGTATATCTTGATAAATGGTAAAACTATTTCAAACTGGATTTTCAGTATTTTTATACTCTTATTTACAAATCAAAATGACCATGTCTTCATTTTATAATTGAACACTAACACAAATACATTAAATGTTGTACTTCTTATAAGCTTAGATCAAACTAGCATACATATGCACTATTTTCTTTTCTTTAGGTTGCTGTCAAATTATGATTCTACTAATCACAGAATAAGTTTTTTTTAATAGCATATCAGTACAAAGACATGTGTATTCTTCCTGTATGAGGATTCATAACTCTTAAATTATGACACTAAAGGGATTTTTTGGCTGTTATTAAACTCCTAGTTTTCATATTTTCACTCATATAGATTATTCTGCGTGAGACTTGCAAACTGTGAAGAGCTGCATTTTATGCAGACATTTGAGCCAAGCGTTCAAGGAATCTTTAGCTGTTTAACAAAAAAAATACTATTGCATAGAAGCCATATAGAAAATGTGTAAGTAAATTGCAAGTATTTTGTTATAATGCGGATATGTGCAAAGGAAACGGGTAGTACGTTTTGGGAACAAGGATTATTCTTAAAAAAAGAAAAAAAAAAGGGTCATATTTTGTTAACATTAATCCCTTTTGGGGCAGCATGCTAGCTAAATGCCAAAGATAGAAATATAAGTAAACAAATCCTAATATTTGGGGATTTAAAATAACTACAGGTCTGATTATCAAAGAAGCTGAAGCTGTTTTTGCATGAAGAATTCTGTGATGTATTTAGTTTAGTTCTTTGTGTCTTGAATGAATGTGTCAGTTTGAAACTGAACATCTGCAAAGAGTGGTTAAGTAATAACTTTGTATTAAAAATCCATAGGCATCCAGGTTATCAATTGGCCACTGACCAATGCTAATTGCTGTCTGAGGAAAAAATGAAAAAAGCCAAAAGTCAATCTAAGTCTAATTTTGTTGAGATGTAATCCAGCTGGAATAATGTAGCCTATAACAGAATACCTGTAACTGAATACAAGTTTAGAGTTTATACTAGCATAGATGCAGCTTTTATCCAGTGTTTAGTGCATATTTTAGATGGTCATCTGACCCCCTGACAGTTCAGGAGAAAAGTCTGTCTTTCATTACTTAGAATTACAATTTTAAGTGCATTCCCAATTCATACATATCTGGCAAAATGGAAAGTTGGCCAAACAGAGAAATATAAAATGGGTGTATCATTGTTTTTACCCATGTAAAAAGAGCTTACATTTGAGCATATGCTGTATAATGCACACTGCCATAATTGTCAGAAATTATAGTGTAAAACAAATGTTTTTTATTTTTTTTAAACTGTCACTTATAAACGTTCAGTTCCGCATGAAAACATTATTTTATGTTATTTTCTTTCAATTGTTTCATCCAATGTATGTGCAGTATTTGTTACAAGTATGTGTTCTGTCTTAAGAGACATGAAGATGGGTGTGTGCTTTTTGCTTGTGATTTATAATTTGTTTTCTGTTAAAATCAAGCTAGTGGTATTACTGGAATTACTCCCAATTGTAACTAGGTGTAACTTGATGTAACTAGGGAATGCATGCATGAGCTTGTAAATCACTACTTTATAATCTTATCATTTCCACCACGATTCATAGATTTGAGAAAATTGTAAATCTAGAATGTTGGAAAAAGGAAGTCAATATGAAATGTTTGGATCTTTATTGACAGATGCATTTGTCAAGTGATTGGCTTGCACTTAATGTTTTTCAGTGCGAAAAATAGCACTTTATGTGGAAGTTAACAACTAATGAAAAGCTGAAATATGTGTTTTAAATGTTTACAAATGTACACACACACATATATATATACATACACAAATGTTATATAAACTCTGTTGAATAATAAAAAATATATGGAATTCAGTACACTATCTGACTTAAAAAAAAAAAAAAAAAAAGGTTTGTGGATTTCTTATAAAGCATTTGTTTTTGGAAAGAAACACGGGTAAGAATAACTGGATAATTGAGCCTGGTAAAAGTGAAGTATCTCAGACTGAAGCTGATGACATTTATTGCAAGATAAGCTCAATTATCACATAGGAATGCCCACTGCAGAGGATATTAAACTTGCTGTGAAACTACTTTTTTTGTTTAATTCTTAATTTTATTTATTTATTTTTGTAATGGAAATGGTTTCTGAACTCCTGCACAGCCACATCAAACTGATCAAAGACATGCACGGCTGTTTTCAGACCCCGGTCAGCAGTTACCTGAGACCTTTGGCAACGGAAGTTTGTGCATGATAAATGCTAATCAGTTTTTGTGAAAACAGAAGTCAAATTAAATAAATAATACCCAAATCCAAAGCTCATTGCTTTTGACAAAATGCATTTTACCAAGATGTTGTGGTAAATGATACCTTGAAAATGGAATGCTGTCAGATTTAAGTGATGGAAAACCCTTTATTTCATTACAATTTGAGATTTATTTGAAAGGCTTTTTGGATATTACAGAATTTTTATATATATATATATATATATATATATATATATATATATATATATATATATATATATATATATATATATATAATTTTTTTGCAGAGCAGTTAAGAGCTAAAACTTATAGCCCACTCTATTAACATTTGCTATCAAGTTTTTTTTTTTCTACTTAAGTGCAAACCCAAGTATATGTGCAGTATCAAAAGCTGTATAACTGCACTAGAATAGATCTCTATGCTCTAAAATTCTCCACAAGCGTTTATAGAAAATCAATTCCTCACTTGAAACTGAAGGACAAAGGAGTTTGTGCTTCTGGTGTAGATGACTAAAGAATAATAGCATCAGCAGTTCTCACCCTTTTAACTATAGCCCCACCCTCTTGGATCTTTGATCTTTTTGCGTTTTCCCAGTTTGTGATACATCTGACATTGATCAGTAACAGCTACTTAAAAGCCTTATTCTCACTACCCACAACAATTCGGCAGAGACAGAAGGTAAATATTCAGTTATGAATCATAACCCCACATACAAGAACTGAGTTTTCTGTAAGGGCAGGGATATTTGTTCTCAAAATACAATGTGCTCCACTTCAGCAAAAAATAAAACAAAAACTACGAAACTGATTTGGTTGGATTCTTAAATGCAAAAAAAAAATAACTACTAATTTTTAGAGATAGTGTGGAGTAAAAATGCCTGTTTATAATTTTGATCTCCTTTACTGTTCACCTGCTGACTGACAACGATGGTATCACAATGCAAGGCATACGTTTTACCAGGCGTGCCTAACACCAGAATACAAATTCAACAGTAAATTGCTTTGGCCCCAGCGGAACTAAAAATCTAGAACTACATTCTAGTTAAATTCACACAAATGTTTTGGGTCAAGCTGCCAATTTCAATAATGAAAAAGTGTGACGAGTTTAAAAAGTTGATAAGACCAACTCTCACTTTCATTAGACAAAGACTGTTGATATACATAGTCTGCACCAGGGACTTCTGGAGGGCTTTCATAAATTTACAATACTGCAGTAGTAGCAAAAGATAGAGAATATTATTTTTTCTAATTTCATATTTTAACACCAAGGCCAATGCAACGTTCCCTCTGGAATCACCAGCAAAGGCTGACTACTTTGCATAGCCAACATGCAAACCAGTGCTCTCCTGGCTGTATGACTTACATAGATTTTATTATTGGGTGTTTCAAGTCATGGATGAAACCCGAGGGGGAAGTTTCTAATATTTTTCAAGCAACTGGCACTTTGTGAGGGAATCGAAATTCTTTGTAAAAATAAATAAATAAATAAATAAATAATTTGTGTGTCTAAAACCATGAAAAAAAAGCAGGCGGCTTAATAGAGAGAGAACGTATTAAAACATTTTTTGACTGTACTCTCCATAACTTGTGTGAAGTAACTAAAGTCACACATTGGTCCTATCACTAGCAACTTGCTAAAGATACAAGCCAGAAAGAGAAATACAAGACGACTTTGTGTGTTGCTGCAATGCAGTGATTCTTCACATAGAAATACAATCTGGCACCAGGAGGTAAGTGCATCCAACATTTAGTGTTATTTTAACCTTACCCCAAGCAAATTCAGGGGAAATAAACAAATGGTCCTGTAACACTTACAGGTGTCCTCTGCAGTGTCCTTATACTAGTGATCATCCTCGAACCTGGTTCCCATTCAACCAGTTCCTGGCTCAGTCTATCAGGTTTCCTTTGTTCTGCTGTCAATGCATAGCATTTGTGACATGACAGGTGAAATGTTGGCCAGGTGTTTTAAATCTGGAGTCATAACTTGTATCATAGCTAACAGATGGTGAGGACTTTTCTTCAATCCCCTACAGTATGAAAAAAATGTTACAGCAAAAATTATCCATACTATCTGAAGTGGCTTCACCCACGATGTCTTGCATCTTTCAGATGCTGGTTCAAATCTAGGTTGATGGCCATCCCAACTGGATGCCGTCCTATACTGAATGCAACCTTTAAATTCAGCATTCTATCCAATAGCCCAGGAAAAGAGGTCCAGATAGAGGCATGTACAGTTATGGCCAAACATTTTGCATCACCTATAATTGTAGGATTGATATATATATATATATATATATATATATATATATATATATATATATATATATATATATATATATATATATATATATATATATATATATATATATATATATATATATATATATATATATATATATATATATATATATATATTATTTAACATAATGTAACCAAAGAAACTACAAAATGATATTGCAAAAAAAGTCTACCAGAAGCCATAATAGTAGTACAGTATTTCATGTCAGTTTTTTTGTTAAGTATATGGAAAACTACAAAGCGGTATATAATTCAACATTTCATTTGACTATATGAAGCAAAATTTGTTAATTCTATAGGGTGATGCAAAACTTTTGGCCACAGTTGTATATTTTTAGCACTATACTGGCAGACGTTATTGCCAGAGAAAAAGACTTGACGAAAAGGCATTTAGTTTTATGATCTGTAATAAATAATAAAGTCATGCTTTGCAGAACACTGGCTATTGTTTTAGAAACAATGTACCAGTTAATGAATTATTACCATCCTATTCCGTTGGCTCTCCGTGGAAACCGTCAGCCCTAAAAATGTAAACGTCAAGCACTTCAGTTTCTCCCACAAACTCATTTTAATCTGTCCAATCTTCTCCAGTGTGTCTACTGTTAGGCTGCTCCCCTCCAGCAGCTCCCTGACACAAGAACACAGAATGTTAGGCATCATGAAATTGAGGCATTGGGGAGTAAATGTTTTTGTCAGTGCAGGGATGCCAGAACTGAAATCTGGTGCAGGTCTCAAGTGAAATGCATCAATACCTTAGTCCAGACTGCAGCAACTCTAATTGCCAATTACTGGTATTTGGATGAACTTAGCTGGGAAACATTTTGACATTTAAAAGAACAAAAACAGGTTAGTCTATCAAGGGTCTAAAACACATTTACGGTAGATTTCTATATATCTCTATCTGAATCAATACCTCCCCACATCAGCAAAGACACAGCATAGGACAGAAGTACTAAATCGTTTCTGTCTTTTTATCTTGTCTTTAAAAAAATAAATAAATTAATGGAAACAATTTAGTGTGCTTGGATTTGTTCCAGTGCAATGATAGAAGAAAATGTTTTAATGTTACTGAAGTATTAGGTCTGTTAGTGAACTAGAATGTTACATAAATAAATCAAGTAAGCCAGGGATCCTGTGTTCACCTAGTCAAATTACCAGTGTGTGATCTTCACGTCTTTCACAGTAGCCAGGCACTCTGCTCCCGGTTTCAGGCAGTGTGTAACATTGCATTCTCCATCTCTTGTTCCCTGCATCTCTGAAAGAACTCACCTCCCTGCTGCCTACTCGATGGCTTCTCCTGGTTCCACTTTGCCCCCTAACCCGTTCAATCGGCCGGCCCCAAAGCCTCTCTTCTTCATCCCCAGGAGCACTTGCCCGGGCTGCACCACCAGAAACAAGATCCAGCACCTTCGACGTCAGCATAGTTTATCTTCAAAAAAACCTGTTTGTTCACATTGACAGGTGCATTGTTTTCGTTGCATATAACAATTTCCTCCAATATTTGGTAAGTTATTATTACCATTTAATAATGCCATTATCTGGCTCCCAAATGAGTAGGCTTCTTCATACCATTGTAATCATTTGACAATGTACAGTGTATTTCAACTTTACTGCAGGGATGGAAATAAGACTTCCAGTATTGGACATCAGTGTCACTCTTTCCTAGTTTTACTACGAGCTTGATTAGCCAGTGTATTGGTAACGAGCTCAGGTGTGCCTTATTAAACTCTCATAGAAACAGTAATGGTTCAAATCGCTATGCAATGGTCGTTTGCTATAATATACTGTGTGTATATATATATATATATATATATATATATATATATATATATATATATATATAGAGTAGGTGGGGCTAGCAGAGTTGCAAAGCCAAATTGTAACACGATTTTAATGGAATAAGATTTTGGTAAAAATTGTAATGTAGTATGTGAGCAACACAACGCATAATCACTCATTTGAAGATACTTGATTTAATTAAATTATGGGGCCATTAAAAATCCCATGGCTTTCTTCTGAAGACTTGACATTTCTGCTTTGTTTGGTATTTTGTTGTTGTGCACGCTGACTGTATGTACCATCAGCACACAGAAAACGAGGATAAAACACTTACCTGGCACAGATATTTTTCTTTAAAACGAAAAGTGTTTTTCTTTACAGTACAGACACAGTACTGTATTTTTTAACCACTGTAAATCCCGCTGAATGATCTAAGATCCTCCCACTGACGAGATAAGCATTCTCGCGTCATCCACCACGTGGGTTCCCCAGCTTCAGTAATGTGTTTCATTTAAACCTGTTCGGCTGGAGAACACGACAGCGTGAAAGTAAGTTGTTGTTTTAATTTTTTTTTTTTTAACACTGCTATATTCAACTAGTGTATCGTGTGCTTTATGTATATAATGTAAGGCGTCGTTGTAAATTGTTTTTCGCATTGTTTTGTGAATTTCGAAACACTGTAAAACATTCACTGTGATTGGCATAGTGTGCGTTGCACAAAAAGGTCAAACTTTTTTGTTGCCAGTGGTAGTCTATTAAACATATTACCGTCAACTAACTCATGCAGGCAAATAAGTGTTAGCCTAGTATTCATCTAGGTTCATTGTATGTCATTTCTGTAATAATAATAATAATAATAATAATAATAATAATAATAATAATAATTACAACCTCTTGGGGGACAGTTTGGGTGGTTCGTGTTTTTGTTATTTCATCAGAATGCTCATTTCAGGAACTCTTATCTGTCATCATTGAGATGAAGGACTACACCTGCAACCTGGTCACACTTTTGCAGAGGATTCCAGTCATCTGAATGCTAATGAAAACATAAAAGTCAGGTTTTTATGAAAAACATTATGTATCAGAAATGCACAACTAGTTGTATTGCATACCTTACACGTATATGCTGTAATTTTCTAAAGGATTATATGAAAAAAAGACTGCAGCTATTATTCTGATTTTGCTAACTCTGTTTAGCCCCTGAAAAGCCAATAAAGAAGCAGATATAGATATGAAAAAACAGGCTTAAAGTCATTAATGATTAACTGAAGACCTGCGATTGATTGACTTGGCCATAAGATTACAGGTGTCTTTTTTTTATTAAGGCGGTCGTCCTAAAATCTCGTTATAACCATCATTTGGTACCTCTACCCATCAGCTAAATCTTTTTCCTTTGTTGCATTGTGTTTGTTCCCCCCTCCAGAAATGTTTCCTTTCTCACTTCTGCGGAGGTCATTACACATTTCTGGCCAGTGCTTGAAGAAGACTCCTCAGTATCTGAAAGGGAAGACTGTTGCAGAGCAGCGCTGGGTGGTGAGACAGCTCAAAGACCCCTTTGTGAAGGCGGCTCAGGTGCAGAATTACCGCTGCCGCAGTGCGTTCAAGCTACTGGAGATCAACGAGAAGCACAGGATCCTGCAGCCCGGACTCAGCGTGGTGGACTCATGGAGCTGCACCAGGGGCATGGAGCCAGGTTGCAGTTGAAAAAGTCAACTCAGCTGGGGCTGGTAAGTCGAAAACAAGCTCTATAGCTTCTGTCTTTAATCAGCAAAGGGAAAGTGTGCTCAAGCTCTTCATCGGGTCAATTTCATTTTGCTGAGAAGATTTTTGAAAAGTTTATGTTACTTTTAAAACAGTTTTTCAACCCAGATTTTGTCATTGTTAAAATTATCCAGCTAAATCTACTGTCAAATTATAGGATTAACCAGCTACTGGCAACTCTCTATGTTTTAAAGCAAAGCAAACTGATGTGAATGTCATACATAAAACTGTACAAAGGTTGCCCATTACATTGTTGCGTGGGTTAGTGTACTTGATTCCCCCGCATACTTCATCCATTATTTGAGCTTGCTGTATTATGATGCTTTATACATCCAATGCTTTCCAAGTTATATTACTGTTACAGATCCTGAAGTCCCCACTGGTTTTGTAATAGGAGTCGACCTCCTTCGGATAGCCCCGCTGGTTGGAGTGCACTTTCTGGCTAATTCGGATGTGACTGACCCAGTAATCCAAACCAGACTCCAGGATCTTCTCCCTGC
Organism: Acipenser oxyrinchus oxyrinchus; assembly: GCA_030684275.1. Lineage (NCBI taxonomy): Eukaryota > Metazoa > Chordata > Actinopteri > Acipenseriformes > Acipenseridae > Acipenser > Acipenser oxyrinchus. The sequence goes on along the minus strand of CM060262.1, from coordinate 31,532,099 downwards.
ACGCAGGGCAGATGTCATCCTCAGTGATATGGCGCCCAATGCCAGTGGCTTTAAAGAGATGGATCACGAGAGGCTGATCAGCATGTGTCTCTCATTGCTGGAACTAGCCGAGAAAGTGCTGCAGCCCGGGGGGACATTTCTATGTAAATGCTGGGATGGAGGACAAACCAGCCTGCTCAAAAACAAGCTTGCTCAGTCCTTTCAGGACATAAGGACCATAAAACCACAGGCCAGTAGGAAGGAGTCTGCCGAAATGTTTTTACTTGCAAAGAATTACAGGAAGGAATGATCAGCAGTTTTACTTTCTTATATATCGAAAAGTTACATTTTAACTTATTTGTTAAGAGGTACCCTTGCACTCAAGTGAAGCTTGTCTGAAAGAGCACTGTACAAAGGAGGTGTGTTCTTACATGGAATATGAAAGATATCACGATCGGATCTGAAATATGTAAAATAAAGAAATATTTGGTGTCAGCATTATATCAAGTGCCATATGTTCCTTTCCAGTAGGTATTATATTTTTCCATCACATAGCAACAGGACACAGAGGGATATTAGCCGTTCTTTATTATAGCGCTGTAGATACATATTTAATGTTATTCAAATGAAAACAAATACTGTTTTAAAGGCTGTATTGGCAGCTGTGTGTTTTTTTTCCCACCCATAATAAAGATGCATACTGTATTATATGTTATAGAGCCTGATTCTCTTAAATAGTCATTTCAAAACAAAGGAGAGAATTTAATTTACACAACCTGTAAGCCGCCTTTGAGAGGTTTTAACTTTTTCTCGACCTCACCAGCAGGGAAGGAACTCCCAATCCAATTAAGGAAGGGTAGAATACCTTTCGTTGAAACTGATTTGATTAAATTCTTGAAGGTAAGCAAAAATAGAATATATATTTTTTATAATATACTGTAGTGATTGGGTGGGGTGGGGGGGGGTAGTTTTGTATTTATATACCAGACAGCAATAACTTATTCTTGATCTTTCTTCAATGCCACTGAAGAGCTATTTTACCTGTGTCATGAAGCAGTAATCTGTCACATTTCGGGTGGTGAATTATCCTGTAATAAAGAGGGTTATATGGCCTTTTTTAAGAGTAAGAGCAAATTGCCAGCATCCCAGCACAGACACCGACTCAAAAACACTGCTTGACCTGCTTGCACCTAACATAATACAGTAGTATCTATCTGTAAATTTCAGGACGCACTGAATCGATGTTGCATCCCAGTCGGGGTGATTTCTAAGCAATAATAAGGGGGGAAAAAAAGAAAAAAACATCTGCCAGTCGTCTTCTTTTACCACAGAGTCCTGTACGTTAATCACAATTCTTCTTCCTCCATTCCTCCACTCCACTCCATTCCTCCATTACACTATATTACACTATATTAATCGACCATAATGTGTCTGTGTTTAAATAACCGAGAGCATGTTTGTTTATTCATTTTTTTAAAGGAAAACAAAAAGACAATGTTTGTATGGAAGATACCGAAACATTTTCTTGTAATAAAGAAAACGTTACAATATGTTTCCTGTCTCAGTTCAAAAGGTATAAACAATAGCCCCATTCTATCCTCTCCCTCACCTCCCCTCTCCTCTCCAGGCCATCTCTAAAGTAGGACCAAGCACCACAAGCATGGATAACCTGGAAGACAACACCACTGTCTTCTCCACTTTGAAGTCTTTCAATAACTTTTTGTCTCAGCGGATGGATGCCCAACAGAACCTATCTAAGCCCAGTACAAGTAAACGTGCTATTCAGATGCAGTTCCAGCAGATAATGCAGGTGCGTTAGGGCGGTAACGCATTTCATGGTTTTCCTCTGTGACTAATGAGAGAACTTTATCAGCCAGAGCCACACTGCTGCATTACTTAGGCTACGCTCATGGGCTACATAATGTTACCCAAGGTAAGACAGTCCAAAATGAGTGCTAATCGGGGACTGTATAAATTCTACTCTTCAGGTTTCATAACTGGCCCGATTTACACAAATCCATCTTTTATAATTACAGAACAATGTCAAGTTTGTTTGACTGTAGTGTATTGATTTGCTGGAGGAACAGGCTGAAAAAATCCATTCTAAATCGCAACTCCTGCAAATGGACCAGGAGGAAGAAAAAAAAAAAACTGATGGAGTCACAAACGGGCACGTATGAGTTTGAAAGGGTAGCAAATACTGGCGTAATGGACTTCGAGGTACGAGTTTCAGTGAATGCTATAATGTCTATTAGTGCTGAGACAAATATCTTAATATTCAAATATCTTACAAATTCAGATGTTAGTATTAGCTAGAAATGACAAAAATACCTTGCACTTGATTACCGCTTCGCCAGATGTTGCGTGACAGTTTCAAAAATGGCAAATGAAAAAGAGCTCAGTGTGGCATATGAGATTAATATATATATACACACACACACACACACACACACACACACACACACACACAAACCACAGGATCCACACAGCAGCTCTTGAGCCTCTATTTAAAAGTTTTACTAGACAGCAAAAAGTAAACAAACCAGATTATGCGCATGCACGCATAGTGATCTCAATGGACTGCCATTTGGGTCAAAAACGCGTTAGAGCGAGTCAGAACCTCATCTAAAATGCCTCACTTAACTGCTCAACTTGCTGGGAATGTTGTGTAGTGGCTTTTATATAGATTTTATGTATTATATTTTTTTTTTGTTGCAACTTTTATGTGGAATGTAATAAACGAGAACCACAACTTTGAGTTTTTTTTCCCCCTTTTACAACGCCATTTCCATGTTTGTTTTCATGTGCTTGTTCAGCTACAAAAAGCCACAAGTAAACCTTATGTTATTACTTTATGAAAACGTGTCTGTGTCCACTGTTTTCTGTGAAGAAAGTGCAATGGCGAAGAACGAAACAAAAAAAAAGTTCAATAAATAAATAAAATGCGCTGTCAACTCTATGTACAATTTATTTCGGGAATAAACAAAACCATGGTCCATCAGGAAGAGCTTGGTGGGAACAAACAAGTTCAATAGCAGTTCAAGATATTTTAACGTATTGTAAAATAAAGGCACACACACGGGCTAGCCCCCTCCCCTGTCCCCTGCCACTCACCCCCGACCTCTAGTGCTATGCAGTCTCTGCGTGAGTTCTGAATAATCGAATGGCTTTTATTACTTTTTGAAAACGAAAGAATGTTTTAATGAGCGAATATCCTAACATGAAAATCCAGTGTTCGTCCCAGCACTAATGTCTATACACGCACAAAGAAACTGGAAGAAAGAGAGGCAGAGATGGAAAAAAGCGAAACTGAAGGAGCAAAACCAGATCAAGAGGTCCCTCAGGAAGAGCATGGAGGGAACAAGCAAGAAACTGCTATAAAAGAAATCCAAACTTGCAGAGGTCAGCAAGGTAGATTGAGTGAAAGACGGTTGGTTTTATAGCTATACATTGCATGGCAATACCCTGGCATGGACTACAATAAAGCACAAGAAGCCAGTCATGTTATTACCGTAGCTGGTCAAGGTAGCATATTTTTTAAATCTCTTCATATAATATCTATCTTTTTCAATTCAGTAGCATTTCCTATTTTTTTCTTTCTCCTGTATTGTGTAGAGCTTTTCTGATTGGTGTCACTAGAAAAGGCAGCCTGAGCCACACTGTTAGAAATGGAATCTTGTCTGCTGTCAGATTATAATTTTTTTTGTTTTCCTTACTACCATCCTGAGTTAATAATTGCTTGGTGTTTGAAACATATTTTTTTAAGCTGCTTATCAATGTATTACACAAAGACTAGTATCAAAGTTGCTTCTTATTGATGCCTTGGTTGGACAGGAGGAGAGAAGCAGGCTATTGTTAGAGCCCAGGCTGTTTTATTTAGGAGGAGGGATGCAGGGTATTCTTATAGCTGTTTTGATCAAGAGCTCTCGGGTCTGCAGCAACATTTGCATGAAGACAAAAGAGTTGATTATAGGATTTCTAGCAAGAAGCGTTGAACTCCTTGTTAAAAAGAGGGGTTTGAAGAAAAAACCTCTGTGAAAAATGTTTACATTTGTGCTTTAGAACTTGGAAACCTAAAAGTTACATTGCCTTAAAGTTCTATTAAAGGCACAATTAAAACAATGATATCAATGTTTAGGGGCTCTTGTAGGCTGTACACTGCAGAAGTGTCAAACAGCAGTTCACATCCATTTGTATAATACATTTCTGTTGGGACTTTTTTGGAATGCTTACTATACCTAATTGTCACAAAGGTACCTTTTGTACAAATCCAGCCTTTTATTTTTATTAATATGATACAGTACACGGGCAACTTGGTATGCACATTGGATCTTCTCAAGTACTACCCCAATAGACGATCACTGTTTTGAGAGCAAAGATTCTGGAGCTCCTGCGCAAATTTAAAAGCCAGGAGATAAAGCTGACAACATGGGGAAGCGAGAGACAGGAGCATGTGGAACAGATGGAATTGCTTCGCAAGTATGAATTTCAGTTTTAACATTTAAAATAAAAAAAAAAACACAAGTGTGTGTTATTTTATTTATTTATTTATTTATTTATTTATTTATTTTCCTGCTTTGTTTCTGGCGTCTTAACGTGTTTTCTTTCCAGTCTTTTTTTAATTGGTTTGTTCTGGATGCTGTATACGTTATGTATGTAAATAGAAAACGATGACTCAGAAAGCTTGTGCATTGATTGTACAACAGATAACTACAGCTTCCTTCAGAGATGGACTTGAGTGACGCCCGAGCTTAATTAGGTAGTCGATCAAGGAGAAAGTTAGGGTTGTCTAATTATTCTCCCTGTATAACCTGGAGTGGTTCAGAATGCTGTGAGTTTTATTTCTTTCCCAGTTCTATATAATGTAGTTCACCTATTTCTATGCTGCTCTCTAACTCTTCCCAACCATGCACAATAATACTTTCTTTGAAAGAGATGGTGCATTGATGTCCCAGTGGTGTTTTGGCTTTTTTGAAACAGGAACATAAAACTGTCTTGTATGGCTATCAAATGCATTGCTGATGAAAGCTTAAAATATAAAGGTAGCTCTCACCATTCTTAATTTCTTTCCCCAAAAGGTAATGCCAGGAAGCCTTCCAAAATACACAAAAGCTACAAGTCTCTCAGGCCCCGAATTCTGAAAATGAGCTGAAGATACAGGTAAGGGTTATCTCTCCTGCCCCCCCCACCCTTAATGGAATGTCTAGTTTGTCTAAACAGAGTGGGGTGCAATATGGAGGAGAATAAGAAGTAGATATGTAATTTAGAGTCCGGTCGATTTGAAATCCACAGCAGTAGGTTGGATGAAATAGTTTGACCCTTTTTTTTTTTTTTTTTTTTTTTAAATCTTTCTTCAATGTCATTCTTACATACAGTGAGATTTAAGTCCGTCCTCCAGCATGCTGAATCAAAGCTCAATGTCTAGTTTGTCTAAACAGAGTGGGGTGCATACTGCAGGTCCTGTGGTGCGTGTCCTTGAAGACCCAGGTTAATATTGGCTATGATCTCTTTGGAAGGAATCCTTTTTTTTTTCTTACTACGTGTAGTTATCGTGGTTTACAGTTTTATAATAATTACCTAGTCACATCTGACTGCTTGGAAAGGATCTTTTCATTGTTCTTGCAGTTCTGTTAGTTTAACACTGAAAGCTGTGTGTGCCAATGCAGCCCCTTCACATACGGTGCACTTAACAGCATCTGGCACACCCGTCTCATACATCCAGCTGGGCACATTATCTGCATTGACTGGATTATGAAGCCTTGCTTTGATACCTAAACTGTTTTTTTTTTTTTTAAAGGAGGGATGATTGTTATCATTATTCACTTTTCTGTAAAAGTAGTATTTTTGAATGAGAAAGCCCTTGATGTGATCAGAAGTGTCCTGTGTACTTGCAAGCAATAATAACTGTTTGCCGCCATCTATACCATGGACATAGAGAGATATTGATTCCTATAGCCAAGAATAGCATAAAGGTATTTCTTAGCTGGGTAAGACACTAACTCTGGCTTGAGGCAGATTTCTATTGGTGGAGATTTCAAACAATATATATATATATATATGTATATATATATATATATATATATATATATATATATATATATATATATATATATATATATATATATTTTTTTTTTTTTTTTTTTTAATTTCCAAATCAAACGTGACCATCTCTGAGCAACACATTTGAAGCCCACTTTTAGACGTTTGAATACTGATACTGTAGGGTCAGCATCTTCTAAACGTCCAACACAAAGTCGGGCCCATTCAGTGTCTTCTTTTAGAAGAGCAGTCTAGGTAAATTACGCTTTCACGTTTGCGCGAATTTTGAACCCGACTTCTGTGAGTTTTTTAAAGTTCATTTCATTTATACCCTCTGATGAAGAAACCAGGGAGAACAACACTAGTCCCAAGGAAGAAACGGAGGGTATGCGACAGACACTGGAGCGTTCTGAAAACACCATTGGAAGTGGAGAAAGAGGTAAGGGACAGAGTCATTTCATGTCCGCTTTCAGATTATTTGCAGGATTCTGCTTTTTGGAACAGGTAGACTAAATGCTACTTTTCAAAAAAAAAAAAAAAAGTTTTATTGCAGCTAGGCCCCCATCTTGAGTCAGCCCCTTTTAACTTCACGGTTTCTGTGTGTAAATGCTTGATTTGGAGTAGCAGCAGGCTTTCTTGCTTTTGCTGCCTATTCCAAGGTCAAGCGGCGCAATTGGAAGCAGACAGTAGCTTCAGGTTCTCGTGTTAATCCACTCCCCAGCTTCTCAAGGGTTCACACACCTCATCACTAAAGAGAGTAGGCCTGCTTCCAGCCTGCTGTGTGTTCAGATATCGGGTTGTGGTGATGGGACTCGTTTATTAGGTTACATTTAAGGACTAGAGAAAGAGAAGGTAGGCTAAGCAAACAACACCAGACTAGGCGCTTGAGTCAGTGAAACGAGTCAATAGCTGTCCAGTTTTTAAGGAATGATCATTTGAGATGTGGGTAGACAAAAAATGAGGTTAGTGCTAAATCTAACCTCATACAGTATGTGTGTGTATTATTTTTTAAATTATTGATTTTTTTGACTTTGTCACTCAGTGAAATGTTCTGATATTATTAAAGAAGAGGTCTTATAAATTGTCTAAATGACATACTCATTTCTAGGTCTTAATTTTGGGAACACTTTTTTTTTTCTTGTCCAAGTTAATGTGCGTCAAATGGATTTAATTGCATTGATAGCGTACTGAAAAAAAAAAAAAAAAAAAAAAGATTATGAGAAATGACATTCCCAATTACAACATTTAATTACCCAGGCGAAGAATTGGTTTTATGATTCATCAAGCAAAATGGAAAAAATTATGATTCAAGTAGGAATTGGTAAAGCTAGAATGCGCTTCTCATTTACATAGGAGCAAGAAAATATATCCACCAAATATTTGACACTTTGATGACACATCTCTTATTTTTCTTGTTGGACCTTTCTCCTTATATTTAAATGACAGGTGATGTGAAGAACTTAATATGCTTGCTATATAGATTTCTGGTCATAGAGTAAAAGTGTGTTGTCTTGTATGCTTGTTAGTGAACATATAGCCTTCCAGTAATTCTAACCTATCTATCCTTATTAAGGGGTACGTACGGGTTAATATAACGTTTGTTAAATGTAGTGATGAGAGTTCAACACATTCACAGCAGCACAGTTGGTTTTGGTTATGTATGGATTTCAGAAATAGATTCCTGGTCAATCTTGTTTTCTTTTCCAACAGAAACTTGTTATGAAACTGCAAGCCTGGTAGAATTTGGAGCATGCTACTGGACAATATCAGGTAATAATAATAATAAAATATCAGCCCATCCAGTTTTCACTTTTCATATTTCTGTGTCGTGATTTTAAGTGATATTCAAATGAACTTTTTTTTTTCTCAAATTTTATTTTGTGACATTGACAGCGTTTACATGGACAAGTCATGACAGTTTTCCTCCCAATGTTTTTGACGTGCGTGGCTATGCTGTTCTGACTTAGGGAAAAAAAGTCAGCCGTACCAATGCAGATTACTCAATTCATAGTAATTTAGGGGAGGGGATATTTAAATATCCGTGTCTGCCTAGTAATACGGAAAAGAATGACTCTGAATATCGTGAGGAGAGCTTCATACGTTGCCATGAAAATTTTAAAAAATTAACAAGAAAAAAGAATTAACTTGTCTAGCTACATTGCGAATTGTCATGCATTACTTATTTGTGTCTCGTTACACTTTCACACACACACACACACACACACACACATAACAGTATATAAAATATAACTTCTACTAAGTACAAGTTTTACTACTAAAAAAATAGATATGCATAAGATCTAAAAGTTTTATTTAATTAAAGTAGTCTATAAATTTATGTGAAACATGTGGGAACACGGGAGTAACACTACAATACAATAAGAAATGGTTTGATCCTCAGGCCTATATGAATATAAGATTGAGAACGGGGACATGTAAAAATACATACAAAGTTCCTGAGCAGCTTCATGCACTGGCAGTTCTATAGGCGGAGTACCAGGCTGAGCATCCTAATGTTCCTGTACACATCTGCCAGTCCCTATACTCTGCCTCTGCTCCGAGAAGCCAGTGACTGCTGGTCTGCAGCTGCGGTAGAACTGCCAGACACAGAATCCGCTTAACACACGCACATTATAATGAAACGTGGATGTCTTGTAATATTATAAACATTCAAACAAAAGTCTTTATTTAAAGCGATACGGTACATTTATGCTGTTTGTTAACTATATCCATTACTTCTTACACAATACCAATTGATGCTAACAGTTCATTCCAGTTCTGTGTGGTGGAAGAAGAGGTGGAGCTCTGTTGTTCCTGGGCCATCTTAAAAGAATTATAGAAAGAAAATACGAGTACTACTTAATAATAATAATAATAATAATAATAATAATAATAATAATAATAATAATAATAATAATAATAATATGAGGCTAAAAGTTTGGTTAGTTGTGCTTAACAACATGCATTTATGTAAACATTAATAATAGGCTATACGAGAGGTTTACATTTGCAGCATTTTTTGCATTCGTTCTTGAGTGTGTTTGTTGTTTGGTACGGCTTTGCTGAGGAATAACATGAGATTCTGCTAGTTAAACGGGATCTTGACTGCTGAAACCTCGTGAGACACAAGCACGATTCCTGCTCCGGTTTACATGGGTTTTTACAGCTATTTTATCGTGAGAAAGTGATTGACCCTGCTCTTAAAGTCTCGCTGACCAAAGGACGTTCTTTTGCTGTTTCACGATGTAGTCACGACTGTGGAGTCGATTTTCACATGCATGTAAACCCAGCCATTTTCTATGAATGCACATAGATTTCAGCATAGGTATTACATCTTACTGACTTACAAAACAGTCTGATCTAGCCACATTTTAATGTACTTGTTGGGATTTCAATGCTTGTTTACAATAAAATGTAAAATCAAATCAATTATTTGAAGTACTGTATCCCTCTATACCTCTATAGTACTATCAAAAACAGTTGGGCCTGGATGTACAATATGAAGTTCAAAATGCAGGAAAGAGTGAAGTGTATATGTTGTTGTCCACCAGGTGGAGCACTTGAGTTGTGATTAGTCATGCTGTGCTCTGGCTATTTTCTATATTGCTTATTAAATTAATCTTTCTATGAATTATTGGAAAAAAAACTTAATATAGGCTTCTCATGCAAACAGTATTAAGTTTGACTCTGGGTATTGTCCATTATTTTGTTGCAGTACTGTCAATGTCATATCAGGGAGACCATCTTGACATCCTAGTTGCACATTTAAAAATCCACAAAAAAACCCCACTTTGAATGGACATGCAGCATGTCTGTGGTCCTGTCAATTGATAGAATAAGAGACCGATGGCTGTGGGAAATAGTCTTCAAATTTGGTAAACAGCTGAGTTTTATACGATTCTTTGATTTATGAAGTGCATGACATGCAAACGCAAACTGTTTTCTTGGTCATATTTTGAACTCCCTTCATATTTTTAGAAACAGATAACAATGCAAACAGGTACTTCCTGTACTGTATAAGCATGACTTTGCAAACCACTCTACCTGATGAGCCATTCCCCCTAAACTGTTCGCTTGAGGGGTTTTCGTAATGTTTTTTGTAGCTTTATCGGCCTCGTAGTGTATACACATGTCTAATAATAAACAGCTATTGTTTTACTGTATCTGCTGGTGTTTGGAGCGCTTCCATTGTATAAAAGATTTCAGCAGCTTAGTCTATTTAATTCTTTATCTCCTCGAGCTAAGCCTGATCTCTCTTTGTGTTAAATATGCCCTCCAAAATACAATTTGCTTTAATATCCTTGTTTAAAATTGAGTTTTTTTTTTTTTTAGGTCTGATTTATCCCATTAAATTATGACGGTTTGCAACCATTCACACGCATCATTTTACTTTTTGCTCCTTAGGGGTAGCAGACTGTTTTAGAACACGCTTTTTTCATTCTTTAATCAGTTCTGGGAACTATTGTCATCCTTTGTTGGATAACGCCCTAACACATGACCGCTTTAAAAATATGACCTACTAAACCACAGTCAAACCTGATCATAAAAAATTTCTCGAGGGACCATTTGAAATAAGACAGCCGGTCTTCGACGGCACATGAGAATATCTCTTAAGAATGGTTACTAGTGGCCTTTTAATTTTAATGTTTTTATCGATTTATTTAAAACATGGTCTAGCCCATGCGAGTGCGGAATGTCATGTGATGTTAATTAGACGATGATAAAATGAAAGAAAAAACATTTATCAGTGAAGATTTACCTATGTAAGAGTTTAAGCTGAAGTTAAAATTCATTAACGAAGCAACCAGAAGAGTAGACTGGCAATAAGAGGAATTAACTGTAATGGGGTTTAGACTAGGAATTCAATTCTCATCTGAGTTTTTTTCCCATTGGATGTTTGCAAGTTAAAGAAAAGATACTGTGCAATGCACAGGTGTTGGAATAGTGGTAATGTTCTTTTTTAGAAAAATATACCAAAGGAGTACTACGCTTAGGGTTTTGAACGGTTGGTATCAGTACCCTACTGCATATGTATAGTTGGAATAAATCCTACTTGTGTAAGAGCACTGAATTTGTATGCTAATTTTGTATAATCTAATTATTGCCTATTGTTTGTTTTTCAAGGAAAATTGTTTGTGTCCTTAGGAATATACATGTCAATGCCACTCCTGAGGTTGTGTTTTTACTTCAGCTTTCCGTTCTTGAATATTAACTGTCGCCACATTATCAGTGACAGAAATTTTGAAATGCTGTTCCTTTTATTATATGCATATCCGTGCATTCTCAGATCATTAATACATGTGGCTTTCCTGGAATTCACTTCCTATTCATGGTTGATCAAATCCACTGATTGTACCTCTTCTTGAGGTTTGAGGATTAGATGTTTAAAAAATGTACACTGAATTCAGTTCACTAACTCTAATGGCGTGTCTGTAGTCCCAAGCAATAGGGTGGAGAACAATTGTTAGTTGGGCTTCTGTTCATGAAAATCTGGGTATTGGCTGTAGTGTAATAATGCTGTGTCTTCTGCAGAATGTCTTTTTGAGAAACTTTTGCAAATTAGCAAGTAGTAAAGCATATATCAACCTTAGCTTGGGGGGGGGGGGTGTGATTTTATTTATTTATTTATTTATTTATTAAATCTTTTTTTACTTTTAAAAGTTGAATTCACAGTGACAGTTGCTATATAGCGTAACTTGGTTGATATAGTGTAATGAGACTATTCTAAATGAGACAATAGACGCACTGAATTCAAACTCCAAGGCCACATGTGGGAATCGACAGTGGAAAGTTATGATTGGTTAACGTTTGGTAAGAAATAGTCCACAGTCCTTTCAGGTAAATTGTGCGCAGGTGAAGGTTGATAACCTTCTGAAGGGATTCCAGAGCTCACATCCTGCCTGCTTCTTTTCGTTTGGGATTTCAAGTGGAACCTTGCTTTAGCCCTGGTTTAGGAGATAAAATTGTTTGGAGTGCTACAGTGCCCCCTGCTGCTAAGACACCTGTAGTTCACCGCTGTCCAACCCCTGGTTATGAACCCTAGGTATTTATTGTATTGGTGGTGGGATCTGAAGAAACTCAGCCTACTTTAATTCTCCTCAGCTGTTATGGAAAATTATTGCAATAAGGGAAGGTAATTGGACGCTCCGTAAGCAAAAAAAAAGCTGACAAGTGCATTACTCCTTGTGGACATTCTTCCAAGGTCAGCTACTGTGCACAAACTGGATTCAAACCTCTTTTAGCAATCCTCAGCCCTCACTAAAAACGCTGTTGTTTTTACTAAGTAAGCCTGGGGACACCATATAAATTCCCCCTTTTAATTGTGCATAGCAGTCTTCTTTACATTAGTGTCCTTACTTCTTGTCAAGGCTACCAGAAAGACACAATTTCATTCCAACAGCTAGTCCTGATGGAGACAATATAATTGGTGCTGACCCTGATCAACTCTGCTTATACACTTTTTTGTTAAATTAGTGAACATCCCTGAGATGGTCTGACCTAATTTAAGTTGTAATCCTTTATCAGATTTGAGTTTAGTTATGGTCACTTCAAGGTCTGTTCAATGAATCTTTTTATTTGTGTCAATGAAAAGTCCTATGGAAGGCTCTGGTCAGAGTTAGAACCTTGCAGAATTGGTCCTATTTGTTTAATGCCTTGCTTGATTTATCTATTTATAATTGTTGTGTGTTTTTTTTGTTTTTTTTTTAAGACTTGCCACATTCGGATATTTCTTTAACAGAATAAAATCTCTGTTATGTGGGTGTAAAGTTTTGAGATCTTGTTAGTTTGGCCGAGTGTTTTATATTGGGCCAACGAGCCAGGTGTCTGATTGCAAGATCTTGATGTGGAGGAAATCAAAGTTGCTCATGGGTGAAGCTAGTTTATAGATTAATCTCTCTGTCTTCCATCTCATCAACACATGTACAGGTTTAAGTTGCCAGTCTGTGATTTCCTCTGGCTGCTGACAAAGATGAATTATTTGCACGGTGCTAAAAAGGAAGTCAATCATAAATCGCTTGAAGTGTGGTGTGTGTGTGTGTTTTATTTTATTGATTGATATTAGAATGCTTATTCTTTTTGTTTTGTTTTAAAAATGCATCCCCTATTCCTTTTGGGAGAAAAATGCTTTTTAGTTTTTAGTAGAAATATCTGACAAGCTTTTCATCTCCCATCTTACAAAAAAACAATAGGAGAGAACCACTTGTATGTGATCATAAAATCTCCTTCCTCACATTTCTACCTTGAAGGCTATGTTTACAAGGGAAACATGGCACACACAATGCAACAATTGCATTAAAGTCAATACAAGAATAATGTACCAATTTAAAAACAGTGGGTCAAGAACATTTATACAATACCTCAAGCTCTGAAACCATTACCCTCTGCATCATAATCTATTTAAATATTGCTTCACATACAAGTTGTCTTAAAACGAAAGAGTAAAGTGTTTTGGACATTTTCTTTATTGCCGCCTTCATTCCTTTTGAATTGTTAGGCTGTTCCTATCATTTGGGGCATCTGTGAATGCTTGTTTACTGCATTTCTTTTTGTATTCTACACAACACATTTTAATAAATTCAATTTTCAACCACAACGTTGTCGCTTTTGGTTCACCTGTCAGAACGTAGCTTTACTGATTTATACACTGAAAAACATGATCCAATGTAATGATGTTCTGTTGTTTTGACACAACCAATCTAGTTCATTATATAAATAACAATGATGTGTCTCATAATGTCAGCATGCTGACATTGATTGAATCAAATTGCCCAAGGTCTAGAGTTTTTAATTTGGACCTGTTTGTGTGTTCTCCTCTGGGAGTGCCACTCGACATACAATTTTGATTGTATGGAAGTTCAATTTATCAGTTTTGGCACCTGATATACTGTGGATAAGTGTCAGCAAAGCACTTGCTACATGCATATATTTATTTTTTTAATCCCAGAATAAACATGAAATCACTCAGTTTTAACTTTAAACTCCTGAATGTAATTGTTGCTGTCAGAAATGCGAAGGTAGGTTTATGGTATGCTAATTTACCTTCAAGAAAGTCAAAGCAGAAGTTGTTTTCTCATAAGGGAGGTAAGGATACTTTTGACAGCAGCTGTCCTTTTTTTTTAAATATATCATTTTCTCCTGTTCAGATGTTTATTTGGAAACACACCACATGTGAGAAGATCCACATGATTATCGTTGAAAGAAATTTAAAATGTTTTAACTTAAAGTAGCTGCTTTCTTTACTTTATCTAGAGTATATCACTTTAATGGTCTCCAGTGAAATTTGCTTATGTGCAAAGTTAGAAAATAATTGACTAAAATATCACATCCAGTTTGCAAGTTAAAACTTGTCTTCGACTTTTATGTTTGAGAAACCAATTGTTTTCAAATTATTTCTGATATGTATTATAAGGACAGTATATGAAATTTAGAAGCAGGTCTAAAAATAAAGGTGCTTCAAGTAATTTTTTTAAGCCAAACACCAGTTGTATAGCATGCAAATCCCTTTGAAGTTTCATTAGAATATTATTTATTTGTTTATTTATTTTTTTAAAGAATGCTTTTGTGGTTTCTCTAGTATTGTACATTACATACATAAATAAAGCCTGTGACAAAGGGTTAAGGGAGGGATCGAGAAACAACCTTCAGTGTCTGCGCACTGCCAGTATTCACCTTGAGAGCTTGAAGTGAAATAAGAAATCTTTGTTTAAAATCCAGAATTATCTCCCAATCTTTTAACTAACCCACGGTTCTCTCCAAGCACAAGAATATTTTAGCATCCCAGGAGTGATTGCATGGTGTTTTTAATTGGAACCCAACCTCTTTTGAAGTCTTTTCAGTCCTTTCATTGCAAAGAAAGGGAAACCAGATGATCACAGAGCCCGTGTCTTCATATTCTTCATTTTATGTACGTGTCCAGGGACAGGTGTGTAATTTATTTATTTATTGATTTATTTTTTGGGGGGCAGGGGTGTTATTAAGCTGGTATGATTGTTGGTGGACAGATGAATTAAGTCGTGCCTTAATTGAATAGTAGGCCTGAGACAGATGGTGCGAGAACTCATTTTTAAACATCTTATTTATTGTACTCTACATCACTTGTCTGACTGGGGAGGTAACCTACGTGAGATAATAATTCTTCTGTAAATTTGAACTGAAATTACTGGCTATGTAAACAATTATGCATCTTGCGTTTACTTAATTAAAGTAATCTTTTTCATAAGATGGGCACACAGCAAAACCACCTTGATTATGGTGGATGAGAGTTTGTGTGTGTGTGTAGTTGGCAAGCAACAATCCAATAACATAACCTGTTATAAAACATAATATATATGTAAAATACACAGTTCAAATAAGCTACTTTTAAATATTCTTGAATCCTGAGCATGCAAATATGTGTGCAGATAGAGATTTACTCGGAACACTGATGCATCAAGTATAGCAAACGAAGATGACATGCATGCATTTTTCATGCCCATTTGGCAGGCATCTGTGTGCAAATTACCACCCATAACACTGAATTTACATGCTGATAAAAAAATAAACATAGTAGGTGTTATGAACTATCTGCTGGATGAATTGCATACTGCAGGAGTACAGACACTGGAACAGAAACATGGATAAAATCTTAGATATTTCCTGTACTGCTCTTGTGGTATTGCCATGTTTTCTGAATTCTGATTCATAGTTTTCTCTAGGGGAGGGAAAAAAAAGCTAATGTTTGGATCCCAGTTCAGACTAGCTGTTCGTGTCTGAAGCAATATATTGTACAGAGGTGAAATTTAGATGTCTGTCTATAGTAATATTAGCTTGCAGTATGTATGCCTGTGACAATACCATATACTCTATGCATCCTGTGCTATACAATTCATCTGCACTGGATTCGAAAAAGATTCTTTTTACTGCAGAACAATTCTTAGCCGAGAGAGAGAGAGAGAGAGAGAGAGAGAGGTGATTGTTAATTAATTGGCTGTAGATGTCAGGCTTCAAGTAATGTTTGCACTGTTAATTAAAGCTGCAGTACCCCACGATCGTGTTACATTTTAGATCAACATATAACTCACTGATGGGCTTTGCTTTCTATGTTTATATGTTGGTGGACATGGATGGTACTGCAATTGTCTTTGCACTTTCTTTGACGTATCTTGATGCAAGTTGGAGCAACTGTCCCTCTTGACATTTTTTTTTTTTTTGCAGTTTAGAGTTAATTAGTCATTTTAAAGGCCTGCTTACTCTTCCAATAAATAATATTAACATGGGTAGAATATCTCAATGATAAGGCAGGGGAGTGATGAAGGATTTGAATGCAACTGGAATAAGTGAAACACGTTTACACACTGTACAGTACAATTAGCGAAGTCTGGTTCCGACCACATTAATTAGTATCCGTTCATTCTGTCCTCAGAAATTGTGCTCTTTTTTTTTTTTTTTTTTTTTAATGACGACTGCCAGCAATGTGGAACTAATTGTATGTTTTCATTTTAACAGTCCACCAAGAACCACAAATTTTGTTGCAATGCATACATGGACTGGAGCACAACATGACAGCCAGAGTCCCCAGTGAAAAAAGATTCAATTTTTTTTATATACAGTGCGTTTCACAATTGGAACAAGTTAATTGCCTTTTTTTTCCTTGTTAAGAGGGATGTAGATACTTTAGCTGCTTAAATGCCCAGAGATTCTGCATTTTGGTTGGTGCTTTTGTCTCCCTACAGACAAAATATTGATATCATTACAGACAGTACACATAGCTGTAGTATCTATCCATGTCTTCCCTTTAGTAGCTGTCAAATGTACTTTATAGCACATATGGAATTGGCCCTGTGTGTTGTGGAGGATTGCTTCTGTATTCTGGTTAATAAAGCGTGACTATAAATTGGGGGTGGGTGGGTGGGGAAGTGAGGTCCATCAGACCATAGAAATTATGTTTCAGCCAATTTCAATACAAATTAAACTACCTGTTCAAGTATTACCAAATTCCTAAGAACAATCCATTTTACTGCTGTCAAGAAGGAAGGCGCAGGCTTTCAATATTTGAAAGATCAGAGCCCCTCATACTGTTGTGCTTTTGTATTCGGTGGTAACGGGTGCTGGGAGGCATGAAAACGTGTTTGGTGCACAGTATATAAAGTATTTTTTAAAGTTTGATGTTATGCTGCTTTTGGAAGACAGTATATGTAGATGTTGACTCAACAGGTATCTGTTTAAAGATCCACAAGTTCTCCTTCATGAATATTGTACAGGCAAGGCTCCATTACTTGTAGTTTAATTTAGTGCACCATTTTTTCTCCTGCCTGCAGTGTGAATTATCCTGGGGGCTGTACACTAGTGAAATGAATCCCATAAAGCAACACCATAGACCATATAATTGTATTGAATCTCACTGACCGTTAATTAAATCTATGCCTTTAGTCTAATTTGCGCCTATTACAGCTCCTGTGACATATCTGAGATGAACATTCTTATTATTGACAACAGAGTTCTATCTCGTTCTATTTTTTTAATATACAGTATATTAAAGCTTTTTTTGTTAGTCAATTTAATTACTTCAAGGATATTCAGAGCCTTTCTTAAGAGGGCTGTGGCTTCTTATTCTCGGCAGTACCCTTTGCAAGTTGCAGGAACAAGGATGTTAGATCAAAGTACTAACATTGGACCATGTTCTCTTCAGAAGAATGGATATTTTCCCTTTTTTTAAAGTCACCTTCTGTTGCTCTTTGCCGACGCACAATGTTTGTGGAAAAGAATGAAACTTGTAGGAAATTGAGAATAAGAGTGCAATATCAATGCAGTTAATAGCAAATTGTGTAAGTAATGTGGCACGCTAATGAAGATAGTTTGTTCTGTGAAGTTTTGTTAGCTAGATATATCCCTTCAGGAGGATAAACTGTACACTCATTATTTACCAGATCAACCAAGAGTTTGAAAAGAGAATTTCTAATCAAGTGGTTTAATATGCCCCAGTTACTGAGTGTAAAACGGATGGTTCATAGTTCCAAAAAAGCTTTCATGTACAAAGAAGAGTTTCCAGCTATGATGAGTTCTTAACTTGCAACTTAGGTGAAGGTAGAACTAAGCCCTCTGAAATATCCTGAGCTATTTCTTTGGAAAATTTGGAAACATTCATAGCTTTTTATTCCTTGTAGGAAAAACAAAACAAATAAAAAAAACTAAAAATTAATTTTAAAAAATGAATAAATGCACGATGTGTATTTCAGATTGCTGTTGTTCTAGTTACAGTAATGACGTGTGTAATGACATCCAGAGAGATGATTCAGATTCCACAGAGAGAGATTACCCTGAAACAGCAGAACTCCTCTGTCACCAACCGGTAAGGTTGTTTCCTGAATCAAAGGATGCTGTCTCACAGGTTTTTTATATACTTTCATTTTAAAATCCTGTTTATAAATATATAAATTAAATGGCCTATCCTAAAGAAAGAAGTCGCACATTTAAAAGAAAGTATTTCTGGAAAATGGCTTGCGCTTGAGATTTTCAGTTGCATGTTGTCCATGTTCACTGTATTCTAAGATTATACGCGATGGAGTCTGGAGCTCTAGCTGCAGGCACTAACAAGTCAAATATCCCACCACTCGCCTGCAGTGAAAGTGATGTGCCGTTGAGCCTGCTGAGCTCATATTAGGAGTTTTCAGTCTTTGTAAATCAATGACCTCCCAACTTTTAAAGATGCCCAATATAACTTGGACAACATTAGTGGTTTCCTATAAAACGCCACCAGAGCAGCACACCTGGACACATGCCACTGAAAAGTGTAATTCTCCCCCTCTCTCCCTGGTTTTGTATTTAAACGGTAATCGTTTAAGTTTTAGTGCGCCCCGTGGATTTCCATTTTGACTGCTGTTCCCATTTTATGCTCAGTTTCAGCACTTAAGAACTCTGTCAAAAGACCTCTTGTGCTGCACAGGTTGGCAAATAACAAGCTATAGGAGAGTGCAAGAAACCCATCGTTTTAATGCACCACATCTGTTGGCTGTAATCCAATGTAATTACTGGGACAAATGCTTGATGAATAATAGCTGATGCCAACTATTTATCGCCCAAAAGAAACATTGTGACCTTATAAACCATGTTATTTTAAGCAGTTAATGTAATAAGCTGCTGTAATGTTTGATATTCTTAAAGATGAAAATTAGATGAAGATTAGAGGTATTTAGAGAAAGATTACATGGCTCTTATGAAGTTTTTAATTAAGCTTTTATATTCTTTTTTGCAGTTTTTTTTAAAAATTATTTTTGCAATGATTGATTTCTGGAGTTAAGAAGTGACTGAAAAGTACAGAGAATTGCCCAAGATGCATGGCAACTCATTTAAGAGCAGGTTGTCTTTCATTTAACTAGGAACTAATTTTGAGCTGCCTTTTCTGCGAGTAAGGGTTATGGTATAGCAGGGTGGTGCAGTTATTTAGTATTATACAAAATAAAAAGGAGTGTGGCTTTACTTCTGCTTGAAACAGTGTTCTTAGAAGAACTTACATCTGATTAGATCAGGGGTGCCCAATCCTGGTCCTGGAGGGCTGATGTCCCTCCTGGCTTTTGTTGCAACTGTGCCCTAAATTACTTAATTGGACCAATCAAGCCCTTATTAGAAGCTTAAGTGGTCCAATTAATCAATTTAGTGTACAGTTTGAACAAAAACCTGGAGGGCATCGGCCCTCCAGGACCAGGATTGGGCAGCCCTGGATTAGATAGAGTGCTAATAGGTTGTTTTACCACCTCCTCCCCTTCAACTTAATCTTTATTTCTTTTTGATTTTCATAGCTAGTCTGCCTAAATTGAGATCCTTTGAGGCCATTTAAAAGTGAATTGAATTTTTAAAATCAAGTTAAAGCAAAAATGGACTAGTTCTTCTATAATTATACAGCAGATTAGAAATTTAAAAATGCTAGAATTATATATATACACTGTAAGGTGGCTCTAATCAATTCAGCATAAGGATAACATATGTCCTATTGCAAAAACAACACACATAAGTGACACAAGCAGTGAAACATTTTCAAGGCTCAGTGGAGAATGGATGAAATGACTAAACCAATCATGCTTAAGCATTGACGAAAAACCACCTGAATTGGTTCAGGTCCTGTGTTTCAACATGATGGGAGAAATGCAGCACTATTTGTAAGATTCAGTAATCGGGAATAACATTGGTACAAATAACATTTGTCATTGTTAGTTGGACATGTTTCCACATGTTTCAGTGCCAGCTGGCCTGTGATGTGTGGCGATATTAAACTTTAAAAAAGCCTTGTTTTATACTACATGTACTTGTAGTGTACATATTGACAATGCATTATAATGTCAATATTATAGGAGGCTGTGTGGTCCAGTGGTTAAAGAAAGGGGCTTGTAACCAGGAGGTCCCCGGTTCAAATCCCACCTCAGCCACTGACTCATTGTGTGACCCTGAGCAAGTCACACAAGGTGAGACATAGTTGTAAGGTGAGACATAGTTGTAAGTGACTTTGCAGCTGATGCATAGTTCACACACCCTAGTCTCTGTAAGTCGCCTTGCATAAAGGCGTCTGTTAAATAAACAAATAATAATATTTTAACATGACCCATCTCCTTGATTTTCATTACATTTTATTCACAGTGTTGACCTCTTCCTTGGCCTTTGCTCTCCAGGCTGCATGGATATTCAGGTCGCTGGTGTTGCTGAGGATTTCTGTAGGCAACTGATTGAAAGTAATTTTCATCACAAAAAAAAAATCAAAAATTCCAAACACAGATCATGCCCACTGCACAAGTTTACAATTATCTACAGATGTCCAAAACTTTGCAGGTGTTTAAAAACTACCTACACAGTGCAATATAAGGAACAGGGGCTTTAAAATAATATTGAATGACGGTGAATACAGATTTGAAGTCTATTGCCGTAAATCACGGACTTTCAATATCACTGTGGTAATTTCATCCGGGAATAGGTTGTCTTCTTGTGTTTTGAAGTATAGATGATTTGAAAGCAAATTATCATCCACCTCAATCTGGTGATTTTTGTTTTGTGGATGGTGACACAAGTTATAGCAGCATATGCTAACATTCAGTGTTCCCTAGTGCACATTATTGCTAACTTTTTACAGTTGGATATTCATGACTCTTGCAGTGTTTTAAAAAAAAAAATCTGACTCAATTACAATGTTATTACTTATAATGAGATTTACTCGTCTGATTTATTTCTTTTTTTTGGAGAAGGTGTTTCTAAAATCTATCCATGGGGACACTTTTCACAGAGATTGAACAAATTAATAGCAATAAAAAATGTACATTTCGTTCTAATGTAGTGAAAAGTGCAGTTAATTGAAAGTGGATGCAATGTCAGACCATTCAGAGGGTTTTATTGCAGGCTGTGCTTAATATAAGGAAAAGCATGAATTAAACAGCAGGAGCTAGCCGACTGTGGATGTAAGTAAAAAGAAAATAATGGTTTGGAAATTTTGTTGGCAGTTTAGTAGTATTGGATTATATTAGAATTAGAGGCAAATCTTTTACAATCTTTTGTCATTTTCACTGTGCATTAAGTTATCTGACTGCAACCAGAAAGAGAAGCGATGGAAATGTTTAATTAAAATAACAAGTTAATTAAAAATCTTCGTTGCTTGGAGCAATTAGGTTTCTTCATGTCTCCCGTTGCTGCTGACAGCTCTGTTCTCAGAAATATACTATTTTATCACGACGGCACAGATGAGGAAATATGTACGGCTGAACAATTTTTCATAGACTTCTACTATCCTAATTTATTCAATATAGACATGAGCTTATGGGCTTATTTCATTGGTCTTCAGTGTGGTTTCAGACTAGGAATTAACCCACTAAAATGTAATGTATTAAATCACAGATTTTCATTGGGACTGTGTGTGGCAGAGTGAGAGCTCTGTCTATAAGTATTGTGGTGTTTTATGGTGTTTTGGTGGTGGTTGGCAGGGATGGGGTTAATTCCTGTCCCTGCCAAAAACATGTGAGAATGTAGCTGTTCCTTAATTGAACAATTAGTGATAATTGGAGGCAGCCACATCCTATAAAAGGAGAGCTCAGGGCTCCATTAGGAGAGACTACCAGGGAGCTGGAACCAGAGAGGAAAGGTACAGTGTTTGTGATCCACTTCTAAACAATAAATGTTGGGTTTTTTTTTTTTGACTGGAGGAACAGCTTAGCTGTCCGATTTATAGCTTACACCTGCAACAGTTTAGTTAGTACTCCTGGAAGGAGTTAGGTTTTTGGCTTTTGTTTATTTTGTAAAATAAACATACAGGCCTGCCGTGTTGAAAACTGACCTGTGCTTATGTGGAGTGCTGTTCCTTTTACACAAAAGACAAGTGAAGACGGTCCTGTGTGACAAGCTCACCCCGGTTTTGTCGCACTGGGATAGTTTTGTCTTGGAACCAGTTGCCGCCTTCAGTTGTGGGAGAGCAGGTGACTGGAAAGCAAATCCTGTTTTATGATGTCGATGGTACTTTGCAAATTCATTTGCCATCTGGTACAGCTAGTGAAGCAAACACTGTGCCTTGTAAAAATGCCCATAATGGAAATCTAACAGCAATTGGTCCAGGGAATGAGACCCCTCTCTTAGTTAGTAGACTGTTGGGCCATCCTAGAGCTGCTTTTCTAAAACGGTGAGATTTCTAGTTTCATCGCTGTCTCCTTCTGGGGGTTGAGCCGCTCATGCACGGCTTGTGTAAGCCCCAAGAACAGTTTGTGATTTCACAGTTCAGAAGAACCATTTGAAAAGCGCAAGCAGTTTTGTGCAAATCATAAAACCTGTGAGACCGGGAAACCCTTCAATCAAATCAAAAGTCCTCCGAGTTTCGGTTGTTCCTGTGATTTTTGAGAACATGAAAAGCAAAAGAAATAGTACTCGGAAAGAGAACTAAAACTACATTGAAATCATTTTACAGCATCTTCGTGATGTCAATTGTTAATCAGCATAATAAAAAGTCACTGCACCTGCTCTAAAACAGAGTTTGTCAGTTTTTGATCACATCTAGTGAATTTTATCCAAATATATAAGTGATAAGTTTCTTTTGATGCTCAAAAATAAGTGATATGTTTCTTTTGATTCTCTCTCTCTCTCTCATTTTTCACAAATGTCTTTTTATTACAGATACAACCCAAATATATGTATATCAATAATAGAATAGTATACATCATATTTTAACTACATACATTTTTTTTGTATTAAACATTATCTATTTTTAAAAAAAAACATTTTGACGTAAACAGACCTCGCACAGAAAATTTAGTTACCATAATTTCTCATTAGCGGCTGTAACGGTAATGTACAGCCCCCTACTCTTTTTAATTAACTTCCTATTTACAATAAATACTGCCCATGCCCTCTATAAAAATACAATATGATAAAATAAAAATAAAATATTATATATATATATATATATATATATATTTCACTGCCCTAATATTGTGGGCCTGTCATCATAATTGCACATACAGCAAACGATAGGATTTGTATTTCAATCCCATTGCACTGAAGCTGTATACAACAAGCTTGAGGTTTCTCAGTATTTAAACACTCAGCAAAGCAGATTCATTCATTCAAATCCATTCAAAACCAAAACAGCATTTGCTCCAGTGCAAACTTTGCACCTCTTGAAATAAAACAAAGAATTAGCATACTAATACAAAATACAGATGAACCTGTTTTTATATCTCTTTATTATCACGATTTTTGAAAAAACACTCGCCATGCACCATAGTTTCTTTGAGAAATTACCTCTCAATAGCATCTCACAAACCCACTTATTGTCACGTTTTGTGCAGCCTGTCAAATGCTAAGTAATCACAGGATAGAATTAATTTCCAACGCAACTAACAACCAATAATCATCTCGGCTGATAAACTGACATTTTGTGCAGCCTGTCAAATGCTGCGTGGGCAGTCTTAACGGGGTATAGTTCAGTTACAAAATACCAGCGTCACCCAATTTGAACATAGTCAGTCTTATACAAACGCACGCAAAAAAACACCAAGTATTGATAGATCTCATCAGTCGACTATTCATGCCTTTTTGGATAATGACACAAACTGTTTCGTTCCAGCTAATGATACACAACGTATTTGTCCTGTAGTAAACTATATGCATGTGTTTAAATGTAAACAACGACTAAACGTACAGTATTAAACACTCTCTTTAATTCACCGTTAGTTTTCTTTCTTTTTTTCTTACACTTGTAATGTGCTGTCATAGGCAAATGTGAAACTCAAATCCAAGTGATATTTTCAGAATCATATCGTTCTGAATTAAAATACTTCTGTTGAAAATATACTTGTTTTTCTTCCAGTTGATCTGATAATGAAGAGCAAGTTTGAGAAATGAGATGTTATAAACCGCAAGTTTGCCAGTATTCCCGTTTTATGTGAGGCACAGACGCCGCCAGGGGCACTTCTGAATCAAATCTGTCTAAGTCTCTAAACATTCATGTATTGATCAAACCCCTTATAAACTGCCATATGAATGTTGTTTTGGTCTTGGACAAAGTTATGCTTGTTTGTTAAATTTTTGGAATAATTTTTATGCAGCTTTTCTTTTTTCGTGTTTTACTAAAACTGAATATTTCTCCTAGTCAGGATTATTGTGGTATAACCTGAATTTAAAATTAATATTTTAAGCAAATCCATTTTTGTGACATTGAAAAGTAAACTAATGCTTCTGACATTTCCCCACGATTCAAGTTTGTAACCCTAATATAATCCTCGCCAAAGCCTGTTACTAAAGGCTTAGTGTTTTGATCAAACAAGCAAAGCTCTTTTTTTTTTCTTCATTAGACTCCTAGAGTTATTCCCTGTTCCCAGTTCCCTAGCACTGTGTAATGAGGAAGGTTCCAACTATTTTCATATAGTCTGTCATTCACATTCCATTAGACCTCTACTGACGTTAGTTAATTCCTGAACATTTTTGTTATATTCAGATAGGGAATAAAATGTAATTTTTTTTTAGTTTAGCAATTTGAGACAAATGGGTGGGTAGGTTAAAAAAAAAAATTCATCTTTTGTTTTTTTGTCAGCCTTATATCTGCAGATATTATAGAAAGTATGATGTACTGGTAATTCTGGTTCTGTATAAAGGCATATAGTGGGGGTGTACATATCCTAGTTTAGAACCTGTTGGTTTATAAGCATATACTGTACCACTTCAGTTTTTACATGTACATCTGATGAATGTAGGTTATGATGGTCTGCTTTTTCAATATAGTGGCAACTCTAATTTTGCAATTGCAGCATGGCTGGGGACTGTTTCTGGCTCCCTAGCCCCTTGTTTATCTGTCATTGATCTGCAGAGCGCTGGGGATTAGGCTTAGAATACTGACTGGTATTGTTTGTAAAACGACTATTTATTTATTTATTTATTTATTTATAACCTTTTTCACCAATGTTGTTCTCAACTAATTGATTTCATTCAGTAGCTCTTTGACTTCTTTCATTTGTCTGGTTTTATAGGCTTTTCTCTGCACTTCATAAATCTTTATTGACATAAAATAATTGGACTTGGGGTTATGGACAGTACTGCTTGTTTTATAAGTACAAGTTACCAAAGTCTTTTTTGTTACCTATCCTATAAAATACAAAATAACATTACTCTAATTTATCAGATGTGGAAGAAATCCCTTTGGATCAAGCAACATTGATCTGGTCGTGTCAACCTTTGCACTTTTTAGGCGTGATTCTTGAACTCTGTGGCATATTACATTTGTAGTGTAATTAGGGCTCAAATAAATTGCAGTTATATTTGTTGCACTTTTACATATTTGTAAGATTAGTATCTCTTACAAATATATATTGACAATCCCTGCACAGTTAAAGGTTGCAGTATACTTGGGTCTCAGTTTCTAAAGCTGCTCTATGCATTGTGTGTTACATGTATTTCCATTAAAGGAGTCCTCTGGAGACAGCACTTCATTTCTTCAGGTAATTTGTTCACCTTTTTTTTCATGTAGAACATGAACGCTAAATAAAATAACTGTTGGAGAAGCACGGCCGCGGCTGAGGGAGTACAATCACTGTAAGAGAAGTGCTTTTATGAAGTGGCAATGTTAATCTCTGGAGAGGAAAGTTAATATTTAGTCAAGCTGTGTTTTAAACAGAGGTTCTTTCGCTGTTACTGTTACTTTAATTGGGGTGATGCAGTGGAGACAAGTGTTTGCCTGCCTGTTCTTGAAGGTGAGGTTGTTTGGTTAAAACTGTCAAACATTACCTGGCAAACAGGAGAGTCTGTCGTATTACCCACATAATAACACACATTAATAACATACAATTCCAGACACATTGAAGAAACGTACAGCAGCCTGAATTAATTCAAGATTCATTGCACCATCATAACTGTAATTTTATAATGTCTATTGCACTGCCTTACATTAGAATAATTCAAACCCAAGAAGTAGCTTTTATATAAGCTTAAAAAAAAGACCCTGCTGTAATTAGGAATGTTAGAATATTCAATCTGGCTTTATTTGGACAAGCCTGTAAAATAATCACAGAGAGGAGAGAAGTTGTGAAGCTGTAATGTATTCATTATTTGTGTGGTTCATAGATTTAAAAAAAAAAAAAAAAAAAATTATAATAAATAGTAATAAACACAACTTTAGCCACCTACTTTAATATAAACAGGTAAAATGATCTGGTTTATAGCCTTTTTTTTTTGTACACTTCATATATTTTACTGGCACAAAATAATTACACATGCACCTGACTCGGTGTGTACAATGTTAATGGTTTTGCATATTGCAGCGGTTAAACAGCAATAACCCAGGAACTGAGAGTGACATAAAAATGTAAGCGTTCCTTCATACAGCACCTGTTGATTTTAGAACACAACAAATTAATAGAACCCTACTGTGCAACTTAAGTAGTTCCATAAAGCCCTGCAATTTAATAACAGGAAGGCCAGATTGTTTGTCACGGCTGCCTTTTAAATAAATGGCAAATTTGTAATATTCTTTGCGCCTTTTTCATCCCTGCCCAAGGATTACATTTCTTTCGTAGCTGTATGCGAAGACTCATTGGCCGGCGGTATTAAGACTCACCATTGGTTGGATCATTAAAATATTAGTTTATTTTGCATGGAGTGGTGTGTGCTGTTTTTGGCTTCTTTGTTTTGTTGCATGTTAAAAGCTGATGCTGACTAAAGTAAAATGTGTCTCTTAATATCGTATTGAACAAAACGGACCAGTTCTGCTGTATATTCATTAACATAACATATTTCATTTTTTTTTCCATTAACCTCAAGATGCATTTTGTATAAATTGCTTTTTCATGCTTCACATCTTTTTAGTCACTGACTCCAAAAGCAGTAATAAACCACAGTAACTGCTTTTAATGTCTGAAAATCAAATACTTTTTTTTGCTTACCCTATAGATTACATATTTAATATTTAGAGCATGCTTCAGGCTAATCTATTATTTTACCTATTGATTTTTTTAGCTAAATAATAATAATAAAAAAGGATAAGCCACATTAACAACAAAGACTTTATTACCGTACAGTACTGGTAATAAATAGAAGAAAACAGTTGAGTTATTTTCCATCAGGGGTTCACTTATCTTGCCTTGCAAAATTCATCTATATTTTATTAAGATTCTTCATTCCTCAGATGGTGGTGTGAATTTGTGAGCTGCTCTTAGCCAGGCTTAAAGTAAGTAGCGGGGTTCCGAAAAATATAGCGTTATACGTCCTCAGGTGATGCTACAACTGTTTAAATAACGTACCTGTAATTTCTTTTCATTGTTAACATCCTGACAACTTTTTACACTTATAACTTTAAAATCTGTTTCAAAGCTCTTTTCAAAATGGCCGCTCTGGTGCACTGGGGTTTGAGATGTCCTCTAAATCACTGCAGGAAGAGCGATTTAAAAAAAACAACAAAAAAAACAAACATAAGTGCTCTGGCTTTTCTGTTCCATACCACATTATTGCTCGTTATTGCTGTGTTACCTGTTTGACAATGTGGGCAATAATCCTTACAGTGCACTAGAGCAGCCATTTTGAAAAGTGCTTTGAAACACAGTAAAAAGTTGTCAGGATGTTAACAATGAAAATAACAATTACAGTTATTTAAACAGTTGTAGCAACATGTTTTAAACCTATTGTATTTGTTTGTTTGGTTGTTTGTTTCTGTTTTTGAAGATGAGGATTTATTTGTTTGTTTATTCAAATAACAATGCAAAGAAAACTCAAGCTTCTCAGAGTGGCATTACTGAAAATAGGCATCTGATCAATCATCCTGAAAGAGAATTCAGCAAACATTTTTTCCAGATAGCCTGGTCATTTATATTGAAATAAAATTGTCTGTATTCAAATCCCTTTTCATTAATGTGAACCAACATGCTCTGGCATTTCACTAACTTAGCAGCACATCCGGAGTGCCTAAAATGAACATTCAGTTTATTATCTAAAACAATCTGTAAGAGGCAGGACAAAGTCGAGCAGAGTTTGATGTTTATCAGCTTACAATGTGAAGTTTTGTAAAATGTTAGTCTTTGCAGAAGAAGGCATCTGTTGAAATGTTTGTCGATTTTGTTATACTTGTATCTCAGAGCTCATAATTGAGTCTTTTTAGACAAGAAACAAAGCCCAAATCCAAACTACTGTATATTTGATAAGGAAAAAAGAACATTGAATTTGCATTGGTAAGACTATCATTCCTTTTTTAAAACTGTCTGAGGATATTGACAGCGGCTGAAAAGCCTGTGAAATGAGATGTCATGTGAGAGGGCAGTAGGAATGTTACAAAGGACACCGTTGTCCTTGAGCAACACCTTCCAGTTTTGCCAAGATTGCGCTGTAACCACCTAGAATGAACAAAATGGAGTACCCACATTAACTTCGTTAGCCAAATCCCGGACTTCTATCTTAAGGGCTGAGCCTGACAGCCATTTGCTTGCATTACAAGCCACCTTCATTGATACATCAGTGCACAAAATGTTTTCAGGATGATAAATTGTCCAGGAGCAAATATGGTGTTAATCAAAAACAAAACAAAAAAAAACAATCCTACTTGAATTAGAGATATTAGAAGAAAGTTCCATTATCAGCATGAAGTTTTAACACCTACTCTCATGTAATGGAAATCATAATTATAAAGGTAGTCTTTTACTTTGTTAGGTGTTGACATTCAAAGTTGAATTAAATCAATGTAAGAAAAAAAAAAAGCAACAGCAGCAAAATATCTTCCATGTCAGAATATTTTTCTGGAAGTGTGTTTTCATTGTTACCACTGGCACAGTGTGCCATTTGAAGTTTGCTGTTCTTTTCCATCTTGGTTCATTAAAATGCAGTTTGATTGTGTGCACCAGGCTTTGCATTCTTTATCTCCCTTTGAATCTTCCCCACCAACGACTGCTGACAGAGCAGGGAGCTCTCTGACATGTTAGGGTCTGTTATAAAAGGCTGCACCTTCCTCCAACCTCTAACTTGGTGCTTTTTAAATTTATTTATAATGTGCGAGAAGACACATCCTTGTATGTTGTTTTACTCTCCATAGCACGGGAGAAACAATTACTGTCTTATGTACTGTCTTTTGGGAGAGTCTTTCTTTTTGATAAGCTGAAACAGTTTACAGTAATTGTTGTTTTCACAAAACATGCTACCTTTGCGTATTGGGCTTTGCAGTGTCCTCTTTTAAATACTGTAGTTTATCATACATCAGACTATACTGTAATCTGAATGCATTAGCGATGACATTTTATATTCATTGTCTTAGTGTTTGGCGTCTTTATCAAAGAATGTTTGACAAAAAATGTATAAAAACATAGCTGTCCTTTTTATAATGCCTTTCAATATTGCAAAGAGCTTTTTGACTCCTTTGGTAAATAACTGCGTAGACTCTTCAAAGCACCCTAGAGTCTGTTTTTGTAAAACAATGTATTCCTTAGCTTGAAACAGTTTCTACGAATTTTGTAGTTACCAGCGTTGTGGAATGCATTTTACTTTATGTAGTTGCCATTTAGAACACACGTTTTAACCCATTACTGCACAACTTTTGTTTTTTGTAAAATTGTTTGGCAAGTTTAAGAGTATGTATGTTTTTTTTTTTAATTACCTTTTGGTTGCTGAGCTAAGCCCTGGACACACTGCCTGATGAAATCAATAGCGACATGATTTTTCAGTCGCATTGGACAGTCTTATGCTTTGCGATGAGATTTTTACAGGATCGGCCGATCGATTTCAGTTGGCTGGCAAAGTTTAAAGATGTTTTAATATTTTGCAATGCAATGCCCTCGCAACGACTAGTGTGTCCAGGGTCGAATATGTGTTTTTGCTGACATTATAAGCATTTGGGCGACAGTGTTCGCTTCATTGTAAATAAAAATGTGATTTGTTATAATTAATTATAACTAGGCTTGCTACTATTTGATTTTTATTTTTTTGCCAAATCGACGATTATTTTGAAGTGTATTTGAAGTGTATTACAGAGACTTTTATAGCATACATTTACAAGTAAAAATAATATGCACAGAACAAAACATTAGATAGTTGAACAGAACTAACTTGCACTTATTATTCTGAGCTCCTCCCCTCTCCTGCTTAAGCACTCAGAGTCACTGGAGGCAAAGCAGACGGGCCTGTACTAAGTACTTGTGTGTGTTAACTTTATTCTGCACAGTAATTGTTATTAATACATGAGATTGATTAATATGGATAGTATGAACTAGTATTGGTCCCAGTTTGGATAATTCACTCTCTACTGCACATTAATATAATAAATACACACAAATAGGTAAAAACAAAAGATTACAAAAAAAAAATCTAAATCCGTTGTTACTTATTAAAAATAAAAAAAAATAAAAAAAATTTGAACATCTAAACATTCAATAAATAACATTTCATTTAGTTCAAGGTTAAAATAGAACTGTAATTATGGCTTTTATATATTTATTTAATCAATAAACAAACATAAATATTATAACATATGGTTACATTATAACTTTAAGATTTCAAGTTTTAATTCTAATCATTTCTATTTTTATTTTATTTCATTACAGAGCTAAAATTGAATTTTAATTCAAATACAACATGACTAACTTCTACAAAAAAATGTCGTTTTTAATGAGGTTCTGAAAAGATCCCAACTAGTTAATAACAGAATACAAAAACATTTCTGCCAGAAAGAGCAAAACATGTCAAGAAAAAAAAAACAAACTTTTTTTTTTGTCACCGACGCTTATTTTCCCATTGTCATCTTTGACATTCTCCAGTCAGTTGAACAGTGAAATAATTTCTAGCAGAATCGTGGGTGAAGCCCAGCTTGACATTTGATGCATATAAACATTGTGTTTTTGCTGCAAGCAGCACATAGTCTTGGCTTTTTAAGTCCATCAAGAAGGTACCTTATCATCCCTGTGCACACTCTGGTATTCATTTGCAAGTACTGTGGCTCACCCAGCTGATGTCCAGTAGCTGGTCGAGAGGCATATGACAAAATGTCGTTTTTTACAACTTTCTGTCGAAAATCCAAAATTGACAGTGTTTTGGTCTTGTGAGCACGTGTATGGCGATAAAGCAGCCAAGCATTCTGCATGGCAACATCAGGCAAAAATGCAAAAAAGGTTCACCATCACTTCTTACTTCTGATGCCAATTTACTCGAGCAATTCCTGCCTCCTCCCACTTCACCAACCCTGCTTGAATGAACAGAAAGCTTTTATACCTGAGTTTAAGGACTGGGCAGCCGATTTACACCCTGCATTCTTGGGATGTTCACGTGGCTGTCTGGCTCTTTGTGCAGTGAGCGCTGCCTCCCTGTCATCTTCTGGCTGTCTGTAATGTTCACTCCACTGTTGTCATTCCATCTACAGATAACAAGATCAGAATTGAGACATTTCCCTCCTGAAGTCAAATCTTCCTCTTTCTTCTTTTTTCATAGCATCAGCAGCCTTCAGTGGGCACTGTTCAGTCCTGTTGGCTCCGATAGTACCTGTGGCAAGAATCTGTTGACTGTGAAGAAAAACAGTTGTCGAAATATAACTGATAGTTTAGGACCTTTGGCATAGATTTCATCAGTGACATCACCACCGATCCCCCAAGGCCACGTTCAGGGTGGTATTTTGGTGATGTCCCACAGTAAGGATTGAACTGCACCAGATCTTGTATTCCCAGCGGATTGGTTTCCCTCTGAGAACCTGCTTGGCGGAATGTCTGCCATAGTAAGGTAGCATGGCTTCATCGATATCGAAGTTCTGCTCAACTGGCCAGAATTTGAGGAAAACGTTTGTTTACCAGGTGGAATACTGGGCGCATTTTTCCCAACTTGTCACCTTGAGGCAGGTTGGTGTTATCAGCACAGTGAATGTTAGACATGACTTCTTTTAATTGATTTTAATAGACGTCCCTTGGGTAACAGCTTGATTTTATGACATCATTTTCATTTCCCCAGAACATCCTTCGTCTTGGCAGTGGGGGCATAACCAGAAATGAACAGTATGGCAAGATCTCTTGTTTTGTGACACTGAAGTTGGCTCTTCCTTTTTGACATCTCCACAATCGTCTCAATGACTTCATCATCAAAGAAAAGTTCAAACAGCTCCACTGGCGAGAGAGCTTCAGTCAAATGTTTGGGTGTCCCTCCATTCCACTCAGGAGCTGGTTTAGATTTTTGTCCTTTTCACCCAAACACGATTTGTCTTCTTTTGAGGCAGGTTGTCATTGTGTACACTGATGCAATCCTTGTCACTTGTGCCTTCCGTTCCACCTATGGCAACTTTCTGCTCCCCCATGATGTGTAACAGTGACAAGAAGATGATTGCGACTTAAGTTATTAATGGAACCTCCGCCACTGTCTTCATCGGAGGATGTGTAATAGACATCAGCATGATAAAAAAACAAACAAACATACATCTAAAATATTCAATACACCGTGAGCAGTGTAATTTTTCTATGAAAAGACAAGCATTGCGGGGGTGCTCATTTTAATATGGCAGGGCTCTGTATAACTAACTTTGCCTTCCAAGAGATAGGCCAGTAGATACAAATGACAATATATTGAAGCTACATGTTTTTTTGTTAAGAGAAACTAAACTGAAGTAGTGCACCTCATACAGTTTCAGACACCTTGTACCCGGTGTGCATAGCATTTCAGAATTGAAACAGATAAAGTAAGCTTTCTAACTTTAAGTTATTACAATAAATGTTTGCTATTTTACTATTCTTCTATAGGAGTAAACTAAACTAAAATTCTGCATCAAATAAAAATGAAATTATTGCAATTTATGGAACATACCTTTTTATGGAATTAATTTTTAGCTGATCCATCAGACATCCACAGAGAAACCGGAAGTATGGAGCTGTTATGGTAACCATCATCTGGTAGCTACAGGGGTCAACTGATATATTAAAGGGGCAGTACACATGTCTTCTGAAATATGAAAGCTATCAAATATCTGCATTTCAATTTTGAAACACTATGCAGTAATATACTTGTAATGCTAAATTATATAGCTTGTTGATGCGCAGTTAATTAACTCCCTTAAAGCTTGAGATTTTGTTCCTGTTCCATAGTTGTTTAAAGTGTAATAACTGATGTCGTTTTGTAGGCACAGTCCCCATTACATTTCCTTCCTTGAGTATAAGACAACAGATTAACCTTTCAGAGCTATTCTGAAACATTGATGAAAGGTGGGATTGGCTCCAGCAGTTCTTGCCAAAGCAATTGGAACAATAAACACATGCTATTTTGGTACAAATTGATATTTTTGTCATCCCAGTTTCTGTGGCTTGCAGACATCTACTTGAAAATACTTTTTGATATGCATGTATTCTAGGCTAAAATTTAAATGTCTTTCAAATACTAGATTTAATATAGTTTTTAATTTAAATAAAATAGAGGTTTATAGTTACCTTTCCCATTGCTCGTAAATGTCAGGCGTGTAGGTTTTTGAATGGTTGCTTTTTACAGTTTTCCTGCTTATTTAACATATGCTTTCAGTGTTGAATTCTGACAGGTTCAATGTAGACTTCTTATTCCTTTAGAAAAAGCTGTATAGAATTGCAACACCTGTGCTTTTTGAATTGTATGCATTTATTTATTTATTTTTATGTACATTTTTTTAACTAACAAGATTTACAGCTTTTTAAAAAGGTTTATCAGCCTGGCAAATGATGGTCCTCCAACCCTCTTTCTTAATGAAATACGGCAGGATTTCTACCTATTAAGGACCTTATCAGTAAATTCTAGTCCCTTGTTTCCAGCATTAGTCAGGGAATTGTAGGGACTCTAAATCATGGCAAGTCTCTTATTTATTTTTAAATGAACATTAAGCTAGTTTTTAATTTGTTGGTATTTAATTGTCTTGTTTTAATTCCTTTACCAGCACCACTATTAGCAAAATTGTTAGGTTGCTTCATCACCACCAACAACCTTAAGGCCAATATACACTGTTATAACTTACAACTAACGTTGAAGCTGGGTAGTTTGAATGCTCTTAGTAAAAGCTTATACTTTGTACGTAGGTCTTTAGATGCAATCACAATAAAGGTCACTTTTATTTGTAATGCAGAGAATGATAAAGAAAGTATAACCCATATATATTATCTATATCTATGTATTTGTATATATCTGCATTTATCTCCTGAGTGATCAGTACAACTCTCATGTGCATTATTGGACATTTTCCTTACCTTTGCTAGGATCAAGAACCTGTCTTTTCCATGAAGTGATGTACCGCAGATGGAAATGTGCAATCTGCTTTGAAGAGTATTGGTATACGGCATCAGTGGTATGTTTCACAGATAAAAGTACATTTATTTGAAACTTTGCAGGTGGCAGTTTTGAATCTGGAGACTGGTGGTTTTAAAACTGTATAAATCTTGTGCTGTACATGTACTGTGGACTTTGACTTTAACAGCTGAACTGGGTTCCTGCAATCAACAAAACAAACCACATACTGCAATTCTGTTTTTTTTTAAAAAAAATTTATAATGTGCCATCAAGGTGGGTATTAACAGTATTCTTTCTGCCTGTGTATCCGCTGACCCCTCAGTCAGGTGTCATTGCTTACTGCAGTGGATCAGAAACAAACATGAAAGAATGCATTGAAATTGACAGAACTTGCTGCACAGTTTGAAGAACCAGAGTCTGCTCAAAACAAATATGTTCCCTAGAAAGGTGAGATTTTATTACGGTATTTTGGGCACAACAACTGACCGTGTTTTGTTGGTAAGGGGGATATGATGGGGTGGGGAGGTATAAACCCTCTTGACAACATGCACAACATTTAGTAACGCAACCATTTGAGACTGTGTATACAAGGTAATACATCTGATGCATAAGAGATGAGAATAACCAAACTTAAATATCTAGAACGTAACGCAGTACACAAAGGATGGATTTTAATTTGACTAGATGCTGTCTTTTCAAAAGTTATTCAAGCATGAGACTTTGTGCAGTTGGTATAAGTTTCACTATCACACTTTTCAATTTGTGGAGTGATGAGTTTTTTTTTGCTTGACCATTTTAAAATTGCTAAGTTACATGTGTTTTTACTGGTAATGTGCTCAGCCAAATAAAGTAGTAAATAAGTTCCTTAGATGCCTTGAACACTTTTATCTTATTTCTTATAGAGATCTGTCTGTGCTCCAAATTTGAACCGATTTGAGTATTTTGTTACGCAGTACAGAAACACAGAAAAGTTTGTTCAGCACATGGAGGAACTGCTTTCCTGAAATTAAACAGGTGATGCAATAAACAAACAAATATAAAATATTTATCAGTCAATTGTATTGGTCCATCCCCTATTGTGTAAAACATGTGAAATGGTATTATCAGGGAAGCTGAGCAAGCAACATAATGTCATGTACCAAGGCAAGAAGAAGAAGAAGAAGAAAAAAATATATATTTGCCGTAGGCCTGTAATTTCTCATCTCTCCGCTGCACTGAGATAACATTTCCAGACAACGGAGTAGAAATAAATTTGAGAGATGTACGCTGTTGATGAATGCCACCCCCCTATTCTGCTTGCACTGTGTTGGTGATGGATTCTCTTGCCTGCAGACAGGGGCTGCCTGTAAGAAATGGAGAATGACCCTGGTCTCCCGTAGCACTCATTAGACCTAATGGTAATAACCACAGAGTTTTTGGTTATAGTGTCTGCAGGCTTTGGGATGTGACACCTGAGCCTCGGAGAGAAGATTATATAGGAGGAAAATAACCCTTTTTATATCTACCAGCTGCGTGGGAGCACAAACGAAGAATCAATCTTAAAGGACGCCTGTTTT
The DNA here is from genome assembly GCA_030684275.1 of Acipenser oxyrinchus oxyrinchus. NCBI lineage: Eukaryota > Metazoa > Chordata > Actinopteri > Acipenseriformes > Acipenseridae > Acipenser > Acipenser oxyrinchus. The sequence goes on along the minus strand of CM060262.1, from coordinate 31,495,851 downwards.
AATTTAATCTTAACCTAGATATATAGGTGCCATTGAAGTATTGGTTTGAGCTATTTGGAGGAATATCCTATGCATAGACTATAGATACTTTCATGCATAAAGTAATACACAAAATACTTAATTCTGTGCTTTTAAAACAACCTTTTAGATCTGCATGAAAGCTGCATGAAACAAGCTGTGTGTCAGTTTTCGGTGAACTTTGCCTTATAAAGAAGTGCTTGGGTTTTAAAGCAAGACCAGGTAAGATAGACCCCAACCAGTTGAATTCATTACACATATTATTGCAACTTAAATACAAATGAGGCTCATGATCTAAATTTCTGGTTTTTAAAAACCCTTTTTGTATTTATTATTTTTTTCTTTTTTTCATGTTTGAAACACCTCATGGATTTTTAAGCTGAATCAGATAGGAGTATTGTAGTTAAGTATTTTTTATTATGTATTCTGCTTAGAGATACATGTATTAAAATGTGTTATTCTATGACCCAAGGGACCTTACGATACTTCCTGAAAGTTTTGTTGAAAAATATTGATGTTTGGGCAAATTACAAGACTTGTTTCACCTGAGTGATTGCAATGACATAATACACATGTATTCTCAGGGTCTTTATAAGCAATAATGGACACTACTCTCGATTTATTTTCTCAAATTAAATATTTATAAATAAAATAATAGTTACTCATTTCATTATTATCAGTAATAAGGAAAAAAAAACCTGATACATTTAGTTCATGAAATAGTATATGCTTATATCCACTCGTTTCTTGATATTTATAAATGTTGTAAAAACACATTAAAACACATGTTCTAATGTAATAAGTCAAATACATCAGATTTACAGTGTCCCCCCTTTTTTGTTAGCTCTAAACAAGTTCCTGTGATGTTTTGTTTCTGCTTTTGTCTCTTCCTGGCTGCTGTAAACAGTCTCCGCCCTTTAGACACTAAATGCCCCGCTCAGTGAAGTCGCCCCAGTGAGCCGAAAGCAAGCTTCAATCTGGTGTAGGCTCTAGCTTTCCTTGGCTTGGAGATGATAGTTAATTAAATTGGGAATTGCAACGCAAGGCATTTGAAAATGGGAATTATTACTAATCTGATGTGATGCAGTGTTTAGTTAAAAACAAAAATGGAACAGGCATTTACAGAATGCAATTTTTCAACTGAGACTGAACTCCTGTCTTGTGACAAGTTTTTATTATCTGAAATAATCATTTATATTATTTAACTGTATTTTAAGTAAAACTCTTTCTGATTTATTGTACCGAGTGGTAGATTCTCCAGAAAGCTAGAGCATGCAATTATCTAATACTACATATTTAATGTGACAAAATGTGTCAAAATGTAACTGTTGCCAGAAATGTCTTTATTATCTCAGCAGTTTTTACATATCCCTTGCAAAAGATGTAACAGTCTGTATGTATCACACCGCCTACTTTTTTCACTTTAAAAACACATTTTTAGTTTTGCCAGTAAATTGTTTTAATTAGCAATCTCCTGTATACCTGAGTATGAAATTTGAATGACTTCCAATAAGTTACAGCTGATTTCTTTTTGTTTATTTATTTTAAGAGTTTTGACATGTCTGTCAAAGAACTGGTACTCCCTTGAAAACATTAAAAAAAAAAAAAAAAACACGTATCGCTTTAGACATCCCTGTGACTAGATGGCTTTTGAAACTCTGCTTTTTGTATCCATGGGATTTAGAAGTCAAGAAATGATGGCTTGTGAAGTCTTGTTTACCCAGAATCTTGAGTCATATTTAAATTAATTAGACACTGAAAGTTGTGAAGAGTGAATGGCCAATTTACAATCTGCTTGACAGCAGGGAGTTGCTGACGGTAGAACTACTAATTAAAAAGAACCTTCCTTTCTGTTGCCGTTTGCAAGTAAGTCTTGGTTAAAATAAATTATAAAAGGATTTTGTAGGTCACACAAATAATGAAAGAGATTTCTTGAACATAAAGATGTTTCCGTTTTGAAGTTTAAGGTGAATAGATATCGACACACATTGTGCTAAGTGAGACTTGGGGGAGCTTTCAATCATAGTGCTGTCTTGAGTACTGTGCATCAATAAGATATTGCATTGGTGTGTCTTTTTTCAACAAGTTTTTGTTCTGAACATGCACAGTTGCAGTTTGATTGTAATATTTCAGTAGATGGCAAAGTTGTATGCAAACTCAACATTTTGAATGATTTGATCAGCTCTGTGCAACAGTTATACAAACACATGTTTGATTTTTGGAATGTTTCATAGTGCAGCACAAACAAAATCAGAGTCCTGCTGAAGACATGGTTCTATTTACTGTGCATTGCAGACTGTATTGTTTCATTAAGCAATTAGGATTCTGTTATGCTATCTAGCTAGTGTTTAAGTAGTAAAACCATGCCAGAATCTTGGACTTTGTCATCTGCTTCATCTTCTTTGTTGTACTACATTAGTTTTACATGGCTGTTGTAAAGAGCAACGATGCGCACATTTAATTTTGTGGGGGTTTGATCACCGATCGGACCCGATTTCTGGAATTTGACAGGCTCTTTGGAATTGCTCATTACGAGTGTGGGAAGGAGTGGAGGGATAGAGAAAAAATGGCTATATATTTTGGACTGGTCAAGTGAACAAAATGAGTTCTTCCTAATTTTTGTTCAGATGTTTATTGTTTGATTTCCATGGTTAAGAGAGAGTCAGTCATACCTTTTCTAATGTAAAGTTCTAAACAGTTCTGTTTGTACGCTCTATTGTATTCGCACCAGTGTTTTATAAACCTCATACGCAGCTATTGCCTCTAATTGTATGCATAATGCACATACTACTTATTTTTTTTCTTCAGATTTTCACATCAGAGATTTTGAAACCAGATTGTTTTCCCCCAAAGCACCCCAGAAGGGAAGCACAGTCTATAAGCATAAGCACTTGTACCCTACTGTTAACCTAACAAGTGTTTGTCCATTATTTTGAGGGAGGGGTGACCTGACTTAAGCAGAGTTCCGCACCATATCAAGTGGTGACGGACATAAAAATAAAAAAAAAGTCTGTGTATGCACAATTTGCCGACCCCTGGATTTAAGTATTCTGGAGACTCTTGTATACTGCTGTAGTAATGAATGTGTGTCCTATGGTATGATGTAGCTGTCTGATTGGTTTCAAAGTGGATACAATGAAAGGATAAACATGATCACATCAACTGCAATTTGACAATAAATAATAATTTATTGTACAACTTTAAGAAAATGATAACCCCAGAACCATATTTCTGTAGGTGACTGTCCTTGTTCAAGACATTTTGAGTTCAGGTACTTTTAACCTTGTTTGCAGCAAACTGCTGGTAAAAAAAAAAAAAGTATTGAGGCTTTAAATATCAGCTTGTCTGCAGCCAGCTTGTTAGCAGACAGATTCGTAATATTTTATTTCCACAGTTTTGCTCTTGAGGGTGTTTTTATAATTGGTGTTCTACTTGATCAAAATTCTTGATCAAGTCAGCCCCTATTAATGGAGCCCTGGCATGTGATGTCTTCCAGCCCTTTGACATTGATTTCTTTGAAATGTCTAATTTTGTTAGTCAATAATAATTCATTAAAACATTTAAATATGTATATGTATATATGGAAAGGTGGCTGGAACAGTAAGCTTCTTATTGATCTCTGCAGTGCTAGAAAATTGCGGAAGTGAAGAGGTTGCCAGGAATTAAAGAAACAAGCGCCTGTACACATATAATCCAGTCCAACCTGGACCACACTCGCTACATGGCACATTTATTCTTCAGTAGGCGTTAAACAACAAACCTCAGCACAAGAGGACTGCTTCCTTACACTTCCCCTAGCTGGGTAAGCAGCAAAGGTATTCACTATTTGCACTTGGAACTGTCATTTTTAAATGTATCTTTTGCTGAAGTTTGATATCGATGATTAGCAAAATGTAACATTTCACATGAAGGATTGTTTGTTTTTGTTTTCTTTGTGTGTGGGGGGGGAATGAACGACAATAAACCTTAAAGGCTTTCACTGAGAGAGTGGTGTTTTTTATTGGCTTGACTTAAACGTCTAATGACTGGCTGTTATTTTCTGCCTTGCTAGCTGATTTATTCATTCTGTGGCAGTTTGGTGGCACTGAAATTGATCCGTACTTAATAGAAGCAGACTTGGTGAAGTTTTGCAGTTATGAAGAATATTGAAAAGCAAGGCTTGCATGTAAATGTTTTTGACTTCAACAATTATGAAGTTCCTGAAGCATGTTTACCCAGAGAGGAAACCTGGAGGTAAAATGTCTTTCCTAATATATTCAGTCGGAATAGGTTTGTCAGTAATGTTTAGAATGACTGCAACCGATCCACAATTAAGGTAGACTCTCTTCTCTTAAGGAGAAGCAGTCAAACCTTAAAATTAAGGATGTCATTTTAAACATTTTAATTGCATATTAAGTTCATATACAAAATAGATTAAGCCAGTAAAGGGTAGTCTCATTAATATATACAGTTCAATGCAATTTAGACGGGCAGGACTATTACATATTCATGAAAAGCCTGTTTTGAATTTAAAAGAATTGTTGGATGTGAGACTTAATAATGTATGTAATGAACTAACACTGAACCAAGAATAATCCCCAGCTATTTTTGTTTATATATTTTTATGTAATCATATCATATAAAGCTAATCCCCATTAGAACACAGTTTGCTTTTTATATAGTTTTAAATTATTTAACTTTTTTACAGTAGGTCTTTAAATATACTTGGCACTGAAGTCAGCAAATTAATAGTAAAAGGGCAAACAAGAGATTTAATGCAGGAATTAATTCTACTTGAATGCACTTTTTTTCTCATTGACAGAAATGTGTCATTCCTTTTACAAATATCAATTCTAAATAGTCAAAAAAGCAAACATGTAATCCTATTGCTACAATCAACAAACTGCTGGCTAAAAAAAGTAGAAAAACAGAACACATGAGCAAAGTTGCAAACTTTGGAATTCCAAGGTGATTCCGAGAAGGCTTTCATCCCCTGAGTCCATGGTTGCTATCGGTGAAATATTCCATTTAAAAGCTTTAAAACATATACTGTACCGTACAAGGTCATAATAGTATTTAGTTATGTCCAATACCAGCAAGTAAACAGCAGGCAGTTGCAGGGCCTGAGATACCTTCATGTAAAGAGCAATTCTCATGCTGCACTTTCCTGATTTTAAATAAGCAAAATCTAATGGGAATCTTGTTCAGTTGTTGGCCATCATTTACTTAGTTTAACTTGTTGGAGATTCAGTTTTATAGTGGTCAATATTTAGGCATCGGATTCCATACATTAATCTCAATTAGTGTAATTTGACTTTGCAGAGCTGCAGGAGACAGCTGGACAGACCCAGTTTCCTGGCGAGGGAGAATGATTGAGATATATATATATATATATATATATATATATATATATATATATATATATATATATATATATATATATATATATATATATATATATAGAGCTTACAGAGTGGTTTTTAGCACCTGCTTTATACATATAGCAAAAACTTTTCTTAGTTGAATCTTCCAGGGATCTTTAGAAGAAACCCAAAATGTTGTTATCAAGAAGTTTGTGGTTGCCCTTTTTAATTGAAATTGTTAAATAAAATAAAAAAAGATGCCACAGTTGCGCTGTACCTTGGGTTAAATTTACAGAAAAAATAAAATAAAATGGTATATGATATTAAATCCATTAGAATTTGTCACTTGATATATTATGAGATCTGTGGTGGTCCAGCCAGGGCAGGAAGACTTTTGGTACACAGTAGCTTACAGTAAGTCTGGGAGAAAGACATAATGAACGTGATCTCCCATCTTTGAATTCGTTACTACCACTTACGTGAGCTGACCTTATTTGCTGATTCGATTACAGGATTCAGTGGGACTGTGATTGAGTCCCAAGCTGCCAGTCTGTGTCAATATATTTATTGTTCTGATGAGGGATGCATAAATCATTGAATAATGAAATGGGAATAACAAGGTTTATTAACTGTCTGTAGAGTATTGTGTAGTACGTGATATTGCAGGCTCTATCAAACACAAAGTTGGATTGGAATTGGAAGTGTCACTTATTCTGGCATAGTAATTAATCAAGCAATACAGTATCAAGCTATATATAAATAAAATAAAGCAGGCCTTGCTGAACAGACTTAATTATATATATATATATATATATATATATATATATATATATATATATATATATATATATATATATATATATATATATATATATAAATTAATATATATATATATATAATTGTGTGTGTTTGTGGTAAATTGAAAATAGTGTTTCTAGATGCTAAAGACTTTTTTCTAGAAATGTTTATAGAAATGTAGAGTGAAATCAGAATGATGCATTCTCAGACTTTTTGCAATGTACTGTAATGTACAGAATCTGTTTATCAGCCTCTACTTATCTGGAGTGATGGTCGTTTCTGATCAGATTTCATTCTATCTTGTTTTTTTCAGGACTTTAAGCTGAATGTTCAGTTTGATAAATCAGAAGAATTACTCCAATATAAATGTTTATCAAATTGTTTGTGCATATGCTGAATGGTATTTGACTGCAAAATTTGCAGATTTTTTTTTTCTTCCTCTGAGCTAGGAGTCTAGTGTATATTCTTGTCTTCTGCCACAGGTTTTGGGCCTGTAGGGAGTTACCCCATTCTGTGTAGCTCTGATGTCTACGAGGTTGATTTAAAGGGTACATTTTACATTGTTCACTTATTTATTTATTTTTAACTGCATCTGATCGAATTTGACTCGCACCACAAGCACATTTTATTCTCACTTCCCAAGGTCAAAAAGGAGACATATCTCTTAAGTCAGTATCTATTTATCTGCAAATACCAATAGAATGGTCTGATTTGCGTTGAAGGGAACAGAATAACTGGGTTCACTTTCAAGGTTAGACAAGGAGAAGCAGGACTCTTCTTTTATAAAACCATTGGCTGCTTTTTTTTCCTTTTTCCTGATTTTACCATTTTATTTGGAAGACCTCAAAATGATCTCTCAATCTTTTTGAAAACAAGTATTTTTTTTGTATTCTCTATTGGCTAATTGTGGATGCCAAATGTTCCTGGTAGACCTGGGTTTCTTGAGGCATGTCAGTTTCAGCATGGTAGCACACATCCACTCTTGTCTGTTTTTCAGACAGTCATGTTAATGTGCTCTGCTGTACCGAACAATCTTGAGCCTCAAGTTACCCCCTGTCAACCCATTATACTGTGGTCATTTAAAACAGGGTAGTCAACCTTAACTGGCACTCTGTTCTTGACCCTGATGAAGATCGATGTAATAAAGTAAGGGGTTGGAGTGGAATGCAATGGAAGAGCCAGTGTCACCATACTTCATACTACAGAAACACATCCTACTTCTTACCAAGGTACAGTGTGTTTCAAGAAGCTTGCATCAACCTTTCCCTCTGTATGTCTGCATGATATGGGCTGTAGTTGCACAGGCCTTCTCAAAAGTATAGGGTCAAGCCCCCCCATGAAATTAGGCATCCTGACAGAGGATCGCCACCCAATGAATTGGTGAAATGTTGTCGCCCCCACACACACACTTTACAATGGAAATTAAGATTATAAATGCATATAAAAGCCAAGCATCTAACCGTAGTGCTCATGTAAATAAATTATTCTGCCCCCGCCCCCAGCATTGATTTGCTTTATCAGGTGTCACAGTCGTTTGTGAGAGGAATATTTATGCGCTGTGGCCTCTGAAACCATCTCATGGTCCCTCCAGTGATCCCGGCACCTATTTTGGGAACCAGAGAGAGTCCTTTTCCCTTTCCAAGGGAAAGTGTGCTTCTTTATATTCATAACAGGTCTGTGAAAGTGGTTAAGTATGATTGTCATTATGTGGCTTCATTCCAACGCTACCCTCACAAAGTGAAGTTTGTGAATCTTTTCCCTGGTCAATTTCTGTACCGTTGATCTTAATTAAGCAATTTAACCGAGGAATCTGACAGCTTGTTGACATCTTGTGAAAATCAATACAGCCATATGTGATGCATAAATGTTTTGTTTATTTTTGTGGGGAGTAGTTCGCTTTGAAATCACGACTAACACTTTATTCACTTCCCTTGATCTCTGTATGTGCCCTTCCTTTCAGTTCAAACACATTTCAAACACTTACACACCCTACAGATTGATGTTAGTTGTTGCAGGTTTGAAGACTATATTACTTTTTGTCTGTCAGGGTTACATGACAAATCTAGAAGGTGCCCGGGGTTGACACAATACTCAGGAGTGTACCGTCTGAACAGACAACCAGACAAACTGGTCGGTTTTGGTGGGGAAAAAAATAGGTCACATATGCAAGAGATCTCGGGTGAAATCCTTATGGGGCCTGGGGGTACATTAAGAATGTCATCTGAGATGCCTAATCATATCAGGGGACCACTTTATCACCCAAGATGTCCAAACGCAAACAGAGATGTATCTTCTCAGGGTCTCCAAAGCCTTGTCATAAATCAGTGGAAATGGTTCAACAGCCAGTCCTCTTCCAAGGTTTCTGTCTCCAAAGCTGCCACTTGAAGAATTGAGCAGGCAGCTCCGTGACCCGAAATAACTCCTAATGTCTCTGACTTTCTGAGCAAACCCAAAGTCTGGAAAAAAAAAAAAAATGCATTACATTTCTGGAACTGAGGTGTCAGTAACATAAATCTCTGGAAAGCTATCTCACTGGAATCACTGCAATGACCCTGTAATTACCTTTTTTTTTTTGTTATTGTATGGGGTATTGTCCCGTGCACTCATCATATTCCTCAGATTTTATGACATTTATACTTCTTGAGTTCTGCAAGCAACGTAGGAGCAAATTGAGTGGCTCACATGTTAAAGTATGCAGATTTATATTATTATTAGTAGTAGTAGTATTGTTATACTGTCCCTTTTAGTTTTTTATGATATTTGCGATCATTCTTTGGTTCTTTTTACAGCGTCCCAATATTCTCTATATAAGAACTACTCGGAATGATGATTTCCAACACCATAAAAAGATAAAAGGGACAACAATAAAACAATGCATCACAGCACAATTGTTTGTATGACACTGCAGTATGTGCAGAAGAGAGAGGCCTAGGACTGAACTGCTCTTTTTCAGATATTTTTTTTCAATGGCCTCTTCCCTGAGATTAGTCCCCTTGAATCTGCATTGCCTTTAGAAAGACTGCATTAATATTCCTAGTCTTAAGCAATCTTTATATCTAGCAAAACATTTTTGGATGACAAACCAGCAGTTTTGATACAGTAGCAGTCAGAAGTATTCAGGCACTAGCTGAATCACAGCATGCGTTTTCTCCAAAACAATTTCACCATTGTAGTCCAAAGAGACACTAAATCAAATATTACAGCAAACATGTTGTGCACTAAATTATTTTCTTTTTATATATAAATTGTCTTCAGGCTCGGCTGTACCAATCAACTCCTTAAAGGCCATTTATCAAAAGTATATAATTCAGCAACTATTGCAAAGAAGTTGGGAAGGGGTGGTGGTGAGATAGAAACAAATATGAAGAAGCCTTCTGGCCAATTCCCACTGTGATTTTGAAAACACTTGAAAGACCACTTTATAAGATGTATCCACCATACAGTAGAATACATTCTTGGGAGTCTTGAGTTAAACATTTTTAAAGTTTTAATGTACTGCCAGTGTATGACAGAAGCCAAAGAAGTTCCTTGCACCCGCTGTAAGGGTGAACAGTGTTGGAGGAGTGTGCTCAACTGAGGAAACAACGAATCATGTTGTGAGCAGAGACACCTTGGAGTCCAAAATTAACTGTTGGAAATGTCAGGTGGGTATGTTTGTTGATTATCGCAGTGGTATCCAAGAGACACCTGTTCTTTTGGAAGTTATGTGGAAAGTGTAGTAATTTTGTAGAAATTTTACTGCAATATTTGGTTCACCCAATAACAAGGGTGGGGTGGGGTGGGGGTGGAGGGGCTTCCCAGGCCAAGCAGGGCCAAGCAGGGTTTGTTAGACATTTTGGGTGGATATTTATGAAACAACCTTGTTACAGTATGATAATTGGGTGGGTTCATGTTTTAATATGTAGATTTTTTTTTTTTCTTCAAAATGTTTAGTTTTAAAGCAAGGGAATGTTTTAAACTGGCTTAACATCATCTTAAATTGTAGCAACACCACTCCAAAAGACTATTATATGGTGGTAAAGGAGATATATTTATTAATGCTAAACTGTCTCATGCAGTATATGTTATTTTAAAGTTGGAGTACTGCAAATCTCCATTTGTTAATGTGGTGAAAGTGGTTTATATTTGTAGAAAAAGTTTATTCTGAAAGAAAAATAATATGTTCTCTTTCGCCCTGGGTATTTTTGTATAAATGAAGTGGATGTTTTTGGGCAGCACATAGAGCTATCTGTAGCTTTTCATATCTTAGTGTTTGATTTAGTAATAATGGAATAAGCCCTTTTTTATTTGAAATGCATTTTAATGGTTCTGGGAGAATGAACTGACCCCCATATTATATTATTTGCTAAAGGCCAGTGGAATTGACTTAAAAGCGATTTTGTTCACAAATAATGGAATCCAATAGTTTTTTTTTAGGTTTTTTTTATATCAATCTTGCCTAAATTCCAAGATTTGTATTAAGATAAACCTGCAATGAATTTCATTCTTGGAAGAAAAAAAAAAAAAAAGCTCTTAAATGGCTTAAGGCAGCAGTTTTGAAAAACAAAACTCTGTGACCTTTGCATGAAATGAGCATCGCAAGCGAAAACAATGACAGTCTGTGATGGGGGTTCAAAAATAGCTCTTTTAATATCAATGAGAAGGAGTCATGTCTTGGACTCAAGTTTTAAAAACTGTTTATTCAGAGTGAAAACCTCTTGCAGGGACTTGAAACACAGTGACACCTTTCTGCTTTTTCTTTCGTGATGTGAATCCATCTCGGCTCGCATAAAGATTAATTTACTTGCATTGTTGTTTTTAAACTGGCCTTGCAGATTGGGATGCATTGCAGCCTGTCCAGGTACATCTTGCAAGTTGCGTGGACAACTCTGAGGTTCCAGACACTCTCCCCATATGCAACCCTCTGTTTTCAACCCAGACTTTTCAGTCATGCTGGTAAATGAGTCCTTATTCAGCTTGTGAGTCTTGCTCTGGTTTCCAATGGGGTTGCTGTGAAAAGGCTGTGGACCTGCGTATAGCAGACTGTTGGAACAGATTGCGTTGCAGGTTTAAAGCGTATTAGTGTTAATTAAAGGGATGTTCAAACCCAGGGATCCACTTGCTATTTACATGCTAATGTACAGCAGTGAGGAAAAGCGAGAAGGGCGACAGCCTCAGATATTACAATAATGGAGAATTGTAGAGTATAATAAGATGAGTAATTTAAAAATGTATCAAACTGAACGTACACAATGTCTTTCTGTTGCCTTTTCTGCCATCTGTGTGATAAAATGGAAACAATTCAGTTTACTGTAGGTTATTAGAAAGCCCTGTATAATATGGCAGTATAAGCAGTTTACACATGTAGCTGAAATTGAACATGTACAGCAGTCTGTTCTGCATATGCTTAGCTACTGATAAGGTTTTCATGTGTGTGTGTGTGTGTGTGTGTGTGTGTATATATATATATATATATATATATATATATATATATATATATATATATATATATATATATAATGCTCATCTTGAAGGAACTCACTCAGAGGCATATTTTCACACGTGTTCTAAGAGGTGATGGTGAGTGAAAAAATTATGTGCAATTTAGGGGAATGTAAATATGCTATGTAAGATAATTGTTATTAAATATGATAATTTTGAGGTTTTGTGTTACGTGGCCTGCGCCAGGGTATCGGATCAGGCCCACCATACGAAATGAGTTTGACACCCCTGAGCTAAGGGATCCATCAGGTTTAGTGACTTGCAAAGCTATAACAGTAATTCTCCCTTGCATCTTATGTACATGCTGCATTCAATTGGTTTTGAAAGTTGAAAATGGAGAAGCTGATTTGTCATAACTGTTTAATCTGTTCCACTCGGCTGACCTGTGAAAGCTGAACGTATTTATTTTCCCACTGTAAAATGCCAGGCGGTCTGACTGAGAGAGTTCCAGAGCCAGGAGAAACTTTTTTTTTTGTGTATTGATTGTGTACTCTTACAAGATGGGTCAAGAACAGGTTTGTCACGGCTGTCTGTAAAGATTCTTTCTGGATGCAATGCCCATATACACTAAGCTTGCTGCAGAGCCCATTGCTAACACAACATGCACGTGTATACCCGACAACCAGATTTGCCTCTACACTGACGTATCTTCTGTCCGTTAAACTTTTATTTTCGTAAATCCTTAAATTGGCTATAAAAAGAGAGAATGAAAGATGAATAGATCTATAGTCCTCAAGGTAAAAACTCAGTTGATTAGATATCTGCTTTGTAAAGTTAGTGTTTTGCACAGGTTATTTTTCAATGGCATAATACAATAGCAGAAACTTCATGATTTCCCAACGTTTAATTTAATGCTGGAACCGGGGAGAGTCAACCTCAACCTGTTGCTACCAACGTTTGTGTATTACAGTTGCTGTCCTTTTTAAATTCACAGCAATAAATTGTCACTTGATTTACAGTAAGTAGTCATGGGTAGAAAACCAATCTTTCTCTCCATAGCATAGTTTTAATTTCATAGTTCATCAGTGTCTGCTCCATGGATGCTAACCGATTTTAATTCCCAGCCATTCAAGTCTGCAATTAAAGGCCAATTTGCTTTTAAAAAATGTTCATTCATTACCTTTCATAGACTTCCAAACACTATACCCAGGGAAGCTACCATCCCAGTCCGGCCGTTCTGACTGTGATTGTCATTCATCTCGGCCTGAGGATGGGGACCCCTGAACACAGAGTTGCTAATTGAGCAATTCTGTCTTGTAAATGGAATATGTAAATGAGCATGTAAGTGTTAGAAAGGAGAAATCCAATCTAAGCATTCTTACGAAGCAAACCATGCAGCTGTGAAGTATTGTTAGCGGAGACTTCTATCCCCAAGGATTACCACAGCAATATTTCAATCAAAGAAGCAATCATGCTTCTCTTTATGTGAAAATTGTTTTGAATAACAGGTCACCTGCCGATACAGAAGCATGACGTATCCTTGTCGAATCAACAGCAGCCTAGTGCATATAAATTACTGCTCAGGGTGGAGCAGGTAAAAATGACAAATCCTCTTCTTTTTCTTTCTTCAGTTGTTGTTTTGGAATTTACAGTAGCAAGCATCAGTCCTTTCATAGAAGCGACAAAGAACTATAATTGAAGATTTAAAGTAAACCAGTTATTTCTGTCCACTAAACGGAGTCCATCGATTGTAAGTGGAAGGCTAGGGCACAGCACATTTCACAGCACCCATTCTGCTGCTGTTTTCTTTGCTTTAGAATAACTTGCTGAATAACCGTTTCTCTCTTGTGCATGAAGCATGAAAATCTACATTGATTCAGTATGTATGAAAATACAGAAAATAAAAACAGAAAATAGTTTGCAGACTTTAATTTTCCTTGCCGTTTCCTAGTCGATATTTACAAATTAGTGTGCTGAAGTGAACTCCATCTCGGAAGCATCGACGAGTTGCAGAGATGTATTCAATACAGTGATAACATGGACATTTAGAAGCTTGCAGGAAGGTCTAGAATATTATTGCACAGTGTAATAATCTATTGGGTACTGTACGTTTTTGTTTTAATATTGTTGACTTCAGAGCGACATGTAACTTTTTTTCATTTTGTTGTATTGATGTTTTTAGAGCAACACGTTGCAGTCACTCTAAAAGAAGTTTTATGGCATTTCTGTAGCCTTCGGGAGACCTGGTTGGGTTTGAGCTAAAAAAAGGATTTTAATCAATTTTGAGGATGTTTCAAATCATAAAAGAATTGGACAAAATACCTACAATTTCAGTAATTTCTTAATGGCTTGTATCACAGGGTCGCTACCATAGTAGTGACCTTTGTGGATAACATCACATCCATGAATTGCATTTCTGTGTCTTGTGTAGAATGCTTTTAAAATCTAAAAAAATATATAAGTAATTACCAATCTACATATACAAAAAAGAGATCTGTGCTATATTTTCAATTGATCTCATGGTTGTGCTTTTTATGGCCCACACCAGTGTTACAGCCTTTTTAGCGTCTCTAGAATATGTTAGTCTGTAATATGCTGGCATTGTACATGGGAACTAAAAAAAGCCATGAGCATCATGGCAAACAAATGTGTGTGTGTGTGTGTATATATATATATATATATATATATATATATATATATATATATATATATATATATATATATATATATATATATATAGTACTGTGCAAAAGTTTTAGGCAGGTGTGAAAAAATGCTGTAAAGTAAGAATGCTTTCAAAATAGACATGTTAATAGATTATATTTATCAATTAACTAAATGCAAAGTGAGTGAACAGAAGAAAAATCTAAATCAAATCCATATTTGGTGTGACCACCCTTTGTCTTCAAAACAGCATCAAGCATCAATTCTTCTAGGTACACGTACACACAGTTTTTGAAGGAACTCGGCAGGTAGGTTGGCCCAAAACATCTTGGAGAACTAACCACAGTTCTTCTGTGGATTTAGGCAGCCTCAGTTGCTTCTCTCTCTTCATGTAATCCCAGACAGACTCGATGATGTTGAGATCAGGGCTCTGTGGGGGCCATACCATCACTTCCAGGACTCCTTGTTCTTCTTTACGCTGAAGATAGTTCTTAATGACTTTCGCTGTATGTTTGGGGTCGTTGTCATGCTGCAGAATAAATTTGGGGCCAATCAGATGCCTCCCTGATGGTATTGCATGATGGATAAGTATCTGCCTGTACTTCTCAGCATTGAGGAGACCATTAATTCTGACCAAATTCCCAACTCCATTTGCAGAAATGCAGCCCCAAACTTGCAAGGAACCTCCACCATGCTTCACTGTTACCTGCAGACACTCATTTGTGTACGCTCTCCAGCCCTTCGGCGAACAAACTGCCTTCTGCTACAGCCAAATATTTCAAATTTTGATTCATCAGTCCAGAGCACCTGCTGCCATTTTTCTGCACCCCAGTTCCTGTGTTTTCGTGCATAGTTGAGTCACTTGGCCTTGTTTCCACGTCAGAGGTATGGCTTTTTGGCCGCAAGTCTTCCATGAAGGCCACTTCTGACCAGACTTCTCCGGACAGTAGATGGGTGTACCAGGGTCCCACTGTTTTCTGCAGTTCTGAGCTGATGGCACTGCTGGACATCTTCCGATTCTTGAAGGGAAGTAAGCATGATGTGTCTTTCATCTGCTGCAGTAAGTTTCCTTGGCCGACCACCGCGCCTATGGTCCTCAACGTTGCCCGTTCTTTGTGCTTCTTCAAAGAGCTTGGACAGCACATCTGGAAACCCCTGTCTGCCTTGAAATTTCTGCCTGGGAGAGACCTTGCTGATGCAGTATAACTACCTTGTGTCTTGTTGCTGTGCTCAGTCTTGCCATGGTGTATGACTTTTGACAGTAAACTGTCTTCAGCAACCTCACCTTGTTAGCTGAGTTTGGCTGTTCCTCACCCAGTTTTATTCCTCCTACACAGCTGTTTCTGTTTCAGTTAATGATTGTGTTTCAACCTACATATTGAATTGATGATCATTAGCACCTGTTTGGTATAATTGTTTAATCATACACCTGACTATATGCCTACAAAATCCCTGACTTTGTGCAAGTGTACCTAGAAGAATTGATGCTGTTTTGAAGGCAAAGGGTTGTCACACCAAATATGGATTTGATTTAGATTTTTCTTCTGTTCACTCACTTTGCATTTAGTTAATTGATAAATATAATCTATTAACATGTCTATTTTTGAAAGCATTCTTACTTTACAGCATTTTTTCACACCTGCCTAAAACTTTTGCACAGTACTGTATATATACACACACACACACACACACATTTACACAAACAAATAGTGAAATCATTTGTGACGTCACATTCTGTCTTCTCATCCTTTTTTTTTTTTTAATTGCATGTCTAGATGTTTAATCTGTTCTTGGTCTGAAATGAATGTAGTTGCAGCTTCAAACCCAGAGATCTTAATCTTCATCTTTTCCAGGAAGCACTGATTTCAGAATAATTAAATGGAATAAACACAATGGATTAAAAATGGATTTGAAGAACTGTGCCATGGTAAGGAATAACGTCCTAGAAAAGTGTTCTTGTGGATCATTTAACTTCATTCCGTAACTTTTTATTCCTGTGTTACCAAGATAATGATCCTAAAATCGGGCTACTCTGGTTAGGATGAAGTGATATTACATGCAAGTGAAATATATTATTATTTGTTTATTTAGCAGACGCCTTTATCCAAGGCGACTTAGAGACTAGGGTGTGTGAACTATGCATCAGCTGCAGAGTCACTTACAATTACGTCTCACCCGAAAGACGGAGCACAAGGAGGTTAAGTGACTTGCTCAGGGTCACACAATGAGTCAGTGGCTGAGGTGGGATTTGAACCGGGGACCTCCTGGTTACAAGCCCTTTTCTTTAACCACTGGACCACACAGCCTCCTTGATGAAGGCCCGGACGTGCTGAAACGCGTTGTTTGTTCTTTTTAAGTTTTTTATATAAATTAAAATGAACTGAATTTTGAAGATAACAGGGGTCACATCCGTCTTTTAAATGACATGATGAGTGTGCGGCCGATTATTACACACACACATATATATATATATATATATATAAACACATTAAACATTTTCTGGAATGTAAATATACTGTAAATATGATTCTTTTGATTTGTTTTATTAATGAACCCCTCCCCCACACACACACTATGGTATTAATTTTATAATGTACTTTTCATTATGTGAAAAGTGAGTCCCCCATATTGAATTGCAAGAGATCACTATTCATTATCCAAAAAAAACAACCCTGTATGACATTGTTCATCACCATTTTGTCGGTTTAGCTGATTTTGTTTCTGCTTTAATGATGTGGAATTCATGTCTAAATTATTCAGACTTGTCATAAGAGTTATCAACAGTAATATCCCCAGAATCCTCACATTTCAGAAACTATCTCAGATATATATATATAAATTCTATTCGCTACTTTAAAGGTTAGGGAAATGGGGGGGCACAGTTTCCTGAATCCCCACAGCTGAGAACTGTAATAACGAAAAACATTTTGATCATTTTTAATTGAAGACTTTCTGCTCATGTGAGCTTTTCTGAAATTATGAGAAACAAAAATACTGGATTTAATAGAGTAAATATGAATTCATAAGAAAGCAACTTTGTTGTGTGTAGTGGTGCTGAAAGCTTCAACAATGAAAGGAATCCTCTTGCGGCCCAATAACGTTGCTATCTTGATGGTTCAAAGTTATAAAAACCGTGAGCAAGTTTCAACATTTTATTTTATTTTATTTGTTTCATAAAAAGCTAATAACTTGTAACTGACTATCGTGCCCCATTTGGCTGTCGCGGAACTATTGACAATTTTCATCTGATTTTTCATTAATAGTTAATATGTTCCCAGTGAACTGCTGCTTCTGCATTAACTGCCATATTCTAATGTACTTTTACTGTAACAATATTAGGCACTGATTAATAGCCTACAGATGTGGCCCAAACTTGTATTGAATTACATAGATAAAGCTTTAATTAATTTAGATCTTGCTCCCCACCCCATTCTTACCACACATGCACAGTATTTAATGCAAGCAAGTAGGCTTACAACTAAAAGAAAAATGCAAATGCTGAAGGCAAAGTTGTTATACAGTCAGCACTGGCATATCTGACCCTATAAAATTTTGACTCCAGTGACGGTTAAACGTGTGTGATGCATATCTGATTATTTCGTTTTGGCCCATTCCAACCCTTGTCTGTTTTTTTCAGGGGACGCCAAGAAAAAATAACCCCAAAAATACAATATCAAAAATACATAGCTGAAAGGACTGTGTTTTAAAATAAGTAGGCTTCCATTTAGATGTACTGTATTGGTTTTGTTGGTACAGTACTATATGTTCAACAGAATAAGTATTCTGTTGAACATATAGGTTCAGGCTCACAATTCAGAGATGGAGGTAAGCTCTGTACAAGTCACTCTGTACCTTCAAACACTTATACCCTCAGAATTTGCATTATATTGTATCTATTTATTATCTCAGTGTTCTGAGTCATTATTTATTATTGTTTCAACACCCATAGATATTTTGGCACGTTTTAATAAAGCAAACTGGTCATGTAAACACATTACCCAGAGCTACTGTAGGTGCAGTTTGCAATACAGAAGGCAAGTCCTGAAATATACCTTATTCCGTGTTATCCTCCTTCCAACGCTTTTAGCTGACTGTGAGCAAATTGACACCCTTTCTACCTTTGTGTAGTAACTTAAAAACCCAATTGTTTCCTTGTCTGTCAAAACTGAAAACAGACAGAATATATAACATCATTTTACACTTATGGGTTTTATATAAGGCCTTAGTTGTGCACTATATGCTTTAATAAGGACTATAAAATAATCATTTTGATGTATTCATATGAAATATTTTTTGAATTTATAGTTAACAAAATATTTGGAGACACTACTCTCATTTCCTTATCCTTTTTTTTTTTTTTTTTTTAAATATTTTTTTTCTCAAATCTCAGAAATCCAAACCAGGCATTTAGATGTCTGTCTGATTTTTGTTTTGTTGCGTTTTTTTTTGCGGACTGATCTGTGACCTTGCAAGCTCATTGGTGGGAAAAAGAAGGGATTCAATGTGCATGTGCAACAGTCTATAAATGTGATCCCACAAAAGGTTTCTTGTGAAGGAGACAGATATTCCTGTCATCAGAAAAAAAAAAAAACTGCTGGCTTTTATGTCTGAATTTCAGCTGTACTCTAGGGGGAATATTCTTTACATTTCATACACTTTTTAAATATTTAATGTAGCACATTTATATTTGATCTGTAAAAAAAAAAATCATCACTGTCAATAAGAGCTTATTTAAAGTCTTTCTATGTATGATATTGTCGTACCTCACTGGTCTAACCCAGCATTTATTGCTTGCTATTAAAATATCCAAGTCATGCAATGATGATATGGATGTTAGTTTCAAGATGTTGTTCCTCATGCTGTAAATGCAGGTACCACATAGACCTGCTTCTGCAATCACAGCTGTGGGATGTTAAGAACTACAAAGCTTTGGTGTTTTTGTAATATAGATAACCACCAACCTTAACCACTACTTTAAAGCACTACAACTTTAAGTTGTGTGTATGTACTTCATTTTTTTTTTTTGTCATTGCCAAGCAGCATCGACAGTTAAAACGAAAGACCGTATCAGTGATGAGAGTTTAATAAAAGAAAGCATGAAGCAAATTCATGTGAAGCAAGTATTCGCTTTTTATATATGACTGATTTGATAAACAGAAATACAAAATCTTTCGAGCCTATCAGTCATCCTGATTAAATGCGCGAAAGACTGTCTAGCATTTGCAAACTAGAATGTGTTTTATGCTAATATGGCCCTTTAATGTCATCTGTGTGCTGTAGTACAAAGTAATTTCCCTTTTAAAAATGCATGTTTACTTTAAGTTTCCTTTGATGCTAAAGCAATCGGCAGGTTTACTGTCAATCGGAAGATTTAAGTGGGATATGTTTGTATTAAAAAAAAAAAAAAAGCTCATCTAGGATTTTGGTAACAAGAGGACCATGAGAATAATCCTAATCCTTAAAGCAAGCAGGGAAACTGATGCATAGTACTCCATAACTTAAAAAAAAAAAGAAACAAAACAATTCATGATACTTTTATCCATCAATATTAATGGCGTTTCTGACTGTTGTCACTCTAGGGGTACTAGATCTGCTTTTTAACCATTTAGGCCTTGGCAGCCGACAGCTGTGTCCTTCTTAGAATGTCAAGCAGTGGCTGTGTCTGTTGACTTAATGATGCTAATGGCTTCTTGAAAGCCAAAACTGGTAATTTCTTGTGACTGTTTTTCTTAACTTTGATATATGCTGCTGAGATTTTGTTTTGTTCTCATATTTAGATTCGATCAAAAGACTCCAGTTGCATGGGCAATATAACAAAGTCTCCACAGGCAATTGATTTCAAATACTGGACTCCGTACTGGGCCTTCTGGGTTAGTTGATAAATACTGTGTGAATTTGCTGGCCTATGATTTAATTATTATTTTTAGAGTAAATAGCAGATGTTTGCCAAAAAAAAAAAAAAAAAAAGCCAGTCTTAATTGAAAAAAAGTTAGTGTCTTAAGGGAAAAAAAAAAAAAAAAATCTACTCAGTTGTTAATATTTCACAGAGTTGGTGCAGAGAGGTAGGCAGAGGATCCTAATGACAAATGAATCGTCCAAGTTCATCCCAACATGCTCAATTGCATTGAGATCCTAGGATTGTGGTGCCCATGGAAGATTTCTGGTCTCAGTCATGCACTTTAACCCATTGTCACAATTCTGGCACTGTCAGATATTGAATTTGTATATATAAATTGTATTTCTGACACATCTACAGTTATGGCCAACACTGTACTGTATTGCATTACTCAATAGAATCGACTCATTGTGCTTCATAAAGTCGAATGAAAACCTGCTGAACAATGTTACATTAACATATTGAATTACATACCGCTTTGTAGTTTTCCATAAACTGTCAAATTGAAAAAAAAGTGACATTTTGCAATTTAACATGACATACTGTACTACTATTATGGCTTCCGGTAGACTCTTGCGATATTATTTTGTAGTTTCTTTCATTACATGATGTTAAATAAAAGATTAACATTAAGTTCATAGTCCTTTTTTTTTCTCCTCAGTCCTAAATTTCTAGGTAATGCAAAACTTTTGGCCATAGCAGTATATATTATGGACACTTTCTAGGTTATTGTTGGAAGAAGAATAGTTTTGGTGACGGTTTAATAAAAGTTGGAGTCCCTTCACAGCAAGAACCTTTAGCTTTAAAAAATGTTGTTTACCTCAGTCATCGCTTTGGGGGCTTTTATGTCCTCTTATCTGATAAATGCAGTATTTCAATAGAAAGCTGTAATTAACTGCTGTATATTTAAAGGTCTCTGAGGAATAATAAAATGGCAGTAGTACAAGGTAATAATGTGATATCTTGTAACAATTGTAAGTCGCCCTGGATAAGGGCGTCTGCTAAGAAATAAATAAATAAATAAAATAAAAATAATAGGTCTTGCCTCTCCTGTTTGTATAATTGGCCTACAAAGGTGGGTATCTACTGTGTTAGATCCCATTTAATTTCAACTTAATTGTCCCAGTGCCCTAAAACTTTTTTTTTTTTTTTTTACGGATTCATGTACACTTTTTTGGTCCTGTTGAGCAGTTTAAAAGTCTTTGTAAGATGGTTCCTCAGACTGCTCTCTTCTCCTTTCCTGTCAGCTTTTCTCCTTGAGTCTCTAGCTTTTTTCCCAGCTAGCTCAGCAGACACAGTGTATAAAATAACAAGCACGAGGGAAAATAAAAAGCAAGTCTTTCGAGAGCCCCTTTGTAACCCTTGTATGTTATTCCATTTTAACAATGCAAGTGCAAAGGCCTAATTGCTTTTCTGTCCACTAGAAACCTTTAATTTATTAATGTGTGTGCACTTTTATATTCTTTTTTGTTTTCTTCCCATTTCAAAGGTTCAGCTTTCAAAGTCGCAAGAGGAGGCTGGGGCTTTCAAACTCCAAGCTCAAACAGTAAGTACAAATAAATAAATAAATAACATCAATAGTCATTGCTTCAGTGGCATAGCTTTTTATAATAATAAAACAGAACCTCAAGGTTATTTTTTTGTGTGATTTGATTTCTCCTGAAGTTTCTGGTTTTTTTATGGCTTTACAGTATGAAATAACTGAGACTTGTTGTGTGCAAATAACACAGTAACACTGAGAAGTCAGTGGTTCATCTTCAAAGTGGGTGTTGATGGAAAATTAAACAAAAAATGAATCTTTTTGACTTGAGGATGCTGTACCATTTATGTGAAGGGAAATCTCACCAGTTGTAACTATTGTAAGACTTGGACGGACTTCAGTTTAAACTAGGTGTTTCTTGTTTTGTACATTGCCAGCTGCCAGAAATGGTGCATACTACACAGTGAAGTAAAACTTTGATAAATGGGGACCCTTCGGTACAGTATTAGATAACAGTCCATTTCTTTAAACACAAGAGACTGCCAGTGTTTAAAATTGTGCTTAATACATAGTCATCAGGTTTTTGTATTCCCAATATACAGAATACTGTGTTTTGTTACTATATTCTTGATGTTTGATACTTGATTATTCAGAACATAGTCCTGTTCACCACATTTTTGTTTTAAGATTTTTACTGTAGTATTCACCTAAAGTCTTCTGTTTTATTGAAAGTCTATGCAGCTCTGCCTGTTTATTGTCTGCTAGTGCATAACTGGGCAATTGCTTCTGAAAGAGTGGATAATTTATATGCTAATTCTTTTTTTTTTAAATCTGATTTGATATATGATTGTGAACTACCCATTAAAAGCAAACCCTCAATGTTTCCTTTTTCTTTTCTAACCCTGTATGTTCCTAGTTTGGTTTTGCAAATTTAATTTCTGCGAGCTGGGAATGTATTGCTTTTGTAATGTGAAATACAATCGCATGCCTTGGCCTTGCTCGGGAAATATCCCAGGGCCCCCCCCCTGATGTTCATAAGGTTATGGTTATTTTAATATTGCATAACTTCTATGGAATTGCTGTAGTATATAGGAAGTATCCATATATGGATATGGAGAGTCATCCTGTACAAGCTTTGGGACAAATTGCCATTTGTAAGATTTGCATTGTCTTTATCACAAAATCACACTGTCTGTATATCACTTTCAATTGGGAGACAATCTGAAGATCTCCCTCTCATGTGACCAGTTCTCTCTCAATACTGTTTTAGCTGGTCCTCTGTATTTACTATTGTGTGGTCAGGTTATCCTGTCCTAACCTCCTGTAGACCACATAAGGTGTATTGCTACTGTGTCGGTAACCAGTAAGGGTATACATTTGTTCACTGGCAGATGTGATTTGGGGAGATGGTTCTACCAGCTTGTTGTGAATTTCATGGTGTATGGCAATCAATTGAACACAAGGGTTTTCATTTGATGCATGAGATGCACATGACCACCAAGTCCTGCCTTGAGAGTTACATTTATTAAGTACCTGTTCAGAGGAATATTGCATTTTTAAGGTTTTGATCAGAGACATGGACTAGCTCCAGGGTTTCCTACCCTTGCACAAGGCCAAAGTCTAAGAGTCATCTTTGCTAGTTCCCTCTGTTTGTCTAGTCTTGCATTCGTGTCAACTCGTTCAGTAATGTGTGGCAGTAATTCACAGTCGAATCAGATGTATTTCATTGCATTCCGTTAAAACACGTTTTGAACCTATTTTTAGGCATCGTAAAAAAAAGGCAGTTTAATCTTTATACAGTAGCTACATTTTTATTGAATTTCCATTACCAGTCATTATTTATTGCTCTGTTTTATAAATTAGAAAGCTTGAGAAGAATGTTTGTCAAGCTGATGTGCAAAAACCAGAGCATACTGAGAACTATCTTCATGTAAACCATGCAGAAGACACAGCTTTAAGGTTACAGAGCATCATTATTAGGAACTGTTACTTTCTGTTCCCTCTGCCTGTGTGTGTGTCTGTGTGTTCTGATGTTAAGACACGTACTCCCGGGGGTTGTACCACCATGAGTCCCAGATGACTGGCTCGTCTATGAAAACCGCTGCCACCAGGAGTGCAGAGGTCATGCAAGCGTAGTTCAAGTCCTGTTTACGGCAACTTGACGATCTTACTTCCTGATCTCTCCTGTTAGTTTTCCGACTAGCTGCAATTAACTTTGTTTAAAGCCAGTTTGTAACTCAGACCAGTTTAAAGTTAAAGCCCATTAATGAATTGCATGTGAAAAAGGAGACAGACAGGCACACTCTGACTCCAGTATTAATTGGTGCACTCAGGACTGATGGGCCTGCCTCTCTGTTGTGGTCCTCGATCACTTCCCAAAAGTTATTAATATCAAACCAACTTGGGCTGGCTTGGTGCTGAGCTAGTGCCTCATTAACACACTTTCCATAATTAGACGCAGCTAGAATTAAAGGAAAAGAGAAACGGTTTTGATTACTGCCATAAAGAAGCACTTATCGTATGAATCCCACCAGGGACTTAATTTTGTTTTAATTTAATGATTTAAGAAGGAGGAAGTCAGTTATGCATGGGATATGATTACATAAATTGAAAGTTTTTAAATCTTGATTGCTAGATAACATGTGAAAAGTGTGTTATTACTTTATGATTTAAATAAAAGGCTCAGGATGGAATGTTTTTTTTATAGTGTCTAACTCTATGGAAGTCAAATTGACCTGACATAGATTTAATTGGACTGATTCTAACCCCTCAGATTAAGCTTTCTGCCTAAACAATACCCTGTAGGCATCTGGGGAGAGTGTGATTGTGGACAGGTAACATCATCTCCTTTGCAAGATTATAAAAAAATAAAATAAATCAAATGAAGAATGCCCACCAACATGAAATCTCATGCAACATAAATGACTTGCCTGCAAGCACAATGTGCTAATTTCAGGTATAACTTGAAAACACTCTCTTGCTAGCTAAGTGACCTGACAGTTTATGGAACTCCCGAATCTACTCTGTGTACAATCTGTTCTACCCTGAGGATAATTCTTCCAGTAATAACACTATAATTGTACATGTGTAGCATGCTTCTAAAAATAATAATAATCATGCATATGAATATGAAGTTCTGAAGAGGCCAGCAAGAGAAGGATTGTTGAGTAGAATTGCTGTAAATAATAATAGAATTCCTGTATGCAAAGGTGCCTGCTATTTTAAAATATTTGCATTACAATTGCATAGGGCTCAGACACGTAATTGATATTCCACAAGGTAATATGTAAACGTCTTGGTGAAATGTTATTGCTGAAAGAAGCCCAGAAGTTACATTTTACAAACATATCATTCAGGCTGCTTAGTTAACAGCTGGTCAGTGTTTAATAGATTTTGAATGAAATGGTTTATGTAAATCTATTTTTTACATGGACGGCTGAGAAGCTTCAAGCATGTATGTATTGCCTTCTCTGAGTCACAGTCAGCCTTATGATAGCGATAGCCACCTTTTCATATCTTGTTTTAATGCATTGTGGTTCAGCTCAGCTAATGCTCAACTGGAATTAAACTTATAATGCTCTTTTTTTTTTTTTTTTACATAGAATTAAATGTGCACAATGAATACTAAATTACGATTGATCAACTAATTTACAGAAAAGATACCTGCAGAAAGGACACATGCTATTCTGCTTTGTTCCTGAGCAGAACAAGATAAACTTGTATTCAAGGTGATGGAGGCTAATGATGATAACGTAACATTTTAGAATCAGGAATTGCCATACCATTTTAAAATATAAAATATACCAACTTCTCCAAGATCACTCAGCCAGCACTTTTCTATCGGGCGACGATCTAAAGAGCTCAAACCATTCAGCTTTTTAAATGTGTGCTTGTATTCTTGACTATGAAATGTCAAGAGTCCTATTATTATCATTATTTATTATTATTATTATTATTATTATTATTATTATTATTATTATTATTATTGCATTTTTCTTCTAACTAGTTAGTCAAAATGGAAATTGTATATACAAAAAAAAAGAAAATAAGTTATAGGCTAGATAGGCCTGGTGATGTCAATGCATTAAAACTTGCCAAGTATCTGCTGCATTAGCTGAGAGAGAGATGCTGAATATCAAATTAGTTTCAGGGTTTGGAGAAAAAGCAGGTCGGTCACACATGCGACTAAGTACTGCTACTGAATATAGATTTCTTTTAAAAGCTGTACATTTGTTCTGTTGCATCACATATGGCAGGGATATTAAAAATACAAAGGCTGAAGTAAATACAACAAATCTATTTTTGCCAGGTATACAGCATCTATTTAATATTTCAGGAGTGGTGTGCAACGAAAATAAAACAGACTTTCTTTCTTTCTTTCTTTCTTTCTTTCTTTCTAAGCTTGCAAACAATCACAGATCAAGTCATAAATTGCACTTTTATATATGGTACAGGTTTGGTCCCTTCCATTTGTTCCAAATATAAATTAACAGTGTATTTCACAATAATCTCAGAAGTGGGCCACTATTTCTGTTTGGATAATGCCCTGGGTGGTCATATCACTTGTCATACACAGTGCTGTATACTGTTGACAATGGTATTCTCTCAATATGTAAAACCTGAATCGGATAGGGATTGATCCATTGTCCCGTACATTTGCATTGTAGCAATTGCAAATCCTAGCCACTGGTTCCAGAGTCGTCTTGAGTTTGGCTATGTAATACAGACAGACAGAGTGCTTTTGTGTCCAGCCAAGTTGTGTTTTTATTTTTCTTGATGGTCGATTTCACAATGTCATTAAAAAAAAAAAAAACGTTTTTTCCTTGTCTGTTTTCAGTAAGTACCCTTGTTAAAAAAAAATTAAAAAGTGTCATATTGCTGTCATTTGAATTCTTCTGGCATGGTGCAGATGCATGTACATTTTTTTTTTTTTTTTGCCATTACAGAGTATGCTTTCATAAAAAGTGTGGGAGAAAAAACAACAGAATGAGATGCTATACATGAATAGTTTTTGCCCTGGTTGATGTTTGATATTATAGATGTAATAATGATCATTATCTATATACTGTATGCAAAATAACAATTTATTGGTTATTTCTGTTTAGTTTTAAGAAATGTGTGCAAGGGAACTAATTAAACATGGCCTATCTATTCATTTATTTCAAACAGTACGAGCTAAACAGGCTTGAATCCACAATTTGTATCCTTGGTCTGGGTTCTTGAGAAATCATGTGATTGTGTGACATTACAATTCTGTTGGATTCACCTGCTTTGTGGTTTAGTGGCAGCCTGTTGGCAATTGACAAAATTGGAGCTACAGAATCCGGAACCTATTTAGATGATTGAAAACATCATAAAAGGTATGTTCTTCATGTGAACAGGAGGCAGTTTTTTTTAAAAGAGAATTGCTTGCCATATGTACTAATACAAAAATCAAGGCACTTCATCTCAGCCTTTCATTAGTCAAGTCTAAATTTAGCCTTGATAGTCTTTTTTATCTGCTAGCTATTCAAGGATTGAGGAAAAAAAAAAGTTCTCATTTGGGATTGGAATCTGCATTACAAAAGCATCACTACTGGCTCCTAATTTTTAGCTTCTTCTGGTATTAAAGGCCTAGGGGTGTGCTTTGAATTTGAAGTGGATACAATGTAGGGTGCTCTTCAAGGTTGCTGTTGAGTTGAGCATTAAAGGAGCCCTGGCTTGTCATTGCATTGCAACATTCTTTGTGGCGAGGGATGGTTTGAATGGCTATGTGGAAGAAAGCATGCATTGAAAACATGTCTTTTTTTCTTCTGACATCCACATTGTGTTATGAAACCTCTCTATGAGAATCACTCATGATTCATTGGATATTTTCACAATAATCGCCTTGAATTTTATTTTTGTAATATAAAAACAATATGAGATTTGTAACCTGATTTGCGTTAAAGGGGTTAAACTGCAGAATATAAGTGTGCTCAGTGATGAGCAAGAATTAAACTTCTATATTTCATTTTAATGTCCTTTGTGGGGATGTCACCCAGTGAAATCAAAATATATATTACAAATGGACAGCTGACTGCAAACTCGTAACCAGAGCGTCCTCTGAGGTTCAGGCTGGCTTGAGCTGATGACAGCCCATTTTCTCCCTCCTCTATCCTTTCTGAAGTAGTGCTCTGAGTAATTACGCCTCTTAAATTAGGAGACCAGAGAAGGGATGCGCATATAAATCTGTGCATTAACTCTGGAGATGGAAGGTGGAGCATGGAGCGTTCACTCTTCTGCTCTCAATCTTTGAAGATTATGTTTTGAAATGAAATGGAATGACATTCTGTTTAAAGTCTAAGAAAGAAAGAAAAAAAATGCTTGTCTGAATAATAGAAGTGTGTGGACAAGTGCATCAGATGAGAAAAAAAAAGTGGAACCTGTCTACCAATACAGAGATACAACCACACATAGCCTTGAAAACCTGCCAAGGTTGTGCTGCTGATTGTAACTGTGTCTGAATAACTACAATGATATGACCAATACTATATTGGCACAGCACCCAAGAAGTATCGTCCCTGCTTGACATTTACAATAGCAACCAAAGATTTTTGGATTGGTAGCATTGGATGCATTGCACTGGATCCAGAACAAATGTCAGGTCTTGCTTGTCATTATGTGCCTTTTACTGCGTACATTTCCCATGGCAGGCTTTTGTATTTTTTTTAATTTTAAGTGTTAGATTGGCTTGGAAATGGCATTACTAAGCAATTCTTGCATGCACTGCATCATGGATAATCGGTAGATCAGTGTTCGGTCATCCTTGAAACTTTGCATGAATCTTGTGAGCATGGGTTGACTTATCCAGGCATGTTAACTGAAAAATACAATAATGAAAGAAATACACTTTACACTCTCTCTCTCTCTCTCTGTCTCTCTGTCTCTCTGTCTCTCTCTCTCGCTCTCTCTCTCTCTCTCTCTCTCTCTCTCTCTCTCTCTCTCTCTCTCTCTCTCTCTCTCTCTCTCTCTCTCTCCATTGTTTTGCTCCCAGGCTTGTTCCTAATGTTCTGGTGATGAAATGTGATTTTTCTCTCCTGGTTCACATTCAACATTGGTCTTTTTGGATGAGACCGAAAAAAACATATCCTTACATGATGCATCGTAGAACAGGACATATCTTATTTATTTACTATTAAATGAATAACAAAGAGGTTTTGCAACTTGTTTATGTTCACGGAAAGGCTGTTACAAAACGACTACATTACCCAAGGTCCTCGGATCCGGAAGATCATGTGATAAGGACAAGGAGGGAGAACTATTTACTATGCAACGAAGGCTGCTGGGTTTATCTTTGCCTCAATTCACCCTTAGAACGTAAACATTAGGGAATAAAAAATAGTTTCAAGTTGAATCAAATTGTTGACGTCTGTTCCTTTTTATAAACAAATAGTATAGTACAATAGGCTTGGAATTTGCCTATGTATGATGTGTAGACAAATTACACTGAGATGTTATTCAGGCCGGATTAGAACCACAGTCCCAGAGCTGAAGGAGGTGGGTGGCAAAAACTCACAAACCAGCTTATTTCTCACATCAGCCCACCAACTCCCCACTATATCTTAATTTTTAGTCGGAGTAAGTATCAAAGGTAGATGATATGCAGGTGGTCCAGAGACCTTCTGGCTCTTGCCAATTCATCTTGTCATGTCAGAGCGCAGTCAGGAGGCTGTACTCTGAGCAAACGATGTGGTGATCTTGATGAATGAGATATCAAATATCACCAGCACTATACACAGGTAAAAGAAACAGGCCTGGGTGGCAGCACATGAAAACTGGATGATAAATCTATATAAGATTGGGAATTAAATTAACGTTTCAAATTATGTTTCTATCTCCCCAAGCACTGGTGTAGGGGGCTCAAAACAATTTTGCTATTTTTAATGGGATAATTTGCAAAGTAGAAGGACCAGAGATCCTATCATATTAATTGAATTTACAATTTTCCTTTAACACACTTCGTAGCCAGCTGTAAAATATTATTTAAGAGAACATTAGGGTGTAAAAGGCGCGTCGGTTCATGTAATGTCTTAATTCCCAGTTGTTAATTTTGCTTTGTCTAATACAGCATACAATCTAATCAACTTTTTTCTTTTCCTTTTTTTAATTTCCTGAGTTGCTTCTGCTATGCCTAACATATCAGCAGTGATCTACCAGAGAGGGCCACTCCAACTGATGTAATTCACACACATTCAGTGAATCTCCATTGGATAGCTCTGTTGCTATATAGATTGTATTGATTCACTGTTGATGAACTGCATAATGAAACCCTTGAAATGAGTCGCAGTGTCTCCCGAGACCTGAGTTTATGATCCTGCCATGCTAGAGAATTTATTCTGTAACCCTGTCTCTCCATTTTCACATTTCATATTCATAGAGCTCATGAAACCCCACTTTCTGAACCTCGATTGCTGGCTTTCTCTTACTGTTTGTGAACGTCCGCCTTTTGTGATGCTCCTGCGTACTTCCCAATTCCAGTGTTTTAATTAACAGATCATACATACATACATACATACATACATACATACATACATACCACATGGATGATTTAGCAGCAGGGAGTTTAAGAAGACCCTAAATTAATTTGTGCGATTGTACACATATACTGCATTTGTGTAAAAAGAATAGGTCTATATAAAAGGAACACCTCTCAAAATGTATAACTGTTGCTGCTGATTTAGATTAATTTTGGAGGAAGTTTGATACCTTGTTTCAATAAGTTTTAAAATACTGGTTTATACACTAGAAAGTCTACTTTATATTCGGTAGATATATTTATTTTTTATTTTCTATAATGTTGAATATCAGTTGATTTATAATAGAAAACATGCACAGATGGCAATGCTGGTATAATACTGATACTAATAATAAAACCTATGGGGGCTCTATACTTTTACATGACTGACTGCTGTATAATATATTGCTGTGAAACAATAACAGTTCTCTTCAGTCAATCAGTTTTGACCCAACGTGACTCTACTTTGGATTTAAGTGAACAGTTTAGAGGTCTTGTCTGAAACTCACATTAGTACTCTATTAGGGAGGGAATAACTGGAAAGATAAGTAATTGCTGGCTTTTGGATCGCCTCCAGACTTCCATCTCCTAGTAGGCGTATCTACAAAATAAATGTTGCCTTCATTAGACTTGAGACCTATTGGAGGGAGATCATTAAAAATAGTCTGTGTATCTAGGATGGCATCCCTGCACATTGTAATAGTCTGTGTATCTAGGATGGCATCCCTGCACATTGTAATAGTCTGTGTATCTAGGATGGCATCCCTGCACATTGTAATAGTCTGTGTATCTAGGATGGCATCCCTGCACATTGTAATAGTCTGTGTGTCTAGGATGGCATCCCTGCACATTGTAATAGTCTGTGTGTCTAGGATGGCATCCCTGCACATTGTAATAGTCTGTGTGTCTAGGATGGCATCCCTGCACATTGTAATAGTCTGTGTGTCTAGGATGGCATCCCTGCACATTGTAATAGTCTGTGTGTCTAGGATGGCATCCCTGCACATTGTAATAGTCTGTGTATCTAGGATGGTATCCTTGCACATTGTAATAGTCTGTGTGTCTAGGATGGCATCCCTGCACATTGTAATAGTCTGTGTGTCTAGGATGGCATCCCTGCACATTGTAATAGTCTGTGTGTCTAGGATGGTATCCTTGCACATTGTAATAGTCTGTGTATCTAGGATGGCATCCCTGCACATTGTAATAGTCTGTGTATCTAGGGTGGTATCCTTGCACATTGTAATAGTCTGTGTATTATGACTGACCTTCATCAGAAACCGTCCATTGCAAAGTCTGATTAAACCAACACATCTATACTTGTGCTCTTGATGAACTGATTTGTATGCTTCGATGCTAATTACCTGATTGACGTGTGTGGGAACATACTGATAAACATTTATTCTTGCACCTTGGTGGTTTATCATTTTGCAGGAGGTCAGCATTTTTTTCCCCACAGTAGCAAAAGCTGTAGGTGCATAAAAATGTAGTGATTCTGCGGTTTTTGTGTTTTTTTTTTTTTTTTTGTGGTTTGTTTTTTTAATCTGTATGTACTTCGACATAATAAATGGTTTGTATGCTTTCAAATATCTTATATTTAGTGATCAACTCTCCCTGACCAACTGATGGATGAATTAACCAAACATTTATCTACTTAAGTTTAATCACAGAATATTGTATATGATGGAGTGCTTGACGTTATAGATGTATTTAGCATGTGTAATACTCTTGGTTGTCCAACACATTCAATTATTAAATGTATAGCTTGGGTAGATGATTGCCTACAGACAATAATAATAAAAATAATAATAATAAATACAATGGTTACCTTCTGAAATAATTGTATGGTTTGAAAACATTCTAAAGGTGGTCCTTTTATCCAGTTTAATAGTAAACAGTAGCTCCAGGTTATAATTTAAATTGTTCCAAATAAATACCTCAATATTCAAGAGTACCAAAGAAGCCTAACATAGGGCACAATTGACTCTATGATACTGTCACTGTATGCTAAAATAAGTTAACCTCAAAATGTAGACCAACCTGTATGTTGGTTCATTTAGTTTTATTTTAGTCTTGATTCCTGTCTTTTTGTGCTTGTTTGTTTTTGTTTTTTAAAATAGTAAATGTTTAAATGTATTTCTGTTCTTTCAGACGGAAGCAGAGTTTAATATTGTGAAGAGTCAAGCTGCCACAGCAGACATGAGAGCCAATGCAAATGGTGGAGGTGGTAAACTCCCTCAGGTAAGAGCCCTTTGTGTGCGATGTAAAGAAGCCCATGTGAACCCAGCTAACCTTCTCCTTGCTCTGTGGGTGTTGGTTATACTGTTACAGTTGGTTCTTTTGCCTAGGACCTGTTGGGAACAAGTGAAGATAGCATATTTCCTTTACTATAGAACAGAGTACAGTGCTCCCTCACTGTAAGGCTCTCGGTTATAACGCACCTCGGATATAACACTCCTACAGCATGTCCCCCAATTCCCTAAACTAGTGATTTCATGCAATATTTCTACAGTAAATACAGTACCGGTGTTGTTCAAACTATAAACAACTTCAGTCTAAATGAAGAAAAGCTGTGCTGGTGCTTTATAACACAGGAATTTGTTTTATAACTAAAAAAATTTTAGGCCTATTACGTGGTTATCTTTCCTAATATATTTACTTTTTTCCTGCGGCTTTTTCCGGGAGACAAGACGCTTCAGCTTCGCTTCAGCCCCGCTCGGGCAGCCGAACCTGGGGCGAGCCCATTCCCTCGTCCCCTCGACCCGCTCTCCTTCTCGCACTTGGTTTGCTTGTCAGTTGCTTCGAATTGAACTCCCGACCGCTGACAGATTGTTACCTTTTTTTTTTTTTTTTTTAAATATAGCATTGATTACATGGTGATTTATGCATGGTTAATTCACAGAAAGTTACATTTTTGCTTCACTATATGTGTATTATAGAGAGAGTTATTTTGTATTTTAGTCAGAAGTGTGTTATGTGTCCCGCGGCGCCCCCCCCCACCCCACCCCATCACCCGTTTATAACGCTCTTCGGTTGTAACGCTCATATTGTGTGTCCCCTGAGACCCGCGTTATAGTGAGGAAGCACTGTACTGTAAAACTCTACTTTTTATAGGCACTTGTTAAAGAATTGTCGGTAGCAGAGGGTTACCTTTGGACCCTTGACTAAACAACTTTACATTGCCATAAGGAATTTAATGCCTTCACCATAGAGGACATTATTACAATTTAATACAGCGTTCAGTGTTAATCTGCTTTTGGCTATGTAGTACCTGAACCTTAGGAATTGAGAATACAGGTATGTACCAACATCGATTTGAAATGGTAGCCATGTACTGTCTAGATCCCTGTTTTAGATAATTGACTACAGTGCCACTCAGTCAAGCCTAGATGTTCAGTCAGCTATGAGATAACATGTACAAGTATAAAATAAGAATGGGAGTGAGATCCAAGTTAATGATGGCACGGACGCTAGGCTTTCTTTAGAGAAATAGACAGCAGCTCTGGAACTTCAAAGTAGAGACTTCAACTTTAATATTATAGACTGTAACCACATGTTCTTCTTCACTGTACTGATAATAAAGCATCCTTAAGTGAACTTTCTTAAGTGCATATACAGTAATTATGCGAGCAGATATGAATTTCCCTTATCTCAGCAGCCTGCTTCGCGTCGTCTTTGCATACTCGCAGCTCAAATAATTCATGACTGAACACTCTAGCTGTGCATCGGTATTTAAACTAAATAGATTATCAGCATTGCTTCTTCTAGTGATTAGGGACAAGCTAGATGGTACTGGTATTGCGCCGCTTTGTATTTAAAATACAAAAGAAAACTGCACAGCGGTATACGGTATCACTTGGCACCCACGATGAAGCATCTCCAGAGTGATAACAAAATTTCCAGAGTTCTGTGAAGTACAGCAAAAAGCTGTTTCTCTTGGGAGTTATCTCACCAAATGTTCTCAATACTGGAAATGCCAATTGAAATTAAATACTTACACAGTATTTGCTAAATTGTCCAGTTTCCACCAATTTTTATGAGCATTAGTACATTGCCAGGCCTTTTTATGACTTGAGCTAAGTGGATTAAGCTAAAACATAATTTCAGTAACTATAAGTCCATGGTAGTTTGTTTTGTAGTTATGTACACATAGCATACTGCACACTGCCCATACAACAAATGTATTTGTCATTTTAGTAGAAAATTGCATCTGTAATAACTTTTAGATTTAACCTGGTTTACCCAGTGTTTGATCTACTTCCCTGTTCTGCCATGCTGTGCTAAAATAATGAAGATTGTTTTAAAGTTTTTAGAAAATGGATTTGATTAAAAATAAATACATTACCACTTTCTGAAGCCCATAACCTGGTTATACAATTCTACTGTAGCTTCTAAAACCTTCAGTGTCATTTTTTTATTGAGTAAGTTAAAGGAACGGACAGCATTTTGTAGTTCTTGATCAGGTTTAAATCTAAAATTGTCCATGTTGTTTATTGCATCCTAGGAGACAATATGGTGGAGTATTGCTGTTTGTAATGATCTGCCCCCTCGTAAATTGTATCTTGCCTTTTGCGAGGGTTTCTCATGGGGACATGGTTTTGTTTTGTTTTGTTTTAGTGTGTATTGTTTTTTGTCTGCAGGGTTTGCGAAGCCAGACTGTAGACAGGCAGTTACATGTTTTCTTGGAATTGTGATAAACTACACTACTATTGACTCTGAATTACTGACATAAACAAAAAACATAACAAAGTTAGGAACTACAAGAAAAAGATTGATTGAGATGAAGTAAAACCTTTGGCTTCATGTACTGCTAATATCAGTTTTCTTCTTGGCAGTCTTATTATCAATGGCTGACATTTTCATCACTATTATATTATATTGGGACAAAATTAACTGCATATTCATATTGTAGACAAATGAGTTTGAGCTGTTGAACTGTACTGATGCAAAAACAAAATTTACAACAGTATTGTTTCATGGTGGAGGTATTGAGCAATAACTCATTCATTACTGGTACCTGCACACTCTTATACCTCTGGCAATTCGCATATGCTATTCCATATGTGTAATTGCAGTGCATGCCTATCTCTGACAGTTATAGCTTTTAAGAAAAGAGCTTTTTTGTTTTTTATGCCAGCTCCATCAAGTAATAGCACCAGAAAGTCTTTGTTCAACAGCAGTTTGTTTTGGGGGTCATCAGCTGGTATCTGCGCAGAGGAGACCCTGAGGATCCCTCCTCTCGCAAGGGGGCCGTCTCTCTCTTTCTCATCATGCAGCACAATGTTACTGTCAGGATATTCTTACATTTCTATGAGGCATACTGTTTCTTAAGATAATCTTTCACCCTTAAGAGAATTCATGCTAACATTTTTTTTCCTTTTTTCTAATTCATAGTCATGCCCCCTTTATTCCCCATATTAACTATTGCATTTTGAATGCGCTATTTCACATATATATTCGTGACATACAATATAGTATTGCCTTCAGTAGATGGAGCTGACCAGATAATCCAGCAAACTGAATGAAGCTTAAATCACTTGAGACACTTGAAGAATAATTAATGGAAGCGGGTATCTGAGCATGTGTCCCTAACATAATGACTTTAATTGCCCTGATCACAAATAGTTTCTGTTGCTTGTGGTTCTGATATGTGTCGTAGCCGTGGCTAGGGCTGTAGGCTACCGAAAATGAGCAGAGTTTGCCACACTCTAACTATACTAGTGTAGAAGGTGTAGTGCTGTCATTGTGCTTTTCCAACAAGAAGGGTAAGTGTAATGGCAAGGGATTTTAGAAGCTAATTTATGATGCATGGTTGATGAACACTGCGTTAATCTGTTTTGATGTTACAGCGAATGGTCTGGTGGATACAGAAAGACGCAAAATTAGATATAGGCATTCTTCCTTTAACCTCAAAGTGGCTAACCCCCCCTTATGATTTGTAATAGTGAGGGGAAACAAAGTAAACCTGTGGGAGGAAGTGGGCAGCGGAAGACGGTCTTGCAACGTGAATGCCAATTATGGATCAAAGAGGAAGCAATGGTAATGCTCACCTGGCTCTGATCATGAGTAAAGACAGGCTGGTAGGCAGATGAAGCCTGTAAGTGGAAATCAATAGACAAATGCACCAAAAACACTCAAAGGTGGAGGATGCTTTTTTAAAATTAAGTCTAATGAAGAAGTAGGGAGTGTGGGAAATCAAGAGCCTCATTTTTATTGTTGCTGATGTTAATCCTGCTTTGGATAATGGCCTGAGGTAAGAACTCTGGTGCCTGACGGTGTAGATCCTGTTGTTTTTAACCTTCCTTTTGACTTTGAACTGTCCAACACCAATACTTGATTATCCTAATTACCAAGCCATATTCAGCTGCCATTTGGGCAAACAAATAATTTTTGTTTTGACACTTAAAACACTTCAAATCCATTTTTAATACTAGGTGTCAGAGAAGAAGAATCTGACAAGGGTGATGAGCAGAGTTTAAGAGCTGTTTAGCGCCTCTACGGCACTGTGTTCACTGCAAGACCTGTCACCCAGATTGGTTTTAATTGGGCTTCTGCTACAGAAAAACCTTGAAGGCGTTGTTTGAATGGGAGAACGGTGTAGTCATTTTGGCAAAATATATGGGATTCAGAACTTCCATTCTTGTTTTAATGTTTTATATACAGTGTTATTAATGAACATAAGAGCCTTTCAGCTGGAGGAGGAGAATTTAGTTGTCATGCCAGATTCAGCTCCTGCACTACCTCTGTTTAATGAAGATCCATTAGAAATGCCTTAAATGGGTAGAAAATAAACAGTTGCCTCTAATTGCATATGCCATCTGTCATCTCGTTGGCAACTAAGCAAACCAACAATTAATGCAGCAAACATAACCTCCTAGTAGTTTAAGAATAAATTGACAAGCAAGCACTAAGAATAATGATGGCATACATTTGTATTACAGTCTGAATCTACACTTGTGTCCTTACCC
The DNA here is from genome assembly GCA_030684275.1 of Acipenser oxyrinchus oxyrinchus. Taxonomy (NCBI): domain Eukaryota; kingdom Metazoa; phylum Chordata; class Actinopteri; order Acipenseriformes; family Acipenseridae; genus Acipenser; species Acipenser oxyrinchus. The sequence continues at coordinate 31,458,728 of CM060262.1, read as the reverse complement.
ACCAGCCGTTGTATTTGTAAAGGAAGCTATGAGTCTCTTTGTTAGATGTGGTTATGTTTCCATCTTTGCAGAGTAAAGATAGGCTATATGCATTCTTGACTTGCAATTGTCTGCACCAGTGTAAACAAAATATAGCAATAAAAAAAAGTCTAATTTTGTAATGCCGATTCATTCCAATTGTAAAAGGATACAACTGTTTTTTTGAACACCCATTTTCTCAACATAAAACAGCTGGTCTAAGTCATCTTATTTTCATGGAGTGTCCTGTCCTGGGAATTGAACTGAACTGAATTGACTTCATTATAAAATTAGGCAGCATTTTGCTCGGTCAGATATTGACCTGTATTGGAATTTGTCCAGGACACTGAAGTCAGAACCTTTGCTCTTGCTCAAAACAATGCCATGACATTACTAATGTACATAGAGTAGAGAGGACCTCCTGTTTTAACATGCAAATTACACCCAGTAGCAGGACTCCTTTGCACCATTCTTGGAAATGGTAGGGTTCTGGCCAAGAAGGAAGAACGTCATCTGAAGTGACCATAGCATGGAAGTTTATTGTAGGCCTTTTCATTCATGAATCCATTTACCAGCTATGTTAGCATGGATGCATGCATGTTTATGCTGGCCAGTGCCACCTGAAGTGGATGAATGTTGGGTTAATGTACCATAGAAGTACTGGACCTTTTTTTCCATATTATTGGTAATGCTTCTATCATTTTAATGTTGAGGTCTTGGCAGATTATTGAATCACACATATTTGTGTATGTATAACAGTGAAAAATAAATATTCTGGGATCTATTTATAGAAAATCAATCACTAGTGCAATTTGTGGAACAGCTTTGCAAGTGATAGGACTGTCTCCTTTAATACTGTATTGCAGCTTGTATGTTTCCCTGTAACTGGGATTTTGATGCTGGAATGTGAATGAGTTTTATACAAGCATCACTGATAATCAAATTCAATAATCTGATTTTACTTTTGAGAAACAGTTTGCCCAGCAGCAGGAAAACCATATGTTTATTTAAATAAACAAACAAATACATTTGACAAAATGTGTTTTGTTTGTCATACATACAGTAAACAAAGTTATATATATATATATATATATATATTGGCTGCAAGTTGTTTAATGTTGGGGAAAAGTGGCAAGATGAGAAATATGAAAACATATTTAATTGCAGGAAAAGTGAATACAATTTCTTTCTAGGAAACATTTTTAATTGTGTGTGTATTGTTTCTGAAATGAAATGCCATTGAAGTTCAATGTTTTCACGACAAGGTCAAACAAATCAAATAAATACTTGGCTTGTGATATTTTCTTTTTTAACTTGCTGCAGAACAGTACCTCACTTTTATGCACAGGCATGTGTTTTAGCCACCTTAAGACATTTCTTTTTGGTGGTTTCAGCTGTTGCTGAATTTTAGTTTAAAAGGAGCCTTTTGGAAATTTAATAGAAGTTATATAGATATGTCATGTCCTATAGTGCCGGGATGAAGATAAGACTCCTATTACATGGCAGTTTCACCCATTCCAGGTTTTACTATGAGCTTAACTTAACCTCGTCTAGAGGTACAGAAACAAGCTTCGATATGTCTTAAACGCATAGTAAAACAAGGAATGGATCAAACCTTTAATGCAATGGGAGACTTCCATCCCTGTAGTGCAGTGGAACTAAGTACATCTGCTGTTAAACTTAAGTTACGAGTCGTGTGTGATGTTTTTGAAGCAAGTGTAGAAGCCAGGAAGCTCTCAGGGTTCAAGGAATATCTGCTAAAATTGTCTCGCCCTCGGGCAAACAACAAATAGAAGATTTTGTGCTTCACATAAATTGTTCCACTCCAACTCCTTACTAAAATGAACATTGACTGCTTTTACAGTGGCTGCAGCAGAGTTATATATTGTTATTTCAGGTGGAAAAGATTCAGAAAGAAAAGTCCTGGCAGAGGTAACACCAAACCTAAAAGAGAACTTCAAACTGACAGCAGTTGTAAGAAAACCTAGACCAATTATTGGTGTTGGACACCTCTGTGTCCTTTTCAGAAACAGTGACGTTTACAATGGAGGAGATTACATCTTACGCTGTCTTGTTGAGACCCATTTTAGAGCTACAGTAAGTTTCAATTCACAAGAATACCCTGTCCATTAACACGTTGTCAACCATGGCATTAAAAGAGTACCATCATACTACAGAAATTACAGTGCAGTGTTTAAATCATTGTGGGGTACAAAATCCATCAGTCTGCGCAACGTTGAACAACAAATCTAGGACATGGTCTGTGATTTAAATGAGGTACAATCAGAAGCCCTAAAAAAGGAAAATACAACCTTCAATATCAGTGGCATCTTGGAAGGATTTTCTGTTACTCAGAGCCTATAGTTCATTTAGATGCTATAGCAGTAAATGATAAAATTGCTGTAGGTATGGAATTGAACACCTGGTTTTCCAGTGCCAACTGATTTTCTATATTTTAATGGAGGGTGTTAAAGGGATACTTTTTATATCATATCCACTTTCCTAATATTTAAATGTTTCCCTGTTCTTTGTTCTAGTGTGAGTGTTTTTAATAATTCTGTATTGCTTTTTCTGCATAGATCATTATTTACCATACGTGGTGGGGGAGTGTTATTGAAAATTCTGAACTGGAGAGAGATTCTGAACAAGGGTAAAATAATTGGGCGAATTTATATAAAGAAACAAAATCGCAGAAAACAGGCTTTCTCTTCTATTGTAGATGAATCAATGGTGTTCAGACCTCACTCCACCTGCAAGCCCATATTGCTTGGTTCATCTTGACTGAACAATTTTAACCTGGATGCTAGCTGCAGATACACTCATCAGTCTGAGAGATGATCTTTCCAAGGACTGCATTTTAGGGTTTAATTCCTCTCATGCAAAGTATATCATGTTTCAATCTGTTTTATATGTGTTATTCACTATATATTTACCCATTGTCGGAGTGCAGTACTGCAATTCTCCTGTGTCTATAAATGCTGTCTTTTTAAAGGTCTCGCAGCTTGTTGTTCTCGATTAAAATAAACAATATGTCAGGTTTTGTGACACCCTGACTGGAAGTTGCATTTTTTTGTTAGTTATGGCTGTCAGTTTTGCTTTAAAATAAAGTCTTATAAACCTGCATGTGGCAGATCAGAGTAGTACACGACGATCACTGTCTGACATGTGAACAACACAATGCTATTAGTCTACTGTTTACACCAAAACAGGCATAGTAAGTTACTTTTCAAGGCAGTTTGGAAGTAAATGGCTAGCTACAGTACACGCTGTAGTACCATAATGTTACCTTTGCAGAGTCTGGCTATAATGAGTCGTGGAAATGAAGGAGGGGAAATATGGACAATTGTTTGCCAGTTTATTTTCTCTTGATGCATCTGGCCAGGAAACCCAAGCCATTAATAACACAGCATTTTGGAGTTTGTTTGTGTGATTGTTCAGTGTAGGTGAGTGGGGATGTGCAGAGCTTAGATGTAAAAAGAATACATCGATCAGAGTTCTATACAAAATATGCGCTTTGTCAACAGGAGAAGATTCTAAATACATATACAGTGTATAAAACTCATTTGGTCAGGCGAAGTAGTGAGATTTGATTCGATTTGATTGTAGGTGAACAGGTCAGGTCATAGTGTATGGTAATAAAGTGTGTTTGGCTTTAGACGTTACAGCAGAAATTGTACCCGTGTCAGGTTTATGTCAAGATGTTTTAAAGATGACTGACTGCTGCATACTGCTTGTGTAGAAGAAAAGCAGAAGACTTTCGGTTACTCATAAGTTTCAAATCAAACCTCTAAACATGTTTCATTGTTCTGTTGGTTGAGCTTTCAAATGTTCCTTTCATGTGCACTCATTGTACTCTTAGAACTGAAATGATGTAGCTGTTTATGTTAGTAACACAAGAGCAAACAGCACACTATGATGTGTAATATCCATAATGTCAAGTTAAAATTCCAGTTCCATTGAATGTTGTATTTGTTCAACACTAGCTGGGTTATAAATCATCCATGATAAACATGTAAATCAGTGCATATGGTAGTTCCTCATACTCTTGCACTACACTGCAAAACGATACCCAAATGCAATCAGAAAGATCTACAGTATAGGAGATTAGTAAAACTCCAAGGAAGACTCCTAATCCTCTGCAAACCTTCATGGCAGTTACTTGGTTCAGTTTGTACAGTTGGGACGGACAGACACGATCGGTGAGGACCCTGATTTAAAAAAAAAAAAAAAAAAAAAAAAAAAAAAAGATACAGTACACATTGTCATGCACCTTATAAAAGTTATTCAGAAGTTGATTTTCACATCTCAACTTCATAATCATGCAGCCAGGGCACATTAAAATATTTGACGAGGAACAAATAAAAGGATAAACTTGTTTGAATGCCTCACATTGCCCTAAAAAAAGAGTAGAAATTCTCATTAAAGAAAGGTGGCTGTGTGTGTGTAGCAGGCATGAAAGGCCGTTCCACAGACTGTCAGGGTCTGCTGGCAAGGTAAGCTCTCTCTCTCCCGTCTGCCCTCCTTAAATGAATCCCCACAGGGACTCCCCAAGTGAACCACCACCATAGAACCTACTGTTAATCCTTTCAGCTGGCCAGCGAGGTGAAACGAGAAGAGCAGTGCCCCCGGAGAGTCTCGCTCACTCTTCCTCTCTTAGCTATCTTTATGTAAAAATACTGTCAGAGATGGCCTTGGCATGAGTTTAAAACTGCTGTTACTTAAAGAAACAACAAACTTACAGCAGTATATATATCTTTTTTTTTTTTTTTAAATGAATACAACACTATTAAACTGGACATAACTTTTGACTTTGGCTTTACAGAATGATAATTATGATAACTTAGCAGGGGGAACCTGACAACCTTTCACACCTGTATTTTTCAGGGTGCAAATTCATTCTATGCCATTTATAGAACTGTATTGCAGAGTGCAATGTAAATAATATAATCTTTCCATATTCATAACATATAACATTCTACCAGATAGATGGTAAGCACAGATCGTTTTCCAGTACCAGTCCAGAGAATTTTGTTACATTGTAGCCCCAATCATTCCTGTTTCCCGACAGTGTTTCTGCTTTGTTTTCTGCTTGTATCAAGTTTCTTGATCATTTAGACTAACGGAATAGAGCTCTTGACAGTTGAAACAGACACAAAGTATTTCTGGTTGCTTTGAACCATGCTGTTAGTTTTGGGGTAGTCAGATGCCTATTAGTTACTATACACTTTCAGGGAGTGATACTGAATTTACATCTTCTAGGAATGCAGGAGGTACTGTAGCTGACACAGGATGCTACCTCAAGAAGACAAAAGAAATTTGCATGAACTTGCATATTACATTCGTTGTCATGTGATGAAGGGAATTTAAAAAATCTGACTGTAATAACCATACATTACATTTACAGTATTCACTTTTTTTTTGGGCAGGGGGCCAGGGTATACTTTTGACGTACCTTGCAGCCTATACCTTATTACCTTCAAAAATAAGTGCTTGATTGATTGATTGTCAGTTATTATTATTCTTATTCTTATGACGACATGTTAGTATGCTAACGTTCTTGTGTGAAGAATCGTTGGATCAATTCAGATTGATTAACGATGCAGCAAACAGCACTGCTAATCTAGTTATTTGTTTTCTTGATACAGTCCAGCCTGCTAAGTAGATAACTTGGCTTTCTTGTCATGGAGTTTTTGTCCTACGCAAGGTCAGGATGATACCTAAAAATTCCCCAGAATAGGAGGAAGACTGAGGCTGTGAAAAACTTTGTTCACAGAGATCTCTCAGTATGTGCTCGGGAGCAGTGCATCTTGATTCCAAAGAAAGAGATAAGATCTGTGTTTGACTTTCTGCTTTAAACTCTGGAATCAAATTATTGCTAATAGCTTTCCTGACATTTTCACAAAGCAATTACATTTGTGCAAAACCGTCTTTCTGAAATTTTATAAATTAAAATAACCCTCGGAGAGATGCATTAGTAATACTGAAGCTAATTAAACTGAAGAATTATGCAGATGGGATTGACAAAGTAGAAAGAAGCGTGTACTGTATGTTTTCAGCTCAGGGGATCAGAGTCACTATAGCATGCATGCATTTTCAAATCTTTTCTTTTGACATCTATTCATATGTTTGATTTGATCCCTTTTATAGAACCTGCCTCTGTCCTCTTTGTACCAAGGTCTGTCATTTGTGTAATGTCATGTGAATTCAAGGTACACCTTGGCTGTCTGAACTGCATGTGTGGTGTGATGTGGTGGTTGGGGGGGGCCTTACTGATCACAAAAGCTGGATAGATGCTGTACATTAAAAGCTGTCATACTTTGCAGGATTTTCTGAGTAGTACAGAAAGTGTTGACTACAAATTATATATGCAACATGTAAAGTCATAATGATTTATTGCAGCAATAGTCTGATGTTTAGTTTTCCAAACTATTTTCTTTTACGTACTGTATTTTTTTGTGAGAACAACAGCTGATAGATCGTCTTTTAATAAGTCATGGGAAGAAAATCTGCTGCTGTTCCTTATTTCCGTAGACAGATGTGTCTGCACAACAAGTATATGCTTCCCTGTACTTTTTTGTTCTCACATATTGAAAGCTGCTGATATTTCAGGCCTCAGGGTCAGACGTGGAGTTGGTACAGAGAGGGATGATGAGTGAGTACTAGAGTGGATTAAGGATTGTCGAATGGCTGTACAATTTTAAAACCTACTAAACTAAGCTATGTTTTTCTTGAGGGGAAATCAGAAGGGTTTACTTAATGCTTGCAGGTGGAAATATGGATTTTGTATCGTCTCTCATGGTGCAGTGCAATATGGGATCAGCTACAGTAGCTGTCTGTTACATTAATGGGCAGAAATAAACGCTTTCAGAGTATACAATTTTATAGCTACCTTTTCTGCCTTTTTGTCTTGCAGCCCACCAGCTTTCAATCGGCTTAGAAGAAAGTTATGTTTTATCATTTAAAATGTCATTCAATTGGGATCTTGATATCATGAAACCTGCACTGTGCCATCACCGATCTGGCAAGTCCCAGTGTGTCATCAATCCCCAGTGAAAAGCTGTATCTGTTCTGGAGATTTTCCATGTACAGAAACTTCAACAAATTCATATCCATCCAAAAATTACTTTTGATGGAAGGCTGCATGGGGAAATGACACTCAGAAATGGCCAGCTGCTGCCTGTTCCTGGTCGATCAGTTGCTGTTGAGAAAGTCGTGAGCCGAGCCGAAGTTGAATTTGACGTGCATTGTTTGTGTCAGTCAGGTGCGATGTATTCTGGATGCCAGTAAACAGCTTTTAAAATGCAGTGATGCCAGTCTCATTTAAAAAGAAAAAAACAGCAAAAAAATGTAATTGCAATGAAATATCTATTCATCTTTTAACTGCACAATAATTACACAACATATGCAGGTAAATAGAGGTTGATGAAGAGTTTGTTTTACACGCAAACTATTTTATTAACGTTTACAAATGGGATTCTAGCCGCTCATTTGAAATATACTTTTTATTGTTTTTATAGTTTCTTTATTAATGTTCCATACTCTTATTATGCAATTACATTTAAACAGACCTGTCTGATTACTGCTACGTTAACATATGCTTGCAGCAATAAATCTTGCTAAATCGTGCTGTACTTATTTTACCCCTTATTCTTGCTCTGAATAATTCAGAAGGGGGAAGGAAGTGTCGGAGATGCAGAAAGTGTATACAGGGGCTGGGGATAGGCCCCAATTTACTGTTCTATGCGTCTGTGTATTTCTTTGCTTTCTTTTTGCTGTGAATACATAAACAAGAAGAACTTTGCACAGATCACAGTATTGATGTTTCAATAATTGCAGACCAGTACTGTCGGCATCATGATGGGGAGTGGGGTATGCCAATGTGAATTTAACATTAAAACTTGTATACATATTCAAACCCATTTATTGATTGATGGGTTTTGATTTCAAGATTTCATACCGCTATGCCTTGCTGTTGGTTGTTAATGTCTATTCAGAGTGGTCTCTCTCTTCACTTGTCAGTGTCTACATTTACTTCATACGGTAGCATAAGGTTAAAACTGTGCTAATTTGGTTATTTAATTAGAACTCCAAGCTAAAGACATTCTCCCACAATATAACATTCTCTTCTCAAGATGTTTTTCCTGGTCAGAGAAGTGTGTGGCAGTGGTTAAAATAACAACAAAAGGAGAATGATGAGATTCGTACATCATTTTGGATTAATTGAATAATCTAAAATAAAGAAATTCAAGATAGTCTCCCCCCGTCGCATATAAATGTTGCAATGTTTACAATACAATGTTATTAACTATAAATAGCAATGTTGTTTAATTGAGATTACATATAAAATCAAATATGCACAAATGTACATCCTTCCATGAACCCCATGCTCACTACTTCTCTCTGCAACCAACTATAACAGTCTGCTCGTGCTTCCACAGGGTTACTATGATCCAACCAAAACCAAATGAACCCAGCGAATCAGCAGCAGGTGGAGAATGTGCAGCAGCTCAAATAGCAGTGCAAGCAGCTCCTGGAGTGTGTCTGGGTAAGGCAGGGGGCGCTGTTCCTTCAGCGAAGGAGGACGTGAACCTGTCACTGTCTCAGGTGGTCATGGGTAAGTTCATCTGTAAAGTCTTGAACTTTCACCTGCATAGATGCCAATTAATCTTTTTAAATGCACTTTGTTTCATCCTTTATATATTTTGTGTTTACAAATATTTAAAAAGTTGAGTCAAGTGGCACAGCTGGGGCCTCCGGAGAACTGGATGTGAGCCTAGTTTGGTACACAAGTAAAGTAAGCTTGGTTGTCTTAGTCAGAAAAGAGACCGCGCATTTCAGGTACAGGGAATCTTTGTAGGGACTCTCAAGGAGAGAGACATTATATTAAATGTATCTTCAGCAGCAGAAAAATTGGAGGAAGAAAGACCCAAGCCCTGCAATCCACAATGTAACGCAGCAAGGAAAGTGGTAAGGTGACATTTTGACAACGAGAGGTAAACATCGACAGGAGCTCTAAGCCATCTTTTTAAATTAATTTTATATTAATTCAATTAAATTAATTTTATATTAATGTCAGTAAGACCTTGAGCTAAATCAAGCGCAAAGATCATTCTCAAGTCCTGTTCAGGTGTTCTTTTTTTTTTTTTTATATTTAAGGTGTTCTTTCATTTTGGCTACAAAGTCTTGTTTTTGTGTGTCTCACATGCTATGTTAATTCTTCCCACCAAGAATAATAAGTGATCTATTAGTATTGCTTGATATACCCACTTGAGCTTGCCATGATTCAGATTTCCCCCGCTTTAGTTACTACAATCTCAGTTTTCATTCTCATATTTCACCCGAAGAATTAATACAAGCAGCAAGACCGCAAGCTAAATATTTAATTGGAGTTGAGTGTGTTGCTGTTATTCGTTTTCACAGGGCTAATTTATTATCAGCTGATTCAGCCATATTTGTGGTGGCAGAATGGTGTCTCATTAACTGCAGTGGGCCATGAATAAACAAACAAATGCTTTTAGTTGTAATTGGCAGTTCTTTTTACGCAGTGGAGGATGTCAAAGGATCAGATGTGTATATACTATTCCCTCCTATGCTTGTATTAATACCAGTATTTTCTGGATGACTCGTTGGGATACAGTACTGAAGCAACCTCATAGCTTTCACACATAAGCACACACCCACCCACAGACTCACACTCAGACCTTTTGATACACTGTGAGCTGTGACCATTAGAGATAATTGTATTGTGTGTTTTTTATAGCTTGTTTTACTTGTGGTGATGTTAAGGCATTTCACAGCTAATTACAGGAGGACAATCCATAGCTTTTATGACTAATTGGCGAGTCATTTCACTGTCAGTTTAGGAATAACGTGTGGGGTCATCTGGTTAACCTTTTCAGAGCCATTATTATTATTATTATTAATTTCTTAGCAGACACCCTTATCCAGGGCGACTTATAATTGTTACAAGATATCACATTATTTTTACATTTATACAGTTGGGTTTTTGCTGGAGCAATCTAGGTAAAGTACCTTGCTCAAGGGTACAGCAGCAGTGTCCCCCTCCAGGGATTGAACCCACGACCCTCCGGTCAAGAGACCATAGCCCTAACCACTACTCCACACTGCTGCCATCTTAGCTGTTGTCTCTCTGTCTCAGTTACTGTAGTCCTGTTCATGCCAATCAGGTTTTTACTGTTAGCACAGCATTTTTAAAATGCATGCATATTTTTGCATAAGGGTTTAGGCTGGATTTTAGATTATTCCTTATACAGCCTTTGACATAACTCAGCAGATTATTGAATAAGACATATTTGTCAGACTAATGCGTGTTTGTATAGTTGTACATCATGAACAAGCTGACAGATCCAGAATCTACTGTTGCCAGTGATGCATCATTACCTGACAAATTGAAAGCACGCAGCCAGTGTGCTGATGAGGAAAATTCCAGAGAACGCTTTCTCCAACTAACTGCTAGTCCTTACCTGATACACAACCCACCTTCACATATTGAATATCAAATGAAAATGATTCACTGAAAAATCAGTTTCTTTAAAAAGAGCCTGCCAGTCCAACCTTGGGCAATAGCATAACAATAAATCGAAGCACTTTATGTTTTCAGAAAAATGTACAATTTAATATTTCATAAATGTTAATCTATATTATTTATGGCGATGCAGTTTTGTATAACTAAGGCCCATTCTTCAGTCAGGCCTTAAAAGATTACTGCTGACTTTAGTTGAAAAAGTTTGTGTGCTGCTATTTGAATTCGAAAGTGCGAGGAGCCATAATTAACTTGTGTGGCTCAAGAGAATAAGGTTAGTGGGTGTCGTCGGCAAGATTTCAGACTACTACTAACCCCTGAAGAACCAGAGCCAGCCCAGCAGGTGTCCGCTCAAGCTCAGTGGGAGCCTGGCCAATAGGGGCTGCTGTGGTGAGGTGACTACGTTTCAGACAATTGTGCCTCCCTAACCTGCAGTTGCACCAGAACCAATTAACTACAATACATATTTAATGCAATTCATAAACACTTTTTTTTTTTTTTTTTTTAAACTCACTCCGAATGTGTATTGCAGTTGTGCAATGTGTTTGATTTGAGTTCACATAGCATTATCCTCTGCATGTTGGTGTTTCCTAGTGGAATGAACAACATACAGTATGCCATCTAGTGTGCACAACTTGACTGCTCCAAGTTATGAAGAGCTCCTTTTGTTTTATTTTCAGATTTTTCTTGACAGTACCACTGGCTTCAGGAATCGGAAAGTGCATGTTGGCCAGAGTTGAGAAACTTTAAGGAGAGGAAAATGTTTTAGCAAATGCCTGCTTTCTTATTATTAGCCGAAAGACGTATCATCTTCAATTGGTTTCTGCAATGTATACCTTCAAGCATTCCCCCAGAGAAGCCTGAAATTCCTGATGTAATTCTGAACTTGTAACAGTACTGTGTTAAAGACTGTCAGGTCTCAAATGATGAGCTTGTTAGGTCCCTTGCATTGCTATTCACATTGCAGTTCTTCCATGTGTGTGTGTGTGTGTTAGCTATACAAATGTAGATCAAATCATTGGTTTAATAAGTCATATGACCTAGTTTTGCTAAGGCTTTCGGAAGGACTGTCAGCTTGATTTGAATTAATTACTACATGTATTGACACGTATAAACGTGCCTAATTTACAGAAATGCCAAAATGAACAGATACTATAGTTATTTAAAATGAACATCAGCCATGCTAATTCAAACATTAAAAAATGTGAAAAATGCAGTTGAAATATTTATTTTTCAGTTTGTTAGTTACGTTAGTTGAGGCAGTTAACTTTACAAAAAGAAACTTGAAGGACAATATTTCTTTTAACAACCTTTGACCTCAGGCAGGCATGCAAATGTTCTTGGAGCCATCAAAGTATTGCTAAGGGTGACGTGTTTATGACATCTTTGTGACAGTTCTGGTGTGGTGACAGAACTGTCAAAGCTGTGGCGAAGAATCAAGGAAAGAGATCTGAAGGGAATCGACCAGCTGTGTACTGTGAGATGCACACTCTGAGGGAAGGATTTCATACTTCCAAGAGCTAGGACAGGAGATTGTGTCATCCCTCTCTATCTGCCTAAAATAAAAATGAACAGCATTCCAAAGCCGAAACTTTGCAGCTAATTAATATATATTAAAATATTATACAGTAACCGTCTATAAAGGCCATGCTTTATTGTCTTACAGTCAATCTAATAAACCAGCACAGCAGCACCATCAAATTCTCTGACTAACTTTGATTAAAATCTTAATGCCTAGTGATGAAGAACCTTGTCAGTGGATTTGGGAATGTCAAAGTCTAAGCTGCAAAAAGTGATACCAATTTGTAACCTTATAGCTGGTAATTCCCTTTTAATATCATACTGCGCATTTTAATCAAAAATAATAAATATGTAAATATAGTGTCTCTTTGAAATGTGGGCTTGGGTAGGGATAAAAAAAAAAAAACAACTCTAGATTTGATATTCAAACCACAAATGAATTATGTCTAAAAAGGCCTTAAGTTAAATCAGAATTGATGCTTTCAACTTTTAGCTTCAATTCTCCTTGGCTATACTGATAGATTTGAATTTACAGTTTTTTTTCTTTTATAAATTGTAATTGAGTCCTCCACAGAAAAAAAAAAAAAAAGAATCTGCTAATGTCTACTTGAGAATTTACCCCATACTGTGCTTCCTGGATGAGTAGTGGGTGCGAATGTGTTCCTGCCTGAAGTTACTGAAAATCCTATTGCCCTGATGGTGGTGCTGCCCCCCACATGACAAGTAATCACATCCTAATCCCCAGTATACATGAGTGCATTTCAAAAATACGCTCTGCACTGGCTCGGATTTTTCATTCTTGGCAGCCATTGCTCAGGAGAGTGCTTGAATTGAATACGAATGGAAACTACAATTCTCTCAGCCATTACTGAAGCTGGTCACTTTTTTTTTTTTTTTTTTTTAGGTGGTGCCTGAAGATTATTACTTCATTACTGTAGTGGCATGTGGAGTAAGTTTGCATCTGCCAGTGTCAGTGTCATGTGTAACTGAAATTATCATGTAAGAGATGTTACTGAATTGTTTAATGAAAAGCAAGGTATAGGAACTCTGTTTGCTTTTCGCTTTTAGAAATATTTTCAGTCTATGGCCACAGCTCTCTCTCTCTCTCTTTTTTTGTTTCCTAATAATGTTTTTGCTGGCCTCTCAGGTACCATGGAAACAGGAAAACGGAAGACCAAAGTCCTTGTTCAGACCTGTTTTAAATGATTCCCAGTTTGTGTCTTTTATAGAGAAAAATAAATAAAAATGAGCATGTGTGTGTACAGTAATATTTAGAATATAATGTGCATCTTGTGTATAATCTTCAATATGAAAATGGTCAAGCCTTCAATCACTATGCACCTACAGCTATGGCCAAAAGTTTTGCATCACCTATAATTTAGATAATTTATTTAACATCATGTAATCAAAGAAACTACAAAATGATATTGCAAAAGTTTACCGGAAGCCATAATAGTAGTACAGTATTTCATGTTGGATTTCGAAATGTCCCATTTTTCAGTTAGTATATGGGAAAACCTAGTATGTTAACGTAATATTATTCAGCAGGATTCATTTGACTTTATGAAGCAAAATTTGTTAATTCTACAGGGTGATGCAAAACTTTTGGCCATAGCTGTAGACTGCTGAATTCATTGCCTTATTTCATTTATGATGCAGAAACTGTTTGCTCTTTCAAGTGTAAGAAAAAAGGCTTCCTGACTTGACTAGGCCTTTGCTATGCAGCAGCTTGAGTCTTGTTTGTAAGGCGCCTTGAGATGCTTGAAAGTTTCCATAGAAGAAAGTATTGTGATGCCATGTCAGTCACATTGACAGCTTGGAATAAGGCAGCATGAAGCACAGTTGGCTTCTGTTTGCTTACTGATTGACATTCACCAGTCTGGAAGCGAAGCATCAAGTCTGATTTAGCAGACACCTGCTTGAGGTGTGGTAGCAAGTAAATCTGTCACACACTTTTGAACTGGTTAATCTAGTACTAATATACTCTAATGATTAGAATAGTTAGACGGTATATATTTTCTGTTTATCATATAGTTACTGAGATCCCATAAGCCCATAGAACTAAGACTTAGCTGAGATTGAGGATACTAGGAAGCGTTGTGCAAAATCGCTTGGTTCATATCTTACAAACTGCAGTTTCTGAGTTTGTAACACAGCCCTTGACCATAGTACTAAAGACAGCATGTGACGGTTTCTGCATTTGAAGTGGTCGCCACTATGCTGCACAAACCTGCGATTTGTCTGAGCGACTATTGGTATCTAATATACAGTGTGGGTAGTGGTTTATTTGACTTGTTTTAAGCCAAAATGTGCAGGGACGACAGTGATGAGTATTGTTATGTTAAGTCTGTACTAAATTATATTTTTTGGCTACAATAGGCAAACTGACTTGCTTGTTACTGTTCAGTGTTTTTTAAGGTTTTTAGATGCATGTGACACATACATTTTCAGTTGTTATTCTTCACGGTGTTTATAAGGGGTCATTTAAAATTGCTAATTGTGCAAAATCTTTTTCATGTCAAGACATAAGTAATGTCCTCTGTTTAAATAATGTCATGATCTTTTGACATGAATCAATAGTTCTAAGGAGATGAGAAGCAATTTGGATTTTATATATAGAATGTAATGATAAATAATCCAATAAATTAACTACCCGTGGTCTTTGTGAAGTTAATTATTCATGTTCTTCCTCTTTTTTTTCAGGCTTTAGCTGAGTAATGTTGTGTGTGCACCAAAAAGATTGGCTCCCTTTTTATTGCAATCTGCAAAATAACTGTATGATTAAATTGAAACAGACCTCTGTCTTGGGGTGTGTCAGTGAAGTGCTGCCTGGCTGCTTGCTGATGTAACACTGTGTGTTTGGCTGTATCTACAATACTGTTAATAAATTGCATAAACTGTATGACCCCATCCTGCCCTTTCCCTTTACGTTATCTCCCCCCAGAATCGATAGGGCTCTAGATTACCAGACCCTCTTCCCACAAGCAAAAGTGCATTACATTAAATCAACATGTATGTAACAGAGATCCACAGGTCTGAAAAATGGGCACCCTCAACCCTCATGAATGTAATCGGTTTGTATTCTACCTGGCCTCTTTAATTTGATGATTTCATTATTATTTTTCTCTGCATCAGGTTATTAAAATGTATGTTCTATAAATAACAAGGTAGGTGATGTTTCCATGATACTGTGCAGGTCAGCAGAAATATTGACAGACTGATCGTTGAGTTCTCTTGGTTTTCTGCAGTACACCGTTTATTTAGCAAGAAATATCTAGCATTGATATGACTTGTTTTGATGAAGAGCCAAATATTTTACCAGGAGCCCTGGCTGTGTTTATAGTTTGCTCTCGCGCATAATAAAAATGTTTTTAAGGGAGGGGGAGGGAAGAGGGAGTGGTGGGTGCTTGCTTGACGAGTGTTTTCGTCTTTTTGATTGGATTGTTTGACCTGTCAAAAGTATTTTTAATCCCTTGCTGCCAATAATTCATTCCTATTTAAACCAAGGTGTATGAACATACTAGCAGGTTTTAATTCACCTCTGTCTCACCTCTGGATATAATTAACAAAAATGAAGAAGCTGACAAAACTTGATTTAGGTAAATGGTGTACAAACATAAATATATATGGATTAAAATGACCACCTCACTTTTTTTTTTTTTCCAACCTTAATGAGATTCTAGTGTATTCATTTCTACCCATATTTTGTTTCTGTCATCCTTTGATTTTACTCAGCCTTGCTCTCCAACCAGCAATATGAAGCTGATTGTTGAGGTACAACAGTTCAGCATGGATTACACACAAAGTTTGTGATACAGGATCCTTGCAGGATTGCCTTTTGCATCCATGTGTTTTTTTAATAAATCCAGGGTGGGGTTTATCTATGTTTTAGTGACTTTTATTATAGTTCTTTTTTTCTCAATCTTTTGAAATTGTTTTGCATCAAAATGTGTTTTGTGTTTTTTATTGACTCGGCAAGCAAGTCTAGATGACAGTAATTTGACTTATGTGAATAGCTAAGCAATAATGGTAAGAAAAAAATGAAAGAACCTCAGTGAAGAGCATGGGTTAATTCAATAGTCATGTAATTATTGATTCTTGAAGAGCGGCTTCTTGAACACACTGTGAAGAGAATCTTAATGAAAGCAGTCGGAGATCAGTATAGTTTTTGGTGTGATCTTTTGAACATTTTAAATTGGTTTCTGTTCTTTAACGTACGCTTGTCTTAATATCCTCTGTGGCTCACTTCAGAGTTTCGGTCCAATAAGTTGTATAGGAATAATTGTTGGTGTCTCTTCAAATAATTTACACAAAGCTCTTAGCTGTACATGAAAGTGATATTATAATGATATGTCACAGTTTGAAAGCTGTGGTAGAAATTACACATTGCAGTTTATTGATGACATTGATTTTGCAGTAGTGTAATACACACAAAAGACTAGTAATTTGCATATAATTTGAGGGTTGAAATGTCGCTTTGTGAATAAACCCTGCAATTGTAGACCGTGCAGGATACCTAGAGAGATAACAGATTTAAGACAATAATATTATGTCTCGGAGCTGAACAATTATGGGATGTAAAAATGTTACATCTTGAACATGCTTTAACAAAAAAAAGTGATTTCATTTTGTGCAAAACCTGTTTGTTTTTAAGATGTATTTTAGCAACCAAGATAATTGCAC
Organism: Acipenser oxyrinchus oxyrinchus; assembly: GCA_030684275.1. Lineage (NCBI taxonomy): Eukaryota > Metazoa > Chordata > Actinopteri > Acipenseriformes > Acipenseridae > Acipenser > Acipenser oxyrinchus. The sequence goes on along the minus strand of CM060262.1, from coordinate 31,441,963 downwards.
CATATTGCATCATGTTTCATGGTCAAACTATGAACTAATTATTTGGTCTACCTTAGTTAACCATTGCCAAACCATGCTTTGAATATGGCACCAAACCATATTCATCTCATACAAGTTTTCATAAAAGTGTTCCACTGGTAACTATGAAATGGCGGTCTGAGGAATGATTGAACTTCATTCACATTTAATCTTTTTGAAATAGATGTACTCTTCCTATAAAATTAATTAAAAAGTACAGTCACTGTAAAACCCAAGGTGTCTACCTTCATTTGTTTGAATATACTTTTTCTTTTTATGGCGCGGGGGGGGATAAGTTACTACAGTCCCAGCAGATTAATGCTATTATTTTTATAATTAGACAGTAGTAATCCTTTAAAATAAGGCTGCAACGAAGGGTACATTTTGACCTTCGAAGGTTCGGAACACATTACCGAGGAAGGTTCGAACCTTCTACTGGTGAGCCTCTTTTGGCAGGTAGTTCCTTAAGCCTGATCAAGAGGATTGTGGGGGCTGTAGTTTCTTGATAGGCTCTTGTTTGCATAGATACAATACTGGTGGCATCCCAAGTATGTAGAGCCATCTTTACCAGAAAAAAAGGCTGGGTTGTCTCATAGAGGCCTGGAATGCCATTGATTCACTATGTGTTTGCGATGCAATACCAGACCAGGGATGACTTTTCAGCTGCCCACTCTTAGTTTTGTAGTTCATGGATGTCCTAAAAGTTAATTAGTAGCAAAAGTGGCAGTCTAAATAATGACCATTAAACTTATATGTTACTTATCCCTAGGTGTAGATTAATACCCCCCCTTTGCCCGCAACACATCTATTTAAAACAAATAGCATATTGCAAAGAACCTTTTGAATGTCAATTCTGTACTAGAAATGTGATTTATATAATACATCATACAAACTAGTCCACTGTGAGAATCACCTGCATTGCAATGTTTAATTTATCTTCTCGACTTACATATACTGATCTTGTGACTTTATGTATTAAACTTCTACCACCTGTACCCTTTTTAACAAAGGAATTCAAAATGCAAACCCGCTGTTGACTTATAAATCTGGTTTTCAGCAAAGAATCTGTATGAATTTATATTCTAAATAATGTATAATTTTCAATACAGGTCAATAGTGTTTGTGTGTTGCTTTTTTTTTCCCCCTCCCAATGAAGTCATTAAATGAGAATAATTACCCTAAATTTATTTTTGGACAAATTAATCTAATTTATCATTCCTTTCTCCTTGAAGTCATTGTATTCCACCATCTGGTCTGAAACAGTAAATAAAAAAAGGATGCTCATCCATCTTAAATGAACTGTGCATCTGAACAGTAGTTAGGCCTGCGAAATCTGTCCCAAACTGCTGTTTAAACCCCAACCTGCAAGCTATAAATTATATTCAACAGGCGTTCTTTGTCATGCAAGTGCATCTGAAACATGTTGACGGCTTCATGGTAGTGGTTCTTCGGTTATTGCATATCCCAGACAATGTCCTTAATATATATATTCCATGTCCAGGCTTGCAAACACAACTATGTACAGTGTATGGGGGAACAAACCATGGGGGAGGGGGACTGAAATCTATTGCTGCTATTCCAAACCCTACTGGAAAATGAGATTCTTCTGATAAATTAAACTTGAGGAAGCTTTGTCTTTCACTCTTTTGATTTGAGCACACTTAAACACTTCTGATATAAATTGGATTTTAATAACTTTAGTTTATTCTGTCTTATTATGAGTGGGTTTTCATGAGGAATTTTGGATATAGGGTTACATCATACCATGGCGAGATAGGGTTGCTGGCTTTCACTACTAGTAATATGCTAGTTTATGAGTTAGTTTTAGTCTCATCAATGATTATTGTATGCAAGTTTTACATAAAGTGGATACCCCTGAATACCAACATGCATATACATGTATAATAATTGTAAAATTAATTCTAAAACGTCACTAGAAATGGACACATGCATTTTACATTTGTGTATGTAAAATAAAGTAGATGACTTTTGCGATCAGTTATGGTCTTGTATTAATTCATAAACGTGTTTATATAGTCTATATTAGATAGCCTTCTGTAGGGCTGTTGCACTCTACATAAAGAACTTGCCTGGATCTGTATGGAGAGCACACAAATTCAATGTGCCTGCCTGTGCCTTTTCAGATGAGAATAATGTGTGGTCTTTCTCATTCAGTTGAGCTATTGAGTGCAGTGGATCGTGTTACTGCTCTGTAAAGCCTGTAAGACTGGTTAGTCGATTTTCTGAGAATATCTTCAGTTTATGAACTGCTGCCCAGGAGTCTAATAGTAGCCCAGTCGACTCTTTTTACATTTCTCTTTTTAAGCTTAGTGGGGAATCATCGACCAATGGGTTTCCTGTCAGTTAAGTGTAATTAGAAATAAAGAAATACATGCAGTGCAGCAAACTGTTACCAGGTTTCTTGCATTCAACCTTACCAACGTCTTCTATTTCACATCTCCCTGTAAATTAGGCCTGTCCTTATCCCCTTAGAGTCTCTGCAGGCATGAAAAAAGAGGTGTACTTATGTCAAAGGGTATGAAGGTGATTATCTAATCATTCAGTTTGGCATTCAGGGTTTTGAAATGAAAATAAGTTAATAAATGTAATATGTGATATGCTGGTCCTTGGATTTTGATTCAGTGTCTTAAGAAAAAAAAAAGTGGAATGAGAAAAAGAGCATTAAAACACATGAACTGAAAAAAGTCTTGACAAAGCACTGAAAAAATTTCAGTTGTGTGCTATTCCTTCCCTTTCAAAAATGAAATGCGACTATTTCCGAATGGGATATAACCTCTTATAGTCCGAATCACCTGAGCACTTATAGCAAAGCTGCTCCTTTAACAGCCCTGTATGCGTCAGACATTGTCTCCGCCCCCAGAAGATAAATCCAAATAATGCATAAGGCTCAGCGCCATTTTGTCTTTCAGCCTGCCTGAGGACAGAGTGAGCTCTGACTTTGTCATAACTATGGAGATGCAGGGGACTCTGTTGCACGTGGATCGAACAGCTCTGCAGCTGTGGGCCTGGCCCCTGAGCGGAGACATTTGAGCCATGTCGGGTTATCTGACAAAGTCTCTTCAGCATGCCAGAGCAGCGTCTACACACTCCCAGTATGACTATAAATGGGGTGTATTCCTGAACTGGTGTCAGTCATGTGAGCTGGACCCCACGACTTGCCCCATTGCAGATATACTGCAATTTTTGCAGGACCTTTTTGATGAAGGGAAATCTCCCTCCATGCTTAAGGTCTCCCTGACAGCTATCTCAGCTTGCCATATTACAATTGACTCTGTCTCCCCAGGAGCACGCTTCCCGACGGGACCGTTTTTTTGAAGGGTGCTCGGAGGTTAAGACCCCCTAGAAAGGACCTTGTCCCTCACGGGTGACTTAATGTAGTGCTTCCAGCTTACAAAACCGCAATTTGAGCCCCAACATTCAGCAGAGGCGAAATTCTTGTCATTTAAAGACAGCTTTTATGCTTGCTATTACCTCCGCTAAGCGAGTAGGTGAAATGCAAGCAATTTCAACAGTGAAAGCCCGTTTTGTTTTTAGTGGAGGCTAGAACTAAGGTTACTCTCTGCACCAATTCTACTTTTTGGAATTGTCAGCCTTCCATACACCACCTTTCTAGTCTGACAAGGAGAGAAAGTTCCATACGTTGTGCTCGGTTAGGGCACTGGCATATTATGTTGACTGCACCCAGAGTTGGCGGCAGTCAGAGCAATTTGCTTTGGGTCTAAACTACGGCTGTCAAGGTGGATTGCCGACATGGTCAGGATTGCATACGATCTAGTCAACCTGCCCTCTCCAGAGAAAGTCACTGGTCACTCCACAAGAGACCTTTCAACCTCTTGGGGATTATTCCAGGGTGCATCTGTCACAGATATTTGCGACGCTGCAGTATGGGCCACGCCTCATACTTTTACCAGGTTCTACTGACAGAGTGTGTACTCAGAGTGTTAAAAGCAGCCACTCACTCATAAAATATGTATGTGCTTTTCATAGCATGCAAGCAATTAAAATGGTTCCCCATAGAACAATAAGGGCAAGTATCACTATCATCTATTTGATGCTTATTTTCCATTAAGAAAATATACATTTGCATTACATCTTTTTTATGTGTACAATATTAACGCACACTTTTTGTTGAGTTAAAGATCTGGAAATAGGGTCAATCAATTTTGTTTGTTGAACCGTTATTTGCAACTTTGCATGACCTGTTCCTGAATCTTTGTAAATGCTTTTATTCGGGATTCTCTGAAGGCGACTACACTGTGCCAGTTTACGCACACAGTGAAAGAAAGTCAATATCAAAAGTGTTCTAGCTGGTGGCATTATCAATACTCATGGAATGTTAAGGATTTATTCAAACTTCACTGTAGCAGAAAGAGAAACAGTTTACTTGTACCCATGGCTGCCCATGCTGGCATTTAAAATGTATCGATTTGTTTGTATTTGTTTTCAAAAATGGACTTTGTATTGGATCATAGAGAGGAATAAAATTGTAACAATATGGTATAAAATTATGCATTGAGACAGGAGCCCTAAACTGAATTAATTAGTACCCAGCTCAGACTACCCTTTACTGTGGCACCTACACCAGCTAAATAAGTATGAACTCTAAATCTATATACAATACACCCGTATTAGCCCAAATATAAAAAGGTGTTTTTTTTTTTGTTTGTTTTTTATAAAAGAAAATAAGATTTGAAAAATACAACTCACCTTGTCAAGTCAAGGCTGTTGCGAAAGTGCGTATTGAGTACAGTATACAGTAATGAAAATGGATAAAACTAGCTGCAGTGATCATGTTGAAAAGAGTGGTCAAGAATCAAAGGGATTATGAAGAAGTTATGATGCCATTTTTAAGGTCATGGTTGGTTTCACAGACCTTGATTTTAGCACTAATCTTAGACTACCTAATGGTAACAGGTGAGGTAGTTTGTTCTTGCAGATCAGGTGTGTTTTGTGTAGTTTTTTCCCCTCCTTACCACAATTGAAGTGTCTGATAATTAACAATATCAACTTTGAATTCCTACCTGCTCAATATTTTTTTATTTTATGATAATCGCACCTGTACTGAAACTAGAATACTATTATATAACATTAAAGTTGAAAACCATCACCAATTCCCATGATCCTTTGATACCAATATGCTTTTCATAAGACCTTCAGGCTCATGCAACATAAAGCACACATCAGGCATCTTTTTCAGTATCTAGGGACTTGGGTTATATTTTATATTTTTTTTACTGTTTGATATTTGTGGAATAAATTTGAATAGTGAGCTTTTAATCTTTTTGAAAAAAAAATCTTATTAGGGTGTATACAGTATCTATAGAAAGGTGCCATCAGTGATGCTTGGCTGTATTGTAAGATTAAAACAAAAAAGAGAACATTTGCCAGCAGGATTGTTTACAAAAAAAAATAAAATAAAAATAAAAAATAGCTGGGATAGATCTTCTTTAATTTAAGACCATTATAGCTTCTAGCTATTTAAGGCAACCAAAAAACTCAATTGTCTGCTTGAATGAAATCTCTCATATGTTTTCAGATTTAAAACTGAGCCATCACAATCACGCTTTACACCAAGTTTTAAACAGAAGTAAACGCTTATGGGGACAGAGGTATTTCTGGTTTAATAAAGCGACAAGGTGTTCACTATTTCTGTTTATTTCCCTTAAATTGGAATGTGATAATACATTCCGACAGCTCCGTGAACAGCGGTGTCTCTCCTCCCAAGTACTGGTTGCGTGTTTGTTTCCACATGCTCCATTCTCTGGGACTGTATCCGGATTAAAGCTGTGCTAAATTTGTTCGACCTTTTGCAGCCTGTTTTGGGAGACGTCTGTTAATAGATCAGACCCTGCCAGTTTGGATTGATCTATTGTTAACCTGTCTGTCAGCTGGATGGATTGAGTTTATCTGAAACTAAAATAAGCTTTCTGTCTGGATAAAGATAGGTAGACATCTCAATACCTGTGAGTGTGGTTTATTTGTTCTTGTTTTAAAAAATGATACCACAGAATAAATGAATTATTTTTTTTATTGTGCATGGGTCTTTCTTGCATATACAGTTGCACAACAATGGAGTGTCTGAAACAATGTAGGGCTTGAGTGAAGCCTATAGAAACAACAATGCTTTAAAAGCATTATATACTAAGCAAACAGGAAACCGAAAGAAGTGTTTTTTTTTTATCAAGCTCTCTACATGCCCATTAATATGTATATTGTTTTACTACAGCCATGTTCAACCTACGTTTTATATATTATTGCAAGATGCCATGCTAAAATGAGCAGCCCCACATTATTAAAGCCTCCAAAATCAGCAACTGCTAAGATTGTTCTCTCAGAAGCCCATCACACTTATTTTAATGCTTATCTTAAGAGTCACTATTTGATTTGATCATGCTATAGGTTATGAGGTAAAGTTAACAACCCTTTGTCTCATATGATCTCTTTCTCTCATTTGTTTTGCATTGCTGTATTATTTAAATATGATTACATGGAGGTTTTGGTGCTCCAGTGGTTAAAGGAAAGGGGCTTGTTACGAGGAGGTTCCTGGTTCAATTCCAGATCAACCACTGACTCGCTGTGAGTGACTCTGAGCAAGTCACTTAAACTCCTTGTGCTCCATCCTTTTGGATGAGATGTAAAACCAAGGTCCTGTTGTAAGTGACTGCACCAGCAGTTGTGATGCATAGTTCGACTCCCAGTCTCTGCAAGTCACATTGGATAAAAGCATCTCTAAATTACTAAATAATAAAATGTGTTTAAGATCAACATATTTTTTCTTTATTTTATCTTTTTTTTATCAAGGTGTGAGATAAAGGAGTCAGCTGATGCAGACAAAATGAGGGAACTTACTTAATTTCTTTTAATACAAGGATCACTAGTGTACAAGACAAATACCAGTCCTTTTATGGCTAGCAATCTCTCAAGCTTATTTATCTTCAGCTCACATAATTGCACAGCTGCTTGTTAACCCTCTAACGTTCTGTCAAGTGTAAGATTTCAATTAATAATTATTTTGCTGGTTTGCAGAGTGTAAACTCTCACTGGTCAATGCAGAATTGAAGAAGTATATTAGTAACTTTTGACATTTTCATGGGTTGAAAATGATTCAGGAGTATTTTGGCACAGTCATTTTTAGTGCATTTCACGGGGGAAGGTGTGGCAAAAAAACAAGAATTCACGGAAAGGTCACCAAATGTAGTTTTAGCTACATCAACATAACACAAGAGTTTTTAAATGGTACACCAAAACCAATAATATAAAGACTATTGCTTTTGACTACCAAATTAAAATGTTACTTCAGAGTACAAAACTTACAGTACATACTTCAGACTCCGACATTTATTTTCTTGTGCCACAAGTAGGAATTACGTCATCTACAATCTTGTGACGTGCATCTCTTGGAAAGGCGTACAGCCTTAACAGATCTTCAACCCTTTCACCTGTCATTCTAAAATACCTACAGTCTCTCACTGTCAAATACCTGCATCTCTGATTTAATGTTTGAAATTCTCCCTTTTGGGTTTTCTGTTGTTTGAGAGGATGGATGTACCAACAACGTTGCTTTTGATTTTTGATTTATTATTTTTTTAAAACCTCTTGTATAAGAGATACAAACTCAGCACATCTACTTAAATATCAATGTATCCAATTTCGTGAATGCAGTCTGTAAAGTATGAACAGCAGCTGCGACCACTTTGTGCAGTTAAAAGGGCTGCAACATGATGCGTCCTTCGTACAGCAAATAGTGAAGCTGCACAGCTTTTAGAGCTGTATGTGCCTGATGTATCGCATTCATCTGCGACAGAACTTTGAACCAGGCTTTAGAGTTTTCCACGATTTAGAAAACACATGTTGTAAAGAAAGCCTCTAAGTTGGTAGAATTCATGATTTCTGTGACCTCAATGACAAAATCGTAGCCTTAGGTATAATGGTAGGTATTTTACTCTATGGTATTTGACTAAATAAAGCGACGGGTGCTTTATTGGGGCATGGCTGAGATTTATAGTATCTTTCAACTCTGCTATTGATTATGTATTGGTTTTTAAGTTATGAATGGGTTTATAGACTTCACCTTCCATTCACCTGTGCTGTTTCATATCAAGCCAAATTGATCTTATTGAATTGTCTTCAACTTCAGATCATTCCGAAGGACATTTTATTTATACTGTCTGTGTAGAGAAAGTGCTGCTGGGATTGCCTAACGAGGCCATTAAATCAGGTTCTGTTTGTTTGAAACAAATGTGTCTTTTTAAATGTATTAGAAAACAGCCGGGATGTTAATTGCTGGAGGGTCATGGTATTAGCACTTCATTGACAAAAGAGATAGCTGCAGATCTGAGTTGAGCACAAAAAACTTTCAAATTGCTAATGTGTTTTCAGGGCATTATTTTAAGCACATGTTCACATTGAAAAACAGACACTTCAGCACCATGGACAGCAACATAGGTGTTTACTGTGGACTGCACTCAGTAGTAAAGATTTCTATTAAAGAGTATGCATCTTTAACACAGGCATTCAACATACTGAGCAAAACAAAGAAAAGAGCAAATATGTTCCTTATTTTACATAAGATAAATTATGCTGTTTCATTCACAGCAATAATCTACCCATCCTTCTGCATTTCAATTTTGGACAACAGCTGGTAATCTTATACAGTCGCAACTTTGTTATTATTATTATTTTTAAATAGGTGCTCTTTTGCTGTGGCCTGCCAGTGTTGGTTCGTTGCAATTCATTTGTTTTCCACTATCGTCACTAGTGTATGCAAAGCAGGTTCCTGACGTCCTTTTGCTTCAGTAGCACAGTTCTAGATGCCAGTTTGCGATTGATGGATGTTTGTTGTTGGAAAGGAAATTATTGACTGATGCGCATGCAGTTTTGCTCTGCGCAGGCAAGTCTCTTCCCTTTGAACAACTGAGCTGATCTCCTTTGATCTGCCTAGATGAGTAATTGAATGTTGCTGGTGGTCTGTCACTTTTTTGCTTCCCTCCTATACACCTGGTAAGTTGAGGTTGTAAACAGACTTGATAGACTTGGTTATTCATATATGCTTCATTCTCTGTTTTTCAGAATTAATGTACTTACTTAGCATCAGGCACTAAATGAATCAATACACGTGGCTTGGAGTTTGATGTTAGGAGCATAGATGTATATACAGTCATTATGAAATGCATAGATGAACTGTAAGTTGAAATATGTGGTAATCCTATTTGAAAAGTGGCACCTACACAAGTCTGTAACATCCTTGCTGTTTTCTTTTTAAACACAGATTGCTCTGTGTTGTGTGTTCTGCATTGGGTATAGATTAAGCCACTGCTCCTTGTCAGACTCAACAACTACAAGTAGCTTAAGTACCTTTCATGATGTTGTCACACTGTCGCTTCAAAAGGGTCGATTTTATCAATCAATTTCTGTCACTGATAACTCAAGCCCTGTATTTCCTTTGGGAAAACAATGCATATCCAAACAAGTTTTTTTTATTATTGGTTTTTACCGTGGTTTTCTCCCCAGTTTGGAATGCCCAATTATTATTTTTATCCCGGTTCACCACAGCACCCCCCCGGCGACTCGGGGAAATGGGGTCTGAAACATGCGTCGTCCGAAACGTGTTCTTGCCAATCCGTCATTTTTCGCACTGCGGATCCACAGCGAAGCCTACAGACCTATAGTGCTGGAGGACAACACAGATCTGAATGGCTCCACTGCAGACCCGCAGGCACCCTATCAGCCGCAGGAGTCGCTGGTGCGCGGTGAACCGTGGATTGCCCTGCCGACCTAAGCCCTCCCTACCTGGGCGGCGCTCGGCCAATTGTGTGCCACCCCTTAGGAACCCCCAGTCATGGTCAGCAATGACATAGTCTGGATTCGGACCTGCGATCTCCAGGCTATAGGGCGCATCCTGCACTCCACGTGGAGTGCCTTTACTGGATAGGCCCCCCCCGGGCCCCCCCCGCCCAAAAGTGTTTCTCTGAATAGTGCTTCTGCTTTAACATTGAATATTATTAATATTTTGTTTTTTTTGTTTTACAGGCTTTCACAGAATAATATCTTTGCTCCTGCTATAACATTTCAGTATAACTTGAGCAGCGAATGCATTTTACCTAATAATTAACAACTTATTGATTTGTGTTCTGGTTTATTAATTGCTATACTCCTGCAGACACTAAGAGATCAAAAGCAATGTTTGCTGATTTGCAAAACTTTTTACATCTCTCTTTCTGTAATGCAAGCACATAGAAAATCAAGTACTATACGTTTATTTATTTATTTGTGTGTTTATTGTTCTGCTCCAAGAAAGACACAGTGCACTGCAGGTATATTACCCGAGGGCCTGCGACACCATCAAACACTGCAATACATTCATCATTGTGCAGGTGTGCCCTCCAAGCCAATGAAAGATTAAGATGAAGAGAATAGGAATTCTTATGAGACCGATATGTGCATCAAGAAATGAATCTGTGGGTTAAGGGATTATTTGTTTGCAGTTTAATATTTTGTAATGAAATCTCTCCTTGGTCCATGAAGAGAGTCCATCACATTGGAGAGTGGGTTTCTGGGAGGTGAGCAGGAGACTGGCTTTCTTTATTTAGTAGGTTCTAATTCCTGTAACACACATTTATTATATCAGTATTTGACTTCTTCACACATTGCAAAAGCTTCCCACTTTCAAAACTCCTGTCTTATATTACACCCGTCAAGGGCTGAAGGGCTCTCTCTTCGTCACATGCTTGCAACCTGACTGCTGACAATCAAAGGGGAGGAGCTGTAATTCATCAGCACTTTTAGAAGTATTAAAACTTAACCTTTTGATTTAGCGCGATGAATTGGTTCAATATCTGCCCCTCTATTGAATAAGTGCATTGACAGTGGGATGTACAGTATATAAAGGTGCCTTCTCTTAGCCTGTGAGCTTACGTGGCACATTGCTCACCATTGTGTATGTTTGTTATAACATTTGCTGAAGAACAAAAAATGTTTATAAAATCTGAAATGCTGTCTGTATCACTTTTCATATTCATATACAAACCCTGACATGAATGCAAGTGCTGGGATTCTATACAAGATAAGATTCGGCAGGTGTTTTGCAAGCTTTTCTAATGGATTTTTAATTAGAATCTTCATATTAAGCCCTACAATGTGAAATCTCCATACTGCCTGCTATTTGCAAAAACCCAGCGCAATACAATATATTATCTTGTTCCTAATTAAGCTCATGAATACGGTCAAGTTTCTCATCACTGCTAAAATGCAGCTAGTTCTTCAACAGAAAATAGTCAATAGCCATTTAACGCTTTTCCTTGCAATAACGCAAGTGTACTAAACCATTCAATCTCTGCCAATTTGAGATAGCAGATGTATTATTTGGGGGTTGAATAACATGCTCATCTAGGAAAACAGAAGCCAAGTAAGGACACTAGGGAGATTTCAAGAGCGATTTTCCCCTCGCCTATCTAATCATTTTGTGTTTTTTGCAAAATATTGTCCCTGTGGATTCAGCTCTAAACTAAATTTCCAAGAACTGAGTTAAGTAACAGTGTTATTTAGTTGCAGGTCTTTTTTGGCTGAAGGCTTAAGTTGTGCAGAACCTGCAGCAGTTCTATGTTGAACAAAAAAAACAACATTTAAAAACATGATATTAGTAAAACTAGTAAGTAAAAGTTGGTGGTTTCATTGAATGATCTAACATTCAGATAACAACACCTCTTGGTCTTGCACATCACTAAGGTGAAATGATTGATTTAGTATTATTGACCAGCGTTTGGAGACAAGTTGCTTATTCTGTAAGTGGTAGGAGTATATGTATTCAACATTCAAAAATCCTTTGTTTAATTGAAACTTTGAGTGCCAGTTTTTTATATACTGTTTGTACAGAGTCTTTGCTTTCATAATTTTATTTGACAGTGAAATTATCTTTTGCTTAGAATTTAACAATGCTATTTTCATTTGAAATATGCTTTTGGCTCAAGGGAGGGAAGATACAAAAAAAAAAAAGCACAGCCTACTCCAAGATTTTCAACAAAGCCTGTGGCGTTACATTTTTTCTCTCCTCCTCTTTTTTTTTCAAATTTTTTTTTTTTAATTGGATTAGCCCACCACACACTTGTGTAAAATTGTTGTATTCTATTGCCAAACCCTCCTGGCTTGTTAATTAGAACTGTGGCAGTGGGAATTATGATTGCTCCATTCTTTTTTCTTTATTATTGGGTTTTTGAAGATTATCTACTCCACAAAACTGATTAAAAAGCGATTATCAGAGCTGTGGCTCAAAAGGAAATTGGAAAGCTGTGAATGATTATCATTTGCTGTTATGCTAGAGATATATGTGTAGATCTTACACATTTAAAAGTATCCTGATACCCAATTAGAAGCCCGAAAGGCCAGAGGGCCCTATTTTAAGAAGTGCAAAGTTTCTGAGAGGAATCAAATAATTGTTTGCAATATCGCGTGAACAAGAAGCAACTTGGTTGCAGGATAGAGCAGGTAAATAATTGTGCTGAGTTGTATCTTGCTCTTTGTGGAACATTCACATGTATATTTTATTGCGGTCTTTAAAATACAGACACTTGCATGTCATAATGTTTATAAACATCACTTGGCTCATTGCTGGCATTAAAATAAGGAGGAATACTTAATTTATATTACAACAGCACTGTTTTGAGAGAATCATATTTAGTCTTCCACTAACAATGCAGTTCAGTCTACAAATAAAGGTGTTTTGAAAAGACCTGTTTAGCTTATTGCTGGCATTAAAATGACAATAAAAAATGTGAAACAGTTTAGTAACAGTCCAGCAATGTCACGTGAGAGTGATCCTATTTACAGTACTCCACAAACTAAGTTTAGCGTTTTACTGGCATTACAATAAGCAGGATAAAATATGAAACACTGACTGCTCTGTATCGCCCAATTTGTATTTTTTAAATAGCGCCCCTTTTAATGTAAACGCATAATGAATCCTCCTAATTGTTTCTTTGCTAATTCTGCCTTGTTTGCTAAATTTAACAAGAGGTGTGTCACCAGACAGAATGTCTTTATGAAACTAACGGTGTGTACTGTAGTAACTACATCCTTTACACAGCGAAGCGATCAATTTCCTTTAAGGAATGTGTAGCTAGAAAAGTCACATGATATAATTTAATTAATAAATGGTCATGGTATACATTGCAAATTGTAGCTTTATTAAAGGCAGGCAGAGTGGAAAGAAATAAACTAAACAATAACGAAATACGATTGTATCCAACCATGCATTGTGTTTTATTTTTAAAAAATGTTATGCTCCATATCAATAGAAAACTAATAAAATAAGTATTTTGGAAAAAGTAAATGTGAATGAAGTTTTCTGGTTTTATTTTTAATCAGGTGATGGAGCTCCTGAGTGGCGCTCCACGTGGAGTGCAGGATGCGCCCTATAGCCTGGAGGTCGCCGGTTCGAGTCCAGGCTATTCCACTGCTGACCGTGGACGGGAGCTCCCAGGGGACGACGTACAATTGGCCAAGCACCGCCCGGGGGGGGTTGGGCATAGGTCAACCAGGGTGCCCTCGGCTCACCGCGCATCAGCGACCCCTGTAGACTGGCCGGGCAACTGCAGGCCTGCCTGTAAGTTGCCCAGAGCTGCATGGTCCTCCGACGCTGTAGCTCTGAGGCGGGCCTGCAGAGTGAAAAGAAGCAGACGGCTGACGGCACACGTTTCGCAGGACACGTGTGACCGTCTTCGTCCCTCCCAAGCCAGCGCGGGGGTGGCAGCGGTGAGCCGGGTTGAAATAAACATTAATTGGGCTTACCAAATTGGGGAGAAAGTAAGAAAAATAATTGGCAATTCCAAATTTAAAAATAAATACTAAATAATAAAAACTGAGCTGATTGTGTTTCATTATAAAAAAAGCTGTTAATTACAAAACAATCTTTTGTTTTTAACTTCATATCTTATCTGTTCTTCACTAATCCTATTTAACTCGTATTTCATTTTTGCAGTTGCCTAATTTAATGTTGTGCTTTTGTTATTTTCACCACAGATGTCCTGACAGATTTTTTTTTAATTTAACCATAAAATTAATACCCAGTGCGGTGTACACTGATAGCAAGTCCTTCAGGTGCCTGTATTTCGCCAAACATATCAAAGCATTTTGGGATATTGGAGGATACACAAAAAATGTAGTTCGGTATTACAGCGTCCACACTTCTGACAAACCACACTACTTGATGTGATTTAATTTAGAACCAGACTCAAGACTACCCCCTGAGGTGGTCTCGAGTACGGTATTTAACACTGCGTAGTGTGGACGACAACCATATTTTTAAGCTGTTTTAAAGGCAATTAATTCGTGTTAAAGGCATAGTGTGGACAGGGCCTAAGTTTTTCAGCATAGAAGAATGCAGTGCTTTGGCATTTTTTGTTGACGTCTTTTTTGCTTTCTTCTCCATGTGTTTCCAATCATTTGAATGACAGCAACATTTGCAGAATAGTATCCCACCATCCTCGTATTGATAATCAGAAAATGTTTTAACTTTTTTGCTTAAACCTTGTTTTTTTTTGTACTTTGTTGGTGAAGCCGCCATATTGAGTGTAAGCAGACAAAAAATGGAGTTGCGAGGGGAAAACACAACACGGCAAAATTCCATTCCCAAAATTCCAAATTCCGTTCCCAATGCCTAATCCTGCGATTCCGTCTATGATTCCTTAATTGCAGAAAATCAGTAGCCCTGCATAGATAACAATTGCTTCTCCCTTTACACGTGCCTAAAAAGAAGCGCATGAATGATCCCACGTACATTTTGTAAATGTTTGTTAACTGTTTATTCAACATTTTTCCAGGATAATTCTTTCCATTCTTAAAGACAGCCACTAAAAAACGCATTTGGTTGTGTTAAAATGATATCTGCTATGTGCTGGCATGCTTATACAACTGTGTCATTCAGAAGTAACCATTTGCTGTTGAATATAAGAGTCCTTGTGCATATGAGCATAATGTGCAAATGAGCACACTTGGTGCTGCGTCTGTTTTAAATATTACATTTTAAATACCGTCTGCCTGTGTTTATTGCTTCTGGCACGCTGTTGGTTGATAGTATAATTATTTTGGAATCCTGAAACGTTTTGCCATTGATACTGATTTTTCTGTCACTAGCTTGCTTTTATAACATTAATAATCTTGCATTTTCCATGCACGACAGGTCGGTAAGCGGGAGTACAATATAGATACAATACTGAAACCTAAAACGCAGCCTTGTATAATCCTACACTGTTGAGGGATATTCAGAAGTGTGGATGTTAAGTATTATAAATCCCCACATTAAAATAAAGCTTAATACACTTCAGTCAGGCAATTTGGTAATATTACAGTCTGTGCTGGGAAAAGTGTGTGATCACCAAGGCACTAATACAGGACTGGCATTGTTTATGCATTCAGGAAATTACTTTAGTTCCAGATGCCTTATATATACACACCTCTCACATGCACATTCAAGATTAGCCCCAATATGTTTGTAATGTTGATTTAATGGTAAACTCTGTCTTTTATAACCAGATTAATACAAAAACAATCTACCATTAAGTCAGCTCTCTTCTGGTTTTAATTTCATTTTCTGACCATTTTGGTCATTACAGCTTTTTTTAAAATTGTATTTATTTATTTATTTATTAAAATCTTTGTCCAATCCTAAATGATGGCTTCATCGTAGCGTATTATGGCTAGAAGGCTTTAGATTGTGAAATCCTTTACTACGGCAGATTCTGTCCCTTTTTTGGTGGCGGTATTGTATTATTTATTTGGCTTGTAATCCTATTATGAAGATGAGAAGAGACAGCATAAATGTGTGTTTGTATGTAGACATATTGAGATTTGAGGAAATGGAGGTATATCTATTGCTGTATGAAATACTCAATTTGCCATTGAGTGTATCGCAAGATATCTCTGTGTAACAAGATTGCAGATTATCTGTACTATTAATTAAATTATTAATTCATTACTGCATTTGACTTGTTTTATGATTGCCCTTGTGGTAACTGAGTTACAGAGTGGCTGGCAGTAATTTGACCCATTGCTGTGTGTTTTTTTTTTAGAAAGAAATTGACCTGAATATCTCCAAAAGTTGTGAGTCTCACTAGCAGTGGTCAGGTTCTATCAGTAGGGCTCAGGTATAGAATCAGCAAGACAAGTCAGACACATCGGTGCCCTCCATTAGTTACTAACTGTCTACATGCATACAAGTAGATTGGCATCAGATCTTTATCTTCTGACCGCACACATATAAACTGTACCTTCTTGGGTCACTCTCCTACTTAAATGTACAGTGCTAACCAAAGGGAAAGACATCATCACTATGTGTTCAGCACTGAGGGTCCAGGACTGTCCAAGTAAATAAGCAGCAGACAGGCAGGAGTAACATGATTTTAATAAGAGGGCACCACATTCTCCTATTGGTAACTAAAATTACAAAAACATTTCCAGTTCAATGGACCGGATTATAGTGGTTGTGTGTTTTTTTTTGTAATAGCAGGTTTAGAGCAGAAAGAGTCTAAATTTATGTACACAATAACTTGCCAGTTTGGTTTAAAAAAGTCAATTGTAGAACAAAGAAAATTATAGACATTGGTTTTGAATCCAGTGCTAAACAGACCATCCCCTGAAATAAGCTGTTTGGTATTCTTCGAATTAAACTGCAATCTTTGAGGAAAGAGCTTCAAAGTTTACAAAGCCAGGGTCCAGAAACAATAGGCACCCTTCATTTTCAGCCTCTTAAAATGTAAACATTGAATTAATTGTTCAAGACCTTGTGTGCACGGTTTGACCGCCTCTCTCCATTAATACTATAAACACTGGTAAGTGCAACATTAAAAAGATTACAGGTATTTTATTGATAACTGAAATTGCTATTCTCTGAACAAAAGTCATTTTTAATTTAATTTAATTGTTTATTATTATTATTATTATTATTATTATTATTATTATTATTATTATTAATAATAATAATTAATAATGTTTATTAATAAAGCATATACAAAGCTTGGGTGCCTCCCATGAGATGAGAGAGCTTAATCACAGGAAAGGCGGTGTGTGTGTAACCCTAACGATAGAGCTGTTATATAAAATCATTTTTCATCTCTCTAAAATCAAATCATTTGTTTGAATGCTCTCATGTGTTCAACTGCAGTACAGTCACTGCCATGTTGTTTTCTATTTAGTTTTTTTTTTTTTTTTTTTTTGACACCAAGATTGCTGAAACAGAAAACTGAAGTTATTTGGCGTGGAGATCTGTCTGTCACTGTGTGTCCTTTGCTTGCTTTAAAAGGAAAATAAGTTTACCTCAAAGTGTCTCGCATTCAGTGTCTTCCTTCAGGTTTAACTTTTGCTTTTCATAAAATTAAAAAATGAACTGGGAGTGCATGCTGAATTCTGCCTAATCACTTGTTTGTGTAGAAGAAAATCTGTTTAGAACTGAATTTTGCTCAGTGGTTTTTTAAGCAGTGTTTGATACCCCTAACTCCAGTTGAATTAATGGAAACTCAAGTTGGATTCCTTACCATGTTACTGCAGGTGCTACACAAAAAATAAAGAAAAGTAATTGATTGTGAAAACTCACTATTTTAATAATTGGCTAATTAGCTACACTGTTTTGGCTTCTGCCTTCAGATAACATGGTAGAAATAGCTAAGTAGACTGATTGTGTGTGTGTGTGTGTAATATATACAGGCTAACTTCACTATAGCGAACCCTTCTTGTATTTCCATGCATCTCCATCCAGCAAAGGCACTGTCGCTGAAGACCATTACTATTATTATTCATTGCATGCTTTATGTAGTCACCAGTGGCTGATGGACCTGCCGCTTATTAAAGTAGGATAATAACACATTTCAACCTGATGAGTGAAAACAGAATTACAAAGTGTGTGTAATTACCCATCACTGGACTTGAGCAGATCATGGTAAAACTCACTCTAAAGAAAAGAGGCCTACTGTTTCTTTTTTATATATGAAATATTGCTAATTATGATACCGGGTCCTGTGGAGTCAACGTCCCTGTTTGAACGATCGCCCTCCACCCCCCAACTTTTAGCTGAAAGTAACATTTTCACCATTAATTTCCAGTTTTTAATAACCATGCGCAAATAATGCCTGAGGGGAACTATTTGCCTAGAAGTAGTTGCTCTATGCATTTAATGCTCCCTCTGCAATAGTGCCTGTGTAATGTTGGAATGTATTTTCTATTGTTTTGGCCAGGTTATAGTATTTGCACTGTTCAGATTATTTTATTAACGTTGTTAGAATTAATACAGCAAAAAAGTTGGTACTCTGTTTTGTAATGCACAGCTAATGCTACTGTAGCTTTCAATCATTCAATCAATCTTTATTTTATGTAGCACCTTTCAGAGTGGACCACCATCACAAAACTCTTTACAAGATGCAGTAACAACAAGAAATCCATAATATTTTATACAGAGAAATGCATAATACATGATACAGTAAAAAAAATAAAAAATGCATAATACATTAAATACAGTGGAAAGTGCATAATACATGATAATAGCATAATACATTATATAGTAATAGCTTGAACTGGAAGACCTTACGCACAGTGATGTGGCTGCTGAACTGTGGGGAGATAAATTGTGTCTTGGAACTAGGGAGAGAGATTGTTACCACAGGGTACTTTGAGCAAGTGTTTTTGTGCTATGTATTCTAATGCTGTAACCAAAAGCAACAAACCTGTGCCAAGCAAATAAACATTGAACGGAGAAATCTTGTTTGGGCATTGCGTATACACTTCATGAACCCGGCCAGCTCCTCTGAAGAGAACACTTAAACTTTACCAGCCTACACCTGTAATTTTGCCCCTCCTTGAATTGTCAATGAATTGCATTTTGAGTGATCTTTCTTGTCAGGATGTTCCAGGGGTATGATGTATGTGTGTGTATGTGTATATGTGTATATATATATATATATATATATATATATATATATATATATATATATATATATATATATATATATATATATATATATATATATATATATATATATATATATATATATATATATATATATGAGCCGTCTGACAGTGACTGACATGTTAGAAGAGAGAGCGTTGAGTATTTGCTGGAAAAACACTGTTCTTTGGGAGAAAATGCCAGAGACAATCATGATTTATGAAAAAGATGTACATTCAACCAACTGCAATGTAGCTGTTAATTATTGATGATGAAGATGATGATAGCTTGTTGTAAAAGTTGTCCGCGTGACAGTGAGGCGAGGTACAGATGCAACAGGAGCTGATTTACTAAACTCAGGCGGAGCAGAGCAAATGCAACAGTGACCAATGTCTGTATAGACAGTACTGCTTTGTCTTAGTACAGTGTTTTTCCTGCAAGTGTATATGGCACAATTATAATAGCCAGATGTAATACATGTGCTAAATTATTATTTAATTGTTTCATAGTTTACTTTGCTTGTGACAGTTTTGCTATTATGCTTGAAGAACATGCTTGCTGTAATAGTAATTCAATCTCAAACACTTGAGTCGTCATTTCATTGAATAGCCCCGGGTTGCGGCAGTTAGTAAATCAGCCTCATAGTTTTGTTTTTTTTTTGTGTGTGATGTGCTGTTGTGTACATGTGACAGTATGGTGTCCTTGCCTGTGTTGCGTATGGGGAGACACTTTCCTTGGTGCTTGCAGAAGTACATCACTTCCACGATTTTGCTTTGCTGTTTGGAGCGGTTTGTTTCCAAGTGAACTGGAATACGTTTTGTTTCACTTTGTAAAAAGTTGAAAGGGAGCAAAGAGTCTCTTTCCAAGCAAACCGAGACCACCATTTCGAGTGATCTCTGTTCACTTGGTTTGATGCGGATCCTGGTGTGATTCACGTGGTTCTCAGAGCTTTCACATATCACTCCAATCGAACTGAACCGCACTTCAGTCCACATCAATGGGTCAAACCAAATAGGTGTGAAAGTGCTTTTAAATTAAACTGTCTGACTAGGAAGTTCTTCATGTATATGCTAAATATTCCATAGTTATAGATTCTGGGGAGTTAAAAACACACAGCCTCCAGGAAACTGATAACATGGAAGCCCTGACTTTCCCATTACTCGGAGTTCTAACCTATAAACCTCATTGCAACAAAGAGTAATGGAGAACTTCAAGCTGATTTGTGCAAAGATAGAGGTTCCGACCCTGTCCTGTACCTTTTAATAGTTCCTCAAGTTAAAGGTAAATGGCGAGGTTCTAAAGAGAAGTCGTTTAAAAATAATCCACTTCTTTTTTTTCTTTTTTTTAATGTTTTGCATCACGGAAAGGCATGTGTAGCTGGCATTGTAAGGCACCATTTATGATGCCCACGGATTAATAACACTTGCTAGATCTTAGCTGTATTACTGGAACATGTGGAAGAAAGAACCTCTGGGTCCAGCTGATTTTAATAATAATTTGATTACAGTAGCAGAGCCTAAGGGGATAGTTGCTAATATATACTTAATTCCCTTTATTGTCATGAGCGGGGTGGACTGCTTATTGTCTTTAGTGCTTAAATTAGTGCGTGTGTGTTGTAAAATTCATCTTTGATATTTGATATTTACAGTCAGAAGAATAACAGAAACAGCGCAATATATAAATAAAACTATATTTTACATATGTATGTATTTAATTATTTTATTTCTAGATACTGTCACTGTGCCTCTTTATGATGGCTGTGGATTTTCTTGTTCGTTTTGGTTTATGTATTAAATGTTATTGTCATTGCCTAAAAAAAAAAAAACTTGTAGGATTTGAGAACAGTACAACAGCACAAATCATAGAGAGAAAGAAGACTCCAGACGCTATGAATGTAATCCCTGCATATGGAGTTTCATAAACCCCAGCAACAAGACGATAAGCTAATGGGATTGAATGTTATTTTTGCTGTTGGCAGTAATTAGAGGTGTTTTTCTAAAGCACCAATGTAATGTCAGCAAGGCTACAGCTAAGTTAGTAGAATATATAACTATAAACATCTACTTTAAAGTTATTTTACAAATTAAAAAATATAGAAGTTCTGTCCTACCCCTTCTCTATCGACTGGGCCATTGTTTATTGCTCTCTCGGGGCAGCATTACTTGATTCATTTGCTGACTTTTTCTTGCCTATTGAACAGAAATAGCTGTTTTAATTCACCATTTTCTTTTACCCTTTACACTTATGCGACATGTGACTCGAGAGGAGACAGCAATCTAGAAATGTTTTGAAATATGATACAGTCAAGCCAGTTTATACTGCTAGGTAAGGGCCATGGGCAAAAATGGGCAATAAGCGAGGGTGGTGTTATAGTGAGGATCAACAAAAAAAAAAAAAATTCAAATGTAGGGACGACTCACCATTTTGTACTTTCTGTTTTGCTTTGGGAGCAGAAGTGTTGATGACATTTGTATGAACGTTCAGTTAACAACGAATTAGGAAAGCGAGTCAAAGGTTAACTGCATAACTTTGTTGTTTTAATTGGCCATGATTATTTCACTGGCGCTACAATGAAGGAAACTACAGTGCTTATTACGTTTGCTTGGCTTGGGAAGTTGGCGGGTGGCGGACAGCGGGGTGGCGAAATAATGGGTACAAATAGCACTGTTTTTATATTGGTGACATTTGTTCAGAGAGAATAGCTGGCGGTATGCGAGGGCGGCGTTATAAAGGGGGGGCAGTATAACGCGGGACAACTGTATAGGCAGGTGCAGTCAGTGCACATAAATTCAGAACTTTAACAGTTTTTAAAAACAAAAGGCTTCTTTTGAGGGTAAATTAATGATTCATATGTTTGAAAAATATGCAGGGAGAGTTTATTTTGATAAATGTAGGAGTTGTTCATTCGGCTATATTTAGAAATGAAATCATTTTGACAAGAAGTGTTTATATCAGTGTCTTCATTTACACATTTTCACAGATGATGATCAGAATGTTGTTTATTGGTTTTAGTTGGTGATCGCAGTAATCAATGCTATCTATTTATTTATGTATTATTTTCTGTGATCTTGTAGTGTAATACAGTACATTTAATATCGGTTAATTAAGTGCAGTATTACATCATGTCATTTGGTATTGTGATTGAAGCCTATAATAATAATAATAATAATAATAATAATGTCTCTGTCGCTCTCCTACATCTCTTACATTTACAAAAAGCAGTTGGCGATTTCAGTATACCCAGGCTTGTGCATAAACTTGAAATAACCTACTCCTACACCTAATGTGAAGATATAAATTAGCACTAGATAACAGACAGCTGTATGACTAAACCCTCCACATTCTGTTTAGGTCAAAATAGTATTGTTATTATTATTATTTGCTTATTTAGCAGACGCCTTTATCCAAGGCGACTTACAAAGACTAGGGTGTGTGAACTATGCATCAGCCGCAGAGTCACTTACAATTACGTCTCACCCGAAAGACGGAGCACAAGGAGGTTAAGTGACTTGCTCAGGGTCACACAATGAGTCAGTGGCTGAGGTGGGATTTGAACCGGGGACCTCCTGGTTACAAGCCCTTTTCTTTAACCACTGGACCACACAGCCTGCTATCTAAGGGATAAAGGTGATTTTAATTAGATGGTCTTGATGCATTTTAACTGGTTATTAAATGAGTATCACAGAATATTTCTGTAATTTCAAAAGCTGGGGGACCAGTTATTAAAGTTAAACAAATGCTTGAGTACTTTTGTCACATGAAGTGATTGTAGCTACACCATTGTAATGGAACTGAGCTATAGAGCAGGACATCATTTTGTATCAGGACTTAACAGCAACATTTACTTCTACAATGTTGCCTTCCAAATTCAAAATGTACCTGAGGCTTCTTACGGCTTCTGGTTTATAGCTTGCAAGCTATTATTTTTGTTGTGTGTTTTTTTATTATTTTTTTAATTTTCGTCCTGGGGTTAATTTTCGTCGGGTTATATCCCACTGAAGTATATCGATTTCCCAAGAAAGTCAATGTCACAGACTAAAGAAATAGTCAGAACACTGTCTTTGTAACAAACAGTACATTCTTAATAATTCTATCTTAATCTAGTTTCACTTTCGCACAGCAGGGTTATCACCTACGGTCTAACTTTATTGGACACATCTGTAAACTGTGTTTGTTTCTTTGTTCTGCTGCTTCCAAGCTGTGAAACCAAGTGAAGCGAGCATTAAACCTGGTAAAACTTCTCTGCAAATCAACACGTACTTGACCTTGCAGGTCGGAGACAAAGTGTTAGACGCCTTGGGTAGCAGAGCAGAGAGCCTGGAGTTTATGAATTGTAGACTGAATGATTTCCATTAAATGTGCAGTGCTTTGGAGACCTTTCCTGCAAGGGGATCTGATGCTGCGAGTTATTTGTCATGCATTTTAATACCTTTTACATTTCCACAGACATTATGAAAAGTATAATGCCCCCGGCAAAAAATATGGTTACATATTGGACTTTATTTTGTACCTTTTCCTAAATGTCTTTCTAACATTTTCAGTGTATGTAGTAACATTAAATTAAAGTGTGATTTTAAATAAGTTATTTTTAAGGTAACGATAAAGAAATTCCTCCTGGGATGATTTTATATTTGTTTTATTTCTTTCTTTATATGTTTATTTCAGTATTTGGTAGAATAGGGCTACAGAAGGATATGTCTTGGGAACTCTTTGTATAGTATGCTTGCGAAGATCGACTTGTTAATTAGAGACCTTATTTATATCGCCGTGTCATACGCCACAGTAAGAAGTGTAGCAGAGGCTGGGTAATAGTGTATTGCTTAGATTGCTTAGATGTGCATATTTTAATGATGTTCATTATTTAGTTATAATTGGCTGTCATGACAATAAAGTATGCAATGGCTAAGATATCATGATTTTTAACTAACACACAGGGTCACTCAGGGTGACTAGTTTTAAAGAGAGTTGGTACCATGTTCTGTTTTAAAACCCTATGAATGTAGAACTCCCTAGTCACTACTTTTTGTTTCTCGACCATTTTGAAAATCCATTATTTGTTTTAAGCACTCTTGGGTACACGTCTCCACTGTACTCCTGCCCACGCTAAAGACTCATCCTAATTGTGTGACTTATCAACAGAACACGACAGCTCAATACCAATGGATGAGACATTGGAGTGGGGGACGGACGGTGGGGGGAGGCACTCAATATCACAAGATCATTACAGAAAGAGGATGATGTTGTTGAGCATAGTGCCAATAAGTAGGAAGTAATAGATTGTTGGAAGCCTCTGTTTAATGTGAGTGGACCATCTCAATATTTCTTCATGACATTTCATTGACCCTCTGTGCCAAACAATTGGTCCATGCCTCAGATGCAGAGCTCTCCATTAAAAGCATTAAAGGCATACAGGCGCATGCAATTTATCCATTCTTCTATTCAGCTTGCCCTAGACCTGCTTGTGTTTCTCATGGACATCCTTTCATTATGATCACCTATCACCTGTTATCAGCAGACCTGTCTCTAAGCTTATTTGAGTAATAATAATAATTCGTAATAATAATTCATAATAATAATAATGAAATTCCAGTGCTAGTTCAAGAACGTACATAGTCGTGGTTCGGCTGAAGCTACAGCATTGCTAAAGGATATGTGTGCTGTTGGCTTTCCTAGATTAAGGTGGTTGCTCTGATATTATCTAAAGGGTTAGCCTAATTTAAAAGTTACAACCAAGTCACAGAAAACGTTTGGTTAATCTGTGTCGTACTGTATGGTTTGGCAATGTGCGGTGGTGTGGCCTAGTCAGCTGGATAATGTAGTTTCTTTTCAGTCAGAAATGCTGTAAGCAAGTGGAATGAACAGATTGAAAATGTTTTCACCCCTGGAGCTTAGTCCCCCCCCTGTTATTTAATTATAACCCAGCCTAATTAAACACATGACAGTGTATCATTAGTTTTGCAGTGAAATAATATTAGTGACTGTAATAAGGCTTTATGTTCAAAAGAACTAATTTTAGACCAGCACAGTTCTCCGCAGCAAAACAGTTATTGCATGCTGCCAACTTTGGAAAACCTGCTTTATTATGGTTCACTTCTTCTGTGCAATACAGCTTCATGTTTTAAAACAGATCAGGTGACAACAGCTGGAGAGAGGTTTCTGAAATAACTTGCACTGGAAGTTTTCTTGAAATGTAGATAATTTACAAGAACAAAAGCTCCTAGTTACCATGGCTGTTGGTTTAAAGCTTGACTGTGTAACTATGTAGCAATTATATAGTGATTTCTAGAGTGTTTTAAGGAGACTTTCATATAAAGAACTTTGAACTCGTCAAAGTTTCAATTAGTCAAGCAGTGTTGCTAAGAGTAAAGAAGGACCTGGTTATTTTTGAGTCTGCTGTACAACCTGAATAGCCTACATTGTGCTCAATCAAAGGCCCTTCGGTTTCTGTTATTGGTGAAGTTCAGGGAGCGGTGTGTTTAACTGCCTGCTTATGTTCATCTCAAGCATTACAGCATGTATAATTACATTTCAGTTGATTTTTAAAACTGTTTCTTTCAAATTTGTATAATTTTCACTTGAAGAAGCCAGGCGGGCTGGTAAATTTTGCTTTTTAAATGCGGGTTCCTCTTAGAAACTGTAAATGTCTCAGTGTTGCAGTACCACCCTTTGCCACAAAGGCATGGTGGCAGCGTTGTACTGAACATGGACAATTGCATTCATCATTCTTGGGTGTGGATTAGTAAACAGATACTGCTCATACTGTGCAGGTATTAAACATATACTATAGCATTTTTTTAGAATATGGATTCCTTGTATTGAACAGTTTAATGCTATAGTGCTACTTTGGATGTTAATGTATTATTTTGTAATGTTTTTTCACACTGGACACTGCAATTTCTTACTTTGAGATTATGTAAAGCCCTTTATTTGAGTGGATTCTAGTGTTTTTTTTTACCTACATATGTGTGTTTTCTGATGTGCTTTTGCACTGCACACAATGTTAAATGTTAACTGCACTTCTTGATTCTTTAGGGTGACTCTGTGCTGTGCTCTACCTTTGAATTAAGCATGCCTAATTGTAATGTAATCTACCTACCAAATGTTAAAAATACATCTGCCCCCTTTACTATTGTAAATTGACAAAAAAAGAAATTCAATATATTTTCTGCTTAGTAAATTGGTTGTGGGAGCAACAGATTAACATGCTAAATACTGTAATTGAGTTTTGTCACATTTCTTGTCATTTTGTGTTTTTTTGGGTTTTTTTTTTAACATGTCTTTGCCTTAGAAACATTTGTACAATTAATATATCATATAAAATATAGACTACAGTATATCACTAGCACCTGCCAACAGGTGCAGCCAGCACTTACTGACCATCTAGCTCTGTCTTCTTTGTGTAAATGTTATCTGGACATGGTCATCATAGTCCTTGGGTTCAAAAGGTTAAACATTTCCAACCTTCCGTTTTAGTTCCTCTACGGCCTACCTCCTACTGGTCCTGCAAAAGCCTTTGCCCAATGCTTGACAGTTTTAAAAGGATGCTTACTTACTCTGAACTGAAAATACTGCTGAAAGCTTGCATAAATATCAGAGGGGTTTTTTTTTTTAAAAGATGGTTTTAGTGGAGATGTCATCTTAAATCCCAATTCAATTATAACAGTGTTACAAAGCATATAGAAGTCAAGCCTATTAAATAACAGTAGGTTTAAATATGTCCGTGCAATGCTCTGTGGTTTTGAAGATTTTGTATTTTCAATCTGATTTTATTGAATGGTGTTTTGTAATGGTTTCCATGCTGCTTTTATTAATTATGCTCTAACTTTTCAGTAGCTAGTGAGCTGTGTCATCGTATCTAGCAGAGATGCTTTTCTTTCTGGCACGGTTCCTGGTATGTGAGAGTGTTATCATAGCACATCGGACAGTAATTCACTGAACTGGCATTAATACACAGAGGATGGTAGTGTACTGTATGTCGCTTTGTGGTCACATCGAGCATGAGCCAGTGTCTTACTGTTTGTTGTCGTCTGATAGCTGGCAGCAGGTAAAACAAGATTCCTGGCCGCTTATGCTTGCCATATTATTATTTCACAACCTATGGGATTTCACTGTTTGTTGAAAATTAGAAGTTACATTGTAGAATTACAGAATATTAATCTTCATGTGCATAACTCCCCACCCTTCCCTTTATATATATATTATTATTTATATATATATTATTTTTTATTTATTTATTTTCTTTTTTTAATGCTGGCTGTAAAAAATATTGCGTAGTCATTTTTATTGCTAGAACTAGGGGGTCACAGTGCAGCAAAGTTTGAGAACCGCTACTCTATGATAACAGATAACATTTTCGTTCATCTTTGGTGAGTACAGTGGTTTAAATTATTATTTCAAACTAAGATGTTTTAGTTCAGTAGTTGTGGGCACAGTTTGTTAAAGTTGCAGTTTATCTGTGGTCATTTCAAACAACAACAAAAAAAACTTGTCTTTTGTACTTGCTTTTAAAATGGATTAAAAGCATACAATCATGATGCAATTAAAGAGGATTTGTGCTCTTAAGCTGACACTTCTTATGTTTGGTAATCAAATGTCAGTGCATTACAAAGACTAAATATATGTGGAAAGGGTGTTTATTTAAAGGGTATTTATTGTGACGGTGTAACTACAGTTAAACAGTTAACCGAGTCTTCACATTTATATATATAATGTTACCCATACAAAATATCAAAAGGCACACGATACTAAAATGATCTGCCTTTGTGGACAAGATGTGGAGCAGCTGAGATGGGTAGGGATGATGAGGATGTGAAGCCTCTTGTTTGATCATGCATTTGGTTACTGGAAGCAAAATTAGTTTTATTTTAAGGATGTTAATTAAAATCGTGAATTATTAGTATTCCCCTGCCAGGGTACAAAGGGATTATTATTATTATTTTTTTTTTTTAAATTGTAATAGTGTTACATACATCTTTGGCTGTTGGATTTTTAAATTCTCTCAGGGTGCCTAATTCAAATTTATAACCAAGATGCAACTACTGTATATCTGTACTTTTAATTAATAGTGTAGGTTAATTTGCCTGATGATTTTATCAACCGTAAAATCAGTAATGTTTCTATCCAGAGTAATAACAGGGCTGCTAAATTGAAGTAAACTTAATGGGTAATTTCCCACAGAGGCAGAAATACCGAATAATGGACAGGGATGACTTTATCTGCTTGAGATCACCCCCTAGTAGATGGAGAGCGCACTGTGTTCCAACAAATGGTTGCGATCTTTTTTTGCTCATTGGTTTGCTGAGATTTTCCCACCACTGTAACTCAGATTGCATCCAACTGTACAGTTAACGTGTAGTGGAAACTTAAATATTGTAAAATCCCTCGTAAAAGTAAAACGGCAGAAGTTTACACCTGAGAATTCCCTGACGACTTCTTCTTTTCAAGAGAGGGAATTTGGGGATCCAAGGTGCTAGTGTGCAAATATAGCAGACTTACTATCCACATTGTAAAAGGTAAGACAGCCACACGCATCATGGAACATATGAATTAAAAAACTCACTTAAAATTGAAGAATCCACCACCAAAGCCAGCTGGTGCTGCAGTCCAGCTGTCTCTTATAGAAACAATTAATCGGTTTAAAAGAAAACGTGAAGATGAAAACGATATTGAATTTGTCAGGGCAATGGCCCAGTCCGGAGTTAGTCTCAACCAAGCTGATGGGCCAATAGGACAGTTGTTTCGAAATCTGACACTGGCAGCCAAGGCAATACCCAAACCATCACAGATATACAGTAAATACTTAGCTGAAGTGTTTGAGACTGACGTTGAATACATACGCGAGCTAGTTGCAAATGATGTTAAGACAGCTGTGACAGTCGACGAGACTGCTGAGATGCATGGAGACTCCGCTGTTGCAGTACTGTTTACCTTTTATGACCAAAGTAAAGAGGATTGCCGACGTTGTTGAAGCCTGCAATGCCGTATCAATTGCAACCTTCCACATTTCAGTACTGCAATACTGAAAGCACATAGCTTTCATGACAAAACATGTCATGAAAGAACATAGCTTATTCATTGCACATAATAAACTAGCATCAACATACTGAGATGAATCTGCTCCCTTATGATATTTGCTGGTCCCATCCTACACATTTGAAGAAAACTGACTGTATATAGTTTGTGCTTTGGAGTTTCAAAATGAACTGTTATATAATGTATATTTAACAATATTCAATAACGTTAAAAAAATAAACGATCAGTGACGTTAACCCTTTACTGCATAAATTACTAAAAAAAAAGTGCACTTCATTCTAGTCAACTGCTGGCACTGTGTTGCACTTAATATTGTGTCTCTGTTTTGATAATGGTACTGTACCAATACCCCTCCAATGTCAGCCAGTCCATTTTCCAGGACAAGTCCCTCTACTTCTTATTTTGAGAGAACTTGTTTGTAAACAACTTCAGTAAAGAGGTTAGTATTTTTTTACCCCATTTCATTAAACGAGAAGATTAGGGCCACAATACAAAGTTGGAATAATTGGTAGAGATCAACAGGGATCATTTAGTTTCATGATAACTTTAACATCCCATAAATGGACAAAAATAGAATGTCCCATTTTTAGGTGTGTATGCATTGTAGGCCTGGGGTTCCTTTTATAGCCATCTATTTACAAACATAGCTTTATTAGGGTTTCTGAATTGATTTATTTTCTATTTCCATGTGTATTTTTCCCCGGCTGGAATACATTTAAAGTTATTACTTTAGAACAACCCATCCCATTGTAATGAAGCTGGGTGAGAACATTATTTCGTTCTTTTAGAATTTAATAATTCTGGTTTACCTATTTGTGTATGAATTCTGGTCTCTGGTTGGCTGAAATAATGAACCACTCAGCAAGTTTTTCAGAAAACGGAAAAGCTATGTTTTGTCACAGTTTTACACTGGTTAGCGTTTTCTTTACATGCTTCAACGGGAAGCTGACTGCCCTACAAGTACTTGATACATTAGAAGAGAATGGATTTTGTTAATCAGACAGAATTGTGTTGGAACTCCCTGAACCTAGGGATATATCAGATGAAGATAGTGCACCAGAAGAAGGACCAAGCTCTGTAAATAACCTGTTGCTTACACCAATGCTTCTATCAGATATCCAGGGGACAAGGCAGTCAACCTTGAAGACTTTTTACCTTCTGATGATTATCTAGAGACTTCAAATAAACTGAGTGTGTTTCAGAAACAGACACTGAGACCTCAACTAATACTAGATTACAGCCAAGTAAACGAAAAACCACACACTCTAAATCAGACAAAATAACACACAGTTGGATGAAAGCTGATTGACCAGCAAGGAAAGACTCTCCAGTGTGGAAAGGTGAACCCCCTGCATTTTTAATGCTGACCTGACACCACCACAACTGCTTGAGCGCTTCATTAATAATGAAGTTACTTCATTTCTTGTAGAAATGAGTAGTGTCTATGCGCTCCAGAAGGGTAAACCTAATTTGAATGTAACTGTGGCTGAAATGAAAATAATGTTTGCAATTCAATTCATTTCAAGCTATGTCCCTTTACCAAGGAGAATGATGTACTAGGAACACAGATACATTTAACATGGCCAAGTGAAGCAATGTCAGTCAACCAATTTGAAGATATCCTTGCTCATTGCAGACAATGCAAAGCTCATTGCAAATGACAAGCTTGCTAAAATGCGCCCTCTGTTTGACATGATGAATGCTCAATTCACAGCACATTGGCCTGTTGAACAAGATCTAGATGTTGATGGGGCTGTGCTTGCCAACTATGGCAGGCAGTCTGCAAAACAGTTCATGAGAAGTAAGCCAATCCGATGGGGATACAAGGTTTGGTGCCTCAACACCTGCCTTGGGTACCTGGTTGGCTTTGATACCTACGCTCGTGCGTTTTGTGCTAAGAGTATATCTAGCATCCGACAAAGCAAAGTAAGACCGCAGATGGGATGCCGGCCTCTGCAAGTCCCTGTAGATGTACGCTTTGATGGTAGAGATTATCTTGTGGATGGAATTGACACTTTAAAAATGGATTGAGATAGTTAAAAAAAAGAATCTTTCAATTGTGTTCATAAGTATACAAAGGGATATCTAAACACATATTTTGGTAACAAAGAAAGTGTCATGCAGTAAAGGGTTAAAAGCAATTTTGGAGTAAGGATCAGCTTGACCTATAGCTGGTATGCATGTAGTAAGTAAATAAATGTATTTGTTGTTGTGGTAGTTATTATTATTATTATTAATATTAGTATTAATATTATTATTATTATGTGATTGTCCAATTTCCCTGAGAGTCTGTCTATTCAGTGATTGTACTAATTGGGGATATTAACTAATTACAGAGGCTGCTTAATTAAATTACCCATCAAACAGCAGTAAGATTAATGCTATTACTGAGGTCAGAACACAATTGAATTAAAGCTTGTCAAATTTTTCAATTATCCACTTGCAAATATAGGCGACGTGCTAAAATAGTGAAGATAGCCTTCCATGTGTTGAAGACACTGAAGAATATATCCGCTTTTAGAGTTATTAATTCATTTAAGTTTCTAACTTTTGTTAGAAGTGTACTGCCCATAACTGTAGTATAGGTCTGTTGTCTGCTCTATGGTTCTGTAAGTGAATTGCAGATAATTAGTAACCTGACCCATGAACATTTTAGGGAAAATTACAATGCATTTGAGTTGTTTATATACTCTCTAACATTACAAAGAGGTTGCAGATAATTTATGATATAAGACGAGTTTGGCACCTGTTCGTAAAACTGACAGAGCTGTGAAGCATATTTAGATTAGATTGACTGTGTGCATTTCCAGTTCTGGGTCTACAAAGGACTAATGAGCTGTTTTTAAAGCAAATCACATTTGCGTTCAGTAATCTTAACGCAATCAGCTTTTAGACTTTGTGGATCCTACATTCTACATTATCCAGCTGCCGTGTTTGCAGAGCTTGAGCCCTGAATCCTTGTCGATTTGTGACAGCAATGTGTTTATCCCCTTTGGGTTACTGGGACATGCTGGATGATAGTGTGCCAGTGCTGGATGCATAGCAGGAGAGTTAGCTGCATTCAAGCATGTCTACATCTGGATGCCCTGTGTTCCAAATGTGGCAATAAATCTGGAACATCAAATAGCTGTCACTCCAATGTGGATTATTAGATGATTTCTGACTTTAAAAACTCCTGGTATTTGGTTGTCATTGTAAAGTATATAAAGCGTGGTTATCAAGGTCAGACATTGTCCTGCAGAGATAGCTTCCCTGATAATTGTGTCAATTGTAATAAGTTGCTACCCCCTCTTTTTTTGAGATTCCTCTTCCTTAGATGCATCATCAGGTAACATAATCAAGTCATAGCTGGATGATCTTGCATCTAATTTCCTTGAAGTTGTGCATGATGATCTTGGCTCAATGCCTGTGTGGGAGAGTGGGGGAATTCACTGGACACAAGACAGAACTTTAGTTGAAAACGCCGCTTGGCGCACTGATTTATTTCCGCCACAAGATGGCACTGTAGCACTGTTTCCAGAGCACAACCCAATACCAGCAATGGTAAAAGGTTGGCCGTTCAATCGTGGTGCACACGCAGGTGTTCAAAATAATATTCCAAACAAAAGGGCGAAAGTAAAAAGGAAAATAAAACACAATAACAAAACTGCAAATAAAAGGCACTTTGCTATTCCCCTACTATACAATATGGGGTTGCCCAGGGTTTTCCCCACGTCCCGATTCGGTTATGTAATTACAATTATTTTTTTCTGTTTCTTTTCTCCAGTTCGGCTGTCTTCCTCAGCCTTGTTTGCCAGTCCCTTTTTGTTTCTCCAGTCCCTCACGACCAGGGCTGTCACTGTTGTTCTTCCTAGATGGGCGGGGCTGAGAAATAACAAAGCACAGTTTTTTATAGGTGAGGCACCCCTCCAAGGCCCGCCTCCCAACCACTCAGAGAGGGAGAGAACACACCCTCACCCAACCTCTCTGTGTCATCGCCATGATCGACAGGCGGATCCTACAGGGCTCCCGACCCCGCCCCTACAGGATCATGCATACGTCAGATAGCCAGCACAGATCTCGCCCTGTTACAGCCTGCAAAAAAGATCTGAAATAAAAAAGTTGACTGTTTCCTTTATATTTCTTTTTGGGGGGGATACAATCCTCAGTCAAGCAACAACAGATAACCATGATTGTGGCTGGATATTTTTATCTATTCACTTTGGCTTACAGGGACTGCTCTGTTTCCTATGCAAAAACATGGCTTTTTGAATAGGTGTCATCTTGTATTGCGTAATGTTTCAAATGTAAGAGGAGTTTCATTTCCTTCCACGTTGTAGCATGGTAGAGGTTTTTATGACTCCTCTATGCTTTTGCAATCTTTAGCACAGTCACCTTCTGCTGTAGGTTTTAGGAGGATAACACAAATCTGTTTTTTCAGCAAACGGCACAAGAGACTTATTTAGTGTACCTGGTATATAACCAGCAAGAACCCCATGGATTTCAATTATTTCTACTGCTATATGTTTTTGAATTCATCCTGTTGCTGTAAATTAGTTTTTTTGTTTGTTTTTTTTCAAAAGCATTGGCTCCAAAAGGAGACTGTTTTCACATTTCAGATTCAATTCCCAGGTTTCCCATTCTTTCTAGACACGATATTTACTAGTGTATATCAAAAAGTTATTCGATCAGTTTAATCATGACTTTGCTGCAACTATAGAGTGGAAAATATTCCCTGGAGAGGCCACCTGCGACCCTTTTAGAAAAATAATTCAGTGTCAATACTTATTAACAGAAAGCCCCTTTGGAGTAGTGCCAAACATGTCATGAGTTTTTTCTATGTGAATTCCTGTCCACCAGGTATCAAGCTGTGACTTGAAGAATCCAAACTTGTATCCTGAGATGGATGTTAAACACTAAACTACAGGTGCATGTCAGGTCTTTAAAACCCATGAACAATCTCCAGTACCCACTTGCAGGTTGATGTGTTATTGGTCCTGTCTGCTTTGAGTTCAGAGCTGTCCTTTGTGTTGATAGTAAAGCATGACAGGAGAGAGGTTCCTAGAGGTCTATTCTTGTATCGCAAGCAGAGCTGGTGATAAAAAGCACCATCTAACTTTCCAGCAAAGTTTTTTTTTTTTTTTTTTTTTTTTTCTGGAATTGTAGAAGAGAATTCTCTTGGATCACAATGGGACAAGGTGATGAGTACGTGCTGAGGGAGCTTGTACTAGAAACTGTAACTAAGACAGGATCTTTATCCTATATCCAGGGTACGGTAGTTTTTGCTCTTATGCCTTTTAGTAAAGCTCGTTTAAGCCATATTTACAGTTAATTCAAATGAACTCTCTGACAAACTGTAGAGTCTCACCCATGTGTTTTATCTTTTGAAAACCATCATCCAAGAGACACTTATAAATATTTATTGTTCACACTTTTCTTACTGGGCTGTCATGTCACCATCGGCTATAATTTGAAAAGCCACTAGGCAGCTTCAGTGACAATATCAATTGAAAAATGACCACTCATGTTCTTGTGCATTGATTTGAAGAACAGAAGAGTTTCCAAATAATCTTGCAGCTTCTGATCCTCTTATAAATGTCTGGAAGTCGCTGTGCAATGAGGAAAATGACAACCGTTCATCAGAAAGTGTCACTGTTTAGTGCAGTCACTGTTTATCGTAGTTGTACTGGGCTTTACCACGAGTGACTAGTCGACAGCACAAATGAATGTTTTTAATATGCTTTTTATTCCAGTAAAAAGGGCACATTTTGCCACCCAGACATTTAACTCAGCAGCTCACACAAAGGTCTGCTTTGGCTATGTAAGGTCCAAAACATGTTTCCAGGATTTGCGTTGCCTTGCCGGGTTAAGGTACATCCTGCAAACATGTGTGATCTTCCTTGGGTTTGAGTAGCATCCAGACAAGAAAGGAAAGCAGTACCCTATTGATTAGATACATTTAGGTAACATATGGGGATAATAACAGAAATGTTTTGACCAGCAGAGTGTGTTCATCAAAAGAGAATGGTTGAACGGGGGTACTTTAGGACCAGTGTTTAAAACCACTTGGTGTACATTGTGTTAGTGATCTGTCAGTAAAACAGCCTGTTTCTTCTTTAGAAATTGCTTGAAACTCCGCCAAGTTTCAGATGATTGTTTCGACTGATTTATTGTGGCTTCCTTTGAG
Source organism: Acipenser oxyrinchus oxyrinchus (assembly GCA_030684275.1). Classification (NCBI taxonomy): domain Eukaryota; kingdom Metazoa; phylum Chordata; class Actinopteri; order Acipenseriformes; family Acipenseridae; genus Acipenser; species Acipenser oxyrinchus. The sequence goes on along the minus strand of CM060262.1, from coordinate 31,406,801 downwards.
GAAAAGAGGGTGGCGACTTTAAGCAATTATTTTTGAACTATTTCAAGTCAGAGTACTGACCCATAGAAGGAGAAGGCGAACCAGCCCCTGGAGGGCTGTGTCCCCTGTTGTATTTTATTGGGTTGGCTTTTTTCATTAGCTGCAGTTCTTGTCACCGACTGTTATCTATTGGGCCCATTCCAACTTTTGTATCTTGTTCTTGGGGGAGGGAATCAAAGCAATGCAGATCTTAAAAGGAACTTTAATTAAATTAACGCATTTGGAGTCGTTTTTTCTTTCCTCCTAGTCCTCCAGCTTTAACAAATGCCTCTTGTCTTTTTATAATCAGGCTTAAAATACATATCTGTAAACAGCAGTCTTATTATACCGGCTTTAATTACGATTAAAATTAAAGGTTAAGTAGAGGTGCACAAAGAATTAAAAAAACGGCAATAAAGTGAAAATTAACCGTAATTAGGCTCCAATTTAATGGAGCTCAATTGGATACATCCTGGGTCTTTGCTGTTTTCATGTACTGAGCATTAATCTCTTATTGGGCCGCTGCTGTATGCTGAGAGGGAGTTTCATGTGGTTGTTTTATGTGGTTGGATGCTTATACAGTAGCTCACAGTATTTATCACTCATTTGCAATTAGAGTTGAAGTCAAACAAGGCATTTTTCTTTGAAAATATTCCCAACTAACCCTGGGCTTCTCTGAAACTCCCTAAAGTGTGTATCGATATACAGTAGGAAGGACCACGAAAAATAGTGAGATGCAAAAATATTAATAAATATGTTTACCAGACCCCGTGCTGTGATTTGCATATTTTATTTTATTTTATTACCTATTTTCTTGCACCCTGGTTTCAGACACATGCCATCTGTTTTACTGTGAATAGGGAGCAGGAACAAGGTAGCCTGTTATCACAGCAAACACAAGCAAGAGATCCATCTTTGGAAAGTATGAAGTGCTTAAACAGAAATGCAATTAACCAGAGCTGTATGGCTCAAAAAACAAGTTTGGGGCTATATTTTATTCTTAAATGTAAAATACAATCATTATTTTAGTTCCATCAAGAAGACTTATGTAACAGGCATTGATTTAGGTGCTTAACTAGCGGAATTTTATATTTCACATTTTTTAAAGAATATTTCACACAGAATAATTATCGCTTTAAATAAGACGCTCTTTTTCAAGTAAATTGCTCAAAGCAGTTGCAGGAATATACTGTCCTTGTCAGCGGCTCGGCGAACTGTGGGGGGTGACTTCAATGGCATTCACTTCCTTAACTACAGTTAACTAACTAAATCCACAATTCACCTTCCATGTATCATTCTTGTAATTTATTTATTTATATACTGTAAAATAGATGCTGACCTTAACTGTATAACACATTCAGTATCTTCACATGATTTCCAGGGATTACAGAAGACAGTAAAACAACAAACTAACAGAAACATTAATTAACTTCAGTCTCTATGGAGATCTTGTACCATCTCACTCCTGTCTCCTACATTTTTTTTTTTTTCAACATATTAAAGCAAATCGAGTCTGTTAGCTGCTAGGAACCCCTGTTTCTCATTTTAGGAGTCTGTACTATAATGTTATTGAAAAAGGCTTCTTCAAAATCATTCATCATTCATGTCATTTATATGATATTGTTGTATTTAGGAGGCCTCACAATATCTTCTAGCTTTAAACCAGAATCACTGATTCTTACTTTCTATACAATCCAGGCATCTGCCCCTTATCTGTATGATACAACTAATTTAATGCCTGTCTTTAGTGTCTATAGACTTAAGATGCATGAACCTGCTAATTGCCTCTATAAAGTCTCTACATAGCATCTCTGAGGCCTGTGAAGCTTCTTTATTTAAATCATCATTATGAATGAAATTGACTATTTCAGGAAATATCAGCACAAATGTATTTTCCTCTCGGCCTGTTTGTATCTTGACTTCTGCAGCCATTCTTGTAAACAGCACACTAATGTGTAACATTGACATGAAAGAGTGACATTAGACACCTGCCTCTAACGATTATATAGTAGACTTAGTCCTCCAGGATGTGAACATGGCCAGAATTCATTGCCACAATTCAGTGAAGTGTATCTGGGAAATATTAAAATATCCTTGCAGTGCCAGTTTCAGCTTTTTAAACACAATGGAGTTGCATGCATGTAACCCATGCCTAATGCATCTAAATTCATTTTATTTTCTAAAACCAAAACTCAGTGGCAAGCAGAATAATATATTGGATTTTTTTTTTTTAAATGGTATAAATATTTAAATAGTTGTTTTGTAATTTAAAGCCTAGCTGTAGATCAAAGCAAGAATCTGCGTGAGCACATTTTATGAAGGAAATAAAACAATAGATTTGTGCTGTCCTTGCTCCATGGGCTCCCCTGGGCTTGCCTTGCTGTAGCTGTATTTTGACAACAACGTGATAAAACAGTGGTTGTGTAGAGGTGATCGCTGAATATCTGTGTTAGTCTCTGGCCAGCTGCTGTAAGGACATCATTCCAAAGGTTGAAAACAGTGAGGGAGATCCCCAAGGCACCACGACAGAGAGTGAGTGTGAGAGTGCACGAGCATCTCACTGTACATAGTTGCAGCTTCCTCCACAGTCCCACTTTCCTGTGGGATGTGCTTCTTGCTGAAGCAAGCTTACTTTGTTTACTTTCCAAAATGCTTGTTTGTTTTTTTCTGTCACAATATGTTTTTATATTTCGCCACAATTTGCAATTTTGTTTTAAATCATCCCTACATAACTGTAATATAGCTTTAAATACCTCAAACAAGTCTCTCCGTTCCTAATTATAATCTCGTTTTAAATCTTGCAAGTGAAGTCTCCAATAGAAATGTAGGAATTTGCTGCCACTCAACAGTTGGGGTGGGTTTTAAAGTATTCAGATCGAATCAATGATAGATACAAGTCAGGAAGGAAGGACATTGCCCAAATGCACTGGGAAAGGTAGTTTGTTTTTTGTTTTGTTTTATTGTAGGTGTGTTTTTTTTATGGGGAAAGGGGTGAAGTCAACGTGAATTGAGTAACCATTTCCAGTGTTTTTCTGTTTTTTAGTGGCTATACACAGATTTCATATTTTTTTGTATCAGGGGGTTTTATCAGTTAAAACCAAGAATCAGAAGCCCTACTTCTAGTCTAATGAGTTCACTGAAGTCCAACGACAGAATGACTGGCTGAATTGTAAATTAGCCTACTCGGTGTTGCTAGGCTTGACAAAAGGAAAGTAATTCCCCACATTTTTCTGTTTTAATTTATAAGTTTAACATACTTTCTTTTCCATGCATTGCAAATATAGTTAACAGATTACTTCATGAGCATTGACAGAGTGCTTAATTTATTTCATGCATGAGGATAGCTGCAAAAACAAGCAGCTTGTGTGATTCAGGGGCTTGTTGGTTATTGTACCATCCTCATTTGTGCAATAACTAAAGAACTTTTATGAATATTTAATGTATCTAATACATTGACCGATTTCTCATCGAAACATTTCTCTATAATAGTATTACTTTTTAGGTCTTCTTTAATTCTGTATTACGAGGAATCCAATTCTAAGAAGGCTGTGTTCTTGTGGAAATTAAAAGATTATCAACTCTGTGCATCTGTCCTCATCTCTCTGGGTACATCTGAAGCACATGCCACACAGGTAAGTACATTCTCAGGCCGCCTTGTGCTTATGATTGTCTGTTTGTCTAATCTCTGACCTGGTGTGACCTTCAGAGTTGACAGGGTGGTTCAGTGCAATCTCTTATTTTGCTACATGGGTTCTGTAGAATATGTATGACAGTGACAAATTGTTTACAAGTGCATTTGTTGGTACAGGTCACAGCATGTGTGTGAGGGTATGTGGAGATAGTAGTGTATTAAGTGTGCTTACTAGTCAGTGGAACTGGATTCTTACTCTGTTTTTAAGATCACGTTTCCCTATCACATGTGAAGGGCTGCTTCTAAGCAGTGCTGATCTAGGTTTTACTAATACCACCAAACCTACTTGCATCTAAGTGTTAGTTCACTTTCCCAAGCAATCTTAACATGAAAAAACCATACTGGATTGGGTCTAGAACTCCATTCCTAACGTAGCAAAAGAATGTTCTGATAAATGTTGCGATTTATGCATCTTAAGAAAGGGTCTAAAGAGGCTTCTGCTATAGATCTTCCCAACATTTTGTTGGTTTACTGTGTGACCATAGAACAGTATCAGTAGACAGCAGATGGACAAAAGGCCTGGATCTTGCAGTGAGGTCAGTAAAAAGATTTTGGGATTAAAGATATCAAGGGAGATAACAATGACATTCAGAAATGGAGCCACTTTAATTATTACCACCTTTTGTTACAATCCTCTCAACATGCGCAGTGTTAACCCACAGCTGTGTCATTTCAGAAAGCAGGGTGGCAACAGTAACCAGTGTCATTTCCAGAGAGGACTCTGTAGAGTAGCTCTGGAACTACAGACTGACTGAACTTCAAGAAGGCTTGATTGCTACCGTGAAAGAACTTACATTTATTGTGAACCGAGCTGGAGCAAACCGTGTAATTCTTCAAAACTTTTAAAGCCATTTGTTACAGTTTTCAAACACGTGCTGAAATTGGAGGGTGACATCCAATTGAAATTCCACAGAAGCCATCAAATTGCATGACTCGGGACTCTTCAAGGTCCATGCTCATGAGAGTTTTTGTAGCATAGTGGACTGCAGCTCATAAATAGATAGATAAAACATTTTGCAATGAAACTTCAGTCTTCATTCTTAGTTATAAATCAAGAGAAAATTGGCTAAATGTTTAAATAATTGTATCTCTTTCTTTAATGAGTCATATGTACATTGCAGAGAATGGGCTTATAACAGTACAATGCTGTATAATTTTTATTTAAGAAAAAAATATATATATTTTAGTTCACTTTGTATTTTAAATGATACAACAATACATTATTGCAGACAGGTGTGATGGACAAACGCATACTGTAGTATTAAACAATTGCACCAAAGGGATATTTATTCAGCTCCTGGACAAAGCATTTCATACATTGGGCCAGATAGATCAATGCTTCCCCATTCAAAGTGCAATTTGCATAACATTTGTGAAGGAATAAATACAGCTCTTAGTCTGACAAAACCAAGCAAGACCTCTATTGTGCTTGAATGTGTGTTTTAACCTTGGTATTGTCACAGCCTTTAAAGATGGCATTGGTTACATTAAAATCTAAAGATCAATGTATTTACATAATTCAGAGGGACCAAGATATGAAACTATTTTCATTGAGGTAAAAAATGATATGAGAATGGGTTGGATTGTATTGTAACATTTCAGAACTTGAATATATATATATATATATACAGTACTGTGCAAAAGTTTTAGGCAGGTGTGAAAAAATGCTGTAAAGTAAGAATGCTTTCAAAAATAGACATGTTAATAGATTATATTTATCAATTAACTAAATGCAAAGTGAGTGAACAGAAGAAAAATCTAAATCAAATCCATATTTGGTGTGACCACCCTTTGCCTTCAAAACAGCATCAAGCATCAATTCTTCTAGGTACACTTGCACACAGTTTTTGAAGGAACTCGGCAGGTAGGTTGGCCCAAACATCTTGGAGAACTAACCACAGTTCTTCTGTGGATTTAGGCAGCCTCAGTTGCTTCTCTCTCTTCATGTAATCCCAGACAGACTCGATGATGTTGAGATCAGGGCTCTGTGGGGCCATACCATCACTTCCAGGACTCCTTGTTCTTCTTTACGCTGAAGATAGTTCTTAATGACTTTCGCTGTATGTTTGGGGTCGTTGTCATGCTGCAGAATAAATTTGGGGCCAATCAGATGCCTCCCTGATGGTATTGCATGATGGATAAGTATCTGCCTGTACTCCTCAGCATTGAGGAGACCATTAATTCTGACCAAATCCCCAACTCCATTTGCAGAAATGCAGCCCCAAACTTGCAAGGAACCTCCACCATGCTTCACTGTTGCCTGCAGACACTCATTCGTGTACGCTCTCCAGCCCTTCGCTTAACAAACTGCCTTCTGCTACAGCCAAATATTTCAAATTTTGACTCATCAGTCCAGAGCACCTGCTGCCATTTTTCTGCACCCCAGTTCCTGTGTTTTCGCGCATAGTTGAGTCGCTGGCCTTGTTTCCATGTCGGAGGTATGGCTTTTGGCCTAAGTCTTCCATGAAGGCCACTTCTGACCAGACTTCTCCGACAGTAGATGGGTGTACCAGGGTCCCACTGTTTTCTGCCAGTTCTGAGCCGATGGCACTGCTGGACATCTTCCGATTGCGAAGGGAAGTAAGCATGATGTGTCTTCATCTGCTGCAGTAAGTTTCCTTGGCCAACCATTGCCTCACGGTCCTCAACGCTGCCCGTTTCTTTGTGCTTCTTCAAAAGAGCTTGAACAGCACATCTGGAAACCCCTGTCTGCCTTGAAATTTCTGCCTGGGAGAGACCTTGCTGATGCAGTATAACTACCTTGTGTCTTGTTGCTGTGCTCAGTCTTGCCATGGTGTATGACTTTTGACAGTAAACTGTCTTCAGCAACCTCACCTTGTTAGCTGAGTTTGGCTGTTCCTCACCCAGTTTTATTCCTCCTACACAGCTGTTTCTGTTTCAGTTAATGATTGTGTTTCAACCTACATATTGAATTGATGATCATTAGCACCTGTTTGGTATAATTGTTTAATCATACACCTGACTATATGCCTACAAAATCCCTGACTTTGTGCAAGTGTACCTAGAAGAATTGATGCTGTTTTGAAGGCAAAGGGTTGTCACACCAAATATGGATTTGATTTAGATTTTTCTTCTGTTCACTCACTTTGCATTTAGTTAATTGATAAATATAATCTATTAACATGTCTATTTTTGAAAGCATTCTTACTTTACAGCATTTTTTCACACCTGCCTAAAACTTTTGCACAGTACTGTATATATATATATATATATATATATATATATATATATATATATATATATATGGTCAGATTTATTTAATATTTTCTAGATTATACCAGGAAGCACAGGCACAAAACGTATTTTAGCATATGCAGTTTGGATAGTAGATGATACTGTTTGTGAGGCTGACATGCTGATTTATCTTAGTTAGTTACAGAGGAAGGTCCTTGCTAAGAAAGCAAATGAAAGTAGAATTCTGGTTGTTAACTGAAAAATGGATGTAGACGAGGCTACATATTTAATTATACACTCATTTTAATGTATTCGGATTCCTCACTGTTTTATATTACATTTTGTTTTGAGGATCGGTTCTTAACTTTATTAAGAAACTTATAAAAATGTGTTGTATGGCGCTAGCTTTTATAATTCAGATCCCCGCCCCCCCCCTTTCCATCTCTCTCAGATCCTACAAACTCGTACGATTTTTCATTTATATTCTGATACATTGCACTGTATAATTTCTGTTATGATTGTCGGGCTAATGGCAAATGTTATCCTACATGTTGTGCTGGAGTTCTTTCATTGAGGTGATTAGAGTTGCAACATCACAAGGGGGCAGTGGGGATTAAAAACCCTTTATTTTGATTGAATAGCAGCTTGTTAAAAAACAGAGTAATGAAGTGAAAGCAGGTTCATTGAGGGGGATGGGAGGTTGATTGACTCCGATCTCATAAATATGGTACTAATTATAGTAATTTAGAATAAAAAGTGTTGATTTAGCAATCAAAGGGTGCTTTTCATTCTGTGAAATGGATGTCAGCTAATGGTGGGTGACCTTTTTGTAATACAAATATTACATTTAAACTGACTGCGTGCAGTGGTGGTTTGATACTTTGACGCCTTCGCATTTGAATTGTGTTAATTGCGTGCACCGTTTGAGACAGTGTGTGGGGAATGCCTCAAACTGTAGAATCAAAAACAAAAAAAAATATTAGACATATTTGATGAAATTCTACCAGGAGGAAGATCACTCTTCTCATGTATCGGTAATGCAGCCTACAGATGCAAGTTCCACAAACGAAATCTCAGGGCATGGTGGTATCTATTGTGTTCATGCTGGCTTGTGACGCATTGCGATTTACAATTAAATTACAAACCTTACCTGTATTGATCGTTATGGTTCAATGAAAGAGATGCGGTTGGTTTTATTAATCTAAAAAAAAAAAAAAAAAAGTAGTAGTTTGCTTGGGTGGCAGATGTGAACTTCTAGAAATGGTCTTGTATGAAGGGATGCCAGTTTGTGTTATGCCTTGCCATCTTCACTGGGTAGCCTAAAGGGGGACTTCAGTCTGGTAGATAAGTGAGCATACCAGTGAATAAAACTAAATAAAATGATTGCTTGCATTCGTGCTTGCCCTTGATGATGGCAGATGGCTTTTCCCTTGAGACTAATTAATCAGGACATGTTCTGGTCTGCCTCACGCCCCGCACAGGTTCGAGTTGCGTGTGGAATTGTGGTCTGTACAAATATAGGACAGTGAAACATCAGGCACTCATTAGTAATAACCAGTGCAGTGCCCTGGGCTGACTGTGGTCAGCTTTATCACCACCTGTGAACGATTTCATCCAGTTTCCAAAACACATCAGTTATGAGGGCTACCGTTGTAAGATTGTTTGTTAACTTCCTTTTCATTTTACATTTATTTATTTATTTATTTATTTATTTGAATACAGGGACATTCCCTGTGGTGATTTTAAGGTTTGTTATATTGGGCACATACATAATGTTATTTACATTTTAAATAGTGAGCAGATAGGTTTGATTTCATAAAAACACCAGGTGCTCAGTGTTTGATATTTGAGTTGAGTTGAAATTACCAAAATGAGTTGATTTAAGAATCTGTATAAATAGCCAATCGAAAAGACATGATTTTAATTAACGCAAGAACAGCGATTATAATTGCATGATTATTATGATTCTTTGATTTGTATTTTTGTTCAGACCAGAAAAAATGTATATGTTTAGCAGATATTTAGTATTTTTTTTGCAGCGAGAATTTTCCTTCTGCTCATTTTTAATATGCTTTTGGGCCCACTAATAATGGCTGTCAGGACAAAATATGGTTTCTTAACATTTGGTTCAAAGATTTATTTATTTTTACCCCTAGGAACTTTAAACAGTTTTTAATGCTTCAGCACAGCAGTAATGTTCTGAGAGTTAAATACATTTTATTTTATAAAATATGATGGATTACCATGAGAATTAAAAAAAAAAAAGTCAAGTCTGTCGCAGAGGAAGCTTGTACATTGACGTACAAATACAATTTTAAAGGCCTGCTCAGTTTTGCGGGTTAGATTATTGGATTTAGGATTTATCAAAAGAAACAAAAGTTAGAAAAAGTGGCAATGCACCATATTGTAAATTGACATGTCCAAGAAGAAGTAGTCAGATAGCCCCATAAACAAGATTATAATGCTGCAATGCAGTGAATACAATTTGTTTATATGTCATTTTTTTGTTTGTTTGTTTATTTATATTTCCAGCCATTTTTCCTTTTATACAGTTTCGTTTGTTGTCTTTGTAATCCACATCACAGAATGCATGACCTTCCTAAGCTCTGTTTCAGTGATACCGGTAGTGACCTTTCTGATAAGAATTTTTCTGAACCTGTTAGATCCAGCCAGGTATTTGCTGTGTTAGCTCCAGCTAGCTCAGCTACCTAAATAACCTATTGGAAAGAGTATTAGTTATTTGACAGTTACAGTAGTCTCATAGCATAGATGGAATTATGTGGCCAGGAAGTAAAAGCTGTCTCAATTGACTCCATTGTTGAGAATAAATGATATAACACATAGCCTGCAATTGATACCCACACTCCAATCTGGTTTGTTGTCTACCTACTGGAGAAGCAAAGAATTCTGGGGTCCTGGGTTCCAGCTCCCTATTTATTCTAATATGTGGAGCAGCACTCGCTTCCAATCTTTTTAAATTAAGATGACTTTTTATTTATGCCTTCATTTAAAAAAAGAAATTGAATAAACGGCAGACACACTCAAGCACAGGTGCGCTATGGCTAGATGCCGTCCTATGTGTCTGCCGTTTTTATTAAAAATAATTTACAATTTAATAAATAAATAGCAATCTTCTATTAAAAGATGTGAAGTGAGTGCTGGTCTTCTTGTAACATGTAATATTTCTCTTTGACTAAAGCTGAAGTGAATGTTGTGAACTGATCCCAAGTTAATGTTATCTAAGTAGTTCTTCAATAACCATATTAGTTGTTTAATAATAGTTTTGAAAGGTTTATTTATTTTATTTGATTTAAACAAAAATGAAGCAAAATGCTTTTTCATTTACATATATTGAACCTTCTGGCCCACTGTGTCTTAAAATACAATGGCTCCAATTGGAAAAGGCAAATATTTAGAGAGGAATAAAATCATTAAAAAATATTTAAAAAAAAGCCTAGCAAGATTCTACCCTGAACAGCTATTTTTTATACTGTTTCAGATTTTCACAGGAAGTTTGTGCTATTATAACTCTGCGTTTTCAAAATGAGAATGCCTGTCAGACAGTCGTTTTGCACCTGAAATTATTTGTACTTTTGACAATTGGTACTGGAGTTGTCAAAGTATTGACTGTCTTGTACAGTATTTTGCAATCAAGCACCCTTTTTTCAGGTTATCAAAACCCCGTACTGTGAGAAGTAACTGAACAGCCCCTGATTACACCAACAAATACTGTGGTTTACCCATCCCTTTTTGCACTAATTATAGATTTCGGCCAGTTATAGAAGCTATTACAATTACAAATAGCAATCCTTTATTTTGACAGCTCCAGGTGTGCTGTCCTAATGGATGACATGCTCTAAGTTTAATTTGTATGGCGTCCCTCGGCTGTTACCAGTTTACACCTACCCAGAGACTCTGGCAACCACAGTAATCAGCAGGAAGATGTCTGGAAGATGACATGATCATAATTACAGCCATTTCTATCCTCCGAAAAGCCCTATTATCGGCCAATTTGGAGCTACTAAAATGCTTGTTTGCGACGTGCTCAGTCAGTAAAAAGCATTGTGCCATGATAAATGATGCTGAGCCGAAGGCATATAAAATGAGTTTTCAAGGTGATTGGATGATGGTCCCAGGTAGGTATAGGGAAGTAAATGATTAAAGTACTGGGTTGTTTGATGCAGAATGATATTTTTAATGAGCCTTTTCTGAGCTTGCACTGTAATGCATTTGCAGATATTCTGGGGGAGAAAAAAAGCTGTTCAGTTAACAATTTAATGTAAGCAAAGCTGGTAAAAAGTGGTGATTAGATTTTTTTTTTCATTTGTGCACTTTTTAAAGCCCAGCTTCTGTAAAAACTTGCAGTTTTTAAACTGCAAGTTCTAAGGGAAAGAAAACTTTGCCCCACCCACTTAATATCCAAAGTGTGCACATACAGGTGCAATAGGGTCTTTCACATCAACATAACAGATAGTTGCTTCAATGGCAAAACTGCCCCCCTACACCCAAAGAAATTAGATTACAGATCCTAATCTTGCATAGTTGTAATTCAAAGAAATACATTTGCTGCGTTTGTTTTTTGAGAGATGACCAGCTTGCTGCTTTGGACTGAAAGCATGCTTTTGAATGCAGTCTGCCATCTAAAAGAAATTAGTTTACCATTGTCATTTCCACATTGCTATTGCATTTAAAATAAAGGTTGAAGGATTAGCAACAGTGCTACATATTTCACAGGGATTTCAAATGTAGTCGACAGATGCTGTTGAGGCCAACTTTGCAAACTTACTTGCAGGTGATATTCTGACCATGCAAATAAGCAGTCTAACAGTATTTATGTCAAGATTATTGGGTTCAGAGGTGAAGTGCTTCTACAGCAGCCAGTCTAGGGTAATTGTAAAAAAAGTATCTGATAATTATAGGACCTTCAGATTACTAATTGCTTTCTGTGTTCTTCTAACAACAAATAATGCATCGCCCTATTTACCTTGTTGATGTTGTGGATGCCTTATTTAAAATGCTAGATTATTTTACTATAAACTCATATTGCCAAGAATACACTGACTTTGTTAGTATTGCTTCTTTATTATTGTCACCACCATTAGCTGGAGTTCTTTCCATGATCACACAATATAAGTATTTTTAATATATACAGTGAACAATATTCTCTTCCTACATCTTGAAGTAAAATGATAATAATAAAAATAGTCATGTAATCTTATGCATGTTAAAGACAATAGTTCAACTTTTCAGAACTCTGGATAATACTTTTCTTTGGAGTTCATAATCTCATTAAACTGAATTTGCCAAAGTGGTCATAAATCTTGAAGTCAAGATCAGACAATAAATGTAATTGGTTTAGGTTGAATGGCAAGAAAGAAGAAAAATCTATCAGTGTCTATATGCAATAAAAACTATATCAGAAGAAGCCTTGAGCGTATTATCTTTTTCTTAAAACATTGTTCTTTTTGATACAGACCTGTATTCTGACAGAAAATACATTTATTTGCTCCATAAACCTTGAGACACATTTTTTTTTTTATTGGGATAAAGCTGCTATTTTTAAACCACTCCTTGTAATTTCAGTCACACTATAATCACCCCAGCCGCAGGTGTTGAAGAAGAGTGTATCGCAAAAACAGGATTAATTATCTCATTTGGCCTTTAATCACTAATCAAGCTGAAAATTGCATGGCAATGAAATATGGAATATTAATAAACTCTACTGCTGATGAATTAAGGCAGCAAAAAAAAAAAAAAATTGCAGAATTTTGCATTTAGCTGCAGCATCCCCTTTCATGCTAAATGTGACCTCTGGAGCAAAAGGGGCCGGTTTGGGAAATGAATGAAAACAAATGGGACTCGAGTTTTGAAACGGAAATTTAAGTTGTGTGAATTGTGCAATGGAACTATATTGCTACACCATAGGTGTCATTTACGGGGGGACATGCCCCCCTCACCTTTTCAGTGATGGGGAAATGTCCCCCTCACATTGCAGGAGCACTAAAACTTTTATTTCATGATAATGTATTGGTATAATCACTAGTCAGTATAGAAGTCAATGGAAAGAAACCTGAGATGGGATCCGGGATCACTGGACCTGGATCATGAGATGGTGTTTTACTACGAGGATCTGGATCAGGCTTCACTGATCCGCAATGTTGATCCGATCCTGGAGCTGCACACACCTTAACTAGGGAAACTGAACAGTGAGAAGTGAACGCACGTGGCACCTAGTTTAAAGGCCCCGGCTGACAAATTTGTATACAGCCTGAGATCACAGTAATGTTGGGGGAAAATGGCAAACAGATGGACAAACAAAAGATAGAGGAGGGTGCACTACGTGGCTGTTTCCAAAACTCAGGAAAATTGTTTAAATTTGTAATTCACCATAGCTCATGTTATTCACTAATGTCATCACACTGAGGTTTCTGTCTACTTACAGTTAAACTTTTCATTTTAAGTTGAAACAGTACATTTAAAACAGCTAAATGACCTTTGCGTCTTGTGCAAATAAAGACATCAATAAAAATTAAATACATTACCGATGACTTTTTACACAATTACTGTACCAAATTAATCAAGATATATTACCGATTTTCTAAATTATTTTGCGTGTTTAAATACATCGCACAGACTCTCGCATCTCTATCAATGTTCCAAAAACTCACTCTTGCTCACATTTTACTAAACATTTTTAAACTAATACTTAAACAGTAACCATAACAAACATCATCGTATTCATTATAGTAAAGTTGAGTTCTTACCTGTAAACAGGAACACGTTTAAAGTTTGCAACTCATTGTCTGGTGCTTGTTTTTATTTACATCATCGTTGATACACTGCGGTTTGAGGTTCAAGCTACATCTACATATTTTTAGTGGATGGAAATACTTTTTTTAAAATCACCCTTTTCTTATACCAATACAGTACAAGCATCATTTGAATAGCAAAACTGTATGTATCTTAAATATTTCAATTGTGGGGAATCCTCAGTGTTTCTAGAAATATATATTTCAAGGGCAATTCTCATCCCTCTCATTAAATCTGCACTGTGCCACACTCGCTCCAGCGCTCAACACTGCCTCAGGGGCCGGCTGTACTAAATCACGGTCCTGGAGGGCTATTCCACTCCAGTTTGAATAGGTAAAATGAGATATATAACTACTTTAGGGTGTGGATGGAGGTTTAATTGGTTCAATTAAACAATCTAGAAATGGATTGGAACAAAGACCTGGTGTGGAAGCAACTTTGGCTACCCCTGTAAGGCTCCGATCTGAGTAGAGCTTCAGTCCTCCTCGAAGACTAAAGTCATGGCTTCGTATTTCCATGACAGAAGCGATTGACTAATACAGCTATTTGCCACACTCATCACTCATGACAACATTGTGCCAACAATTTATTGTTTTGAATGGTTGCCGCGGAAATCACAGACACTGGCTGATTACGTATTAAATGCAGTCTGCCATCTAAAGAACTGTAGTAATTTGACATCTAATTGCCTCCCTATTAAAACTTTTTTTTTGTATTTATTTTTTTTTGTGCCAAATACAGTATGGCGTTAGTCTTTGTACATCAGTGTCTTTTAAAAAAAAAAAAAACACACACACATTTAGATTGTGTAAAACTTGATGTATGTTAAGATTTGAGGAACGTGAGACATGTACAAACAAGTCTTGCTGCTAACCACAGTCACTAAAATCCTTGTGACTCCACGGAGGCAATAATTGTGGGGTCTTGCATTTAAATTGAAAGTTGGAGCCGTTGTTAAACTGCCAAAGGTGACACCATAACTTCAGAGAGATGTATGGGTGTTGCTTTTCCTGCCTGGATAAACATGGATTTAAAGCATACTTTGAAAGATGATGATGATGATGATAATAATAATACCTTGAAACATTGCTCTGCAAAACCATGGAGCCTTTAACTTCATGAGATCGACAAATTAAAATCATGGTAATACTTGACTACATACATGTTAAACTAGTAACAAGGACACTTTTGCAAAATCTGTTTACACTGAATATAAATAGCCGGCAAACATTCTGTAAAATAATACTTTCAAGATGCATTTACTGGTGATGAACTGTAGAAATACTAAAATAAACTTAAAGTTGAATGATAAATTTCAATGATAAATGCACTGTGTTTGTAAATGTACCACCATTGCATGTTTCATTAGATGAGATTGTTGACCTGCATACCGTAGCTTGCTTTACCTATTTATCTTATCTGAATGGTGGAAGACCTTGGGTGGATACAGTCAGAATAGCTGAAGGTCCTTTCTCTGGGCTGCTTTATCCTATCCTCTGCACCCTCCTGATTATGAGGTCAGATAATCTCTCCCGCTGGATAATTTCTTAGCGCTCCCAATCGAATTAGATGTCTCATATTGGTTCTCAATTAGACGGCTTTTTCTCAATTAGACCTTTCCTGCCATGACAGGTGTGGCTGAAGCTACTGGCGGCTTTTTTGTAATCATTACTGGGTAAGCAATGAGCCAAAAAGGTGTCAATAACTGGTAATGATTGTCCAGGTTTCAATTCCTTTGACCTTTTCTGCCATGCATCATCAGCCTGCAGAATAGTGCTGGATAAGACCACCTCCAACCTCTCGTAGCCACTTCAGTTGAGCTGTTTTCCTATCTTCGTAAGTCGTATCGGCCTCTAATTGCTTGATATGGTTTAGTGGGGATAAGCATGACACAGGTGGCATTTATTAACTACTTAACACTTGGATAATTGGTCTCAGTGGATTGAACTTCAGAAACTTGGTTTTCCTTTTATTTCCAAATGGAGCTTTTCCTGTGTCAAACAGGAAAGTGCACTAGCGATCTGATGCTGCTGTGGGTTTTATAATGGCTTTAACCCATTCTGTTACCGTGTTCTCCGCACATGTTTATCAGGCATTATTTAGGCTGCCTGAAATGGCTTCTCGTGTTCTACTATAGTAATAAAGCAGAGTTATCATATGTTATAAAATACAAAATTACCGAAAATTGTTTAGGTTAAATAAAGAATACAATATCAGACTTGAGAATATACAGTATGTGTGTGTCAAGGATAATGCATCAAATATATTTACAAAATGTGTGTTGCTACTATGTTTTTTATAGTTTTTAAATGTACTGCCCTTGTTCAGTCTAATAAACACATTTTTTTTCTATTTATGTATTTATTTTTATTTTAGAGCGTGCTTTGTCCAATCTAGTTTAAATTGCATTCTGCTTTAGAAATTCTGACTGGTTAGTTAGTAAATGAATCATTTTCAGATACCATTAAATTTGAAGCAAAAAGCCAATTATATCACTGATTGACTTTCTTCGCTTTGTTACCAAAAGAAATCATCTGTACCTGATTTTATTAAAATATATATGAACTCAAAGTTCTTTATCTGTCAGTCAAACAGATGTTCATAGATTTTAATGAAGTGTTAAAGTAGTTCATAAATCGATTTTATTAAGAAAAAAAATACTTTAATGTGAAACTCTGTGACAAAATTATGAATGGAATTCAAGTCAAAAGAGCTTCGACTAAGCAAGTCAAATCCAGTGACGGTATGCAGAAGTTACGCATTTGGCAATATAATTATACAGGAAAAACAAATTCATTGCAATACTATGAAGTTACTATTAAACAACATTGCATATTCCTGCTGCCCTATCAGATAATGAACATTCCAAGCTGTATTTGACTCAACCAGACAGTTGGAATGCACTTAACTATTTATCTTATTCATTTTTCTGTATTTTTCTAATTTATATAGTACAATAAACATGTGGACATATACTGTCTTCTCTGGTGTTATATATTAACTTATTTTAGCTGGCTGGTTTACCTGTCGGTTTTAGTGCTGCTTTACACTGACCTACTGAATTGAGGTGAAGAGAACTGGAAGTAATTGCACATCCTCCTCATGTTTCAAGCTGCCTTCTGCACAGCTGGAATTCAGGTCTGTGGAAGGTAATGACCACAGGGGTTGCCTGCGGCTGCTGCTGTACTGTACATCCCAATAGGATTCTGTGTGGTCTCACCCTGCAGTTATAGCGTAGTCTGCAGCTGGCAATGCAACTGGGAGACTAATGTTAATTGGAGTAGCCAAGGGCATGGAATGAATCTTGAACCAAGATATGATGTTCTAAAGGAGTGTGAGAAAACACAACAAAAACATGTAATGTTCCTATGTTGTCATTTATAACTATGTTTGGTGCTGATGAAAACGAGTCGACGTGTATAATTAAAAAGGCTGATCCTACACATGCTCAGTTTTACACTGGATTGTAATTCGCTGGACTCTCTTTACTGCATTGGTCCATTGGTGGTTTCTCCTACTGTGCACTCAAGTGTTGACAGTTTGCTTACATTCCCCAAAGGAGCGATCCTGCTATTACAAAGCAAAAGGAGGTTAAACATGAAATAGCCAAGCTCTTCTGTGGTCTAGGAAGCAACTTTAAAAACGGCAAAGCCAAACTTAATTAATTATATGCAATAAAGTAAAGACATATGCTAAGGATATATGGAAAACTAACTTTTTCTCTGCTTGTTTAATAATATATGTTTTATTGTAAGTATGCATAGTCCTGTATTGTATATTGGTTTGTATTTTAAGTTGAAGTGTTGTTGGTGGCCTTCTCACTGTTTAGCCCTTTGCATTCTGTATATGGGCATTGTGGGGCATACTCTATGGAAAGTTTTAAACAGCACAGATATGCAAGCAGGATTTCATGAGAACTCTGTTTTTAATTTAAAAAAAAAAAAAGTTCTGAAAAGTGACACTATAAATGCTAGAAGGACAAAGAGAATTTAAAGTCACAACATGTCCCCTTGATTGAGAGTAGAAAGCTACTGTCATGTCACTGATGCTCGTAATAATAGGTTTTGCATGTAGAGCCCTACTAATGTATTTACTTCAACCATCATTCTGCATTTGAGTATCCCCTGCCCCCAAACTCATTACAGAGCGTTTGTGACGTCAAGACAGAGATTGAATCTAAATCTGTCACTAAGAAGCCTAGTCATCACTTCCCAGCTCTGCCTCGAACTGAATTAAAAACATGAAATCTGAAAAGGAATCCAGCTTCTTTCTTAATGTCTGGTTTAGTCTGAACTTGTCAGGTTCCTCTGCAGAATAAATGCATTATGTACCCTGCTCTGTAGTCAGTAATTGCATTTCACAATGGCTGATATTTACAGCGTGAAAAAGGGGCCTGTTATGAATCTGAATAGATAACATAATCCGGGAGAAGGATGTAATTTACGTCCAAAATCAATTATTATAAAAAAGTGCCTTTCCTTACAATACAGTCCAGCTCTCCTGGAACAGAAATTAAAACTTCCCATACTTACAGATCCAGACAGAGTTAGTGATTAGTGAAATGGGCATGAAATGCAATTCTGTTGATATAACTGTCAGATCTTTGCAGTGCTTACAGGAGCAGAACAAGCGCTTCAAGAAGGGATGGTGCACTACAGGACAAATACCCACCAATGGGAAGAACTGTACTGTCTAAAATACTGTAGAAAGTGTTTGTACCACTGCCAGGTGTACTCACTTTCCCCTATCTGTTTGACAGGGAGTATACAAGAATGCATAGAAATGTGTGTATTACCAGTGTAGGGTAGTAGGGCTATACATACAATCTCTTCCTCAAGTCATTTTTATTTGTATTTAGTTATTTTTTTTGTAGGGGATTTTATTCCTATGTGTTTTGTGTAATCCTCCTATAGTCTTTGGAATTGGTAAAACTTCTATTTATAGAGCATCGCTTATTGAAACTGCTTGCTGTCCATTGCTGTCTAATTGACAGTACAAGTGAGTGATGAGAAGTTGAGGCTGGCAGTTTGAACTGTTGTGGACGGGCTGTTAAAGGGAATCTCAAGGAGAGCTAATCAATAGAGATGGAGGACGGCATGCAATTGAGGTGCAGGATAATATCCAATCTGTATTTGACGGGCTAGATGGATGGTCATAGAAACTGTAGCTGGCAGTGGGAAAGCCAGCAAACCGGCAACAATACATGTAATGGGTAACTGGGACAAAACTACTGTATTCAATATTAATACAGTCAATTCTCGTTAAAACAAACTCGGATTAGATGAATTTCCTGATGGTGCGAATTTTCTACATGGTCCCGGACAAATTTAGCAGTCGCTTATTATAAATTACTGCTTAAAATACAAATTCACTTTACACAAATTTCATGTTGGAGACCTCCCAGGGAAGAAAAAAAGTTTCTGCTGTAGGTTGTCAATGACCTGTTGTTATTGTGATTTGTTATATCTGCATATCCATTCAATTCCTGATGGCTAGCCTCTAACCTATAGACTGCTCAGTAGTGGTTTGCAATGTGAAAATAAAACCCCAATGGGAATAAGTTGTTCTTTTCTTAATGGTAAGAGACAAAAAGCCAGTTGAACAAGCTATCTTTTAAAACTGGATGACTGCAACTCTAAAAACTGTCATTTACATAAATGAAATATGACCTTAATATACACCAATGTGTTGCATTTTTGGCAATGGATCCTTTGCAGCTGCATATTTTACAGCTAGGTTTCAAGCAAACAATGCCCAGTCAATGAAGACAAGTACTGTTATTTCACAGTCCCTTAGTTATCTCAGAAATACAGTGAGTTTCAAGAGCTGTTTTCCGGAGATACCCAGACCTTACCATTTAAAAGACCTGCCATTATTGATGGAGGGTTGTGTTTAGGGAACATTAAAATGTTTAAACAAATGCAGGTGGAGATTGATTTATCTGTTTTTGCCCCTTTCTTGAGATTATGACAAAGTGTCAGTGAGCCTTGCTGTACGATACCGCAGTTTATCACCAGGGTCTGTTGTGAGAGGATGACAGACCATGTTGCATGGTGGGGTGTTGACTTCAGTGCCTGCATTGATTCTGCATAGTACCGCAATTGTATCTGGAGTCAGATATCTGTAACTGCAATTGTATCTGGAGTCAGATATCTGTAACTGCAAAACTGTAGGCCACTGGCTGCACCGTAATGTGCTAGAACAACTATATGTTATTATTATTATTATTATTTATTTCTTAGCAGACGCCCTTATCCAGGGCGACTTACAATTGTTACAAGATATCACATTATTTTTACATACAATTACATTATTTTTTATACATTATTTTTACATACAATTACCCATTTATACAGTTGAGTTTTTACTGGAGCAATCTAGGTAAAGTACCTTGCTCAAGGGTACAGCAGCAGTGTCCCCCACCTGGGATTGAACCCACGACCCTCCGGTCAAGATTCCAGAGCCCTAACCACTACTCCACACTGCTGCTGCCTCAATTTGAATTTTCAGTAGCCACTTCAGAAAAACTGTAAAATAAGATTTTAGTTGCTTTATAGCATGGTGTGAAAATTGCTTTGATATCAAGGTGTAAATAGGTTAAAAGCAATAGTGAAGTAGCTGTGTAGTGCTGAGGGTAATCTCATGACATGATTCAGACAGTGACTGTATTGGACAGTTTATTGCACAGCAAGGGGCCTGTGTCTGTTTTTAAAGTTACTGCACAGTGATAGGCTTTCCGACAAAGATCACATATTAATACCGCGATTGCTCTGGAGTTTACTGCACAAAACAGGGGTTTACGACCAAGATCAAATGTGAATTAATGGCTGTGTGCTGGTGGGTTTATTGCACTGCATGGAAGGTCACCACACAGAACTAGGCTTTTTGATTCTTGGAAGACCTGAAAGAATAACTCACGGCTCGTCAGGTACTCCTAAAGAACTGTATAGGGATGCTCATAAAAGCAGCTAGCAATGAAACAGTGATGGTTTTGACAGAGCTAATGAGGAGCACACGGGTTAATTACTGAAGTTGAGAAAAGTCAAGTGTCGTTAATTAAGGAGTTCAATGAGAGCGGGGTTGATTTTAAGATTTATATGCAGTGATGGGCTGTTTGCAAGATACTGTACAATGTTGCGTTATGACCCCCTTCCCCTCCCCCAGAGAGAGTTAATAATTACCGTATTTACTCGAATTTAAGTCGCACTTTTGTGGCCAAAATAAAAGTTCAAATTTGGGGGGAGCGACTTGGATTCGTGGTTTTTAGTTAGGGTACCAATTTAAATTTGCGCATGTCAATTATTTTGGTGCACTTGTTCAAGACCAACTGTACACAGTACTGCCCACTACAAATATTACTCTTGGTACAGTCCCGGTATATTAAAATGGCTGCACAGCGAACTTCATGAACATGTTTTAATGCAGCTTTTAAAAGAAAAGTAATTTTGTTTGCTGAAGAAAAGAGAAACTGCGGCATCTGAGATGTGTCAGAAGATGGAGACGCAATCGAAAGGTTATGTAATACTATAATATTACCAGTATAGCACTGCTTGAAATGATCAACGCGGGTCAGGCTTCAAAATGAACAATCATTTATTTATATATCTTTCTTTCTCTATCTGGAGGAGCACAAGAAACAGGAACATCAAGGTATGTACTGCTTAATGGCGGATTCTCCATCGCTCTCTGATTCTCTAACTTACTCACTGTTATTATGGTCTGTGCCTGGCTTAACTACGGGAACCCCACTAATGTAAACTCCAAAGTCCTAACTCAAACTTAAAATGAACTACACATTTCTGTCTTGCACTCATTTTGCTTGCGAACGTGACAGAGTCACGTTGGCCAAATTAAACAAACGAGGACAATAAATCAGACTGAAATAAAGTTCAAGGTAATTTACCCTTCCCAGCTACCATAAACTGCAGTTCAATACGGAAAGTACTGTACATATTTTCTTTTCCCATTTGCATTTGTAATATAGTAGGTGACATATTCTGATGCTTTAATGTACAGTAATACAGTGTTCCCTGCCGGCACATTAGAAATTAAAAAGTAATTTAGCTATTAAACATTACTGATAGCAATTTAAAGAAGCTTATTTAGCTTCCATATACAGTGGTGGTGTGTCGCTTTAAAAAAAAAAAAAGTCCTTATTATTCCTTTCTGTTTTTGGTTGAAATCCATGCCTTTGAGGGTCTAAGCTCAGTACAAGCATATTTAAGCAGATGCAAGGCTAGTTAACAAAGCTTCACTACAATTCACCTATCTTCCAACCGTTTTGGTCTTAAAAATCATAACTAGGCTTATTACAATCAGTTTTCCCGTGTTACTTGTTCTGGGTTTGATCTTGGGGCTCCAAAAGGCAGAGAAGTCGTTGATCCACTATTCACTTCAACTGTACACTCCATTACCCTGTCACTGTTCGGTCCTTCAGACCTGACTCCTATTGCATTTAAAAAGGTTGTGTTGACTTGTATAACTCAAGCCCAATGGTCTTTCTTTTTTTTTTTAGGACAGTCATACATAGGATTTTAACTGCATATTTTAGAGGAGACTATTTGCAGAACAGTTGGTAATCTGCATTAAGGCTTATGATTCACTGGGGTTGGAGAGAGAACAAGTTCTAAGCGAGTAAAAGCATAAGGACTAACATTCAGGGATCAGTTCTAAGTCAAGTGTCGGTGTGTGCAGCAGGCTTGTGTCTGCTTTCTAGGGTCATAGTATAAATGTTCCTTGGGGGAGAACATAGCAACGCAGCATGTGAAAAGCCCTCCCTGCTTTTATATACCCTAAACATACCTCATTGCTTTTTAAGTAAGAGGGGAGCTGTTAACCTGAGTGTCCTGGAAAATGTACCCTAGATGGAAAGCACCATTGTATTGTAGGGAGAGTGTATCGCTTAGAACAGTATCATCTTAAAAGATTTTACTCTACAAGGCATTACACAATTAGGCAATAAAGTACCTGGCCAAGAGATACATCGCTCCTCAGTGTTTGCTTTTATGCCCAATTCAATGAAGAGTGGTCCTAATCTGTTGTTGCATTCAAGGAAGGGATAAGTACAGGGTTTGAATTATCTGTGATCTGAAATTGAGTTTATTAAATGGTTATATAGTGTGACCTTTCTGAGTGCCAAGTATTTGCAGCAAGACATTCATCTCTGTTCACGGTGACAAATATTGAGAGGTGAGGAATGAATGGGGCTCGCCAAAAGCCTTTTTCTTTTTTCTTTTTTTTTCTATTTCATTCCTACTGGTATAAAATCAGCCTGTATTAATGTCATTGAAAAATTTATATCCTCAACATACATACAGAGAACAGTGAGCTGTGCTATCCTGTACATTATATGAAATAATAGGCATCTTCTGAGTGTATGTGTATAAGCTTACTAAAAAAAATACAGGCCATCTTAATTAAGAAAGCCAAACCTATAAAAACAACTTATTAAGGACAACCTATAGAAGGAATTAATGTGGGCATCTAATATATCGTATTCTTTTAAATTTAAGCCGCAGCCCAAATTTCCCACTCTCAATTTGAGGAAAAAATACAACATCAAATAAATATGCATTTACAAAGACACAACCTCAATTACACATATGGAGGCAGTTTGCAGCTGTCTGCTATCGCACAGAGCATTACAGTTATGAGCTGCTTCTCATTTCCAGTCATGATTACTCTCACATGTTTTTCTCCCAATTTGTGAACTGTGGTATTGTTTGGTACGTCAAAAAATACGGGGGTCTGATCAGCATTTCCAATCTGTCCAAGTTGTTGCTGTTTGTTAGAAATGCTGAAATTGTAAAAAAAAACTCTATTCAAATTCCTCAGGAAGCTAATGACACTTCTTTGAAAATGGCTGTATGTCATGGATGATTCGAGATGGGCAGTAACGTTTTGGTTCGTCTTTTCTCTGCAGCAAGTCACGTTGCTGCTTGTGTATTCTGGCAGTGACGTCTTTGTTCATCTTTTCTCGGCAGTCAGTCTCGTTGCTGTTTGTGTAGTCGGGTAGTCACGTCTTTTGTTGGCGATTTTTAATAAATGCATCACTGCTGTACTCGAATTTAAGACGCAGGCTATTTTTGACTGTCTTAAATTTGAAGGAATACGGTGTGTGTGTGTGTAACTTGGAAGACAGGACTACAAGTCCATTTGACACTAAATTGATATAAATTCCTTCAGGGACTTGTTAGCTGGGTGAATTAATGTGCTGGTTGTGCACACCGACTTTTGATCTTTTTGTTTTATCTTTTTAATTGCTCGTCAAGGGAGGGATGGCAGGTATAGACATAGCAGCATTGCAATCCTTTATTCCCTGGCTTGTGAAAATTGCTCACAAGGTCAGGTATGTTCCCCAAAGGGAGAGGGAAGGGGGCGGACCTACAACAGCCCTGCACCAGACACCAGTTACTTGTGTTCTTCTTTTTTTTTTTTTATCAATTTAAGATTTCATGATGAAAAAGGTGTTAAATACATAAAGCTTCTGTATACTGTAAAAGACCAAAACCCTTCACATGTAATCCTACTTGCCAACCGCATCATTCCATATGAGGACATTGTGCTGTAGAGGTTTTATGGTCCTTGAATCAATAGATATGTCATTATTTACAAACTCGCATTAAAAGTCAAAACGAAGAAAATTTTACGCTAACTGTCTGTCTGTGAAAATACTGTCGTCCCTGACACAGGAAGGTAAGGACAACATTTCAGGGATTTGACACTTACATAGGTATAGTTTGTCAGTTGCCTGAGTGAAGAAAATGTTAGATTTGAAGTGTTGATTGCTGAAGTTCCTGTCGCTTCAAAGAAATATGCTTGCTGTGCATGGGCGCTTTAATTGACACCATGAACCTTTTCCCTCTTATTATTAATGAATTCGTTAAAACCAGAGCAGTTTATACACATGATTACTTGTGTGAAATGAATTGCAGCTACACAACACAGCCAGTGCTAAGCAGTTAATGATGCAGCAGTAACATAACATGCATGATCATCTATTCAGCCGGATGTATCCCTTTTGCCATACAATAGAAAATAGCAGATTTGTTTAAATGTTGGTGGATGTGTTTCTGCACACTGATGCGGTAGGCAAATACTAAAGCATGATTTAATTAGAATACATAACATTCCAGAACCTTAGGCTGTAGGCAACATGAAAGGGGGTACATGTTTCTCTTCCTGGATTCCTCCTCTGTCTAAATGTAAAATATGATTATTAATAGATCTACTGATCTCCTGTCCCATAAAACACTGTTGCTGCTGTAACAGTTTAAAATCTTTTGATCATTGATTACATGATAAATCCCCTCACTGACAGTTTTCGGCATTGATTGATGAGCCTTGACAGATTTAGAAACCACAGAACAAATCGAACCAAGGCTTCAAGAAAAGTGGCAGTTCCAACACTGCATTCCAACACTGCATCTGCATGTCGGCATCTTGGGAAGAGTTGGACAATGCAAATTGTATCCAACATCTAAAAACAAATAACAATTTTACCTTGCCCGGATGTCTAATAGTGGCTCACTGTTTTTTTGTTGTTGTCCTGAGAGCAAAATAAAATGTAATCCTCTAGATCTTCTAATTTACAAAAAGATATTTGTCTCGGTAATTTTGGTAATTGGTTACCAACAATTTGCCCAAACTTCCACAGCCTTTTCACACTACTTCATTGATGAGATCTGCTGGGAGCTCTACTGGTAAAACTGCACTTGTGTATTTGCAAAAAGTAAAAATCCTTAACTCCCCAGTCTGAATTGCAGTCTGCTTTCACTGCTTCTTTCCTTAATCCACTTAAGCACTAAATGTAAGTGTATAACCTGGAGGATGGAGTCTTTATTAAAGCGACTGCCTGCCAGGCGTGTTTTCCTGTAGTACAGTAATCCGTTGTGTATTCGCCCGTCACATATCCGCCCTAACCGTTTGTCCGCCATGATCAATTTCTTCAGCAATGTTAGTTTATTATTGTACAGAGAAGATTAGTTCAGAGATTGTAGACCCCACCAAAGTTTTCATACATTGTGTTGTATGTGCTTCGTGCACAACAATTGCTGGTAGTGTCACGTGAGCTGTTCATTGTGTTGATATGTAAATAAATCCTGTTCGTCTGTGGGGCGTATCAACCTCCATCTCGATCTCCTGCCTGTCACTCAGCAGCGAATGCACGCACCCATGCGGCAGACGGCTACCCTGTCACAAGCATTAATACCCTGTATCTTTCTAGACAAGGGATTTAGGGGAGCTCCCTGATAAAAGGCAAATCTCAAAACAATAATCATGTGAAATATAGTAATTTGTTACAGCTGTGTAAAAAGTATTTAAAACTGGATTCATGTATCTGTCTTTTTATCTGCCCTTACTCTGGATATGCGACAGATTACTGTATTGATTTTAGAGTTAGCTGCTTTCTGTGTTGCATTGCACTGTGTAAGTGTGTTTAATTTGATAAAAAGTGCAGTCGTGTGCCATGAAAGAACATGGCAGTGTAATTTTTACAGACGTCACTATTAGTATGGGTAATGTTTTAGACTGTTAAGTAATCTGTATTATAACTATGAAATAGCTCTGCTTGAATCCAGAGTAAGACGTACTTATTTGTGATTTCTTCTTTTCTCTTTGTACCTGTCAGCACTGTTTAACATGTTATTATTGAACCTATGACGCCCAGTCACCCTCACAGTGACTCATTTCGATTCTACAACAAGGATGATATTTTATTTCGTACGGTAATGTGTCTTCAAGGCTGTTTTGCACCTACAGCAATAAAGGGTCAGTTCAAGACTAGTCAGTCAGGGTTATTTATGGGATTGTATGGCGTGTGAATGTCCTTTTTATGTATGAACTAGCACTGTGCACAAAAAAAAGATAAAGAAGCAACGATGTAATTTAATCGGGAGCCATGTGAATTCTAGATGTCTGGGAATGTAAGACAGCTGCTTGTCAGCTGTTGATTAAATTGAGTTCATCTTTCTTTCTTTCTTTCTTTCTTTCTTTCTTTCTTTCTTTCTTTCTCTCTCTCTCTGCTGTCTATCTGACTTCAGATTTAAAGAGCAAATTTGAAATTTCCACCCTCCCAGCACAATAATAGTGATATTTTTCTTAATTTGAATAATTGCTAAGCAGGAAGAATATTACATTTGCATATTGCCTTGAATGGAATTTGAAACCCTGCTAAATGTCTGCTATGGATATGAAGACCCCCCAGCCTGATTTTAATAAATGATTCACATCGGTTAATTGCACTAATTCTGGAATTTGTGATGAATCTGATTTAAGGAGTCAACTTTTTTTTTTTTTTTTTTCCAAAGCATTGCAATTTGCACCTAAATTGTTTTAAACCCTTCACCTCCATTTGCTTCATTTGCATTCAGAGCAATACAACAAATAGACTTTACTTCAGGAAACCTTCTATAAATATTGGCTGTCATAGCTGGTCTGGATATTATTGTTGTTGTTGTTGATATAATAATGGCATTGTTTTAGTTATTAAAATGATGTTGCAGATACATTCTAGCGTCATTTAAATTTGAAATGAGACATTCTTGTGAATGAAGCATGCTGCTAATGTTGAAAAACAAGGTCTGAGCCACGGAGCTTTCAGAACCCTTCTCTTGGCAGCTGTGTTAAGATAGTGTGAGAACTGCCTACAAATCTATTAACACACACTCCCATGCTGAAACATATTCATATGTTTTTTTTTGTTTTGTTTTGTTTTTTTTGTCATACGCTGTGCAAAGGATTACCCTTTTATATACACATGTGACGGGAGCCTAATTAATCATTATTATTCAATTTACGACCCCAGCCAACCCAATATTCCCCACGCACACCACACCTTACACTGGCAGGGGCGGTGGCGCTGGGCACTCTAGCAGCAGCAATGCTGGCAGCAGTGTGGGGCACTCTGCCAGTGATAATGGTGGCTCCTCCCCAGCAAGATGGCAACGCCTCCCTTTTTTGGCTCTGGAGATGGCACCAGCTCTGTTGTTCACCTCCGGGGACGGCGCTGTTCCCCTTCGTCCTTTTTTGAGCAAGTAGCAACTCCACTTCACCCTGAAAGGGGCAGCACATTGTATAGTGCCCGGGCTCTGCACAGTCGAGGCACCAGGGAAGTGCTTCTTTCTTCTCTACGGGTGCTGTCCCACTGCGTGTTACTCCCAGGAAGCAGACCCAGAGACAGAAGCTGCAGTTTAAGTGCTAGTGCGCATGTTTTAATACAAAACTAACAAACACACAAAACAAACAAATAGGCGCAGAGACCAAAGTAATCTAGTGAAACATATCACAAAACTACTGAACATTCGCTCTATAATAAATTTCCCAGCACCGTCTATCTTCCATGGCTTCACTCGCCTAAACACCAACTTATCTTAAACTCTACCATTAACATCCGTGATTACCTTTCTCCCTGCCACATACACATGAAATATGTAATTGGAAGGAATTTCAACCTGTGATTTTGCTTCAGCACTAGTATAGTATCTGAACTACAACTGGAAGATGCATACAATTTCAGAATCTTGATTGTGGACAGTAGGAGTGCTTAGCCTCCTTACTGATAAGGTTAATGATTTCTCTTTGTGTTGAAGGTTATTATGAGCAATTAACGTATAACAACTCTGTGGTTTACTTTGTGGAACTGCCGGAAACTGGGAAGCATATAGCTAATGAAACCTCAGCAACAGCCACAGTAGAAGGCCTTGAGAATATTTGGAATAGTTGATAATGTATAGAGAACTTTCAGCATTTCAAATGTACAGTAGGAGAGGCAAGATTTAATGCCCTACTCATTTGGCATATGACTGTTGCTACATCTGGAGCTGCGATAAACATTCATAGTCCTTTGCCTTTTGGTGTTTCTTTTATTGTTCAATTAACAAAGTCGCTTTTTTATTCCATTAAAGTGATTGTTCTAAGAGCTTTAAGTAAATAACTTTGGCCTACAGTGGCAATTCATTTTCATTCTGAAATAAATCTCAATTAAGCATATTAAGTTTGCTGAGAAGATGCATTGTTAAACAAGGTCTCCATAAAGTAGAGTCTGGAACCATGTTGCAAATAATGCGAGATTTGCCCGCTCATATCTCATACACAGTACAGTGCCCAACATTGATTTTTTTCAAATAAGTTTTATATATATATATATATATATATATATATATATATATATATATATATATATATATATATATAAAACAACAAGAGAAACAATGTGTTATACTAGCATCTAAGATGATGCCTACCGATCTGTCAGCTCAGCTGTATGTGTCTGGAGAACGAGAGTTAGTTTGAGTCTAATGTCTCCTGACAATTTTTATACTACTCTTCATTCGCCTTATTGTTGAACATATGTCAGCTGTCCCATTGGGGAGAAACTAGTCAGAAAGCCCCACAAGGGCTCATCATCCATTTGTAACAATAAATAATAACTAAAGTACCATCTTAGCAGATTCCTTAGGGTAATCATGACTTGCTGTTATGTACTAGTATGTTAAACAAAAGTTGTGTGACTTTTCTTTCGTAACACATTATTCACAGAATATAGTAAAATATACTTTTTTTTTTCTAAGTAAGACTGGCATACAATAACCTTTATCCTTTACAAATCGTTTACATACATACATACATTAGAAGCTCTCTTGGTTGAGTATTTTGTAAGGCAGTGGGTTCGAAATGCGTGCCTGTAATTTTTAGGACTACCTGAAGAAGGCTTGGAGGGAATTCCTTATTTCTTTCGAACTAGCTTGCCCCAACACTGTCCATGGTGGCATTGAAGTCCCATATGCACGTTTACTTGACGTGAAGAAACAAACCCTGTTTAACTGCGTGGTAGGGCTGAGACAACCAATTTGAAATCTGAGCTGAATTCAAACCATGAACGAGTGACAGACAATGTAATACCCCCCAAAGGAGTTATAACACAGATGTACCCACAGCAAAGCCATCACAAAAACATAATCCGGATGACATCATTTGAGCAAAGTTCAAACAACCTCCTAATTTACTCAAATAATGAGCTAAAAATATACAAAAACAAAACAAGGGTTGAAGTTTGTTTTTATTTATTTATTTTTTTTTAAAAGAGAGGTGCTGTCAGCAAACGATGTGAAAAGAAAACCCTCCTGGGTCTGATGTGATTAGGAATTCTGCACCATTCTGTTCTTTCTGATTAGGAATGCAGAGACCGTTCTGAGAATGCAACCAAACAAACCACAGAACTAGGACTTTTAAAAAAAATGTTTTACACTAATGGATCTTATTTTGGTTACTGTGAGCATGCAACCATTATTCTATTCCAGCTAATGAGCCTTAACAGAATTGTACATTACAGTATGTTAATGTAGGTGTACAAGACCTTGCAATTGCCTTTAAAAATAGTGTTGAGCTTCCTTTCACCAAGGTAGCATGCTTGACTGCAGCAGGTTGTTGATAGTGGTTTGACAGATTGATTATTTAGTAAGTATAGCTGAATGATTTGATTTGTGTGACCAGGATTGGAATCCCTAACTCTGTAGATTAAATAGTTTTGCTTCAGACCTGGTTACTGTACTAATGAGCACAATGAACCCACATCAGGGATGGACATAAGACTCCTATTGCATAGCAGTTTGTCCATGTTTTACTGTAAGCTTGATTCACCACCGTGTACAGGTAACAAGTTCAGGTGCTTATTAAAACCCGGAATTGAACAAACTGCTGTGCAACAGGAGTCTTTTTTTCATCCCAGTACATCAGAATCAACAGTTCATAGTCTCGGATAATAATACAGTATACTTTATAAAGAAATACTTGTGATTCAAACAGGGTTTTCCTGGCTTTTATATTTTTCTAATCTCTAGTGACTAATCCTTCAATAAACTTTAGTCACTGGAGAAATTTGTAGATCCTACCAACTGCTTTTCACATAAAAAATAAAATATATTAATTTCTGGTTTTCCTTCTCTAAATAAAAGGTAAAGTGCAATATATTACAGTTGATACAAGACAGTAACTCCGGTCTTACTTAAAAAATATAAGCATGTGGTATATGATAGCATGCTCTGTACATGGCTGTATAGCTCTTGCTTAAGTCGTCGTTTTGCACGGCCGACTTTTGTTAAATGATCTTTTACAAAATCTTGACAGCCTTCCGTAAATGCAGTATTTTTATTTCCTGAAATGTAATAATATTTTCTAAATCAGACAAACCATGGGAATAAAGATTTCCAGTATGTCTGAAACTTTACTGTTTCTTTTCTTGTTTTGTCCGACACATTTAAAGTTTTTTTCTGCCTCAGGTTGCATTGTCCGATGTAATTCATATTTTTCAGGTTCTTGAACATTATCAGTGGCATGCTAAAGAGTCATTTTCCCTGTGACATTTTTTATAAAGTGCGAACTGTCTGCTTCATAATTTAATTGTCTACTGCGCGTATGAAGTTAAAATAATCCAATTTTCGATTTTCTTGAAAACGGTTAGGCCTACACAAAAATTGTAAATACCGTAAAATATTAAACTTTAAAGAGAAAAAACATTTCCTGTGGCCGCGCTACTGTCGCTCAGCTGTTAATTCAATATGGAATGGAGGGCCTACAAAATATGAGGGCCGAAGACTATAGCCTTATTAGCCTAGGAGTTAATCCAGCCCTGACTACATTAAGCCATTGTTGTTTTCTGCTTGCTATGGGGATGTTAGAATGTAATTTCCCTTGAGAACCATTTACTGGTGCATCATAAATTCATTGAGTTTTTTTTGGTTTAAATTAAATGTGCATTATTTTTATTTATTTTAAGTAAAAAAATTGATGGCTTTTAATACATTGTTATTCCTTTTGGAATTGTGAGGAAGCTGTTTCTCTTGGTATTATAAGAAATTAATTTATTATTCTTCCCTGATGTGATTATATTGCATTATCTCCCTTTACGACATTTTGGTCAGATTTTTTTCCCCACAAAGCTCCTTCAAGGCATATGTTTAAACTGCAGTCAGCTTGTTTGTTTAACCTCTGTGCCCTTAATCCTTTTCAAAGCAACTAGAATAGTCTTACCAAGTGTAATTTTAAACTTTTCTGGTTAACTATTCTTAGTCATAAAAATGCATTAATATAGGAATTTGTATTCCTTACTATCAATTTTTAAAAGAAAAATATAATTAAAACCTTACATTTGTGTATAAGCCTTATATATACCTATGATCACTGGAGCCGGATCATGAGATGGTGTTTTACTACAAGGATCAGGCTTCTCTGATCTGTAATGTTGATCCGATCCTGGAGCTGCACACACCTTAACTAGGGAAACTGACCAATGAGAAGTGAACATATGTGGTGCGTAGTTTAAAGGTCTCAGCCTCTCAGAACTACATTTCCCATCATCCTCCTGCTCACTGGTAAATCCATCTCAGTTACATATGTGAGCAGGAGGATGGTGGGAAATGTAGTTATGAGAGGTCCATGCGGGTACATGGGAAGCCATCTTGAGGCAGGGAATGTAATTTGAAAGTTTAAAAAATTGGTCAAAATGTAAAAAAATAAAAAAAATAATAAAATACACGCACCTTACCTAAACAGTAGTAGCAACACATGGGAACATGTAACACAATAAAATAAAAAGGTCATTATGTACCCTTTAAGATGCATCATCAAGTTTACAATCACAATATAAAAAGCATCAAGACATTTCAATATCAGCATTTACTCTCAAACAATATAATCTCGGAATCCACTCCATAAAGTGTTTGCTGTGCAGTAGTTGCAAAATACTTGTTTGGTTAATGCAAAGAACTTCTGTGGTTTCAACTTCGCCACCTTCGGAGATGGCAAAGCCAACAAGCATTTCGGTACAGTCAGCAGAACTGAGCAGTGAGAGGGAGATTGCATGGTGCCTTCCATTAACGTGTGTTTTTTAAATAATTAAATAAGGTACAAATTATGGCTTCTCCAATCCAGCACTGATTAGGGTGTATAAGTTATGGTACCATTCAGGTTTTCTATACAGTAAATTAATTCGGTTTGGAGTCCAATGAGTGTAGACTTTAGGGAGCCATTGCTGAATGGTTTAATGAAAGCCTGGACTGGCTTCATTTGTTAAACTATTTTTCTACTGCATTTAAGGTTGGAATACAGTGTTTTCCAGAGGCTATTCAGTTGTCATAATCAAATCATAAGTACTTTTGATATTTTCTCATAATTTGAAACCTTCATTGAAAGTGAAGTACATACAGTAAGACACATCTGCAATTCAAGTAAATGGCCTAAATGGTAACTCTAGACCTGAGCTCTCATGTGCCATACTATCACATCCCTTCATGTAGTGTTTATGACGCTTATTCATTACAATAGTAGAATGTCAATAATTTCATGTGTGTTGTTTGTTGGTTTTACAGTTGAACTTAAAGTATTTGACTAAGGGCTTCAATTGTTACTATACATTGTATTCAGTCTTAATCAATATTGCACACAAAGATTAATACAAGGTTGAATAGTTTACAGTATTGTTTATTGTTGCAGTACAAAGCCTGTAGCATTTACCATTTGCTTCAAGGCACTCAGTTTCAAAAGTGAAAAAAATGATAGACCTGTTTCCCACTGGCTGAAGTTAGAGGTGAATGAAAAAACAGAAATTAGCTGTAGGTGATGTATAACTTGAGGTTTACTTGTAAATGGCAATAACTAATAATCAAAAGGTGTTTTCCATTTTCTCCACAAGAATTCTGCTCTTTCTACCTCCAAGCCTCAAAATTAAATTACTTTTGAACACATTTGCTCAATTTACCCTGCAGTGGTTTTAGATTTGAAATTGTCTAAAAGACAATATTGGTATATCTTTCAGCATCAATATTTCATATGCCCTTCTTCTGCCACTTGGGATGTTTCCATTTCACTCTGTTAACATTGAGTCATTTCCAACAGGTATGTGGCGTTTATTCCTGTGGTGACTATCGTAACAATTGGTTTCATATGACACTCTTTAGACTGGTTGAGTGATGTAAGTTTAATGATAGAAATCCATCTGTTCTACAGTATGTAACCATCAAAACTAACTTAGGTTGGGTGTAAGTGTACATTAAAATGACTAGTGGTAATGGCACTGCATTATTATCTCAGTTCATTACATTTAAAAAACATGGAACACAATAATAAGAGGAGACAGTCTCTTTAGATAAGCTGCAATAATTATGGACATCAAAAGTGCATTAAAAAATGCCCCTTTGACCTGAGGGCTATGCACAACTATCCGTTTACTGGCTCTTAAGATAATTATAATAATAATCATGTCAAACAATCAGTTCATATTTACATAAAATGGGAGCAGAAGTGCTTCTCAAACAAGTGTGGTAAGAAGGATTTTTTTTCATGAAATCCTACTTAACTGATTCCTAATAATGTGGCTGCACCCTCTGTAGAATGTCTGCAGAGGTTTAT
The DNA here is from genome assembly GCA_030684275.1 of Acipenser oxyrinchus oxyrinchus. Classification (NCBI taxonomy): domain Eukaryota; kingdom Metazoa; phylum Chordata; class Actinopteri; order Acipenseriformes; family Acipenseridae; genus Acipenser; species Acipenser oxyrinchus. The sequence goes on along the minus strand of CM060262.1, from coordinate 31,372,681 downwards.
TTTTATACAGTCTAGGTCTGTTGTCAATATAAATTAAATTTGGCCAAGCAGATCTACCATTTCTAAATTGTAATTAAAAGTGGGTCTCTCTATCGAATATCAATTGAACTGTTGATGCAGGTTAGCAAATGAGGGGCATTTGCAGTTGATAACGTAGAATAGCCTTTACCTGCGATTGAGTCATGGGTCAGTGGTAGAAAGGCTGGTTTTCTCTGGTTCAGTTTTGTAATGCATGTGGCAGCTAATTTGTCATTTAGATAACAAGCGATACTGTGAAAGTCAAACTATGATTTTCTTAGCTCCATTCCCTGTTCATGTTTAGGTCACTCTAGCCGTCCTCCATTCCCTGTCAAATATAATAAGAGCCTTCAACATCCTACCACTACTAACACGCATATAGTACTCACCAGTGTGTGCACTGAAACATGGGAATTATTAAAGGCCTTGACTTCAGGTCTCACCTGTATAATCCTAAAGAAAATGGGCATCATAAATTACTTGAAAAGCACTGCTTGGGGGTTCCCAAGTGGCGCATCCAGTAAAGGCGCTCCACGTGGAGTGCAGGATAGGCTCTATAGTCTAGACGTCGCGGGTTCGAGTCTGGGCTATTCCACAGCCGACCGTGGACGGGAACCCCCAGGGGGCAGCGCACAATTGGCTGAGCGTCGCCCGGGGGGAGGGAGGGTTAGGTTGGCCAGGGTGTCCTCGGCTCACCGCGCACCAGCGACCCCCTGTAGTCTGGCCAGGCGCCTGCGGGCTCGCCTGTAAGCTGCCCGAGAGCTGCGTTGTCCTCCGACTCTGTAGCTCTTGGGTGGCTGCATGGTGAGTCCGGCTGATGGCACACGCTTCGGAGGACAGTGTGTGTTCGTCTTTGCCCTCCCGAGTGGTGAGCTGAGCTTAAAAAATAATTGGCCATTCTAAATTGGGAGAAAATAATAAAAATAAAAGTAAATTTATAAAAAAACAAAACAAAAAAAACACTGCTTGCCATGCAGGGGGAAAAAAATTCAAGAAACCATTAGATAATGTGTACTGCCCCTTTTCTGCAGCCCATGTCATCTCCTGTTTATAGAGCCATCAGATTTCTGCTAAAGCAACAGAGACTTGCGGTAGTTACATGCTGGCTTGAATTTTTTTTATTCTAGTATTTTCTTCCTGCTGTTCTCATTAAATTACAAAGACATAAAGTTGAAAAGGGGGCAGTACCATGTTGACATTATTTTTTTTTACTGTGCAGTCCTATTTTATTTGTCTGACTGTCTGAAATCAAATGGCATGAGTTACAGACAACCGTCATCAATCTTTTTAATAGATTGTCTGGAAAACAGTAGAAAACAGTAGAAAATAGTTACTACATGACTGTGGGTAAAACATTTTTTGTTCCGATTTTTTGAGTAATTTGAAGTAAATACAGGTATTCCAAAGGGTTAGTGCCTATCTTACTGATGACTAAAAGTTTAATTTGAGGCAATAACTTCTAAATGCTGAATTGCTTTAGTGTAGTATTTTTAGTTCACGTATTCTGTACGGTATCATATGCAAGTCTACAGTAAGTCTCACTAACAACTGTACAATATCTAGTGATATATGCTGTCATTTTTTTATTATTTGGGGTTCCCTATGTGGGCATGCTAGAAAATATTTAATATTTGTTGACTTTGACACACTCATTCAGCTTTAAACTCCATACATGGCCATAGACCCCATGTAACCCTGACGCACACTGTTCTGAGTATAATATCATTAAGTTCATTGAAATCCTTCTAATAAGGTTATCAGATCAGAGGCTGATATTAATCACCTTTCAAGACTGTTAGCAAAATAATGTTATAAACGATAAGCAGTGTAATATTACTTTACCCCCCCCCCATGTGAAATGGACAATTAATCCAGTTTGCCTTATTACATTTGTCAATGTTCATTTCATACTAATGACCAAACAGTCTTTTAGTTGAGACATTACCAGTGACTTTAAATGATGGAATGTTATTGATCTTCAATTCAATATATATATATAATATATATAACAGCCTGGGGTGATGCACAGCGGGTGTAATGAAATTATTTAGAAAGCCCTTCCCTCTATTTCCTGGTGGCGTCCCACTAAACAAAATCATTATTAAATGCATTATTAAAATAATAAATAACTGCACATTGTTTAAGTCTCAATGGCTGTTTGTATATTACACTGGAAAATAATGCACAAACAAACCAACCAAAAAATCCTACAAATGGCATTTAGCCTTTGTTTTTGTCATTTGTTAACAGATGTGCTGCGAACAGCCTGAGGGACATTCCATCATTCCTGCAGGGGTTTAAGCTGGGTTCTGTCACCTGAGCCCTGAGCTGGGCAGTTTATATCCAATTATATGTTCTTCATGTCTCAGTTTGATCAGAACTGCCTGCTGTGAGGAAATGAGGTTCTCGGTTTTGTGATGGCTTTTGCTGTCAAAATGGTGTTAGGGTAAAACTAGTAAATATATTGACAAAAGCCAGGTTGGTATTAATTCCTGTCTTTTGACCATCGACCGTCACCTTAGGTCCTCTAATACAAGTTCAGTGGTGGGTTTTGCTATTTAATCAAAAGTTTTTAAAAGAGTTTCTGTGTTTTTCCCCCAAATTTAGTTATTTTAATTACTTTTACTTCTGTCTTTAAAACCATAATTTTCTTCTGCCGAGTGTCTGGTGTCTACTGCATTATTTTACTTATTTAAACAAGTGTTTAAATCTGTCACTGTTTTTAAATTAGTTGCATAAGCAACACTGTCCCATGGCTGTGTTTTTTAAAGCTTGGCTTTTTCATGTTGGTCAAAGTTAATTTTCAATGCATGCAGGCTTCTGCCAATAGTGCTAAATTGTGTGCAGACATCTTCCCTGGTTTTTAATCCTGTCCCGACCCCCTTTGGCATGATCAATTCAACACACTGGTTAATAGATGATGAATTAGCCGTTTTAATTAAGACGTCCAGAATGTAATTTTTTTTTTAATTATTATTATTTTTCCTTTAATGCTGAAATTTCAGAAAGAAGCAAGGAAGAAATAATTAGGCAAAAACCTTTTCATCTTCTAGAAGAATAGAGCTATTTGTTATTTTTATCTTGGTCTTTTGTACTTTTAAGTATGATCAGAAGGAAAAAAAAGGAGGGAGGGATCACTCATTATAGCCGAAGGCAAAAGTTCCTGTAAGAGAAGTTACGTGACCTGCGTAGGCTGAAATATTATTTATGTACTCATGAAGATTCTATTATACGTTCTCTCTTTGTATCATAATGAGCTGTGGGGTTTCACCCTACTTCAAAGATGCTTGCATTTAGCTTATTGCATGCTACTTGCTTATACTCTTATTCCTCATTTCCTGTTTGGGGGGTCTTGTGTTGATTCTGTTTGGCTCATTCCTTAATGAGAATCAGAGCTTAACCGTGCCCTGGCACATCTTACAATTAGTCCTGATGAGCCTCCTGCCTCAAACGTGTTACACTCAGACCACTGCAGATCATTAATCTAGCGGCTGGGCTGTTGCTGCATTTCAATGTTTTGACTTCATGGAGAGAAAAAAAATCATTGCTGAAATGATTTCAAGCCAGGGGCTTCCTCAATTACTCAGACAAGTCTGCAAGTTGCTGGGAATAGTGTCAGTTCAAAAATTACCTTTGCAATGCTGTATAGTCTTTGCATAGCCCTTTTTCTGTATTTTTTGTATTTTATTGACCTGATACCTGACCTTGCCTGGTTTAGTAAATCTCATGTGAAATAGCTGATGAGGAGCTCTGACATTCAAGTTGACAGTCTTTATCCTAACAAGATTGTGAAGGTTTCAAAATGGGGAAAACAATCCAACATCCAACTGAAATCAATGGACATGTGTTGCTTCCTACAGTATAAAGTTAAAATGTCATCTTCATAGTGATCTGAACCCAGTGCATCTGCACCCGGAACTGTTGGATTTTGGTTCTGTGGCCAAAATCTTTCAAATTCAAAGGAATCTTATCTGTATTTCAAAATATTTTTTCAGTTGCTTATGCATATTCTTGATCAAAGATTACACAATGCTACATTATTATTTTAATAACATCTATGGAAATGACATCTCTTAAAAAGTGTCTTGGAGTGACAGCGAGCATTATGATCGGGGTTCGAATCCAGCTAAACCAGACTTCCAAATCTCTGTTGAGAAAACTTGCATCGAATCTTGGCCCCGTATATACAGAAGCTGCAGCGTTTCTCCTTCTGCCATCTTCAGCATGAATGGAAAGGTCAGGTGTTTTGACCTTTTATTTTATACTCCATGTGTGTGGATGATAAACTGGAATGTGCTTAGTAGAGTGTGGTTAGGCCCACAAGGTTAATCAGACAGAAAAGTAGAATTCCATCGTTCATGAATACATGATTACCCTCTGAAGGACTAGGTATGGACTAGGTGCTCTCTTGAGAAAAGACCTCAATAAAAAATAATTGAGAATCTGTCCCATGCAGCACACACATACAGTGCAATCATTTTGGAGCTCATATATTCCTAAAAAAAAAAAAAAAAAAAGTCCAGATCTAATTTTAATAGCACCCCCTGTAATGTCTATTTTTCTCCCCAGTAATAAATATCTACTTATAAGTGTGGGTAATATTTGTTATGCCTGTTTCACGTGATGATCTTTGTGTTTTAAGATGACAGAATTGATTTCCATTAATTGGATCTTCCTATAATGGTGTGTAGTACTTAAGGGGGTTATAGCTAATGAAATAATTCCATAAATCTCACCTGTCATGCACGTCCATTCACTGTAGAGGTCTCATAATGTATGTGTACTTTTGAAAGATGCATATTTTAAAATAAACACATCTTTTCATTAAAAAAAAGAAAACCTATTGGGTAATCCTGTTAGTGTTTTACTTCTTGGGCCATTCCACCTCTGCAGTGTTCTTGGGGTTCAGTTCATGTCATGGCTGAAGTGGCAAGAGAATGTTAAAGGGGGTGGGTGTAGTTTCACTCTGCAATAAAAATATTTGAATTCGGTTACATGAAATACAGTGCCAAATACCACACATTAATACTGTAGTCCTTGTACAAATGCTGTTTTGTTTTTTTGTTTTTTTTTAATGTAGTAGTCGCCAATTATTTTTATCATTTTCTCCCAATTTAGAATATCCAATTATTTTTAGGCTCAGCTCACCGCTATCAACCCTGCGCTGACTCGGAAGGGCGAAGACGAACACACGCTGTCCTCCGAAGCGTGTGCCGTCAGCCGACCGCTTCTTTTCACACTGCAGACTCAACATGCAGCCACCCCAGAGCTACAGCGTCGGAGGACAATGCAGCTCTGGGCAGCTTACAGATATTGTGTCAATATCTCTAAATTGATCATTTAGTATGTGGCAGTATTAGACTGGGTTGTGATTTAAACAGATTATCTTCAAGGTAATAACTTGTCAAACTCTTCAGCATACCTAACTGGTCATCACTAGTTGTCTGATGTTTTAGAACATCTGTGTTATAACAGTATATGGTTCTATTAATGTTCTCCTGCAAAAGTAATGGATAAATGGCGAGTCCTGATTAGAAAGTGCAGATCTACCCTTCTGCATATGTCAGAGTTGTGCTCTTACTATTTTATCTTGGGGATTGAGATGAGGCTACAGTGTCCCGTTCCCTCCCCGACAGAAGAGACCCGATCCTGCATGTACATCACGTAATGTTGTGGTTCTCTCTCTCACTGTCCGTATCCTTCTCAGGTGGTTTCCACTCTTCACACTGTAATTAAGTCATGACCTTTGCATATTCTATCATTGTACTCGCAGTGAACACCAAGACGTTTCTACGCATATTTTTTCTTTCTTTCTTTCTGTGCTCTTGATTAAAAATGCATTTGGAGACCTACTGACAAAAAGCAATAGAGTTCTAAATACTCTGCTGCCGAAATTTGTTTTCTGTTGACATGCTTACAAATCTGTGAAAACTGCAGATTGATTTGTCAAAATTGTCATGTGTGAGTTGTAACCTGACAAAATGTCAAAATCCTGTTGATAATGGGCAAAGGGTTAAGCACGCCTGTGAATGAACGCTCTGCAATTCCCTGGCAATACAGTAAAGGGCACTCTAATGAGTACACTCAGAATAGTATATAAATAACATTTAGTAAAGTGAAATATCAAAGGCTACAAATATGTTTTGACTGCATAATACTTAACTACAGCACACAAAATGATGCATCATAAACTGTATGTTTGAAAAGTTAAATGTTTACATGTTTTTGAAAAAAAGATTTGTTGACATAAAAAAGCCATGTTCTTTTAATGCAATGCATAAGTACAGCTATATGAACATTGTGTCAAAGAAGTGGTATGAATAGAATACATAATGGTGTGTAAAAAAACATATTGTTGAATTGTGTTAATTTAATGACACGTGAAGTGGTTAATTGGTTTTAAGTGGTTTACAATTTTTGATCATTTTAACTATCTGCTTACTGCATTTTGCCTTAATTTTAGATATGTTTGTTTTTTGCATACCAACAAAATGAACTTTAAATACAAAAATAAATGCATTAAAAAACAAATGTACCATGTTTGTGACATAATTCCTACTAGTTTTTTGTCTGCATAATTTAAGCATTGGTGGGCAGAATTGAGTGTTTTGTTGTACTATACTGTGCATTATGCAGGCTCTCAAATGTAAATTGTTGGTGACCTTGAAAATGATTGGGGAAGAAAAGCCATCTGTATTTCACACAGCGTTTAACAATGACCTTTTTGAAGATGGATAGGATTTCAAAAAAGCCAAAAGAACAAAACTGAACGTGAATGCCTTGCAAGATTAAAGACTCTTGGGTCACACAGTCAAAGCATTGAGATCTTGTCATTCTATATCACATATTGAATTCTAAGGAAGCCCTTTTTTGGGGGGGGGGGGGTCCTACAAATACAATCGTTGGAATGGATGAACTAATGAACTGGACCTAAGTGACAATCAAACGGAGCAACACAGGCGTTAACAATAGACTAAAGGGTAGCATTGGTAAATGGGAGACTTTTTTTTTCCACCACAAAATGTCAGCAATTGGAGAAGGACACCTCAGTGAACTCTAAGTCCCAATCAGGTTTCATCTTTTAAAAGGACCTAGATGTCTTTTGAGAGCTTTTGAGTCTCAAATGTTACGACTCAGTGACAACGGTAAACCTGATAGAATATTTACTCTCAAAACTCAGCCTTTAGAAGAGTAATGTAACTGTTTTCATTTATTGTTTTTGTTGAGTTCATGGGTCACTTCCTAAAGGTCATGTATTCTAACTGACAACTTTTCTATCTCTTTATATGATGGCAGCATTGATAAGGTCATATTTTGAATAAAACAGTTTTCTAAAAGAATACACTTGACCTTTTTTTAAAATATAGAGCAGTGTATTCATTAGTAATTCAAACTTTATCTGATCTAGGTTCTGCGATACCTCATTTAGGGAGCCTCGAAACGATACCATGTGCAGTATCATGATACTATCACAATACTTTTGGATCGTATGTCCACAACATGTTAAATGGCTGCCAAATTATTCCTTTTTTTTTTTGCAAGAGGCTAATACACAGTTAATAATGCTACAGCATGGTGGAATGCTTGCTGTTGAAATATTTCCATTTTCAGTGCATTCAAAGGTCATTGCTGCCAACTATAGAATTCAAATAAAACACTATGCGTTCATTTTACAATTTCATAGTGTTAGATATTTTGAAAATCACCACTTCCAAATAATTGAATAATTAGCTCAGCGAATAAAGAGAGACATATTCTGGCAAAGAACTGATAGTACTAAAAAGCTGCTAACATATGCAATTCAATAGTGAAAAATTCAAAGTTAAGCATTATATTTAATGCTACATTTCTAAAACAAACGGGCTACTGATGTAGATGCCCTCCTCATATGTGCTACTAGAACATAATTTTGTTTAAGCGTATTCAAGCCAAATGTCTCCGTCAAAACAACGTCCTGTGCACCTTAAATAAGAACACAAGACATTTTACTAGCAAGAGGAAGCCATTCAAGATTAAAAATCTTGAAAAAAAGTTAATTTAGACAAAAGACAACCACTCTGGCTACTGTAATAAACTGTAAGTACTTTGTATTCCATTCATGCTGAACCTGCAGCCGTCTGCATTGGCAGACTTTTGCAGTGTGGCTGAGAAGCTTCTCTGTCCTGTGCTTTCCTCTGTGGGTGAATCGTCACATTGGTCCTGTATCTGTAGGGAAACTGATATGCCAGCAATGAAGTCTGTATTTATCCTGGTCTTTCCACCATTAATGCATACAATTCAAAACACAGGAGTTTCACAGCTGTCACATTACATACACATAAAATACTGATTACCCCAAAATCCAAAGAATATAAAAACATTGCTAACAGTTTAGCGTTTTAATGACACATCTCTGCAAAGTATATTTTTGCAGCTTATAGCAATGCACTGTAATGACGAAATAAACAAGCATCAAGGAACTCCCCTTTGATCAGCTTCTAGCGTATTCCTGTTTTATTTGTTATCTTTGCTTGCTTTTTTATGTATTTTTATATATGTATATAAAAAACGCATTTACGTAAACTAGTAAAAGAACTGAAGAAACTACAGTGAAAGAAAAAGTAAACTTCGACAAAGAGATCGGGGTGGCGATCTGAAAGATGTTTCAATAAATTGGTGTTTCCTCCCTTGTTTTTAACTTTAAAACACTTTTGGCATTTTGGCTGTCCGCCTTCAACCAGATTGCCGTTGTCATCTGGCTGAAATCCAAAATAGTTCCACTCCAAGCTTCTCTCTCTGGCATTCGCCATGAGTTGCTGTGCTAATTTAAATTTCCCAGAACGCGCAGGGTAATTGGTCACTTCCGCTAAGCGGAAATGAGTAAGCTTAGTTCAGATTGTTTTTAAAGCAGACAATTACAGAGTTTTTTTTTAAAGCTAAAAAAAAAGGTACTTCACAATACTTTGATATTTTTATTTTACCCAATATTAGAGACAGGATTTTAATATCATGATATACCTTAGGTATCGATATACCGCGGAACACTAGTCTTATCTGATTTGACCTTTCTAAAATGCATGTAGTAATGCAGTACTTTGCATTGTGGGGGTTATTGGAGTTAATATTTCTGCAGAAGTGTCTGTCTGCTTGATTCCTTGGTCACAGTCCACTGAGGTCTGATTATTACGGTAGTAACTGACTTAAAGCTGAAACACATTAGTCGCTTTGGGATTAAATGCTGTAATATTTAAGATGCAATCAAGAAAATTGCAGCAGCAAGCATGACTATACTACTTAATATTAAAGAAATAAACCTCTTTTAGTCAAACTATTAAAGATAACATTGTGACACTGTTAAATTAAGGTCAATATTTATCAACAATAGAATACATGCACATATTAAAAACAAAAAAAATAGATTTTACTAGTCCCTAAGGAAATTACTTTAATGGGAACATTTCCAAACCTGTAATAAGCTAGAAGCTAAAATAAATGCAAAACAAAATGTCAGTTACAGGATATTGACTAGTTTTATTAAACAATCATACCCTTAGAGGAGGACATTATTATTAGGTAGTGACTGCATTGGGGTAATTAAGCAATGACAAGCAGACTGCATTAAGGACACTGTGAGGATGGTAAATGAGAATGTGATTTCTATTTTTAACTGCATACATTGTTTTGTTTTTTCTTGTTTTTTTTTATTCTGTTTAGATAATACAATTAATAGACAACACAGTTGATAACATTTTACAGAGGATGTTTCATAAATGGAATAGGACCTGTTTTATTATTTGTGGGTATACTTTGGCAATGTTTTATATAGTATATATATACAGTGCTCACCCTTTATAACGCTATAGTGGGGAGCCATAGTTACAAGTTGTGTTCCGCCTTATGAGTATAGAAAGGCTACTGTAATGGCATTATGGAGCTGTCAGTCTGGCACACCCTGGTCCTTCATGTTTTTCCATTGATTAAATACAGGTACAGTACAGCTCAGTTGTTCATGCAGTGATGCAAAGATGTGATTGACATTGTGTGGCTAAAATAGAACCATTAAAACAGAAAATATGTTCATTTTCCTCTCCCCATACTGGTTATAAAATCAAACTGACACAAACCCTAACCCTAGCCCAAACACCATGTCATCCAGACAGTTAATGTGGGGCCATGGCAAATGCAGCCCAGCCAGGAAAGCAGATGAGTCAGAATCGAGCTGGAGATGATTCAACTTCTCGTATGCAGCCTTTCAAAGCCTTTTAACATTTACAAAACTGAGTTAGGGCAACCAGGGAGAGGTAATGCATTTCTCGGCCAAATTGTGGTTTCAGAGGAGGGCTACAATGTCAAGCGAAATGGAACATCACCTCAGACACTATGAGTTTGAAAGGGGCAAAAATACTTTCAGACGGTAATGTTATAAGAAACTCATTTGAGTTGACAAGCATTTCAGATATTGCGTTTTATCACTTTGTTACACCAATGAAAGCATTATCTGAAACATTTGACTACATGACTTGCTTTGTTTTACATATAAATAAAGTCTTGTACAGCCAAGTTTTTCTTTGTTATTTTACTATCTAATTCACATTTGCTGCCCTCAATATTTCATGATTCTTTCAGGAAAAATGTTCTGTCAGCATGACACAACCATGAATTTGTGAATTATTAACAATGGAGCATTGTAGGTTTTAACCTAAAGTGAAGTTCTGGCTGACTTCCTAGTAGTTGCACAGGGTCTGTCTTTAAACTGGTGGGGGTTCCAGGCCAATGATTTAACGTTGTATGGGTGCTTAAAAATATGCCATTTCCAATACAAATACAGAAACATACAATAACGTGTTTGCATTACTCAAACATGGTGTGTCTAATACAAGAGTACACAATTTATAGTCCCCTCTATTTATTTATTCATAAAACATATTCATAAAATAACAGTACACATGTACCATAATTTTCTTTAAAAAAAAAAAAAAATCAAATGACAATGTCTGGTCGAAGGTTACTGGTGGCAATCTCAGTTGGACCAGCATCTGCCAGCATTTTCCAGTCTCTAGCAGCTTCCATTTTTTGATGGAACTGGTGGCAACTTATTGGTCATGTTATGCTTGTCTTCCAATGCTAAGGCCAAACATCGCAGCACCTGGTCATGGCGCCAAGTAAACTGTCCTTGGCTAAGACCCACCTAATATCCTTTATATATATATATATATATATATAGATATATATAGATAGATAGATAGATCATTGTTTTTTTTCTTCTAATCTTTACCAGGCTAACAAACTCTACATGAACTCATTGACTCTACATGAACTCTGACCTTCACCTGTTACATCAAGACAGCATCCCAGCATTCCTCAGTGCTGTGACCCTTGACCTACATCCGCCAGACATCTGTCTGACCCGGCCCTCTCACTCCAACAATGGTTCCCCCTACCCCATGAGATTCATTTTAGTAAGCTGATTTTTCGTGATTGTATTTTTTTCTGTACAAGGCTGGAGATTTATTCAGGCACCCTTTAATGGATTTACTGTGATGTATTTTTTGGGGGTAGTAAGTTTCAACCTGCCTCGCACTGAAAAATAAAGAAATATTAGTTTTGTGCTCATACTAAGCAATGTTCTTCCATCTTGAAAAGAAAACTGTTCGACCGTCATTTTGATGGTATTAAAAGTATCCAGACCGGTAAACCAGCTTCTATATGCAGACAGTCGGAGAGCACATATTGATCAACAGCAGACCCGTTTTCAGCATATCACCTGTGACCGAAACAGCTCATAAAACAAATAAAGCCGTTGCTTAAATAAATAACTATGGTTTGCTCTGGAGCTGCTGAAAGTGACTTGAATAAAGGCAAATACAGCATGAACAGATTGATGGCTGTAAAGAATAAAGCTCGGACCCAGACGGTTCTTTCCCCTGATTAAGCATAAGACGTGAATATATTTGAATATTTCAGGGTTGAAGGTTGTTTCCACGTCTGCCCTATTCGCGTATAACAGGGAGTAGGTGGATATAGGTGAAATACCTGAGTGACACAAAGGGCAACAAATTCACAAACTGAAGGTGAGATCGATTTTTATAGGTCAGCCGTCACAAAGTGTATTATTTCTAGACTGTTTTCTACTCAGATATCCTGCCTACGCCATACTACTGAAGTGGGGGAAATGGAACTACGGTAGTGGTGATGAAAAAAAATGTCAACTGATGTGACATTTGCACATTTGGTTCTCCGTTACCAAAACTAAGTATACGTAGGTATTGACTTCTTCAAGCTTGATCCCATTGACTTCAATTGCCTGTGGAGTGGTATATTTATTGAATGTGACAAGTCTTCTCTCGCTTTTATGCTAGCCTTGTGTGGTTCTTTTATTCTTGTTTATAATTCTTCTGGGCAAGTTGTAAATATGAGGATGTTGTCAGCAAATCGTAGGAGATTCAAGTAGGCTCCATTGATCTTCAGGCTGTTATTTTCCCAATCCAGTGTTTCGAAAATGCCTTCTAGGGTGGCCAGGAAGAGCTTTGGGAAATTATATCTTGACAAACTCCTTTTTTAATCTTGATTTTGTCTCTGTTTTTATGTGGCTGTTGCATTCTTGTATATGGTGCTGATCAAGTCTCTTTATGTTTTCTCAATTCCTTTTTTTCAGAGAGCTTAAAATGTTTTTTTCAGAGAGCTTAATACAGATCTTGTGTAAACAGAGTCAAAGGCTTTTTCATAGTCGATAAATCCCAAGTAAAGTGGTAGTCCGTACTCGTTGCTGGTTTGAATCACTTGTCATACAACTTGAAGATGATCCATTGTGTTAAATCCACTGCTGAATCCTGCTTGCTCATTTGATTGTGCCAAGTCAAATTTATCTGTTGTTGGAGTATCTTGTTAAGAATCTTTTGACACTATTCTTGTGTCAGTTGTAGTGCCTTAATCTGCAATGTGTTGTAGCATAAACTTTTATAACAATAAGTAGCAAAGTCGTCGTCCCCCGTCCCCGTCCCCTCCCTCCCCGAACACTGGTGTCTAATTAGCCGGAAAACCCTTTGGAAGGAATCAAATAGTTTTGTTTAAGCAAGACAGTTCATTGTGTTAAGAATCCTATCATTTAAAGAGCACAGTAAATTAAAGAAAATTAAGCAATTATTTGTCCACGCAAAAGTAGGAAATGTTCGCAACAACTCATTATTAGTTCTGAAATACAAAGTTGCAGTCTGTTGTTATTACTGTGTAATAGGCCTTTCTAGTGTGCTTGTTTGAAAGAAAAATAATAATAATCTGGATAAAAATATAATGTCATTTGTTGATACAAAGGCCTGTGTGTATTTTTATAACAACTGAAAAAAAAAAAAAGATTTGGACAGTTACTAATCCTTTACCTGCTTATCCTGCAGATCAGGTATGTGTTCCAATGATTTTCGGAATTGCTTTATTGAACAAATTCATCCTGGTCTCAATGTAGTGAATCATCTCATTATACCTGTAAAACCTGGTTTAGAATAACCTTGCATGACGAGTTGCCAACCCCTGTTTCACACCATTTAGTTATGCATTTGCCATTTAAAGGCAGACTTCAAGAATCCCTGAAGAAATATGTGTGTGTGTGTGTGTGTTTTATGACTAATCCTCAAACTAAAAAGCATTGTTGACCCTGATAATGGAATAAAAAAAAAATCTTTAAAAATGATCCATTTTGCAATTGATGTTTGCATAATGAACAGACTTAATGCAGCGTTTTCACAGACTAACCTTTCAAGACCACTCATTTTCTTTTGTGATGACAGGTTTTGGTTTCATGATGTCCTGCAGGCTACCCTCTCTTGACGACATGGCTGTCTGGAATCATTTGTGTGCCTGTTTGAGTAGTCCAAGGTACTGCTGTAATTGGTATTTCAGTTAGTAAGAATTATATTAGTATGGATATATTTTGTACATAGCCGCATTTAATAATCATCTAGAAGTATTTTATTCAAAATGTAAGTTTGGAAACATCTGCTGTGATGTTTTGAGTTGCTGTTGGTTTAACACACCGCACAGCATGGTGCAATAGGGAGGCAGTAATGGAGTTTATTGGAATTGCCACAGTACCAGGTCACCTCCATTTATATCATATCCCATATAATATCATCTACTAGAAATCCCTTGGCTGGCTGTTAAACCTATTCAGCACATCTGAGTGCACAAAGAAATACTACTTTAAAAATATATTTTTATATATATATATATATATATATATATATAGACATTGAGACATTTTCTATGGACAAACCATACTGTTGACAATTGTTCAATTGTTTGTGTTGGCTAAATTCAGCCCTTTGGTCCTTTTACATCATAGCCAGTTCATAAATGTACTGTGTCTCATGAAAGGCAGCTTTCATCAATAATAAAAACTACGATGTGATGGCAACAATTCATTGGAGACATGCTGTAGCTTTCGAGCCTTGCTACAGTACATGTACAGATAGTTTGTTTTCAAATTAAAAATGTAAGTCCTGGGACCATCGAAACCAGAAAGATTCCCAAAGCTATTGTTTTATTCATTATTGAAACAAAGCATTCTGCGTTCATTGTTCTGTTGAAAGTCTACTCTGAATTTTGTCCTTGACCTGTGCAATCTAGAAGATCTCATCACACTTCTCTTTGCAAAACTTTGCTTTAAAAACCTATCAATACAAATCTAAAATTGGCTACAAGACCTCTAGACTACGTATTGGATCTGCTTTGAACTTGCTTACGCAACCATAGACGTCTCGCTCTGGATTATGGCCTTTTAATAGCCCCAATTCTGTCATTCTTTTTTAAGTGAAAAGGAGCCAACACCATAGGGAGAGAAGGGTATTCAAGTCATATTCGGAGGCTTGCAACTGAACTGGATAAGAACCCTTTTTATGTTAAATCAAAGACACAGCAGGACAAGATGTGTGTGTTAATATGTGGTGTTTAATTAATGTACCTTTTAGGTAATGAACAGTCAGCAGCAGTCCAGTGAGTTTAACTGAATGACCCTGAAAAGCTGTTTGTCTGACACAGCAAGCTTCTGTTCTAGTATAGTAAACTGTTTAGTGTATTTGCCAACCATCCATGCACGCTCTCCAAGGTACTGAAGTATTGAAACATTTCCTTAAGCAATCACCTTATTTATTTTTTTACTTTATAGAAATCCCAGACTGCAACAGCAGCCACAGAAAGGCACTCACACATAGAGATAATAAACACACACCAGTGTCTTTCTAAACCACCCATTGGCTGTTTTTTTTTAAATCAAATACTAGAAAGTTATCTACGGACAGATCTCTTTGTTCTTATTTAATTTATTATTGATGAGATTTGGTTTGGGAGATTGGAGGGAATAATTTATGTGTTGGAATGGAGGGATACAGAACCTGAGATGAACCCTAGACCCTTTATGCTTTACTCCTAGGCTCTGCAGAGTTGTAATGGCCGGACGGCAAGCCTCAAAAACACCTGGTCATGAAGGGTTGTTAATTCAGGGTCATGAGAAGCCATGCACATTCCTATGCACACTGAGGTGTATGTCAAAGCACTCAGAGCATATCTGGTTCTAACTTATCCCTTTGAAGATTTTCACCTCATGCGCAACACTGAACCACCAGGGGGCACTGTGTGCAAATGTCTTGTAATTAAAAAAAATTATAAAGTAAACAAAAACAAACAAAAAAAGGCTAAATATATATTCGAGGAAGTTAAATGATGGAATTAGAAAAACAGCAAACTGTACCTACTGTACACAACTTGTTTCAAAACTGCAGGAACTGCTTGATTTTAATGTGTTTTTTCATAATACAAATGATTATAAAGATGTTTGTCTGTGTATGTATAATTACTGATTTTAAATAGCATGCATTTCAACTAGCAAGCCTTGACTATTACTTGTCTAATATATTTTAACAACTGTGCCCAGACAGGCATAGGAAATCCTTCACCTGCTGCTTATAGTGTATATTCTATCTCCTAACCTGCCTTTTTGTGTAAACGTGTGCATCTGTGTGTGTGGGTGTGTTCATAGCTGTACACTGTATACAATACTGTCAGAACAGAGAGTACCTGTTGTATATCTCATTGTTTTTCATAAAGGAAAAGCAGCAGGATATATAATTCTGCCATTTTGAGCAGTGGGGGCATTTTTAATTCCACAAATCCAACACCTGTTGATTTACAATATACCTGTTGGCAGACCTATTCTGAAGTTCCCAAACAGTGATTTGAGCTAAGCTACTGCCCTTGGGGAACAGCTGACTTCATTTTACCAGTGACCTTGCATTCTTCCGATTTCCAGCGATTTCTCAATCTGTTTGTTCTTGACTGGATTCAAACCCACAGGCTAGAAAATGTTTCAGTTTTATACTAGGCACATTGATCAAGGTTTGTAGTGATTAACAAGAACAGAGAGTGTCCTGCCTGTATAAAAGTCACGTCAGAGCCATGCTTTTGGAGGTAAATGCTCAGAGAGATTTCTGAGCTTTAAGCATAAGAAAAAATGCTTCTTCTCTCTCTCTCTCTCTCTCTCTCTCTCTCTCTCTCTCTCTCTCTCTCTCTCTCTCTCTCTCTCTCTACAGTGCTTGGAAATTCTGTCCTGTGCTCCACCTCCACTCCCAAACAAGAAGATAAAAATGGCTAAATGAAAAAACTGCTGAACGGAGATTCTGTGACAGAAAATGCATTACAAAGCATACTACAAAAGAAAGAAAAAAAGTGTTTTTTTTTCATACGCGAAAAAAGCATAAAAGACTCGCAAATATTTATGGCTTTACAATATATAAAGTCAGATTTACTGTCCAACCTTGCCTCTCTTATTATTTTGACTGACTCATACATTAAATATGTATTGCAGACTCAGCTCACAGTGGAAAATTAAATGCCCCTCGGGAAGACTATTGTTACCTCCAGGGTGCCTGCGGCTTTGGGCACTATAGCTCCATGTCAGTAACAATAGTCTTCCTTCGGGTCAATAATTTTCCACTATAGCCCTCTTCTCCAGTCCATATTTACTATATATAGGAGAGAAAATGATAGATGACAGGTTATGCATTGCAATGACCACCTATGAACAATGAGGGCCTGTGATGGAGAAATGGAAAAAGGAAAGATGAATGTGTTTATGGATTCCCAGCATGTGTGATATGCCCGGATATATCTGGGTGTCAGTACTTAACACTGTGTTTATAAGTTCATGAATACTGATTTATCAAGCTAAAAGTATGCTTTGCAAATCAGTAATACATTTTTTAATGTTTATTTATTTATTTATTTTATGGCACTTGTTATTCTATTTACAAATAGGTACAAGTTTTGCAATATTGATCTTCCCCCAGGACTGCCCTCGAAAAGTGAAGCCCAGTGTAGTAATCCCTTAAGGCTGCTCCCACATATGAATAAGGAGAAATTCTGCTCCAAAACACAGTAAGACTTTAATGTGTCACTTTATACAGCCCTACGGCAGTCTACTTTTAATCCCAAATTGATTTAACAGAATTGTTTTTGACTGATGGCCTTTTACGAAGTGCCAAGGGCTCCCTCTCCGCTTATCTCATTTTTTAAAATTTTTTTTTATGGCAAACCTATTGATGCCAGAGTGCAGATAAAAGATTTAGGAGATAACAGCTCTCTCTTGGCGATTTAATAAGCTGGTGGTTAGTTTGTCAAATTGTCATACAGGTTGCTGAGTGGAATTTAAATAAAAGGGTAAAGGAGACAAGGGGTGCAGTTTGATCAAGGTAAAAGCTTCTACATTGAAATGGTATAAACCCCTACCATTTAGTCTGATGAGCACTGTGGTGCTGTCACAGACCTGTGAGAGAATGAATTGTGGAATTCTTAGACACTGACAAAGAGGCATCTTGTAGGTTTTTGTTTGCTGATAGTGAGTAAAAAGTGAAATCATCAAGTTGAAAAATGAAATGCAGATTTCTGTTTCTTTTTCTTTTTTGTTTCCATTGAGCACAGCTCCAGAGTTATAAGATATCAGAGTCGAAGCAGTACCGTGGATCATACAGAGAAAAAGGATGTCAGACCAAATAACAAGAGGGTAATGCAGGCTTTAGCTATCTCTTACTGGATTATTTTTCATAACCTGTCGCGCCGAAATTCAATATGCTGTTTTTTTATTTGTTGGCTCAAGTGAAATTTGCAATGGGGAAGTTTGACAAAATGTTGGCATACCGAATGCTACCTTTTCAGTATTCAGGCTAATATCTGACGAAACCATGTAGCACATGTAAAAAAGGTCTTATGAGAGGAAGTTTATCATAATAAAGTGTTCTTGTTCCCTTTTCTTTAGAAAAAACCAAACACAAGCTTTTCATACGGTACCTGTCATTGTTTTCATTGGAGACATGTATAGTTTTTAAACACCTCTGTTCCAAGTTCGACCTAAGGCGTCCTTGTGTAGATGTGAATCCAAAATGGTAAAAGTGAAACTTTTT
This sequence comes from Acipenser oxyrinchus oxyrinchus, assembly GCA_030684275.1. Lineage (NCBI taxonomy): Eukaryota > Metazoa > Chordata > Actinopteri > Acipenseriformes > Acipenseridae > Acipenser > Acipenser oxyrinchus. Next base: position 31,354,241 of record CM060262.1, on the reverse strand, counting down.
AATTCAGACTCGCTGCAAAAGGTCATTATTACTTATTTTTAATGCTACTCGCACCTAAAGACTATAAAGACTATACTACTCCTCATAAAAGTTTCCCATAGTAAAAGCATAGCAACAATAAAGCCTAGGTAAGCATTGTAAAGAATAGCATGGTATGGGGAAGCATATTGATAAACATGGTAAACCAGGGTAAAACCATGGTAAATGCATAGTATAACCATTGGAAAAGCATGGTAAATCTGTAAAAATATAATGGTAAACATTTATAAAGAGTTTCTTGGGAACCACATACCTAAGTTTGATGAAATTTTGTGTGGGTGTTTGCAACGAGAAGTGCATCATACTTGTAAATGAAAATCTGTTAATGCAAAACACAATTGTAAACATGGAGTTTTTTTCATATATAATATAGGTTATGCGTGCAGTATGTTAATAACTAATCTGTATCACAAAAGAGGGTTTATTTTGGTTTGCAAAACACAGTAATCTCAAGTTGCATTCCATTTTCATGTATTATGTTGTTGTTGTCAAGGCTGGTCAGCAGTAGGAGTAACACAAAAAGGCAGTCACTGCAGTTCAGCACCTTGGAGCACTTGTATTCACAAGTTTACAAAGATAGGCCACTAGCCTAGCTCCCCCCAAAGAGCCAAAACTAAACGTTTTACTTGGTCTGACTAAACGCTGGATAGCTAAGCTGTTTACCGGTAACACAGAACAGTTGTAACAAGCACAATACCTTCAGGTCCAGGCTGAACTGTACATTCACTGGACATTCTTGACATGGCAACACACTCCACTCTGCGTCTCAAGCAAATAATGCTTTTATAGGGTGTGACCAGGTGTAATTCACAATCAATCATTAAATTACCACCTGGTCACATTCCACACTTTTCAATTAATCAATAAGACAAAACAATTACACAATCCCCACACCAATTAAACAATTACATTAACCTGTGGCTATGCATAGGCAGCCACAAAAAACACATTTCTTAGTGTGCAGGCCTCTGCCCTGCCCAATATACTCCCCCTAATCTGCCACTATACATAGATCGATAGATACTACAGTTTCCTATACTATATTCTAAATATGATATATATATATATATATATATATATATATATATATATATATATATATATATATATATATATATATATATATATATATATTATTACCATGTATTTTTGTCCCACAGTGCGTGCATTTTTAGTATCTAAATACTGGCAATCTGAGCTAAAGTAGGTTTACAAGTTTTAGTGCACTGGTAACACTGTTTAGTAAAAATTAAAAAAAAGAATTGGAAAAATAGCCTAAATAACTGTAATAGCCATTGTCCTGTGTGTTTCTGTGATTGGGAGGATGTCTATGGCACATGTCTGCAGGCTTTACTCATCATGCTCCACTTGCTACGAGAGTTTTACATTCAAGGTCCATTGTTCTAGTCCTGAATCAGCAAGTCTTAAAAGATGTGGATGGAAATCTCATCAGTTCAGTAATTTGAAATGGGTTGATGAATTGGGTAATGTCGTGATCTGCAATGTTATACTGCATATAATATTTTATGTGAAGCCAATAAAGGGCATTTGAAAGAAAGGTGCAATTAATGGTCCGGCCTTAAGCAAAAAAGCAAGTCTAGCAAAAGAGTTTTAGGCTGCTGGAGGGAAGATAGTAGAAAAGACAATTACAGCAGCCAAGTGTCCTGTAGATGTTGCAATGCATTTACCAACATGTCTGGCATTAATAGAATATAAATGCATCAATGTGCAGAATTAGTAAAAGTCACAGTACAGTCACAGTTTACTTAACTATTAACCAGAATGCACCATGAAGTCCATGGAAAACTAAAAAGCCATGTGTAATTCAATATGATAACATTATTCAGCAGGTTTCATTGGACTTTATGAAGCAAAATGAATTCATTCCATAGGGTTTATTTCTTTAGAAATAAAGACCTCCCTGTCCATGAATGATGGAGAGAAAGCACTATCTCAGCTATTAAGACGCTTAGATTACAAGGACTTGATCTGTGGCAAGCCCTCCTCAACTTATTTAAATAGAATTGCAAAAAATAATAATTAACTCTGTAGGTTTATCCTTAAATGTCATGCTCACAGAAGATGCAAGTAATGCTTCACCTTATTATTTACAGATATTTCGCTCATCCTCTAAATATTAATACTGAATTGCTCCATTATGTATTGCATGTCAAGCAGGGGTTTTCATCTTTTCAGTCCTTACTATCATTTTAAGTAGCCCAGTTGTATAGGATTCCAACAAGCAGGTCCTCACCATAAATGTAAGTTTTTAATTGAATCTTTTCAGAGTAAGAAGACACTTCTGCTGTGGGAATAGATTATTCATGCTGTCGGCCGACACTGGAGAAGTCCGAGAAAGTGACGTGGAAAGTGATTCCTTATGTGGGTTCAAGAGAGATACAGATGAGGAGCAGAAGGGCCATCATGTTTTGTGCCTGAAAGCTTTCCATTTTATTTGCGCAGCAGAATTTGTTTATAACCGAAAATGGTTTAAGCATTACCCCCTGCGTTCTTGCTGTAATATAGGCGTGAAGGAGTGATTGGGGAATAAACAATCCAGGGCCATGCAATCAATCTCTGTCAGTTCAGGCTGCACCCTGGGTATGACTCACCACTTCGATCTGGTGTGCTCAGCAGAGCTACAGTATAGACTGATAGAGCAGATAGCTAGTACTGCAACACCATGCCTGCTACTGCCTCCCAAATGCATGCCTGTACTATAAACATTTTAAATTGCTAATGACTCAGAAAACTAGGGTGGGGGCTGTGAGTGTATTACTGATAATGAGTGACTACTCTTTTCAGCTGTGATCAAGTACAGTACGTCCAGGTCATTTGCAGAAAACTTTTTTGCAAGTAGTAATTTAATTTAGTGTGTGTGTAGCTACTTTTGAAGCTAATTGCTAAGTTTGTCTCAGAGTTTTGGTTACAAAAGAACCATTCTTTTAAAAGTTCAATTTTATGGTAACAGATTTCTTTAAAATTGCGTAGTTAGCTTGTCCCATGCTTTGCCTACTAGCTGGAATTATGTGTAATGTAATCCCGGACTGTAGCCGGCTTTTTGAAAACTGCTGGGAGTCATGTAATACTGGGACTGTAGGAGATACAGTAATTAGATATCCTACAGTATTGAAAATCATACATCCAAAGCATAGGGAAAAATGAACTGTAGCTAAAAAAAAAATGTTTTTGGATCATTATAATATGGTTCTTCTACATCCAATAATTTGAGAAATGCATAATGAATATCACTGCATTCAAATTAAGATTGAGTGTATTCTCAGCAGTAGATTATATGTCCTGTTTTCATGTTCTAGGTTTAAAGATGTTGAAGGTGTTCACTGTCTGATTTTCTGCAAATGTTAGGTTTCAAAAATGAAGAGAGACACATCAGGGGCTTTTTATCTAATATGCAAACCTTTTGCTATGTTGCTCTGTGTGTGATAGTAACTACTCTATTGACAGATGGGACAACTTCTCAGAAGCATGGTTTCTGTACTTTTTCTACTTGATAAGGCCATATCTTAAAGGTCATATAATGTCTTGAAATTGTGCAGACTGTCTTTTGAATTCAAGCTGAGATGTGTCAACTGAATAGAGCACATCTTTTAACTATAATTTCAAAAGGTGGTGATCTTTGTGTGTACTGAACCATACGGAAAGTATGAAAGACCAGTGAAGTATGAGGAGACAGAATATTAAACCAGGGCAAACTCCCCAGTAATGTTGTTGAAGCTGACACCCTGGGATCCTTCAAGAAGGTGCTTGATGAGATTCTGGGATCAATAAGCTACTAACAACCAAACGAGCAAGATGGGCCGAATGGCCCCCTCTGTTTTGTAAACTTTCTTATGTTCATAGAGAGACTCCTCATAACCCCGTAATAAACACAAGTTTATGGTGAAATGCAATCTGAAACTATATAGGAACCTAGGAGTGTATAATAAAAACAATGAAAACACAGAAACACTTTACTGTTCATATTAATATGGGTTATGAGGGTGTTCAAATACATGCCAAATACATCGTAAATTGATCATTAGATCACCGGAATTAGGTATAATATAGAGAATTATTTAAATTCATACACTAACATTTGAATTTCTAGACACTTCTAACAAGTGTTACTGAAATCCCATATTAAATGTAGTGTTTATATCTTCACCCTAATATTATGACATGAATGTCATGGTGTCTTTTTAGATTAAAATCCCATAAGATACTTGTTACTGAAGCCTTAATTGGTGGTGACTCACTTGAAATGATGTAACCAGTTACATTTCAGTTCCCAGGACAGTACTGTTGTACAGTACCAAGTGTTACAACTGGGTGAATTTAGCTGAAGGGACAGTGCCCGGTTGTCACACTGAGTTAATTACTGAGCTGGGCTTCAAACACCAACTCTCTAGACTCCAAAATTCAGCTTTATTCACAGGTCCTCCTTAATTGAAGCTATGAAGAAAAGTTAAACTGCACTAATGGTGCAGTTTATCTGCCCTTTTATTCAGACTGTTACTGTGCTTGCGAATAGATACTTTTATCTTAAACAGCTGTTTTACTTTATTTATCTGTCATTATGTTTACTGCTGTATAATGCGATTGTAGTAATTTAGACTTAAAAAAAACAATTGAGAGTAAACGGAAATGGAAAGCTATGTAAATGCCCTTCACTGGGAACCAATTGGTTCAGTGCAAGTGGATTTTGTGACTTTTGTTTTAAGCAGCTGCTTCAGAAATTGTTCAGTACTTTTTTTTATGCTGGAAATTTCTAAGTCCATTATGGCTGTTTGGTCCATGTAAACTTCAATTTTCAAATGTGTGAGAGAAAAAAAAACTGACAGAAGTAGTGTTTTTCTCTTTCACTGAGGCTGGCTGTCAACAGATAATCCCTGGGCAGGTTTTCAAGGAGCAGGCTGTCTGCTATGGATACATGCTACAGTATGGTTTGGTTCTACTGGAGAATGCTGCGCTGAACTGGTAGTGTTTATTGAATTTGACGGAGGGGTGACCAGTAGGTAACATGACAGAGAATAAAAGAAATCAAACTTGACTTGAAGGGGTCTGAGCAATGACCTGCTGTTTTTCTGTAAGTTCCCTCCGTCACTACCTGGGCACGTCAACCATTTTACAGAACTCAGTAGGACTACATAAACAGGCAAACAACATATTTGTAACTGGTACTTTCCTATTTTTGCTTTCAAACATCTCAGGCTGATGGATGTTAGAAATACTAACATGGGCTAAAAATCTGATTCAAAGATTTAATGAATGATTAGAACTCTTTTAAATTGATTACAGCAATCTAATTACAATTCTGAAAGTTCGAATGAATTTTACCTCAAAACAGAAAAAAAAAATAACCCTAGCCGTGATGTGGTCCTGTAATTTTTCATTAGCTCTGTTTTAGAGAGGGAATGCTGAAAGAAAAACTGGTGTTTTTCAAGGGGAAAAAAATCCTGTATGCATTGCAAACACACTGGAGGAGAGGATTACTGGTCTGGTGCTTTTCATTTCTTGCTATTCTTCCAGTTAAAAGGATAGCTCAAAATTGAACACATTTTAATACATAACCAAACTTTTTAACAGCCTCTCAGTTTATCAGATTTCCACTTTACGCTCGACACTCACAGCCAAAGGGAATATATATATATATATATATATATAGATAGATAGATAGATAGATAGATATAGATATAGATATATAGATATAGATATAGATATAGATATATATATATATATATATATATATATATATATATATATATATATAGATAGATAGATATAATTTTAGTGATGCAGAGAGTGAAATGTTTAGTGTTTCAATTCTGCTGGAGTCAGTGTATTCTCTACTTTTAATTACTCACTTTTCACTGTTCAGATCCCTGCTTTTGCACGAAGCACCGCTGTTATCATTGAACAAGTTTATCCTAAAGAAAACTTTGGTTTTGATTTAAAATTCTATATCTTCTTGTTCCAAGCCTTTTAAGCAAGCATCTATGCCACTTTGAAACAGGAAGGAGAATTATACAAAGTTTTTCAAGTGCCCTTGAAGCCTGATTGCAATAGTTGCCAGTACATTGTGATTGATGTTTACTTAACAATAATTTAATAGGGTAGCATGTGTTTGTTAAGGGTAATCTGAATTAGTAAACACTATGTATTTAATAAATACCATTCCTATGGATGCCTTTTGCTAAATATAGGAGGCTGTGTGGTCCAGTGGTTAAAGAAACGGGCTTGTAACCAAGAGGTCCCCGGTTCAAATCCCATCTCAGCCACTGACTCATTGTGTGACCCTGAGCAAGTCACTTAACCTCCTTGTGCTCCGTCTTTCGGGTGAGATGCACTTGTAAGTGACTCTGCAGCTGATGCATAGTTCACACACCCTAGTCTCTGTAAGTCGCCTTGGATAAAGGCGTCTGCTAAATAAACAAATAATAATAATAAAAAAAAGATCTCCACAGTCTTTGTGGGACAATAAAAGGGGTCCGATCTCTTCGAAGTAGCGTCAGCTTCGCTTCAAAAGTTTGGCTTGCCTTGGGACATGTTATGCGGTGTAACAACAGATGGTGCTCCAGCAATGATAGGAGAGCGAAATGGGATGGCAACTAGGCGTTGCAACAAACCCTTAGAAGTGGGTGGTCAGGCTGTTAAACTGCATTATATGATTCATCAGGAAGTTCTGTGTGCCAAAGTGATCAAATTGGGAAATGAATGACGACAGCTGTGAAAACAATCAATTTTATTCTGTCGATTTTATACCTCACATTAAAACATCCGAATCAAACCATTAATGGTGAGAACTTTACAATATGCATCGTTTACTAAATATAAGTGCGTGAACAATTTATATCTAAAATGTTTTCATTGTGTAATATAATAATATAGTGTGTGTACCTATTTGGCCCGTCGCTCATTGCATGTTAATCAATCTGGCCCACAATGCAAAACGTTTGGACACCCCTGTTGTAAGGGGTATATTTTTGTCACTGGGAATGGCTTTCATCAATTTGTAGTGGGGAATGCTTTCAAAGTGTGTCATACATAAATAAAATGGTATTTTAATCAGTACTTAGTTCATTCCTTCATTCCAGTCTCCCTGTATAGTAATGTGCTGGTCCCATTTGACTATTTTATCTCTTGTCATTCATGTTGGGGCTCATTTGAAAACCCCTCCACCCACAAAAAAATTAAGCGGTATGTTTTGTTTTTATAAGTATATCAAATGTACGGAATACTTTAAACAGTAGTTTAAAACAACAGGATTGAGAGTTTTCTTGGTTTTAAACACTGCTGTAGTACTGTACCTGGCGTCTAGAATCAGCAGAATGCTAAGAATGGAACCTATTCATAATCACACAAGCCACATGCACTTCTTGAACCTCTCAGCATGGTTTTTAGAGTCTACCGCCTTTTCATTTTCCCCAATAATTGGAAAGATGATCCACTTTATCCAAGTTCTCCATCCAGGCATTTGCTTGCAGCAGAGCTAACAGAGACAGACTGTAACATTGATACATTTATTATTTCTTTTGAAAGTCTCCCAGGAACTCGGCTGCTTTTGATTTCCAGGGACATCGTATACTATTTAGAAGCTTGCACTGTTCCTTAACGAAATAATTTCAACACCCCTCAGTCGCTGCCCCTTTGAGCTTTGAGTGTTCTTGTCCTGACATAGATCTGTAGTACAATCTAAAGACATACACAACCTGCATTGTGTCTTGTTCATTTCTGTAGATGCCACCCTTACTTTAGAATGTATTTCCCTGGTGAGCAAAATGATTCACTGAATGCAGCGATTATGGCTGTATTTAAATGACATTGTGTTGTTGTTGACCAGATGAGGTTATGGTGTTAAGTTTTTGCTGAGATCTGATTTGTGTTTCAGTGCAAAGGGAGATCATTCAAAGCTAGTGCATTACAGCATTAACATTCCACCTGGATGATTGACAGCTGCTTGTATCAACATGTAACCTCTCTTAGTTCTTTGTTTAAGAGCATTTCTTTAGCCTATAAATGACAGGCATGTTTGGTGTGAGATTTTTTTGTGTTTTGTTAGGAGGCAAAGTGTGTAAATCAATTTGATATGTACTGTATGAGATTCTACAGGAGAGGGGAGGAGTGGGCTGTGAATAACCCAACTGCAGCTTGTAACAAAAGCTGTCGGTTTTTTAAAAAAAATTATTATTATTATTATGTAAAAGATACATCTGTCCTCAGATCTGTAGGACAGAGCCTGTAATGACATGCTACTATAGCCCTTTGGTAAAACAGAATTAAATCAGAGATGATGAATCTATACTGTTAGTTTTGTGCAGAATGATTTGTGACTTCTGCAAAAGATAGGCAATAGACAGGGAAAAAATAACAGTCAGGGTATTTTGTAGAAGAATGTACCATTTCATTGAACAGTGCAATTTTTATCCATCAGGACAGGGAGACATTCATTTGAGACATTAAAAATGACGAACTTGTCTCTAATATCCATGGTTAAAACCTGGTACAAACATGTATATATAATATACATACACAGTATATAATTTTTTTTTTTACAGCAAACGTTGCAAATATAGAAATTGTATCTGTATGTATATATATGTTTTTGTTTTGTATGTAGAATTCACTGATAAATAATTACTTTACAATGCAGAGTGAGAAAAGTGTGTGCGTGTGTGTGCAGTCCTCTGACAAAGATATACACAGTTAAAGAGTCTTCAATACAGTGTTCAGCGTAAAGTTTTTGTTTTTGCTTTTGTTTTCCTCTAAAAGTACACAACAGTTAATCCACACAGTCACAGGACGATACCCATGCGATACCCAAATAATTATATTCCAGTGTTTTTTGTTTTTTTTTCTGAAAAAAAAAATGAAGACAATTTATACAGTTCATTTCTTTTAATTTTGGTGCATAAACACACAAATGCGAGACTAATTTTAATTTTAATTGTCCAGAAACTTGGTCTGAATAAAAATAGCTGGGGAGGTTTTTTTTTTGTTTTTTTTTTAATTTAATTTTTTTTTTTCTGTTTTCATTTTGGTCCAAATTGGAAAAGGAAGTCTGAGAGCAGTCAAAATTTTTGTTGGGCTGACACACCCTTCCAGTAGTCTAAAATGTCGTGCAAGTCCTCATCCTTGGCTAACTGAACTTTTTTACGCAATGCGTGCCCGGCCGCCATGTAATCCTCCTCTTTGTGGCGCTTGCGGTGGAGTTTGAAGCGCTCCCAGATGGTGTGTGCCGGTTTGCAGGAGTACTCCGGGCTGGAGGAGTAGCTGAGGTTGTGGTACTGGGGTGAGAGCTGGGAGTAGGTCAGGTCCCTGGGCCGGGGACGGGTGAGTGGCTCCAGGATGGATGGTTTGCGGCTCCCTGGGCCCTCAAGTTGTTCCCCCTGGTGCGAGCCGGGGTACGAGTGCCTGTGCTCACTGTAATGTCTGATTTTCTCAGCCTCTGCTCTCAGGATGGCTGCTGTTGGTGTGACTGTCAAGATGGTGTCAGCCGTGGGAGAAGTCTTCTCTATATACTTAGCCTCTGACTTGTAGGCCCCCTCTGAGCGAAAGGACCTTGGGCTCCGGATGGAACCGCTGGAGGAAGTACTGGAGCGCTTGGGAGGTGCTTCCATGCTGTGGTGCCGCTGCAAGGGGTGGTGGTAACTGTCCTTGTACACAGGGGACAGGAAGCCAGACTTGCTCTGCGGCTGCTCTGAGATCAGCATCAGCTGGGGCTCTGTGGTGGACACGGCCCCTGATTTCACCCCTTGGAAGGAGGTGGACTCTGACTTCAGAGCATCAATGCAGTTGTTAATGATCTGATTGACTTTGTCCACTTCTTTTGCGATAGTTGAGATCTCTGCCACTGACCCTTGGTTGTTGCCCTGTACTGACATATCACACTCTCTCCGATCTTGTTGTTCCCCAGTTCGCACCTCAATGTAATTCCCCTTGGTAGTTTTGGGTGTCTCGCTGATGTCCTGGTGTTTGTACTGCTCCATTTCCCCAGCTGACGGCAGGTAGGGCATTCGGGGCATGCTCTCCCCAGCCATCATCTGCTTTTGGGTTAGCTGGGAGATGGTACCACTTTCCAGCTCGGCCCCATACTTGAGTTCGATGATGGTCTTCTTTATGCTACACGCCTTCTTGTGCTTCTCATCCTGCTGCCTTTTCTTGCGCAGGCAGTAATACACCACCCCTAACACAATAACCATCCCAAAGAGGCAGCCCAGGATTGTCATGATGTAGTGGGTGGCGGTGGAGGAGTTAGCTACAGGCTCCCCTCGTCTCTTTTCAGTCGTGGTGAGAGAGAGACATGTGTGATTGTAACGTAGGGAATTGCGGATTGAAGCCACACAATAGGTGTAGTCAGTGTTGGCTTTCAAATGGTCCAGTTTAATGATCTGCTCTTCATTTCTTAGGTTTCTGATATCTGTGTAAAAGCTGTTGTTGTACAGAACCAGAATGTACATTTTGCTGTAGTGAGAAGGAATATGCACGACAAGGGTGGCGGTGGTTTGGGTTACGTCAATGAGTTTGATAATTGGCTTAGCACTTGGGTCAGGGTAAGGGGTATTCAAAGTTATTAGAACACTGGGCTCATATCCAGAGTTGCAGTCCTCAAGCCCACATGGAGTCTCTGGTGGCGGTGGGGTTGTGGAGATGAAGCGGGGTGGGATGTAGGCCGGCACCTCAGGTTCATCAGAGCACACAGAGGAGAGGATGCTCAAAGCATTGCGGTAGTTGGGGTGGCCTGGGTTCTGGTTAAGGAGGTGGTAACCGGCGTACTCGGGGGGAGAATCGCACAGCATCCTCTCATTCGTTCGGTTGGGGAATTGGGACAGCCACTTGAGGAAGCCCAGCAACTCGCAAGAGCAATAGAAGGGGTTGGTGTAGAGCTGACATGTGGTTAGCTTGCTCAGCCCCATGAAGGTCATGCTGTCCAGCTGCTGGATCCGATTCATGGAGAGGTCTATGTTCTCAATGTTGAGGCACTCCCCAAAGGCATTGGGGGTCACTGTCTCAATCATGTTGGCTTGGAGGTAGAGGTATTCCAGTTTGCTCAAACCCCTAAGGATCCCTTCTGTCAGGTTCCTCAGCTTGTTAAAGCCAAGTTGAAGGGTCTGTAGGTTGAACTGGGCTGAAAACGCACCATCCTCAATGTAGGAGATCTCATTCTTCGTCAGATTCAGGAAGGTCAGGTTTCCGAAGCGGCTGAGGGAGGAGTAGTGGATGCTCTTGATTTTGTTCTCGTCCAGTCGAAGGTCAACTATGGTGGTGTTGATGTGCTGTGGGATGGACTCGTAAGGTGGCTGGTTCTGGCTGCAAATTGCCAGCCACACAAAGCCCTTTTCCCCCTCAATAAGCCAGCAGTCCCCTCTGACACCAACTGTCTGCATGAAAGAAACTATTGCCACCCACCAGCAGAGGGCACTCATTGCTAACCTCCCATGGTAAGCCATCTGTGCTCCTGCGGCAACCATGAAAGACTAGTTACTGGTACCTTTCTTGTTGAATTACAACAAGGCAAGAAAAATGATTACAAACTCCAAGGCTGAAAATATATATATATATATATATATATATAATCTTGTTCAGTCCAACACTGCTTTGTTCTAGTTAGAGAACGATGAATAAATGTCCTGAAAACACTCTTTATATTAAAAATTACAAGAGCTGGAAGAATTTCTGAAGACGTACCCCCAACCGTATTAATAAAGGCGCTTGCAAATGGCCTGTACGGAAAGCTTTTCTTCTCACATCTGTCTGTTGACTGAGTGGAGGTGTTCACGGAGAGAGCTTCAATATTTCACTGCTTCAGTTTGGTTTGTGCTTATTTCCCTAGTGGCCCACATTTCTGATCAGTCTTGCGCTTTCGGTCTCTTTCTGCTTGCTTTTCATGTATGTTTTCCACAGCGTCCCTGCAAAAAACATAACATATATAAGAAAACTGACTAATGAAAAGCAGATTGATCACATCACATATACAGTGTTTTAAAGTTATAGTACATTTTCAATACATAAATAAAAAACAAACACTGAACAAACACTATGTACTGTATAATATAAAACTGTACCTTGAATTAAAAATAATTGATGGCATTTAAGCATACTGGTTAATAATATACTGAATTTGAAAACCATTGTATAGCATTTGATATGACAGGCTCTAATTTATCTGAGTAATATCTTTGTTCATCAATGGCATGTAATGCGCTTGTGTTGGCATTACTGGGAATAATACCACGGAGATAGGTAACAAAAAGGGATTATAACTGATAGGATTATACAGAACAGTACAGTGTACAAATGTTTTATACTTCATGCACACTTGTTTAAAGAACAGCTCCTGTATCCAGCCCTTTTTTTAACCTGTAGTGCATCTTTCTTTATCCTCACATTTTATAGCTTTTGTCAGTACCAAATATCAAAGGGAGATAGGCCAGTTCAAACTGGCAGCTCTGTGAATGAAAGTATGCCCTCCTGTTTAATATATTCAGTATGATCTTATAAATCTCGTATACCACCAACAAAGTCCCTGTGGCCTTTTCCTATTAAGATGATGGCACTAGTCAATTAGCAACTGACAGCTTAGAGAAAACAGCAAGGACTTTTTACATCATCAACCGGCAGACTGTCAAACAGAGCTGATAGAAAACACTTCTACACCCCACTTTAATTTTATTAGAAAAGAATATCTGAAGGATAACATCCTAATGATGCTTTTGCAGAAGAATATAGAATAATAAATAAACCCCCCACGAGGAGCCTTGGTGCCACACCATCATCATCATCATCATCATCAGTGAGTGCTGGATGAAAGTTCAAACTAGCATTTGATTACATTTGAATGGAGGTATAGTACGTACTGCTAATTCCTTTATTACCATCAAGGGTGCATTCAGTTCTATTTTTCACAGATTTCTCTGATCAAGTTGATGGAAGATCAGAAGAAGGTTAGGTTTACTTTCATTTTGCCCACTGCAGTCGATATGGTGAGACTAATGTGTGGGGAAACTGAGGCGAATAAACTCAGAGCCATACCTCTCTCCAACAACAATGAAGCGAAGGATTGATGCGATAGCAGCAAATGAAGAAGCTATACTAAATCCTATTGTCATCAACTTCATTACATTATATCGTACAACATGTTTGACTGCTGTTTTGAAGGAGATGTACAGTAGCAAAGTGTATTATGTTACACACAGGCAATAATAAGACCGCATTACACAAATCCTTACTTAAACCCAGTGAGGAGCAATCAGTGATTTAAACTTAGCAAGTGAAATCCTGGAAAGCCAGCACCCATTTCAGTGCCCATAGCATATGGAAGTGTGTAATAGCTGCAGGCAAACATGTTATGTATTTGTTGAATTACAGTTGTATTTCACTTTATCATATTCCTAATCAAGCATGGGCTGCTTGCTCGTTAATACTCCTGATTAAAGAGGTGTTACCTGGATTTACAGTATATCTGGAGTTCATAAAATATAAATCTGTGGTTTTGTTTGCATTTAGTTTTGCCGTATAACAAATAATCTGGTGTTATAAATCCGTAATCCTCCATTCCTGTTTTATTAAAATCTGGGATGGATTTGCGGGTTTTTGTTTGCATTCAGCTTCACCTGGAAATCACAAACTTGTCAGAATATGCCCCACCAAAACACCAGTCTTAAAAAACAAGTATTCGAATTTGTTGCAATCAAACTTTAAATGCATGGAGCACATATTATAAACACAGTCGGTACAGCTTAGTTCAAATTAACAGTTAGATGATAAGGTACATGAATGTATGTCTAAATGCCTGCATTTTTTAAAAATACATTTTTAAGGGAAGAAATTAATTGTGCTCAGCACAGTTTCTTCTTGTTCAAGCCCATGGGACTAAACACAATTTAATCTGTTACTTTTATTTTTAAATACTGTTCAAAAAGCCAGTCAATCAATAAAACTAATTTTAACATTAACATGTCATCTTTCTGTTATAGACCAGTACTTTAAGGACATGTACTGTGCTTCCTGGGGGCCTCCATTGACGTTTCGATTGCATATCACTTCTCAGGTTTGAAACCAGATGGAGCAATGGATTCACTGACCTGTGACCCCAGGGGGCTGTGGTTCGAACCCTGGTATTTACTAACCTCCATAATTAAAGTGAAATAAGATGGAAGGTTGACCTCTTACATTGAGAGCATAGTTACAGCTCTTTTAGTGGTAATGAACTTTAAATGCACTTTTATTAATATGATTGACTGAATCGGGTATGACCATGCTGGAACAAAAGCTTGCCTATGCCCCAGTCCAACCAGCATCTTACTTTTTAACTTTAGATTAATTGTTCATGCTCCTGCACAGCTGGAAATGGTGCACCCTATAAAGAAGAGTAACAGCTGAAATATAATAGCAGATTTAAGGGATTTTAAAATGCTCATCCAGCCAACATGGTTCAAGTCAGAGGCTGCCTAAAATGTTACACTATGAAGTGCCCCACACTGCAGATCCTGTTATAGTTCCTGTCTCTAGTATCTAGTGGCTATTTATCACATAACCTAAAAAACATCAGCATGGATTATTATTTCATGCATTTGTAGCATTATAAATTAAAACACATACAGTAGTATTACATTATATTCATTTAAGCACAAATAATGAGGTTAACAACAACTATCTATCAGGCTGATTTTATTTATTGTATCTCGGCTATTTTTGCAGGTATAACATTTTCATCGCAGTGCTTATTTAAACGTGGCTGTTTTTGTACACTCTTAATGTTTTGGGAAGCTTCTTATAAAGCCAACATATTGCATCATCCATCTTAATAAGATAACCTTTACAAACACAATGTTACCTCATTTCTCTCTGCATTTAAAAGATATGCATCTGCATTTCAAAGTGTGAACTGGCTTGTGCTATCCTTTTTATTTATCCAAATTGCTCAGCTTAGCTTATATTCCACTGTAATAGAATTAATAAAGGCACTTTATCAGGAGCAGAGTTTAATTTGGACCCATTATGGCTTGCAATTTGCGGGCTATTTGTTTTATAATGTGTGAATAAATTGACAGTATTAATGAGATGTAGCGGAAGAGCAAAAGCTAATCTAGCTGTTTGTGATGGCTGCTACAGTACATGACCAGGATCGGAGGCAAGTGTGGCTCAGACCGTATTTAAAAACGCCATATTTTATTATATTTATATATATATACACACACTGTGCCATACATTATATATATATATATATACAGTACTGTGCAAAAGTTTTAGGCAGGTGTGAAAAAATGCTGTAAAGTAAGAATGCTTTCAAAAATAGACATGTTAATAGATTATATTTATCAATTAACTAAATGCAAAGTGAGTGAACAGAAGAAAAATCTAAATCAAATCCATAATGGGTGTGACCACCCTTTGCCTTCAAAACAGCATCAATTCTTCTAGGTACTCTTGCACAAAGTCAGGGATTTTGTAGGCATATAGTCAGGTGTATGATTAAACAATTATACCAAACAGGTGCTAATGATCATCAATTCAATATGTAGGTTCAAACACAATCATTAACTGAAACAGAAACAGCTGTGTAGGAGGAATAGAACTGGGTGAGGAACAGCCAAACTCAGCTAACAAGGTGAGGTTGCTGAAGACAGTTTACTGTCAAAGTCATACACCATGGCAAGACTGAGCACAGCAACAAGACACAAGGTAGTTATACTGCATCAGCAAGGTCTCTCCCAGGCAGAAATTTCAAGGCAGACAGGGGTTTCCAGATGGTGCTGTCCAAGCTCTTTTGAAGAAGCACAAAGAAACGGGCAACGTTGAGGACCGTAGACGCAGTGGTCGGCCAAGGAAACTTACTGCAGCAGATGAAAGACACATCATGCTTCCCTTCGCAATCGGAAGATGTCCAGCAGTGCCCTCAGCTCAGAACTGACAGAAAACAGTGGGACCCTGGTACACCCATCTACTGTCTGGAGAAGTCTGGTCAGAAGTGGCCTTCATAGAAGACTTGCGGCCAAAAAGCCATACCTCCGACGTGGAAACAAGGCCAAGCGACTCAACTATGCATGAAAACACAGGAACTGGGGTGCAGAAAAATGGCAGCAGGTGCTCTGGACTGATGAGTCAAAATTTGAAATATTTGGCTGTAGCAGAAGGCAGTTTGTTCGCCGAAGGGCTGAGAGCGGTACACGAATGAGTGTCTGCAGGCAACAGTGAAGCATGGTGGAGGTTCCTTGCAAGTTTGGGGCTGCATTTCTGCAAATGGAGTTGGGGATTTGGTCAGAATTAATGGTCTCCTCAATGCTGAGAAGTACAGGCAGATACTTATCCATCATGCAATACCATCAGGGAGGCATCTGATTGGCCCTAAATTTATTCTGCAGGATGACAACGACCCCAAACATACAGCGAAAGTCATTAAGAACTATCTTCAGCGTAAAGAAGAACAAGGAGTCCTGGAAGTGATGGTATGGCCCCCACAGAGCCCTGATCTCAACATCATCGAGTCTGTCGGTGATTACATGAAGAGAGAGAAGCAACTGAGGCTGCCTAAATCCACAGAAGAACTGTGGTTAGTTCTCCAAGATGTTTGGGCCAACCTACCTGCCGAGTTCCTTCAAAAACTGTGTGTACGTGTACCTAGAAGAATTGATGCTTGATGCTGTTTTGAAGGCAAAGGGTGGTCACACCAAATATGGATTTGATTTAGATTTTTCTTCTGTTCACTCACTTTGCATTTAGTTAATTGATAAATATAATCTATTAACATGTCTATTTTTGAAAGCATTCTTACTTTACAGCATTTTTCACACCTGCCTAAAACTTTTGCACAGTACTGTATATATATACACACATATACATACACACACACTGTGCCATTATTTTTCTCTGGTGTCAATGCTCAATCAATAGGGGTGATTGAGGTGCACCCATGATATCAACATGCATCACTATCTAGAGTTCATTGCAAGTTGCAGCAAGAAGTCCAGACATCTCAAACAAATCTAGGTTTAAAGAGACACGTTCTTGTGGGCCTCAAGGACGTTCTTTTTCTTATTTGTAAAATGTTTTAAGATAAAAGAAAAAAAAAAAACAATTGTATTTATATGCTCTTCCATGCTGGGTATGTATGAATTTAATCATTTATTGATTTCAGAATAATGCTTCAGGCAAAACAGCATCGCCCAGATGAAGTGAAGTGAATATGGAATTGAGAATGAGGGAAGCCTGTATAATTTTACACACTTATTGTTTTTTATATTGGCTCCTCTGTCAGAGGAGAGGTCCAGCGTGGGAGACATGAACCTTGTTAGTTTTAAATTAAACATATAACTAGGATCAGTCCAGGAAAAAAAATGATATGGGTCAATTACCAAATTGGATCTTAAAAAGTGAATTATGATCCTTTATTTATGCCTCAGTTCTTTTCTAGGAGAATTGTGTTTTTCTTGTTATAGCATTCTCTATAATTCTAAATCTAGGGGCACATAATTCCAGTGCTCTCATTAACTAATGACAGCCTTCATTGCTGAAGCAGTTTTTCTGTCTTTGCTTGAAGCAGACTGTACCGAACGTTTGGGATTTTCTATAAAAGATAAAGACCCCCCCTCAACTTCAGATCAAACATCATCCCTCCACAAGTATGGTACGTGAAAATAATTGTAACTAGAAAGTTGTTTGTCTAAACATGACAAATGGCACCAACGTGCTGTCACAGATGATTATGCTCATACATCTATTTAGTAATTGGCGTGTGCCTGTTTTAAGCATCAGGTGCTGTAAATGTATCACCCGATTCTGTAGCACTACATTAAAAAAGAACAACAAAAAAAAGAAAACAGAATCTCATTCATTAAATGAAAAAAAGAAACATAAAGCACTGGTGGATAATAGCAGGATACAGACCAGAGGTGCTCGATTACCAGTGGGAGAAGAATACTGCAAAAAAGTTAAACATAAGATGATGTTACAGAAGATCTCAACTTATGATTAGTGTTTGTGCAATGAGGAATGAAAACTGAACACAATTCAATCTAAGTGAATGAAATTAATGCTAGCCTACAACAAATGTATTTTGGAAAACTATAACTGCATCTTTGTCAAAGTGGGTCTGTGTGTTATGAATAATATGAAGTACTGTAATGTGTAGTAACAGTACTTCAGAAATATATTATTGATTTTTTACCAAAACTGATAGGCATCTGTGACAGTTTTGAAACATACAGCTATGGCCAAAAGTGTTGCATCACCCTATATAATTAACAAATTTTGCTTCATAAAGTCAAATGAAACCTGCTGAATAATGTTACGTTAACATATTGAATTAAATACCGTTATGTAGTTTTCCATATTCTTAATGAGAAATTGACAAAAATTGAAAAATGTGACATTTCGAAATCTAACCTGAAAGACTGTACTACTATTATGGCTTCTGGTAGACTTTAGTGATATCATTTTGTAGTGTCTGATTACATGATGTTAAATAAAATTTATAATCTTTTAAATAATGTCTAAATTCTAGAATTTTAGGTGATGCAAAATGTTTGGCCACAGCTGTAAATTGAAAATGCTGTTATTTTATGGAGTTGGAATCCTTATTGAAGCGAGAGGGCAGTGTCTAAGCTCACAAGGTAAAGGTTTTGTGATTGACAGAAGCAGTAGCCAGTTACAATTTGTCTTCTGCTGCCATCTGAAAGGAGAGAACAAAGGAAGGTGTTAAAAAGCACGGGCTGCATTTCAGGTAGATGATGGGAGAATGCACAGCCTGGTGCATTTTCTGTGCGTGGGAGTTTTGTTAAACATCAATAAAGTGTTTAATTTTGTAAAGACAGGATAATATAGTCCAGAATGTAAAAGCAGCTAAGGGTGGTATTTTTTTGTATTGCTTCATGTTGCTGTCAATGTACAGCTGATAATAAGCAGACATAATAACAGCAGAAAGATGGAGCTAGTGTAAAATAATTCAAATGTCATTTGAATGTAAACTGTGAGATGATCGCTAAGCAACTAAACCATAGAAAAATAGATTTGTAATTCAAACACATGCAGTCTGTATACCAGTGGTCTCCATGGTAACCTTAAAATGAAGCATAACTCCATTCCCAAATAACCTTCTGCAAATGATCTTGTGATAAGGTGCCAACATTCGCTTTTCAAGTATACAGTAACTACTTCTGACTGCATGGATATTAGGTTTCGTTTATTCACTTTGTGCCCACATGGCCAGCACAGGTACGTCTCATCTCACTTTCATAAATAGCAATGGGTCAAAAAGGTCATGAAGTCAATATATCAGTCTGAATTGGAGTTCAAAAAAGTATGACCATATAACAGGCACAATGCAATCGGGACACATTTGACAGACACAGTGCATAATTGATGGGCTACTAAAAATCATATTTGATGTGTGATCCCGTTTGGAGCATTAATAAGAACAGTGTCTGTCGTCCTACCTTTGATTGATTGTGTGACCCATTAATACTTTTATCGCATTAGCAGAGATAAATATTGCTTTGCGTAGACCCATTGGGGGAGCTCTGGTTCAGTGGATGACACATCGAAAAAAAAGATCCTGATCAAACATCTGCGTGGGTCTGCAGTGGAATCAGTTCAGACAGTCTGAGTCTGGTCTCTGGTGTACATGAGTGCACATCACAGAACCGCTAGCAGAAAGCACAAAAGCAACAAGAAATTCACATGTGGGACTGTGTTAACACTTCACACAGATACGATGCAGAGCCTGCTATCACAGGTACTGTAGTGACCGATGTATGAAAAAATCAGTTCAATGATGTTAAGGAAGTAGGGCATGGAAAAGTACACGTCTGTTAAAAGGATGCAAACCACTAAACAATTTCTACAAACATGGATAATGCTTGGAGCAAGAGACTGACAAATATGGACAAGCAAAGTTGTTTTGTGATGTGTGTGAATGCGCAATGGAGGTTAGATTGAGATCCTCGTACTCCCCAGAATTTGTGACCATTTTCAATCCCAGTCATACAGAGGTGAAAGTGATGACAAGCTAATGAATTAGCCCTCTGCACCACCTGGTCAAAAAGATCACCTATGAAATCCTAGTGCAGTAACAAATTCAGTAAGCCCCTTCTGTTTCAGTAATAAGTAATACTCCTCATTTTTTATTAATTTTGTTAGAACTCCAAATGAATAATTTTTGCCGCAGACCAAATTTATGGGCCAGGAGCTGAAAAGACAGATTTTCTGTCCTGCTGAAAATAAAATAAGTTTCTGTCTTGCCTACTGCTGATTTAGACGAGCTCCAGTCTGTTTGTCACAGAATGAAAGATTGCTGTGCAAACCTGAATGAACGAGAGAGAGACTGAGTTGTGCAAGTGTGTGATTAAAGTGATAAATTAAAATCATAAATTTGTAATCAGGCGCAGATAAGCAGTGGGTCCTGGCTAAAAAGCAGCATACGCTAAAATAAGTGAGTGCCCATGTTTTTAATCTAAAATAATTGGAAAAGCTGGATGTCCGCCCATGAAACATTTACACGGGTCATTAACTCATTGTGGCTTAAAGAGAATAGTCCGTCTCCAGGCTGTGAAGAAGAAAATATCCATTGTGTAAATTCTTCTAGAGGTCAGTTGTCAAGTGCTGTAAGTAATGGACAAACTGGGCCATTGTAGATTTATAAAGTGCTTTAAAATATTCTAAGCCTCATAAAGCCTTAGAATAATATACAGCAATATGATCATACAGAGAAAGGTGATCAAACATAGTGGGGCAATGTGGATTAAGTTGTGTTTTGTTTCGCTGACCTAGATTTTATCCCTTACAAAAGAAGGATGACAGATCTACTAAAACAATCTGTGAATGAAACAGATATGTATGTTGCCAGGTTCTTTAAGAAGCAGGAACACACTGGGTTTGGCTGTGTACAACAGACAAGGAAGGTTGCATCAAAAACTGGAGTACTTTTGCTAGTTTTTTTTTTTTTTCAACTGCAGCAGACAGCTGTTTTATGAAACAAATTAATAATGCATGACAAAGCAAACCTGTAACAGCACAGACGAGGTAAGAGAACTCCTCTGTGAATAGATGCTTCTGGAGTTTACCTATACCTGACTTCACATTTCCATGAAGCAGCTGTAAGCTCATGGCTGAGGACCAGAAATGACGCAGACGGACAAAGCTATTAAATAAACTCCTTACGGGTCAAAGAAAATCTAGTAATTAGTAAAGCACTCCTGTGTAAAACGACAACAGTTATACTGCAGAATTAGGACAATGTTTTTATATCTGGAGACCTGGATGATGTTAGTTAGACGTTTGCAGTTTCGTACACAAACCCATCGCAGTATTTTGCACAATTTGTAATCTCTGTATGGGGAGAACTAAGAATGAATGGTCATGATTGAAGCACTTTGCCAAAGCTTTACAGAGACACTCACAGTACAATTTTGCCTTGTGTCCATTAGTGATGCCCTAATTCTGAGCAAAGCCTGATGCTATTTACTATTGTAATCCCAATTATTGTGTGACAAATTATGGGGGGAGGGGGGATTACAAAAATATATTTTATACAATATCCATTGATATATAACTTATAATATTGTACCATACCTGTACACATGAATCCTTGAGCTAACAACATAATATAATGAGCTATGGGAAGTTTTTTTTTAATCAATTCCCTTCAGCAAAATAAAAGCTTAAAATCTTTAAAACTGTTACAACACTGCTCTGTTCATTGTAGCCGTCTTGCAACAATAGCACGAGTTAACAAGCATGCATAAAGAACAAATATACTACTTGCACAACTTAAGAGGTGGTTACATTGGGTCATAGTAAGACACTGGCACTGTTTACAGTATATGATGTACTGGAGCTGGTCTGCAGCAGAACAGACAACAGGTTGTCTCCCTGTTTCTGTGCCCTCCAGGCTTGTAATGTCCTGCAAGAACACTTGGGATTATTTTTGGTCTTTTTTTACAGTTTATGGTTCTCTAAGTACTGGTATATTTTGAGTCACTGACACAAATCACACTTTTCCCATCAACATGATTGGACTGCTCGAGGCCTTGAGGTTCCCCTTGACTTGTCTGTCAAACCCACTCTGCAATCAGGCAGCGCAGGCACGCTTTTAAGCTGGAGGATGTTCTCCAATTTCCCTCCATGTAAGGACTGGGCACAAGGGTTCCATGCTTTTATAAATTGCTGCTGGGACAATCAAAAAGTGAACAACTTTTTTTTTCCCCTTCAGCAAAATAAAAGCTTAATCTTTAGAACTGCTACAACACTGCTCTGTTCATTGTAGCCGTCTTGATCAGAGTAGCAATTACTACTTCCACCAGTCAAGCCACTAGGAAATACAGATAGGAGACTCCCTACGGTAACTTGTGTTTTCCTACATTCTATTAAAACTCTGACACACTTTCAAATATAGTAAGTGACAGTCGAGTTGGAAGAAAGCACATTATACGCGCATTGTAACTGCAAGTCAATAGGCTACATCTTGCTTTGTCATTATTTCCACAGTTGCACTAAACATGTTTTTAATGAATATTGTACCTGGTATAAACTGGATATAATGTGCTATAACCTAATAACAAATAGCATTTTATATAGATGCAGTACAGAAGTGACTGAATCATAACGCAACAAACTGCTTGACAGGTTAACGGGCTGAGCTGGTAGAGTCTGATTCATCTTTCTGTCTACATCTAAGAGTTCTATGATATGATTCAAATCATAGGTCCTGGGGGGCAAGCGTGGCAAACAAGGGACTACTGTGCAGCAAAGCAGTCTGTGGTGATACACTTTGCATGCTGGTTGAATGACTATTTAGGGTGACCAGATTATCAAAGCTTAGAAAAGGGACACATTGTTAAATAAATGACTAATTAAACTATTTCAATATAGGCTAATGGTTATTTAAATAGCCATTGTCTCACTCTTTTTATCATTTTTTTTTTTTTACTCACTGTCGCAACCACTCGCTGCTCTGTCTGGTGTCTGGGCTAAATCCTGCCAGAAACAAACAGCTACGAAATGACCCTATTACACACAACTGTAGTATCATATTGAATATAAACTAAATGAAAACGCAAGTCGCACTGAGGAATAAGCACGTACGTCTGTGTTAATCACTTTATAAAAATAATGTTCTTGATCACCTGAGTACCTTTTTTTCACTGCAGGTGCTATCAATTAAAAGTTGTTGTTTACTTTATTTTGACAAAAAGGTATTGAGAGTGTGTTGTGCTACATGAAGTGGCTGAAAACCGGAACTTTAATTTAAAGATTTTGATAAAAATGTCAGGACACCGGGATCTTTGATGAAAAACCGGGATGGCTGGTCACCCTAACTATATTGTATCACTTACAGGGGAATGACAAAGGAAGCCCCCCTCCTTATGCTGCCTCCGCACTTCCTGTTTAGAGCTGATGCTGGCTGGCTTCTTCCAGGTATGGCAACTGCCAATAGTCTTTCAGATTTTAGGTTCCTGCATCCTTTAGTCCCTGAAGCCATTTTGGTTGAAAAAACCCCAAAAAAACTTCCAAGCTGCATTGCTGTGCATAAGTGAAGCTCTGGGGGGTTGCAGCAAAATGGTGACAGTTTGATATTCCTCCATGGTGCAATAGTAATGCACTCATAAGCAATTTCATTAGTTACATCATCTGAGCCAAAAAAAAAAGAAAACACTCTTGGGATGAATGGAGTTTATTGTTAATAATCTAACACTTAAAGGGGGACATCTGTTGTGGACCAAACATAATCAGATTCAAACCTCTTGGTAGACTCCCTGTATTTGCATTTTGTAATAAATTAGCTCCTGAGTATGTATAAACAGTTTTTACTCATAAATGAATGATATCAATTTGGAGGCCAGCCTCCCTTCTACTTCACTGCGAAACACAGCATATGGCCAACAAAACAAAAAACGGAAGAAAATATTAGGTTCTTGTATCTCTTGATTGAGCATTTGAAGTTATGGATGAACAGCATACGTTAGCATGGAATACACTCAACCCAAAAATGAACAGATACAAAATGATACCATTAAAAGACATGGGAGAAAATGAGAACATTTAAATAGTATCCTCTTCCGTCCCTGTCCAATGGATGTTGGGATTTTATTTATATGTGCTGCACTGTGGGGAGGTAGAATGTACGTTGCCTCCACTTAAGGAGGCAGGGACTAGAGAGATCATTGTTCTTTTTAGAGGGCTGATTAAAGCTGTATTTAAAAGCCGACTTGCAGAAAAAGCACTCTACCCTCACATTATGAGACCAGTTCACATATTCATGTAAAAGTAGGTAGGTGGAGAGAAGACATGGGGCATCATACATACACCAAGAGCACTTCATCAACTCCAGCAGATGGGATGCTTATCACCACATAATCATGATTTGAAGTCACTGAGCATATTCATGTGTAGCGAAGACCCCTTCCAATTCCCTTTTTACTCTCCGAGGACTTTTCTCAGACAACTCAGTTTCTTCTATATGTTTTTATTAACCGAGTAGTGATTCCTGAATTAAACAATCACCATAAAGCCCACACTAGTACTGCTGGACTGGATGGATGCAGATATCAGTGTGATACATTCAGTATGTAACAGTGTCTTACAAATCTTAGACAGCCAATTAGATTGAGGAATGTTGTAAAAAAAATAATAATAAAAATAAAAAAACTAGAAGGATGTACTTCCCACCATTTGTGAGCTACTCAAAATGAAATGCCCACCAAACCAGTATCTCTAAAAGATGCCAAATTATAACAAGTGCATGTAATGCAGATGTAACTACACATAAACAACAAGCAAATTATTTACTGTTAAATTAAAATCAAGTAAACAGTAATTCATTCTTTACAACTAACTAACTAAATTAATCATGACAAAACACTTATACTATCTATCACCAACATGAGTAAAGATTGGATGTATCCTGAATCCATGCTTAATTAATATGACCCCAATAGGAGATATGCTAATTTATACATAAATTAACAAATGTGTATGAGAGTTACTTTAGAAAGCTAGCATTTCCAGTCTCTAGCATAATAAAATGAGTTGTTTTTGTGGCGTACCTCTGTCAGATAGTGCTTATAGTGAAAAAGCTTGACATCTATAATTCAGGTCCCACTTTCCTCATTTCTATGCAGTGCTATTTATTTATTGATCTCAGTCACATTGTCACACAGCAAAAATATTTGATCTGTTAAGCTTTGCAAACCACTAGAATACAACAAAATAAAACCAAGGGCATGAAGAATAACTAATGGACACCCCAGCCCTGAATTAAAGCCTTGCTGACCTTTACTCAAATGTTGTATGGAAATCCCACACCCTTGTGTCAGGGCTACAGGCTGCAAAAACATCTGATTTTCTTTTGTTTTTTAAATCTATAATCCCATTGAAATTCATTAAGGGAAACATTTTGTCTATGAGACAGGTGATAGCTACGCTGCACTTACCTTTGGAACACATTTCTCTGGATTTTGACTGTGCATGGTTTAACCTACTGACTCAACCTGATTTGCATTACTGTTCTTGGCATAAAAACAAAACTAAAAAAAAAATGGCTGTAAGTATTTTGTCTGGTAATCCCTGTTAATGTTTAGTGCGAGGGGAGGTTTTTTATTGTTAACTCCAAGTCAATCATATCAGTGCAAAAATCGAATTATTTGTATGTAGGTTTAATAGTGGATAGCCAGATTTTCAAATAAACTCCATAGGCACTGCATTGCCTACACCGATTACAAAAGCTGACTGCACAACAATTAGGCAGGTCATCTACAGTCACTTACTTCTACATGCAAGTTCTGTACCGGTCGCAGGTAGATAAAACAGAAATCATTGAATTAGTTTAAAGTTACATGCTGCCTTCAAGATGCTTCTGAGCAGGTTAACAAATTACCAAGTGCACCTGAGAAGTTTAACACCGAGTCTGAGATATTTAAAGACTTTTATAGAACTAAAGGAGTTGTGCTAAATAGTTTTAAATTACAACCTGTATGTGAGTTTTATATATGAACAACTTTGTTGTCTGAACTCTTGTAAAAGCACGGGCTAGATAACATTCCTTAGATTTTTAGAACATTAGTTAGATTTTTGAAAGACGATACCAGTGAATTAAAGTTTCCTATTACATTTATTGTAAACTTATCTATTACCATAAATATTGTACGTGACGATTTTAAACTAGCAAGAGTTAGGCCTCTCAAGAAGAACAAAAGAGAGGAAGTTGGAAATTACCTGTTAGTATCTGTAACTATACAGGCATGGCACTTTTAGACCTACAAAAGGCTTTTGACACAATTGATGATAAAATGTTATGTGAGAAACTAGAAGCAATGGGTGTATGGTCGATTTATGTGGTTCAAATCTTATCTTAGCAACAGGAAACCGTTAGTCAATATCAATGGTGTTGAATCAAAGTTTTTTTTTTTTATTGTGGAGTACCACAGGGAAGTATTTTAGGCCCTTTGCTGTTCTTATGTTACATTAATGACATGCCAATAAGTGTTAAATGCAAGCTTCTATTTTATGCTGATGATAGTGCTATATTAGTACCATGTAAAGATCCACAAGAGATTGGCAAGATGTTAAGCTCTGAATTAGAATCATGTAGTCAATGGCTTATAGACAACAAACTTTCATTACATTTGGGAAAAGACTGAATCTATCATTTTTAGCTCTATGAGAAGGCAATTCTATGGCACATGAAATTATAAAGTAAAGTAACTCTCGTCTAAACTTTTTGTATTGGCAAGCTGTTTTCTTTTTAATGGAAAAATTAAAAACAGTGGTCTGTCAAACTTTAATTCAATGCCATTTTGACTACTCTTGTTCATCTTGGTATTCAGGGCTTACCCAGAAACTGAAGAATAAGTTACAAGTGGCACAACATAAAGTCATTCGCTTTATAAGAGGCAGGGACTCTAGGTCATATATTGGACAGAAAGAATTCATTAGTATTGGACTTCTCAATGTCAACGACAGTCAATCAGTTAAAACTAAATCATGTTTTTCAAAATTCATAATAATTTACAAAGTCATTATTTACATAACAATTTCAAGAGAGTAATATTATATTGTGCCAATGGTAAATAGCTCAGACATGGATACTTTTTATTTCACTGGCATATAGATTTGGAATTCACTTCCAAACCATATTAATTGTTTGAACAGCATGAATATTTTTAAGAAGGAGATAAAATATTTTTTTTACCTAATAGGAGACTTCAAATGGAAGAAACCATGCCTTCCTGAATACCCATGCGACCCATATTATAACATTTTCATTTTAATATGTCATTTCTTTTTATATGTGGTTTCTGCCGTTTTCATTTCAACAGGACCCCAATGGAAATAAGTCTACTTAGTTGACTTTTTGGGACATCCCGGGAATTAGGTTCTATTTTTATGATTTTTATGTACATTTTTGGACTTTGTAAAGAATTGTCTCACTGCTGATCTGTTTTATTGAGGTTTGAACTTTTTACATTCTATTCAATATTCTGCTTTCTTTTTATGATAAATGTTTTATGCAGACTTTTACCAAATAAAAACAAAACAAAAAAAAGTTAGTATGTGACTGCAGGCATTGGGTACCATTTTAAAACCCTGTCAAGCATCGTCATGTGTATTCATGATGTCTTTTGAAGGGCTCATTGTGCTACAGAAGATTCAATATCAGGCTTGAACTTGATGGGGTTTTTGAGATATTTTGTTCGCAATATAATGTGACAGCGCAACAGAGGAAGACTCATACAGCATTTACACCATAATTGCGAACCAGCACATTCACCTTAAAAGCATAGTAGCTTAATGACTAGAGCCCTGTGTTTTTTGCAAATACGAAATAGCAAGAAATAAAACGAAATGCAACGTGTAAAGCGAAATGCAAATATAAAATGAAATGAAATGAAAAATCATTATAAAGCAAACACAGAATTACATTTTTAAATTGGGAGGTTTATACAAGAAGTACTTTAAATAACTACTTGCAGTCGTAGTTGTCAAGGCTCAGCCATTACCATAGGCACGGTCTGAAGGGAAACGGAAGCTCTGTATAGCACTTGGTCATATGTATAATTTAAAGCGAGTCGTTTGGGAATTCAGATTGTGATGTAAGAGATGAGACGTTTGTTTCTAAAATGCCTAAACCGCGTATAACAATTAAACAACACTGCAAAGAATTTGAGCATGAGGGGATGTATGCAGCTGACTGTCACAAAATAATGATGTGCAGATTTTGCAACTGTCGGCTGGAATGGGCGTCGAAAGATACCATTGTTAAGCATTAGCTGTTTATTCCGTTTATTTTGTATTGGTATGCTAATTCTTTTGTTTCATTTCAAGTGGTGCAATCTTTGCACTGGAGTAATAGTAGGGTAGTGTAAATGTATATAGTTTTTATTTTATCTTATATTTTTATAGAGGGCATGGGCAGTATGTACTGTAAATAGGCAGTTAATTAAAGAGTGGGGGACTTCATATACGTTACTGTTACTGGGTGGCAAGTGTAATTCCTATTATCAGAGAGTCTGGGCAGTGATTTGTTTTTAACCATGTGATCTTAAAGGGGAAAGTCATTCTCTTTAGTGATGATGGGTTGCCACCAGGATAGGCGGAAGCAGTGGGATCAGAATCAGTGATTCATGCCCAATAAGCCAACTTGCTGATCAGGACAACTGTGTGAACTAGCTGCAATGGAGCCTGAAATTATCACAGATATGTGTTTTTTTTATTTTCTAGGAAGGAGGAAGAAATCTATACTGTCATCCTGTCCTCTAAGGGCAAGCACAGCTATTCAAGTGTAGAATCATCCTGGTATGATATATCAGGGAGAAGACACCAGCCCTGTGGAAGTCACAAAAGAATAAGCAGGGATACAACACTTGAAGGTTGGGGGGTCAGAAGAACAAGGAAACCAAGATTTATACTGTGTATTCTATAAATCTATAGGAGTTCCAATCTTTTTGAGTGCATTCATTATCTTGTATTTTTGCATATTGAGTATGCATTGATACTGTAAGATAGATTTGCTCGAAAAATCAAGAGGATTATGTGCAGTGTGTGGGAGTGTATGTGAAGGGTATGGGAGTATGCAGTCTAGTATAACTGCATAAATAGTTCATATAAATGCTGAGGTTTACTAAATATACTAATATAAGACTGTCATGTTCTAAATATAATGCACACCTACTAAAAAACACCATAGTCTTCTGCATAGAATACTATTAACTTAATAAACTTCCCAAACTCTAGAGAATTGGATAATCAGATGAAATCTAGTGCTGGGAATATCACAAAGTCAGTCTGGTTGAAGCTTCTTGAAAATGACTGTTATCACAAGCTGCTTTTGAGCGCCTTATACCACAGGAGCTGTTTTTTAAAGGTTAAGTTTTGGCTTTAAAAACATACAGGATGCAAACTCTAGGGCATACTTCAGAGATAACCCAAGATTCATGCCATGTTTGAAAAGGGAGCTGACATACTCTTTTCATTTATATATTTTTTGCTGTTTTTTTCTCTCCTCCTGTGCAGCAAATCAACAACCTTTTAACTTTGTCCTTGCACTCAGATGCTGCTACAGTATCCAGGAACGTCAATACCCACCTTAATCTCATAAACCTTCAGATAAAATAAGCTGATTCCAGCTAAATGTAACCAGGCAAACTAACATGAATATGAGTTGAGACTTTTAAAATGAGAGCCAGTATAGGACTGAATTATTTACAGTACAGTAAGTTACTGTGAAATGTGTAGCATTGAAAAGAAAACAAAAGCTCTTTGCTAATCCAAATCTCCAGTCAATTCCAGCCTTTTCTATCCAAAGTATATGTTTGTATACCAGTCTAACAACGTTAAGAAAAAGGGAAACACTTTATATTAAGGTGTCATTTATGTACAGTACAATATATTTTATTAACACATTATAGGTGCTTAATAGATTCATTGTAATGTATTAATAAGGCATACTGTAGATCAGCAACACATTACAAAGTTGCAGAGTCTAGTTGTTACAGATTATTGTACTGATTTGCATTACTGCTCACACAAATCTTCAATAGAGAAACCATTATGCGCTGACTCGGGAGCGGCAAAGAAACCATTATGCACTGACTCGGGAGCGGCAAAGACAAACGCACGCTGTCCTCCGAAGCGTGTGCCGTCAGCCGACCGCTTTTTTTCACACTGCAGACTCATCATGCAGCCACCCAAGAGCTACAGCGTTGGAGGACAACGCAGCTCTGAGCAGCATACAGACAAGCCCGCAGGTGCCCGGCCAGATTACAGGGGTCGCTGGTGCGCGGTGAGCCGAGGACACCCTGGCCAACCTAAACCTCTCGGCCAATTGTGGATCAACAATTGTTTTAATTACCATATGTATGTTTCATTAAGCGGTTGAGTCAGATGATCTCTTCAAATTGATTAGAGCAGATCCCTTTTTTTCAGCAACTAATCCTGGTATATTTTGCTGCTACTGATATATCTTATCATGGGAAAATGTTAGCAAATTAAAAATGCAATTACAGTTAAACCTAATGGAAAACCAACGAGACAAGTGTAACCTCTGATCCTTTTATCTGGAAAATATTTGTATTTAACCAATATACTCAATTATCTTTTTTTAATCACCTTTTATAGCGAGAACAATTCCTTTAGCATATCTGCTGACTGCAGACAGAATCTGGCAAGAAAAGCAGCTTTTGGTCTCCCTGCCTTTCTCAAAATTCAATTCACAGTACTTAGCACACTACAACAATAAAAAACACAAATTCAAATAAACCTAACCGGAACTTAAACTGCGGGGAAGAAACCTGACAAAATGTGATAAATTTCAAATTAGTCTCAGCAACCAGGCAGATTCGGGAATGGGATATTGCCTCCATGCATGTACAGTGCTATTATTCTTATGCCCTTTGGGTTCATGAACTGCAGAACATGAGCTAGCAATGCATTGATACTTTTTCAGGGACTTGGTTAATATGATATATTACTATACTTGAAACTGGTTGAAGGACTTTTTTTCAGAGGAGACTTACACCCAACTTCAAATATAAAATACCAAGGCTTAAAATCCAGAGGAACTCCAGTATTAAATGCTTATCTGAAAAAGGTCTTCAAGTACCCCCAGTGGTCCAGATTTTTGCTTCAGCCGGTTCTCTTTTTTTTAAAATTTATTTTGTATTGCAATCTGGTGATGAACATTGACTCTAGAGCAATCACTGTAGTCGCACTATTTCAGAGGGTGCCCATCTGTGCTGTTTTATGTGTGCCCTGGACAACAATGCATGTATACAACAAAAAATGGATCATCCATCTGGGGGTCTAGACCATTTAATACCAAATATTCTAGTCTGTTAACTCCCACAAATGATATATATATATATATATATATATATATATATATATATATATATATATATATATATATATATATATATATATATTACACACACACACATCTGAACAGCTCACAAGTCCCATGTTTTATTAGCCACAAATTAATACTAAATCCTAATAGCATACAAATTCCATTGGAGTTGTATTAGCAGTCAATATTTTAAAGTGCTTTCAACAAATGTAGTAACATAAATACAAAACAAAACAAAAAAAAAAACATTGTTTGGCAGCCATCTATATTCAACCATTATATTGATATACCCCCTGCCAAAAAAAAAGCTACATGAGGAATGTATAATCCCTCTGTTAATAAAATCTAAATCATACCATGCTGACCATGAAATAATGGCAATAGCAATAAAGATATTATTTCCCAGGGTCTGCTTGGACATAAAACAACTGGCGCTGCTGATGTAGTGATTAATAGCTCAACCCAATGTTTATAAACTCAATCTGTTAGTAGAGCCAATAGAAAAAAATGGATCCTCAAAGCATAAGTATCAGTGCATTTCCCCAAAACTATTCTAATTGAAATACAAATATAAACTGGCTCAGTAAAAACAGTGTTCCATGAGTAATGGGTCTCCTGCATAGAGGCAATGCTGTGAGAAGAATCTAATTCTGATTTGGATGAATGTATGCAATTAAACTCCACTGAAGGATGACAGGTGTGAATATTAATGTACAAATACTCTTCACACAAACATGTACCATTACAAAATTAACTATGAAAAAATCTCACCACAATTTACATACCTTATAGGAAGCATGTGCTTTGAACCATTCCAGCTCCAGTTTAAATTAGACTTCTGTTCAAAAACTGGAAGACAGTACCGTAGTGTTTAGAGAAAAGGAAATGGGCAGTTATATTGTTTTGGTTTAACAAAAGGTATTCTTGGAGCACCATGAGAAAAGAGGGATCTGTTTATGCATTGGAGATGGGTTTACTCCTGGATTCATGTACCCAGAGGCTTTTTTAGATGACGAATAGTTTGTATACAATGATGAAACAAGTTTTTAAAGGGTACTTTCTGTTTTGTTTTTTTATTCACTCATTTTATGACCTTTAAGGTAAATCCAAAATGTCAGACGCTAAATGTGTAGGTAATGCAAACTAAGCTTCCCCTCAGCATGGCTTTGAAGCAGGGACCCTTAAAGTGTAAACTGTATGAAGCTACGGTTCAACCTGAAGAGACACAAGCCATTAATAATGTATGCTACTGTTATTTGTCCTCTCTGACTCACTCTACTGCGTTATGTACCAATTCGCAGGTGCAGTCTTAGCTAATTAAATTAGAATAAATTACTGGGGATTATTTGTCCTTTATTATAAATTACATCCTAATGTAAATGTACAAGCAGCTTTTATCATCTCATCATATCAAATAACAAGCCCCCCCAATGATATAATAATATCAAATGACAAATCCCCCATTGAAAGGGATTGTACAGTTAATTATTTTTTAATTTAATCCTGCATAACCCCATCATCAAAATTCAGTAACCAGCCAGTCAGAACTGTTTGCTTTGCAGAACTGTGGAGCTACTGACAGTTTAGGTTTGAGATTTACATTTTAGTCTCATTTTTCCAATTAGTGTCCACCCCCACAGGCCTGCTCTCCCATATCTGGAGGTCAGGGTTAAGACCTTAGGGGTCTAGTGCTGCATGTTACTCCCGCCTAACACACTGTACCTCTGTCAGCCTCCGTGGCTGGGCTGTGCTGCACATGACCAGCCATTGGGGTAATGATGAGCTTGTATAAGCCTGCCACCCTCTGTGGGTGAGCTAATCAAGCTAGACTATGGTGACAGAGACTCGAGGACTGAACTAACTAGAAGACATTTTTACTGTCTGGGTACTTTTGGGAGTTAGTTTTTTACTTTAGCTTTTTAACCTTTTTTTGTAATAATAATAATAATAATACAGGGTAATCACAAAAAAGTAAGGCACAGCAGTTCTGAAAGCTGGTATAAAGTGAGTCATATTCATGACAAGATTTGCAAATACATTTTTAACATTCTGGCCAATGGCAGGAGCCGTAGAACCTCGTTGCTCCATCACTTGTCTGTCTAAACCGAGTCCTCCTTGCCAGCACTACATTACTATGCAATAGCCACTTCTTTTCAGGGTCAGCTTCAACCACTGCTTCTTTAACTTTTGGACTATCTATAACTTCAAAGCATTCAATCACTGGTAGCTTTACAATACCTCTCAGCTTGCAGACTCCTGAGAATTAGACATTTGACAGAACAGTATGAGAACCTAATTCAATTAACTTAGTAAATTACGGGAAAGTTGCCAAAACAGAATTATGTGTTACTTTAAATACAAATAAACAGTGCTCCACATTCACTTCAGAAATTGCATAAACATATATCATATATATTTAGTAAAAAGTCAATTGAATTCATAGGGGGCAGTGCAGTCTTTTTAAGCATAGCTTTTCTTTTACTGTAAATGGCAGTTTTGCATTATGGTAGCAGCTGATAAGCTGTTTTTTCTTTAAGGGAACATTCTGAGGCTGATTGCCCCCTTTGCTTTTTCGTGTATGTTTTTTTTTTTTTTTCACAGCTCTTAATAAACTATGGTACCCGTCAAATTGTCAAGCTATACGCCTTTTACCCATGGCTGAGAGGTTTAATAAAGACAAATGTTTCTGAGTTCTCTTGTAAAGGATGGCTTTACAGAGCTGTGATTAATACCCCAAAGCAAAAAAAACAAAACATTTGAAAAAATATATGTATTGTCGATGTGATTTGTATATAGTTCACAGATGACCAATGTGTATCACAAACGTTCCTATTCCTCTCTGAATCAGGGTCACACATGGGCTTTGCGTGGTTTTCTGTATGAGATTGGAACACTGGGTAATAACTGGTTTCCACCCTCCATGGGGGCCTGTCGTTAAAAGAAGGCATGTTAACCTTACAAAACTGCATAACACTATGGAATCCTTAACATATCTTGAAATCTGCCTGTTGCAGCTCTGCCTTCATGACAAGACTGATGTGAGACCATACAGCAGCCGCAGAGCAGCAGGTCATTTCTCTATTTATGTGGCAGTGAAGGTGCCACCAAGGTAAGGTCCCCGAGGCGGCTGGGGAGCTGACTCTGTGAAGGTCCCCAGTTTGCCCTTTATGTCCCGCATGTTATTGGGAATTCATGAGTGTGCACAGAGCAACATTAAAAGCACAACAAAGTGGCAAGTCAGAGGTAGAAACAATTGAGTTATAATGAAACTGTATCTCCTGGGAAATTAAGCCATACAGCTCAGTGAACTTCTAAAATCAGAGGGGGAAAAAAAGAATTCTTGTTACATGCACTACTGACATGATTAGTGTTCCCTGTTAACAACGCCCATCCCAAACTGGGAATACGTGAGATATTTAATATGCAAGATATATTTGCCTCATAACTGTCATGCAGGCCTCCTCAGAACTTATTAATTCAAGAGATACCGTTACCATACACTGCGAGTCCCAATAGCATCCATATTACCTAGAGACCAGGATCTTTCACTGCCACTCACAGCTAATTATCATTATCTAACTGGTTTCTTCTGATAAGTGGAATGCATAGTGTTACATTGGCGTGCGTGCATTAAATGTATCTTTTGTTTAAAGGATTCATAACTTCTGAAAAAATTTAGTTTAATATGAATTTAAAGTTAACTGTCTGCTAGTTCCATAGATATCTAAAACATTTCAATTACAATTACTTTTTGTTTAAAAATAGATATAGTTCATCAATCTTATAATGTTGCAACCATATTTTTACATATAAATAAAGCTCACATTTGAAAAGCATTTTAAAATGCTGATATTTCTTTGTATTTCATGTTTGATTTACACTTATACATTATATGAGGCAGTGTGGTCCAGTGGTTAAAGTCCAGGGCTTGTAACCAGGAGGTCACCGGTTCAAATCCCACCTCTGCCACTGACTGACTCACTGTGTGACCCTGAGCAAGTCACAACCTCCTTGTGCTCCATCCTGTGGATGAGATGTTAAATCAATGTCCAATTATAAGTGACTCTGCATATAATGCACAGTTCACAGCCTACCTCTGTAAAGTACTTTGTGATGGTGGTCCACTATGAAAGATGCTACAAAAAATTGATATTATTATTATTATTATTATATAATATATATTATAACCTAATATTTATGGGATAATACCAAATGTCTTTGTATTAGATATCCAAAAGAAATTGCGTCACAAAATTAGCTGTACTGTTTAATTGTTCTTATTGAACTATATATTATTAAAAATATAGTTTAGGCTGGTGCTGTGTCAGACACAAGCTGATTTTCACCCACACATGGTCAAAGCGGCAAGTCTACTGGTGACCAATCCATGGAGTGGTAAAGCAGCCTGTAAGATATTCTATATTTAAAGGTTTGATTTTAAACTGCTGTATTTATAGTAAATTCTGGGCACTTCACTTCGCCTGATTTGATCAAGGGTCCCTCATGCAAATGCAGACCCTTAGTGGAAAGGTACCTGCCTCCCAGGAGCTAGTGACAAAGCAGAGCAGAGTAGGCACAATCCTGAAGTGAAGACTTCGTATTTAAAGGAAGATAAGATCAAAAGAAATGATGGGAAGGCAGAGAGTTTTGTGAGCGGAATATTTCACATTGCCGGTGAACATAATAAGGGGGAGGGGCGGGGTCAATTTGCGATATTATGCATTGAATAAAATTAGCAGTGAGACTATGACACTTGATGTGATTTGGGCAATGATTTGATTCATTCTAAGCTTGAAAAACAGCTGTTACCCTAGTAAACTATTAGTTGGACAATAAAATTGAATAATATTATACTCAGACATGCAATATCTCTGAAAAACATTTTCTTTTAAGGCTGTGTATAACCCTGTTTACAAACTGATATCATGATAGTCGTAACCTATACAATTTAACGACACTAGACCTTTGATTGCAGAGGGTAAAAATGGACAGCATACTTCACATACCAGTGCCCTACTGCTAAGGTAGGAGTTAAGAAAAAACAACAAATGCAGTTATCTAGCTGTTAGGCATTATTTTTGTAAATGGTTTAAATTCCCCACAGTAACTATTTAAATTCCATCTGAATTAAGAAAATAAATGATTACTTCCTAAAAGCAATTCAAACTAATCCCTCTGCTCTTTTTTGCATTTTTGTTTTAAAAACAGAACTACTTGAGTTGTTTTAGTTCTTGGTGTCTGCTATGATTCACAGAGTCCAAAACAGTTGAATCAGGCTAGTAGACGTTTATATAATTTTCCAGACCACCAAGCCAGCACTGCAAGGCTGATGCTTTGTTTTTCTGAGAGCAGCAGCTGGGGGGCCAACTGAATTACAGCAGACGACTAAAAAAGAAGCTGAATCGGTGATCGATTTGATAATGTATACACATCAGTCATTTCCAATGGCTACTGAAATACAGGGGGAGTTACAAGAGCAGTCAGCAGTGTCAAGATTGAGGCCGTTGGTTACACGAGCACATACTTAAAAACACACGGATTTACAAACCAGAAACCCCAGCATGCACTGCACAAGATGATGACTGGACTTAAAAACCTAAAAGGGAACTCGGATTTTATGTTTTGTTTTGTACTTTTCAGGTTGATCAGAGGTATATGGCACAATAATTTTCACTTCATCTCACTCTCTTTACCATAAGTGCTATTCCGACCTTCAAAATTAAAAAAAGTTTATGGGTGCATCCAAGTACAAGGCTAAATTTAAGCCACAGAATGGAGGGTGAAGGAATGACTGTTTTACTCTGTGCCTGTTTGGGGGTTAAAATGGAATTGCATCTGACTGCAAGCAGCACAGAATCACATTTTAAAGTTACATCTGGCAAGTTTGGTTGAACTGTTGTATATCTAAATTAAGGTCACCCCTAGTGACATTTTGACATGCGATGCATATGATAATAGCTAATCCCATTTGATAAGTGTCTCAGTATTGGCAGAACTCATGAATAATGATGTTTGGTGTCATTTACTGTTATATTACAAATGTCCTGCTTTGTTTGTAATATGTTTAGTCATGTTGAAAATAGATATATGGCTCAAGGGGCCTGGATAAATTAACATTATTTGACCTTTTTATTAAGAAATATGGGAGGAAGGCTTACATCATCATCATTCCTTAGGATTCAGAGCATGTCATTTCAGAACATGTCATTTCAGAGCATGTCATTTTTGCTTTCGCTGTCAAGTCTCCTGACTAATCAGTACTGTGTGGTAGGATAAAATAAAGAAATATAGTCAATAAACACAAAGAGGCCTTTATAAAGTATATAAATAACTTCCTCAGCTGCACTGAATAAATACATACATTTTTAATAGTATAGAACATATGAGCTTCTCTTACTCATAAAACTTCCACAGGATGTGAATACTACAAGCATGCATTTGACCCACTTGAGCATCCCACAGAGGGCCTTGCTACTGCTGCTTTGAATGTTTGTATTCCATCACTGGGAATCAAAGGTCACACTGCTGAGTGATGTACAAATACAGTCG
This sequence comes from Acipenser oxyrinchus oxyrinchus, assembly GCA_030684275.1. Classification (NCBI taxonomy): domain Eukaryota; kingdom Metazoa; phylum Chordata; class Actinopteri; order Acipenseriformes; family Acipenseridae; genus Acipenser; species Acipenser oxyrinchus. The sequence goes on along the minus strand of CM060262.1, from coordinate 31,316,317 downwards.
TCACATCTGGAATTGGAAAGGCCTACTGTACTTTAACCTTCTCTGGGCTGCTACAGTCATTCAGGAGGGCTTGTGGGGTAAAAAAAAAACCCACACAGTAAAATGTTTTGGAGCCCCTTATTACATCTGGTGACCCCACAAAAATATTTCCTTATATATATTTATAAAAAGCGTCTTTATTTTACTATGCATATAAAGGATGCCTTGCTGGGGCTGGCAGCAACATTTTTAAATCCTAGAGACAGCATTGTTTCAGAGGAATATTTGTAGCTGTCGTACTCCAAACAAATATATCACTCTGTCTATTAAACTACATCAAGTAATTGAGTGGGATCAGTCAGGAACCTGATTAGGGGGCCAGTCCAATCAGTAGATGATTTAACAGCTAGCACACACGCACACAGAGTGTTGATGTAATTAGTGTCAGCTGGGTGTTCAACATTGTGAATAGATCATAGAAAACCTAATCACAATTTTCTGACCTGCAATCAGGTATCACTATCTACTGTCGTACTGATGTTTACATTGCTATTTACTTGCCAACCCTAATACTTCCATGTACTGATTTTCAGCAAATGCAACTTTAAATCAGAGACATTGTGCTTTTTCCCTTGTTAAAATGCTGATCTTGTAAATCTTATATTTCAAATGTGTAGTCACCTGTTGCTTTCTAATCAACAGCTTTGTATACAGTATTTCCTGACACCAGTTTTGATAATGGATGGCCTTTAAATGGGGGGAGGAGATGCACTCTATTGAGTGTAGCAGACATACCGGTACTTCAAAATCCTTTTTTAAAAAAAAATATATTGGCAAGTTAAGATTGGCCATCCGCAACCTCTGACCTTAACGAATAAAATACAAATTGGTAAAGTAGGTCTGAATAATTGGCAGCGCTGTTGAAATGACCAGTCCACAGACTTATCACTTTTGTGACAATTTCTTGTTAAACCTGTGGAACAACTTATTTTGCATGGTATTTAATTGATATGCAATTACTAATTTGCTGAAGTTACTTGTTAATAATCAGAAAACAGATATGCAATAACAAATGAATCTGTAATTTGAGTTCCATTTAAACAAAAGTGTTGCTACTGTACATAGAGCATGGGACAGTGCACTGTGAAAATATAATCTGCATTTCAGTTGGACTATCGTGGGTTGAAGAAAAGAAAAAATAACTGGAGACTTTTAGTACTGGACTTTTACCAGCAAGTTATTCCTAGCCTTGAACCTCCTACACATGGACCTGTAGACACAAGATGAGACCTATGAATAGTACTTAAGACTTGACAGCAATCCATATGGATCAATTGTCAGGTCATGGGCTGGCTAAATCAGTGCTGTATGTGTGTCTCTTTGACCATTATGATGGAGCACTTTGCAGTAACAAACGACGGTCAGTGAAGGCTTAGCGGCTCTACTGCTTTGTTTGAGGAAAGAGAGCCTGACATTTTGCTGTATCGTTTGAGACTGTGTCTTTGTTTTCTTTTACATTGTTTGTAGTACAACATGTACTTCACTATCTAGTTGTACAGGAACCTGACTATCAAAGCAAATATGTGTGTGAGTGATGGATTACTTGTGACTGCTGGAGAACCACACTTGTTTCTCTATTATTTGTTTATTTGTTTATTTAGCAGACACCTTTATCCAAGGCGACTTACAGAGACTAGGGTGTGTGAACTATGCATCAGCTGCAGTCACTTACAATTACGTCTCACCCGAAAGACGGAGCACAAGGAGATGAAGTGACTAGCTCAGGGTCACACAATGAGTCAGTGGCTGAGGTGGGATTTGAACCAGGGACCTCTGGGTTACCAGCCCTTTTCTTTTACCACTGGACCTAAAGGACTATTGAAGGATCCTTGGAAAAGTTTAGTATCCCCCCCCCCCCCCATCTCACCTTCAGCATTATTTTTTTTTAACTCGCGGTGTTCCCTGTTATAAAAAAAAAAAGAAAATGGCATTAACAATGATTTCTCCCAACCCTGTAGGGTTTGTTGATTAAAACTTTAATTGGTTTTTAATAATTAAAATGGTAACCCCAGTTAGTTTGGGCCATTCCTCATTTTAAAAAAAAGTTGTCGATTCTAGACAAATTACAATTTTTATTATAAATATAATTTTCAGTAATGATGTGTTATTTGCTTATGATGATCGCACAGTATCCCTCTTGCATGCAACTAACCTGAACTCTCATCTTGTCAACTAGTCAGCCAATATGTTTATTTCATTTACAGATAACAGCAAATATTTTATAAAAGGGAATACCTGCGTGGTAGTATTCCTGACTTACTGTAAAAGTCTGACAGAATATGAAGTAAAGTTCAGGTTTGTAAATTCTTGTGTTTTTGTTCTAGGCTTAGTGTACCAGCTGAGTTGCAGGCAAAAATACAAGCAGAAGAGTAGGCAGGGACTCTTTGAGCCTAAAAACCCTGAGAAGCTGGTTAGATTTTTGCTTGCCATGGGATCAATAAAATAATTTAAGCCTCAACGAGTATAATTGTCAGGAAGGGGCAGGCCGATAAGTTTGTTCTTCAACAGAGGAAGGATATGATTTCTGCCATTAACTGATTATTTGATTAGTCAACCCTGGACTTGCTGTATGATGTGCTAAGGATTTGCGATTATTCTGCGTCAATGCCTGAGCGGATAGTGATACAATTTGAATTTTTCACACGTTGGGCCACAGCGAATGCTGTCATATTATCAAACAGAATCAGTTTAAGCTTGTCGAGCAGGTCTGCACACATTATGGGCCATAATGAAAGCTGCAGTGCTCAGGGAACTAGGAAGCTGAAATGAGCTAAAGAGAATTGAATTACTGGGGTTAAAGCAAAGAGGGATAATGGATGAATTACTTGGATATGGGTAAGACCACAAAGCCATGATCTGGCAGAAATCAGCATTCTGATTATGTTTTAATAAAAAAAGAGGGCCATGGTTTCTTGCTTACAGTATCGCCACAATCACAGGTGAAAAAAGAACATTAAACCTACATGGCAGTTCTGTTATCAATAAATAGTGCAGCCACTTATATTTGTTTTCATGCACTTATCGGTTTAAATGGAAGTCTGTCAAAAACATATATGTTCCATTCCCTTGCCTCTATTCTATTAAAGAACTACTTTAATGTCGGGGTAAAAAGCTATCAATGGGAGATTCCAATCTCATTTTTCCTTGAATGCACCGTAGGACAATTTTAAACTTCAAATGAGCTTCCTTCTACAATATGTTGAGTTTTATAGCAGGTGGCGAATATTAAAGAAAACCTGGTTCTCACACACACTTTCTTTACATGTAAAACCTGGTTCTCACACATACTTTCTTTAAATGTTCCAGTAGGTATTGTATTTCTAACCCAGGTGGTGTTCCCTTGTCCCAGTCAACGTTTGGACTGAAAAGAACACCGATGGTTTGAAACCAAGAGTGCTATGGGCTTGACTTTCAAGAACAGCTTGGTTACTCCAGGAAGTACTAGAATGAATTAACTCTGTCTTGCCAAAACAAACACTTAATAAACACTGTAGGAGAGGCCAATTCCTACACTCATAGCAGCTCGGACATTCTTAGTTTTAAAAAGTTTCTAGGATGTGATGAATAAAACTGAAAATGACACAAAGTGAATTAGTTAAGATATTTCAAACCAATGCAAAGTTGCCTTTAATGGTTAACCTTTTTATGGTTAAATCGTTACAAATGATTACTATTGGAATGTTTTCCAACTGAATACACAAATCAATACATGTACTATGTAAATTGATCAGGTAAAGATTTATCCAAGACTGATTCAAGCCTGATCGAGGTATATACCAGCTTTTAACTGCCTCCAATGATAAATAAAAAATGATATAAAATCATATAGTTCAACTGAGGATTTTCATTTGAAAGGATACCTGGCCCAGATCCAAGGCAGCAGCAGTAGTACAGATCTAGGTAGCATATTAAAGAGAAAAAAAAAATAACAAGAGATTGAAAAGAGGAAATATTCTGCAAAAACAAAGTTAATAAAACAGGTCAAATAATAAAATCTAATAAAACCACAATCTGAAACATGGTTACCCAAATTGATATGAAAAGTGCATATACAATGATTAAATAGTAATGAGGTGGTTTATATATAATCACAGAAAGCAATCCGATTTATATATATATATATATATATATATATATATATATATATATATATATATATATATATATATATATATATATATATATATTTTTTTCTCAAGTAGCAATCCATCATTATTCATAACACAGCTGCAAGATAAAAGTAACAATTCTGTGCAGATAGAAGCTTGGGAATTTATATTAGCACTCCAGAAAGCTAATGGAATTGTGTTTTGTTTGTTTTGAGGACTGTTGCCTTGCTTTAAAAGAAAATAAAGGGCTGCAGGAATTCTGCAGGCGGCTTAGCAGTACCCTTGTAGTGTTTGATTGGTACCCGCAGCTCTCTTATCAAAGATTTCAAATTGGTTTCAAGGTTTACAAATAGTTTCTTTGTCCTACCCTTAAATGAACTAGCTTTTCCACAAAACGAAAGGAGAAAAGCTTAGTAATTCTCTACAGAAGGTTCTATACTGTAACTTGTTTTTATTTACAACTGAATGACCATGTCAAGGGGTGAAAAACCAGCACAGGTAAGTAGTGTTTACTTCTGTATTTTTTGTTTGTAAATAACTCATTTGTACCAGAACTTGTTTTCATTCACTTACATAAGCTACAGTATAAATGCACATAATTATTCTACCAACTACATAAATTAGCAATATTATCTTTATTTTCCTATTCAAATGTGTTAACTTTATTACTTCATACAATAGTTTTTGTTAAATGTGTGTTATCTAAACCCAGGAAGTGGTTCATTTTGAGCACTGATTAAAATACTTGTTTTCCTATGAGAATGTGTCTGGATCTGAAGAAACTGCGGCCCTTGATTGGTGGGCCAATTAGTTCATTCATTATTCAATGTGGGCTCAATGATACAGGTGTGTGTATAAAAGGCTGCAATTGGCATTTATGCTCAGTCTTGCAGAAGCTGGGGCTTAAGAAGGAGCTACAGTGGCTTGTTGCCAAATACAACCAGATTGTTGCCTGTATAATGTTATTATTTGTTTAAAAAAAAAACACACACACACTTGTTTGGCTTTATTTTTGTTAAATGAAAGTGCTTAATAACATTTAATTCCTTCTGTGAATTCCTGCCACTACTGCAGCTACAAAATGCTTTAAAATGGGTCTGAGTTGCTGAGAAGTCTTGTGTATAGAAAGGTCTTAATGGCTAGTGCACTAAGTCCTACTATGTTGAAAAGACTGATAAGGCTATAGTTGGCTTAGGAGCAGCAATTGAACTACAGGCTGTATTATGTGTTCTTAACTGCCATCACAAGGCATAATATACTGTACATTACTTGTTGATTCCAAACATTTAGGTCAGGGATTTAACATGAATTTGCTCTTTAGTCTAGTTATTTGGTTGTAAGATGAGAAATCCTCCTTCTGTGCTAACGTTTGTGTAAAATATAGGTTATTGCCAGAGGCAACAGAAAGATGTGCACTTACACATTTCCAACCTAGCTGTGTACTAAAACTCATATGTAATAATAATAGATGTCCTTGTAAACCAGCTTCTGCATCTCAGTGGTTTTGCTTTGGGCTCTTGGTTCCATGGCAACTATGTCACATTTCAAACTTCCCATCCCTGTTGCCTTAAGGACAGATGGTTGATTTCACAAAGCTTCATTTTTTTCCCCCCAAAGTCTGTTTTTTGATGTATTAAATTCACCAATGATAGTCTACGACAGTGACTGTATCAAGCATATTAAAAATGAACAGTCACCAATGAGTAACTACCAGTTAATGAATTAACATGTGGTTGTGGGAGTGTTCATTGAGAGTGATCAGTGGTTACATTTGTAATTTGCCTGTAAATTGTAAAATGCAAAGTGCAACTCTTAGAATCTAGCCAAACTGTAAATCCTTAAATTCTGTTATATTACAACTACAGTCAAATCTGCCCATCTCTTAAGGGCTGGATCCTTACAGCATTCCTGTTTTTTTACATAATAAAAAAAGGAAATGTTTTGAAGTATGCCCAAAACAGAATGTGAAAGATAACAATTCTACTGATCTACCAAAAAAATAAATAAGAAAAAAAGAAAAAAAAGAATGATTTATGTCCTGTTCCCCCTCCCACCCACTTCCTGTGCTCCACAGTCCAGTGCCCAGAATGCCCCTTGCTGAGACCGAAGCAGCTCTTCATCACTGTATACGTGTCAGTTCACTTCATCATACTGAGAGGTGAGCGATTCCTCTGCTTCCCCTCCTCCCACTGCCCTGTGACACAGTGAGACAGTGACTCACCCATTCCCCAGAGCGAGCTGTCCTAACCAGGCCATGCACCATGGGGAACTGCCCGCCACAGCACAGTTGAGCAGTCACCATGGTCTCTTACATCTTGTTCGTCAGCCAGCAAAAGCATCAACATGAACCGCAGTTATTTTAAAAGTGTGTTCTTTAGAATTGATTGTAAGTACAACACATTTTTTATGTTTGCTTTACTCATTGTAAGGACAATTGTAGTACATTGTTGTGTAGTACTACTTAATCCTACTATTTTACACATGTGTGAAGTAAACAGTTCTGTTTGGGTATTTCGTGTTTCTCATGCTCATTATTTAACACTGTAACATTTTAAACACATGCATTTCAGTGCCATACTTGTACAACTACAGTATATACCATTGTACTTGAAAACGGGGGCTTTTCGCTTATTGGCAACTTTCGGATATTGACAACTTTTTGCTGGGAACCGAGAGGTTGTTAATAAGCGGCATCTACTGTAATTATATATATATATATATATATATATATATATATATATATATATATATATACACAGTACAGTGCAAAAGTTTTAGGCAGGTGTGAAAAAATGCTGTAAAGTAAGAATGCTTTCAAAAATAGACATGTTAATAGATTATATTTATCAATTAACTAAATGCAAAGTGAGTGAACAGAAGAAAAATCTAAATCAAATCCATATTTGGTGTGATCACCCTTTGCCTTCAAAACAGCATCAATTCTTCTAGGTACACTTGCACAAAGTCAGGGATTTTGTAGGCATATAGTCAGGTGTATGATTAAACAATTATACCAAACAGGTGCTAATGATCATCAATTCAATATGTAGGTTGAAACACAATCATTAACTGAAACAGAAACAGCTGTGTAGGAGGAATAAAACTGGGTGAGGAACAGCCAAACTCAGCTAACAAGGTGAGGTTGCTGAAGACAGTTTACTGTCAAAAGTCATACACCATGGCAAGACTGAGCACAGCAACAAGACACAAGGTAGTTATACTGCATCAGCAAGGTCTCTCCCAGGCAGAAATTTCAAGGCAGACAGGGGTTTCCAGATGTGCTGTCCAAGCTCTTTTGAAGAAGCACAAAGAAACAGGCAACATTGAGGACCGTAGACGCAGTGGTCGGCCAAGGAAACTTACTGCAGCAGATGAAAGACACATCATGCTTACTTCCCTTCGCAATCGGAAGATGTCCAGCGGTGCCATCAGCTCAGAACTGGCAGAAAACAGTGGGACCCTGGTACACCCATCTACTGACCGGAGAAGTCTGGTCAGAAGTGGCCTTCATGGAAGACTTGCGGCCAAAAAGCCATACCTCCAACGTGGAAACAAGTCCAAGCGACTCAACTATGCACGAAAACACAGGAACTGGGGTGCAGAAAAATGGCAGCAGGTGCTCTGGACTGATCAGTCAAAATTTGAAATATTTGGCTGTAGCAGAAGGCAGTTTGTTCGCCGAAGGGCTGGAGAGCGGTACACAAATGAGTGTCTGCAGGCAACAGTGAAGCATGGTGGAGGTTCCTTGCCTAGTTTAGGGCTGCATTTCTGCAAATGGAGTTGGGGATTTGGTCAGAATTAATGGTCTCCTCAATGCTGAGAAGTACAGGCAGATACTTATCCATCATGCAATACCATCAGGGAGGCATCTGATTGGCCCCAAATTTATTCTGCAACATGACAACGACCCCAAACATACAGCGAAAGTCATTAAGAACTATCTTCAGCGTAAAGAAGAACAAGGAGTCCTGGAAGTGATGGTATGGCCCCCACAGAGCCCTGATCTCAACATCATCGAGTCTGTCTGGGATTACATGAAGAGAGAGAAGCAACTGAGGCTGCCTAAATCCACATAAGAACTGTGGTTAGTTCTCCAAGATGTTTGGGCCAACCTACCTGCCGAAGTTCCTTCAAAACTGTGTGCAAGTGTACCTAGAAGAACTGATGCTGTTTTGAAGGCAAGGGTGGCCACACCAAATATTGATTTGATGTAGATTTTTCTTCTGTTCACTCACTTTGCATTTAGTTAATTGATAAATATAAACTATTAACATGTCTATTTTTGAAAGCATTCTTACTTTACAGCATTTTTCACACCTGCCTAAAACTTTTGCACAGTACTGTATATATATATATATATATATATATATATATATATATATATATATATATATATATATATATATAATGGTCCTTTTAATGTTAGCTGCACAAAGTAATTAATAAAAGTGAATCGGTTAGAAGGTGAAAGTGTCAAAAGCTACCCAAGAAGAGGCTGTCACACAAAACAGGGAAATGCTAAGGTGTGCATTTTCTGTAGGATAATATGTGATCCAACAGTGTCTATAACTGTTAGAATGTCATCTCTGCCTGGCTTTGGGCCTTCCTACCACACGTAACTGTGCAGTCCCAGTGTTCCCTCACTGTGAGATCTCAGGGTGCTGGTCTCCTTGTAGTCCCTATAGGTTCTGGATGAAGTTGGCTGGACCAAGGCCCTTCAGTTGTAATGTCCCTTAGCTTTTGGAACTATGTTCATCACAATATTAGAAAAGCAGACCTTACATATGTTTAAGTCTAGGCTTGAGAGTTTTTTTTTTTTTTAAGCTTTCTTTTTTAGCCATTAGGTAGCATTGGAGTATTTTATACGTTAATTTTTTATTTGCAAATTATTTAAATTATTATTCGATTCCTGTGTCAGATTCTCAGTGTCTTTCCAATTGCAACACAGATGACTTGAGTAATCAGTCTAATGTAAATTCAATGGGATCAAAAACTGCTGCTTCTAAATGTATTGCACATCTCATGTGACTCATGTATCTTACAATGGTTGCATCATGTATAGAATCAGCCTTCGCATATGAATAGCAATTCACAGACCAGATACATTCAGACAATGCTGAGATCAGCAAGCAAAGGACTCTTTTCCATAAACAATGTATACTGTATGGTATGCAAATACTATTACACATTCATTTCGTATGGGGGTTTATCCTAGGAGTATGGGATTTGTGGATTAGCTTTACCCAAACTGCTGCTCATAACTGCACTACAACTACGCTCCACTTTTTACAGCAAAATAAAGCTGTAAAAAAAATAAAAGCTGTTAAAAAAAAAATAGCTGTTTAGTTAAACACAGACTCTTAAGCTGATATTTTAACAATACCACAGCTGTCTTTAGTGCTTAATAAATAAAAAACTGTTTCATGAGTTAGTGATATTTAAAATCTCTGTATGCTGGCAAATCTACCGTAATCTAGCCCACATTAGGAGCCCCATTCATCATCCGTGAACACAGAACTAAAATATTAAACACTTGAACTGAATCTAGCTTTTATGATCAGTTCTAGTCAGCAAGAAAAATGGTGTGTTAGAACCAGCAAAAGTCATCAGGGAGTGTAAACAGCTGCAAAAACAAAAGAAAGTTAATTAAAAGGTGCAGTGCCCCACCCCTGCAACTTCTGAACCAAATAGACCAAACAGGAGTTTATACAGTACATTTGAACAGAAATGCAATAAGAGTTGATGGGTCTGCACTAGTCATGTAATATACACTGCATTATATTAACAAGCAAAGTAAGAGAATTGTCCACCAAACTGCCAACACATTCGAAGGCTAGACCCTGTGCTGTGCCTGAAAGAGAAGTGTTGTGAACTGTCTGCTATGGCTCACCATTGCAGTATGAAGATACAAAGTAGTTTGCAGGTGGGCTTGAATTTTTATTGTTAGTAAAATGTTGCAAATAGCATGAATCAAAGCTGTGTGTTGCAGTTTAATTACCAGTCTTGCTGCTGTGAAATGTAAAACAAATTTAAAACAAAAATACCAGCCAAAGACAGGTGCTCCTTAATACCTGAACAGCAGGATAAATGTTTGATAACTCTTGCAAGTAAATGGTGGAAATTGAGCTGTAATTGCAAAATGGACTAAAATAAAATTGAATTTCAATGAAGAATTTCACCCATTCAGAATTTCAAAACATTACTATATGAGCATCCATTTCTTTTAATGTGTGGCTATAGATAGCATTAAAGGCTAACTGTTATGTGCAAAAGCCATAAACGTACAACATGAATGCTTTCTTTAAAAAGACAAACCAATGGTGTTAGGATTCTCATTTGTAAATCTCAGAGAAGAAAAGATGAACGAGACCAATATAATTAATGTAATTACACTAACTGCAAGCGTGGTTAAATATGTATTACATTGTAATTACAAACCTTGTTTTAAAGTACAGTATAATTGCAAAATATGCTGACATGCCCCTCCCCTGCAAAGTTGTTTCTGGAATAGTTGTCATTTTTGTTTAAGAAAAAATGGGCCACATTTTGCCCAGCAGCAAAAGCTAAAAAAATCAAGCCACTTGATCTAAGAATAAAGATAAAAAAATGTGTAACGGATTTCATTTCAAAGCAGTAAAAATATACTATTTACATTCCAACTGTGCCTGCTAAAGTAATGTATGATTAATCATCTTTTCTGTGTAAAGTATGAACTTTAAAGACTCAATCACTCAAGATATTCAGTAGTTAAGCGATAAAATGTCTTTCATGTTTGTTTCATTTTATTACTACAGATTTTGCATGAATGTGGAATATTTGCACAAAAAAAATAATTGCAAAAGAACAAACTGCTGCTTTTAGACAACAAGTGCAAGTTGATGCAGCTCAGTGGGTCTTTATATCCCATATCAATAAATAAATAAATGATTATATACAACAGCTAATAGCTTTCAGTGGGATGCTGTGTTTATCCTCCACTTAAAATAAAAGTAATTGCAGCTACTGTACATAATGTGTTTACCTTGAATGTGGAGGAAAGTTTGCAGAACATAAAACCCCTTATTTAATAATCATGTGTCATTTGTGTCGGTGTCTAAACATAATGCATACTAATTACTGAAGATTTACTGTGTTGATAATAAGGTGAGATTTAATGTTATCAATATATGCCTGATCATCACACAAAGGATTTTGACACATTCTGCTGCATGTTGTGTAAACGCATGCACTGATTGATGATTTGTGGAATAAAGCAGCAGGTAAAGAAAAGGCTAGGGAGCTGGGAGCTGGGAGCTAGGTGTCGCAGTTGGCTGATGCACATCACAAAAGCACCACACAATTTGGCACAATTAGCTATTAAGAGCTTCAGGACTGGTTGTTTGAGGGTGTTCGCCTTAGTGCCTGACTGGAGCAAGTGTCATTGTCCCTCACCTTTTATAGGCAAAGCAATTAGGGATGGGAAGAGAACTGAAGTGTTGAGAATCTGTATATACTGCACTACAAGGATATGACTGATAACAGCTCCAATCTTTTCGGCAGTAAGTGGCTGTCATGATTGAAAGAAAAACTAACAAGCAAACTAACAAACAAACAAGCAAGCAACAACACTGTAGGAGATAACCCTCCAATCAGCCAGCAGCCATAATATGCAATGCTTAGAAAAGTTTACACCATGAAAAGGGAAGGGTTAAGGGTTACTTGCACCGATGAAAAAAATGCCCCCAAGCAGTCGTTCATCCATATATTGTATGTAAGTAAGATATAACATCAGGGCATAGTCGTTTTGAAACTGTGTACTGGATACAGTGATACTTTAAAAGATTGTCATGGTATTTGTAGGCTGTGCAGTATATCTTGCATTTTGCATCATGGACAAGCATCTTTGCAAATTAGCAAGCTGTTAACATGCAAGTGTACACCTCATTAACCTTTAGTAAACAGAGTATGCAAATGTTATTTACTTAAATATAACATCAATTAAAATATCACATGCATAATAAAAGCAGCATGATTTATTGTTTATTTATGTTGACTTTTTTGGGAGGGTTTTCATAAAAATTGCTGACTTATTATCTTAGTAAAGCAGGCCAGAGAAATGTCCAACCATGACCAATGGTAATAGCCTTGTCGATGAAGCCGACCGATGCCTCATTAGTCAAGAAATCCTTTTTTCACTAATATGTCCACAGTCACTTCACTCCATATCTTCAGAAGTATGATACAGAAAAACAATGTATTCCATAAATAAGTGAACATTAAAACTATCATGGGGTAAGAATTTTTTGTGGGGTAAAAAAAAATGAATGCAATAAAAATTCAACTTGTCTCACATGTTCACACATCTCCATGCCAGTCTCCATATTCTCCATATAACAACCGTGTCAATTCATATTAAGCCCAAAAAACAACTGGATATTAATAATAAAATATGTGAGTTATTTACAGTATATGCTACGTACTTGCATCGTGATAGATTATGCAGTATTAGAAAGCCATAATGCTCTAAAATATCGCAGATTGTACGAGCATTGGTTGCATAGTATTGGACAATGAATTGCCAGGGAACTCCAGAGAAAAAAAATGTAATTAAACTACAATACTGTATAATGAGACATTGCTATATTAGAAACTTAACCACTGTATTAAAACAGTTTATATCCCTCTATGGAGCTTCTCCACATACACATTCAAGATGTTAACATGTTTTTTTTTTTTCCTGGAAATCTAATACTACACATTATACATCATGGACATTATGAAGCTTTGGCTACTATTCTGTTAATATTAAAGTTCATATTTTGCCTCTAAACCTCTGTATTAAATATGGAGCTCTTCTCCCTCGTAAACGCATCACAGCTTGCATCTCTCCCAGGCTGTTAATCACACTTCTCTTCCGTGATTTCATATTGATATAGCACAGCCGGGTTTCCAGCTCCCTGTCACAGTTTTCCGGCATGAGTTTTACCGCCCCTGTGGTTAGATGCTGAGATGATGGATGGATGCACGGGGAATACATTTATGGCCAGCACTTCTGGTCACAGGGATGAGCCAGTGACCAATGAATAGAACATTTTCAGTTTTCAGAATGATAACAGGAGCAATGGGAGTGGTATATAGATGGCAACAAGGAATCACGAATGCAACTCTACTCATTCTGATTGGAAGACTCACAGATACACCCATATAACATATAGATTCTGTTGTGATGCTTCCAGGCAAAGTGCAAAATAATAAGAGATCCATTAGCTATTTTACTGTCTTGCATGAAGAGCACCCACTGTACTTTTTTTTTTTTTAATTTAGTTGTCGCCAATGGTTTTTACCCCGGTTTTCTCCCCAATTTGGAATGCCCAATTATTATTTTTGATCCCGGTTCACCGCTGCAACCCACCGGCGACTCGGGAAACGAAGGCTGAAACACGTGTTGTCCGAAGCGTTCTCCTGCCAATCCGTCATTTTTCGCACTGTGGATCCACAGCAAAGCCACCAGACCTATAGTGCCGGAGGACAACACAGATCTGAATGGCTCCACTGCAGACCCGCAGGCACCCTATCAGCCGCAGGAGTCACTGGTGCGCGGTGAACCGTGGATTGCCCTGCTGACCTAAGCCCTCCCTACCTGGGCGGCGCGCCAGTGTCGCCGCCCTAGGAATCCCCAGTCACGGTCGGCAATGACATAGCCTGGATTCTAACCTGCGCTCTCCAGGCTATAAGGCGCATCCTGCACTCCATGCGGAGCGCCTTTACTGGATGCGCCACTTGGGAGCCCCTTGACACACTGTACTGCCTAAGTGATCTTGACATTAATGATATCAATGCATGCATGCATGTAAGTAATATTACAGTAATAATAATAATGGACAGAAAAGCATTAAAACCTTCCCTTGAATACTACGTGTATAACCTGTGCATGCAGCTGAGCTGGTATTTTGAAATGATTAATGCATTTCGCTGATCTCTCAGTTCTGTGCTTATTTAAATTCCTTTTGCTTGCAAAATTCCAGTGTACTTTGGCGGGGCGGGGGGGGGTGGGGTGGTTAGTCATAGTTGAAACGCGTCTCATTTTGGAGGATCTAGAAATGATATTTAGAATGTCAGTAGCCCTATGAATGCTTCTGTACAGATAGCCAGGTAGGTCTTCTGAAGAATCCATGCAAAATAAGTAATGCTGCTAGTATTTATGTGTTGCTGGGGGCTTTAAAATTGAAAAATTGTCCAATTGTCAAATTCCTGAGTGATTTTTAAGTGCATGTTCCTTCTGAAGTAGACGAGCTATCACTTTCAAATTGCTTAGGTGTGCTCATAGTTTAACTGACTTTCTGTATGCAGCTCTGCTACTGTCTATCTACTTTTCTGTTTCATTTAATGACCCCACAAAAAGGCTTCAGGATGAAAGTATGGAAAACAACCCATATTTGAAACCCCTTGTGGGACAAGAGTTAAACTGACCTTTGGTTGGCTTATAGATGAGGATTCGAAAGACTTGTGGTAAAATAATTGACTTGGTAATCTGTCTCCTTCACAGTTTATTAATAAATGTACAAACATGAACAACACACATTTATGTTGTTTTGGGTTATATTGTACAATATTAGCAAATAGTTTGAGTTTAAACCAAGAGAAACCATAAAACTTGTATAAATAAATAAATCCATAAAACTAAAACCATACAATGTGTATAATCTTTATATGCAAGTGGTTTGTCACGGGGCTACACAAGCACTGTTGACCTCTTATTTCTTCTTTTTTGCCATCTTTAAAAATGGATTCTTGCAAAGTTCTGAAACAAGCATTCATGGGTTATAGATGAGCGTTTGAAGGACTTGTGGTGAAATAATTAACATAAATCGGTCTCCATCTATTTTTTCCAGTGGTATAGAAAAAGGTATTTAATGTAATTTTTGGATATCTAAATTACAGGTACAACTGCATGTGACACAACGTTCTTGAAATCCGACTTAAAATTATGTGGGCAGAACAGATTTCGGTTTTATGACATGTTTTGAATGAGTCTTGTGAAGGATTGTGACTTGCTGTCGACTGATTAAAATCTTTATATAGCGGTGGTGCACCTCCTGGACAGAGAATTAATTATACTGTGAAGGTGACAGATTAGCCTGTATACCTGACCTGTATCTTCCACCACACAAAATATAAGCAAAATCTAAATCTTGAGGCAGGGATTTTCCTGGGTTGTGGTTGATTTGACATGGAATGACCCAGGTAATTAAATAAAATCAGACAAAGCTAAACCAGTCAGTTGTTATTAAAACCCCTCCAGCAACTGCCATATTTGTTTTGTATTGTGCCATTGCTTCTCTTTTTTTTTTTGTTTGTACTTCATGAACATTCAGTCAAAAAACACAGCCCTACAGTATTTCCCTGTCCTAGGGCACCATATACAAGTAGTTTCAATTACAGGATTTTAGCATTTAAATACGTGTTTTTCCTTCTATTTTTTTGCTAATGCAGCGGCGTGTAAAAAACAACTTGCGGCTCTGTTCTGATTAACTCCATCCATTCATCAGCTTATATAAAAATATAGTGCAACTATTCGTCGGTAGTGTTCAAAACAGTGATTCAGATAAGAATCAGGACTTTGGAGATTATTGGAGCCTTTCAGAACACATAGCACAGTAGTGGGGGTTACACAAAGAGGCCCCGGTTTGTATTGCATTCATTTTTCATTTCCCATTAGACTCGATCATCAATTATTTTAACCTCACCTAGTAACCATTAGGGAGATGCTTCATCATACATTCTCATACAAATAGAAAACCACATACCTCAAGTGAACAATAAGTATGAGCTATGACAGGTCTTCCTTATGTGTAGCTTCTATTTATTGCCCAACCAGCAGTCATTCAATATAATTTCATCAGCCATAATGGAGTGTAATAAGTGGTCTTTGAAATCGCTGCTATGTAACATCAACAGTGCAGCAGCTCTGACTTAATTAATTCTCTTTGATGATAACGTCTAAAGACAGGATCTGACACAAGTTGTAGGAATAGTGAGAACTAGAGGACATAATTATGTTTTGAACTCATCTCAAGTTGCGGGTGTGCAGGTTTGAGTTTAAAACCCAGAAATAACAATGTTTCTTAAATGCACCATCAAAGCTTTTCCTCGAATAATGAGTAGTAGGATCTGGTTGCAGTCTATAAATGTGTTATTAAAGGATTGCATTATTATAAACAAGGAATAGCAGTTCATTACAAAAACATTTTAATGGCATATTACTAGTGCAAATCTTCATGTTATAATGTAGTTACAAGGTTTCTTATAAATGGCTTACTTACATCTCACTATTACACTATTGTTATTGCTTGTTATTATTCAATCCACTATTTAAATCATCCTTCGTAATACATTTATAAACACCTTCCTGCCTGTTTATAAAATACTATCGCATGTTTTTATTTTGGCAAAGATACTGTTTGTCTGCCTACTTGATAGTGGAAGTGTGGATGAACTCGAACTCCGCTGTTTAAATATTTTAAACCCTGCTAGAAGAGAGACTTCTTCCAGTTGTATTGTACCAGCACTTTGGAAATTGTAGAACTGCCAGGCACTGCTCGTAAGCGTATTGTAACTGTCTAGATCTCTATCTGTTCATAGCACAATCTTCAGAGGATGCTGGAGAAAAACTCCAAACTAATGTTTTATTATTATTATTAAAGAAAACTATTATTATTATTATTATTTTGTACTCTCTTTCCAGAAATACAATAGCTAACTCCTTTATGTCACTAAATTACCGGAATTATGTCCCCACTGTATTTGTTTTTTTGGGTCTATATAGTAGCTTTGCCTTTTAATGATCTGCAGATGTTACAGATGCCCGTACTTCTTCAAAAGCCTTCAGTCTGATCTCAGCCTTTTATTGCAGGTGCTGGTATCAGAGCTGACAACACCTTTCATGACAGGTATTGGCACTGTAGCAACTGTTCTCAGATGTTACAGAAATCAGTAAGCCACATGGACATCAGTTACAAAGACATTACCTAAAATAAATGCATGTATTGAACAGGGATTGGTTTCACAAGCATTGGGTTGTGACAGCAGTAGATGGTAGTTTATTTTAGAAATGTAGTTGAAGAGAAGGACCAGGGTCTGGAGGAAGGGTTTACAGGGGTGAGGCTTTAGATACGATGCTACCCTTGTAGTTGAAGTGGTCATTTCTGTTGGTTACATTTGGTTAATTATATCTTGTATCTGTGGATGATCTGTGTTTGCCTCTTGTCTTGATCCCATAAGTGAAACCCATATGCTTCATCATCATGGGCAATTTATTCATAACTTTAAAACAAAAATATAAGGTAACAAACAACATATAAGAAAAAATAAATTGGACTGGATGAGCTGGATTTTAGAACATTTTACAACACTGGGGGAATCACCCTAGATTGAATTAACCACTGTGTTTATCCTAGGATTAATAAACCCAGCCTTGTACCGGCTGCTTAAATCTAACTTTTCTACTATTAGAACTACTGGTAAAATGGTCAGTCCTTGCATCTCTAGAATGCATAGCATGGGAACAGACTTGATATCTCACCCTTGTAAAGACTATGTCCTCTCAGACATCTTGTAGACAATTTGATTCTTCTACTGCACACTTGCACTGTACTTAGCCTGTGGATATATGGAGTATTTCAGTGCCAGAGCTGTCAATCGCAATCATTTCAGGAGCAGTACATAGAAAACCAGATTGTATTATAAAAAAGCCTCTATTACTTAAACACTTACCCCTTTCAGTTCTAACACCGACACTTGAGTGAATGCAGATCCTTTTTTTTATTTAAATTTTTTCAAAACAGAATAACATTTAGCAATCTGTGAAAAATAAAAAAGGCGATAGCTGTCAAGCAAAGACACACATGCAACCTGTAATTAAAAAGGGAAATGATGCAAAGCACTGCTAGGTCCCAAGATCTTCTTTGTCATGGGCGTGATGGATTGGTCCTCTGATGGGTTAGTACCAAGCCAGTTTCTTTACTCACCTGTGCAGTTGAGGTTCAGTCTTCCTTCAGGGATGTGCTGGATTGTTTTCTGTTTACCCCGTCTTCTTTCTTCATGGTTTTTTCTTTGTCTTCTCTGCAAAAGAAGGAAAAGAATTGAACCTGTTTTGGGACTGAAACATCTTGAATCCCACAATGTCCGATACAACAGACTAAATCCCTACAGTGCTATAACAGTCAATAAAAGATTTTTAACGCCCTAAAAAAAACCTTACAAAATCTAGCCTTGACACAATTGTAAGTCACAATGGTCTGGTGTAAAAAAGATAGACACAAATGATTAACTCAGTAATGAATGCAAGCTGTAAACTGTTGCTAAAGCAATGCCTGGCTATGGGGCTGGAAGATTCTGGATCACATTTCTACAATGAATGAATTCCAAAGAAACGTACATCCACCAACTTTATATTACACAGTATTTTGAAGCAGATATTCTGCGCATAAATGTGAACCAACATTATTGTATTTTCAATGCCTTAATAACAATGTTATTACATAGTAATTGCTTAGCAAGGTGAATGCATATAGAGTACACCTTAAATGACTATAATAACAGTTATTTATGTTAAAATGCCTCCTGACCGTCACCAGCAGCAAAGATACTCCCTACGTATTATAAAGCATAGGACCTGTCTTAATTAAAATATGGGATCTACCATAAAGGGAAAAAATACCAACATATACTGTGAATTTTTAATGAAAGCAAGCTCTTGATTAACTTCTCAAGCACTGTAGGGAAGACTTAAATATAATGGGCTGGAAACTGGTTCCATACTTCCTGTCTATTTCTTGATTTTAAAATATGGGATTGTTACTTAAGCAGAACCTATAACGAATGGATCTCAGTAACACAGTGAAGGATACATGTTAGCTAAACCTTGTACAGCATGGATAGGGAGAAGATGCACAGCATGAACTTTAATTAACAGCATTAGTTAATTAATTCCTGCTTCCATGGAGATGTCTTCGTGTACTAGGAGCTTGCTAACCAGTCCATCTAATTAAGATAATAAAGAATTCCTGTCACCGGAAACAGTGGCTTCACAGTCACTCATGTTATTATCACATTAATAATGAAAAATAAAAAGAAGAGCCCTAATTAACTAGTGGGGGAAAAAAACATGACTTACATAGTGTATGGCAATAGGAGAATGCTTTATATTAACCAGGCAATGGTTACAAGTAATTGTAGTAAGATCATATTGCCAAGCAGCCTCAATGCAAACCATAAACTACTCAAACCGTTATTACCATGTAGCAGAGAGAATTACAGGTAATTACCCCATTCCTTGCATTACTTGTAATTAATGGTAGATAATTTTAACACAAGTAGTATGGTATTTTTTGGATGAATGGTTCGATGGGTAGGAAGATGACATTTTACCCTCCCTTGTCAATGAATACAAACACAACTCAAATTATTATTTTAGTATAAATAAACAGATCAAAAACAGCATAGAAAATGTATCTTTCAATATAGTTCAAATACACCAGACCAAGAGAACATGTATGGATTAATGTTTTGGTTCCCGGTTATGATCATTGACTTTTCTTTTTTAATCCAAATGGTTTTATTTACAGGGTATCATCTGTGTAGTCTAAACTAATTATAAAATCCCAAGCAGTGAAAGATTCATTTATTTGATTTCCTCTGCATATGTGAGATAGATAGATCAATATAATGATACTAGTAGATCAATGAAAAGACAGATAGGCAGACTGTATTATTGACTGACAAGACAAACAGAACTTTAAGAAGACAAACAGCCTCTGTGTAAGCCTGCAGAACCTTTGGGTATCATAAACGTATTACATTCAACTAAGTATTGAATGAAAAATACTTTAAAATATCTTAGGTCTTTCGCCTGCTGTCCTGCATGTTTTTTCATATTTGCGCTAAATCATAAATCAGTGCATGGCATTGAATATGATCGACTTCGTATTCTGTATCTTCGTAAACTAATCTGCAGCACTAATTTGAATGTGTAATTGACTGTGCAGGACTTTGTGTTACCTGATGTCCTGGGACATTAATTCTTCCAATATTGGTCAGTCAAATATAAAAACGAAATGAAGAAATAAAGAAATGGCGAGATCACATTTGGCACTTGCACTTAATTGATCTTCGTTTCTCATTTCATTGCCTGCTGAAGACTTATTCTACGCATACTCATTTATTACACTCTTCCCAGATCTAATAAGGAATCAGGAAGATTTTCTTTGCAGATTAACCACCTATGTATTCCCAAATCACACTGTTGTGTTCACAGCCACATCTCACACTTAAAATCAAGAACCTAACCATAGACCAACATTTCTTCTCCACATCCATTTGAACACTGCTAGAATTTGAATAATCCCAAAGAATATAGATAATGTCATTTAATTAGCTGGTAAGGGTGTGATTTGCATTTCACTGAAAGAGATGATAGTTATAGTGCCTCAGGCAGCTGTCATCCAGTAAAAAGACTGTGAAAAAACTAAAATGTGGGTGAAAAAAGGCGATAGCAAAACTTTGGAATTTGGTAGACCATTCTTTAAATCGTTTATTATAATGATCCCATTTAGCTGCTCAATGACCCATTTCATGGCATTCAACAGCCATTGGATCTAGAGAGGGCTTGGCACTATACATCTTGCAGCTGCACAAGTCTACCTTAACCCATGAGGGGAAAAAAGCTTCTCGTCTAATATGTCAAATTGAGATTTCAAATTTGAATTCTCTCTTGCTGTTAAGTGATATCAATACTACCATTTAAGTGATAAGTACTGGGCATACCAAGTGTATAAGAAGAGAACAGGATTATGTGGATATGTGGATTATGTGGATATAATTGTTGTACTTGCCAGGGAGATGGATGTCTCCAAGTAACACTTGATGCATCCTCTAATCCAGCTATTATATTAAGAAACCAGTTTCCACTCTGAATCTAACTTCAACCTGAATTACCCATTCCAGAACACGCTGCTTGGGTGCCTTTGTGACGTTTGTGTATTGACTGTGTCCTGTTATTGCATGTTAACAGAATATCGAATCCCAATGAAAGTTAATGGCATGTATATTCCAATACATGTCATATTTCTATAAACCTAAAGGTCAGAAGAAAACTTAAAAGGACCTGATATTTTGAAGGGTATTTTTTGTAAGTCACCTTTTGTCCTTTTTTCTCTTTCATTTGTAAGTCTGGTCAGGTGTAAAGTTAAAAAGGACATTTAAAAAGTGCCTTCAGAAGATAATGGTGTTCTTATTAAAAGAATGTTTCAAGATGTTTCATGTTCTATTTCCCTCCACAAAGCCTTACATTTGATAATGTAACTTTAATTAAGTTCTGACCTATGTGCGATCTTAAAAAACAAAAGCAAAAAAAAAACATAAAAGATGGATAAAACTACCATGAGATTCTGCAGGCTTTGAAATTGCACACTGAGTATTGATATGTAAACGGTACACATGAAAGTGATTGTAAACCAGGTGAAAGTGATTGACTTGTATGACTTGATGCAAACTCAGGAAGGTTTCACATGAGTATGAGGATAAATAAGAAATGGACTGCAGTTGAAATGCAAAAGGTAAAATAAACAAATTCATATGCATGCCATGAAATCAGACATTGAAGCCTGAAGGCAGTCTGAGGTTTTATATACTGGAAAAATGCATACATCACATTTTTAAAAAGAAACCTATACTAGATACAATGCAAAATAGAACTAATAGCACTCTAAATTGTATGAATAAAATGGAATTCAAAGTGGTTACTGTCAAAGTCGATACTGATTGGGAAAATCTCATCTACGGTTTTAGTGTAAATTTTTTTATGTCACTTGCTCCAGGGATATGGAAATAGTTTATATTAATGGATGTTCAGATAAAGGGGGTTTTAACATGGAATAGCTTGAGGATATCTTGCACACTTTAATGATAAAGCTACTACAAGCTTTTCTTCCCCATTTTCTATCACCTGATTGAAAGCACTAAGCTCACAATCCCAATACAGCCTGCAGTGGGAAGTAAATACAAACGTTTCCATCAGAAAATGAACATGGACGTCAAAACTTTATGACGCCTTTTTTACAGACAGACAGTGAAGTACTAAAAAGAAACTATTGCTTTATTAAAAACAACTTGTTACCTGATGTAATTACATTGTAACACCATGGCCAGGTCATTACCATGTTATTGGACGCATATGTTGGTAGTCAACTTGTTATTACCATGTTATTACATGGTTATGTATGTCCCATAATATAAAGTGGTTTCCTTGCAGCACTAGTACACTAGTTTGTATTTAAATGTAGAAAACAAACATAAATAGATATATAGATAGACAGACAAATGGACAGATTGGCAATATACATGTTAACATGTTAGCGTCACTAGGTTATTGTAAACAGCAATTTATGATAACCAACTGTATAGTTACTGTGTGAGCCATCTGTCTATACCAAGCATTACATAGAAATGGCATGAGAAGTTGCTGGCACTACTTTGTTGACTTTTTTAATGACTCAAGACTTCCAAAAACAGAGTTATTAAAGACAGAAATTAACATAATTTGGATGTGTCCCTTTAACTCCCGTAGTTTATTTATTTTTTTAAAATTCTATATGTAACCTGCTGACTGTACAGAAAAATATATACCGGTATTCCTATATTTCCCACCAAGGTATAAATATGGAAAGATGTGTCTGTCAAAACATGATAGTGGCTGATTAAATAAATGCAATAAGAGGAAACAAATCAATGTCCTAATGGTGATTATTAGCCATCAGCAGGCAATGAAGTGATATGATTCCTAAAGCTTCACGGAGGCAGTGTCTCACAAGACCACAGTGGTGACAGCCACTTCAAATATTGCCGCCAACAGAAAGCAGCTGACAGATGATGATCTTTGCTTCTTTTACATTAGTCACACTGGACCATATGGGGCTCAGGGTTGGTAAATGTAGCTCCTAATCCAATGGTTTAACAAAATGTATTGTGAAAGCAATTTCTCTTGTAACTCTCAGGTGTAGTACAATACAGTTATCACTCCTGGGAGATAGACAACACAGCTTCTGTAGTGTTGACCCTGAGCTGAGACACACTGCCTTTTGTGAAAGATTTGTAACGTAGAATATACTTTTAACCCTATGTAACTATACACATCAGTGTAATATTGTTTCCCCACCCCCGAGATCCGTAATTTGCCATGCATGGGAGTTCTGCTTATTATATTCCCTTGTGACCATCAATTTGCACTTATTGAATTATACTGATGCTCCCTGGTATCTATTCACTTCCTGGTGTGGAATGTTACATTGTTCTATTTGGAGCTAGAACACTGAACAGAAATTAACTACTATAGAAATACTAAAAGAAACTTAATACAGTAACAAATGTATCAACCAGAAGTCTTCAATCGGTTGAAGATGCACCGAGAAAGACTTGTAGTCAAAATGCTTGTCATTGAATTAAGTTTCTTTAAGCATTTCTAAATTAAGCACTATTGAGTGTATAATAGTGGTGGGAGAAATTGACAGATAGCACAGGAAGTAAAATATTGATTATCAGTCCTTGCCAAATATTACATGCTTCAACTCAAAGGTTGTTAAGCCAACCAGGAATTAAACGGGTCCTATTCACAAGACTGTTATTGGTTTCCTTGAAAAAGGTCTGTAGGAGTTTCTTGAATAATACATTCTATTTCAATCATTAAAACATGCTTTGAAAGAACTATTCATTAATAATTTATATCAGACAACTCTTTGTTAATAGGGCCCCCAGTAGTTATTAATGCCATTTTAGGTTAGGGTTAGAATTAGTGTAAGGGTTAGGGTTAGGGTTAGGGTGTTGAAGACAGGTGAGAAACTATCAGAGGAGACAAGGTATGCTTTGGCTAATCAAATGGCTCAAAAAATGGAAAGACACGTGAATCTAATAAAATGGGAACAGCACAACAAGTGTCATAAAGTATTGAAACAGATTTCAAAACCTAGATTGGAATCCATCTATAATGAAAAAGTGACACTTTTTTTCTATAATTAATTATCTAAGAAGAAAGTGATCACAATTATTAATCTAAAAATTAATATAAATACAATTATCTGAACCAAAATGTCCTGGGGCTCCTGTCAACTTTGAAAAATAATTCTGAGGGAATGGCTGAGCACCAATGTCTTGTGCATATCCAGAAATGACTTTATGTGAAATGGAGTACCACTGGGAGTTTAGAGGGTTGGAGGGTAGGAGGGGGAGGGGTCTTTTTCACAGACAATGTAGACTTGAAGCTGTTCTCATTGCCAGTATGCTGATTTCTAAATTACCCCAAGACAGAAATATTCTGTCAAAGATGAATGTATTAAATGTATTCTTTTGTTTCTTTAAATCCATAGAAATATGTATTACTTCTTAAGGACAGTGGTGACTAATCCTGTTGCTACAAAAGACCCCTTTTGTGAAATTAAACAAAGAATTCCAAAAAATTTCTTTCTTCTTTCTTTGAAATACAATGGTATTCAAAGTAGAGTCTGAGATCTACTGTGTTTTTCACCTGTGACAACATAAGAATATGATAAAAAAGGGGTGCATGGCTCAAACTCCAAATGAAATTAGCAAAGTTATACCATTTTATAATTAGTTTCTCGAAGCTCAAGGGGTTAATGATTTACAGTATGGAACCTCAAAGATATTGACAAAAAAAACATTTGTTTGAATAAATTATATAAATTATATATACAGTTCTCTCTAATCTAGAAAATACAGAACACAGAAATGTGGCTCTTTGCTTTCTGTTCCTCTTCCATTTGAAAGAGGGATGTTCACATACAATATTATGTACAGCTGCACCAACACAATGTTGCAGAGGCCTATGCAAGGGATGGTGTTTAGTTATAAAGTTCTGTTTATAGTAGAACTGATGTCTTGACATAACTGCAACTTCCAATCCATTAAATGCATTAGGATCAGAACACATTTATTTCTGACGGCTGCAAACACTGGTAAAGCTTCTATTTTACGTCCCTAAACAAAACCTCAGGCTTAACTTCTTTACGTGTTTATATAGAGGAATGCATTCGTTTTCTTATGCAGCACAAGAAAAACTAGCACTAGCAAGCCACTGGAATCTAAAATATGTGGCTTGCATCAGCAGAGTTCTGAACCTTTCTACAGCTATGAATTTTAGCTAGATTTTTAGGATTGAGACATTATTAAAAAAAATAAAAAATAATATATATATGTATCACAGATATTTTATTTGACATCGTGTAATCAAAGAAGCTAAACAAAATTATAGCGCAAAAGTCTTCCGGAAGCCATACTAGTAGTACAATATTTCATGTTAGATTTTGGAATGCCACATTTTTCATTACGTATATGGAACACTACAAGCGGTATGTAATTCAGTATGTTTTGGTAAGATTATTCAGCAGGTTTGATTTGACTTTTTGAAGCAAAATGTGTTAAATCTAGAGGGTGATGCACAACTTTTGGCCATAGCTGTAAAGCCAAGGCTCTGAAATGCATTACTAGTCAGGTTGGGTCTAGTTATAAATGTGTCTGGCAGTACTGGGATTTATACTTTTAACCTTCCCCAGCAAGAGACTTGACACAATAGTGCCCCGGCCTACTTTCTTACCTTCCTGCCTCTCACACAGACACATCAAGAAGACATCTGAGTCTTCAGTTTAGCAGCCACTCCGATGGGAGACTTTAAAGGTAGAAAGATAAATCCTTTATATAAACTGTAGATGTATTGGTTAAAGTCCATTCAAAAAGATCAAGCTAGGTTGAGAGGTGTAATATGTTAGTACTATGTTAGTTCTTAAAATAATGCTGTATAAATAAAACAGTATGGATACAGGGTGTCATACATACTTTTCCTCCTGGGGGTTCAGTTCTAAATGACGCATGAATGTAATGTTATTATGCTTGCAATGTCCTGTATTTATGCATTCCTCTAAAGTGAGACATTTCATTATGCAATATGTAAAATTTTGTTCCGTTCCGAAAGTTCCGAACGGCTGATTTTGTTCAGTTCCGGTGTAATATCAAATTCAGTTCCCCGTGAAATTCAGTTCCCCCTGTTTGTTGTGCGCATGCGCTTGTCACAACACGTTCCTTGCTCATTTAATCAAAGCGGGTTCCTGGTGATTTTGAATCTTCCGCGGATACACGTAGAGCTTGTCATTCATGTTAAGCTTCCATGAACTCCATACACTTTTAATGATTCAGCAAAAATAAACAACTTAACATAAAAAATAATGCTTTTTTTAAGTTGAAATGTAATATCTACGTTTTCTAAATAAACAGCACCTATAAACACTGTACCGGTTTCATTTTTTTCTCGCAAAGTAGGCTATTGTATTGGTGTTCATAGGTCTTTATTTTCTCGAATTAAACAAAAAAGCATGAAATACAGTAAACTCAAAAGGAAAACGGTGTGACAAGTTATCCGTCTGTATCAATAAATGCACTTACTTCCTGTCTATAGAAACAACAATGCCTACGTTGCAGCCTTTAAAAGAAAATGACAGCAGTCCACTGATTTTTTTTTCTTTTCTCCGTTGCAACTTTCTTTTGCCCGAGTTCGAGTTTACAACTTGTTTGTTTTTTAAACAATTCAAAACAGCGACATTTCCCAACAATCTTGATGGGTTAGCGCCCTTACATCCAACGAAATAACTTAATACGATGTTTGTCTGAAATAAACTCTGCAGCTAATCGAGATCATGGCTCCATCAAATATGTGACCTGCTCCCACAAAATCAGTCGCATGTTGCCAACATTTGTAGTACATTTCAAGGGCGAGGTTAGGAAAAAAAAAAAGAATTCACAGAAAGTTCACCAAATAATTTAGTTTTAGCTACATCAACGTACACAAGAGCTTTTAAATAGTACACCAAAACCAATTGCTGATTACGTATGAACACTCTAAAGTTTAAGCACTAAGGGGAACATTGTGATCATCAGTATGCACATTTCACAGTAAAGACAACAGGTGCATTTCTACATACTTCTTTTGGATGCAACAATGAAAATGAAACACTTTACAGCTTGTTTTCTGTGTTTGAAAACAATAGAAAGAGACAGAGAGAACAGACAAAGGGAACGAAAAAAAAAAAAAACATTATTAACCGATGAACAAAATCTTGAATATCGCTTTGGTTGCAGAATGTAATGAATAATTTCATTTCGTTTTTTGTTTCTGTTCCGTGAAAAACGTCGTCTTTTTTTTTCGTTTATCGTTCCGGTTCCCGTTCCGTTCCGAATCCCTGTTTATAAGTGTGATTAGGTAGTTCAATTGTAATAAAGGTTACAGTCAAAACCACAAACAGAGTCTTTGCCTGGATATGTGACCTCTGAAAGCGGACAGGATGTAGGGATTCAAAACTTGTTGAGCCATACATCTTACTCAACACCAATCCCCCATCAAATAACCAACCAGCATCAATTCCTATTGACTGACACACTGAGCAGCCGCTAGTGAACCCAGTGCATTTATGGATAATAGTGTCACACATGACTCATTCCATGTTTAGACACACATAGAGAGCTATTCACAGGTGCACGCTTAAGGGCACACTTTGAATAATGGAAATCTTATAGGCTTCTGATGCCATGGCAACTACACCCAATTATTTATAGTTGAATTTGTGATGTCATTTACTAAATGGTTAATGATGTTATGATCTACTATTGCTTTCTATTTAAACCCTCAGGTATCATAGTATTGAGCCTATTCAGCCATTTATTTTCCTTTGTTTCTTATGTATTTCTTGTATCAATTATTCACATATTTATGTATTTATTACCTTTTTCTTCTTGATTTTTCTCCCTTTGGTACACAGCAATTTTCCTTTTCCAAAAAATAAAAATGGAATATATAACGCACCATATTGCATGTGGTAAACGTACCTTCTAATCACCCTGTGTGTGTATATATACATATATACACAGATTTGCCAAGGTACAGCAGTATGTCTAACTGCCTGAACAAGGAAGCTCATTTGTAGCTTATGCATATTTTAAAAACTCCATAGGGGGCAGAGCAGCATGAAGGGGATTGTTTTAACTAGATGAATATCATCACTCTGACATCTCTGAGACTCCAACAAATTCTCTTATGTAAAATGTTTGCATACTAAATTCCCTGGAATTCACACTTTTTACATGAATTGCTCAGTGATAAATTGCATCTAAATATGTGTACCCTCTTGACCAGGCATTCATTTTCGGAATACAAATTGTTATTTGCTCTATACTGGATTTCATTCTTTCATTCATATTAAAAAAAAACATTCCTGATTTGCCATTTAAACTGGAGTGCATACTCGTTTATAAAATTTTGTCAACTATTGCTGCAGAGGCAAGGCTGTGAGGGAGATGTAGTCTTTATGAAATTCAACAGAAGGAAGTGTGGCATAGTGGTTAACTGTTTGCAGATACTGGATTATGCCAATCCTCCCTTTCCTTCTCAATACACCCTTGGTGTCCATGGACCCTCGTTTAGTGTCCATACTGGCTATCCATGTGCAATTTTGATTGAAGCAGACTTGCATCATTTAAAATGGGAAAACGCAAGGGAATTCGCATGTGATTTTTCAGATTGAAAGAAGGCTTGCGATAGTAAAAACAAATTGGGGTCAAGCTGTATTTTTTATGTGACTTGCTTGGAAGGATGATCTTTTACACACTATGATTTCATATTGCTCTAAGGCTGAGAGATCCATTATATGAGTATTTGCATAGGCACTCTGGCCTTTGTAATGTGTTTTGCCTTTTGCAAGCCTAGATATTGACTACTATTTGCCATCAGCCCTCAAGGACCTAACTTTTCTTCTGTAGGGGTTTCTTACTAAATTAACATCTTACTCTCAGTATTGTATAAGTTCAGAAGAGGAATAATGACTTGTTTTCCAATCAGATTTCTGAGTGACACAGGTAGTGATTCTGTATTATATTCTGCATGTGGGTTGGAACGCTCCTTGTGGCTGTGTATGTGGGGCACCATGCAATTGTAAGTTATTATTTCAGGTTTGGTATTATTGTGTTAGATCACACAGACAGAACAAATACATACTTAAATGGTCTTATGCGGCTTTCCTTAAAGCCTGAACATGTGGTAGGATGTAGGGCAGCATTAATGGACACACTGTTGACAATGAACAAATTAATTCTGGGGAACGAGTTTGAAGCCAAGCTCAGAAAATGAGGTGAATGGTTACAAGATGGAACTGGTTATTGAAAATAAAGCTATTCTAGAGCAAGCCTTTTATGGATGTTGATATGATGTGTAGCACATGTTACAACACAAGTGCAACCGACAACGTAGTATTGAAACCATGTTAAATGGGCAAAATATCTATTTTAATTATTAAACATTTATCAGAGCTAAACTTTTAAATGCTAGAAAACATTAAAATATGAGACAGGCAGGACAGCGTTATCACCAAGGTGTTTCTTAATTCTGTTTGGATTAAATTACTAATACATTAAATTACATTCAGAGCAGTGCTAGGCCAGGCTTGTTCTAGTCATAACACTGCCCCAGCATTATTAAAATCATTAAAATCTGGTCCACAAAGTGTTAAAACACACATCTGAGACCTCTTCTCTCATGAGAATAATGGCAGACATTGAAAGATTGAACAATCTTAGGCTTGTCGAGATGAAAGGAGTGGATTTGGCAGTGTGGTATCTACTGCATAAAAGCATGGCAAGGAAGACGGGTGCACAAAAGCACTCTGTTTTGAATGAAGTTTATACAGAAGAGGGTTTCCTCCTGTCCAAGCCATAACATCATTAACTGTGACATAAACGGTTTGACATGCATTTCAAAATCCTGTCTTGAGGGCAAATTTCAGTATGTTGAGTAAACTATACAGTTGGTACATATTTTTTTAACCTTTAAATAGTTGTTAGTGACATAATGGTCCTACCATGCTGTAATGATAAGGCCCTTTAATTCAGTATGGTAAAAAAGTATGCAAAAATCACACTTTCTGCAATTACACCCATTTTATATTTCCTTTCACTCTTTAAATTACATTTGTTTTCATATTGCATGTGTCGTGAACTTTAATATTGAACTTAAATGAAGGTGAAAAAAATATATTAAAAAAGCACACATAAAATCAAGGAAAAACCGATCTGTGGCAATTTGAAGTCAAATTAATAGCTCACTGGTAAACAAACTAATACAACAATTCCCATTGCTCTTTTAACTATTTTTGGAGCTGGAAAAACCAAGCAGTAAACGCTCTATTGGTTACAAATTAAACATGTACCATATTTGAAGCATTTGTTAAGCTTTATAGAAAATCACTTACTTTTATGGTGTTTTTCCTACGGTTCAAAAACACACCACTACTGCAGCTAGGAAGCCAGTGAGGCTCCAAAAAACAAAACTGTTGCTAATTATTTTGGTAGCTGCGGGGCATTGCTCTGCTGGGAATTTCTAATACTTTAAAGATAAACTCGATTACCACAAGGACTCCAAAGCATCTGAAAACTATATAATGACAAGACAAACCTTAAAGTGTTGATATATCCATCACAGTGTTCTCACAAAAATTAGCACAAATTAAAAAAAAATAGAAAGAAAAAATGTGTATGAAATGCAATTTGAGGCACAAAAGTCCCAACTGCATGGACTAATCTCAGTTTAGCATACTGGCAATCTGTTGTGTTCTCAGTGAATTCTTTTGATAGTAGGGTATGTTCATATTTGAGAAATAGGTTGCATGTTAAATAGGACATATGTTAATCACTCACTCTCAAATACACGCCATTATGGTATTTATGACTATATTATTTCCCATATTTCTGTATTAAGCATATCCAGACCATTACAGCAAATAATTAAATTATAAAGAAGTTAAACATTTGTTTTTTTTCTCTCTCTTCAAAGACAATCCCTGCCACAGTATGAACTTGCATGTGCAACATCTATCATATCAGATTTTTAAAATGTTTTTGTTGCATTCATAAATGTTTACAAACCCTTTTTAGTTGCTGTATCCCTCAACATCACAGTATTGAGTGCTTCCGAAGGGGCTGGTTCTGTGATTGTTCTCAGAATGAAACTACTTTACAAAGTATATCGCCTACAGAACTAATTTCTTTTTCCTCTTAAAAAAAAAAAAAAAAAAGAAACAAGCAATAAGGATTAAGCACACGAGAGCCCCAGGTGGAAAAACAAATGAAATTCAAATGCTGCAGTCTATAGCTTGGAATAGTTCTTTGTTGTATCATCCTATACCTCACAATACTATTTGAGCTTAATTCTTATTTTTGTTGCAAAGTCAAAACTTAGACAGTGGCAGGAATGTGAACAAAAATAGTTCAGCAAGCACGGCATATTTTCAGTGTTAACAAAACAAAAAAAAAAAAAAAACAAGAAAGAAACCTACAGCTATGACCAAAAGATTTGTATCACCTAGAATTTTAGGATTGAGGCATCATTTATGTATGTATTAAACTCTACTTATTGATATATTGGCTGTTTATTTACACATTTCCATTTACAAAAAAATGTCTGAGACAGTTACATTTGTCCTTTATTCTCAAAATGCAGAATGGAATTTGTGGCTGAAATAACAAGAAACCTACTTCACTTCTGCTTTCCTGGAAAATGCATGTGTAACACTTACTTTGAGCAGTCAATGACCCGGCACTCTATTATATTATATAGCCACCTTCTGGTTAACACAAAAATGCTGGTGGACAACAGACAACTTCACAGTACCTCGAGTGCTTCCACTGCTGAATTATGTTGTCCTTGATTTCTCTTATATTTCAAAGATTTTCTTGCTTCTCATACTGGGTAGTGGAAGTGCATTCGTAAGTGCTGAAAACGTCAACACTGGTTCCATTCCATACTGTACTCCTTTATAATAAACCTTTCCATAGGAACCTTATTGTAACTGGATGGAGCCAACTGCTTGCTCCTAAAAGCTACCCTTAGCATGACGCTAACGCATGACCTTATAAGAAGCAGTAGAGGATAAAAAAAAAAAAAAAGTAATTTCTAGGTGAAAAGAGTACGGCAATTTGAGCATGCTGTGTTTCATTAAAATGCAACAGATAACAAGGTCTGTCTGTTGCCAAGAGGCTCTGGCACGTGTGGCTGGTCTGAAGTAGCACACTTCAGTGCAGTCAGGATCATTAGGGTGTTCAGGGCTGTTGATACTGAAGTTCAGGACTCCTGCATGCAGGGTTAGCACAGACATGCCCAGACCTGCCTTCAGTTCCACTGCTGCCCTATTAATTATTCACAAGACTTCATAAATATGCAAAAATCAATTCACAGTAACTGATTAGTTCCCGCCATCTGGCCATTAAGCACCTTATGAACAATATGGCAGTCAATGCCAACTGTGTTATTATAGCTAAATAGCTGACTTAAGCACCAACCAGCACAGTGATATTCTGAATCAAGCCAACAAGGTCAAGGTGTTGTTTTTTTTTTTAATAGCTTCAGCTTGCTCTCCACCTATCATTATTAGAGATTATTATTGTGACATTATTCTCTATAAGAAACATAATGTTTGTCTTCTTGATTAAGATTCTTTTAGCTGGAAATTTGGCCTCTGTCCTCTCTCCATTTTGCAGATAATAATAATAATACCTTCAGTGTGTGTTTTGTGTGTGTGAACTATAATAAGACACTGGGATACAGGACAGGCTACGAACATTTAAAACAAATACTTTTTTTTCTTCTTTCTTTCTTTACCCCAGAGCTACAAGGTCTTTAAATGTTAACACAATTTATCAGTCAGTTATTTGCATTATTTAAACCAAAACCAATTACAGAGATTTATTTAGGAAATACTCCACGTCAAGAGAAATTTCTGACTGAAAAAATGATCCGCCAAAGTATCGATTTCATTTTGCCTGCAGCGTTATAACTTCATTTTCACTACTCGTCGTTCATACTGAAACAGCATGCATTATGAGATATTCACCTTGTTATCTCAAGATATCTCGATTTACATCGTTACTCACATATTTCACAGTGGGACCAATGTTTAAGGATTGTCCCAAGGAGACGTTATAACTTGTGATGTGCACTGGAGCTCATATAGCATCAAGGCCCATTCACACATTCAGTAATAGGATATTAAACAGGCAAAATATTTGAAAATATAGATGATATAAAGTAGCCATTTAGTAGTAACTAAGATGTTGTTAAGACCCACTGACGGTGTGGATTGAGATGCTCAATTACACATAAGTAATTCAATCAATAAATCAATCAAATCAATCAATCTATTTTATTTAGCGCCATTCATAGTGGACCACCATCACAAAGTGCTTTACAAGATGCAGTAACAAAACAATCCATAATACTTTAAATACAGAGAACTGCATTCTACATGATATACACTATACAACTCACTGGAGTAGATTCATGTATTCAATTTAAAAACATACACACACTTCTCAAGTGTAAAAGTGATTTCATGTGGCAGTTTTGTGGGATTACTTTAATCAACAATTGTACAATGTTCCAAAGAAGGGAATATTAACCCAAACATTCAGCAGCCTGGATTTTAATGAATAGAATTCATGAGGGAAACTTTGTTAGACAGACGCCATGTACTGTACACAGTGGAAAACTTGTAATGTTTCATGGAATCTGCATGCACGGCTTGCCATATTTCATGGGACACACTACACATGCTATTCATATACTGCCGGGAGGGACATACAAATAAAGTACAAGCAGTCCCTACAAGCTGTACAGCCCTCCATCTACTAATGCCCTAATTAAAGGCATACTGTTCAATTCCAGATCACAGAATTATCACCCGCAGCATGAAGCAAGAATGAAAACTCTTTAGGCAATGAAGCGTGCATCCAAAATGCCACCTGCTTTCTAAATGTCACTCTACCCACTTTATAAAATGTCTTTGTTTAATACAGAATACTTTTTTTAGGGTAAATATCAAGGAAAGCTGGCAGTAACAAATGTGAAAATGCTAATTCAGACACTATCGTATAACTAGTAAAGAAGCTGCATGTGATCAGCTCAGCAGTCAGAATGGAGAACATCTCGAGTCGGCTTCCATCTGTATCAGATTTACATGGTTGCTAATAATTAGAACAAACCTCCACACTGCACCTCCCAATACCTCACGCCTTCTTATAAAAGAAATAAATCAAACACACTGGAAGTTAATCCACCATGGTTATTCCGCTAACGTTTCCACTCAAGTAATGTCAGTAAATCTTTATGAAGTGCTGAAAACATGCACACATATTCTGTATATACTGGAAAATACCAAGAAAGTGTCCAAGTGTCCAAGCTACCCTGTGCATACTGTAAGTGCTAAGTGGACAGCCCTTGAATGGTTCCAAAGCCGTAATAGTTATTACCATAACAAGTCTTTGATTTAAAAAAAAAAAAATTGTATTCTATTTTTGCATCTTTTCAATACTTAATTTCACTTCGGACCAGTTCTATATGTCTTGATTGTTTTTTTTGTTGTTGTCTATAAACAGAAATCTATTTGCTTCCTTGAAAGATAGAATATGCAGCCTTTACGAGCTGTCAGATGGCTATGTGTGCCATTAAGTACATTTGGAAACCTGTAATTTATATCTTCTCTCATATTAATATTAGTACAGTCTTCGGCTAAGAGAACACCCCTCAGGAAGCAAGCAAAGTGTTCTCTTAAGCGAAGTGTTCTCTTAGGAAGTGTTCCTATATGCAAAGACTACTGTAATTATAACACTTGAAAACAGTTATAGTAAACGATAAAATTTATGTAAATGAACTACTGACACACAAAATAGTGCAAAAAAGAATGGAATGGAAATCAAAAGTTTTATCCCCATTCATGTTAACAGCATTGTCATCTCTAATTGCTTGATTAGGTAATGATGCCACCAGTCCTTTGACCACTGCGACAGCTACAGTGTAAATGCCTCAGCAGAAGATGGGGCCACTTAACAGATGACAACATCAATTATGAGTATATTAACAATGCTTGAGGGTATCACTGCTGTTATAACCCATTCTGCGATACTGATGCCTCAATATGTAGGGAGAGTTTCATGCTATTTAACAGTGGAGTAAATATACAAATTCCAATCCTGTCTAACTACAGCAGAGCAGTGATTTCTGAAGAAAAAGTAAGTATGATTTTCAAGCCTTACACTTCACATTCATCTTGCACAGGCAGCAATTTACTCAAGGAAATAAATAAACAGTTCTGTAAGCGTTTAAAGAATGGGTCATGATTTTTTTTACATACCACTAAATAAATAAATACCCCACAGCAATGTTTTCCCTACAGATCCCAGGGTGTCAGTCCACGAACACTCCAGGTATGGGATCTCAGGTTCAGGGACTGGTGAAAAATTAATTGTGCTACAAATTGCAATTGTGGGTGGTTTAATAGACCCCTTTAGCTTTTCCATGAATCTTGCCCTGTGCTAAGTGAAAAAAAAGAAGCATAACTTAAACAAATGACAGAGCATATTTATTGCATTAAAACCAACAGATCGCCAAGCTCAATTACATCAAACTGGCAAGAGGCAAGATACAAATTTGGCAGGTATGAATATCTTAAATGTTGAAATAAAAATGAAATGAAAAGGTGGAAAGCAAATGGATCTTCTATCTTGACAGTTTATACCCACAGGGCAAACACCACAGAACTAAAACCTGGAGTCTCCTTGAATAGAGAAACACAATGAATAATTCATCAGCGAGCTCAACATTAAACAAAAATACACATTTATTTCTCCTTAGCAACACTGAATCAATCTAGAGCAATGATTCAATTTTGTTACTGTATATATCAGATCAAATGTCACTCAGCAGCCCTACAGGAAGGTGGTACATAGGACGAGATCCTCATTATCAGTGGATACCTTACAGTGTGTAGCAGTGATGCCCATGCTTTTCCTATTTGGACCTGTTTCAAGACAACTACCACAAACTCTCTGCAAAAATATTGCTAAACTTTTTTTTTTTTTTTTTTTGTCTAACATTTTCTCATTTAGGATAAATTGTTAAGAATATATATATTTTTTACAGCACCCAATTATTTTAACCAAGGCCCCAATATCTAAAAATACTGAAGAAATCATTTGAAACTTTATAAACTCTCTTTATCAAATGAAACATCTGCTCAGTCTACAGGAAAATAAGGGAGCTAATCCCTCAGTTCACAGGAAGCTGAAAGTTTTGTGTGTAAACTGCATAATCCAGTGCAACTGTGCTGTCGCCTTCTCTGGGATTCTAGATAAGTACAAGTTCTGTATGCCCCTAATTACTGCCATTGTCTCCCTGCTGGACATAGCTGCGCCCAGGCTGGGACTCCTGCCATGTTCGTTGCCATAGATACACGACCGATAGAACAGCACACTGCCTGATACAATAAAATACCAATCACTTGACAAAGCAGGATTGATGAGCATGCCTTTCAATGTGCTATCTCACAGTGAGTTCCACTTGTTACTGTAATTTCTTTCATTTACTGGGCTTCCCATCTGTAGAGCACCAGCTGCACTGGGAGAAAGGAGTAGTTGAAAAAAAGCCTTCAAAACTTCATCAGCCTTGGATTTAGGGACAGGTGGCTGATTTACAGTTTGGTTTTTCTTTTTTTTTCCTTTTAAAAAGCAACTTTTCTTTCAAGGTTACAAAGGAAGCTAACATTTCCTTTTGTCAACCCTTACTGCAATGTAGCATTTTGGAGACAGGCTAATGCTATCCTCCTTTAAAAATAACTTAACCTTGAAAAGTAAAGGATTAGAAGTCAGACCTTTAACACTGTCCTTTGAGAGCTGACTGTCAGGCTTGCCAGACCACCTGTGCTTGCTGATGCTTTAAAATGAAAATGTCCAAGCTGCAACACCAAAAGGCCCCCAACACAAATTATATATATAATTGCACAGGAAATGTGTGTTTGTGGCAGGGAGAGGGTTAAAAGCTCCCTGCCAAACCAAATTGTTAATTATGTTATTGTTTAATTATCACTTGCACCTGGCTACCATTGTAAATTAGAGCCAGGTGCATGGTATTTAAAGAGAGCAGCCAGTCTGCTCAGGCCTGCTGTATGTAGAAGCCAGCTTGATTGTGTGCTCAAGCGTATGGGTACTATGTAAAGCCTTTTTGTGTTGTGTAAAAACTGTGTGTTTTTGTTTGATTTTGTTTTAACAGGTAAACAGCTTAGCTGTCCTGTTTGTTAGTTTAGGTTCCAGTATGTTTTAGTAATTGCTCGAGTCCCCATTTCTTGAGTCCTGGGTCATTTTTAAAGGGGCAATGAACCCGAGTGGAAGCAGCTTGATTACTATATATATATATATATATATATTTTTTAAATCGACCAATAAAGCCCCTTTCAGACTGGCATTCCTACCTAGATCCGGACCCGAGTCCTTGCTAACCAGGTCACAATCCTGTGTATTGCAAAACCACGTACCTGGGTCCCAGTGACCACCTAAAGATGTGGGCTGACACGCTTTGACCTGGGTTGAGCGAGACAAAATTCTTGACGGCCATTCATGAGCCGATGCAATAACAAACAGCCACGCCTGCGTGAAAGTTTCACTTCTGCAAAGGAATGTTTCTGTTTATTCTGTTTAGCCATATTTTTGTTGCTTGAGACACACCATGAGTCAGATTGCAGCAGGGATGAAGAAACATTTGCTCTAATCAACATTTGGGCAGATGAGTCAATCCAGAGAAGCTTGGATGGAAGCGTCAGTAACAAGCTGCTTCCGGAGCATTAATACGTGCATTGTTTACTTGTGTCTGTCACCCAGGTCAACCCTGCTTTATCAAAAGCAGTGTGAAATCTCATACCTGACCTGCCTGACACCGGGTCCTGCCTGTGTGAAAAGGGCTTGAAATGCAAGTCTTTTCAAAGCTATAGCCAAAAAATCATTGTTCAATCCAGAGGAAATCTGCACAGCCATTAGAGTGGAGTTGCTTAATCAGAAGTAGATTAAACTAGTCACTGCTCTGCGGGGCCATAGCTTATGGTTTATGGTTTTATAAAAGTAATAGGATTATAGCTGGTCTGCAAACTGTTCGGAAAGCCCCCTGTGGTCACCCAAACAATTTCCAAACGTTACAGTGCTTTTTTTGCCCTTTTCATTACTTAATGCATTAGCATACGAGTACAGTAGGAAATAAACACGCTATCAATAATAGGATTGTTTTCTTAGACTGTGCAAGGAACTGGTGATCCATTTTTAGCACAGATGGCTTGTGAATGTTTGACAGCTTCCCTGTCTTGCTTATTGTTTTCCTGTCAAATTTTCATTGTTTCACTGAAATGTTGCTGTTAGGAATACACATACAAATTAAATAGAGATTGTCAGGTAAAAAACTTGTGTCGACAAAAAAAGAAAGAAAGAGAAAAAAATGGGATGATTTTACAAAACATGACAAGTAAGTAGGTGAATTCTGTCAATTACTATAGTCCTCCTGTCAATTTTCATAAGCTATTTTCATCATCTAAAAACTGTGTTTTTGGTAGATTCAGAATGTTATTTACTGTAAAAACTTGCAGAAGTACATAAAGCAGAATACTCAATAATATATGTATTAACACAAACCAGTAGGCCAGAGATACATAGTATACAGTGTTCTAAAATGTGTGGGTCATTTTTAAAAACTGACTTGAATAATTTGACCTTCCCATTACAAATTGCTATGACATTGCTGCCTACAACATGAAATTAAACTGCTGTATCCATGGCTGTCTCTGCTGGATGATTGGCTTGCAGT
Organism: Acipenser oxyrinchus oxyrinchus; assembly: GCA_030684275.1. NCBI lineage: Eukaryota > Metazoa > Chordata > Actinopteri > Acipenseriformes > Acipenseridae > Acipenser > Acipenser oxyrinchus. Next base: position 31,277,416 of record CM060262.1, on the reverse strand, counting down.
GTGAACCTCAAGCAATTGGTTCCTCTTCTAATTGGATAGTATACACATAAAAAAGCCATGAGAAAAAAAACAAAACAGCCGTGTTTACGTGTGTGAAGTTTACAATAGCTGGTTTTGCTTGTTAGGATTGTCCAGATAAAAGTAATAAGCAGGAATATCCTTTTAGCCAAAGTTTTGGTACGGTATATGTCTTCAATAATAAACCCTGGTCCATAAAGGAGCATTGCACATAAAACTACCTTTTCAGCATTCTCTTTCAGGCATTCCTCTATTGTAGATAACTCACACAGTCATTGTACCCAAATGGTAATACATGTCTGTTTGATTTTCCAGCAGCAGTGTGTGGTCTAATGAGTAGCACGTGAGTGGTTCTGCCTAAATACTTTACAGTATTCTTTCATTTAACTGTGTAAAGTATTTTAAAAATGGCATTGGAAAAAAAAAGGTAAATTGCTTTTATCCATTATAAAACCGACCTACCTCCATTCTAATTCAATTTTTTATCTATGTGGGTCAGGTTATATTGACCAAGTATAATTATCACTGAATTTGCACAAACTAAACGCTTATACCGCTAATACTGCTTATACTGTTACTGTGCTTAATGGAACTTGAAATAAAGCACTACAGGTCTATTCATGAAACAATCAACACTCCATATTAATCCCTTCATCAACATTTTCACAAACAGACCTGACTGAACAGGTTATAGACAGCAAAAGCAACAATCACACCGTTATATATTTCTTTTAATCACTTATAAATATTTGTCTCTAGTAAATTATTATAGTTTGAAATGAATGAGACTCCCCATAATAAATCTCAGCTTGCTTCGTATACCATGTATCTGAAGATGAAAATGGCGACAGGCTGAAAGTTATAGATATTCGATAACCAACTGAAGACTGAATATAATCAATGGATGTGACACTTCAGTGGGTCCTTCTTCACAGCACTTTCAATGAGTTTTTTGCTGCTGATAGCAACCAACATGTTCCTCTTCTTGTGTTCACATATACAGCTACAGTACAGCTGATGTCTTCCTTGTTTTTTATAGTCTTTATGTCAATTTCAATGTTGCTTGATTGTGTTTCAAAAGTACTGTATATATTTTGTGTGCTGCTCTGCTTTTTCTCATATACCTATTATCCAGCAGCCTCCTGTTGCTTCTGTATTGAAATTACAGGCCCACGGCTTCTTACATGGCTGCATTTTCAAAAGGTTTCTCTCTACCCACTCAATACATACTGGTGCCAGGAAACTCAGAAATGAATGCCGTTCTATTGGTGTTGCAAACACCCCTAGTGTGTTTCTATGTACTCCAGGACACGATACTTTAATGAAATGGGTTTAATAGGACTGGAAATGTTCCCTGTGCAATCAATGTGTGGTGTTTACATTTTAGTACCAGAAGCCTCCCTGTACAAATATGGCACAGATTGCCAACTTGTTTGAAACTCAATGATCTGTTGCTTGTAATAAACCCCAACCTGCTTGTAACATCCAACTAACTTTTCTCAGACACACTTAGAGCCTAGAGTTTGTGCATATGCTCTGGGACCGCTGGGCTACTGAACATGCAATTCCTGTTTTTCATTTTAAGACGGTACAACTCTGTATTGCATCTAAATCAACTATTTCGCTGACAAGACATAGAGATTTTTTCACTTGGAAAACATACAAGCTATCGGGAAGGGGAAAACAAAATTAGAAGCATGCCGATTATTGATGTCAACAAAACCAGCATCAAATCATCAGGGGCTCAATAAAATTTAAACAGCGGCAGATCTTAAGACCACAGTTTAAGGAATAAAATGAGGCCCTCATATGTATTTACAAAAAAAGTCCAATTATATACATAAAAACTGTGAAGGTACAGGATGATGAGACGTTCGCTATATTAAGCTGTTTTGTACAATTTGCTGCAGAGAAAAGCAAAAATGTGTGCCCAGCAACCAGCATTCACCCTTGGAACAATTTGGTAGCTGCATGTTTGCCAGTATTGCGGTTATTTATCCACGTTCAGTTAACATACACAAATGTTTTGCTACCTACCCATCTCTACTGTGGAGTCAAGGATTTAAGATCAGTATAAACTCATTTAAGCAGGATAGCACTGCTTAATAATCAAGAATATCCATGAAAAATAAAAAGCTGGTCATAGAAATGTATTTTTCAGTTCAGGGGACAACATTAGTGGGGAAGATTACATGTATTATTTATACCTCCCAGGGAATGGGAAAATCATTATTCCCCTGACAGGGAGGCTCATAGGCTGTTTTGTGCCTGTGACCGGAAACGCAGAGTTTTTCCATTTCCAAATAGATGGTCTATGGACCAGTATTTAAATAATCCAGCCAGGGGAGATGCAGGCCCTTAATGCAAAAAGACAGGCAGACAAATGCGAAACAAATCGATTTTTATAAACCTCCTCTTTCACACTGAAACAAAATAATAATAGCTTTGGCATGGCGGGGTCCAGTTTTGCTTTCACATCAAGTTTCCATGAAATCAAGGGGTCATTTTTCAAAGCAGCATGTACTAAAAAGCTAAATGGAAAATGAATTTTCAGTATGTACTGGTTTGAACAGAATTATGAGAAACAGTCCAAGTGTCATATTATTATTATTATTATTATTATTATTATTATTATTATTATTATTATTATTTTCTAAAGGTACCACGGCACTATTAAAATTTGAAACAGCATTATCTGCAATAGCAAAAAGAGCTGCTCAAGCTGCAATTAGTTGTTGAAGCCTCAATGAACTAAGAGCGGAATAAACCCTGGCTGAAATGGAATGAGGATAATATTCTAAAAGGCACATGTTCAATTAGCCCTGTTTCAATTTATTGCAGGGCTGTAAGGTTCCAATCTCAGTACAGCTTTTTCTCCTTATTATAAATGATTTCAGACAGCCTGATGCAAACTGCAACAAAGTAATAGCCTAGTGATTTATTAAGCGCTCTGCTCGGATCACAGTTACAGTATAAAGTGGAGTATTAATTCTGACTGGCTAATGGGTCGGAATAATAAAACTCTTTGTGTTGATTCTGTATTCAGTCTTTCTGAAGATGTTTGGGCTGTACAGCTTTTACTCACAGACTAGACTGGAAGCCAAAATCGGTGTTTGACAGATAATGGCAACTGTGTTAAGTTTGAATTTATAAATTGTAGTATGAATTGGCTGCACTGCACTTTCGCACATTCAAAGTGGTGAAGACCTTGTAAATTGCAGATGTTTGAATCCATGAAGCCTTGACCAAAATGTAATTTTTTTCTACAGTAGAAAATATGCTTGTTTCTTTTTGTTAATCTACAATAATGTTAGTGATATTTACACTTTTCCTAAACTTTTTGATCATATGGAAAACTTCATGTTGGACTAAAAACCAGAACTGAATGCAATAATATTAACTAAATCACCTCAAGATTTCATACTCAATTTCAAAATGTCCTTTCCACAACTATCATTTTTCTTCATTTGCACATCTTCAATTGCAAGCGTAACTATATATGTATTTTCTTGTAACAAATAAAAACACTATATGTTAACTATATGCGGTATGTTATGCTTACATAAAATAGCTGGCCTCCTTTTAAGATTCTTACATTAAATCTGTTAAGTAATTATTGAATAGCTCAATCAATGGGGCTTTTCTGGGAAAACTAGTCAAGATTTGTCATTCCATATGCTTTTGTCCATTTATAAAATAATAATGATAATCTTAGAATAATTGTGCATGTGTGTTGCATCTGTCATATTGGTAAGATGAGACATGTTTCTAAAAAGCCAGTATCTAGGGTACGTTGGCATTTTGAGTGCCTTAGGAGCACAGAGCTGTCTTTTAGTCTTCAACACCATAATGAGCCTTTTTGTCAGTGAAGAGAAAAACTGAAGAAGTGCTCTTGTTAATGCAGATTCAGACAGGGCTCTCAAAGCACATGATTGATGATCAGATGTGTTGGATTATGGGGAATAATTTCAGGGTGCATAATTCAGCATCCAAACTGTCCCTGAGTATTATATTTCACTTGACTAAGAAAGATTAGAGGATGCTAGCCAACAAAACAAATGAATAAATCTGTTAGCACTATAAAAGATATAAATACAATGCAGTGCTGGGTATTTCCTTTCACTGTCAAAGATTGAGTTGGCTTAAAGATTGACATAGATATGTAACACTTTATTCTGCATGACAGAAATAGGTATTTTGATTAGGGGGTGCTTGTGTGTATATCCACCATCAGACTGGAGTGCTATGCTTTATTAAGACTTACTGTATAATGGTAATTTCCTGCTCCAACAACTACCCAGGACCTACAAAAACAGCCATGTAATAATTGGTTATTAGGTATTGGAATAATACTGATATTATGGCGTTATGGTTACATTCCCCTATTGCATATCTTCTGACTGTTAATCAACCTGTAACTGAACTTCAACAAATGAGTAGTCAGATATCAATTCAATACTCTGTGGCACACAAAGCACTACCAGTTAAGTTAGAGACAAAGATAGGGTCATTATTTTGAAAGATGTTTGCTCTTTAAAATGTGGGGATATATATTTGTTTGACAAAATGCTTTAGATTTACATTACAGCAGACTGAATGGCTAACTATTTTAAATCATCCTGCAATGTAATAAAGGTCAAACACTGAATCACTGACCACTTGTTTAATTAGATTAAGGGCCCTCAGGCTTTACATGAATGAGTTTGTTTGGAAGGAAAGCCTGTGATACTCTAGGTAAGCCATTCTATACTGTAGTTAAATAAACCAAAAGCAGTTCAGAACAGTTTTAACCAAATAAAAAAAACAAAAAAAAACATTGTTAAATAGTTTGGGAGTTGTCTTTGGTAATAAGGCTCTACATTACTATTAACTGGGGGTTAGGTAGTACAAGGCCCTTCAATATGTTCTCAGTACAAGACTCTAACAGAGCCAACCCCTCTCTCTCCAAGGATATCATTTACAAAATATTTGATCTGACACATTTATAGTAAACGTGGCATGCATTTTATTGTTTGTCTTGGAAATGACTTACTCAGTGGAAGGCTTGACAGTGATTTGTCACAGAGCTGGCACTGTGTGGCTAGTGCCAACCTAATTAAAACAAAGAATCTTCGAACACACTATGCCAGCACAAAGCGAGGAGAGACTCAGAGACAGCTTCCTCGTCTAATAAATTCCCTTTGAAACAAGGATGGCTGCTTAATTATTTTTACCGCTTGGAATCGGAAAAAGGAAGTCCTAAAGTGGACACCCCTCCATTTACCAGTTTAACTGTAGTCACCACTATATCAAGGTGATCTGCAAAAAACCCATGTGGTACAGTTCAAGAGGCTGCTAAATACAAACAAACAGCTAATCTAGGTATTCTAGTCACTGAATTTTCACAGAATCCTTTATTTTATTAAAATAAAAAGGCTTTCAATTAACTTAGTAAATACTAGCACTGCTGGTATTTTATTTGAACAAGATAAAGTACCCTATGGTGTTCTGATATTATGCAGATGCATGAATCCAAAATCTACCAAATGTGATCACTTTTTTTTTTTTTTTTTTTTTTTTAACATGCTGGCCCTGCAATGATCTTTAAGGAACAGTTACACCCCCATTAGCAAAAGCAAACCCTAGTACGCTTATACAGACAATAGGCGCAACATGTCAAGACCCTCAAGACCTACCTGTTCTCTCTTGCTTTCCATGCTCTTTAAGCCTGATATATGCTATTAGCTGTTGTGTTTCTGCTACTATTTCCTGTATTATGCACTTTCCACTGTATTTAATGTATTATGCAATTTTTTTTTACTGTATAGCATGTATTATGCATTTCTCTGTATTTAAAGTATCATGGATTTTTTTCTTGTTATTGCATCTTGTAAAGTGCTTTGTGATTGTGGTCCACTATAAAAGGCGCTATATAAAATAAAGATTGCTTGATTGATTGATTGATGGAACATGTAGCATTGTAGTATTATATTCTCAAATCGACAGCAGTGCTCAGCAATTCTGGATTTGAACAAGGTTACTCCTGTATGTCTGCCTGTGTTTATATGTTAATGTTTAAGAGCCTGATTAAGTCAGGGACATTACAAACATGAAATGGATTGACTTAATAGGCCTGGAGCACTAGAATTGTTAACTAATGTATAGCTGTTTACCAATAACTCAAACTGTTCAAGCTATTCTGTTTAAGCTAGTTTCTCCCAATTCTTTTTTTTTTTAATGTTGCTGGTAGACTCTTATGATCTGTAAGTACAAGCTATGTTGTAACACTGTATGTGTTTTACTAGTTGTTAATGCCACCTGCCCATTGTAAATTTGCTACAGCAATTCGAATAACATCTGTCTGTGTTTGTGGATCTTTTTTTTTTTTTTGCCACGTATAAAACATGCAGGGTACTGAAACATCGAGGCATTTGGAACACTTTTTCCTTAGCCACCTTGGGTACAAATGATGGTCTTCTGACATTCAAAACATGAAGATCCCTTTGCTAGAGCCACAGTAAGTTGTTGTGATTGTGTTCTCTAAGCCCAAATTCACTGCTTTAAGCTGCCTGCACAATTTGTCTTTATTTGGCACTTGCCTACTCTGTTGTGTCCAAAGACAAGCACTCCGTTAGAGAGGCCTTGTGGGAGAAAACGAGAGTGTGGTTCGCTGATGAACAAAGGACATCTTTTATCAATCTGGATGTGTCTCAAGGCGACATCGTCACACTCTGAATGTGTTTGTCAGAGACGTTGACATTAATGGTTTCCTTTAACTTCAAATGGAAAGCAAAAGGAATTGCCATTGATGTCTCCGTCAATGTAAAAACAGATTTTTGGGCATAGTGGGATGAGGGGTGATGATTACATGATCTGTACCTGAAATATGGTACAGTAAAATGAGGTTAAAACACAAGCATTTTAGTATGATCTGGGGCACGGCTATTGCTGCAGACTGATGAAAATGTAGTCATTTCAATTAGAATAAACTAGGAAGTGCTAAATAAAAAAAACTGATGTGGCGAATGACAGGAACCCTGAAGGCGTGCAACAGATCCATTATTTTTTCTTTTTTTTTTTAAGTTCATGCTTTATAAGGAGAATGAATTGTATGTTGCAGATTCTGAAAAAAAACAAAACAATTTGGACTGAACTGAATTTTTTTGTAATATTGCTGTTGCTCAAAGGTTTACACAATTCCATGTAGTTTCCGCTGCTGTAAAAACCCAGCAAATTACCCCCTCTATTCAGCCACCACATCACCAATAAACCAGTCTGTACCACTCGCCTCAAATCTCATTTCATTCCAATATAAAACCAGGCCTGCTGCTAGTTCAATCTTTTGTATAATTTTCAAATCAGTTTGATCTCGCTCTGTTGCTGAAGGAAACAAACAGCACTGATTTAAAATGTCTTTTAGCCGAGTCTCTGGGGCAGGATTTATTATGCAGAAGTATCCATAATGGACAAGAAGGTCTGAGGTGACAATTTTCAATGTACCTGTGATACACTCAGGGCATTCTTTACAGTGCTACAGTATGTCAAATGATCTTGACTATGAGACGATGATAAATAAAAAAATACCTGAACAAATGTCCATCAACCAGCACAAAAATGTTGTCATCTGTTATCAGAAAAAAAAGTTTTTCTGAATAGATTTCCACCAACAATGTAAAACAATAAAATTATTATTAATAATAATAATAATAATAATAATAATAATAATAATAATAATAATAATAATAATAATAAATGTAAATGCCCAGGTATTGAGGGCCCCATACCACAGATGAATGAACACCATGCAGTGAAGTAATGCTTTTAAAAAAAGCTTAAGACCCAAGGATCAAGCCAAGCCAAGCCCAGGTAACTTGAAACACCAGAAAATGTTTGATCTCTCTATATCGGACATAAGTTGACAGTTGCAGAAGTAAATCATCTCTGCATACTGTTCCGTGATCGTTGGCGCGCAGAGCTATTTTTTTTTGTTTTGTTAAAGCAGTACCTGTGAAATGCCTGGGGTGATGAGGACCAGCTTGTTATAACGTGACTGACTAAGGTGTCAGTTTCCAATGAAAATGACCGAGTACACTTCATGGATTATTCAGTGCTGCTGAGATCTATCCAAAGTGTAGCAGAACAAAACATATATCTCGAAAATGATATCCAGGAAGGGCACAGGCCTCCAGCGTTAGAGCAATGGCTTTACAAATACTGCTATGCATGAGACGATTGGCAATGAATAACAAGTCCTACCTATATATATATATATATATATATATATATATATATATATATATATATATATATATAGCCAGGTTGTGTTCAAGGGATAATTGCCGATCAGTATTAGAATTTTTTTTTTGTGTATCTACCAAGGGTGTAACAAGCAAGAAATGTAGCTGTCTTGGCTTGGGATGTGCCAATATAATCAATTTGAACTTTATCTTTTAGATCTTTGTTACAATTACATACCATCAAGTGGTACTATCCAATATGTAGTAAAGGGCAATAGACACAAGTAAAGGACTTTGCAACAGCTGCAATGAAAAAATGTGCATTATTCTGTTACACACAACAGCTTATATTTTGTCAGTTACAGCTGAAATGCAGGTTCAGTCCTACATTTTGAGGATAGGATAGGATCAAAGTGTTATCTGATAAGAGGCTTTAGCATAGAATACTACTGTGACAGCCTGTCTGGCACTATAAGATGAACAGATTTAATAGTGTATCTGAACAAACAGCTTTTAAAAAGGTTGACAGGATGTGTGCATCCACCTGTGCTTTATATGTAGCTACGGTACAGTAAACACAAAGAGAAAAGTTTAAAATTAAATTCATTATATGAAGGAGAAGAGCAAACAGCGTCTATGTTTGACACAGCTCTCATATTTTCCTGTTGAAAAAAAACTTTGACCACAGACCATTTAATCATTTGTACACTATAGCAAGATAAACGTTAATATACAAGGTTCCAGTTTATAAATGGAGACATTCACACAAGCCCTTTATAATAAGTTGACCTTGTGTGCACAATTATTCATTGTTGTTTGAACAGGAAAGGCATTCACTGTTCTCAAATGATAAGGGTAGATTTAAGTAGTTAGCATTAAATTATAAAATATATGAAACTTGAATGCCAGTCACCAAAGGTACTAAATATTTCAGGCAGATTACCAATAAGACCGATCTTCATCTTCCCTTTTCAATTCAGAGAACCCGAAGGTCTCCCTTTATTAGGGACAGCTGTGTATTAAGAGCATGTCTCTTTGGTGGTTGTAAAAGAGGGATTTCAATTATAACATACATACATATATAATTGTTATTGATACAATTAGGTGACTGCTTTGGGGAATTGATGAATAACTCAGGATCCTGAGCAAGAAAGTGAGAATGCGGAGTACCTTCTGATCTGATAAAGCCTAAAACGCCCCAGGAAATGCTTTCTTTGTAGAGTTACACTCTTGTGTTTTCCTCCTTTCCTCCTAAACCTGAAATACTTTCAGTGTAAGCATAGCAACGAATGGATTACACGGATTACAGGATAGCGAACATGAAAAAGTGACATATGTTTTGAACCTGAACTAGATTTCGGTGCATATGGAGCAAATAAAAGTGTGTTTGTGTGTTTGTGTGTGTGTGTCTAGGTGTGAATGTTGCTAATTAAAAATGTGGCTTGCATTTATGTTAAGGGGGGAAAAACAAACCGTAGTAAATACAACATACATCTCGATTACTGTGCACAAATGAAGCAAATAGATAATTGTATGCAAACTAACTGAAGGCAAATTAAAGGAAACTCAGTTATTGTGTGCCTACAAACATCTTGGAGAGCTCATTTGGTTGTAATCAGTCTTTACAAAGAGTGCGCAATGAAAATATCTGCGTCCCAGGGCTGGTGCTCCAGTTAAGATGTGAGCCTTTGCCATGTTCTGCTCTAGCAAGCCTGGCCAACGGCATTACTGTTTGAAGAGACCAGACAGGAGCTCTCAGTCTGGCTCCATGACACTATGATGCTAGAATCTGAAGAAGGAGAGTGCTTCACTGTTCCCTGGAAGAATGCCTTTGTCAGAAGATGTACAGGGTTCTTACTAAAGTGGTGGAATATTTAATGGTGGAATGTTTATTTCTACGCTTTGAATTGGAAAAAAAATGACTAAGCTTTCCAACAACAACAAAAAAGCCAAATGACTCATTGTCTGACACAAAAAAAAAAATCAACATGGCCCTTGTTGTGTAAACTACTCACTGCAGTCTGGAGATTAGGAGGAAGAACACATGTTTCTCAACATAAGGGTAGTGATTAATATGTGTGAATATTCCACATCTGCATTTTATCTTATTGTAAAAGTTGCTGGCATGTTATTAGGTGGTTTGACAGCACAAATAATACATTTACAGCTCATGCCAAGCTGAAAGAATATGAATAGATCATTCTAATGTAACCAATCTATAATAAAGTGTCACTATGCCAAAGGAAACAGGACTGATCCTCTCTCATGATTTTCTTGCTACAGTATGATTGAGGGCATAGCTAAATCTCTTATTATCCCCGAGCACAACTGACCAGAGCTATTTCAAGTTAACACAACAGGGAGATAACAACAGCCTAAAATGTTGATGTATTCAGAATAAACCATACTTCTAGATTATCTTTTATACCACTATATAGATTTTGTAAAGAATACAGTACCACTGAACACTTCAATTTAACGTGCAAGGTGACCCTCTATTTTTAAACCATGCACCCCAAGGAATGAACAGTTTAAATTCTGGTTCTGACTGACTGGTTTTGGACAGTGTTATCTTCAGCTCTACTGTAACAGCCCACTTTTATCATTCTTTGGTTACCTTGTTAATTACAATGGTTTAAAGTTAATGATGTAGCACACCAGAGCCTGCTGCAGGATAAGGTGCGCTCCCATCTAGGGTGCATGCACAAGCAGCAGAAGAGGAGAAGGGCCATGGTATGCCACACTTGCTGCCAGTCCATGTTTCCCTGGAAGGTCAGCGAAGTGCATCACAAATCGTCAGGCCTGAGCTTATCTTAATTCCGAAGGCAACGAAATCCAATGACCTTCTGCCAGAGTTCGCTTCCCTGCTGACTCCTTTTTTTAATTGATGCCGACAGGGATTTCAGAAAAGGGCCTAAGAATGCTCACAGCTTCCAGATCACAGTTCATCCCATATGGTAGCATCTAGTAACAGACAGAACAGCATCCCATACCATTAAATAACAGGATTTCTAGCTATGGTTAAGGGATCATAATAACATTTCCAGCTTTAAATAGGCTTAGGGAAGTAGTTTGCTTCAGGCAGATTTGAGACCCACATAAAAAAGACAAAGACAAAGCCTTTTGTGCAGGTATTTCCCACTTACGATATTCTAAAGCAAAGTCGTTTGCAATTCTACATTTCTAAAGGGGTTCTTTTATAAAATATGTGTATACCTCCTCCTTACTTATGTTATGTATAAAATCTAGATACTGTTACAGTATATTTAAAATAGGACTGTTTTCACACTCAGTAGTTAGTGTAACGGAAAGTTAAAACGGGTAGCTAAAAATGTACACAATATTTCAAATCAATTAATAAGACAAATGTCACCACAGATATTTGTAAGAGAAATGCAAGAAAATGACACCTAAGTAAACTCTGTTGCTAAAATCTCCAGCTATTGTTTCTCTTTATACAAGAGAAGAAAATAATTACCCCAATTGTTTTGTTTTCAGTTGGAATGAGAAGGCTCTCCATATTCCAAGTAAAGATCAATTAAACACAATGACACAAAACACAATATATTTAACAGAAAAGGGAATAGCTACAGCATTCGCACATAACACATCAATACATCCAAGTAACAATTTCCAAGGGAGAAAAAAATAAAATAAAGTCAAGGCCTCCATATCAAGCTGTGTTTGTAAGCATTAAAGTAAAAACAGGATAACAAAATCAATTGGGGGTGAATAAACGTGTACTCCAGTCTCAGAACAGACCTACCCTTTTCACCCAAATGCTGGCTGTTTCAATAATGGGGCTTTCTGTAATATAACTGGCTGATAACATTCAAGAGGTTAACACATTACCAATATTTGAAATTATGAAATCAGTAGTTTCTGTGCCAAACATTAAGTCAATACGAATGAAAAAAAATGCAATACAGTATACAGCAGAAAGATATCACAGAATGTTAACACACATTTTAACCTAGATTGATTGTCTACAGAGCACTACCACATACCACATGGGTACTCCTAAGAATCCTCATAACTTCTGAGTTGTTCATTTCTAGTTTTGAAATGCCAAAAGAAAAAAGCAGTGCAATTTGTATATTGTATGATAGACCTTGTTTAAAAAATACATTATACAATGCATGTGTGGATATCTGTGTAACAGAGCGCAAACTTTACAGCCCTCAGGTAAAACAATGGGTGGGCTTGTGAAGTAGAAAGCTGAAAGAATTTTTTTTTTTTTTATAAGTATAAATGTAATTAGACAATTCTACAAGAGATTATTAAACAACAGAGATTTAATAAAGTCATACCAGAGCGTCATAGACTGCAGAACTGTAATAAAGAGATTTCTGTCATTAATTATAACTGTGACCACTGGATGATACATTTCTTAAGCTGGGAACTGAGCCAAACCAAGGCTGTAGCGCCAAGCCCAATGCCCACTCCAGCTTTGAACCAGATTGCTTTCATTTTTGTGCTCAGGGAGGGTTTACTTTAGTTTATATGAAATATAATGCATTCATCTGAAGTTTGTCTTTTTTGTGTGCTAAAAGGTTCCCAACTTGAGTATCTGAAACTATATTGGTAATGATGCACACAAAGTCAAAGCCTGGAACCTACAACATGCCGAATTGGCTTAATTACGGATTAGGCTGATGCTGGAGGCAAATTTGGTTGACCTTTTAATTTAGTATCTTACTTTTCTGATACAGTCTGCCTGCAATGACTCGCAAACTCACCATTAAGTCCATACCAGTGAACTAAAAATAAACACCACAGCAATGACAACACCATGGTGCTTTTAACACATCTTTACACAAGGGTACTAAAGGAGAAGCTTCTGAGAAAGATGTGTACGTCCTTGTCTAGACTGAGCAACATATTTCAGTGAGACAGAAGCTAACAGTGGGAATTGTGGGTACAGAGGGACAACACACTTTGAAACAGGAGTGCTTACAGTTTGCAACATCATTCTTATTCAAGGACAAAACTGTGGTGTCTGTTGAACAGGGTTGCTAAAAATGTCTTGTTGTTGCCATCAAAACAAGAACCTTGGGTGAAACTGGGACAGATGGCAAGTGAACAAGAAACAAATCTAGTGATTTTTTTACCAGTTTTGTCAAATTATGTATTCTAGATACATAAAAAAAAAACTGTCTAAGGGCAGGTGAATCCTGAAAAAAACAGTATAGAGTTAGCCACTTGATCCCATTGAACCAGATGGAGAGAGGGAAGGTGCCACGGACACAATACTCCAGTAGTCTCTGTATGTGATACACAGCTGAGGCCCATATCCATAGGGCAAGACATGAACAGATAGATAGAAAATATGAATTAACATATTGGTTCTCCTTAAAGGTATTTCTTAGAGTACAAAAAAAAGTTCTATTGCATAATATTACTTTTGCGTCTATATTTTGAGTTGGCAAAATAAGTGCGGTTTCACGCCAATATCATCGCCAACATAGATTTGAAGATTAAACACAACATCCACCAGAATCAACCCTTAATCTTGACTGATACCTCAAGCTGAATTTCCAGGAATAACTATCAAAACGCACATCTAGGAAAGATGTACTTAATATGCATAACTGGATAAACTTTTTCCAATGTGATCAATATACAATTAATAAAAGCGAATACAACATTCAAGTTGCTTAAATCCATTAACTCGATTTCTGATGTCTGGGTTACTTAAAACACTCTCCCCACAAGCTGTTTCTCTCTCCCTCTCAGGCAGGAAGTACAGTGCCTTTTGAAGTTTTTTTTCCACTAAGTCTGTGCTTCATGAAAATAGATCAAAGTACAAATGACACAATTATCAAACAGAAAAATCCGATTTTCGAGAAGAAAAAAAATCTCAGCCTCAATGCAATCTCTGTAATTGATTTGGTACTTCAAAGCCACTGAAAGAGATCCCTGTTAGGAGGGAGCTATATAAAGAAAGACAAGTCACTTAACCTCCTTGTGCTCCGTCCTTAGGATGAGACATAAAACTGAGGTCCTATTGTAAGTGACTCTGCAGCAGCAGTTGTTGATGCATAGTTCACCCCTAGTCTCTGTAAGTTGCTTTAGATAAAAGCATCTGCTAAATGACTAATTAATAATAATAATAATAATAATAATAATAATATTAATAATATATTCAAAAATCTAATTGCATTTTGCACAACTTGGTTGGCCAAGTAATGAACATCCCAAGCCCTCAACCCCTCTAATTCTAATACGAAGAGTAAATAAAATATGCACAGCTGGGCTGTAAGGAACTGCATGAGCTGATGATGCCTGCAGCTTTATCAGCCCTAGTCTCCCTCGATAGGAAGGGATACAGCCATTGGGACATTAAAAAACAATTTGAGCAGAGTTGAGGACATATGCAGATGAGACCAAAACACGTTTAATTAGATTTAAAATTGGATCATTTACAAGTGAAATAGGTCATGAAATTTCAAACTGGAGAACTGGGCACACTTGGTGCCACTGAACCAAGACTCCCCCAGTGGAGGGGTGTGCTTCAGCGTGACTACATGGGGAGTATTTTAACATGCAACTCCAACAGTAGGGACTGCTACACGCAGCCACATATTGGGAATACCATGGAACAGAAGACTAAACACGTCTAATTAAAAATAAACAAGCAAAGACATGTATTACTTCAGAGCATTAAGGTACAAATCTTACAATGAATTTGCTTTCACTTAATTACATTACCTTTTGTTTAAAGAACCCAAGGATTTCTGTGGTTTGTCCTGTATATTACATATCGTTCAGTGGGCGAGGCTTGGTTCAGCTAAACTTATATGTTCAATAATTTTACACCGGATAGGTTGGGTATTTTGTGTTGAGTTGGCTAAATTATTCAGACAGCACCTGTAGAACTCCCCCCTGGGACACTTTCACCCTTCCTTAAATTTGCTTTACTTACTCTTACCTGCCCCCTATTTTACTGCATTTAATCCTGTACTTCAGAGTACTGTAATCTGCCATATGTTTAAACTGTAGTATTTGGTATTTAATCATATCTTGATGTAACTGTCACTTATCTGCTGTATTGAATTGTATTTTGTCACACTTGTACTTGCTTGAACTTGTCATTGTATTTATCTTGCTCTTATTGTATTACCTGTACTGTAACACTTGAAATGTATTTGCTTACAATTGTAAGTCGCCCTGGATAAGGGCGTCTGCTAAGAAATAAATAATAATAATAATAATAATAATAATAATAATAATAATAATAAGAACGACACAATAAGGTTTCTTTTTCAATACCAAGGTCCAAAAATCATAAAGGCTTCTAGTATCAAACCTTTACGTTTGCAGATTTCCTACAGGATTATAGGATTTTCCTCCATAAGTCGATTATATAGAGATTCTAAAAACAGAGACTGGTGACATCACATTGATTACTCAACATCCTTAACTGAAGCCAAGACTCAGAGTCCAGCTTGTCTTCAGTATAAAGCTAAAGCAATTCCAAATAGTGCCTTTTGTTAAAAGATTGATGAAGATAATATGCCAAGATACAAGTAGATTATCGGATTGTTTCTTTTGGCTAGCAATTATGTATTTTTCGGTCAATGGTACACAAAATAAATTCCCAATTGAACAGAATCCACACTATATTTCTCCATGGCAACAAAAAGCATTACTTTAAAATGACTTGGACAATCTAAGCATCTCGGTTGGCTCAGAACAATCATGGATCTAGACATCAAATCAGAGATTGTATACATATGCCATTAAGGATCAAATTACACAGCAACAATCATTTTTTAAACTGAATTTTCTTTTGTTATTGATGAGGATTACTGCACTTTGTCAATGCGTGATTGTTTTTCTTATAGTGGGGACAATCCCATAGGCCCTGAATGAACCGAGTTGAAGTAGGTTCATTTTAAAAGCAAATGCCATTCAAACGGCTAGTTTCACAGATCCCTCTTAGTACTTAGTCTTGGACTGCCTCATGTTATATTAGGTAAGACAGTCCAAGATTACTGATAATCATGGTCTGTGAAACCAGCCGTATATCTCTAAAGTTATGATGTAATTGAATGAATAAAAAAGCTATGCCAATGTGAGCCTGAAAGCCAGGATCCAGAATCAAATAATAGTGCACAGCATGCAAGCGCCTACTTTCACTTTGAAGTGATTGCTGTCGAGTCAGACGAGTAAGGGTAAATCCTATTTATATCAGGAGACAAAACAAAAGTTTAAGTGAACATTTAAAATGCATTAGTATTATTAGTAATGTGTTTTGTAGAGGGAAAGCTTTCATAGTGAAGAGCAGATGCCCTTGTGGTTATGCTTTGTTAAATAAGTACTATATCAATTTTGAAAGAAAAAAATTGCTCCTCTTATCGTATAAAAGCAACAACACAGGCTGTATGATTGAAACAGATTCCAAGAATGGGCTAATCTGTAACCCAAATGCCCAGGGCTCCATTACCAAATAGCACCAGCATCATGAAATCTAAATGTAAAAATACAGCCTCGGTCATGACATCACCAGGACATAACTTATTCGTTAGGCCCATAAGTAGCTCAGGTCACTTCATTTCTCATTGTTGCAATGGGTCAAAATGAGGATGTGTATTTCCTATAGAGGCAAGCTTGGGAAAAAAAACAGCTTTCTAACTTTTTCCCAAAACTTGCGGGATGATATATATATATATATATATATATATATATATATATATATATATATATATATATATATATATATATATATATATATATATCTTGCTTAGTTATGTATAATAAATATTCAAAGGGATGTATTTTCACAACCACTGATTGATCTCTTTCAAAATGACCCCTTTCATCTTGTTACTGTAAATGCTCCTAACAACTGAGAGTGGTGAAAATCACTGCAAAATCTTCCTCTCGTGCTTGATGAATTGTTTATACAATGCTACTGAAAGAAAAAAAGCCATTATAATGTATCCTGGATGATCTACTGTCAGCTGTGCGTTTTCATTTTTTAGACATAAAAGATGACCTCATTTCAAACGGTTCACCAACAAAATATTTCTGACCGAATTGTATTTATAAACTGTGCTGGCCACGTCTAGTACGATTGGGGGAAAAATGATCTGTTTGGAACTGTATGCCTTGCAGACAGTATAGTGCAAGCTCAACTGTGGAGGAGCTAAAACATAAAACTAATTGAAAATAAACTAACTCACTCCATAAGCTTGACAGAATTCATATTGCATTTAGATGATGCACTGTTAATCTGATAGCTCTGCCTTAATGTACTAATGTAAATGTTAAAAGGTCATTTGGCTGCCAAGACAGATGACTCACCATTGTACCCTGGTGACTATGAAAAAAGACATTGAAACCATGAGCTTAAATAGTTAAAGACTCCACACACGTCTGACACAGGTGAACCCTGATCCCTGATCCCAAAAGGTAAAACTGTGTCTTGGACTTCTTCAGTTACTTTCAGTACAATATATTGTCTATCCCATTTGTAAATGAACAACATTTCATTAGTATATTTATTATTATTTATTTCCTAGCAGACACCCTTATCCAGGGTGACTTACAATTGTTACAAGACAACACATTATTTTTACGTACAATTACCCATTTATACAGTTGGGTTTTTACCGGAGCAATCTTGCTCAAGGGTACAGCAGCAGCGTCCCCCACCTGGGATTAAACCAACGACCCTCTGGTCAAGAGTCCAGAGCTCTAACCACTACTCCGCACTGTTGCCCATTATACTGAAAAGTTTATATTATACCTCTTTACTGTAACTTCATTAGGCTCAAGGGAGTGCTATGAGCACTAGTTAAAAGGTAGAAAATGATCTCTCTTTAAAACGTACACTCAATGTATTGAAACTCAGTGTGGCCTGTTCATTATTAATGAAGAAAAAAGACCTATGGGAGGGAGTATACACTGTCATAAATTATATGCAATCCATATGGAATATACATCACTATTATATTATTATACAAATAGTAATACTAAAGCTTAACCACAGTGAAAACTGAAAAGTGCAACTTACTCATCTTAAAATCACTTAGTGTTGTTGTCATTTGTAATGTGAAGCTCCACTGGGAGGACATTAAAAATACCATAAAATAAGATTAACATTCACATAAAATTTGAACAACTTACCCTTTCACTGACTTACCCAAATAGGGTTTTTACCTTATTAAAAAGGCAATTCTGTTTTGTTTTGTCAACAAAGATGATTGTGCTGAAACTGTGTATGCGCGTGCATGCGTGCGTGTGCTTTGATGGACTAGTTTGGGATTAACATTCATCCTCGGAATGATATCTATTCACACTGACACTTGTACCCTCCCAACCAAACTCAACTTTTTGAAAAATGATTTCATCAGATGATTCTAAACAGAGCATAAATCACACAACACTCCACTGACATCCGCTTCCTGCACCAATATTATTAACAGAAGAGAGCTCCTGATGTTTGAAGTTTTTTAAAAAAGGAATGTGACCAAGTTTTTTGTGACCTCAAAGTATGAGAAAGGCACACTCTACCATTAGTACGTGGTTTGCTGTGTTTGTCTTTGTTCTAGTTTAACTGAAGCTCTGTAAAACTAGCCTCAATCTCAATCTCTACAAATCCCCCTTTGTAAAGAAATTAATTAAACCCTCATATGACACGCATCTAACTGTTTTAAACATTTTTTTTTTCTTTTTAGCCTTCTGTCAGGCAAGCTTCAAATCCTGCATTACTTAACAAGATGGATATAATTCTCTATCTGCCAGTACCAGCACTAAGTAGCGCGGTTCCAGAAAAATATAGCGTAAAACCAGGTCGACACCTGAGCGATCAGTTATGCAACTTGGTTGGACCTGGCTTTTATACATCCCCCATGTGTTGCTGCAACTATTTAATTTATTTTCTTTGTTAACATTCTGACAAGTTTTTACACTTATAAATGTAAACTTTCTCTATTAGAGAGAGAGAGAGAGAGAGAGAGAGAGAGAGAGAGAGAGAGAGAGAGAGAGAGAGGACACACCAAGCTTCATTGATGCGTGTCTCTTCAGGAATACTGGTAGGAAAAAAAAAATTATAGAACTTGCTAAGCATAGTCATTAGAAATCAATATACAGCTGTTGATGTGTATGACACATAAAAGCACAAGGAGATTTATACTGAGCTGGTTAGTTCTTGTTCTTACGTTACTCAAGGACATCTGTGAAAATGAAATGAAAATCTTAAGGTCTGTTCCTGTCTGGGTAAAAAAAACCCATAAGATCATTATATATATATATATATATATATATATATATATATATATATATATATATATATATAATGATCAAAACATTTTCATTTTCATGGAGTTAATCTGCATCAGGTTAAAGTTAATGGACATAGAATATATATAAAACATGCTTTTGTCTTTTAAGTTTCTTTTTTTCTTTTTTGTTTGTTTCATAAGATATTATTTTTTTTTATTATTATTTGTTTATTTAGCAGACACCTTTATCCAAGGCCACTTACAGAGACTAGGGTGTGTGAACTATGCATCAGCTGCAGAGTCACTTACAGTTACATCTCACCCAAAAGACGGAGCACAAAGAGGTTAAGTGACTTGCTCAGGGTCACACAATGAGTCAGTGGCTGAGGTGGGATTTGAACCGGGGACCTCCTGGTTACAAGCCCCTTTTCTTTAACCACTGGACCACACAGCCTCCTAACTTGGTAAGCATAGTCATTAAAAATCAATCGATATTATTATTATTATTATTATTATTATTATTGAGGGAAGTTGCAGCCAGACCTCATTTGTATTTCAATGCTAGAACCTTTATAAGTTATTTCTGCAAAGCTCTTACTTTAATCATTGCTCAGCAAGGAGTACAATTCAAAGAGATGACTTGGCAGTTCTCTAAGTGCCTGGAGATTGGAAATGTTAACAGTACAGGGTGATTTTGCAGGTCTGGACTTGGTGGCATTTTCAAAGCTCCGTGCCTTGCCTGCAGACTTGAGAGGACCTGGCATTGTGTTGAAAGGAAAGGTGTTTCTTTCCCCGCTGCACTGTCAACCATCAACTTGATGAGCAATTAAACAAAGGTCCACACTTCACAGCACTATCTTAAAGTTAGAAAGAACTGTATATACTATATGTCTTATATCCATCTCATTTGCTTTTCCATGTCATGTAAGGGGGGGTGATGATGACACCGCAGCAGACTTGTAGGAATTATATTTTACATTTTCTCTGCTCTTCTTTTTGTTAATGTTCTAAAAGGAATATTAACCATTTCTGAATTTAGCCTGAACTGCTGATATATTTTTTTTAAAAGTGATTGTTTTTCTTTTTTTTTTTGTTATTGCTCGTACATAAGTGCCAGAAACTGCAGTACGCTAAATAAAGTAGTTAATTTTTAGGCTTACACTGCAGCTTACTGTAACCTTATTTTTCTTTTCCCTCCTTAATTACGTTTAACTTCATATTGCATGGCCCTTAACTGCACTGAGCTACTTAACTTAAATAAAATGGGCATTTAGAATACAGTTTAATGTAAGTGGAAAATCCAGCCCATACAGTGCCCCAACAATCATATAAATAGTCCTTTATTATTATTTAGTTTGATTAAATAAATAATTAATAGGGCTTTGATAAAAGTGCAGTCTGGATGACGTAAGGTTACCTAGCAACAGACAGTCACCTACTTAAATTCTGAAAAGTGTTGGCAACGGCTAATCGCTTTGGCTATTGTTCAGCATGGCTTACCCTCAACCATTATTTTATTGAATAATATTGCTCAGAGCTTCTCTGGTTTTCACAATAGACCTCCACTGTAGTGGTAGTTTTTTCATATAGTAGATTCAAAATGTTTGTTCAGTATGTAAATTCAAAATAAAATATTTACTTAAAGAAGCACGCTCTTTATGCTTGCTATAAACTTCAATATATCACAAAATCTGACTGAGATCCACTTTGGACAAATGTTTTCGATGATAAAATATGCAGGAATTTTCAGGATCATCGGCACTATACAGTAATAACCAGGACAACTTATCATCACCCAAAAAAGTCAGTTAATTGTAAATAAGCTTAGCATCGGGAATTCTGTATATAATTCACAAGGATAGATCTATAATAACAACAACAACAACAAAGAAAAGGGTTAAACCTCCCAATGAAGTGGCTACATTTGATAACAGTGGCCTAGATTCTCAAAAGCTATTTAGTCCAAATTGTCATTAGCTTTAAGTTTGTCTGAAAGGGAAAAAAACACCATTTACAATTCTAAAACAAGCAAGAAACAACTTTGGACTACTCACAAACCGCTAAATTAAACGTTTGAGTTGTTTATTTCTGATTTGGTCATTTTATTGGATTTGCTTTGACAGTCTGAAAGTATCATGCTAATGACTTTCTGAAGTAATGGGCTTTGAGAATCTAGCCTAAAGTGTTTAAAAGCCTGGGATTCAAAGGACTGTAAACTAATCATGGAAGCTGGTCTCGTCAGCAGCCAAAAACAAAATCTACTTAACAGCCTTCCAGCTTTAATTAAAATACATGTTAGGTGCTTTGTAATATCTGTCTTCCTGTTGTATAGTGCAATGGAGCTACCCAATGCCCACACACCATGTGTACACCAGCAGCAATCTCTTTCTCTAGCAACTGGAAGAATTACCCATGAATACTGACATTTAAATATCAAGCACTTCATCAAAAAGACAAATACAGTAATTATGACATTTGCATCTATATATATATATATATATATATATATATATATATATATATATATATATATATATATATATATATATATATATATATATATATATATATATATATATATATATATATATATATATATATATATATATATATATATATATATATATAGGTGTGGTTGTGGTTATAGTCTTGAGTCTTTCAAAGCATTGCTTATCTCACAAATGTTGCTGTAATAAGCCGTACTATCAAACAGGAGACTGCAATCCTCGCTATATTTATCATAGCTATATGTCCTTATTATAACCCAGGGAGAAAGTCACATTTTGTAAATGTTGCACATTTTCTCCTTACTATTCCATGCACGTGATAACCTGGCAACACATAAGTGTAGTAATGATTGCAAAACCAAACCACTATTCCTGTCAATTTACAGTTCAACACAAGCAGAACAAATAACAATAATATATTGATACAATCAGCTGTATGTGGTTTAAAGTGCACCACAGACATGAATTCAGTAAATCATCGCCTTTTACATATCCCACCACAATGTATTATGTAAGGCCATTTGTATTCTTACAAATACTGTATGTATAGTTTTACTCTGATGTGACAGGTAGCTTTGTATTAAACCATTAGGTTATAACTGTTAAAATGTTCCAGTTTCAAGACTGACAGTTATATTCTATATGTACTATTAAATTTGTAGGTACAATTTGCAAATGACACCAAGGCAATTCTCTATGTTGGTACCATTGAAAAGTCCATGAAAAACACAAAAAGTGTTAATGTTCCCACACAGCCACACAATTGTGGTCATTTCAGTAAATTAGAGAGATTTAAACCCTATTCAAAGCCTCCAGAATAGTCTAATGCATTAACCCACATTTCCGTTCAAATCTGAAGTATTGTTAAAACAATATACAACAGGAAGCAATAACAACCCGGGTCTCAGAGTTCATTTATTTCACAGACAGTGGTTTCAGACTTGTGATGCACAAATGCTAGGCATGCGAGACAGAGAAAATGTGTCGAGTTTGCAGCTTGAAAAGTTGCACAAAAGCATTATTTATACTGAACAACAACTTAAACAGAAGAGACATGGATGCCAGCCACCCCAAGTACAAAATGCCCTTACATGCAAAGGCAATCTCGGCAGCTGATGCAGTTTGAAGCCATTTGTCAAGCCACCGACACATGATATCTGATGACACATTGTCCGATTTCTACACAGAATTGAAAGTAGATCTGTTCAACACAGGCCATCTAATGCATTTAAATAATATTTTATATACATCAGGAAAAGGATGACTAAACTAAAACTGAAACAGACATTCCTTCTCTGTGCTCTACTGATGTTTTATTTATTTTTCTTAAATCAGACACCACAATTCACCACAATCTATACAGACGTGTATTGGAGGCATTTGAAGACTTTTTGTACAGCATTGGATACAGAAAACAGGTTGAAATAATATGTTCAAAAGATGTCATCAAGGGGGAAAAAAATTGTGAATTGAATTTTACTGAAAGGTCGTGACTTTTTTTGACCAAGCCCTGTCCATAGCTCGGAAGGTTAATCTATGAATCCCAGAGGATAAGTCATGCTTTTATGAATAATGAAAAGAAACCTATACCAAAATTTTCTTATGTCTTAACCTAAACTGGATTAACTGCACTGTAATCAATCAAAGTGAAATTCTGTGTATAATTACAACTTTCAATTGTGACATTAATTATACTATAATTGCAAGCATAGCTGCTTAGTTACATAGTTATTACTGCCATTTTAAGTAAAGTGTTAACATACACTTTTCACAGATCTTTACATTTGTGTGAATAGGACCCAATGTCTGAGATATTATAGAGCTCCTAAATACAAGAATAATGCAGACAGTGACTGTCAATGTAGTTGCCGTGCAAATACTGTGCACCTTCATCCTCTGTAGAACAACTGTAATTATTTTAGACTTCGCTGTCTCACTATTCACATCCAACTTCTCTCCAAGGAGCTAATTACTGTGATTAGTTTTAGGGTTTTTAGGCCTCCCTTTACATAACAGTTTGTTCCCTACAGTGTAAATGTTTTTGATCTATCATTTCTTATGATGTGCTTTAGCATCTCTTTATTGTCTGTAATGTATTATTCTCTACTGACTTTTCAGACGCAATAGTTTCTGAAGAGGGCTTCATGTATGTGACCTGCAACTTTGAGTCAATTTTTTCTAAATAAAACTCCACAATCAAGCTAACTATATCAGCGTATTGGTGCACTTTGTAGACTTCCTGATCAGAATGGCTAGTTATGTAAAAATGAGGACTTCCCTCTGCTTACCTAAAGCTGCGGGAAGTGTATTTAATAGCAAACACTTCACATAAGTTGCTTCACCACCTCAATCAAAGAAGCTTTTTTTTCATAAACCAGATCATGAGGCAGCATGAATTCCCCAGTTAAATGAAAATGAAAAGTAATACTTTCATGATTTAAAGCCATCAGATTTGCATAGAATGCATTGTAATTATGAGCAAGTACACATCTACTATAGTTACGAAGTAACTACTATTTAAAAATGCACAGTAATTAGAGACACTTAATGTAAAGTGTTGCCCAATCCAATTTCTAATGACCAGGCCCACAGGTACGCTAACAAGACTAGTAAACGACACCAATAAATGAAACATACTCAAATCTTAACAAAATAAACGACATCCCCTCCGTGGAGGGTAACACATCTACAGTAGACATCTACATGTCTTTTTGTTTTGCCACATTCTCAGTCAGGGTTTAGTTGCTGCAGCCAAGGCAGCCTGGTGATTGATTTTGTAATCCTGCATAAGCACATGCTGAGTGACATGGAGAAGCTTATTTTCAGAATCTACATCTTTAACCCCCAGGCCATTTCCTGTGCACTGCTTGAGCTACATCTGCAGCCATTCATATGGTAGCCTGGGCTCAAGCCTCAACCCACCACTGTCACAGTGATGTACAGGGCTGCATTTGGAAATGACTGTGCTGTGCTGTGCTGTGCTGTGAAACAAGCACACTGCAGAATATCTAATATGCTTCAGCGATTGTCCCCCCACTAGACAATAATATAATCTCAAATATATATTGTATTATTATTTTTATATATCTTTGAAAATACCTTGTGCAGCTATCTGTTTCACCGTGATGTCATTTATTCCTATTACTCTTGCAATGACTTTCCACAAGGAAAGGGGCCTCTCTCTCTCTCTCTCTCTCTCTGAATAAAATGCAGTTTGATATCCATGACACTGTTCTAGACATACTCATCGCAATTTTAATTTGATCATAATAATATATTTATGTTTCCCAAATAAAGGATTCTAAGATAGATTTGAATTACCCGATAAGAATGTTTGACAAGAACAGTCAGATTTGCTCATTCGCATATCTCGGCAACTCCATTAACAAATTAAGCTTCAAAACAAAATGAGATCTCTTCGTTGTGACAGGGATACCAGCTCCTGTAAGAAAGTGCAATAATAAAAGGGTTGAACTCTGTCAGGGCTCATCTCAGCTGGATGACACCATTTCCTCCTCACAGGGTGGTAGAAAAGACATTGGCTCTTTTTTTTTCCTTTTTTTTCTCTGAACAGAGTGTGACAAGCATGGGAACTAGAATAAATGGATGGATGGATGGAAGTTTTGTTGACCTCTGAGCATCATTATTAGTGGGCTCTGGTTCGGTCTTCTGTCAAAAATTGGCAAAACTCTGCTCACTGTGTGTGTTTATTTGTTTTAAAAGAATGTATTCGGGTAGTCATAAACCAATAACCTTAATGGAAATCCAGTCACTGGCTCTGGCAATTAAAGGATTAGAGGTGCAGATTTATTTAACCGCAAGACCTGTAGACCAGATAAGACTACCATTTTGTATAGGCATTGATGCTAATTGATAGCAGCTTAAAGACATAAAGACAGACCATTGAAAAGGCCACGGCCCAGCTCCCCAAACTGATAGAAAGCATTTCTGACCATGCATTGTAAAGAGGTCTGAGGGGGTAAATGATGTTTATTGTGTATTAATCTCAGCATTGTGGTAGCAGTTTCATCTGGCCATGCCAGTGATTGAGAAAACCCCACATTGTAAATATTTAGACCAATTTTCAAACAGTTTTATTTAGTATTAGATATAAACCGATATTGGCTATCTAACACAAGTAAACCAGGAGCACACTCGTGCTAATAGGATTTTAAAATAGGGTTAGGGATTAGCATTTAGCAGGCTGGTGCTTGCAGTGGTTTTGTAATAGTTATTTATTATTTATTTATTGGCATACATACAGATACCCCCAAGGCAAATAAAAAAAATAAAATAAATAAATAATCCAGAAAATAATAAACAGACCCCCCCCCCTTAAATAACAAACAGAACTGGAACCCCCCTCCTTCCCTAACATAATATAACCCCCCCCCCACAGCAGTGTCTACATACTGTTCCTCAGGCTGTGGCATGCAGACTCGTATTGAGCTGCTATCTCTGCTGTCCGCTCTCCCTCTCCTAGTAGGGTTAACAGTTTCTTTGAGTCAGGAAGGTGTGGAAATTCTTTTACCTGACTTATACATTTTGGAAAATATGATTCCCTTTTTTTTTTGAGTACTTGGGGCAGTGTAACAGGAAGTGCATCTCTCGTCTCGACCTCTCCCAGGTCACAGTGACGGCACGGCCTGTTTTCTCTCAAGAGAAGTCTCTGAAATGAATCCTCAGTTGATTTCCTTTGTGCAGGTTACCTCTGTTTTAGTGTTTCTGCTGTCTCTCCCAGAGATGAAAGGGAAACATTTCTCTTAAAATGACTTTGATTGGGAGAGATGGCTTTGCGAGTCTGAACGCAAGATTTTAATGATCTATGAGGCGTCTCCTGCTGTGGCAAGGCCCTCTACCTTCAGGAGTAAAACACATAATAATACACAAAGATGCAGATCAGAGGAAAGATGGACATCACTGAACTCAGAAACTTCATTTCCTATCTTGTAAAGGGCTCAAGGATATTACCAAACTTACCTTATGGATTCCCACCTCTTTAAAATGATACTCTATTGTTGTCACAGGCTTATTGAATATGTAAATTATATAACTTATTTTTTAAAAGATGTGTTGGAAAAAGATAGCAGTAGGATTTTACTTTTAGTTTATGAAGAAAAATCTGCATTATGGAAAATATATATAATATAGGGTGTTTTAACAAATGAGAGATAGGTATGTACAGCATTTAATTATTAGATTGTTCAGAAATTAAATCAAAACTAGGATCAAAATACAAAAATGCAGCGGACTCAATTTAAATGGTCTGAAAAGGACACAGTTTGTATTACATTAATTAGCACAGATTGCATAGTAAGCCTTTATATAATATCTATGCAATATCTGAATGCACATAATATGGGTAAACAAATTGTAAATACAGTAAGTAGAAACAGAAGATTGCTCATTCATACTTATTAATGTGGCACGCTGGCATAATTATGTTTTGTAGAAGTAAGCGCCACACCTCATGGTAACCAATGACAGTTTTCTTTATGACACAGTGGGTATTACTTTCTTGTGCTGTTATGACTTCATTATGATAGTATCTTTTAAACTCAGATTCTCCTCACAAACCATAGCGATAATACCACATGATACATTTTCTTTTCTTTCTTTCTTTTTCTTTTATACTTACAGGGAACTATTGCATCTGTCAGGAGCGTACTGATGCCATCAATCTTTTTACAGATAGAGCTTTCCGAGTTCTGATGGATGGTAATTTATGTATCTTAAAAGATTAAAGTGATAAGGTAATTCTAGGATCCTACTGGTATCCACTGCAGAATGGAGCTACGGTGTGTGGTTCTTCCGTTTTACAGTTGAGGCTATAGATTTGTACTTGTATGCAATAAGCAGGCTGAAATCAGATGGAATGTAGGAAATGACTTGGGTGATAAATTCTTTAAGATACAAAGGTGGCTGCCTCTGTTCACTGCCTGTATATCGGTACGTGGCAGCGGAAGAGGGGGTGGAAAGTTTAGGATATTTTTTCCAAATTGAAGCAACTGGTAAAATAATGGATAATTTACACATTTTAAAATCAAGAAAAAACACATCTGAAGTTGTGGTGTGATTGTAATAAGATGTACATGTTGTTGTCTAAATAGGTACCACAGTGCCATAATTACAACAAAATATCTTTAAAAATGTAACTTTCCACTTACTTGCAAGACTAACAAAATTCAAGATGATATGTATATGCAATTATAGCTTGTTTAAAATATGTTTTGCAAATGCAATCAAAGTTTATGCTAGTGTTTGTAATAAAATACATGTTAAACATTTGATAAAAGAGCATTCAAATTGGTGTATTGGGAATTCATCCTAGTTGCTTGGTCATTTTATTAAAGCAGTGTGGTGTACAAGGTAGTTTTCTTTTAAACGATTAACAACGTTTATTTAGTATGGGCTTGGTGCTAACAGTAGACATTACACACGTTATCTTTACGTATTAGAGATTGCAGACTTAGATAATGCCTTGGCTTGATTCCTAATGGTGCAACCTTTTTCAAAGCTGCCTCAAGGAAACGAAACAGTACTATGTAAATTTACATTAATTAAATCCCTACATCTCACAAAATTCATTTTCTAAGCTGGTACATTTCTGATAATTAGTCTTACTTTTTGTCTAAATGGAAATTTGCATATGTGGATTTGGAAAATTAAGCACTTAAAACAACTGACTTTTATATAACAAGTATTATTTCTCCTTGAACAGAAGAGCCATACAGGATATATATATATATATATATATATATATATATATATATATATATATATATATATATATATATATATAGTACTGTGCAAAAGTTTTAGGCAGGTGTGAAAAAATGCTGTAAAGTAAGAATGCTTTCAAAAATAGACATGTTAATAGATTATATTTATCAATTAACTAAATGCAAAGTGAGTGAACAGAAGAAAAATCTAAATCAAATCCATATTTGGTGTGTCCACCCTTTGCCTTCAAAACAGCATCAAGCATTAATTCTTCTAGATACACTTGCACACAGTTTTTGAAGGAACTCGGCAGGTAGGTTGGCCCAAACATCTTGGAGAACTAACCACAGTTCTTCTGTGGATTTAGGCAGCCTCAGTTGCTTCTCTGTCTTCATGTAATCCCAGACAGACTCGATGATGTTGAGATCAGGGCTCTGTGGGGGCCATACCATCACTTCCAGGACTCCTTGTTCTTCTTTACGCTGAAGATAGTTTTTAATGACTTTCGCTGTATGTTTGGGGTCGTTGTCATGCTGCAGAATAAATTTGGGGCCAATCAGATGCCTCCCTGATGGTATTGCATGATGGATAAGTATCTGCCTGTACTTCTCAGCATTGAGGAGACCATTAATTCTGACCAAATCCCCAACTCCATTTGCAGAAATGCAGCCCCAAACTTGCAAGGAACCTCCACCATGCTTCACTGTTGCCTGCAGACACTCATTCGCACGCTCTCCAGCCCTTTGCCGAACAAACTGCCTTCTGCTACAGCCAAATATTTCAAATTTTGACTCATCAGTCCAGAGCACCTGCTGCCATTTTTCTGCACCCCAGTTCCTGTGTTTTCATGCATAGTTGAGTCGCTTGGCCTTGTTTCCATGTCGGAGGTATGGCTTTTGGCCGCAAGTCTTCCATGAAGGCCACTTCTGACCAGACTTCTCCGGACAGTAGATGGGTGTACCAGGGTCCCACTGTTTTCTGCCAGTTCTGAGCTGATGGCACTGCTGGACATCTTCCGATTGCGAAGGGAAGTAAGCATGATGTGTCTTTCATCTGCTGCAGTAAGTTTCCTTGGCCGACCACTGCGCTCACGGTCCTCAGCGTTGCGCTTTCTTTGTGCTTCTTCAAAAGAGCTTGGACAGCACATCTGGAAACCCCTGTCTGCCTTGAAATTTCTGCCTGGGAGAGACCTTGCTGATGAAGTATAACTACCTTGTGTCTTGTTGCTGTGCTCAGTCTTGCCATGGTGTATGACTTTTGACAGTAAACTGTCTTCAGCAACCTCACCTTGTTAGCTGAGTTTGGCTGTTCCTCACCCAGTTTTATTCCTCCTACACAGCTGTTTCTGTTTCAGTTAATGATTGTGTTTCAACCTACATATTGAAATGATGATCATTAGCACCTGTTTGGTATAATTGTTTAATCATACACCTGACTATATGCCTACAAAATCCCTGACTTTGTGCAAGTGTACGTAGAAGAATTGATGCTGTTTTGAAGGCAAAGGGTTGTCACACCAAATATGGATTTGATTTAGATTTTTCTTCTGTTCACTCACTTTGCATTTAGTTAAGTGATAAATATAATCTATTAACATGTCTATTTTTGAAAGCATTCTTACTTTACAGCATTTTTTCACACCTGCCTAAAACTTTTGCACAGTACTGTATATATATATATATATATATATATATATATATATATATATATATATATATATATATATATATATGAGCCAGCTGCCCAACGTTTCGATATGTTGCACATATCTTTCTCATGTCATGTCAGATGTGTGATGATTAATGTATTGAGGCTGGGATATATTCCCATCCAGATGTCAACATTGCGAATGTACATTGGAACAGAATATCATTTAAAACTTGTCACTCATCTAATTAATTATTAACTTGGCTTCAAGAACAAAGAACATCATAAGGGCTAAATTAATACCCTAGATCAGTGTTTATGAGTTTATTAACATTAAAGGAGTACCTACAATAGATTGCACGAACCAGATAATTATATTTTAAAAGGAGGTAATAGAGACTATATATATATATATATATATATATATATATATATATATATATATATATATATATATATATATATAATACCCGTAAACGTACAAAGTCACTAATCAGGAATTTACAAAGTAATATGCGACTGACATTGCAGGGACAAAACCAGGAGCCTCTTGTGTCTATGACAAGCGTTACAGTGGCACTACACGTAATCGAAAACGTTACATTCCAGTAGCGGAGACGACTATTTAGGCGCATCAGTACCACAGACAGTTACTCTGAGCACAATAAAATTGCAGGCAAACTCTTAATAAAACTCAGTACACGTAGCTGCAGACAAACACTGCAAGATCTGAAATATGTCTCTTCTCACTTCGAACTAAGATGTATATAGGTACAGTACAATTACTTTTTTTCTGTATTTCAGGAATAATAATAGTAGCATACAACATAATAACTCTCATAACAACAAACTTCGAATCATTTTTCAAACTTGGGACAGACTTTTAAACAGACTATTGTTATTTGGAAAACCTAGCAATATGTTTTGGCCACCACATATTTTATAGGGGTTATCGGCTACATTCCGCCTTGTATGCGCTTTTAATTTCAAAGTCTCTTCTTTGTTTGGTACGACAAAACTAACATTTTAAAGCATCTAACTGTTATAGAGAAAGACTTACAAAATCAGACGTCACTCTTGAAACACAGACTGATTACAATGCTTTTCTTTACTGTTTTCTCCTGTTTTATTTGATGCACAATTTAGGCAACTACAATGTAGTCTTACATTAGAATATATCACCTGCTGGAATAGAAATCTGCTACAGGAATATTTTGAATAGTTTGTTAGCCGCTTGTTCTTCGTCCCTTGGAAACAAGGTTATAATACAAGATCGTTATTCCAAAGGACAACATCCCGAGTAGATGCATCCAACACATATGTTCCAAATTAATCACAACGGCTGTTAAAACCATGGCATCATCTACAATACATTTCTGACAAGCAGCTAGTCACGCTTTAAAGAAAGTGAGCCGAGTTTCAAGTAAATAAATTTGACATTGTATTCGGTCTGCACTATGACTTGGAAGATTTGCAATAACTGGATTTTATTTGACCACGTGTCACATTTTTATAAAAATGTAAACTAAATGAGCAACTGTACTGAACCTTAAATATCAACTGAAAATACAGGGTACTTCTGCGTGCAAACCATGTTGAGCACCAAGGACAGATACTCAGGATTTATACTAGCTATGTGTAGATAAGTCAAATACGCTGCTGATTTTGTTTTGCGTGAAGTTTATGTAACACGAGCTATAATTGTGTGCACCCCTCTCTGTATAACAATACAATAATAGTCCTGTAATCTTTCTTGCCAACGACTTACTTTTAAAATGAAGGTTCTCTCTCTCTCTCTCATTCAGCTTGCAAGCCCCTCGCTCTAACCTTATTCATCTGAAATCAATGGAATTGTAACAGTAAAATACCAAATAAGATAAGTTATTCAGACTGTGCCAAAATGAGGCAGGCATAAGCAGTATGGCAAAATCGAAACTCTATTACCATAATCTCTGAAGTACACTTGACAGGTCTCATCTAGCTAATGCGTGCGTTTAGTCGTTTTCTGCCGTCAACGCTACGTGCGCTCTATATATTCTAGTGTAATTTATGAATCCCCAAAACTATGCAGCAAAATAGACCGAGGACTGTTAATACTGTCAACATTGCAGCGTAAGTTAGGGATACCAGTTATGGCAATACAATCACATAGATTGTCACATAATTATTCTAAAGGGGCGATAGGCCGTCTTGATTCGAA
The DNA here is from genome assembly GCA_030684275.1 of Acipenser oxyrinchus oxyrinchus. Taxonomy (NCBI): domain Eukaryota; kingdom Metazoa; phylum Chordata; class Actinopteri; order Acipenseriformes; family Acipenseridae; genus Acipenser; species Acipenser oxyrinchus. Next base: position 31,244,874 of record CM060262.1, on the reverse strand, counting down.
TTGTCAGCCAGTTAAGAACTTAGACGCATGTTTGGAAAGCTGTTGTGATCCTTGTGATAAACATAGTCCATTCCATCTGTTATTTCAACACGGCTGTATATTTAAGTACAAGTAAAAGACTCGATAATATTTGGTTCCTTGCAAAACATTCAGGTGGTCAGGTTTTCATTCTCTAGGTTTCATATTGTGTAGAGAAATCTTATAGTCAGTGCACCCACAAACAAGGCAAAGTTTAATTTGTGCGTAAATGCATTACACACTGTATTTATACTTTGCACAATAATACATAATAGTCCGAATACATAAATATGTAGTCAATGATGGTACTAACTAAAAAAACACAACACAAACTCAGACCATCTGTTACACAGTGTTTCATGTTCCATATACCGTATGCAGTATTTTCCGATTACCTACGAACTAAACTGTCACGAGATTGGATTCGTTTCTTACCTTCTTTTAACGGTCTAAGTGTGTAATAAAGTATAACGGATTCAGAAATATGTGCTTACCTTTTGTGGATTTCGGAGCAAATTGTATAAAGTCTTTTCTTGTAAGTCTTCCTTTTCTATGTGTTCGGTGGCTCTAAGTTGAGTTTATTGAAATTCGCTTAGAGTCCGTCTTCGATTTTCGCTTCATCCCAAAAGCTGCGTTAAGCAGGGAATTAAAGTCGTTTACAATTAGGTCTATTGTCTTGTTTTAAACAGGAAAGGCAAGAGTCCAGAGTTAAAGATACGCCAGTAAAAGCAGTAAGGAAAGAAGATGCTCGCTCTCGCCGAAAGAGAAATCCACGTGTTCGCTAGAAGCTCCGGCTTACAAAAGGAATCAGCAACATGCCCATTCAATCACATAACTCAAGGGTGTTCCATTTTAACACCATTGATGCGCGCTTTGATTGGCATGTTATGCCCATCCCCTTTCATTTAAAGCGCCCACTTGTTTGTGCCCATTGATTGGTTTAGGTTTTGTGGTTGCCCGTCCATGTACTCTTAACATGGTCACTTTCTCATTTAGCATCCAGACGTTTACTATTAAAAACAACGATTGAAATCTGTTCGCCTTTTCACTTGCATCAAACCACCCTTACAATGAAGGAAGGCGGTATGTGTTAAATGTTATATCGTTGGTACTGATCCGGCGATGTCTACCTTGTGTTGCCTTTTAACACCAACTTCTTTCTTTTGTGGTTTGCCCCCGTAAAAAAAAAACAATACTTTATTTATATCTCTACTTGTGAAATATCTATCATCACATCATCTTGCTGCATTAGATATGTCGCATAAACTTGCATCCTTTGTAGATATTTTTTCTGCCTTAACCACGGTACTTGTGTTTACAAGTTTAGGTCGAAGAATAGAAATCTCTCTTGGTTTCTGTCAAGAGACAACGTTTCCTTAAACCTGACGTTGGGAATGCAAGTTACTTGTCCCTGAGAAACAGCTTCAAAGTGAGATTGCTGTATCTCTTTCTGCCCCGGTTCATCTAAAGCGCCGATTCTTTTTCAGTATCCACGGCACGATCTCTCTCTCTCTCTCTTTCTCCTCCACAAAGCACCCAGCCCAGGCAGATAGCATACAAAACAGCTGACTCAATCCACAGACAGCAAATCAAGATAGGCGAGAGGGGATAGAGACAGGAGGAAATGTGTGCGCAGGACAACCTATTCCACAGGCATAAACCCAGAAACATACATTTTCAACGGAGAAAAGAATATATATATATATATATATATATATATATATATATATATATATATATATATATATATATATATATATATATAATTTTGTTTAAACAGTACCTCCCTGTATTAAATAAAGTGTTGACAAGGGGAAGCTGCCTGCATCTAAAACTCGTTCTGTAATATATTCACCAGAACTGGCCCTGAGCCTCGTCAGCAGGATTCTTGTACAGTATCTGCAAGAAAGTTAACTGATCTGATTTGATATGGTCAAGATGTTGACATCGTCTATTGACCACGTTTTTAACATTTACTGGCAAATATCCAAATATTGTAATAAAGTCAACTTTTAGATTTACTTGACCGATAGTGAACCATACACTTAAACTCGTCTACTTAAGTTTTTAAATAAGCACAGTTTTTAATTCGCATCTAAATAGCTATTTTTAGAACTGTTTTACTAAATATTGTATACCAACTTTAAATATAATAAACTATAACTTTGTTAACATGAACAATAGCATTGTCTGGTGTCATTCACTTTAATAATTTAACTTTTATTAAGTCCCATGAGATTTGTATTTTTATTTTTTAGATATATGTATCTACATCCAGGTTTTTCAAGTATAGACAGATGTAATCATCATTTGGCTTGGCCCTCTGCCATTATTTGTGATATTTCTGATAAGCAATGACAACAATTGAGTCATACGTTAATTATGTTTTAATCAACTAGAAGCCTGAAATGGCCTCGTCGTTTGAAATCATTCATTGATGTCGACTGCAAAGATACAATATATGTACACAATAACACCACTACATGCACGTCATTTAAGCAGTTTTGCTTCAGGCAATGCATAGTAAATGCAATCGATGGTCCATACATCATCTTTTAATATGCTAATTTTATAAATTGGATTTTATCTTGTTTTAGCTGCTGCACAACGCTCTCTCCGAGTCACCTAATATACAACGTCACTACAGTAAATTTGCATGGTAACTATCATGCTTTAGCCATTATATTCCATAGTTTATCATGATTTTTTTTCACTAAATCTTACTAACGCAAGGGCCCATATACATAAAGACGACGGTAATTTCTGTCCATTTAAAAAAAAGGGAGGGGGCAGTATTTAACACGTGATTGATAAAACTACTGCCTGATTATTTAACTGGCCAGAAATGTGCTTAGATGTGATTTACCGACACGGGTTGTTACAGAGATATTGTATCTAACCAATTGTCAGAGGTATGCAAACGAGCTGTGTCCCCTACTTAAGACGTCAATGGCATACACCGTCTGTTTACACCGCACGTTTGGCTGCGGGACATGTCTGGAGACAGACAGGTCCGAAATATCAAGGTCATGTTTAAAAAAGTAAAAATAAATTGCACACACACACACACGTAGCCTATGTATACTGCTCGGTTTATTTTAAATGTATAAATCATTGCGCTGAAATAACATAAGTCCATACACTTCACAATATGTAAAAAATATACATCTTCACATTACGGCATATACAGGTATGGCAAAAAAAAAAAAAAGTTTTGGATCACCATCGAATTAACATATTTTGCGTCATAAAGTCGAATGAAACCTGTTTAATTATGTTACGTTAACATATTAAATGACATACCGCTTTGTCGTTTTCCATATAATAACGAAAACCTGACAAATGAAAAAACTGACATTTTGAAAACAAGAAATACTGTACTATTATTATATTGCATCCGGTAGACTTTTGCGATATCATTTTGTAACGTCTTTTGTTACATGATGTTAAATAAAAGATCAAAATTATGTTCATATCGGGTTTTTTTTTTACGTCGCAATCCTAAAATTCTAAGTGATGCTAAACTTTTGGCCGTAGATGTACAGCACTAGTAATATCATATGCATAACCTAGCGCACTCATTTTATTTTGGCTTATAGGCTACCGGTAACACAAAACAAATCATGCTGCTGCATTACATATACTGTACAATGCTTAAAAAAGTCCACATCTTGCATTTCGACCCAGTGGAGTCCAGCAGTATTTCTGAAAGCGTCTTGCCCTTTTCCAGTCGATCGATCTGTTTGTTTAAACTCTGTCGAGTATGTGTATATGCCCTATTTTAATCATGTTCTTAATTTTGTGGCTTAGTAGCTACTCGGATCTGTTGTTGGGTTTATTTTCATCCAGTCATTATAACAGTCGTTTATTTTCCTATGAGTCTCTTTGGATAATGCAATTCCTAGCGTCACACTAAATTGGCTATGATCGGGGACATATCAGGCATATCAGAATACACGGCATAACGGTGTTTGTATAGCAAGGGACTCCTCTACTAAAAGTGCTGGGCGTGAGTGAGAGGTTAAGAAAACCTACACTCACTCCCCAGTAACTCACAGTATTAAAATAAGACGTTCTTGTCAATGGAGATCAGTTGTTCGGAAATACAAGGTTCTGTGGCTGAACCAAATATGGCAGCTGATCGGGTTAATGGAGTTGGTACTCTATAAAAAGGGAGATGCGCTGGCAAGATGAACGCCACATTGTAAACACAACTGTGGGGTCTTCTCGCTGTTCTGGATCATATTCCAATATATCTCCTTCCTTGATGTGCAGTCCACACCAGCACAGCCGAAGCTGGCAAGGAATAGGCTACTAAAGTGATCGATATGTTTTTTTCCATCTAGTAAGTAGCCTATCCTGTTCAGACGAGTTAACAATGCAATTTAATGTATGTGTTACAAATAACAAAATACTTAAATTACGTAATTATTGGATAATTAAACATATACATTTTTATTATTACTATTGGCTTTAACGCAGAAATTATGCTAGGAAATGATACCGTTAAGACGTATCTCATTCTCTGCCTGGTCTGAGGCACGTGTTAATTATGTTGCAGGTAAGGCTCAATTAACTGCACACTACAGATTTATGAATCAGACGACTATGCTAAGGGCACTCTCTTCTAACGTCGCGAAAAGTGATGTTTTTTGTGTGTGTGTAAATGAGTTTATGCATCACCCGATGAAATACTGCCATGTTAAACACTATTACTGGCACGATAAATGAGACGGTAAGTTTTATGTATATGGGTCAAGGTTTTATTGCAGTAAGCTCGTATTTCCTTGGAGAAAGACGATGACTGTGGGACACAAGCTGAAGCACACGATATGACTTCGTACTTACACAGCCTCAAATTTATCAAACCCAAATGTTATTCAAAAGATTACACAAAAGCTGGGTGTATGGCTCACCTTAGGCAATACCTTTGGCTCGTTGCCTTTAAAAGTACAATAAGGTATTAAGCACAGAAATGCGATTATTTTCAGTTGCTGCACCCAAATAGTTTTAATGACTAATTATTTCCTATTCCTTAAATGTCACTTGCAAATTACCATATTATAGTCAGATTCCCAGCACTGCCGGGGAACCAAAGCAATAAACCATCACTCTAGAAGCACTCCAACATGATTTTTAATTTCACCTCTGTGTTTTAGCACCACACTTCCTCTCATGGATATCATTTATATACACAGTGGCACTCCTTTGAAACGCCGAAAATCAATTTATATTAATGATCTCTTTATTAGCAACTGAAAACTTCTAAATATTTAATCTAGTGCAAACTGGCTAGTTTTAGTTCCCAATAATATGTATCCAGCTGCATTTTAAGGACCATAATTATATAAAGGGTGGGTAAACTCAAATTTAATAGCAAGATAATTCAAAGTTCAGTGGTACTTCAGCTTAATTGTGCGCATTTCCTACAGGCCAATGTTGTTGTTGAGCAAAATTAAATGCACTTAACTTTTTTTTCTGTGTTAAATAAGAGTGGCTGCTGTTGCTATGGTAATCATGGAATGCCCATGTGACAATGACTTTTCTCATATTGCTATTGACTACTAGGACAGCTGTTCCTTGAGGAATAAGTATTTTCCATGCTGCAGAAGCTACAATTTATACAGGTTTAAAGAGATGGGTTCTGAACTCATGTCGATGAACAGCTTGCACTGTTGCAATCATTTATTTTTAGTCTAATTTACCTGCTACTATCCTTGGTTGAAGTTAAGTGAGGAACTGAGTTTTGATGAAATAACAAGCAAGCTTAAAGATAATGATGCTACAGGTTAAAGAAAAATAAAAGATATTTAAAGAGAAAAAAAAACTGTGTGAAAAGTCTCAAACTGAATTTAGTACAGGTGTCTATGCTAGTTCTCATTAGCTGAACCTGTGTGCCATATTGCTTTACTGAAACACAGTCCAGCAAAGAGAGAAGAGGACTCTAACATCGAGGGGCCAACATGAAGGTGAAGGTGGCTCTATTGTAACAACTGTAACATACACAATTTTGTTTAAAAGTTGAACCGCAGTAAAATGGGAAGTCAAACTAGAACTGGAGCTAATTAAGGGTAGAGAAATATATTTCAAAACCTGAGGTCACTTGAACATTAGCTGGACAGTCAGATGCTTTCAGTGGTTTTATCCTATAGTAATTGCATTGGGTTTGAAAATGAAACAGCCTTTTGTTAAACTAAGCTATGACCTTTAAATGGTATTAAGTGGAAAAGTCAAATACCTTACCAAGATATACTGGTCAAAGTGGATTTTAGCAGTTAGAAATGAAAGGTTGTGTCAATGCTTTGCAATATATTCATTATATATTATTACAGGGCTATTTGGAAATAAAAGGGCAAAAGTACATTAAATTAAAAAGATGACACATCAACATACATTGCATGCATTTTGCCTAATGCGGTTATTAAAGTTATTGTTATACTTCTGTGATGCATTGGTATCCATCTGAACATTAAAAACTTAGACCACAGAGTGGGAAATGTCTTACTTTTTATATTCTTATAACAGTAGTTCAGATTTACATTGATGCCAGTCTCTATATATAGTTGATGGTATGGTCTGAGCAAATCAACTTCATTTGTACGCCTTGATGAAGCTTAGGAAGTTGACTGACATTAATATTTTCTGTGGAGACGAGACTCAAAATGTTAATACATTCCGTTTTAATTGGCAACAACTAGATCTTGTATTTCTTTCCTTGGTGAAATGTGATGAAAGTTAATCTGTGTTCAAAAGGTGGCTAAACATAAAAGTTCAGTTTCAGAGGTTGGATCTCATTTGCAAAAAGTTATTTCTTTCAAAGTTATTGTTTTGACTTTACCGGCTTGATAAGTTAGAACAGACATAACAGCTTCTATTAAAGCCTTTGGTTTTAATGAGGACTAATAATCTACAAGGCAGGTGCAGGCTAAAGCTACGGTTTGATTTGTAATGCTTTTTTAGTCAATGTATTACATTAGATTTATTTTTTTGTCTAAAACTTTCTTGTTTTTGATAAATGTATCACCATATGTGTTTCCATTCATCAGAAACTCCATGCAAACTGTGTATTTAACAATTACTGTCAGTGTTAACTGATGGTGTATGTCTATATGTGTGTTTTTGTAATAGTGTCTGTGTAATAGTAGCCTCTATTTTCCACCATGGACAACTTGCAGGGAAATTGCTTACTCCACAATTGTCCACAATTTAGACATAGTGGAAAACAGCCCAGTGTATTTTCCTATACCCATATAGATGTGGGGCATACATGTTCAGCAGCATTATTTTACCAGGTGTTTTAATGTTTAAAGAAAACTGCAGAACACCTGAATTTGTCTAAATCCTTAAGACTGAGAATCAACACAAAACTATGGTACCAAAAACATAGGCTAAATCCAGGTACTGCTTATTAATAAATGATCTGGAATGTGGGATAAGCAATGTTAAGGTAACTTGTTTATCCAACATGCAGTTTCCTTTACTGACCACAAAGGATGCTGAGTCTACATAATCAAGATTATTACAATCTACATTATAGTCAGTTGTATATAACTGTAGAAGAAAACACCAAATAGTCACCCTAAGGGGATGTTATCATTGGTGAGTGTAAAATACTGGGATTGTTACTCATGTGTTGCACTTCATTATTCGGTATTCATGATTTATGTTCCTTAAATTTATAAGAGTTGAACACTTTCAACAGTGACAATAATCCGTTTTATAATCTTTACTGCATGCGAAATGCAGAACAGTATCTTTATAAATGATGGATCCAATGCAGGGAGTATACATTTACTAAGCGAAATATCATCTCCGACATCAAACCTTTTGTACAGAAAAGATCATTTAAATACCATACCTCAAATATGAAATCATATCAAAAGTATGCTTGTGTGTGTGTGATGAAGCTCAGGCCGTGGGACAACAGGACCCATTTTATATACTTTGAGCGTGTATAATCTATGGATGTAACATATATTTCACTTAACCGTCTTTTTACCATCGGTGACCAGGATACGCACAATGCTTTACCATACGTATACTATATGTGATGTACCTCGCATGCCTGTGTTTTACAAATTATATCATGATGCGTTTATGGTGGTTTTCTACACTTTGGTATGCTTTTAATATTAATTAACCACATTACCTTATATAAAGGAACATAGTGTGCCTGTACTACATAACGTTGATTGGCATCTGCTAAAAAAAAAATCAGGCTAAATTGCATTAAACTAACATTAAAACAGTTCTAAATACTGTCTAAATTATAACAAGCAGATTGTCTAAGGGCTTTTCTAAACAACGGAAAGTGATTTTTTCACCTCAATGCAAGTCTTGGTTTGAACTCTAGTGAACAGTGGAGCTGTCCGCTGTTCTTGGTGCTGAATTCTCAAATCTCTAGATATCAGAGAAGCTCGTTTCATGAAATATTGCAATTTCTTCAGCAAAATTAAATATCTATGCCCAGCAAACAAACCATTCTGTATGTCACCTAGAACCATTTTCATTGGATACTACACGTATGTATTAGGAGTTAAGAACAGTCACACTATTAAGCAAAAAGTAAAAAAAAACACAAAAAAACATTCAATTAAATAAACAGTTCTGATCGCTTATGTCATTTGTGGGTTGAAATTGTAAATTACGCAGTAATTTGTAACATGCATACTTTTAAACAGACCATACATCGCAAACCAGTTTCATCGGATTTCTTTATTCTTGACAGTATATATAGTTTACAAATAAAGTCAAACAGCGATCTCTGCTGGGGTTTATTTTATAGGGCACATCATCAGAGATACACTTGTATGTAGCCCATAATCCCCACGTTTAACGTTTTGCGACTGCATAGTTTTATACGGACACTATTTCTAAAAAGAAAATCAACCAAAACAATAGTATGTAAAAGTTATGTATGTAGACACTGTAAGATCTACCTGTTCTTTTAACTACAGTGTAGTGCACATCTATATCTGGAAATGTAATCGGGGCATTAACAAAACAGATACAAATCTCGAGCGAGATTTCTCAGGAAATAATATAGTCTTTATATAGTAGTATTTACTGCGGCACAGATGTATATCGACTGACACTCCAAAATTGAAAAACATTTTCTTGCTTACCTGTTTAAATCAGGTGGCGGAGGGTTAAGTTTTCATGTCGCTCCACATCTAAATCTGGGGGGTCTCCGTCTCACTCTGTACCCCAAGAAACATTGAAGGAAGACAGCAAAATACTAACAGAAATTCCAGGGTTGCACTCGGCGGGAGAAGAACTGCAGTTCCTCACTGCGTCAAGCGCGAACCTCAAAGATCCATTAAACAGAAGGTGATTAATTCAAGGCAAACCCTGATTGAAGGCTCTGTTGCTCCTTTCCTTTATTTATTCCGAACAGATCCAGTCAGGAGCTTACATCATGCATCGTGTTCTATAGGAGATCGGAGGTGTCACTACATTTTAACCATCGGTTTATTCTTGTAAGACTGAACTGGTTACTAGACGGCAAAAGCGTGTTGATCCTAAAGTATGTCAGGAGGTGAAGTTAAATCTCATAATCGGATTGTTTGACATTGACAGTCTATAAATGGGTGTAAATTCAGCGTGTGTATGTTGCAAGGCGATTTCAGATCCCGCTGTCTGTGTTGAGCGCCAGGCAAACCGTTACGTATGCAAAACAAGGAACGAAACAAAATACATTTTAAAAAGCCTTTTAATGTCAATATGGCACTGATTTCATCATAGCATTCACTTCCTTGTGATCACTGTAAGATATTCTTTCACGGTCCTATTTTCCCCTGAGCTTTATTTCATGGCATGTTTAATTATACTGCATGTGTTGTTATTCCATATCAAAATGACTAAACATCAGGGAAAGCAAACCGTAAAAAAAAAAAAAAAATCTTCCAAGGAACAGTAAGTCAAGTTAAGCATCACTCTTTGTATTTATTAATTCAATCTCTAGACGACCGATCTCATTAACTTTGTGAATCAATTCACATATTACTTGCTGTAACAAGAGGACGGCAAGAGGACGCAATGATATCTATACTACAGCTATGGACAAAAGATTTGCATCACCTAGAATTTTAGGATGGAAACACAATTTAAAAAATATATGAACATAATTTAGATCATTTATTTGACATCATGTAATCAAAGAAACTACAAAATGATATCGCAAAAGTCTATCGGGAGCCATAATAGCAATGCAGTATTACACGTGTCACGTTTTAAATTTTTGCCAGTTTTTCGTTATATAGTTGGCCATACAAAATGCGCATGCGTCAGGGTTGGCGGTGGCTTGTGTTTATTTACTGTTGTGTTATTGCTGAGACACTATAGAGCTGCCGTGATACTGTTTTAAGAAACACTATGCAGGAAGTGACTGACGAGTCTAGGCAGAAACTAGATGACAGAGGTGCAAGGCGGACAACACAACAGTGCAGTAACATAGACAAAACATTAAGATAACCAGTAGCGTGCCGCTATGATGAGTTATGTAAGTTAATAGAATTAGTGTTTCAATTGTATAAAAAGTAGTTATAGTATGAACACTAAGCTCAATTCAAATTTGAAAATAATCAGGTCACTTTAAACAGGCTTGGTGGTAAAACTATGAATAGACTGCATGGGCTACAGGCAGTTTATCATGTTAGCATTCAAAGGATCTTTTTTTTTCTTTTAAATTTTAATATATCTAATACAATTAATCAAAATGTACTCTATTGTTCAAGGATAATAAAGCAGCTGCCTGTTTGATCAATACAGTATATTTTAATTTGAATTCTATTAGATTCTTCATAAATAAAAGATTGGTTCATTAGTATTAACAAGCTATGGAATACAACTTCGACCCAAAACACTGGTCTAGTTGCCTCTTATGCATGATGCCCACAGGCCCGATTTGGCTTGGAATATACTGTCTATTTGTTTCTGAACATACCAACATATTGAACGCTTATTTGAAGAGGCAGACTCAGGTTTCTTTTTCCTTGCAAAGGAAAATCAGATGACAATAAATAATATTACCAAAAAAAATAATGGAATTCAATGAAAAATGAAAGGATGGAATTCATTTCTAAAACAACAATGTCTTGCTTTGGGGTTTAAACAAATGAAATGGTTAAGCCTATGGAAATCTTGCATTTCTGGAACAGGGCTAGGGAAACAGGAGTTCTTTGTTGGGATACAGGGACCTTAATATTCCAAGGGGAAAATGGGATTTTAGCAGATTTGCCTTGAGCCTTTTAAAGCTGGATATAAATATTTAAACTTACTTGCAATATTTAACAGCGTCAAATTTAATGGCAGCAATTTTGGTTTCTTTTGAGACAGGGAAAAGCAGGCCAATAGGCATTTATTTGCTAAGCCTATTAGGCTGTAAAACAGAGAGAGGTTGTGTGTTGGTAGTTATTATTCAGACAAAGAGACTGTGAGTGGCAGTTTGTGCAATGGAGCTCATGCTGACACTGAACTCTAGTGGACTGTCAGATTAACTCTTACAGCATCTATCCCATTATTGCTGAATGGCGAGAAGATGAGATTACTCACATTGGTGAGATGACATCTGAACACAAGCAACAATTGAGGTACCAACCCAATCTCTTAAACCATTTTACATCTCATTACGGTGCCTCGTCCCCCTTAAGTGTTGTCTCCCAACTGATCTAAAATGTCAAGACATGATATGAGTAAGGGTATGTAGAGCACAGGGATTTAACAGAATGAACTTCATATTATCTACTTGATCAAATGCTGCAAAAGTACACCATTTATTAAAACAGCCCAGCTTACTGAAGCTTCTTTGCAGTTTTACAATGTGGCAGAAACAAAGCAGGTTGTAGTTTCTGGCAATAGGAAGAACATCCTTTTCCAGGAATCTATTATAAAAGATCTTTATAAAAGGCAGAAACATTAAATCCTTCAATCTAATCTGTAAAGTCAAGCTGGCATAATTTGCTCGCTGTTGGCTGCCTGTCTGGTCACAATAAATGTTTTTTTTGGCAATTGCTTATCTTGTAAAGTATCAATGTTTATTCAGATTGTCACATCAACATAAATGCTATGTAAAAACCTTATGCAAAACCAATAGCATGACTTACAAACAACAGTACTTACAAATCCAACTAAATAGTAGAATGTTGTAACATCAAGATAGATTGAAGGCAGTAGTTAGCAACTATTGTTATTATTGTTGTTGTTTTTTAATTCATGAAATGTTCTTCTTATTTATTTTTTTGGAAAATTATTTAAACAAGTACTGAAGCCTATTATGGGACTATTCAAATTAAGTGACAGCCTTGAACAATGATAAAATTAATTGTGTGCTACTCATTGTGAATTGGGTAATGGCTGTAGCCCCCATTATAATCCTGCATTTGCTTTTGTTTTTCTTATTTTGTTAATGTAATTATATATATATATATATATATATATATATATATATATATATATATATATATATATATATATCTATATATATATATTAGCTCAAAGAGCCAGCTGCCCAACGTTTCGATATGTTGTATATCTATATATAAACTTGTTTATATATAAACCCCCCACTGATGTGCATAAACAGAAGATCATTTAAACGAACTACATGTTTTGAATAAGCGCACATTTAAATTGGGTTTTATCTTTGGGACAGGGTATTATCCACCACTTACTGTACAGTGCAAATTAACACACAGAGAATGACAGGGCTGGTGTTCTACTTGATTACTTTAGCCGAGACCATTCGTACACAATTTTCAGTTTGTCAGTGGATGTGGTAACCCTACATTTGTCTTATTTTATGCTATGTAATTCTTCATCAAATTGCAGATAGTTGCAAGTAATTGTAGAGTGCTGCTGCAATACAGAAGATACAGAAGACACCGGGGGTTCCCAGGACCAGGGTTGAGAAGCCTTGGAATTTACTTGGAATTTAGACATAATTCTAAAAACTCAATAGAGGCCATAGGAATGGTTTACAGTTTTTAAGTCAACAGGATGTGATGACAGAAAATGAAAAGTGAAACTAAACTACAAGAGGAATATCTTAGTTAATGTTTCTTTCCAGTACCATCATCCCATAGAAATTATTCACACACTGTTGAGCCTATGCATCACCAGGCTTAAAAACTAAGTAGCGGGGTTCTGAAAAATATAGCGTTACCCGTCCCCACGTGTTGCTACAACTGTTTAAATAACATACCTGTAATTTTTCTTTTCATTGATAACATCCTGACAACTTTTTACACTTATAACTTTAAAGTCTGTTTCAAAGCTCTTTTCAAAATGGCCGAACATTATAATGATCTAGTCCGGTAATATATTTTGGGGGATATTAAGGCTATAAAGTATCATATGTGAAACCAGCAGGTTATGAACTCCTATATAAAATCACTATAAATACATGCAGAGGGATAACTTTAAAATCAATGAAAGACCAATAGCATACTGTACATGGATCGGATGATAATGATGTATTTTTCCCTCTACGCTAATAATGTGTTTCATGAAAAGGTCTTTATATTTTCTCTCTCTTGCTCAAAATATTATCAATACAGAGAAAACCCCTGGAACGATTCTTCATCATTGATGTTGTTCGTGAGGTGAGAGAATTCTTTAGAAGCTGTGAATCCAATGTGTTCTCTCAAATGTGCTGTTGTAAAATACCCCAGATGGTTGCCACTAATTGCAGAATAGTGTTTGGTTGCAATTGGTCTATCCAGATACAAAAGGCATTTGGTCTTTAAAAAGTATCGGGCCTGTGTCTGATATTGACGTCTTGTCCAAAGGTTACATTTTCACAGAATGGCCCATGTACATTTCATTTAAAGTATACATGATAGGCTTGGTAAGTTTAACATCTTCAGATGCCTTAGTTTCACTCATTTCATCTTGGGGCACTGGTTGTGGGGCATCATACCAACACAACTTGCTACAGCACCTATTTTTCAAACTAAACATAATTAGATCAGAACACATAATGCTTTGGATGGAGGCAATGTGTGTATCGTGCTGTTTCTCAAAGAACTCTTCTTGTATGTTTTTATACCATGCTTTCCAGTTGATTTCCTCTAATCTTGACATTTCTTCTAAGCTAACATCACAGCATCAAAAAAACGAATTCTTACCAGAGAAAATTAAAACATCTCAAATTGAAATGAAATGTGTATGTGTGTGCGTGTGCATGTGTATCCTGCAGTGAGGGGGGAGTGACGGTTTTGCCCTAGCTGCTTCAGCTTTAATTGCTGTAGCTTTGCAAGGCCGTTCTCTTTATGCCTTAAGATTACTGTCATGTCTATAAATGTCTCAACTTGGTAAGTGGTGTCAAAGAAACAGGCAGGCTTGGAATTTCATTTTTGAGGCTTGGAAAAAATCCATGCAAGGACCCTGGAGTAATTCCATTCAAGCCCAGCTAACCTAATAAATTCTGTTATTTTCTCTGCCGATTAGCTGTTCTGTTTTATCTGTTCACTTTCTATGGTGCTGCAGGAAGCAAAATTAGTGCTTTGATTATTCAAATATTTGAATGATTTAGGCTGACTAGGAAACAGATGTGCAAACAATAATATGCACAAAGGGAAGAGATTACACAATTTACTGTATTAAAGCTTGGAAAAACAGCCTTTGGCCTATTGGTTTGGGTTTTGTTTTTGTATCTGTACATGTTTTTGATTTGAAGTAAGTAAGTACTTGAGTAATAATAATAATAATAATAATAATAATAATAATAATAATAATAATAATAATAATAATAATTTCAGTATGTGCCTTTATTTCCTTAAATAAGGCAAAATTACATGACCTCAATCTGAGAAACAACTGTCAACCACACAAAAAGGAAAAACCTTGCATGCTGTACATGGAGGCATTCTATAAACAATTAGATTTAGATTTGCTTACATAGAAAATGCTTTTAGCAATAGAAATGTAATTCAAATTCAGCATTCATGATGTGCTGTGATTTCACCAACCTTCCACTAACTAAAGAAAAGTCAAGTGCTCAACAGAATGCATTCAGGTAGACTTCAAGGCCTCCTGACCAGTGTTTATTCAGTTAACGAAAACTAAAACAAAAACGGCCAAAACAGAAAAAATAAACATTTTCCTTAACGAAATAGTAATAGAAACTGGAAAACATATAAAAACTAAAATTAAACTGAAATAAAAAAAATAAAACATGAGTTGTATTAATATCGTTTCACGAAAACACTATATAAATAGCATAGCCAAGCTGCAATGACTTTCTGCTCTGTGGCACTGTTGCCCAAAGCACAAGGCTGAATGTGTTTGCACTGTGAAAAAAGAGAAATGGAATTTTAAGTGATTAATAATAATAAAAAAACTGTATGCAGCAAGTCAGCGTGAACCTAAAAAGGTCTTAAAATGAGAAGATACTGAAACTGAAAAAAAAAATCTAAAACTGAAATATATCTTTCTGAATTTAGTTAACTGAAACTAAAACTAAATAATAATTTAAAACAAAAATAGAAACAAAATAATCCTACCAACTAAATAAAAGCAGAAACTGAAAAAACACTGCTCCTGACTACAATTTATCAGCTCAAGGCATGCTCTATTTTCAGAATGGTCCGATGGCTCTGCATTTTAACTCCCCATCAACCCAACCTACCAAGCTGGATAAATGCAGTGTGAATCCTCAGGGACACATCCCATGCAAGGCTAAAAAGAGGTGCCTAACCTTTGATTGGTATGAGCTGTAGGTTATTTTGATAGCCTAGCTGGGACATTCATAATTAAAAACTTGCTAAGTGCCTGCATGCTTCAGTTATTGTTACATCCCAGTTGTTTGGTTTCCAGCAGCCGAGAGCAGCTAATCTATGGAAGGCATTTTTTTGCCTGCTGTTTCTGGTAAATCTGTGAAAGCTAATCATTTCTTTATCATTACCTGTCATCATTACCCATCCTAAAACAATTACTTCAGCATAAGCTTATAGACAAGCATACAGAAATAATCTTAAAGCATCGGCAAGCGCAGTAAACGAGTACAAGGAAGCATGTTTGAACATGGCAAAAGCATTGTCATGCATGCTTCCCATACTAAGGGGGTTACATTATATTCCGAAAGCAGACTACTGTATACGGGGACCCAGGGACAAAGTTTTACAAATTATTTCTACAATATGCAGTCTTGGCAGCATAATATACTTTCATTTCATTGGCTCTCAAGATCATTAATAAGATTGGGATTGTCACCAAGTAGGAGTATGCTTAGTACTGCAATATCAATAAATCAGTGACTGCCAAATTGCAAACGTTGTGCATTCTTTAAAGACCATGTGTATCAACATCGTTTTCGGGGTCTGACAGTACTGTGTACCCTGGAAAGGAACCGAGCCACACTGAAGACATTTGCTGTTGTTTACTGGAAATTACATTGTGGCACAGTGACTCAGGCGTCTCTGTGAAAAAACATTTGGGCTACTGAGGTGGTTTTTAGTAACTATCCTGCCCTGGGTTGGCCTGTGCAGTTGAGTCTCTGAGTTCAAGGTTTACTCATTTTATTTAACAGCATATAGTATCTAAACACAGTATACAATGTGTAAAGAACTGAATGATTAAATCTTTAGAACAGTGGATCTACTGGTAAATACTGGTATTCTTTACTGCTTTAATAATCCTATTGGTGGTTTCCCCTCAGGGATAGTTTATTGCTCCCCATTATTAACATCACTAGAAGTGAAAGAGGTGGAGAGAGATCCTCCAAAAGAGCAGGTTTACACATTGTAGATCTAGGGTATTAAGATATCCCACAGTTCAGATCATTAAAACAGGCCCTCTGTCCTAACAGATGATTTAGAAGGCTAATTCCTTAGCAGTGTCAAGGCTGGCGAGGATTGGAAAGTTTTGACTCCCTACCAATAAACCATTTAAAACACTCCCTTTGCCTATGTCATTTTGTTGCATTATTCAAAAAAATGCATCAGCTGTTTATATTATTATTATTATTATTATTATTATTATTATTATTATTATTATTATTATTATTATTATTATTATTATGTTTAAGCTGGGATATGCAACATCTGGTTTCTAGGGACATCTTACCTCTATTTACAGAAATGTACGGATCAACTGTTAGGGTTTAAGCATTAAGGATGGAGCACAAGGAGGTTAAGTGACTTGCTCAGGGTCACACAAAGTGAGTAGTGGATGAGCTGAGTTTGAAATGGGAACCTCCTGGTAACAAGCCCTTTTCTTTAAAAACTGGATCACCAAGCCAATTAAAAAGTCGCTCAGTGGAGTGTGTATAAGCAGATTAGTCTGAATAAACATTACTCATTAATGTTGTATTGCCTTCATAATTCTCTATTAAGAAAATATTGAAGTTTTGTTTTTGGGTAACACTTTATAATAACACTTACGTTAATTAATTATGAATTAACATTTTACAACAACACCAATACAAGAACATATTGAGCATATCCTAAATGTAATGTCTCCTACAAATAAATGCAAAAAAAAACATGGTAGTTTGCATAAAAATATTTGAATTAATGACATATTTTAAACCCTTTTCTGTAAATATTTATTATTTATTGCATTTTAAAAGGTTGATGTTTTGCCCCTGTAAGAATATGTGCAATACAATTTAGTGATCTTGTGCCCCATCTCTTAAGGCAGGCTCCAGAATTTATCCTATTGAGATATAGGCTGAAGTTCCCAGGTCTCATTCACATAGGCATAAAGTGTTAAGCACAAGCATATGAAGGTTATCTCTGTTTGTTGATTTAATGACCCAGTCCAGATGTGATATTTCTGTTCATTTCATGGTTTTACTATCAGTACTTACATTGTACTGAGTACTGAGGCTGTGTGGTCCAGTGGTTAAAGAAAGGAGCTTATAACCAGGAGGTCCCCCGGTTCAAATCCCACCTCAGCCACTAACTCATTGTGTGACCCTGAGCAAGTCATTTAACCTCCTTGTGCTCCGTCTTTCGGGTGAGACATAGTTGTAAGTGACTCTGCAGCTGATGCGTAGTTCACACACCCTAGTCTCTAAGTCGCCTTGGATAAAGGTGTCTGCTAAATAAACAAATTAAAAAAAAAATACAAGTGCTAACTTGTTTTTTACCGTGTTTAAACAACTGAAAACTATGGTAAATGCATAATACGAGCATCAGGGGTTGATCATATCAAATTGTTTATAGTAAAAGGTGTAAGGGTTTTTTTCCAGATAAATACAAAATTATCTCAAAATGATTTATTAGGGAAACTTGTAGTCAAGGCATGCAACAGGCTAAGACATATTGCCAGGAACAGAACCCCTACGAAACCTCTGAAATGTAAGTGTTAAACGCAGGGAAAGACCTGTCTGCCCGCCTGAGTGGGTGTGGAGTGGAAGAGATGGACGGTGAAGAGATTGACAGCCATCATAATTGTACTTATTGAGGGAGCAGCAAGGTAATTTTCCATCCCATGAGTTTGCAACCCTCATCACTCAGAGTGGGCATGAAGAAAAAAAACAGAATGTGGACATTTATCAACTTTTCCACACCTGAGGGGACTTGATTGATTCCATTTTCTTTGCTGGAAATGTACGGTCCTTGAACTGAATTACCAACAACCAAAGCCCAAATTATCTGCACCTTTACATTTTAATTACAAAACTGCCATTTTTACATTAAGTCTGTGGCTGCACTAAAACTTGCTTAAAGGTGGCCATTCAATTGTTTGTGTCTATGAGTGAGACATATAGGAGTGTCTGCAGTGTTGCACAATAGATGGTTTGGGTTTTTTTTGGCACTGGAATGTGGGACCTAGAAAGTATTTAAGTGGAGGAATTGTGCATTCTGGGTCTCCACAAACTTTGCATTGTATTGGTGCCTTGTAATATAAATCTGTTGGTTTATCTTTCAGGTTTACATGTAGTGTTGGGGAAATTTATGGGTGTAGTTTATGATTAAGGTACATGTTTATTTTTTGGATAAGTAAAAGTTTTAATTACATTGGATGTTGGGGGGTAGTGGAAAGTCTTTAAATGCACAATTTACTCTTCTTTCTGTACAGCTTTTGTTTTCAATCACTTATACTCATTATTGAATGCAAAAGATATGAATACTTGACAAATGTGTGTGCGGCTCTGCTAGATACAGCACGACAAATATGAGTGTGTGTGAAGGGGAGGTGGTGACAACAGTCTTGTAGAAAGAGATCTTTAGCCTATGCTAATCACTATCCTTAGTACCACTCCAACATCAATAGAAATTGCAGCCAACATTCATACCCCAAAAAGTGCATAAAGGCAATGAATGATCAGGTTTCAAATAAGACAGCTGTGACACACAAAAAAACAAAGCAATTCCTTATCCAAGAAAAAAAAAAAAACTGATTTGAATCCAGCGATCTGATACTGGCACAGATGTTGCCTAAAAACATTGTTCACTCTGGAGAGGTTTCTCATTTGAATATTGTCCATTTTATATATAATAAAGGATTGAGAAAATTCTGCAGTGAGGTTAGGAAAATGTCATTTAAGACTTGTTGCAGATCAGACAAGAATAATTGCTGCTACACTGATGAAGTACGGCAGGAACAAGATTATTGTCAAATATATAGAAAGGATTTGTCTGTGCCGCTGAACCAAAATCACTAAAGTGGAGCAACTCAGAGGTTGGCACAGTCTATGCAGACAAGCAGAAAGCATGTTAAAGTTCCAGTTGCATCTAAAGACTTTTCATTGATGAGTTTATTGAAGAAAATTAAATGAAAGCAGCCTACAAGTTATTGTAATCTTTATTGACTTAAAAGACATTGTGGCTGATTAATTTGAAAACTCATTTTCCAGTACACAAAGTTTATTGTTTTAATTTTCTTTTGTAATGGTTTGTTGGCTCCAAATGTTTTTTGATTTTGAAAATATTATTGTTATTATTTGTTTATTTAGCAGACACCTTTATCCAAGGCAACTTAGAGACTAGGGTGTGTGAACTATGCATCAGCTGCAAAGTCACTTACAATTACATCTCACCCAAAAGACGGAGCACAAGGAGGTTAAGTGACTTGCTCAGGGTCACACAATGAGTCAGTGGCTGAGGTGGGATTTGAACCGGGGACCTCCTGGTTACAAGCCCTTTTCTTTAACCACTGGACCACACTGCCTGCTTTTAGGTTTAATATTCTTAGGTTTTTAATATTCAGTGAACTTACTTCTCGACTATTTATGAAGACCATCTGTGGCAGTGTGTATGTGTTGGTGTTTGTGTTGGAGGGGATTACATTTCTCCCTGTCAAAACACGTGGGAATGTGGCTGGAGCCGTGAATTCAATAAACGATTAAATGATTAATTAAGGCTCCAGCCACAGGTGTATAATTAGGGTGATCACAGGTGTTTGTGAGTAATGGTTGGCGTTGATGTTGGTGAGAGGTGAAGGTGATTTCGTGTTCCGTGTTGTACTGTCTTGTTTGTTTGTTTACGTCTCCATAAGTGTTTTGTAGTCCTTTTGCCGTTTATTTTGCTAATGTGTTTTGTTCTGTTTAATGTTTAGTGTTTTTTTATGTGTTGTATTTGTTATTAAATGTGCTCCTTTGCTTTTTGAAACTGCAACTTCTGTGTACATAAAAGCCTTGCCAGTGATGCTGTCCTGTCACACCATCTCACCACAAAGTTTTACTCGTAATAGCGCGATTGCAATGTATTTAGTAGAACGCTGACAGTTTATGACTATAATACACATTGCTTAAGGATGGAGATAGATTTAGTATTTAAACATTAGCTACACAGACTGACTCTCTAAATAGCCTCTAAAGCTCAGTAATTGTTGTATACAATCATGGATGCTGATATAAACCAAGGTAATTTAACATTCAATTCGAACATTGTTTCCAGTAGAATGAACAGTTTTTTATTGATCTATTTTATTGATATATGTGAATAGCAGCAGTGTAGATGCTAAATAACTGTTTATCAATTTAGACAAAACATAATGTTTAATAACCTTGTATGGCTGGATAGGCCTTGTGGTGCATGACAAGACCAGGAAGCAGGACATAGAACTCTGAAATGTGGGGCTGACTTTTCAAACAAAACAAAAGGGCTGAAACAAACGGCTGTGTTGCTGTCCTTCTCCAACCACCCCCTTAATGAGCCCAGAGTGGGTCCTTTTATACTGTGGCTGGGGCCTTAACTACCCATCAATCAAGCAATTACCTCATTAAGGCTCCAGCCACATTCTTCAGGAGGTTTTTATGGATGGGGAATTAACCCCATCCTTGCCACAATACACAATTCAAAATAATAAATGATTGCAATACATTACAACCAGGTACCATTTACAAAAATTAAACAGTAATATTTATTTAATGGGAACAATAATAATGCAAATAATAATCAAAATAGCACACCTGTATATACATATTCATATGGGGGCAGAGCACCCCGCCAGTTCACTTTTTGGCTGGAGAGAAATTAATGTCAATTTCCCAACGCATTCTACTTGAACCAAAAAGGTCTTTGTTCTGAATGAAAGCAGAGAAAAAAATACTTTCTGGTGGAAAGCTGTTTGTGATTTTCTTGCCAATTGAACAACTTCCTTAACTTCTACCTTAAAAATGTAAGTTTATTAAGCTGCATAATACATCCCAATCCTATTAAAAGATTTGAGGCAGCAATACAAGTCCTTCTGCATGAAGAAGTCAATGCTTCTTCAAATTTCATTAAAAGATAAATTCTGGTAACTTCAATGCAGCTTTACCTGTGTCTATCGGATTCGTATCCTTTGTACTTTCTAGTTCCTCCTGATATCTTACTTTTGTGTCAGTTTCCAGCTTCGGATAAACCAACGATATATCATCACCACATCAGAATAAACTACAAAAAATATTTAGTTCCGCTTATTGCCTTGTTTTTTTTTTTTTTTTGCAAATTTTGCACACAGTCATATCAACCACATCCCTCTCTCTCACACACAAAATGAATGCCAAAATATTGCCGGAGGCAAGCATGTTCCATTTCATATGGTGTAATTCACACTTAATTCAGCTTTGATGTTTATTTCCGCAAGAGTCTGTCTGTCTCTATCACTTCCCATAAACTATAAGGATTCTCTGTACATTTATCAAATAAAAAACTTATTTGGGGGGGGGGTATCCCAAAAGCCCAATAGCCCAATTGTTTTCTGTCTTATAAAACTATCTTCCTTTATCAAGAGGCTTCCCAGATGGCCCCATCAAAGACTGTTGCAGCAGATATTAATAAACATGTATAATAATAGCCCATCTGTCCAGGTTTTAACTTTTACAGCATAAGCCCAGCTTTAGGACTTTATTCAATATTCATGTCTGTTTTAGTTTTTTGTCACTGTCGCTTGCAACAATAACTATATTTAAAAGTAGTCAAGATAATGAGCATGTTGAGTTTTAGAATGATCTCTAAGATAACCTTTACTGCAGATAGCTATTATGACTAATATTGGACTACCTAGTGTTACCTTTGTCTAAGATTAATACCCATGGAGGTCTGTAAAACCATTTATATTAAAACACACTGTAAGCTTTTCTTTACTGCTCCATATACAGGTTCACTCCACTTATAACAGACTCCAAGGAACAATGGAAATCAGTACTTTATAAACAAAGTACTTGTAAACACAATTCGAAATGCTCTATGTAACTGCGAACATAAGTACCTTAAATATTTACTCTCTGTAGACATGTCATAAATGTTAAAAAATGTTAGTTGTCCCTGTCAACTAAATACATAAATACTGGTAAATATCAACAATACAAGAAAGCTTAACTGCCAAAGAACAGGAGCTTATTATTTTTTACAAAACATGCCCCTGTGGGCCATACAATGTAATAAGTAGTACCATTTTACGAATTTATATTTTTGCTAAATCTAATTCAAACTGTATATGTTATACGATTAAACTGCACAACGGCTGTGCCGACAAAAACACAGAAGAATAGAAGTAAACAGCAGCTGTTTTTCCAGCCTCACATCACCAATACCGCCATGACTGTCATTTACCATCCCGGATGTACCTTATTTGCGAAAAATATCTACCTGTAGAACAGGAAATCTGTACGTATTAAATCGGTACTGCATGTGTTAAAATGTACGTATTAAACACCAAAGACCTGCCTGTGGAACAGGAAAACTGTACGTATTAAATGGTATATGTTATAAGTGAGTCAGTTTTAACCAGAGTAATCCCCCATTAAAGCCCATGTTGTTTAGCAGGGACATGCCTCCTCAATACATTGTAACAGGATCCGTTATATGTGGAGTGCACCTGCAGTATAAGTAAGCAATAATACACGAGAAAGCTTTCTGTGTTATTTAGCTGAGAAAATTGCTCTTTTTTATGTTGCAATGAAATTAGATCTAAACTATTGGTCACACAGTTTAAACCATGTAGGATTGGAATATCAGCAGCCTATCAGGATACAGGAAATTTCCAAACCACTTTATAAGAGACGTTGTTTAGATTTTTAGTTGACATAAATCTATGGTAAATCATGAGTGGGTTTGCTCTGTACGCAGTCATTTGGAAGAATCATAACAATCAACAGTTTACTATCTCTTGATGAACTGTTTTATCTTAATGCGTATAAATCCTTGATAAATCACAAGATAAGACAGGCGGAGATGCTCATAAGGATTTCGTTTCTAACAATATTCCAGCAAGCAGGATATCATGCAAGAAAAGCATAGTTGAAAACAGTCCATCAAATAAAGGTAATAAGAGTTTCCTATCCTTTACTTTTATGAATAGCACTTCTGAAACCAAAATGTACTAACAGATAAAGTAAAAATGTACTTAATTAAGCAATTAGCTACATAGTGCACTTATACTGCACCCATGATCTGAAGCACTGCATTACAGTCCCGGGCGAATAGAGAAATAGCACCACCTGCACATAGTGAGATAGCTCACTGCTGAGACTAAATCGAAATGTAGGCAATCTGAAGCACCATAACTAAAGAAGTGACGTGGTTTTTAGTGTATTTGGAAATATGCTGTCATGATGATTAAATACCTCTGGTACCGACGGTACTAAAAGTGCCATAAAAGGATAATACACTAGGCTATTTTTTTCATTATTCCATTGAGTTTTGCTTCTGATATGTAGCAAACCTTCTCAACTCATTTCACTTGAAGGATGCATCAGGGAGTTTTTTCCCTTCCCTTTTTGAAATGGGTTCTGTGTTTATGGTGTTTGTAGCTGCATCAGAGATCTGAGATCTCTTTAGTGTAAGTGAACTTCAATAATCCAAGTACTGAAGTGTGGAGTGAAAATATATTCAAAGCTACACTGCTTTGTAACAACAAAAATACTCGGGTACCAACAATTATTGATACAGTTTCAATATTGATATATTAAGAACAATATTATTTTTACCATATTATAGCTATTTACATTCGTGTTAACCAGTAAGTTCTGAATGTATTGTCATCACCGCTTACTTTCTGTAGCAATGTACTTCTTTTGCTTGGTCTGTGCTAATACTGAAAGTTTAATTGGTGTGATGGGTACATTTAATATATATATATATATATATATATATATATATATATATATATATATATATATATATATATACACACACACACACACACACACACACACACGAGTCAGTGGTTGGAAATTCTGGCCTGTGATTGGTTAAAACCTCATCATAGGAGGAAAAATAGATTGAACTATTGCGCTAACATCCTTACACCACCCCTTTTCAAAGGAACATCCTCTATACAACAAGATGAAATGGATGAATGAAAATACTGCTGAACAGTGATTCTGTGACATAACAGAAAATGAATTACAAAACATACTACAAAACAAAGAAAAAAAAACTTGCGGTATGAACTTCAAAAACATCTTCTGTTATTTCTTTATGTTCTTTAGTTATTTACTTATGCTGTATCAGCTATATTTAACAAAATACTGTAAAGCCATAAATATTTGCGACCAAAATATTTGGCAAATCACACCCATAAAACCTATTTTGCTCCAGAAATGTTGGCGCCCTGTTGCACTGGTAGTAGTATATTACTTCATTATACTGTATGTACAGAACTAAGATATTCGTGCCAAAAATGTTTACATTTTTTCATATGCATAATTGGCTTGCAAATATGTATGGCTTTACAGTATATAAAGTCTATCCAACCTTGCCTCTCTTATTATTTTGACTGACTCATACATTAAATATGTACTGCAGACACAGCTCAAAGTGGAAAATGAAATGTCCCTTGTGAAGACTATTGTTACCTCCAGGGTGCAATGCTCTTAGCCTGCTGTTTCAGAATTACATGTATCTGTTCATGTATGCAGTATTCTGCTTTTGCTTTATCCTATTCGTTAAATAATTAAAACACAGCAAAAATCCAGGACTGAAGCTGAACTTTTATTCAAAATCAATCTGACATGAATCGTTTCAAAGTGCACCAAATCTTAATCCAACATGCAAGAATCCCAAACTGAGCTTCTATTCCAAATCAACCCGACATGAAAAGTTTGACATGAAAAGTTCATCAGATCCTCAAGTTTTTTGTTGTTGTTGTTTGGTTTTTTTCTTTAATCAATGTTGCTTTGCCGCATGGTTGCTGAACAAGCAAAAAAATATTTTTCAAATGATCAATATAGTTTCCAGCTTTGTTGCAATTTAAAGATGATTTTCGTTTCGGAGGCATAGTTACACAGCGCACGTTTTTTATTTAGACAAAAGAGTTGACTTCACTGTGGAGGTGGCTCCAGTGCATACAGAGCGGGATGTTGACAGTGTGTCTATATGATCTTTTTTTGTTGTTTTTATTTGGGGTCCAGGGGCCAGGTTTGTTATATCCAAAGGTTTGTTATAATGAAGGATGTTACAGCGAGGGTGTATGGTATAAACAATCATTAATCTGCCCTTTCACATTATAGCTGGAGGAAGCAGGAAGCATGAAACAGATGTTTGTGGATTTAGAAGTGGGATTTATAGATATAGGAGCATTTTGCAGACTCTTCTCTGATAAAGAGCTTTCACAATTGAAGGAGATCTACAGTACTGGACTATTTGTATCTCTTGCTTAAAAAGACCTACAGTTAAGCACAGGTATTAAAATGTAATGACTCTACAAGAACTGCAATCTCCAGGATAGATATTATATTTCTCCAGCTGTGGAACCTTGAACCTCTGCAGTGGATGTGCCTTTAGTATAAAGTTTAACCCTCTGTGCAGTTTATTTATATCACCTATAGGTAGTTTAAGCTTTTTTGTACCAGCCTCCCCTTCCTCTCCCTCCCCTCCTGAAAGCTGCTTGTTATTACATCATTCTGTGAGCCAAATAGGTATGCTTTTGCTACTACTGTTTATACCACAGTAGAGCTGATGTGATCAACTTAAAAAAAAAAAAAAAACTTTCTTAAATATTAATGTTAAAAGCCATATGAGGGTTACACATTTTATGTTTTTGGTACCAAATTCTTATTCATATTCAACAAAACACTTTTTAATTAAAGCGTGAGTCACATTTTCTGTGAATAGTTCCCAGTGATATGACTTATTACTTTTGCCAACACAGGTTTCTTGCAGTAGGGTTGCATTTCATTAAATGGTTTATTGTGAACAGTAATGACTACATTTAGGGATAAGTTCGCACTGTATTATTAAAATTACTTTTGCCTCTCTGCTATAGTAAGAGAACTAACAACAAAAAAAAAGTTTAATGTATAACTAATGAACATTATGGGCACTGTATAAATAGTGTTACAGATTTTCCATGAGGAAATAATATTTGTTCAGTACTGTAGTAGTTGACTACTACCTTCTCCAATTATCTCCCTTATAAATAATATACACTCTTCTCAAAACACTACATGAGATCAGTTTAGACACTGGTAGTTTGGCCGTTTAAGGGAACTCAAAGTACCTAAAGGTTACTTTGTCTTTCATAAGAAATTATGTAAATTGCCTTGTACAGAGCAGTCGCCTTTTTACAGTAAGGCTCTCCATTATTTATGTTCGCTGCGGCCTCTTGCCGAATCAGCAAACCACCAATGTTAATAAAGTAATGTTATAAAAACCCTTCTGTAAAGCATAGGCATGTCTATTTCAGCCAGTTCTTAAACAAATCACTTCACTAAGAGGGCATCATTTCAAAGCTTGACAGTGGACACCCTTTGAGAATCAGGTGCTGTTCAGTTATTGATTATAATGTTTGTTTTATTAGCCTGCTCATTGTTGTATAATGAATATCACGTTGCTTATTCCTACAGGCTCTTACATGATTTATATTGTCCTGTAAGAAAACAAGGCCTGATATTTTCTTAATATCTATTGAGACCCGAGAGTAAACATTACCAGACACGACAAACTATTTCAAATCACAGTAATCAGGTTTTATTATTAATAGATTGAACATACAGGACATATTACACAGAGAAATTCACTACTACTAAAGTTTATGAATTAGCCCCAATACACAGTAACAGATAAAGTAAATACTTAGCTATTTAACTCCGGACATTTGGTGCAATGTCAGCCACTCCTGCATTTTCCATGTGCACTGAGCTTCACATAAGGCACACATGTAAAGTCTCTAACTCCTACCCCAGCCCACACATTCCTTGGCAAGCCCCCTCTCCTTACCAGCAACTCCTCACTTAACAACGAACATATGTCACCTCCTCTGACAGTTCTCAGATCAGAGGAGAGGGGCAAGAGAGAGAGAGAAAAACACAGGCAGACAGACACACACAAACCGTGATGCCCACACACACACATACACGAGGATGGAAATAAGACTCCTATTGCACAACACTTTCACCCATTCCTAGTAACCATTACATGTATTGAACTAATTCAGTTATCAGCAAGAAATAATTAGTCAATTAAATTATTATTAAAAGTAGATTACAAATACTAAAATTGTCCAAAAAATACTAGATGTTAGTCATTTAATTGTTCATCCGCGTTAAATATACAACAAGCCTACTTGAATGAATATATTAGTTACTGCAAACCAACCATTTTTTTCTATTGCTGCCCAGTATCCGTACACTACATACTGTAGTAGGGCATACTCTATAGAGCTCTTTGTTGATCTAATTATGCAGTAATTACAGTATATGTAGTTATCTATGCTTATAATCAGAGACATGGAAATCAAAGAAGAGCACCAAGCCCTTTAAGCAATGTAAGACTATATAAAAAAAAAAAAAACATTCTTAATAGTTTAGCAACGACACTCAGAATATATATATATTCATTCACATTTATTATCTGCAGGAGCTGAAGTAATAGAGCTAGCCTCCAAACCTAAGCTGTGGGGTTATTGGAGATCTTTATACAAGCAGTAGTTGTTTTTTCCCCTGAACAACTGAAATGATTTAAGCTCATTAAAAGGCTCAAATCCACTAAGCTTTTGTTTCATAGGAATATATATATATATATATATATATATATATATATATATATATATATATATATATATATATATATATATAAAATAGACATGTTAATAGATTATATTTATCAATTAACTAAATGCAAAGTGAGTGAACAGAAGAAAAATCTAAATCAAATCCATATTTGGTGTGACCACCCTTTGCCTTCAAAACAGCATCAATTCTTCTAGGTACACTTGCACAGTCAGGGATTTTGTAGGCATATAGTCAGGTGTGTGATTAAACAATTATACCAAACAGGTGCTAATGATCATCAATTCAATATGTAGGTTGAAACACAATCATTAACTGAAACAGAAACAGCTGTGTAGGAGGAATAAAACTGGGTGAGGAACAGCCAAACTCAGCTAACAAGGTGAGGTTGCTGAAGACAGTTTACTGTCAAAAGGCATACACCATGGCAAGACTGAGCACAGCAACAAGACACAAGGTAGTTATACTGCATCAGCAAGGTCTCTCCCAGGCAGAAATTTCAAGGCAGATAGGGGTTTCCAGATGTGCTGTCCAAGCTCTTTTGAAGAAGCACAAAGAAACGGGCAACGTTGAGGACCGTAGACGCAGTGGTCGGCCAAGGAAACTTACTGCAGCAGATGAAAGACACATCATGCTTACTTCCCTTCGCAATCGGAAGATGTCCAGCAGTGCCATCAGCTCAGAACTGGCAGAAAACAGTGGGACCCTGGTACACCCATCTACTGTCTGGAGAAGTCTGGTCAGAAGTTATTATTATTATTTGTTTATTTAGCAGACGCCTTTATCCAAGGCGACTTACAGAGACTAGCCTTCATGGAAGACTTGCGGCCAAAAAGCCATACCTCCGACGTGGAAACAAGGCCAAGCGACTCAACTATGCACGAAAACACAGGAACTGGGGTGCAGAAAAATGGCAGCAGGTGCTCTGGACTGATGAGTCAAAATTTGAAATACGTGGCTGTAGCAGAAGGCAGTTTGTTCGCCGAAGGGCTGGAAAGCGGTACACGAATGAGTGTCTGCAGACAACAGTGAAGCATGGTGGAGGTTCCTTGCAAGTTTGGGGCTGCATTTCTGCAAATGGAGTTGGGGATTTGGTCTCCTCAATGCTGAGAAGTACAGGCAGATACTTATCCATCATGCAATACCATCAGGGAGGCATCTGATTGGCCCCAAATTTATTCTGCAGCATGACAACAACCCCAAACATATAGCGAAAGTCATTAAGAACTATCTTCAGCGTAAAGAAGAACAAGGAGTCCTGGAAGTAATGGTATGGCCCCCACAGAGCCCTGATCTCAACATCATCGAGTCTGTCTGGGATTACATGAAGAGAGAGAAGCAACTGAGGCTGCCTAAATCCACAGAAGAACTGTGGTTAGTTCTCCAAGATGTTTGGGCCAACCTACCTGCCGAGTTCCTTCAAAAACTGTGTGCAAGTGTACCTAGAAGAATTGATGCTGTTTTGAAGGCAAGGGTGGTCACACCAAATATTGATTTGATGTAGATTTTTCTTCTGTTCACTCACTTTGCATTTTGTTAATTGATAAATATAGACTATTAACATGTCTATTTTTGAAAGCATTCTTACTTTACAGCATTTTTCACACCTGCCTAAAACTTTTGCACAGTACTGTATATATATATATATATATATATATATATATATATATATATATATATATATATATATATATATATATATATATGTATATATATTTACAGTTTGACAGCAGTGTTTTATGGCTTAAAGGATATTTGACAATTTCTATTCCAACGTAAAGATTCAGTCTACTCTGTGTTATACATTTAAGGATGAATTCACATCCAATGACTTTTAATAGCCCCTTCTTTGCTGGGGGCTCTTTTTCTTTACAATAAAAAGGCATGACTAGCATATTGCATATCACACTTTTCAAGTCTGTGATGCACTGTGCTTTTTACAAGGGTGTTGGTGGAAGCACAGCCACCTCAGGGTCAGAAGTTTACAAGTTTAAAAGCCAACAGGAATCTGTAACTCAAACAAAACTGACCCGTAGGAAAATGATATATGCACATACAGTGTATTACATTTTACAGTAAGAAACACTTCTATATACATTATATCATCTCAGCTACAGTATGAAATATTGGCCTTAGACAGAAAATGTATGTTAAAGACATTGAACAAAAATGACGTCCTCTTAATTCACTCCTTTGATTGTTATTTATTAAGTGATAGTGTACACATGCTATCCACATATAGCCTTTTGGACTTTTCTCGTTCTCAAACTTTTCTTATGTTCTAACTAAAAAATACCAATGCATGTACTATGTTTTAGTAGAAAAAATGTAACCGTCACACAAGGAAAGTAACAGAGCTGGAATGCCATATTTGTTTACAATTGGGTCCTGCCAGCTGCACAGCTGTGTGGCACAGGGGGTGACAGGAGGAGCCGATAGGCGCACAGTATGACAGGACTCTTGGTGCCAGGATCTCCTGGCACCAAGACCTCAGCTCCCTCAGACACATTGCTCTGCTTCCTTCCCTGATAGAAATAACGAATCTGAAACTTTGCTCTCAAGTGAACGGTATAAATTCACAAACGTTATTTTCAAAGGCCTTGAACGGACATAACAATGAGGAAGAATAATGTCACACGCTGGTAAGATAACACCAGAATTTTCTCCCTGCTTGCTAACATGATGGTATCTGGGTTTGACTGCATGATATTTACACAGCAATTTGGCCATCATGTTCAGATACAAATCAATGCAATGAACGAGGGAGCAGCAGTATCCCTCAGGCTTAATACAATGATTTGCATTGTGTGATAAAGATACTGATTTACATAAAAGAAAAGGAAAATACATTACAATGCTGAAGCTGTGAATAAGAGGTGGCCTGTATTTCACAAGACGTTTTGTTTTGCCATTTTAAACCAACACTGCTTATGAATTATGCAATCATTACATAGTGTGAGTTAATGTATTCATGTTTTAGTAAATCTACTGAGTGTAAGCCGCAACCAAGCTGGTTCTGGTTAAAACAAACATGTATGCAATAAGGCTCGACAGGGTGTCTGTATACGTCCAATATATGATGCCTCGGGGTGTTGTGTGGCACGAGACAAACCCACCAAGAAGTCTGTATATTGGATGTATACGGACACCCTGAAGGGCCTTATTGAATTTATAATCCAGGTCAAATAATGGATTTGAAAAAAGAAAAAGCATTAATCATGCAGCGTTTACAAACTGCTAAAAAGACATTATTTGAAGTGACAAAATCGGGTGAGTGTGTATATTGACAGATTCCCCAGTTTTGTTTTCATTTAGACAGTGGTTTATTCCAGCTCAGAGACGAATGTAGCTTGAAATGTTATATTCTTCTCCATGGGTGTTTCTTACATTGCCATAGAAATCCCTTTTATTTATTTTATAAAGATTTTCTTTAGTTGTGCATTTTCCACAGTTGAGACAATTTGTTTTTTGTTTCAGCCAGTCCTCAAAGCCAGCGATTAAAAAAAAAAAAATATCTTCCAGTTCATTGAATTGTTCTTCAATCAAATCGACATATCTACTTACTACTTTGGGGATTTTTTTTGCTGATAATTGGTCACTCAGTTTTATATTTACTGTACATCTGTAACTGTAAACAAGATGGCTACTGGTACTTTAAATTCTGTGAGGCAGCACAGTGATTTCGAATATGTGACAAGGCTCCAACTGGCCGTATCCCACCAATATACAGGCAGCTGGAACCTTGCTCGACCAATCACATTGCTTGTTTCACGTTCCATTGCCAGCCCTGGATTATAAATTATATTTATGTACTTTCTTTTCCCCTCATACAGTACCCGATGACTTAGGGGCTCATAAAATGTTGATTAACATAGCTAGCTACTGAAATACAGCCATCCACATACTGTATTTGGCACAGCGCAAGCTGCAGAGGTGCTATTTCAGAATAATACTTTGTAATGCAGCCTTGACCGAAAGGGATCACCCTTATGAGGTCTTCAAGGGTAATTCGTTTTTCCAAGCTCATTTAATCATGGACCTCTTTTAAGCAAGGGATGTCAATTTTGCCAAACACAGAGGTGGTTTGGGGATGTGGGATATACAATAGGGATTGATTAAGGCCCACAGTCTCCTTATCTGCCTTGTTTGTAATGTAAGGCTTAGGAGGTTTGAAACAGCACATTAATGAGCAATATCAAAGGGTCCCAGGCTTTGCATTAGACACAAATCATATGTGTGTGTGTGAGAGAGAGAGAGGTAGGCACTACAGAGTGCCACAATATTAATGCAGATGGATTTTTACGTGATCTGATACTGGCCAGTCATATGCAGAGGCGTAGTTAGGATTGTGGGGTTCATTTTCAGTGCCATCTTAGCTATATATCTCACAATCAAGGGGTTATATTTTTTTAGTAAGGGCAGACACATCTGCCTACCATTAGCTGGTGTTAAGTCCCATCCTGCATATTGATCACATCACACATTATTTATTTAATACATTTTATATATCCAGGAAATCAGTTAATAAGACTGCTTACACCCCCAGTTAGTCCCACGTAGTTAAAATGGTAAAATACAAGTTTAGAGGACCTACAGTATATATCGACAGCTGGTTTCACAGTGTGCCAGTATACAGAATAACGCTCTAGTTAGACCACACAGAGAACACTGTTTTCAGCTGATTTACAGTGTGTCTAGTAAGTAGATTAGGTTATCCTATTGTTGTTTAATTTAACTTTTTTTCTTATTTTTAGTTCAGTTCTGTTAGTTCACATTTTAGGGAACTGCTTAAGATTGCTGGCTTTGACAAAATAGACAATCTTTCTCAACGTTTGTGCCACTTGTGTCACGGTGTGTTTTTTCTTTGGTCTGAAATACCACTTTAATTCGTCTTTCAGATTTCCTCCAGCCTGCTGCAAACAACATGTTTTCCTGAGAGACCTAATTTCCTCTTTTGAATGCTGATATTTACTGCTGAAGTCATCGCAGGAGCTGTCTGGTTGATGTAAGATATAGCTTTAATTTGGGTAAACTTCACTATTCCCCAACCCCCTCCCCGCCCCAGCACGATGCTTCCTCTTTATATTAGGATTCCAAGAAGAGATACAATCTTGATTAAACTCACTGCCAAATTCAGAAAGCCCAAATCTGTTTTGCTTGGGGTTGTCATCCGAATGCTTCCATTACAATGCACCATGGTGTTACCTGGTGTTCCAAAACTATAGACTTCATGAGACCATTAGAATTTACACATTTTCCGTTATAAACTGAGCAGGAACTCCCGCAGCTTAAAGACTGTCAACTCCAAAATTGTCAGTGAGATATTAGTTAAAGGAGAATCCAGTTTCTGCATCGCAATGAGATGAAAGTTTAAACGACAACTCCAAACCGAACACAAGCAGGTCACTCTCGTCTACATCGGGCAATATATTTCGACTTGGGAATTTTAACATATACATCTTTCTTTCTTCTAAGAAACAACTGTTTTGTGTTGCCATGGACCATCTATTAGGGTCTATTGTAATGATCTAAACCAAGGAAAGGCAGCTCCTTTTGTGTGCTGTTCCATTACATATTTAATAAGTATAATTAAATGATTGAGCTATAAGACCATGTGTTTAATTGGCTCAATTAATTAGGGACAATGTCCTAGACTAGTTGTAAGATTGCCTACCCTTGATCTAAACAAGTGGCTAAAGTATTTTTATTGTATTTATAAAAGGTAACATGGGGAGCAATACACAGTTATTACAATGCTTACTTGGTAACTTTGAGGTTGCTAGTTTGCTCCCTTGTTGTTGCCTGTAACACACATACAATTATACAACCCAAGGAAGGGTTTAAGAATCCCCTTTTCAGAATTATAGAAAAATTAGCAATTTGAATAGCAGAGCCATCTTTAAAGCAAATTGATAATACCACCTAACAGACTGCAACGCATAGAGTGTCAGAAACAAAGAAACAAGTAGATTTGTCACTTTGGTTGACACAACAACCAACAGATAACAAAGGGTGGACCTGCAGAAGTGCTGAAATGGGAGTTCTTAGATTTTTCAAAGTCACCTGCCTCTTGGCAATGCTCCTGATTGATCCACACTTGTGTATTCACAGACAACAGTGACTAAATTGTAATTCTTCTGATAACCAACATATTTATGGCTAAAGCAGGTTGCAGCAGGACATGCTAAATTGCAATAGGTTTTGCTTTCATGTGAGTTTTATTCTTGTCAGATTTCTGCTTCCAGCATTTTCAATATCATCTTTAGAGTTGCCTCTTTTATTGGTATGCTTGTGCATAGTAATAGAAAATTAAAAGAGGCAATTAACTCGCCATACTCTATCAGTGCTTTTGAATGTAATCTACAATTTTCACAACATCCTTTCCTCTGTCGCTTGTGTTATTTATTGTGAAAGGTTTGTTTAGTACTGCAGTATTTTTTGAGTAAGTTTTCCAGATGCACAAATGAGAGGCATTAGAAGACATTCCGTTTTGTCTATTTCAGGCTAGCTGTAAAATATTCATGAGGCCCTGGAATTACTGACCGTGCTTAAAATGAACAGCCCTCCCTTACCAAAACTCTGTAGTTGCGTTAGGTTTTTTTTTTTTAAAGAGCCCAGACAGTATCTAACCAATTTCCAAACAGTCAATTCATGGAGCAATTCTAATTAAAGAGTGTGGCCTGAGCTCTACTGATTAGTAATGGCTGCCTGAGGTTGTTAATAGTCCCAGGGAACCTCTGAGTGGTGGTCTTTAACCATGACAGTCAGGGAACAAGAGGAAGACATACTGATCAATGAATGAGATGACAACCTAGAACACGTAGAAGAATTTGTGGATCTTGGAAGCCTGGTATAGAAGAATGGAGGGGATGCCATAAAAAGAAGAATCAGACTAGCTGCTTCTTTCAGAAGACTTCGCAGGATATCGAAGGCTATAGACATTTTAGTAAAAACAGAAAGTAAAGTATATGAGACAACTGTTGTTCCAATCTGATGAGAGTCAAATATTAACGGCAGAAATATTAAGTTGAATTGTATATCCTGTGGCCCTCACAGTTTTATACATTTTCATTTAATCAGAATAACGAACATACATTTTCAAAATAAATGACCTTCACAATTGTATGCAATTAACAGGTATACAGTTAAATGCTTTACACTGTATATGTTACTGATAATTGCCTACGCTGGTTAATTGCATAAAACTGTTTTCTGGCTTTTATTTCTGAGCGCTCCGCCTGCCTGTAATGTTGTAATTAGCGTCATTAAACCATCTCATTTTCTTAATTTAATCATGGAGAAATGATCATGACAAAACAAGCTCAAATATTTTTCTACCTATACGTTCCTAAGACCACAGTGATGATCGCTTTACCCTCGCTGCTTGGAGGTTGTAGCTACACTAAACCGCTTGTTTCATAAAACAAAGACATCACCTTTGCTAAACTTTGCTAAATGAGTAATAATTACGATGATTAATTATGTGTTTGCATTATAAGAGCACTATTTAAAATGCAGAGCAATTCATTTTATTCCGCCGCCTTCATTCTGCATGCTATTTGCTGGAGTGGAAAGAAGTCTTAGTTAATCATCAGAAAGAAAACCCCAAAACCAGAAACTCTAGATGTAATTTAAATACGGATATAAAATTTTAATACAGACAGTACTACATATATCAATCAAAGCAACTGTCTATATGCACTACCTGCCCCTCACGAAAGGAGAGCAGTGGGGGGCTATACAGAGACTCCACTTAAGTAAATATATACTTTAAGTATACAGCATGTTAAGCTGCACACTGCTTGACTCAACACGAAACGACCATCTATACACCCAATTTCATCTGTGTATTGGCCTATTCACAGAGCACAATGTTTGGGTCTCAGGACCTTGCTGCACTGCTGAGGCCCTATGCTATGTATAATTTTATTTATGTATAAGTTACAGTGTCTATCAGAGGCAAGCCCCCAAACCCCTACCTAAAATGAACTTATAATATTAAAAACCTGGCTCCTCTAATCTATTTGTATAGAATTGTAAAAAGTGCAACAACTGGGTCTGCTAAACTACAGTTTAAAAGCCACTTCCACTAGCGGTTTAGAATTGGAATATTAAAAAGCTGGATTCGCTATCCCTTGTTATTAGGCTGACATGTACTTCTTTATAATCAACATTATTACTTCGCCTCACCTTGTAAAAAAGTCGCTAATAAACCTTGGTCGTTTGGAAGCCATATGGTGTCACTGTAGCCTGCAATGACAGTAAGATTTTGAAAAGCAGGCTGTAGATATCAGCAGGACTTGGGAATTAATGCATGCACACAACGAGGGATGAAATGCTTTTTATTTTGTGGCATAGCAACTTGTAAGAGAGCCTAAATAAATAATGATTAGTATGATTTTAACCGAGGGCCATGCCTCGGGTGCCTCATAGCTGGCTATGGCCTTGGTATATTGCACATGATGCTGTTGAGATCTTGGATCAATGGATTACCAAGCTGTTACTGCTTGTGCTTGCATCACATACCAATGCATTAACATGACCTTTAGTCTGTCTACAGTCAAGATGCTGTGTGATGATATAGTGTCAACAGTATCTGCTGCTCCCGAATTGGGGTTACTGATTATCAGTTCCTTATTGCTCTTTTAGAGAACAAGTAGTTGCTCATGAATTAATTTTATACTATGCCTGTCCATGGATTTAATTATCAAAATCACTGAACACATAAAAAGATCAACCAACCACACATCTATTGGAAACATAGATTACTTTATATAATAGAGGATACTACAGCTATGACTAAAAGTTTTGAATCGCCTAGAATTTGAGAATTGAGACAATAAAGAATAAACTATATGAACATCATTTATATATTTTATTTAAAATCATATAATTAAAGAAACTACAAAATGATATCGCAAAAAGTCTACCGGAAGCCATAATAGTAGTACGGTATTTCATGTTAGATTTCGAAATGTCATGGTTTTTCGTTAAGTACGCCTGCATGTGAAAACTACAAAGCCGTGTGTAATTCAATATGTTAACGGAACATTATTCAGCAGGTTGCATTCGACTTTATGAAGCAAAATTAGTTAATTCTATAGGGTGATGCAAAACGTTTGATCATAGCTGTGTATATATATATATAGCATATATTAAATATGGACTGGATAGAAGGGCTATAGTGGAAAATAAATTATTAATGCCCGAACCTGCATATATTGATATATGAATGACTCAAGAAAATAAGTGAGGCAAGGTTGGATAGTAAATACGACCTTATATATTTTATTTAAATATAGCTGATACAGCATAAGTAAATAAATACAGTTTTCCTTGGTTTTAACCAATAACAGGCCAGGATTTCCAATCGCTGATTTACATATATATATATATATATATATATATATATATATATATATATATATATATATATATATATATATATATATATATATATATAACGTTACATTAAA
The DNA here is from genome assembly GCA_030684275.1 of Acipenser oxyrinchus oxyrinchus. Lineage (NCBI taxonomy): Eukaryota > Metazoa > Chordata > Actinopteri > Acipenseriformes > Acipenseridae > Acipenser > Acipenser oxyrinchus. Next base: position 31,206,993 of record CM060262.1, on the reverse strand, counting down.
GCTAATGAAGTTTATTTTGGTGGATCCTATTAAAAATGAATAAACACAAAATCCATTTATCTATTTATGTAGCCCAGCATGCTGGTGTTTTCCTACTTGATCTTTTCTTGTGGAGACACTAAATAATGTGGTCATCAAATCGGGCGCTGCTGTTGACTTTTCATGATGAAAATGAGAATACTAATCCATTTAGAAATTCTAGAAAATTAAAAAATAAAAACATGAATAAAGAGATACAGTAATTGAAGACAAAATATCCAGTTATTCATATTTATCCATATTACAATCCCTATTAGCTGCACAGAACATGAAAAGTGGTTCTGTTACCACCTTCAACGACATTAAACCAGCTGCTGCTTTTCCCTCAAGGCCTATTATCGACCTCTTGTTAACATCATTAAAACAGTACAATTTAGTGGAATGATGACTGAGTAGCTTTATAATATTCAGGGAGGCAATATTCAAATCTGCTTTTGACTGTTGAGGTCATTAAAACACACCCAACGACTTCTACAGGGTAATACAGGGACACTATAGATGTATCAAAGTCACTCCCGTTTCCAGAAAATGGAAATACTTCATGCTTTAATGTATTCTAACTCTACCAGCAGTTGTCTGAAAGCAGTTCGAAAATCTAGCAGCCTGACAAAACTTTTGTCAGGATGTTTTTTCTTCTTTTTTTAGATGTAGTAATTGCCTGAATGGTGCTGTGCAGCCTCCTTAATATATGGGGTTGAAATAGATCCCTGCTCAGAAAGATACATCTAAGAAGGTAAAATACAGATACACGCTTCATTATATCACATTCTGTAGTATTGCAGCATATTTTATTGTAAAACAATTTTGAGCGTCTTTCTATACAAAAACACATGGACATACATACACACACGCACAATAAAGTATGAAAAGTAAGCCACTGCCTTAAAACAATAGTCCCACAAATATCCATCCATTAAAAAGGTGCTTTAAATAACTAACAACAATGACATTCTTGATTTTGGTTGACAGATGATGTTTCACCAATTAGGCCCTGCAGTTACAGTGATTAAATTAGCTACTGGCAGGTGTATTCAAGAAGGAATAGACTGTTTACAGCTCTACCTCTTTCCTGATCATTTTTTTTTTTTACGACACTTTAAACTTTTGTTGTGGTCTTAACCATTTAGAATCCATGTTTGCTGGGAAGCTTCAATAAGTAAGGATTATTGTAATGGAGAGCAATAAATTGAAACCCTTAAGGAACCATTCTTTAGCAGGCAGTGGGTTATAAATATAGGAGTTATTTATTTTAGTCATGTTATAGATATGAAAGATAGTGAAAAGGACAGTACCTGAACTCCTGATGTACTGGTTAGGCTGATGTACTGCCACTATATAAAAGACGGGACCAACTGGTACTAAACCAATGGGATACATGAAAGGCCACGGATAAAATGATGCGGAGTCCCTGATAGCAACACATCAAAGGGTTGGAAAGACAGAAATCCTGATTAAACTGGGAAAGTGCAGCTTGGCCTCCCTCATACACCAGGAGACTGGAACAGAGGCAAAGCATTATCTGTTATAATCCCGAGAAGAGATGCAACCTGCTGGCAACATGTGAACCTGACTCCTCTTATCTTACATTGCAAATCGGGTCCTTTCGTAGCCTTTATTCCTGTCTTATCATTGGTATTTTAGTGTTCATGAAGGGTGAAGAGCAATGATCTGATGCCAGCAGTTGTGGAGAGCCCCCCCACCCACTTTTGCAAAGGCACCTCAATCCAGGCTTGAGCAATCTCATCACCTGCTGGTCTGCCCTTGACTTCACTCAAGCAGACTGCCAATTGCATTAAATCATGGGATGATGTTGTGGTGTCCACCTAGGCTATATTGAGACAACAATGCAGAAAACAGCGGCACCAAAGCAGTATGTTTAAACTTTGCACTATAGGCATAATGAAATAAAATGTGCAATTTAACAGTAACCCAAAAACTTTTTTGTTTTTTTAAATCCCCAATCCTCCAGCCAGCATGGTCGATTATTAATTCAACTTCAAAAACATATACATTTGCATTTTCTATTAAGTACAAGGAACCATCTTATTTTGAACTTTTCTAGCTGTTCGTTTGTTGAGCAGAGAACATGGTGGTTATCAGGGTGGTTATACTCAGAACATATTAAATAGTCTGGTTGCTTGTCAGTGGTCTGACATTGGTTACACATTGTATTTCTTTTGCAAGGCCTAAATGGTGAACATGCATCTGAAGTAGAAATGAAAGTTGTCCTTGATGATGTCAGTGCATTTATCTCTCTATTTGCTGTTAAAAAAAAATCTGTACACATAATTTATAACCCATGACACTGCCGTGAATTAAAAAACAAAAAATCTGCAATTTCTACAGGGCCATAGTTATGATCACACAAAATGAGAATTATGCAATTACTTAGAACAATCTTATATTTTGCATAATGTGGCTGTCACAATCAATGATATTATTTATAGGATATTTTTTTGTATTTTTTTTCTAGCATTGAATTTCGTTAACAACTGATAGATATATCCATTTGTTTTCATTGGAATAATTCTCAACTTCATAAGTCAGTGATGATATGTTTGAATGGCTTAATGCAACACAAATCAATGCAACATTATTATTTATAAGCCATGGCTACATACCATATTTACTGTAAAACAAGTAGGCTTTGTGACTAGAAAGACAGAATTGCTAGGGTTTTTTATTTTTAAAAACCTCCATTCTTACTATAACTGTAAATAGTGGAGGAAAACTCTATTTTCTGTATATCCTGGTAGCAGTACATCGGCAGATGAACGCCATTGTAAAGATCTGCAAAACTATAACTAGCAGGGCAATCTGCATTTGTCCAATTCAGCTTGGAAAGCGTGTAGATTTCAAGAAAAAAAAGAAACAACATTGAGTGTGTTAAATTATAACATGTACATAGTGCATGAATCTGAATAATTTTTAAAAACCAAATCATAGAAAACTAATTATCTTCCCATCATATTAACAGCTTGAAAGGTCTCTTCAAGTTTGGCGATTTTTTATTTATTAATTTTTTTAATTGGATTTATTTGATATTAAATCATATATATATTTCTTTATTATTATTATTTTTAATTATGGATTTTTTTTTTTTTTTTTGCAGTAGGCACTACCGTAGTTGTAGCTCTACAGTACCTCCAAACTGTAAATTTAAGGATGTTAGAAATGGTGGTTTGTGAATAGTTACATACCAAACTAAATTACTCAATCTTAAATGAAAACAGCAAATGATTAAAGCAAATGATTTATCATTGTGGCATCCTCTAAGTGTGAACTACAATATGTGAACTACAAGGATTTAGCGATGGAGTACGCCAGAGAAAAATCCCCCTCACTCACCCCAGTCATTCTTTTTACTTTTCTTTCTCTGATTTCCTCTTTCTGTGTCAGTCCAAACACATGCAATTGTTACTTAGGACTACTTTGCTTTTTATAGTGTGTTCAATTATTAAAGTTTCTGATTGCACCACTAAATAAACCTGGTTTCAGCGGGTCTTAACACAGAGCTCAATTGTCTGTTTGGGACCCCACTGCACTGTCATCAGAATCTCTTCAGCGAATATGAAAATGATGGGGCAGGCACTCTATAACGTGGCAAGACATGTCATCAGAATAACATTTCAGTGTAGTTTTTTTTTTCGCTCCATTTATGCGTCACAGAATCGGGGGCAAGTGCTGTTCGCACTCACATTTGTGCTGTGATCAGAATACAGCCCTAAGAGTTTTAGTTTATAGACAGTAAGAGTTTAAGATGTTTGTGTTAATAAAAGGGTTTAAAAACATCACTTTAATGTATTTTCCTTGAGAAACTATATAAAATAAATAGTAAATGAAAAAAATGATTTAAATCATTGATTTTTTTTAATCAAGTGATTTGAATCGTGATTTAAATTGACGATTTAAAATCAGCCAACCCTGGTTCTGTTTCCCACTGTCAGCTATAATTATGCAACTGGAGTTGTATCAAGGACTATCACAAGACAGGTGAAGATATTATAAGAAAAGCTTAAACATCTGCCAGTGTGCCTCCTTGCCAAATGCCTAGGTCTGCAATAATGAATGCAAAATGAATAGATATATGAACCTCCAATTTAAATTGAATTCTTCAATGGTTCTAGTAAAACTAGAACCTCACTTTAATCCCTATGCTGCTGTATTCACGTTCTCGCAGGCCAGGATAAGGCAGTATTGTTATGATCTTGTTCTAAGATTAGAATTTGTTTGTTTTGAATTGCAGAAATAATAATAATAAGTCATGAATCTGGTGCCTTTGCAGGAAGTTCACAAGTCATGCAAGGACGGGTTCAAGAACAGACAACCAGTTTTTTTTTTTTGTTTGTTTGTTTTGTTTTTAGATCTCTGTATCGACACTGTGATGAATACACAGCACAAATGACAGAAGAGTTCTCTGCTTACGTTTTGATTTTTAGACCAGGGATTTGTGAGTTGTTGAAAGCTGTTATGCATAGGATGGTTTGGTCACATTAGAGTTGTAAAATGCTACAAATTGACCGCGTTCTGTACTGTTTCCTAAGATTACCGCATTACTACAATGCTCTTGTTGATTCAACAACCCAAAGATTTAACACAAATCCAATACTTCTAATTAGTTAGTTTTCTGTCCCAGCATGCTGTTACAGTAATGTGCTTTTCAGACAACCTTGATAGATTGTATAGACTGAACAACATCTGAAGCATGCTCAAAAACCTTTTAAAAAAATGTATCGATGAATTATTCAACCGATTCTTTCTGATACGGTTGAGAGGCTATATAGAAACATTAATATTGCTGAGGCGACAGAAAGGTACAAGTTCACATAGATGGTTCAGGTTACTTTCAGATTACCTTTTGTGTGATGTTTCTCTACATTGACCTTATAAATACACTATTAAAAAACATCGCTGTAGATAGACACATAGTTTTAGGGGTAATAAAAGGTAACAAAAAAATACATAATTTTCAAATTCTAATCTGAGGCAGTGGATTGATAGAGTACACTGGCTACTTGGGAATTATAATATGGCGGGGGCAGGTATTAGTAGGTACACAACCATGGGTTTTGACTGGAAAGCCTTTTTAAAACATGTCTCTGAATGTATTTGTGGTGCAGCTAATCCCAAAATACAAGCATCTTCAAACCAGCACTGGCATTACAAATAAATGTACATTTCCCTCTGCGTAGACTGTTACAGAACAGGCATTACAAGGAGAAGCGAAGCTCAGAGAGTCTTTTGTGAAGTTCAGAAAGCATGTGATGGTAGTGATGGAGGAGAGAGAATAGCTTTCCTTCTGTCCCTATGGAAACTGCATCTAGGTCAGTTATCATCTGCTTCCATATTTAGATAAGAATTAGCAAATCTGAGCAAAATATGAACATCTGCTAATAAAGCAACCAAAAGACATGCTTCTGCAAACATGTATATGTGTGAATTTTAAGCAGTCTTTTTAATGTGTTCCGTTTTGCTAAAATAACAACAAGTAGTGTATGGTTGTTTTTCTCTTCAGGGTTGGGAGATGGAGGAAAAAATGTAATTGCTCTCTGCTGTTAAATATTTTATAATACCCTGCTTATGTTTATTAACACCATTTATTTGTACTGCAATTTGTTTAGCATTTATTGCATTCAAAACATTACTAATATAAATCTAGTCAGCAGGACTGGTGTGTGTAACTGATAAGAACATCCTATGATGTGCATTGCATTGCACCCCCATGTCCCGTTCTGACTAAATCCAATAAAGATCTAGTGCCACCTGGAACGAACATAAGTGTCAATAAAATGTTTTAATGTGTTTACAGAGATGTGTTCACCCTGAAACAATAGTTTGCGTTTTTGGATAGTGTTTGAAAGAACATGTCGTTAAAAGAAAATACAATTTTAATAAACCTCCGCAATTGAAAAGAGGAGATTTCAGATTGAAAATGGTAGGTCTGCCGCGAATTTGCCCTGAAGTTTTAAGATCCCAAAAACCCAATACTGAAAATGTTATTTGCAATTATACCATATAACTGCAGTATTACATCTATTTCTTTTAAGTTCATTGCACCCCATCTGCTTGTTGTAAGTAATTAAATTAAAAGGAGGCTGTGTGGTCCAGTGGTTAAAGAAAAGGGCTTGTAACCAGGAGGTCCCCCGGTTCAAATCCCACCTCAGCCACTGACTTATTGTGTGACCCTGAGCAAGTCACTTAACCTCCTTGTGCTCCGTCTTTCGGGTGAGACATAGTTGTAAGTGACTCTGCAGCTGAGGCATAGTTCACACACCCTAGTCTCTGTAAGTCACCTTGGATAAAGGCATCTGCTAAATAAACAAACAAATAATAAATTGTGTTTTTAAGCACAGGGACTGTATGGTTACCTTCATATTTAATACTGATCCTTCATGGATTCTCTGCTTAGCAGCTTTCTGTTGCAACCGTGGTAAGAACACCTCTTCTCTTCCACATTATTTATTTTGGATACCCTGATAATTATTTCATCAGGTCTAGAGAGCTTATCACATTGTCTTAAAAATCCACGCATCTGACATTGCAGTGAGGTGAAAATAAGGCAAGTTCTGATGCCAGTCACATTGTCATAGAACCATTTAGAATGTCTAGTCGTTTTTTTAGTCAAAAGGAAATTATGTCTAATTTGGGATAGTGGGATAGATATTGAACTGCTGGCTGTCAAAAGTTAGACCTAGGATTAGGTGGGCAAAGAGACTGCTTCCCTACACTCTGTGACAGAACAGAAGCCCTGCATGTAAATAGTTTTTCTTTATAAATAAAGATACATTATTTGAATTTAAGTTTGGCAGGGGTAGGATTAATTCCATGTGAACATGTGAATTGAGCACTAAACACTTACTTAATTTATACTGCTGCTTAATTATCCAAATCATTGTGATAATACAAATCTTACAAAATAGATACTTTTTTATTTTGTAAAATTTGTATTTCAGTTATCAAAAGTTATCAAAATCCTGTTCCGTCTCGCAGTGTTCCGGCATTATGGGGCCAGGTGGAAACACTAATCAAGCCCAGCCACATGGTATATAAAGGGAACAAAATCCTTTGGTTTTTATTATGTTCCATATTTAAAAATTAATTTGCTAAACAGAAATTGCAACAAAAAAATAAAATAATAATAAAAAAAAAAAACAGTTTTCTTATGACTTTATAAAATTGCATTTTCTAATTTAAAAATCCGACTTGGTAACATCACAATGATGATGATCTAAACTGGCAAGTACATTACTCCTTTGTGTGGTTCCGCATATTTTACAGTTGCAAATCACGTTCCTAAATTAAATACATTATGTAATTTGACTCCTGAACTGAAAAGATTCAAATTTAAATATGTCTTTGCAAGCTGTAGAAGTAACACTTCAAAGACACATGGAACCCTTCGGTAGAATATTTTGCCTTTTAAGCTTAAAGGAGCGTTTGAATTTGGTCTCATTAGACAAGCTGGGATTTACATGGTAAATTAAATGGGATTAGGGGTGTAAAACAGCCAGTAGGCATTCTTTGCTGGTATGATTTGAAGTGAGTGCCACTGTGTTCGTGCCACTGGCACAGTGAAAAGACCTACAGGGGGCAGCTGTGGCATAAATCTGCTACAGCCAGATGTCACACATACAGGTGACAGATGCATTGGTCAAGGGAGCAAAGACACATTTGTATCCTCAAGTTTAACCAGCAGCAATATCCACCTGAAAAAAGATTGCTATAAAACACTGTAGTACCCAATTTGAAGGTATTTTTTGCACACACACACACACACACACACACACACACACACACACACACACACACACACACACACACACAGACAGAACAGAGAAGGATCTAGCTTTTTCAAAGCATTACCATTTCATGAGGCCCCAAAATGTTCACAATGCTTGCTCTTTCGGTCAAACCATAAAGTCACATTTTCTAGTGTCACGGTTCTTACATAGTGAATCAGCGGCATAATGTGGCCGTTGTTTTTAATTAGGTGATAACATCAAAATACTTTCTCTGTCATATTTTCTCAACTCATCCCTGAAACACTCTTAGACAATGGCCACAGAGAAGTCGTTTATCTTTATTTTTCCTCCAACAACAAGCAAACCTTTGTCATTTTAAAAAGTCACTCGAGATGTTGTGATAATTCTGACAATACATTGTAACGCAGACTTTAAAAAGATGCATTTCAGATCTCTGTAGGTTTTGTTTCTTTCCTGAACAATGCTACCATTACATATGGGAGTATCAGCTCCACTGATTAACTGAGAAGCAATTATGGTTACCAATTCAAATCAAACTGTACACAAATTAATGTTAAAGACTTACCACTTGCATAAGTGGGTTACAAGTGGAATACTTGATCCCAATTGAATCAATGGTTTTAAGGAAAATAAAAATGCATTGTACTGACGTTAAAACTAATATGCTAAAAATGTCAAATTTATTTTTTGCAGAAAACTAGTTTAATGATCATATTTATCCTCCAGGAAACATACTGAATACACAGGAGATTTGCAGGCAGTCTCCCAGGTCCACCTGCAAATTCTGTACTCAGTGCCGGTCCTCAGAGGATAAATGCACTACTTTCAATATTGAACTGTTATTTTTGCTTTAAGGAGCCCCTCATTTATTTGTAAGTACCATACTTATGAAGATGATCTTGACAACCAGGTAGAAAAACAAGACAGAACAATAACAGAAGAAACAGGTTCCACAAAGCCTGAACTGTGAAATAATCTTTGGCTAGCAGCTTTCTCTGGGGCTGTGCTTGTTATGTACCAAACCAATTTGTAAACCACAAGACATAAACTACGGAGCGGAATTGAAAGTCTGGAGGCCAGAGGATTTCTATGTCTCTGTAATGGCTTTACAGTGCGCCAGGCATTGATAATACAAGGGAATACAGCTAAATTACCATTGAAGTTGACTGATGTTTGCATTTATTTATCAAATGTAATAGCTGTGATTAAGGCACAATTGTGACTAAACTGCCTCTATTGATTCACATACAAAGAACAGAAACTGTTATTGTAACCGTTAACTGTAAAATGTTATTTTATTGTTTAAGGCATGAAAGCAACAAAATAACTTACTTATACAGCCACTCGAGCTTTTGGAAAAAAAATAAATAAATAGTTTAAAGCTGGTCCCTGAACTGCAATATAAAAGGAGCAAATTTGAAGAACAGTTTTGTATTAGGCATAGATTGTATTGTTTTAAACTCTAAAACTCAACAAACACTGCATTAAGGTTGAAATTGAAAAAAATGGGTATGCAATCTTAGTGGTAGTAAACTTAGGTTTCACTTACTGTAATTGATGCATCCCTACTGCACAGCCTACTCAAAATACCATATTTAATGTATCTGACAAACGGATCTTGTATCTGTGGCTGAAACAAATGTAGGAAGCCTTAAAGTAGTTAAGTAATAATTCCACCCCCATCCCCTATCCCTCTTCAACACCTTCTTTCCTGTCATTAACCAACCAGCTTGTTCCCCTAATGATGGAGATACTTTGCAGCGAGTGCTTTGACCTGAAGAGGCTGAGGTGCAATGACCTGGGAAGTCAGGCATGCAAACTGAAAGGCAGGCATGCAAACTGAACACGTACTTTAATCTAGTGAGGTACCAGATGTGATTTAAATTATTTGAATTAAAAAAACACCCTAACACACTCATGCACCACATGATTTTATAATGTAGTACGGTCTTCATGCAACACTTTTATTCTCTGGGGAAGGTTCCACGTGTGAACAGTTTCCCTGTTTCTTGTTTTATTATTTTAATCATGCTGGTCGATTAGAACCCATTGAATTGTGTGTAATGATCTCTAAAACCAGTTACTGAAGTGCAAAACGCATGAAATGTACACATGTGGCAGCCTTCAGTGCAATCGTTTCTGACGTACTAGCTTCACAGGGGAATCCTTGTAGGTTTGGTGGCACAGTAACAGCACTGTGTTCAACATCTGCGTATCTAGACATAGTTTGGGGATAAAAGTCTTTTCCCTAAAATGACATCATGTTATCGGCCATCTGGTAAGCAACATCATTTTTCTAGGAATGCCCTGTGGTTCTCAAATTGAAGACCTAATTAACTGAATTAATAGGGGCTTTGTAACCTCTTTTGGAAATAGCAAGGAGGACACTAGGTCAAACAACCTTTTTTCCAAAAAGCCTGACAACAATCAGAAAGCTGGCATGACTAACAATGGCAAGCTGGTTACATACAAAAAACAATTAGTTCCCTATTTAATGAGATTCACTGTTGTTAGCTTAAAGCTCACGCTAAAAATGAAGTCTTGGTTTCTATGGCTATGATATCTCATGTTGTAACAGTTGCTAGATACAATATCAGCTCTTCAGTTACACAATAGCTAGTGCTGCCAAAAGCAGGCTTTGTAGTCTGTTTCGTGGAGCTATCTTAATTGACAGTTGGTTAATACAGCTCATCCATCAATATTTGCAATAGGGGAAATGATCAGTAGATAGGGGAGCTGAGGGAGAAATTGTTGATGACGGAGAAAATCAGAGCGATAACATGTTTTTTCTTTCTTTTTTTTGTATTTTTAATTTGTATTTATTTATAAATTAACAGCACCCTCCTGGCAGCTAAAGCATTATTACTTTTTTTTCCCTCTCCATTTTAATAACATGTTACTCAAGGTTATTTTTTTAATTTCCTTCAATTTTCCTCTGGGATTATCTCCGAGGAAACCAGCTGAAACTGCTAGCTTTAACCCCTTTCAGTGTGAAGTGTCTTAAATCTTCTGAAAAGCTCATTATTTTGAGCAAGGTAAAAATAAAATGATGTTCATTTGCGGGTTTGATCACTGGGACTATCAAATTTGTATCTTTTTTTAAAAATTAAATCTTCTAGGGGAGTATATTTCTGGGTGGAGCTTCAGAGTACCATTAACAAAGGCACAGAAAAAAGCAAATATTTGAAGACAGTGTTACCAGTTAGGTCAGTTGTCAGCACGTATATTGAATTTGATTTTTAGTTGGCAAACATTGAGGACCTGAGATCATATCGACCTAGTTACTTTATGCACAGGACGTGGCCTCCGCTTGACTGTTCTAGATGTATCTCATCCAATCTGATTAACTTTGCTTGGGCATGTGTTACACAGATGGATTCCATACACTGAGAATGCACGACATGCTACTAATTGTCTGAGCTGTTAAACACTGTATCTTGGGAACCTCTTGTCTGAATTTGATAAACCGTTGCAGTTCTTACACCTATAAGAGACTCTGATGCTTTATTTGCCAATATGGAGGGGAGGGGTTCTCCAGACAATCATAGACTTTGTTAAAGGGAATGATGCTTTACATTTCTAAATACAGTCCTGTACTACTATGCTCCATTAAAAGATAACTCAGATATTTCACTAGATGGCATTTCTCTTGGGTATGATTGCAATTCTGAATAATATAAATGATATGGGTTCAGCTGTATCTGGTATGTGGGTGTGCCAAGTTTGAAAAAAAGCTGTATTATCCAGCATACTGTATAGTCATCTCAAGTAGCTGTTTCACACACAAGAAGAGAGCAAAATATAAGCTTGAGCATCATGCATTAGCATGCATGAGTGGTATGAAACAATATCAGTCAGAATTGATTGTAAATCTAAGTCGCTCTGTCAGGCTAGCTCAATTCAACAGATAATTTATGAAGGGTACCACACTGTTTGCAAATAAACATACAAGAGTTATTAAAAATGAAGCCAGGAATAAATCAGGACCACTTTAGCAGAAATCAGAAGAGACAAACAGAAAATGAAGTTAAGCCTGTGAGGGCTGCAATAGGTTCAGCTCCAGGCAAAGGTCCCTACCATTGAATTTGGGGGTCCCATGGTTGGAAAGTTATTTCAACAACTGTAGATGGATGATTGTAGTTTTATGAGGAACATTAGTTTGATTGGTCATCACCCATATAATGCAATATGACATCTAATTACCACTTCCAATCTTCAATATGCAAGGTGCAGGGCATATTTTGCGTGGGAATATTACTTATAATATTACTTAAATCTCCTGATTTAATTTTAACGTTACATCACCATGTATATGGCCAAGTCAATCAAGACATTTTAAATCACAATAAACAAATAGGAGCCCTATTTTAAAACAAGTGCAAAGGAAAGTTTTCTGAGAAGAATAAAACAATGATAAATGTATTAAAACTAGCAGGAAACAATTTACTCCAGGATTACATTTTAATTGTATTTCCTTTTAGCAGTACCAACATACAAAACATCTTATGAAGTCAACTGGATTTTGGGGTGGCATTTTATGTAGTGTTAGCATTAAATAATTGCACACAGTTTCATATTTTTTATTGGGTACTTTTTAAAAGTTGTCATAAAAATTTTTAAAAAATATAATCCTAGAGTTATTTGCAGAAAGGAGTTTTTTTTATTATTATTTTGTTCCAATTAGTTTCTTGTTGCATACCTTTAAGGTTATTTTTTTTTCTGAAAATGTGCCAAGGCTAGTACCATACTCTTTCTAGATCTGCATTAGATGTCAAACACCTCAGACAGTCTATTTGACCCTTGGGGCAAATCACTTCCCAAACATGACTCGGTACATTCAGCTTTAGTTAAAAATCAGTTTGCTTGGAGGGTTAGTAAGCCTGCATACAAGTCTGCATAGATAAGGTTTCCCTAAGCATGCTGTGCTTAGTAAAACAGATGACCTCAGAAAGCAAGGTAGCCATGCAAACTAGATGTGTGTGTTGTGAGAGAGAGAGAGAGAGAGTGTGCATTTGCCTCTTCAAATTCAAAAAGCCCTTACTGTCTCCAGCCATAACCTGTGGACAGCAGCATAAGGATTGTATCCAGGCTGAGATATGAGTGACTAAACGATGTAACTTGTCTCATAGAGGAGTGTGGTTGTGGTACTCGGGGTGGAGGGAATTTTGTATTTATATATACATGAACAAAATGTATAAGAAACATCAATATTCTATGGTTTTATGCACTTTTAAAAGACATTAGCAATATACCAAGTTAGAAAGTAACATTGTTTATAAAGCATCATTTAAATACTTAAAAAGTATATTGATCTATGGGGAGGATGCCCCCTAAATTTACCCTACTAGATTCATTATGAAGCTACAAAACTTACACAAATATACTTCCACGAATAGAAAAGTTGCTGCTTATCTTGATAATAAAAGTTTTTTTCTCACAGATTTTGGTGTCTCAAATCACAGTAAGTCCCACTGTGTACTATCAAGGACTCTGTAATCAATCACAAAGAGGTCATAATATCTGAAGATCATTTTTTGCCGATTTACCCAATGAATCTTACCGGCAAACCTTTAATGAGTTTGTATTCTGTATCCTGGGGGCAAGTGGTTTACCCAAAAAGATTGCAGCCCAACTTAACATGCTTTTAAAAGCATTGTTTGTAGAGAGCCACAGAGTGTAGGGAAGGTGTGATGACAGCAACATATTTAAAGCTCATAGTTGGAACTCACACATAAAACTACATCAATCTTGGAGCAGTATCGTTAAAGAATGAGGTTAAGAAAGGTCAGACATCTGACTTAAAAATGATTTTTTTTAACCTGAAATTTAATGCGCCGACCGAAAAGGTTCCTACTGGATTGAATCAAAGAAACAGCCCTATAGGATGTGCTTAGAAAGAGCACAAACCGATATGTCTTTGATGTATTTGAATAACAGTAAACAAACATAAACGGACTTCAGGAGCACTAGTCAAACAAGCAAAATGGGATAAACCAAAGCAGCTGGTGGTTAAGTATGACAAAGACCATGGTCCCCATCAGAGATCTTGTTACACTCTCAGGGCAGTTTTCTGCAATGGTTTTCCTGACACTCCAGAGATTGTGGCAAAATATTTGTTTTCATCTAACGAGATTCAGTGAGCTGCATAGAGAGGCAAACAAAATACACTGGCATCCCGCTGCTGTGTTTCTGAATGGAAACAGATACGTTTTTGATTTACGCTTTTATTCCTACATACAGAGCCTATCACAGTGAGGGACTGCATCACTACAAGTTAGGCTTTTTAAAGGGAAACTTGCTGCTGGTTTGCAGTTGTGCTCTTTTTGCTGTACCTGTGTCTTGGGATATCATCAGTGCTCAGTATGTTGAAGTCAACTGTTTTGTACCTCACTTTATAATGATTAGCACATGTTTCTGGCTAAGCTTAATTACATGAAACACGTTCCCACCAACTGTAGATTTTGAGAGTAACACAGGTTAGGTAAGTAAAGTAAGGAGATCAATCTACCTTTTACATTAGCATCAGGTGGTTATAATGTCAGTTGTATATAATCAACAACCACTGCAGAGCAATGCAACTTGCATGTGGAAGGATCAAATAATGGCAAATCTTCAGATTGGCTATCTTCAATTTACCTTCTTCTCTATTGACCTGGGGATTAACTTGGATTACATTCCTAGAAATGTCTGCAGTTCTAGAGCTGCAACAATTCATCCATTAATTTGCCCTATAAGGAGCCTCACATAGCTAGCTAAATGTTGATTATTGTGTGAATTTCTACCTGTCCTATATTCACTGATTGCTCATTCAGTTCTTTCTGTGAGAAATACATAACTACTTTTTAAAAAGCCTAGATTGGTGCAAATGCTGTGCCAAGCACTATTTATTGCGCAATTTGAAAAACAGCTACCAGCTCAACTAGATAATAACCACTGGGCCAGAGCTGCATCCCATTCCAGGTTTTTGGATACCTGTTCACTGGAATAAGACTTAGTGGGTAACATCATACCTGCCGGCATTAGGGACTGTATTATTAGAACTGTAATGCTGCAAGGACATAAGAGGGATTTAACCAGATCATCGATTGTATCGACTGCACATATCGATTAGGTCACTGCATCCCTATCTACTTCCCAAAGTAATATTGATGGTTTATATTATACCATTTGCATCATCTGCTTAATATCCCCTCCTGAGTGTTCTATATCATTCTTGATTGCAAGTCTGCTGGAATCATTGTTTTGCATGATTAATAACTACTCCAGTAGAGAGTGATTTCTGTCTGTCCGCTCGGCTGATCTTGAAAGCCCTCTTTCTGCTATTGCTGGAATTCAAGATTAGCTGTTTTATCAGCTCGTTCGTTTTGTTTTTCTTTACAGTTATGTTTGGAATCTAAAAATGAAATCATCTAATGTAATACGGGAACTGAACTCTACACTAACATACAGTCGCAGTGGGGATGGCTTTAAATGTTCACCTCTTGGAAACTTACCCTCTCTTTTGAGTTCCAATCCAATCTAGCAAATAAAATAAAAAATAAAAAAAAATAAAATAAAACCATGCACAAAAATAAAATAGCTATTAGAATGTTATTATTGCCTTATAATATTAGGTATATACCTCACTTAAAAGGGTATTAAACTGGTATGCAAGGAATGACTACAGAGTACTATTTTCATGTCCAAATGAAATATTTTTAGATGCCCAGATCAAACCTTATAACGGTATGCAGTCTAGTGCTATTCAATGTTTACAGCATAAGGGTCAAGCAATCACTTCATATTTGCTTACAGCAAAGCAGTCTTGATGCCTCAGAAAAAAAACTTGTCTTGAGATAATAGGCAATGCAATCACTGTTGAAGCAACTGAAACTGAAACCCGGTCCCTCTGTGCTCAGGTGTCTGTGTAATTGGTTCTTTTGCACTTGTTTAATATAGCTCTGAATTAATTTGTTTGTATCTATGGGCTTTGGTAGTCCAAATTGCCTAGTGGGAAAAGGTATGCAGAAGTCTTGAGAGACAAGCTGGTTATGTCTGAAGAAATATCTTCTGGGCATTCTTTTTTAATGTCTCCATTAAAATGACAGAACCTAGCTACAACTGTCAGAAAAGTTTAAGCCTTGGACTCTGGGCTTCTCGAGGAGGCGAACAATTCCTACAGTTCAGACCAAAGTGAGTATCTAACACATATTCACTCTGCAGATTTGGGGCAGCTTTCTGATTCAAGAGGTGTCTCCTGTTAATGTTATGAGCTGTGCTACAGTGTTTATCAGGTACAATGTCAGTGTGGAGGGAGGGATGTGTTGCCTTAACAAGGAATATGTAGACTAGTCTCAATAATAGTTGAGCTGGTTGTGTCAGTCCCATATCACAGAGCTAAGTTATTGGCACAGCATCTAATGGATTAGTGGGGTTATACAACAGTACCCCTCTTAAAACTGAAGTGCCCCATGTATTGTCCATTGTCTGTGCTGTACTTCTATCTGTTGTATTAACTGCAGGTGGGTTTTATTTGGATTTTTATCTCTGATGGAACCCACCGTTTCTTTTTATTACAGGTCAAAGTTTTTTTGTACTACTATATAATGTATTGGTTGAGCATGATAAATAGTTTACTTGGTGTGACTACAGCAGCTAAAACATGGGTCGATCCAGAAAGAAATCAATGCGGACATTGTGGGTAATGGCGAGACGAGGGGTGAGCCTTAATGGGCTTATCACGAGTGTCCTCTTCTTACTGTTCCAAATGTTTTTTATATTGCAAATGTTACCGATTCCCTCTCTGGCATTTTCCAATGTATTCAAGATTAGCCTGAGGCTTTGGGCATAGCCCAGGATCAACTCCCAGAGCTATGAGAAGAAGTCAAATTAAAAGAAATATTCTCTGCATCACCATGATTACTATATATATATTATGTTCAGATTCGGCCGTCATTACTACAAATAGAGCATGGAGAATTAACCTTGGATGTAAATGAGAAAACAGCAATCCATCTAAGGATCTGTTGGGATTACATGACTTCACAAACTTATTTATGGCACGGCCGTCAAACCTCCTACTTTAGAGAGAGGTTTCCAAATTAGATACCCAGAGTTCCTGATTTAGAAAGATTTCCCAGAGAATATTGGGATGGGATTTCGTATGGGATTTTACCAATATAACTTACTGATCCTTAGTCAAAGTTTCAAAGACACTAAGAAAAGACATTGTTAGTTATTGACAATTAATAAACCTCAGCAGAAAAATGCATTAATCTGAGCCAGAAGCATCTCCAGCAATTTGAACAAATTTTAATATATTGTATTCAATCTGAAACAAGATTAATTTTTGTTACAATGTGGCTGAATCAATTGACAACAGAGTTCATTAATTTCGAACTCTCCTTCCACAGTTCGATATTCTGGCTATAAGCAAAATGTTTAATCAAGTTTATTTATTTTTTTATTACAGATATAATGACAAAATGGCATCTGCTTTAATGACTAAATGTTTGATTTAATTCCTGCCTCTGCTGACTGGGTCAATATAAAAGGATCTTGTACATATAAAATGCTAACTAAACATCTGTTAGGTAGTAACTGAAATTATTAATAAGCCCTGACAGATATAAGGTCAAAATAATGTAATAATAACAACATTCACTTCTCAGGGATTTTCTGATCTTAACCACTTTCCTTAATGGACTGGCATTCTACCTCCTAGAAATGTGGGAATGGTTTTTAATTTGTTTTTTTGCTTGCTTCTTTTTTTTTCTTTGTAGAGATGAAAAACACTGTTATTGTTTCAAAACTGAAAATAAGTGATAATTGGAAATATAATTCAAGTTCTCTGTGCATCAAAACATTTCTTATTAGATTTTTAGCATGGAAAAAAAAACAAAAGGAAAGTTGCACAATAGCAAAAAAAGTAAAACGCAGCCAACATATTATTTAAACCAGATGTAAGTGAATAAAAGTAATTTCCAGAAATCCCTACCCTACTATGAAAACAGATTGGGGGAAACAGGAGAGCAATTGGCAGTGTACAGTTTCCAATAAATATAGCAATGTGAGTTACAAAGTGCAGGAACAGTTTATTGCCCAAACACACTCAGTGGTGTTTGATTTAATAAACAAAACAGTTTAAGCAAGTCTTTAAACAAGATCTTAGTTAAAAAAAATAAGAAAAAGAAATACACTGCAACTAAACTAGAAAATCTTACTTCAGTATAACAGTAGGTGATGAAGCTGAACAGAATGGCATGCACTAATAAACCAGAAGATTTCTTTCGGATTGACGGGAGACGATGACAGAGAGGCAGTCAACGATGGAGTTTCCTGGGGACTCAGATAGAGGGGCTGTGGAAATGTACCAATATTTATGGTAAACAGACACTGACATGATGCAAATGGGTTGACGCCAAGAGCAGAATAAGATAGGATAGTTTCGTGTAGGTTTATCAAGTCACTGAGAAGAACAATGAATAATGATAACAACGAATACATTTAATTTTATGCATAGCCAAACAAGACCAAGATCAAACCGCACCCAAGACCCCACGTCCTAAAGCTCAAAGTAGGAGCCAGAACATCAAAGATATACAAAACAATGAACGTGCTATTGAAATCTGTACAGTCAATTCTCCCTGGTAACTTGCTTCAATCTGTTAACTTCTCATGTCTGACCATGCCCACTAGGGACAGACTGATGCAGCTGTTGCATGGCTTGCCATCCAATTTACCTGCTGCAGTGACCCAATCGGAATAGTGTATTGTTAATTAGTATGTTTTTTGAATATACTCTGAGGCAGCTCTTCCTTTCTTCCCCATAGGATTTTAAGGACAGGCAGCAGGTGTTTAGTGGAAAAAGACGAAATAAAACAGCTCTTCAAAGCCTACTAGAATCAAACAGCCCAAACGGCAGGATGCAGAATTAAATACCCAGCACTTTCTCTTTAGAACCTATTAGTGTTACATCATTAACCCTTCAATGTGTTTGCGGAGAGCTTCCTTTTCTGGGTAAGAAAGATGACATAGGACATCGATTCCACAGGGACGCGCAACACTTCTACATGGCTTGCAAATGTGTTTTTTTTCACACCCAAATCACAACGTGGCCAAAGTAAGCCACTCTAACACTCACAAATATGATTCCCACTCTTACTAGCTATTTACAGGTTGGATTGTGCTTCGTTATTCCATTTCTGATTATCTTTTGGTTCATCCGAGCAGCTCGTAATAGGCTAAAGAGGCAACTATTCTTTAAAATGGAGGCAAAAAGCAATTAATCTAAGATAACAAAATGCCTCTTAACAGCATGATTAATAATGCAACTGAATTTGTGTTTTTAAACACGAAGCTAAAAAAAAAGGAGTGTTTGTTAACATTCTCAGCGTTTACCCAAACTCCCAGTTTCTGGTGTGGTTTTTAAATTTACCACATGGTCAATTTAAAACAAGCAGTTAAAAACATAGTAGTCTGATCATGTAGTTCCAGTCAATTATATTGCTCTTCAGTATTAAAAATACATCCAAGATTTGCTACTCACAAATTCAAGCCATCTGGCTAATTGATGCAACAGCATGGGTATTACATTCTGTTTTATTTTATTTTATACCACATTTTTTTTGTTGTTTTTTTTGGTTTTTTTTAACCGGCCCAAAGCCTCAATAAAGCCCTATGCAATGAATAAACAATGACTTATAAATCTACGGAATGAAAAAACATGCTTAAAGTAAATAAAGTGATAAAAACATTACATTGTGTTCCACTTTCATACTGTATGCACACTGAGCTCTATTTACAAAAACAAGCAGGAACATCAAGTGTTTTGTTTCACTGAACAAACGTGGTGCTAAGAGCGAGCTGCACGTTATTTCATGTGTCATATGCAATATGTATTTACATCTTAAACAGAGCCTACAGACATCCATTTATTATTGGGAAATGACAAGGAAACAAGGAACACTTATCCAATATTTTAAGTGACAGTCCCAGTGTATTTGAATAAGATGCTTGCACAAAAAGCATATGGCCTTATTTCTGTAAGATTAATAAGCAAGTGCAATAAAAACATTGTACATTAGTGTCAATTTTGATGTATTCTGTTACAAAGACATAAAAAAAGCTCCATAATGCTTAGGAGACTAAACCCCCAAAAACAGGAAACGGTAATCCTTTATTTAAAAAAAAAAAACACATTTCCATCATCTTTACATATGAAGTATACTTCTGAGTATGGCACAATCATTTGTGATCCAATTATTGAATGGAACAGAACAAAGTCCCATGAATTCTTAATCATATACAATTCAGTGATGATACAATTACTATGAATGTTGTATAGAGATTAAAGGAATTTTAGATGAATGGTTATACTTAAAGTAGTGGTTCTGATGCTGCTGCTCTTTGTAGTAGGCATGGTAATCAGGAGGACAAAGCAGAAGCTTATCATTATGAACTCCATCCTTCCCATTTTATTCAATTATGCTCCTTTCTCAAATAGCATGTGTTACTTTTATGGTTTGTTTATGCGCAAGTGACTAATAATAGCCATTTGTTATTGCTGTCAAAAGTACCATGCCTTGGCCATCTGCACCCATACCAGGGCCTTAAGTTATTTAATCAGTAACTACAAAACGCTCAACAGTCCTAAATTTACAAATACTTAAAGAAACCTAATACAGTCAATGACAAACCTTTAGACGAGAAGTCTTTTTCAGTTTCTTGATGTTCTAGTTGCCAAGCACAGGCATGCACAGTAACAAAGGCTAGGGCAGCGTGTGTGTCTTTATGGTTGCAAGAGCCAAAGTCATCTAATGAGCAGCTATGAAGTTTTCTTTTGTATTGCCATCAATTCACAGTGACAGTGAATTCGCTAGCTGATGCTGGCTCCTACTGTAAATGCACTTTGGCTGCTCTAGCATGTCTTACATACCAGAGTATATATTGCTTCCTTGAGTTGCATATTGGAAGTCCAACTATATTTTTGTTTATTATTTCAAATCTGTTGCATTTGAAGGTGGAACGGGTGACAGGGTGATTCATTTTTGAAAAGTACTGAAACACTATGGGATACAATACAGTAGTTACCAAGACTAGTCATGAATAAAAAAAAATACTGAACCATGATAAGGTATCTGTCTGTTCTTTTCCTCTGATACGTTTCAATGTTTAGTTAAGTCAGGCTTTCCTGTAACCTGGAATATCACAGAAAATAAGTTCAATGTGGTTTTCCTGGTTACTGAATTCTAAATAAATTACATAAAAAAATAAAAAAATAATCTAGAACCTATCACCATGTTTTATGTCTGATAAATTCCCCAGAGTTAAACCTCAATACATCCATCCATCCATCCATTATCATTAACCGCTTACTCCTTTACAGGGTCGCGGTGAGCCGGAGCCTAACCCGGCATACACAGGGTGCAAGGCGAGACTACACCCTGGACGGGACGCCAGTCCATCGCAGACCTCAATACATAAAGGTTAATAACATTACCACACTGTGACTCTCGCATTACCTTTAATATAATATATATATAATTGTTTTTGTTTTTTTAAAACTTAGTTTGTGAGGTAGTATTTAAAATTCATTCAGCATTTCATTGATTCCTGGCAAGAACATAACCGTAGATTTCAATTAATTGAAAAATACATTTGAATAACAGCTCAAAACATTAGCTGGATCTTTCTAAAACAATAGAAAGGAACCTATTATATGATTAGTATTTAATGAGGGATAACATTTGATCAAATAATATCTAATTGCAATAGAAAATTAATTAAACTGTTTGGGTTCATGAGACTTGAATCTCAATTAATCTCAAATGCACAGATAAATATTAACCTCCACATTATACCTTAGTGGGTATAAAAACTCCCAAAATTCAGAAACATTTAAAGATGGATTCAAATTGCAGAAGATAATTCTTGTTGACCATAAGGTGTTTAATTATTAAGATCCAAGTCATAGAACCCATTAAATCACAGATTGTTGAATCTGAAATGTCTTAAAACACGTCAATTGCACATGAATATTTTACAACAGTCATCACACTGAAACTTGTTTTTCAAAAACACTTTACATTGTGTCTCTAATTACTGGCTGTTTACATAATAGTTACTCAGTAAATACATGCGTATGCACACATAATTACAATTTTATTATGCATAGTTATGATGTATTTAATGTGTAAACCATTTTGCACGATACATATGCAAATACACAGTCATTAGAGACACAATGTAAAGTATTACAGATTTTTCTTATCCCTCCTTAGCTATAGCAACATTATCAGTGGTCCCCTTACTATTATGATGACGTCTTTGGGTGTGTGTGTGTGTGTGTTGTTTTACTTTTAAACGGGCATTTAAAAGATGTTTCAAAACACCACTACAGATTTATAGATTAGCTTCATGATACCTTTTCACTGATCCCTGTGCTGTTGGGTAGTCATACTCCCAACGTCAGCCATTGGATTGGGCAGAGGAAAGGAAAACTGCACAAACACAGTAATGTTTATGAATATTACAAAGCATTTAGTTCCCCTGATATTTTTTTCAGCATAGAAAATGTGTGACCTAGTCTTTAATCTAAATCTAAGTATAAACCATGGATCAATGCAGAACTAATCAAAGATATATAACTATAAATAATAAAGTATTTTTTTTTTTCTTATTGAAGTGGTAGAAAATATATTAATGGTTCTCTCTGGTAGCACAAGGTTCAGTCAAGCAAAGCAGTGTGTAATGTTTTATATTAATTTTATTCAATTTACAACAGTGAATATTCTGGAAAATGATGCTTATTATTGTTTGCATCAGCCGGCACCGTCTTTTTATCCAGTCTTAATCACTGTTCATAGAGTCAGCATGTTTTAGTCACAAAGCCTGGTCGGGGAACAGTGTTTTATTAATGTACAGCTCTCTGGATGTCACTAGGTCAGTTCACTTATAGACAGCCAAGGAGTCTGTCCCTCGCGTTGCAGTGATTTTTAGCAAGGATCATTTCCAAGGATGTTTTTCAGTGTAGCAAAAATATAAATAAATAAATAAATAAATAAATAACCCTGGTCATGCCTACAGCTATATATGAGGAGCCGAGAATGTTGAACAATTATGAACATGCCTAGTGAGCCACTGTCACTGTATTGAGTGTCGGTGTGTCACCGGGCAGGAAACCTGCCTCTGGGCTAAAAGGGCATCTGGCGGAAGCATTGCTGGGTAAAATGTAGACATACTTCATCTACAGACACTGCAGTATAGGATAAAGGTGAGCTGTGCTTTTAGAAGTGCTGCCTTTCAAATGAGACATCAAAGTGATGCCCTGTCTGCTTTGCAGGTGTTAAAGATATCCGGGCACCTGGTCTTTTGAAGATGCCCTGGGGTACTTGTTAATTTACATCTATTTAAGAAAAATAAAAACTTTGCCATGCAATGGAAACAATATATCAACCCAAGAGCTAAGTGTTACAGATAACCAGGTTGGCGTTTTTATGTGTTTTGATTTTACCGTCTTTACAAACATCATTACAAAAGGGTAGATTGCATTTTCAGCGCTAAAAAGAAATAACTGGGTAGAGTATATATGCCTTCAGGTATGAACCAGTAATGGTATTTATCACTTTGCTGTTATTTCAAATGTTCTCACATTACGCTACAGCTGAGATGGATTAGCTATAATGGGAAATACAATGCAATTTTATTTTCAAATTTACAATTTTTAGTATTTGAAATACTGTACACAAAAAGGAAATATTTATTCCTATTTGCTGTATTTATGAACCAGTGATAAATAGAAGAGAAGTAATCTATCAAACAAAGTCCTGCTTTACATGTAAAGCAATACAACTGGCAATATCTCTTCTTCACAAATTGTAATGCAGCACAGCACTCTAGTGGTCGTTTAATGGATCTGTCTAGACTCACCATGAAATCCCACTCTGAGTAAAGGTGCTCTGATTCACCATTATAAACCTCTCCATAAAGCCCCAGATGTTAGATGAGCTTTTTTAATTAAAGATATTGTTTAAATATAAAACACTTTATAACTGTTCCGTTTCGGAACCAGAAAGCTTCTCTCGCAATATGAAACATATTGTCTGAAACCAGATGTCTTTTCAAAATAGACACAATATAAAAAGAGAACATTGCAAAGAATGTAATTGCAATTATTTTACCATGTAAATGAATTTAACTGTTAATCTACATGTACATGCATAAACGGAATGCATAAATGGAAAAGCAAAATGAGCTATGCATGGTATAATTATTATTTTATTTATTTATTTTGAAATCTAGAATCTATTTCTGACACTTGCATTAAGAAAAGCGTGTGTTTCAGAAACTGAACACAGATTGAAACAAATTCATACTCGTCAATGTTTTTCTGTGCTACTCTACAGATCATTAATATTTTTTCAAAGTTGCACCCAATCTCATGCAATATAAGGATCTCCCTGGTGCATACCATACATACAGATGAGCTTTTGACTCTACTAGAGTGAGTTTTGTAAATAAGAATAACTTTCTATTCAGATCTGCAAATTTGCATGAGAAATGTTGGCTTACTGTTTTATTTCTTTTCCCAGTGTCACATGTGTAAAATCTTCACCTAGCAACTGTTGGTGGAGCTGGAGCTTGTACAGTGGCATGCCTCATTCCAATGCACCTTCCAATGCCTTCCTTATCAGTAGCTGACCATGTGGTAAGTCCTAAAGAATCTGATTATCTAAATATTTTATTTACTCATCATTTTATTTCATGAAACATGCAAAGCATCTAAAACATTCAACACAACCCTTATCCTTAATTTGCAGGACACTTAAGTTCCTGTGACCAATTGTGTTTATTTCCTCAAGTTAATGTTCTGCTCCTAGAACATTTCAGCTCCAGTAAACCTAACCAAGCAAAGACGTCTTCTGCCTCTCCCTTAACCCAAAGCCATTTGAATAGGCGCAAGGAAAAGCAAATCCTTGGATAGTCACCTTAGATTAATTTAGGGCTTTGCTTGAGCTGCTCATAGACAGATGCTTTAACCATGGACCTATTTGGTTCTAGCTGACAAAACAATTCCATAACACGTTTCCGCCAATTTATTATATAGCTCTCAAATGTGCAGTTTTGAAAGAAACATGTTACAGCAAACATGTACTTTCATTTCAAAACATGAGATCTGGCACTATACTAGGTTTAAGAAGCCCCTGGTTACAAGCCATGCTTTTAGACTGTCTTGCCATTTCTGGGTCTTAGATCTTTGTAGCTAATGGAAGGGCAAAATGGTTATGATTTACAGAATTATTTTGGGAGCTACAGTTACTGGTGAAGCCCTGTACAGTTGAGAAAATATATGTTTTCTTATTTGTGAAGGTTGTTACATTATAAGCTCATAATGAAAATATCGCTGGATGGGTAGTCAGAGAAATTGATTAATCTGTCACCCATTTATCATATTTTAATGTAACATGATCGTGAGACACTGCAGCTTCAAAGTCAGTTAGCATTGTGATTGGAGTCATATTGTGTTAAGATATCCTGTGTATTCCTCAGCCATCAGAGCTAATCTCAGCTTGCTTTGATTTGAAATAACACACTGAGATTCTGCATATCTAGAATCATGTAAAATCAATATACGGAAATAACTATCAAGTTGTGTCCCCTATTTAAAAGCAGTGACAACAGGCATTACATAGTTAAACTTTAGGAAACTGAATGGGGGACTCTTAATTATATCCAGTCAAGTATAATCACCCTTCATGCAATTCTGTACAGATAATACATTCCATTTTTTAAATAAAATAAAAATATACATATAAAAAGAAATCATAAGATAGTCTTTAACAGCTTGATCTAGTCATGGGCAATCAATGTAACTGCATGATCAGCCTTGCATAAAACAACAATAAAATCCAAGAACGAATTCAAAGGGGTATTCATATGCTATAGATATGAGTTCTCATTCACTGATAATGTATGCTCTGTATGCACCGGGCAGCAGCTGCCGGTTTACAAAAAAAACAAAACTCCAAAAAACACACTGTATTTATCATTCAACAAACAATATAAACTAATGAGGTTTAAAATACTTGATCTGTGGTTGATAGGGATTCTTCATTACTCTTTAAAAGTAGATAAAGAAATACATCTTGATTGGGAAGAAAGAGACATCTACTAGTACATAAGCCAAAATAGAAAGAAACCAGCGAGTTTGTGATCAAAATATGAAGATAATATGAATTCCAGTTTAGCATACAAACCATTGAAGGATTGAAATAAGCTTGATGGGGAGGTACTGTAGTATAAGACATGTATTTCGTGTTGTAGGCTGCGTTAGCAGTTCGTAAGCTCAGGCAGAAAGCTTGAGATTGTAATGTTAGTGTTATGTTTCATAAACACCATTCTTCAGTAGTACCGGTGTTTGAGAAATATGATTTTGACATAAATGCCATATTCATCAGTGTTTTAGACCATGTAATGAAGAAAAAGACCCTTAGAGTTCAAACACAAAATATGGTGGATGCAGTTCAGTTTAGGGCATCTCAGTTTGCATGTACCGAAAGGTCTCAGGGCTAGGCTTGGTTAAAGAACTGCAGTAAAAATGACCAGGGAGGCCCAAACTCAATTAATATACTAAAAAGAACTTAATAGGTTTCTCTGAACCACAGCCAGGGCATAAAGATTTAAACTTTTACAGTTGTGGCGAAGCTAACACTGTCAGCCAGTTTGTGACAGGTTTGGCTGAAACGTAATAAATGCCTGCCCTTTTGGCACCGATTAATTACATCAATAGCTGACATTATGGAAACAGAACTTACCAGGGAGTCCGCATTATTAACCCTGGGATCATTTCTAACGTACGAGGAGACAAACCAAATGGACCATGGTACCTCTAATCACACCACAGAGATTGATAAGCTGCTACGGGCATGTGAGCACCTACTCTTACCTATTTATAAAGAGTGCTTTGACTTGTTTAGATGAACTGCCACTGTAAAAAGGCTAATGCACAAAACAAATAAAGCTGACCTTAACTGCGGCATTTCAGCCCTTCAAAAAAACCCGCTAGGGCCCCATGACATATTATTAAAGCATACAGCTAAGCAATAATACAATGGAAACAATTAAATACAAGTACCAACAAATTGAGAAATTGAGCTTCTACTGTTCAATGCACATTTATTTACTCACAAGGAATGAACAGCTTTATGTGTTACAATTGCACTGATATATCTGAAGGCAAAAGAGGCTTATAACGTAACCTGAGGAGTACACTCCATATGAGTATGTCTTTCATCTTTGGGATAAACAGGCACCTTTACTGGCATAAATCTATTGGTATTTGGACCTGCACATGAGATCTAGATCTATGATCCAGTTCAGGAAAATGACTGTATGTACTTAACCTACTGAGTCACACTATTCTGAATGTGTTTTAATTACCCCTCGATGAGAAGCAAAAAATAAAGTGTTGACCCAAGAATTGCATCCAATGATGTACGTTTATGATGCCGTTAAGTGGTGCAGATGGTGTGGTTATTGTTTATGTACTTCTCCTTTTTCATGTTTTTTGTACTTCTTTGTTTAGGGGGACATTATTATTTTTTTTACTGACCCATTTATGAACCTGTTAATCATTTTTTTCTAGCACTCAAATACACCAAAGAATGAACTGCTGAGGACAATTGTGCTGCAAGTCATCTGTCATATCGAGCTGTTTCATACAGGTGACTTTTGCTTTGGACTAAAGCAAGAAAGACTCCAGGCTACCATACAGCAAAACAAAAATATCCAGGGATGTTGACAAAATAGCTGAAATGCTTTCTAACGTTGGAGCCATTGAATGTAGCAGTGAGCCAACCAACGTCCCCAAACTACACGTTCAGGATAACGTCTTCAACTGATGTGTGACAAGGATCTACCAACAACACTACAATGCACCAATGTCTTCAAAATATTCCAGGCACATCAGACATTTTGAAAATAAAAAAATCTATTTTCTTTATTAAAACTCAACTCATATGCAAATACTGTAAACACATTTCACTTGAATGAAACACATTAGCTCCAAAGGTGCTGGAATGCAGCATTGTCCTCTCAGCTAGAATATGAACATTGTCTGACAACACTAATCTACCAGAACGTTATGGAAAGACTCTGAATACTAAACAATGGTGGTTAGGAATAAAGTATTGTTATTATACTGGTAAAAAGTGACAGCTTCCCTGACACGACTTACTGAGCAGATCAATTTAATGCATTTACAGCTATAAAGATAACCAGGTAATCTGTTAATGATTCACCGTTAATAGAGCATGGGGTATTTACCTCTTACAGCAACTAAAATCAACAGCTAGCTTACAGAACTGAGTGCACCTGATCTTGGTGTGAATAAAACGTCTCAGGTTATATGATAACACAAGGGTCGTGTCTCATACCTAAGAAAATAGTCTTCCAATAACATTTCAATAGCTTTCAATAAAAATAAAATAAAAACATGTATTTATTTATCTCAGGGATGATCAATTGAGATGCAACATCTTGTTTTCAATGACATTCTGAAAAATCATGTTTTTACTGGGAACTACTGGTATTTATCTTTGTGTATATATAACAACAGCCACGACCCTTGAATACTTATCCTAGCACTACTTTACATAATTATATTCTGACCTCCCAAATTATGTATCACAAAGAAAAAAAAAAAGCTTCTTTCCAGCAAGCACTATAGTATACGATGGCAAACCTGAGGATTTTTATGGCTTTGATGTAGTACTCCTGGAAGGAAGCTTTCAGCCAATAACACTACCTGCAATGTGTCAGTTCTGCTGATGATAGGTGACCTCTCAAAAGGTCAATCTCACCCACCTCAACTGTGACTTAAAGCTGCAGTGGGCTGCACAAAGGGCGAAGAAAAGAGGGATGAAATGGATGACCTATGTCCCGCAGTGTTTGATGATGATGATGATGATGATGAAGCTACTTTTAATCTACCGACAGTATTACAAATGAGGGTGGATGGTGGAGGGCGCCCGAAAAGGGTGGGAAGTGGTTCACACATTCCCACACCCTGAACTGTATTGATAAAAACATTTACCAATGCATAAAAGCATTGCAGTCCCATTCATTCTTCCAGCATGTAGATGCTTCATGTGGCGTATAAAGGTGCTGTTTATCTTCATTATAGCAAGTGCAAAGTTTCACCCCATTTTCTCCCCAATATGGAGGTTATAAAACGACATAGCTGTATGTTGGAACAGTTAAATGAGTCTTCTGAGTTTTCCCTGGATAGGAATTCTGTTAAAATTGTAGCAGCGGTAAGCGTTGCACTTGATTCAAAACAGGGCCCTTGTGACAGGCTGACCAAGGCAAGGAGACTCAGAGTCAGGATGTGCAGGGAAAATAAAAGACTTTTAATTAAACAAAATACACAAAACAAAAGGCACAATGGCCAACCAAAAAGACAAACACAAAAACAGGCTTTAAACAAACTATACCAAAACAAACCACTCACTCTCTCACACAGGTCTTCTCCCTCTCACAAACACTCACCAACTAACATACCCAACCACTCCCTTTTATACAGGTGCCTGGGCTAATTGGGCAATTCGCACCTCATTAGCCCAGGCACATTCCACATTCCTCACACAAACTCACTCACTCACTGAACCACACCCCAAACTCACTCATATCCACTCTAAAACAATACAAAAACACAAAACCACCACAAAATAGGCTGCACCCCATCACACACCTCCCCTCCTTGTGCGCAGCACAACATGGCCTAAATGGCCACCTCCCCTTAAAGTCCCAAAATAGTCTCTTCTGGTGCTGGGGAGAAGGCAGAGGCTTCCCCTGGCCCACAAGCAGTCCGGTGGTCCCAAGCAAAGATAGTCCGGCAGCCCCAGGCCATAACAGCGGACCCTCAGGAGGCGACGGCGGCAGCGAACCCTCGGGAGGCAACAGCGGACCCTCGGGAGGCGACAGTGGCAGCGGACCCTTGGGAGGAAACTTCGGGAGGGAGCCCCTGGCCATGAAGGCGGCAGCGGAGCTCCACTTCTCCCTCGTACTTTGTAACTGGTGACTCCCCAGGCGATGCGGAGCAGCAGGCAACCCCAGGCGATCCAGGCGTGGTATCCCTGGCCGGAGTGGCTGTGGCATCCTTGGGCGGTGAGAGGCAGGCATCCTTGGGCGGTGCGAGGCAGGCATCCTTGGCGGTGCGAGGCAGGCATCCTTGGGCGGTGCGAGGCAGGCATCCTTGGCGTGGCCAACAGTGCAGGAACCTCCGGCCAGGGTGGCAGCGGCCAGAGTTCCTCTTCGCTGTTGGCAACAGGAGGTAGAGCCCGCTCCAGCTCCTCTAATGGCGGGAGCAGGAACAGCAGCTCGTCTCCCTCTGGTGGCGGAGGCGGGAACAGCAGTTCGTCTCCCTCTGGTGGCGGAGGCGGGAACAGCAGCACATCTCCCTCTGGTGGCTGCTGGCTCCTCCGACAGCGGGGTTAGAGCTGTTGGCACTGCCGGCTCCTCCGACAGCGGGGTTAGGGCTGAGTGGCGCTGCCAGCTCCTCCGACAGCGGGGTAGGGCTGGTGGCGCTGCCGGCTCCTCCGACAGCGGGGTAGGGCTGGTTTGCGCCGTGCTCCCTTCAGCAGCATAAATAGAGGCTGCTGGGGACACCAGCATCCTGCCCTTCTCCCCCAGAAAAATTCAGGGGTTGAGCCTGTAACTCCTCCCCTTCTGGCCCTGGAGATGGCAGTAATGGCTCCTCCCCTTCTGGCTCTTGGGACGGCAGCGATGGCTCCTCCCCTCTAGCTCTCGGGACGGCAGCAGCAGGTGAACCAGCAGGCATGCTCCCTCTGCTGGTGGCGGCAATGGAGGAAGAGACAGCAGGTAATCTTCCCCTGCTGGTGGAGGTGGCACCAGCAGGTATTCTCCCTCTGCTGGTGGCGGTGGGAGCGACGGGTAGTCCTCCCACAACGGTGGAGGCGGGAGCCACAGGCAGTCCTCCCACTCCGGTGGAGGTGGGAACAGCAGGTAATCTTCCCCTGCTGGTGGAGGTGGCATCGACTCCTCCCTCTCGGGCCGTGGGCGCACCGACTCCTCCCTCTCGGGCCGTGGGCGCACCGACTCCTCCCTCTCGGGCCGTGGGCGCACCGACTCCTCCCTCTCGGGCCGTGGGCGCACCGACTCCTCCCTCTCGGGCCGTGGGCGCACCGACTCCTCCCTCTCGGGCCGTGGGCGCACCGACTCCTCCCACTCGGGCTGTGGACGTTCGGGCTCCTCCCACTCGGGCTGTGGACGTTCGGGCTCCTCCCACTCGGGCTGTGGACGTTCGGGCTCCTCCCACTCGGGCTGTGGACGTTCGGGCTCCTCATAGTACCGGAAGGGACAGGCGGCAAACTGATGTTGCTGGTTACAGAGGGGGCACAACAGTGGTGACCTACAGCTCCTCGGGTGCCTGGCCCTGATGTACTCCTCCTCCTCCCTGTCCCTCGCTTCCCGGTCCTTCTTCCACCTCATCCTCTCTTCCTTTTTTCCCTTTTTTTTTTTTTTTTTTTTAAACAAAACAAACAAAAAAATCCTGCACTCCTGCTCCAAGTCTCCAGAGGCACTCTCCCTCTTCTGACACCACCTGTGACAGGCTGACCAAGGCAAGGAGACTCAGAGTCAGGATGTGCAGGGAAAATAAAAGACTTTTAATTAAACAAAATACACAAAACAAAAGGCACAATGGCCAACCAAAAGACAAACACAAAAACAGGCTTTAAACAAACTATACCAAAACAAACCACTCACTCTCTCACACAGGTCTTCTCCCTCTCACAAACACTCACCAACTAACATACCCAACCACTCCCTTTTATACAGGTGCCTGGGCTAATTGGGCAATTCACACCTCATTAGCCCAGGCACATTCCACACATTCCTCACACAAACTCACTCACTCACTGAACCACACCCCAAACTCACTCATATCCACTCTAAAACAATACAAAAAACACAAAACCACCACAAAATAGGCTGCACCCCATCACAGCCCTTTATTGTAAAAAACTTTTTTTTCACATGGCATACTTTTTCATACTCTTGTAGTGTCTCTGATTCTTAACATTGCAGGTTCACCCAGCACACATTGTGTTTGTCACTGAAATCCCTTGCACCAGAGGTTTCCAGCCATTAAATACCTCCCAAATAAACAGCAACTACCACACTCCCAAACCATTAACCTCTACTCAACACAGCAGATCTCTGCTCCCTAACAACATCCTAGTTGCTGTTTATATATCAGTTTGAAGAGGAACTATTTTTCATTGTGTGTAACCTCGCGTTGCTGCTGCAATAACAATAATATTTTACACAAAGGAGAAGTATAAATATCTACAATTCTCAATATCAGATTACAGTGCTCCTAACAATACAGGTATAGTTGGTCAAAAGCGAGAAGAGGTCTCTACGAATGCCACTGTGGGAGGGGGCATTTCAACATAAGTCATCTGTTGTGACCAGATGTTTCTTACAAAGGACAGCTGCTCTAGTAGTATTCTTTGCACAATAAAAGTAAGGCAACCCTTTGAAGAAATGACGGGGGTACATCCTACGCCAGGAGTCCTGTTTCGCCAGGGGACATTAAAAATGTCCTCAATTAGTTTTAATAAGAATTTATGCTGAGAGAATTACAGCGTCACAGCATGCAAAACATTGGCAGCACAACAATAAAAGGTTTCTCAAAAATGCATTTACTGCAGTGGAGCTGAGCTAGTCTCCTTGCATATACAATACAGAAGCTCCAGTCTCTATGGCAACCCGGACAGTCTCTCCCCGATTTGTTTTTTGCTTTTATTTTTTATTTTTAGCAGCATATTATACATAATAGCAATCGGAGTAATTACAGTCAATATTTTGTAGGCAGCAGTATTTGACTGAGTCTGCTTATTCTACGTGGGCTTGCAACCAACACACTAATTACATCATTATTGACGCGGCTGCCGGCGTTGATTTAAATGGTGTCAAAACATCAAATGTGGACGTGCTACAAATTTGTGCTGCTGCTGCTGGATTTTACAGAGTGCAAACTGTGGTGACAAAAAAATTGGTCTAGTCCTACCAGGGAAAGTCTGGTTTTTAGAGCTAACACTGCAACAAGCCAAGAAGAAAATAACACTGACATTCTGTTTACGTCCGTCACAAAATTGTTACTTTGTTTACGCCTAAAATAATTAAAGTGGATGATATTCTTTATCACCAGTGTGGCTTGCAATACTAAGAATTTCCAACAGATGTCTGCACACAGGCTCTCAGCTAAACTGCGCATGCCACTTTAACACGCCTGCAAATCTGAAGGATTTAATGACTTTTTTACTGATGAAATTGGCGTGAAAAAAAAAAAAAAATGTGATTGTTACATTGTACAGTGTCTCTCTGTGCCCTCCACAGTGCATAACTTAATGATGTTACCCATTGTGTACTATAAAATCTGAATATAAACTCATAGTCAATGCAACAAAACTCATTTTAAGCCTTATCAAACGCACGATTTATCGTCGTTGTTCCATATGCTGTATTAAGCCACACTGACTGCACTTTTTGGCACAGTTTGTTGCTCACCACTGCAGAATGTTTTGCTTTTTTTTTTGTTCGTTGCAGCTGCGCCCTCCCATCGTCAACAGTTTTGTTACATTTACAAACTAAGGGGTAACACACATGTTTAATGGATTTACCTCAGTCCTGCATGCAGAGCTTTAGACCACGAAAGTGCTGCTGAAGTCAGCGCGGTAGGAGCTATCAGTCTTATATTCTCAGGATGCGTTCACGGACATCATTCTGCGCAGATTCTGTGCAGAATCTGAGCAATTCAGCCAATGGGTGCGTTCACGGAGATCACTCTTAGAAGATAATTGGCTAAAATGGTCGTACCCGCAGTTCCAAACCCATGTGATTAAAAAAAAAAATACAGTGACTTGCTGTCGGAAGAGGGAGGCTTTTGCTGCAAATTGTAGAATTTGTGTCGCTTTAAAAACAAATTTTGCAAAGTTCAGCTTTTTGTTCAACATTCGACAGTGCATAATTTGTAGACCAGAACCAGCAGAAGGTAAGCACGCATTGTTGTATTCGCGTCCCTTAAATCAATCTGGTTAGCTCAGGGAAAGGCCTTTAGCCCGGTGCACCAGTGGTTTACTCAGCCGGCGATTGGCGGTATTAGTTGGGTATACTGATCATACATACAGAGGGTGGTGTTGTTTTATTTTCTGTTCTATTTTTTATTATGTGCATTTTGTTTGCTTCATGAAATTTTGATTTTTTTTTCTCTAAAAGCCATGTAACGTAATCGTATACAATTTGCATGGATATTACATTTTGTGTGACGCTTAGTAACTGTTACATTTTTGACATGCAGCTCGCCAAACAAACACATTGTCTGTAGTCATTATCATTAAAACTGCTTGCCCCACCAATAGCGTAACATTTTCACGACTCTCCTTACATATATTATTTTGCTTCTTAATACTGTAGCTGTATTATCACTTGCCTCCTATTTTATGCCGATTTTGATACGATGTTTGAACCACTCCAGTGAGATTTTTACTGGTACTAGGCAGCTGATTCCGCGGCTGCCAGTAGCTACACAAAACACATTCTTAATATAAACACCCATTTTATTTTCTCAAAACTTAGTCAATAAAATATAAGCATTTCTTGTTCTTCAGCCCCGATGTTAAGCTACTTTCAACAGTTTTTTTGGGGCCGCCTTCTTGGCAGTAGAATTTGTACTGGTAATAAGAAACGCCATAAGACTGCTGCCAGTAGATTTTCTACTGTTCTAATCACTCGTATAAAAAAAAAAAAAAAGTTAATTCAACACATGCTAAAATCTCAGATACAACTGCTGCATCCTGGTAGCTATAGGCTCCATGTTGTGATTGCAGCAGTTATTAGACAGCAGGAAGAAGCAGCCACTATGTGTTTCTTTAGCATTGGCTGTGAAATATTTGTGCATTCTATAGAAAATGGATGTGAGTAAAGGTGAAGTCACACCATGCATTGTACTAGACTGAGGGTCAGGTCCCAGTTTCAGTGCTCCATTTATCATCCTGCTTAACCAAAACTTTCTGGACAGGCAGATGAAACGGAAGGAACACTGACCAACTACAGCACAAAGATAATTGTGGTGGGACTGTGTGGCCCAACAGGGATTTATTTACTGTATTCATTACTTTTTATTTTAAAATGCAGAATGCTTGAAGCAATGCAAAATACTGGCAGCAAATCAATGGATACTGGATTGTGATTGTTAACCCATAGAGTGTCTGATGTTCTGTGTTTCGAAACAGATCTGAACCGTTGACCATGGCAGCTGAATCCATCATAAACTCCAGGCAGAAAGAGGCACTGATCAATGGCATCTCCACACAAGTTGTCTGCACAGTGTTCAGCAACCACATCCTTGTGGTGCTCACACAGTATGGAAAGATAGGGACAATAATATCTCTGCTGCCCGATGCGACATCCAGTGACATCAGCAAACCCATGTTTACCACAAAAGTACTGCTAGGGAAAGATGAAGTAAGCTGCAACTTGCAATATTGCTTTTTTTACCCTTTGTTGGATTTGTTAGTTTTATTCAGTTGGCTTGTCCTTGTTCCACTTCTAAAGATTAATGTTCTTGAGCATGTGCCCATACTGTACTAGTGATATGGTAAATAAATAACATGGACAGTTTCTCCACAGTTAAATCTGGATAAAAATTGTCAAAGTATAATATTCTGTCACAGTTTAAAAAGAAACAAAAAAAACAACATTATAATCCTGTTTTAACCCAAGTTATTTGATACTTATTCACAGGCTCTGACACATGTCTATGCCAAAAACCTGGTGACTTTTGTCTCTCAAGCATCAGGGAACAGACCTGTCCTGCTGGCACTGGCCCTCAAAGAGATAAACATTGAAGGCATAAAAGCCATGAAAGAGATGATCAAAAGCTGCCAAGTCTGGTAACAAGACGTCAAGTAGGAAGTGAGACCAAAGACTCTGGGGCCCCAGGAACCAATTAGCTGGGAGACAGAAGGGAAGCTGTTGATGTTGCTGACAAGCCTAAAGCTAGGCACCTCCGATGGAATGTGCAAACACATCTGTGTAAACTTGAAGGTGAATTATCATAAAAGCATGTAATGCAAACTCAAATTAAATGTCATGCAGCCCCAGGTGGGTCATAAAAACCTTATAAAGCAGTCGGCATATGTTGAGGTAATATGCTAGTGGGGAAACTATGTTGTTTAACAAGACCTGAGGAATATTTTAGGTGCCAAAGCATGTCACACAACTATATTGCTACCATTGTTTCAGCTGCTGGTCAGCAATTTAAATTAACTAAACATAAACCTGTAGTGAGTGACACTTTTTTTAATTGGTTACAAAAACTTTTTTTTTTTTTTTTTTTGTGGTGTAATTTGTCTTTTAAAACAGCCCTGCGTGGTGTATTGATTCGTTCCATTCTTGAAAATAATATCGTGGGTGTCATAATATTTGCAGCATTAATACTTCCTGCCATTTAAAAAACAAAACAAAAAAACAAAACAGAATTATGTATGATTCATTTGTGCACAATAAATACACTTTTGTTCACCCTTGTTTTGCCTGTGTTTTCTTCATAGCTCGATTGTGTAACTAATGTTTTTAAAATCTATTTATGTTCCTAATCTACCAGCGTTTAAACGTGTTGTACATGAAATGCAGCATGCATGCTTGGGCAAAGCATCCTTTATGTACGGAGATGTGAGTGTATTATATATGCATGTGTTCATACCTGCAAAGCATTTGATGAAAGCAATAGTGCAACTGTTTATCCGGAAGAGATTTCTATATTTCTGTATGCTTGTCGGTACCGCTTGTATATCATGACATATCACAAATATAGAATCAACAAACAGTTTATTTTGAGCTCCACAACAGCATTGTGAAGTTTATTTGATCTGCATTTTATTTGCCAAAGAATAATAATGGCAAAAACATTTCTGAATATATAAAATGCATCCCTGAATCTTATAACTGGAGCCAGTATTGATAACCATTTTCCTTTGAATGCATCTAAGCAGAAAATAATGTCCAGGTTTGATACTGGTAAGTAAATTCAAAGCCTTTAAGAGCTTACATCAATCTCACCCCATGTTCAAAGGTCATTGAGCACTGATATGGGTGTACTGATTTCATTGCTTATTAACTGCTGGATGTTCAGAGGGAAGTTTTCTAATGCTTTTTTGCAATTCTGCCATTGATATTGTTAGAGACATTATATTGAAAAGTAATGGATCTCTGGCATCGATACAACCATGCGTGACACTGCAGAAATTTGCCCCTGACAGAATTTGTGAAAGAACATGTTCTGCAAGAAGAAACTTTTTTTTTTACTGTGATAAAACACTTAACATTTTAGAGAAGGTCAAAGACAGCATTTTGGTGTTGGTTTCTGTATATGTGGGTGGCAAGGCTTGTTAATATTTTGATTGATTGATATAATAAATACATTGGTATTACTTGGATATGTATTTCAATGTGTGACATAATGAAACACAATCAGATTTTAATAGACCACAGATTATTTCTACTGAAAAGCATATCAAGTCACGGAGGTGTTTGATGGTTGCAGCTTTTTTATTTGGGCTAAGGTGACATGGTGCCTGTGTCACGTGAGGAAGTGTGGTTGTGTCACGTGCCGAAGGCTTTATAGCTAATGTCACATGATTTGGGTGTTTTCCCAGTTGCACCTATGTCGTTTCATTTGTGGTTGTCACACAGGTAAAGCAAGCCGAAATGGGAGTGATTGTGTAAGAGGAAGAAAGTTGCCATTGTGGAGAACTGTAATGAAATTATACATGGAGCAAACTAAAATCACTTTGGTGAACCGCTGTTGAGAAAAACAAAAAACAAAACACGTTTCGTCCAATGATGTTTAATCTTACCGGTTTGTTTCGTGTCCTACCGTCTGCATTTTGAGCAAAGAAAACCGCACTTTAAAATTAAACCAATTAAAAAAAAAAACAGAAGTGACATCAACCTGTGTTGGAAGAAGCCATTTAAACGATAAATGGCACCAGTTTCAATCCTTGTAATCCTGGAAGTTTGGATTTTTGGTGTTACATGGTGTTGCACATTTAAAGACTGTTGCCACTTAAAAAATTAAGTTTGGATTTTCCCAAAGGGACTGACCTCGAAGCTTCAGAGACATCTCGACAGTTGCGGTTTGAAACTGATCTGGGGGGGGGTGGTGGATAAAAGAAGTTGACGTCTAGAGGTGAAAAGAACTGTGTCTTTCTGGTAATGTGGATAACATTACGATAATGGTTAGTATTAACACGATAAAGAGTATGGGATTTCTGTAAGAAATATTTAGATTAAGCCTTTTTGATTTAAAAGAAAGGATTAGATGCAATATTAATCATGGTTTCAGGTGTTTGAAGGAACAGCTGGGTTGCAGGGAAAACTAAAACTCGAATGTATCAATAATTAAATGTTGGGTGTGTATCTATAGAGATAGATCTCTCTCTCTCTCTCTCTCTCTCTCTCTCTCTCTCTCTCTCTCTCTCTATCAAAGTAAGATGTGAATTATGTTAATGTCAATTTTGTCTTGGTTTACTCTCCTGCCAACCTGTTAAATGAGTGCTGTACTAAAAGTTATTATTATTATTTTAATAGTAACCGATCAGTTTTTAACCTGAAGTAAAGATTTGCATTCTGGAACTAAACTGACTTTCTAAATCTTACTTTTAAATATAGAACGCTTTGGACATGTCGTTTAACACACGTTCAATGCCAAAGACAGGGTAGTGCGTTGGGATAATAAATGTAACACCTGTGAAATTAGAATGAGCGATTGGGTAATACGTGATTGTCAATACTGCATTTTTTAACTGAAGTGATCCTTGCTCCTTGGTAAAACACTGACCTCAGATAACTCAGATATACCTGATACGTGTTTTGCTTCAATCTGTTTGAATATTTTGCTTACATTATGATTTGCAAAAAGGACATCCAGTACACACGATTGTGTGTTTTGCCTAAACTCTTCAGATTGCTGCTGCCACTGTTTTGTGTTGAGATTAGAGAGAGAGAGAGAGAGAGAGAGAGAGAGAGAAATGGCAGTTTAATCCCTCTTTCAACAATAGGCTTAAAGATTCAGTGCTTCATATTGTAGGGATATCCTTTTGCATCACCTAGTCATGGAGTATTCTGTTAGACACAGTATAATACTCTTTTTAAAACTTTGACTTCCCTGAAGTGTTTGATTTCCCACAATCAGGAGATGAACTTTGAGCTCCTGAGTGTAGATATGAGATATGATATAGGCCTTCCAGAAATAGGCAGGCAAGTAGGTCTGCTGTATCACATTGTATGTTAAGGGCTTCTTTCCCCTTAAAGACCAGCCTTTTTTTTAATCTTTCTTTAAAAATGTAGTTTAATGTTAATAGTCCTGTTCTTCTTGCTAGAGAATCTTTAAGTCCTCAACCTAGACAGAAGTATAGAGGGTGGCCTCCATTGTGAGCAAAAATGAAAACGGCCTTATCCCACTGTACTGAGCCTTGATAGACCTATAGTGTGGTGTAAGACAGTGTGTGTGTGTGTGTGTGTGTGTGTATATATATATATATATATATATATATATATATATATATATATAGATAGATAGATAGATAGATAAAATATAACAAATAATAGGAATGCAAACTCTCTCCCCAGATGAACAGTACAAGTGAAAAAATGTTAACAAGCATCCTGACTGCGAAATCATCAGCTGCAGGAGTTTTTGGTGGCGTAAACGCTCCTTTTTCAAATTCTACAAGCGTTAGAAATGCAACGTTGTTATGGTCAGGAAACACCTCCATCAACGGGGATCGGCTCTTTCTGAACACAGCGGCGGCTCAAGGGCTGTCTGGGATCTTTGTGTGGTCAGCACTGCTACTCACCTGTCATCAGGTAAGGGGGAGAGGGGAGTAAGAAGTAAGAGATCCTAAGGCTGCCTCCTTGTTCCTTGTCCTATTTTGTGTGATGTGGTGAAGTAGAATAGTAGGTCAATTGATGTCGTTTAATAAACATAGCTGAGATCAGTCAGTTTTGTAAAATACATCACATGTCCTACTGACATACTGCTCTTAAGACATGGGCCTAACCTTCTCTAATCTTGTACCACTGTGTGCTCTGCTGTAGTTTGTTCTACGTGTCCATATTGCATCCTTGTGGAAGTGTTATGTGACTGTGCCGAATTAAATTATGTAATAAGTACTAGGGTTGACCTGCACGGTGGCATACCATAATACTCACATGGTTATTGACTCCAAAGGATCCATGCAACTGAACATATACATAGTACCACTGTAAAATATCAAGGGAGGCACAATTCTGTTCTATTTAACCAGCAATAGATCATTATGGAACTAGTTGTATTGTAGGTGCTTACGATTCTAAGTCACTCTGGATAAGGGCGTCTGCTAAGAAATTAATAATAATAATAATAATAATAATAATAATAATAATAATAATAATAGGTGGCATTTAAAAGCAAAGTCTTCCATATCCTCATCAGTATGACATGTGTTGTTGGGAAAGACATGAGGTTGCACGAAACCTTGAAATTGTTATCTACACTCACTTTGAGAATAACCTCCCACATTGTGGCGTAGCCAGTTACTGATTAAATAGTTCTCGTTATCAGTCGTTTCTGAGACCGCTCCATCAGGTTTAGCAAATACAGGTGCGCTAGAGTGTGGAGACACTTTAACATCCGCGCTGCACACAATGTGCATGTTTGAATACATTTATAAAATATATATATACAGTATATATATTATTTTAATAATGCTGATATCTCTTAGAATGTGTTCCTGCTAAGAAAGATGTGGCTTTTGTTATTCTGCAAATGGAAACACTGGGTAAAGTGCATAAAAAAATAAGAAAAAAAATAAGTCACACAAAAATAAGAGCCTCTACAGAGCAAAATACCCCAGTTCCCAAGGAAGACGCATCTGCTTTCATCATATTATAACTCTGTTTTTAATGAAAGTACATTTTATTAATGTGCACACAAATCGGTGCATCTAAAAAAGATAATTTTATCCAAAATGCTGTACAAAGAGATTTGATTATGTCGTGTCTAAGTAAATAAAGGTTGGCAAGAGATTTGAAACAGAAAACAAATTAAGAGAATTGAATTGCCTTTCCACCTGTGTTCCGCAAAGTGGAATGATTTATAGAACCTGCTTCAAGGATGGTAAAGCAGCATATTCTCCGGTTGGAAGTTGATGCACTTAAAACAAACCAACTTTAAAGAGTGAGCTTTAAATTTGAGATGAGTCTGAATGGAATTGGGTTTCTTAGTGGTTGAATAAGCGTGCTCTAGCATAATTACCCTTTTCACCCTGTCCAGTTCGCATCTCTGCTTTGAGAGGAGTCTGTATCAACTCTCATCTACTACTGTAATGGGTTTTTGTATTGAGAGCATGCTCAGGTAGCAGTGTGGTGGCTTCACTGATGGGTTTAATAGAGGCTAGTACTTACTGCTGTGCAGTATCAACAGTAGCTGCTAGTTAACTGTAGGTGTGAGGATGAACATAGATAAAATGCGCCCACTTTCATTACAAGTATCAGCAGCAACACTTTAGTGATCCTATTGGGATTTCCGTGTGGATAGATTTGAAGTATGCATACATTTACTCCTGTTTTTAAAAAGATCCAAAACCAATTCAACCTAAGCAGGTACTTGTTTTAGAATGTCACTGCATTTTTTCCATGTGGTGCTTATCTTTTGAATGACTTATAAGTTACAAACCACCCAGTGGCACTGTTCAGTAATTAAAGGAATACCCTGCTGCAGTATATTTGCATTGAATTAATACATCATAGGTGATGTAGTAATTTAAAGCCAACCCCCAAAAAAAAACAAACAAACAAACAAACACATTGCTCCCCTAACAATACTTTTATTGAATGAATTTTTTTTTTTTCCCAGCTAGACATTTATTGTACTGGGTCCAAGTGCCAGTGTTGGATCATCTCAGTGCTGAACATTGGTTGATTATGGCCTCAAAACTCTCTCCAGGGTAGAGTTGAAAAACATAAGCAGATCTGTATTGTATGCATGACCTTCCATACCCACTGTCTGTGCAGGACCTGCTCTAGATCAGTGCAGCCTCTGCGCTGTCCGTCCTGCGGCTTACAAGTGAGCTGGCTGTATGGGCATTTAATTACTGTGCTCTAAATGTGAAAGGTACGGTGCTGACAACTAAACGAGTGCTAGGAAATGTCATCTTTACTATAAATGGACGCCGTGGATTATGAATTAAGCACTGCTTTGCAGGTATTAGATGAGCAGGTATAAAATTAGCTGTTTTGTCCAATTCGCATATCCATATTCTATTGAATATCAAGACCCCTGAAGAGAAAACTTCTTAGCACAGAGATAAATCATTTAAGTGTACTGAACGTCGCTTGACCTGTTTTATGGGAAGTTGAGAAAGTAATTGGAAAATATCAATGTCGTCTTTTCTGTTTTTCATCTGTTCTTCGAATTGTAATGAAACTTGCATTCTAGCTCGGGATGTTTGCCTGATTGAACTATGCTATTTGTTACAAAAACAGAAGTGACCCTATTGTCTGTGTTCACACCACAGGAGAAAACTTTTTTTATTTTTTAATTTTTTTTTTATGCTCACTTATAATTACTTCTGGCAAAATGGGTTTGTGTGACTTTAAAAAAAATAAAATAAATAAGAACAGTTATGTGATCAAGGTTTACAATACCTCTGCTATTATGAGATTATTTTTTCAATCTTCTTTTATTGCATCTTGAAATTAAAGCTTTAATTATGAGAGATGACTATGTTGTTTATATTTAAAATCTATAATTGTATACTGAATTGCTCCCTGGTTGCATCTTGATATTGATTTTCATATCATGATTGACAGTATTTATTATTTTTTCCATTTCTTTTACAGATCTACATGCATCTACGGTATTACAGCATTCCGAACGAAGCAGCGCTACATCATTAGAATTCTCTTTATTGTTCCAATTTATGCCTTTGACTCCTGGCTCAGCCTTCTTTTTATCAGCAATGATCAGTACTATGTTTATTTTGACTCCGTACGGGACTGCTACGAAGGTAAATCTCATTGGCGTATATAAAACTGTGGCTCACAAACACAAGAAATATGATTTGTGAATATACTGGCATACACTTTTACCAATGTATTGAAAATAGTTGTCATCTGCTTGTAAACATCAGTCCTGGTAACCTGTTTTTGGCCTGGATTGGATTAGTTAACAAGGGCGATATCTTGCTTGGACATTTGTTACATAAATGTGTCACACCTAATGTAACTTGTATATATGCACCTGCTTTCACAGTGCAGATTGGCTATGTTATTGGGGAAACATGTTTAAACATGGTATGTGGGGGCATTTTTGTCGATGTATATGCTAGTCATTGTGAGAAACCAGACATTGGACCAAGCAACTAATAAATACCAGGGTTTTAACAAATGACTACAAATTGTATTTAGTTGTTTGGCCAGTTGCTTAAAAGTTGTGCTCATTTGGTCATAGCAGTATAACAGAATTAAAAAGAAAAAAAAGTGTTTGTAAATTAGAATCTGTTTCATTTCAGTTTAAACAGATATTGTTTGTGAACAATGTTGTATTTCTTTTTTTGGATCGGGTAAGGAATGTGAGCAATGTAGAAGGGGCGAGGGAAACTAGTTAGACCTGATATATGTTTGTCTTCGAACTGTTTGAGTCTTTGAAAGCTAGCTGTGCTGTGCCTTGTTTCCCACAGTAACGCCTCCTTGGGGATCATTGCCTTTGTTTATAGTCCCATAATATATATGTTTAACTCTTGTGCATTTCTAGGCTTAAACTTCTTGTCTAAAATATGTACCTGTTGCAGATTCCAAATGCTTAGCTTAATTAAACCTCTTTCCAAAGATTGAATTAAAAACAGTGCAAAAAATGCAATACACACTGATACATTAGCAAACAGTAACAAAGGAGTTGAAGCGTGCTGAATTTGAAATTGAAAAGCTTGTGGTGTTACCAGATGTGATACAAGATGATGTGTGTTCTTCTTGCTAATAAGGTAAACCCTGTTGCATTGGCCATCCACCAAATGCATAAAAAGGTGTTATGATGTAATGACTGGGATTTCCTAACAGTTTGAATATTTCGATGCAGAATTAGATCCCAGAATTGCATAAGAAAAAACATGTAGATACTTTACTGTTCAGTGTTAAATATGTGGTATATTTAATTTTGAGTGCTTATTATATTGTATCTGATAGGACTGTAAGGTCTGAATCTTGTGCAGTAGGTAGAAATGCAGGCTTCTCCCATCAAATGCAGAAGGAAAGATTGCACACATTTTTCAGGTTTTAATTACAGAATCCACATTTCACGGTTTTGAATTCAAATTGGAGAAATCCTCTTAGCCTATTTTGTTTTTTATATTTGTTACGGAGTACTGTGGTCTATGGCTGTTATGTGATCCTGCACCAGTGAATACAATTTTGGGAGAGATTGCAAACAGTTAATTATCTTGGTTAATCATGCATTAAGTATCATCTGTAATCAGAGTAAGAGTTAGATGAAATTGCTCTTGGTTTAAACAGTATTTGCTTAGCTCTAAAATCCTAAAATGCCATGTTCAGTAGTTCTCGCTATGTCGAGTCTAAAGACATATGCTGCAATGCTACTTTCTCCGCTAAAATTGTTTAATGCAAATTAAATGGAAGTAGTACTGAATCTC
This sequence comes from Acipenser oxyrinchus oxyrinchus, assembly GCA_030684275.1. NCBI lineage: Eukaryota > Metazoa > Chordata > Actinopteri > Acipenseriformes > Acipenseridae > Acipenser > Acipenser oxyrinchus. The sequence goes on along the minus strand of CM060262.1, from coordinate 31,162,436 downwards.
TTAAAATATTATCTCTGTATTTCCTGGTAGCTTTGCTTAAAGAAAAAGTGGCTCAAGTCTGTGCATTTGCAATAAGATTTAACTAAGCCCATCTGAAATAGTAACAAGAGATTACAGGGGATTTCAGGGTCACAGACAATGTGATGCAGCATACAGTACGTGCCTATTATGATAATGAAATTAACAGGAAGAAAATGTTAATCGTGTTGGGATGAGCGTAGATTTTTTGTAAATTCAAACCTGGTTTTACATTTTTTTTATTTTTCTTGTAAATATTAAGAAATGTGTTTCATTCTTAATTGGATAAAGATTTTAATTAAACCTCTGCATAATCTGCATAAACGGGATGTTACAGTAAATGAATATCTTCTGAATAAACTTAAACCAATTGCCCCACAAATTAACCATACTAGAATGCATTTAAATGTTCAGACTTTTAATATATACAAATTACATTTTGATAATACTTGTGATACTGGTCATATTTTGTCTGCAAAAAAACCCCAAAAAAACCCCAGCATTTACTATTCGATGTAGACACATGCATTTGAAGCCCTACATATGACAGTCTGTTATATTCTTTATATTTCTTTAAATGGAAATTAGGTCTTCACCTTCACGACGATCCTTGAGATGCATCAAAAGATATGTTAAAAATAAATATATATTTTCATTTACAGCTTTCGTAATTTATAACTTCCTCAGTCTGTCCTTTGAGTATCTTGGAGGGGAGAGTGCGATTATGTCAGAAATCAGAGGGAAACCCATTCAGTGAGTCATTTCGTCTGTTGTTTTTTCATTTTGAAATGTGTGATGCAGTATATTTTCATTTTGTCGTTTTATTTCTTAGGCTTTCACTTGGTGGCTCTCTCTCTAGTAGGCTATACTGTGCTGTGTCTTCTCTTGGAGAAACAGGACCATTTTCTATTAATTTGGTTAGAAGGCTCCATTTGTTTCCATGTCCCTTAGAGGCATCCCATTAGTGGAGAGTGACCAAGTATGCACACTTTATTCTCCATTATTTATTTTGTGATATGTAGCTAATGGGTGTTTTTAAAGCTGTCATAGAGCAGTAGCTTCAAAAAACAAAGTCCCATCTGGATTTTATCTATAAACTTGGCATGTTAAATTGTTAAATTCTGATACTGCCAATATTGATCCATTACATTTGTGACGAAATAAACAAATACTCTATGCATGCTGTTACTGTATGCAAGTATAGATACCAATGAATACACTACAGGAAGAGGAAGGTCTGGTATGTCCGAGCTATGCGGTTCTTTTAACATTATATGATTGTGAATAACAAGGAAAATCTTAATGCAGTTTTTTTTTCTCCCTCCGTAGATCAAGTTGTTTATATGGAACCTGCTGTTTGGGAGGAATCAGTTACTCCATTGGATTTCTGCGTTTCTGCAAACAGGTTGTTTCATATGTTGTTATTTTGATACACATACACTACGGCCAGTTAAATAACAAAAAAAAAAAAACTGAAGTGGAAGGTGGATTGTTTAGTTTAGTTTTAGTTTTTTTTTGGGGAGGGATATACAGCATAGCAGACAGACGCTGCTTTGTTACTGGAGTCATCTTTAAAATAAATATAGGGTGTGCATGTTACCCAGATAGCAGTCATGCAGAGCCAGAAAGTATATTGAAATTTGTTTTTTAGTAATATTGTCAGTGCAACAATAATGGTTAATAACTACTATTCTATTGATTCATATTTTTTTTGTGAAATGAATTGTATCTCTTTGACATGTTCAAAGTGAAATAATAACAGTTGTCAGTTGACATGCATTGTAGAGGGGATTGAAATTCAGGAATGGTTGGCTGTATTACTTTGATGTAAATTATTTGTTTTCTAAACAATTGGCTAGTCAATGAATATGAATATCTTATTGTATGTGTCATGTATTCCAAACCTAATCTCATATTCCCAATTATTAATAAAGTAGAAACGATTGCTATTTGAATATGACTTTCTGTTGACTTTGTTTATTTTAAAATCTTATCTTGAAAGCTACTTCAAAAGCTGCTGTATTAAATACAGAACAAAACAGAAATCTATGATTTTAAATTCTTCTTAACTATAGATTATTTCAAGCGCAAATTAACCAGATGATTTGTAACACTCAGCATTGCATTAAAACAAAGAATCTGGTGTATTTACATGAATAACCAGGGGTCCGTTGGAGGATACTTACCTTTTGGTTCCTACATAAATTGCCCAATGCTGAACGAAGTAGCCGTCCTGAGCTCTGTGCCTCTGTTTGAAATCTAATTGTAACCCTTGGTTCTATGGCATAGCCCACCTTGCCAGAACACCTTGTCAACACCACACCTTGATTTGCTAATGGTTTTGCTTTTTCTCTTTTGCTGGATTTCAGGCAACCCTTCAGTTCTGTGTTGTCAAACCCATTATGGCCGTCATCACCATAATTTTGCAAGCATTCGGGAAATACCATGACGGAGACTTTAAGTGAGGGGAAACACTTATTTTGTATTACTTTGAAATGTTCATCAATTTCAAGGAGATTTCTGCATTGCATGCAATGCAATTCTACTGAGGGCTTCTTTCCAGTGTTTGACCATACACTACCTATGATGACCTCCTTAGTAAAGACTTTTTGCACTTGCAAAGATGGTTTTTTATTGCATTTTTTAAAGGTGGTGTTCTGTTCTGTTCCACAGTGTTAATGGTGGCTTCCTCTACATCAGCATCATCTATAACTTCTCAGTCAGCTTGTCGCTCTACTCCCTGTTTCTGTTCTACTTCGCCACCAGTGACCTGCTCCGCCCTTTCGAACCCGTGTTAAAATTCCTGACCATAAAATCGGTCATTTTCCTCTCTTTCTGGCAAGGTAAAAGATTGTACATTTAAAAATACTGTATTGTAATGAAAACTGCAGAATTCTGCAGTGTAAATTCTGGAAGCAAATATGCTTCAGATAAGAAATATTATACATCTCATATATAATGGCTCATCTGTGCTTCTAATGGAGCTACATACAGTAACCTTTACAAGTTGTCATGCCTTCTAGGAATGTGTTTGGCTAATGTGCTGCTGGTGTGGTATTCGGTTTATGTTTTTGAACCAATTCTGTTTGGACTGACTTGCTGTATTCCTTTTTTTTTCCAGGTATGTTGCTTGCTATCCTAGAGAGGTGCGGTGTCATCCCTGAAGCCCTGCTAATCGACGGCCATGAAGTAGGGGCTGGGACAGTGGCTGCAGGCTGGCAGAACTTTATCATCTGTATTGAGATGTTCTTTGCTGCAATAGCACTCAGATACGCCTTCACCTACAATGTATACCAGGAGAAGAAGAATGAAGTACCAGGTATGAAATAACCAACAATGTATACAGTGTGTGCACCTCTGCAGAATGGTCCTTACTGTAGCTGGGGCATTGCTATTTATCCTGGCAGTTCCCACTGCAAGCTGAATTAAAGGGTTAACTACTGAAATTCCTTTTCTATCACACCTTACATGTTTATTTTCACAATTTTTGTGTTCAGGCGTACCAGTATGTTTTCCAAAGCAAAACCATCTGCACAGCTAGTACGCTAATGCTATGAGTTTAGTTTGGCTGTAAAACTACATGCACTGGTACCACAGATTACTTTCCAGTGTTAGGCTTGTGCAGTTACAAGATTTGTAAGACGATTTTGTTCGTCAAGGACAGCTGCTCAATTAAAATGTATTGAGGTTTTTGGTGACTTAGATTTTTCTGTTCTATTGCTCATGAGGATGTTACCATATATGTAGATATTCTATTCTATAAGTGCTTAGGTTAGATGAACCCCATGTATCCACAACTCTTACAGTGAACAATATTATTTGTAGTAGGAAAAGGAGTATTGGTTCAGAACTGGGTGGGTGGTTAAAAAATTCTACATATTACTTATTATATCCCTACATCCCTAGTACATTTGCCTCTTTCCCTCTTCAAATAAAACTAACCTAATGTGAACGCAAACAAGTGTTGCTTGAGCAACCTCAGATAGGTGGATAAAAATGTTGAAGAACAAAGGAATTAATGTTTACTTGTGTTGTCTGCTCCTGTGTGTGGTGCTTACATTCTCCAGGAAAAAAAAAAAAAAAAACAAGCTTGGTTTAAAAATATCAACGAATGGATCTGTGGTGTTCGAATAACCCTCTCTACAGATGTTTTGTCTTGTTTTAAACAAGCCACAGTGTTGAATGGCTTGACTGATCAAGTTCTGTTCGCCTCGGGTGTAACAAAAAACAAACAACCTAACCTTATATTTCTTAGCTCTTCAAACATGACGTATTGTATTGATTGATGAATTATTATTAAATCGTTCGACCCGCCACAGTAGGGCACCATGTTGAACAGTTAAAAATGTTTTTACTAAACCAGGGCTATTTTTTTATGCAAGAATTACGGTTAAATGAAAAAGAGTACAATGCTTGTGTTGTATCAATTGTAACACTGGCTGTCAAGCTGGCAAATATGTATTGTCTCTGAAGCTTTTCCACCATGGGATTCAGATCTTATCTACAGTATCTTGTTAAGCAGAGTTGTTCAGTGCTGGGAGCTTGTTATTGATCCACTGTAGCTAATTTAAGCTTGTGGTTCAACATGGAATGGATCAAACTGCTATGCAACGAGAGTCTAATTTCCATTCCTGCTATTTCTAAGAATTTGTGAGCAGGAATGTATCTTGGCCAAATTTCAATCCTAAATGATGCTTCACAATCCCCTCATTTAAACAGAGGCATATTTCTTTATAATTAAGGTATTGCATATCAATGGCTCTATTGTGCAAATATTTTCTTTTAAAAAGTCTTTACCTGTCAAAAAATGGAAGCACTGTGAAGCAAAGTTATACATTATCATCAACTTTATGATCAATTGTCATTCTGTGAAGTTTCCTGTTTTCTACCAAGTCAACCACTATCTTTAATGTGTTTTTAAATGTCAGATCTCTGCAGTGTTATGTCTTTTGGAAGCCTTTGCTTCTGATGCCTCTCGGCAGTTCTTGACAAGTGGTAATACAGATCTAGTTTAAAGCAGTTTGGCTGTGGCGAGGGGCATTTGACAGCATATTTAACTCACGGCCGAACCTTATGGCACTTCTGACCCCTGGGGATATAAGTGAAGTTGCTCTTGAAGTAACCTAAAGGAGACTTAACAATTTCATCTTATCTGCACTGGTGCATTACCTGACTCAAAATGGAAGCATTGTACAAGCAAACGATGTCTGTCCTTCAACTGGCATGGCAGAAAATCTGCAGGCAAAGCCTGACTTCCTCTAAAAAGAGAAAGAAAAATCTCATAAGCAATGCGGCCGCTTTCTTGTCGCCTCTATCTGTGCTTTCATCCATCAACAAAGAACGGTTCAGTGCAGAAGAGCATTAACTAGAGGTCTTCCTGCAGCCAGCCAGAGGGCATACTTAATAATTGCTGAAGTCTTTATGCGTCGACAGCTGAAATTTGAAAAAGGAAATCGAGAGTCTGGGGAGGTTTTCTGAATTACCTCCATCAGATGGTCCGCTGCGGTTATTGGCAAACCATGCGCGGATAAAACTGCATAAATAACCCTTTTTTTATATATCTGCTGTTGGAAACATTTCTTAGTCATCCCAGTTAATTTGGATGGTGGTAAATTATTTGTAGAGCAAGGAAAGAAATGCTGGTATTGTTTACATTCTGCTGAGAGAGGGATAGCATATAACTATTATAAGAGAGGCACACACACTGACCCACAGGCACTGACACATACTTCCCTCCATATCATATCCTATCCTAGTGTTGGATTGGAACAATAATCGGTTATTGTGATAGTATTGATTTTTATATATATATATATATATATATATATATATATATATATATATATATATATATATATATATATATATATATATGTGTAGTACTTAATTGATAAAGATTCTGTATCTGATAGTAATTAGTCCTGTATTTTCCTGCATGCAAACTTCATACTATGGATTTTGTCCATATAGAGACTCTGGAGGCTGTTAAATACATTCCTAAGTTGTAATCTGTTGGAGAGAGGAACGATCTGGCATTTAAGACAATAAACAGTAAGCTACATCTGTGAATGAATGCAATTTGAGACACACAAAATATAACCTTAAAAGTGTGTCTGGCAGATTCATGTTATTTTATCCCCCTCAACAGACTTAACCATCCTGAACTTGTCCTCTAACTGAAGGAAAAACTGTGTGTATTGCAACGTCCTGCATTATATATCTGTATCTGTAGCTATATCTCTATCATAGGTGTGTCGGACCAATAATGCTTGCTTTTCTTCCTGTAGTAGAAACTAGAAGAGACGTGGTGTGTGTGGCTGTCCTATTCAGATTTTCACACATAACCTCACCTGTTTCTCTTTTTTCCCCTCATCCACCTACACAAGTGGTAAAGAGATTTATTTCCTGCCCCGAGTTGAGTGTAAATGAGGATTTTGTAGGTATTCTGCCAGAACTGTGAGGCTGTATTCTCAAGTGGAATGGGGGCTGATGCCAGTGTTCCATTTCAGTGACCTGAATTGAAGACATTTAAATAAAAATAATGTGTTGAAAGCTTTACCTTCAATAAATGTATGCATGTCCAGTATGCAAAGAGGGGGATTTAAATGTGTACATGCATCACAGCATCCACTTGAATGCCACAGATCAGTCTTTGCGGGCACAATAATAAACAGACATCATGATACTGCACAGCAATGTTTTTTGGAGAACAAAGATAATACAGTAGATGCGTTTCTTCAGGTCTAGGAAATAGACAGGTAATCTGTCTTGGATATAGTCATAATATTTAGGGATACCAAAACTATTAAATACATTGTCACAGGATAATGCTGGTTTGTTATAGTTTACTGCTGAAAGGGTTAATATTGGAAGCTGCAAAAAAATGTGCAACTCATCAGACTTTTATTCTCCAAAATTTAATATTAAATGTGATTTACAATAGAATTAATTTAACAGATGGATAAGCAGAATCTTTAATTCACTGCAAGGCCACACTGCCTCCTGCAGTTCTTACTGCATAATGCCCAGCACTCCTGAGTTAGATCTGTATATTTTCTTAACTTAAGCCAGTATTCCTCCAACCTGCAGCACCGTCTGAGTTCTACCTAATCATTTACTTAAAAGTATTTTACGGTCTGCTATCCTTTTTATTTATTTATTTATTTATTTATTTTTCAATCCTCTCCAATTAAAACAGTGCTGAACCACACATTATTCACCCCCTTCCACTGAGGATAGTAAGCGGGGGGGGCTGTGATTGTTGATTTGAATTGTTTTGCTATTCTTCTTTCAGGTAACCATGCCCCAATGCAGAGCATCTCTAGTGGGTTGAAGGAGACCATGAACCCCAATGATATGGTTCAGGATGCCATTCACAATTTCTCCCCCGCCTACCAGCAGTACACCCAGCAATCCACCCAGGAGGTGACGGCCCCCAGCCAGAACGGGAGGCCTGGGCAGCACCAAACTGGGAACAAGACCAAAGGGCCAAAGAAAAATGACAAACTCATGCTGATCACCTCCGATGATGAACAGTAGACCCCTTGGGCTGTTTTTACTGTTTTACTGGGTGAATTTCACCACTTTGAGTAAGTAGCTGGGTTCAGAAAAATATAGCATTATATGTCCCCAAATGTTGCTACAACTGTTTAAATAACGTACCCGTCATGTTTCTTTTCATGGTTAACATCGTGACAACTTGTTATACTTAGAACTTTAAAGTCTGTTTCAAAGCTCTTTTCAAAATGGCCGCGATCTGTCCTGTAAATCACTGCAGGAAGAGCAATTAACCAATAATGGGGAAACTGCTATATAGCTGTCAATGGTGTTTTTTTTTTAATGGGTAGGTTAACAAAATTATAAAATAAACAACTTGTTAAAATAGAAATAATCCTGCTTCCTTTTTCCTGTAGGTAAGACACAGTGGAATATATATATATATAATGTATGTAGTCTCCAGTTTACACACTGAACATTGATGCTCCTTGTTGTTATATGGGTGAGTAACACTCAAAACCCTAGAAGTTACACTTTTGTATTTGATTCTTGTCAGTTTTGAGAAGCACTTCATCAATATCATAAATCATAGCTAGGAAAGCTGCATTGTAAAGAGAGAGGCTGTCGGTTTCACACCAGACTCACGGCTGGATATGACTGGCAGCTCTATTGAACTTGTTAGACTGGCCGTTCAAACCACCCGAATCCCCATGCCCCTGTTCTTTCACAGACAATCTCTCTGACAGGCTCCGAAGGGCTAGCGTTTGAAAACCATTACAAATTTAAAAGTACAAATTGTATTTTAAAAATAAATAGAGAGTGCCGAGTGTAAAGTTCTGTAATCCACTTGTACGTTTTGTCATTTTTAAGAATGTTAATTTGTTTTTACTGCTTGGTGTTTAAAAATAATTTTAGATTTTTTTTTTTTTAACAAAATTAAGCTTCAATGATGCAATGTTATGTATAATTCCATAGAAATAGTAAAAAAAAAAAATCACTGGACCCTGTTAACCAAAAATTGTTTTATTTAATTTTTTTTTTTTCATAATGGACCATTGCCAAAAAGCAGAGTGTAAAGCACTTGTTTTGTGAAGCATAGTATTATATTTTTGGTAAATGGTTACGTGTTCTTTTATTTGCAATAATTGCTTGCCCAAAAACACATCACAATACTTGCGAGGAGATTTGTTGATATTGGTTATTGTTATTCGTTAAGCAGCAGGTATAATTACTTTGTTTTAAAGCTGATTGTTAAAATAATAAGAATAAGAATAATGTACATTTTGCTCTGCTTTGGATCTGTGCTTTCATGACCTGTATATATTACATTCTTTGGCATGTGTTAACAGACTTGGTACAGTGCCCACAAGTGTTTTTATTCCAACAGTTTTCATTTTTGGGGTCTGTATTCACCACTGATGTTTCCATGCCTAGTAATTATTATTTAATACCCTAATGTTGCAACTAAATATTCTTCCCATGTACTGTACATTGCAATGTAATCATTTAAAAAGTACTGGAAATTAAAAGAATATGTAAAAGAATAACATTGTTCTTTCTCTGTTTTTTTTAAAGCAATATATAAATATCAAGCATTACTGAGGACCAGAAAAATATAATAATAATAATAATAATAATAATAATAATAATAATAATAATAATAGTTACCGATAAACAACTTTTACTTATTTGTCACTTTTTTTTAGGTGTTATTTTCTTGTGCTCAATTATTTGTAACAGCTAATTTGTTTATTTATTTCAAATCTATAATTGTGTTGCTATATTCATTGTAAAAATTGTATATTTTAAACCATAAAAAGGTATTTTTCTAGTTTCAAGCTGGTTTTACTGTAAAAAAAGCACACATTTTAAAATGAAAACAGTAATAATAATTTCACTGTCACCTTCTCCTAATGGAATTTGAGTAATTGCAATAAAAATAATTCAGAATAATGACAGTTTAAAATTAGAAACCTTTTTTAATTAATGTTCCTAGCTTTCATGAGAAGTACAAAAACAGTCACAGCAGTACTTTATCTACAGCAATAAATTACTTCTGTTTTTCTGTCAAGCATGGAAACAGCAGATATTCTGTATTTACACCAGGAGTATGGTTAGTTTTAATATCAATCCACAATGAATCTGAATAAAATACAATAACTTACATATGTAAAAAAAAAAAAGCAACAAAACAAAAATAAATATTGAAATAAGACATGGAAACAGATCATGAAACAAATCAAGATTCCCTCAAGTGTTTTTTCAGGTGATCAATCTTCTACTACCCCTTATATAATACATAGTTACCTACAACCGAAAGTGCAGCCACAGAGCAGAATGCCCCATTCCCATTAAAGATCACTGACTTGGGGGTATCTTTAATTTGACGACCCCCAACCTTATCCCACAGTAAGAAGATTTACTAAAGTATATATACACAGTGGCAAATGGCTTGAAATAGGCGTGAATATGCATAATATAATTTAAATATCTTCATATACTGTAAGTGTGTAACATAATAATTTACCCAGATAAAACCCAACCAGCATAATACAGCTTGAGTTGGATTTTGTAAATCGGTACCCAACAAGATAAATACGTACAATAACCCTTTCCTTTGCATATCAAACATTTGAGTTGGTGGCACTCATTTTGAGGGAACATAAAGTTACAACTCTACACACACACACACACAGGAAACCAGGGCATGAAACAGAGTCTAGAATTATCTCCTGACCAACTGTCAGAAGTTTCATTTATTACTATTTCCAGTTCTACCCTTTTAGTCACTTAAAACAAAAACAAAAAGTCTTGGCACAAACATTATTACCTTAAATTTTTGTCCTAAAATGTTCTCAATGGAGAATAATGAAACCCCAAGATTGGTGATTTTAACCAGTGGTTCAGTTTCTATTAGAATTAGCTGAGTGCCAATCCAGGTGAGGTTCTGTGGAAAGTAGGGTTATGAGTTGCAAGTGCTTTGCACGCAAAGAACGTGTCTATACAATACCAGTCTTTAAGAGGTACCCATGTGTACAGCATGTCTAACTCTTAAGATGGTTTTACAAGTGGATGGTGCCTGCCTACTGGATCCAGGAAACAGTAGTAAGCACAAATATACCCAAAAAGATCATGACATTTAATTGTCTTAAGCTTTTGACCAAATATGAAGTTGTCATCTTTTATTAGGGCACTGTCAGAGATCAAGATTAATATCAAAGATGACTTTCAGCCTCATAAAACAAGACCCTTCATACTGTATTAAATGCTTCAGTGATATATTGGTTATAAAAACCCGGGAGCTTCTACCCAGTTTGTTCGTTTTTGTGTTGCTTATCTAAATATTTGCCACTGGGTGTCAGCAAAGACTAAAGCAAGATACAGGGATAGTTGTTTTTTTTTTTCAAGGCAATGTATTCAGTTTTCTCTGACATGAACTGGGACAAATAAGGGCACCTAAACTTGCAATTTAAACTGGAAAAATAAATGACATTTATAAAAAGTTAACCCAATATCCACTCCACATTTTTATAGAAAATCTTTATTTTATATTTTTTAAATATAATTTTAAAAAAAATAGGAATCCAAGATACAACTAAAACTATGTAAGAAACTAAAAACAGAATTTGATGGAGAATTTATATATAAAAAAAAAAAAAACACTTTCACAATTAACAGTAGTAGTTTAATATCTAAGATGCATTGACACCATCCGATTTGATAATCCATTATGTAAATTGCCAGAAAGAATACTTTTGTCTTTTTCAGAATTTAAAAACTTAACTTTATGGCTGATTTACTGTACATATGACAAATAAAAGAAATCATGGATGGTGCTGATCTCTGGCCCTTCCTAAGCTATTTCATGTCCTGGACACTGAAAACTGTATAGAAAATGAAAGTATGGAAATGAAAGACAACAATAATAAGCACAGCAATTATCTTGCTTGGGAGTATAAAGTCGTGTCCACGGAGTAAAAAAGGAACACCATCGAGTCTGCTCCAGTTTTCAAACACCTGGCTAGCGGTCAATAGAATTGAGGGCTTGAAATGCTGTAGTAATCTTTATCGTCTGGTTTCATACATCCATATTAGCACCAATCTTAACTATTTTGTCACAGGGTACCATAGGGTAACTTGAACTGGAGTACTCTTCGAATGTATGTATTTTTACTCTCTTGGACGTGTCAAAATACTATCTTGTAACCAAACAATGAGATTGTATTGAAACTACCCAGCACCGGCAATGGCACCTAGAAATGGCTTGGCAGAGGGGATGGATTTCAGAGGAGAGTCTCTTCTCCGACAGAGAAAGCTGTGATTGTCAGCTTTAAAACAATATTTTCCTTTAATCTGTAACATACGATATACTTTTCTTTTTTTTTTTTTTTGCAAAGCCAGCCCCCATCTCTCTATCCAATATGGATTACCTACCATGAAAAATGGCATTGATAGCAAACTGTCAAGCAAACTATCAGGATCATACAAACATATTGACACAGTTGTGTGCTTATCTTGCTAAGCTAAGGCAGGGCACAACCATTTGTGCCTCTCCCTTCATTATCTGCATACAATTCTAAATGTAAAAAAAAATAGATTATGTTCATTTGAAATAACATTCCATTCATGAAAACCTCTCTAGTGACTTGAATCTTGGTATAACAAAAATATATATATAATTATTTTTTGCCACACTGATATGTAAACAACATTCTCTGGAATAATTAGAAATATATATTTTAGCAAGTGATTGTTTTTGTACGGTATGTAACTATTTACCGAAACAGTATCAAGTGTTTGTTTTTATAATAAGAGGATTTTATTGCCACAGTCAACTGAGTGGCAATTTGTATACTGTATTTTCTTTCTGTGATAAGGTCTCCACACACCGGACGCAATGTGACAAGTGAATGTGTCGTACGACAACCAGACTACGACAAAAAAAAAAAAATTTAAAACATGTATTCACACTGGCTGCAATACGACAAGCGATGCGAAAAATAATAGAATTGATGTCCAAGTTTGCGATTTTGTCGCGTGAGAGCTGGGGAACTGAACCATAAGGAACTGCTTCCCTTGCACACCTCGAAGGCTTTAGTAAACAATGGTGAAGAAAAGATTTTCTCGCAGTATCAAAATACCCGGAGCTGTACAATAAAGAACATCAAAATTATAAAAAGACACAGCAATGAGGGAGAACATCTGGGAGTCCATTTCCAGGGAACTGGATACAGCTGGTTTGTATCATTTGTTTACCTTTACTGAAAGCATTCTGAAAAACTATTATGGGTATATATTTTTATTAGCTGTATAACAGGACTGACAATAGAAATAGGACTTTTTTCGCCAGCTGATGTTACAATCAGAGGATAGTCTGTGTGCACCTGTCAAACAGTAACAACTCAAATATATTTGTGCATTTTTTATTAGTATTTAATCGTAATGTTGATAATTACTGGCGTGAAAAGTATTGTCGCAGCAAAAATACAATTTTATCGCCGGACAAATCGCATCGCGTCTGGTGTGTGGAGACTTTTAGTACCACAACTGGTCCCAGCTTAAAAACAAGTGCTTTTTTTTTTTTTGCTGTAATAGATCACAGAGCTTCTGTCGTAATATGTTGACAATGTATTGGATTAAGTGCTTTGTTGTCTCTCAAATTTCTCATAGAAAGGTGATGCCTAGCCGGTACTGGGAGTTTTGTAGCACAGTGCGCAGACACAAGGTGTGTAAGAGTTTATGGTACTGAACGAAAGTTTGACAGAATTAGTCATACTTTGGGGCTGCTGAGCAAAGTGGAAACTACACAGAGGTTGTCTGAAAATCAAATGGACGGACTGGAAAGAGGGTGGCGGGTATAATGAATGATGCAATAGGTACTGGGCACCCAGTGTCAATGCCAAAGGACACCCTGACCTAAGTGCCCGCAGTACGCCACTAGGATGGGGTGGAGAAGTGAGCAGAGCTTGTCTTGTGGTCGGCTGATTTGACGATGGTGATGACGCTGGTGGTGGCCGCCACCTTGGCTGGCATAATCGGCCCCCGTGCCACGGACCTAGCGAAGCTCTGCAGGGCCTCGTAATTCGAGCGGAGAGCTTCCAACTCAAGCTTCATGCTGGCGTTCTCCCGGGCCAGCTTGTCCACCTCCTGCTGCAGCTCCGTCTTCTGCTGCTCCAGCTCCTCCTTCTGCGTGACGCGTTTGATGCGGCAGCTGGCAGCGTAGCCGCGGTTCTTCAGCGTTCGCCGGCGCTGTTTCAGCCACACCGCATCCTCCTTGGTGAGGCCGCGCAAGTGCTGGTTCAGCTCCCGAACCGTCATGGAGACCAGTTCATCATCGCTCAGCATGGGAGCATTCTCACCTGCCTCCTTCTTCACCTGCATGGCAGAAAGCAACAGGGTAATTTAAAAGGGTAAGTTATACACGTCAGTGCAATCAAACACCATGTAATCGTGTATAAAAGCAGCTTTGGTTCATCTATGAAGATGTTCTGATTCACCCACTGCAATACCCTTTGTCAACCTTTCTTTGGATTGTATAAATATATATTGCACAAAATGTGGATTATTCAACATTTCCTCACCTTCAAAGCTTTGCTTCCTCTGGGATTAGTCGTCATACCCAGAATGCATTCAACTGGCCAGAATCCCACTGAAAAACAGCTAGAAGACATAGAGAAAACCCAGCGTAAGTATAGCAGAACTCCATTATTTTGCAACCATACAAAAATACAGAAGATGGCAGCAAAAGTACTGTTAGTGTACACACATGAAAGGTTCCAAATAAACTGTTATATTGTCCTTGGAGACTGCTCGATACCCTGATTCCAGGTGTATGAGGAACAATGCAATGCATTTCATGTGGCAAGACATTTTATTTGGGATGGTCGTAAAGTGTATAAGAATTAGAAGAAGAAAACATTTACCTAACTGTCATAGCTGTGACATTTAAAAAAAACAAAGAACCATGTCCAACATGTTACAGCTACAGTAATGTCAACCAGACTAATGGGTGTGTAAGCAGTCTGGTTAACTGATATTCTAGTCAGAATGAGGTGTGAAAAGTGTGTTCTTTTTTTTATCCCAGATACACACAACTAAAATGGTAGAAAAGTGGATGAAACTGAAGTGATTTGTTAGCTTGCAGAAAGTAGACGTATTTTAGTGCCAGAGTTAGCTGTAGTCCAATTAAAATCTGGTAAGCCAACAAATAGGAGAAGTTATTCCTGTGGAGTTCTTAACATGTACTGTCCCTTCAGTAAAAGGCAGACAAACCGACTGTTTATATGCGTGTTCATAGCCAAGTATCCCAGGCATATGTCCCAGCAACCACTTACCACTGGGAATGCTTTCAGCTTAGAAACAGTTTCCATGGAAATGGTGAGAACCCCTAACAACTGCATATGGGCATTGGAGCGTGAATCACATGGCCAGTTAAACAGTAAACAACCTTCCTTCACAACACGTTTGCACACATGGTAAACATTATAAGTCTACAGCAGTTTAGAGTGATCCAAAAGGACAGATCACAAGATTCAAAACACCAATAACAGAGATCACATTTAAATGCTCATTCGTCTGCTAAGAAATAAATAATTAATAAATAAATAAATAAATACATGCACTGCCACATCTCACGAAAATATAATACAACAGTATATCCTTCTAATAAAGCACAGGAACACGTTGTCTTTTTTTCAGTTTTCCAAATAAGCTCCATCATCTGCAAACATTGTAGCTTGTATAATATTAGAGGTATGTTTCTATAGCTAAATCTTTCCTTAGCTAGATTTAGGATGGTTGAATGTATCCTGCATATAAAAACCTCTCCCCGGGGATATGTATATATTTTTTAAAAAACATTAAGAAGGTTGCAAACTGCTGGCAACATATACAAATCAATATCTCAGCTTTCCACAAGATGATTGTCAAAACTTTCAGCTTAATTTGAATGGTCCTGTAATTGAAAAATGATTGTGGAAAGGATTCCCTTGTGGTTTGTTCAGAGTGCAAAGTTTCCCTCGCATTGTCATTGTTATTTAGATGCATTGAAATTATTATTCTTCAACTGGTTTAGGTTGTCAGTGCTTCCCAAGTGCGATCCTATTACACTAGGCATCCCCCGGTCTATTTTAGATTTCCTTATCTAACTCATGTGGTAGTTATTATTAGCCTTCTGCTAAACAGACCCTCCTGTGCAAAAGTCAATGGGACAAGCTAGGGGTCTCTTTCCATACCACTCTGTCTGAATGTGCTGCAGTCTATGCAATTTCTGTCTGTTTATTTACTGTATAGTTAATTATTCTTTATGTTGATATAATAAGTGATGCACTGTTTTGAAAAGTGTGGACACGAGACCTTTTGCCCTGTTTTGGTTTTCTAAATGTTTAAAGACGCAAATACAGCAAGATAACTATGGAGGATATAGTTGTTCGTTTCTAATTTACATTTAAAAAGGCTGACTTAAAATCCACCACTGCTCTAGTAAATATAACAGGGCTCCTTATCTGGTAAACTTGCTAAGTTTCTATGAAACCGAAGAGCATCGTTTTTGTATTGTAACCTGAATTTTGACGTGAAGAGCACAATTGTTATTCTGAGACATTTTGTCTTTCTTTCCCATCACATGCACCTGCTTCCGGATGTGAACAGTACTCTTTAATACCTTTCAATATGAACTTGGGTTTTTAAAGGAGAAATGTTTATTTTGTTCAATACATTTCTTAAGATTTCCTATTCTGTTTTGTTTCTGTTTTACATTAGTGTTGCATGACAAATTTGTTTAATTTTAGATGTGGGCTTGATTTTCAAATCTGTGCGATATCGCAAATAAGAGAAGGGAAACATGATGGATGTTTGTGTATGAGCAAGCACAGTGCAGGAGTTCAGTACAGGATGAAAAGGGTTGATCTGAGAACCACAGTGTAATGCTTAAATTCCAGGACCTTTTGAAGAACTGATTTGCAGTGAGAGGAAAAAAGATTGCCAAAACAAACGCTCTCCAGATCATTTGTGTCTGGAATTTTGTCCCAGAGCCTGACTCTGATTAAAGCAGCTCAGAGGTTTCCTAGTTATGTATATGCAAAACTACAGTTTTTGCATCACCTAGAATTTTAGGATTGAGACATTATATATGTATATTTTAAAATTTATATATATATATATATATATATATATATATATATATATATATATATATATATGGAAGACTATTGCTACCGACAGGGGTTTCATTTTCCACTATGGCTGAGTCTGCAGTACGTATTTAATATATGAAAATCAATCAAGAAAATAACTTTATATATTTTGTTTAAATATAGCTGATACAGCATAAGTAAATAAATGAACATGTTTTTGAAGTTCATACCACATAGTAATCAAGAGTTTTTTTTTTGGCGTACAGCTCTCCGTTGGGTTTGCTGACTGCGGGATAACACAGTTTATATGCCACCCATCACATTTTTTTCATCAAGTTGAATTTGTTTGAATCTCAGAAAGTCAGAAAACAATGAGAGTGATGTTTAATCACCACTGTAGAGTTTGGAGAATCTTTCTTTTGCAGTATGTTTTGTAATTAATTTTCTGTAAAGTCACAGAATCAATGTTCAACCATTTTTTCTTGTTGTGAGGAGTGGAGATGAAAGGGCCAGGTCTGACAGTGATGTGAACCAGTCACATGACAGATGGATACTATCAGAATTTCCAATCGCTGAGATTATATATATATATATATATATATATATATATATATATATATATATATATATACATATACACACACACACAATTTTCATCTTTTATTTAACATCATGTAATCAAATAAACTACAAAATGATATCGCAAAAGTCTACCGTAAGCCATAATAGTAGTACAGTATTTCATGTTAGATTTCGAAATGTCACATTTTTGTCAGTTTCTCGTGAAGTATATAAGTGCACTGTAGTATACTACAAAGTCCTATGTAATAAAATATGTTAACATAACATTATTCAGCAGGTTTCATTTGACTTTATGAGTTAGTTAATTCTATAGGGTGCTGCAAAACATTTGGCCACAGCTATACAAAGAGACATCAACTTCTAAATCACCAAATGTGCAGAAAAAAAACAAACTGATAAAATCGATGGTAATGTGGTGCTGGTGTAACCGTGTTGTCAGACCATGCATATAATGGAATTGTTAGTCATGTTTAAGAAGCCCACATTCTGTTCCAAGCCTATAGCAATAATTTCCATTGCCCCCTAATATACCACAAGACCCTGCTCAATACCCTGTTCCAATTAAATCAGGTTTAAACTAAACAATTTTGAGGTTAGCAATTTCTGTACTGTTTACTAATTCTTCAGAACAATTTCTATTTTATTGTCAGTGAAAAACAGGTATATGTTCAAGCCAAACAAATCTAATTCAAATAATGCAGGTTTGTTACAACACAAAAGGTTGCCCACAATAACTAAACGCATAATTAGAATAACTTCTTGTTCAGTGTCAATGTAAAATCAAATTATTCAGTAGCCCAACCAATCGGACTCATTCAGAAGTAGGTCTCCATGGCCTAAATTCTATAGCCTCAAGAATAAGTAGGCTAACTTTGAAACACAAGGCTTTTAAGTATCCTGGTGGTATAAATCAGATCCCCCTTTTTTGCAAAATGTTCATGGTTTGCAATTTCTCAATAAAATATGCTTAAGATGACTAACATAAAAAATGTACACCCACTCTGCCCTTTAGGCACAATAACACTTATACAGAAGCTGTGAGTCTTACACGCAAAACAAAAATCCCTAGAATAGCCCACATTAAGAGGAACAGGGTTTAAGGCAGAAACTTGCGTATGTTGGTCTAAGAATTGCAGAAGTACAACCTGCCCACACACTGTGCTTCAAAACCACATGCCTATGAACTCTGACAATATTTCATAGCATTCCTGTGAGTCTGCAGCTTTAACCATCAAAAGGAAACTCCACTCACTGATCAAAGAATACTTTCACTCAAGAGTTGCCTGGTACTAGCAGTGATCAATTGCTGTGACTTGTAATTGAGAACAGATTCATTGCTAACACATTGCTAATTCATTTTATAGTTTTTCTTTCCCATATTATTAATATACAAAATAATTTAAAAAAACACTAATAATCTTAAGAAAAAATTGTTTGGTTCACCGATCTTTTACCTCTTTATAAAATGTGCAGAGTTTCAGTTCCAGATTTGTCAATAGGATGGGATCCAAATCTAAGAAGAAGATTTCAGTGATTCATGTAAATTGTAGGTCCTTGGCTGACAACCCTATACTGCAAATCTTCTTTTATTTATTTCTTCCAATACAGAACAGAACTGATAAAATAATATATATATATATATATATATATATATATATATATATATATATATATATATATATATATATATATAAAAAAGAAAACGTAGCAGAGATGTGAGTCATGTTGTTTACTGTTAAGTGAGTGAACCAGAAGCATGAAATCACACCCTTCCACATGACATTTCCTGAACAGTCCTGCTGATGTACTGGCCTGGGCAACAAGCCTTGATTCAAGTGAAAAAGTACAAATTCCTTTCTGCCATTTATTGTTTTCATAATTTATGGCTGGTACGGTTCCTAGTATTCATACATAACATGGCAAAAAGCATGTTTGGATCTCAAATATATTGGTATGTAACGTGAGAAACTAAATAATTGACAAGTGGGGAAGACAGGAAATGTAGATCTTGCTTGCTGTTTGTTGGGCAGATGATGTAAGACAGGGACCTTTTCTGTCTTGTGATAACCTGCTTTAGCATTTCACAAGCATAGCAAAATACTGCAGACATTGCTAGGTATGCATAAAAGATTAAAGTTCACTTCAAAGACTTCTGTCCCGATAAAACCAAGCACCACCCACACACTCTGAGTAACAATGTGCTTTTTAAGCACCAAACCCCTCCCTATCTTTGTTGGTCATTTGTTATCAGATGCTTCTCTGCAGTAAATGTAAGTCACTGTGGCCAACTTTGCCATGGTATGAATGCCAGTAATGTGTTGGTCCATTCTATGCCCCTTATTCCATTCTTACTGCCACACTAAAATCTTTGCTACCCTACACAAAAGAAAGCAGAGGTTGGCCTTAAAAGTGGTACCATCCCAAGGATGCCTATAGACCCATTGTGATTTTTCTTTAAGTTGCTTTGAGTTTGGAAGAAACCGTTACAGTTTGGTTTAGATGTCTAATGTCACAGAATTTACTAAATAAAGCTCCACTGTGTTAGGAGATATTTGCTGATATACGTGTATCAAACAGAATTAACTTCTGGAGCAATCTGAAATACGCTAACAGGCACGGAACAAAAAAAGTGCTTGTCAAAACATTCCATTTAAAAAATTTAAGAGCCTGGGACAAATCAGTTAACTGCCAAGTGGAAATGATTCACAATCGCCAGCGATGATTCACCTTTCCTAAGTACCAGGGTGTAGCTCTCTATTTGTAAAAGAACAGCACATTACTGAAGCACAAAGTTAGGCTTACTTATTGTGCAGTGTTAATGCAAGGGATTCCCTTAAAGGCAATACCTGGATTCACTTTCTGCATGCTACTTGTCTACGCCCAGATTCCCAAGCTTCTTCTCATCTGCAGAGTTTTAAACACATTTTCCCTACCCTTATTGGCCCTCTTTTCATGTCGTCATTCCTATTTACTTTGCAGATACAACACTATAGAACTTACATGTTGGTCCCTATTCGGAGTCCAGTAATATGTGTAACTTGTGTCCGTGGTTACAGTTTTAGCACCAACATGGAAGCGAGAGCTGCTCTCTACATTCAGACGCTTTTCAAAAGGGAATAAAATTGACTATACCCCATGGACGGTTTTGAACAAATGGGTAGTAATGCCAAAAGGATCCTGCTTTTCATTAAATCTCAGCACAATTAAGCCCCAAAACTAAACAAATTGTTCAAATGAACAATAGGGAAATAGAAAACAGCACCGAATCTAACAAAATGGCTTTTAATGGTAATGTGTTGCACAATGTATTATTTATTTCTTAGCAGACGCCCTTATCCAGGGCAACTTACAATTGTTACAAGATATCATTTCACATTATTTTATACATACAAATTACCCATTTATACAGTTGGGTTTTTACTGGAGCAATCTAGGTAAAGTACCTTGCTCAAGGGTACAGCAGCAATGTCCCCCACCTGGGAATGAACCCGTGACCCTCCGGTCAAGAGTCCAGAGCCCTAACCACTACTCCACACTGTGGTTCCTTCCTTCAGTAGGGTGTGGAAGTAGTTTATTGTTCAGCAAATATTGTTACAGGGTTAACAAGATTAAACCTGCACAGTTTGAGCAACAAGTCTGCCAATCAATGAGCTACATCAGAAACAAGACACAATGAAGGATACAGCGATAGTAAAAAGCAAGACAGGTTCCCCACTGCGCTCAGATATTTGATTTTTGGAAGACGACCTACTTCTGTTTAAAACAAATCACCAACAGATTTTTTTTTCTTTTTTTTTTTTTTTCTGGGGACCTTCATTGAAGCAAAGCCATTAAATGTTAATACTGTATACCACAATAGCCAGGCGTGCGTTTTTACACTGCAAACACAACGAGAGCAATACGTATTGCGAAAGTTTAAGCAGACAATATACCCAGACTGCCCACATTCCTGTCTGGTTAAGTACAATACTCTCTCTCTCTTATATATCTATATATATATATATATATATATCTCAAAGCATGACCGAATGTTCAGCAGCTAGTATTTACATGTCCTTCGTTTTTCAGGACGAGTTCAAATACAGCATAGCACAATCTATCCTACACTTTCTGCAATTACAAAACAGTACCATGTCGTCACTGCAGCGCAATACTGAATAAGCATTTCAGTGCGGTGAAATCATCAGCTTTGTAAAGCTGCACGGCTACTCAGCCTGCGCGGACTCTTAATGGTCTCGCAACATGTTCCCATTGCAAGACACCCCGCCTTCTCAGCTCGGGAATCTACAGCGAATTCCAGAACAGGTCCCCTTTGATCTGGGATTAAAGAAAAAAACGCCCCGATCCCACGACTACAGCGATACACCAGTTTGTTTACTTTATCGTCGACCCTTTGGGTGGTCTTTTACTATGTTCTTGCCACCAGAAGTCCCAAAAAGCAAAACACGTGTTTTTATTATTTCGTAATGTCTAATAATCGGAGCATTGTATTAAAAGCAAGCAAAAACAAAACAAAACAAAAAAAACACTTACATAAGAACAATTCAGACACGCTCTTTGTATTCAAATCATCGCCAAATTATTTTTAAATATGGTCTTATAATAACATCTAACAACCGCACGGGGTTTGTTTATGATGACTCAGCATTTTAATTAAATATTTAGTAATACGACAGTTTGCAATCGCCGTTAAATCCCAGATCTACTCTACAGTAACTAAATTCTAACTTTCAATTCTCGCCTTCTGTCGCCGACACGTGTTTACTTTACAATCGTACACTCTGCCAGTAATACATCTTAAATCAGCATATTCTAAATAAACATCATGTATTGATTTATTTTTCATTTATGCTATTCCATTTTTTGTTAAGGTTCTAGAAGGTTTAAATGCAGTTATGCTTCGGCTGAGGCAACAGTCTGTATGGCGTCGTCGCTGTTGCTAACTGATTCACCACACAAACAGAAGCACTTTAAACACACATTTCAAAAGATCCTTCTAAAAAGCTCGTACACCCACCTTGTGGACGCGGATCTTGTGTGTCGGGATCGCGCAGGCAGGTGCCGTGATCGTGCCAAGGACGCGCCGGTGTGTGAATCAAACCGGAGCGGACTTCCAGAGATCGACCGAAAAGTATCAAAATTCGAAATGAACTACAAAACAACAACAATGTAGCAGCATTCCACACTGCGTTTCCGCAAGCGCTGACGTCACCGACTCCTCTTGACCGCCCCCTCCATTCATGAAAAATAACTTTGGGTTGACGTCATCCCGGCGGGAAACTAGTGGCAGTCAGAGAAATAACCAGGAGGTAATAAAGACGCCACTGCCAAATACTTAGGTATCATATTCTCTGGAAACATGTACAGATACGAAAGTATAAATATACACTATGTAAGGACAATATTGATTTTAACATAGATCACACATAGATTTCACTTCTGTCTAATTTAAACGTCTAAGAAGAGGGATCACTTTTTTTCTAATAGTATTGAAACAAAACTGTTAATATAAACAACTAAATCCGACGATAAAGGTTAGGAGAGTGAGGAGTACAGTCTGGAAAACGAAAAGTGAAGTTCACTTCCCTTCCAGAAATAGTGAAGAACCTGCATGATCATGGACAGCATTACGTCATGATCCTGGTATTTATTTTGAATTTGACAACCGTCTGTGGAGGTTTAGGAAAAAGTCTAAGGACTGTGTTGGATTCCTATTATGCTCTAAATAACGTGCCTGAAATACACTTGGCAAAATCAGGATTTGTTTCTGTTTTGCAAGAAAAGTTTATGGTGCCCTTTGGTGGTTAAATGGTGATGGTTTTGGTGTGATGCAATGTGGCTTAAGGTTTACAGTAGCCCTGTACTATGTTTGAATTATTTGCAGAATCCTCGTATCAGCAGCCCACAGCCTTCTGACTCGTACTGGCCCTATGATGAAGGCTTGAGGGGCATCTTCATCAATGATAGGAACTCAGTAATCTGAAGGTATGATGGTACTGGTGTGACTGTATGAAGCACTGTGTGTTCACAGCTGGGTATATTATCTCACGCTGTCTGGGCTTAGTACAGTTCTCTTCTTCAAAAGTAGGGTGCCAAAAATAGAAACACAATGACACCAACATGTAGTTTCTTTGCTTTGGACAAAGTAGTTAATGTGAAATCTTGCTTTTATAAATTCAACATATCTCTGACCTCTTTGCCTAAAACTATATATATATATATATATATATATATATATATATATATATATATATATATATATATATATATATATATATATATATATATATCCGTTGGTAACTTGGTAAGACTATTGCTGAGTATGCAGTATTAGTGGTTTTCTGTCTCCAAGATCACTTGCTAAGTAGAAACTACTGTCACCATAGAAATTATATGGAATTTAGAAAAGTATATATTGTAGGTTGAGTGTTGATATTATTACTGAGTAAAACAGGGACATAGGTTAAGCCCATGAGGCAACTGCTATAGCATCTAGTTGATGCTGTAATTTTATAGTACTTTTCACTAAGCTGATTTGATTATTTTTATTGAACTCTTTACACAGTTGCATTGTGTTTCAATGGCTTTGGTTTCACTTCTTCTGACCTAGTTTTATTGCAGTGAAAACAATAATTAATTTCAAAAGAACTGCTATCTTCTGCTTGTTGATGTTTAGCTTACACATGGTACCTGCTTCGATTTTAGGTTTCCAGAGGATGTGATGACGTAGTCAATTGATAGACAGTTTCTCTGGGGGCGGAATCTCCTGGTGTCCCCGGTACTGGAGCCAGGAGTAAACTCTGTGATTGGCTACTTCCCGAAAGGGGTGTGGTACGACTATTATACAGTAAGAAAACCACCTTATATCTGCTGGTCTGTTTTAATTATTTATGTGCAAGGCAACCATGCAGATAAAAGAGCAAAGCTACATAACCAACTGGACAGAGGACGTTTCAGTTTCAGTACGTACTATTTTTGTGCAATTTGAGCACGACACTGCCCTCTGGTGTACAGAAGCAGGCATTGCATTCAGAAAAGACTTGCATGTTAGTGTTACCAGAGTTTACACAGACTAAAGGTTTTAGACCAAATATAATAAATACAGTATGTGGTGGATAATGAATATACCTCCCAGTTAATTGAAAAAACACCAAATATCAATGATTTTTAAAATAAAACTTGTAACACTATGCTACCATTAAAATGCAGCAGCAGTTTTGAGATACAAGCTGCAGTGTATTTTGTATTGTTTAAAGGCCAATGTTGGGTAAGTATCAGCTTTTACAGCCTAGTCTACAGCATTGATCTCTCCAGGGTTGTTTACCCACCACAGATGTGTCACTAAGCAGTTCACCTTTCTTTCCTCCACAGGTTACCTGCAGAGAGAAAGTGAAGCTGGAGGCCTCGCTGGACAAGATCAATCTGTGTCTCCGAGTGGGAGCTGTCATTCCCACCCAGGTACGCAGAGCATCACTTAGCAGAGTAAAAAAAATAAATAAATAAATAACCCTTTGCTGCTAATGTAAGTCTGAGAGAAACCATTCTGTGAATTTCCAACACTATACTGTGGAGCAGCACTGGAAACCCACTCCACCTCATTGTCAGAAAACGGCCTGGCTGAAGGAGATTTCTTCTGGGACAATGGGGACAGCCTTGACACATACGAAACAAA
This sequence comes from Acipenser oxyrinchus oxyrinchus, assembly GCA_030684275.1. Classification (NCBI taxonomy): domain Eukaryota; kingdom Metazoa; phylum Chordata; class Actinopteri; order Acipenseriformes; family Acipenseridae; genus Acipenser; species Acipenser oxyrinchus. The sequence continues at coordinate 31,137,533 of CM060262.1, read as the reverse complement.
CTCTGACGCTTACATAGTGTTCAATGTCTCTGAGGTAAGGGCACACTGGGGAGAGCAGAGTGAGATGCTGCTTGAATAAAATGGTTTTCTTAAGTTTGTGTGGTTCTACTGCAGTTTCTCCAGTTCTTCTACAAAGCAAGCTTATCTGGCTGCAAATATGCAATGAGCGCAACATTCCACATAGCCGTTTAAGTAACTGTTTTTGGTAACATTTTTATGTTTTGATTCTAATTGTGTGCCCATTCAAATTCTTATCAAGAAGTCTGTTCGAAAGGCTCATTTTGTATTTCCAATCTGACATGTTATGTCCAAAGAAAACCTCTCTCTGGCTTTCACATTGTAGTTGATTTCCAGTTCTTACATCATATTATGACCCAGCCTTGGCATAACTCTTGGAAATCCCATTTTGTTTAGCAAGCACAAACAGTTTTCAGATGCTGAGGTCATAAAGCCCATCGCACACAGCCTGACTCAAGCCGTCCCGACTCATCTCATCTGAGTTTGGACAGGTTCAGCGATCAGTGGTTCTCAGTTTTGGTTTGATGTCACAATTCAGTTTTTCCCGACTGGGTGTCGCACACTGCTAAGACTGAATTAGACTGAGCACAACTAGATCCTAGATCCTCTACACATTTTTTATTAACTTATCCCAACATAGCGACCCTCACATTATGCATGGCATCGTGTGCTTATTAGACGGTGGAGACAGCGCCGCGAGGCAACCAAAAAAAAGTGCTTAGCCCATTAATTTAGCTTTTGACCATTTACACCGTGCAAACGTTTCAGGCAGTGTTTGACTTTTTGTACAGTTTGTCTACTACACTTTAGCCTGTGGTAAATAAAATCCAACCTGTTGATTTTTATTTGACTTTGGCCTTGTATCGCTTTTTGTGTAGCTCTATCTAGGGGCTTTGCACTAAACCAGCAAATCTGGAGCCATATTGGAATGAGTTTTTGCCTAATTGAGATGTCTGATACTGTGGCTGCTGTGGATCTATCATCGTAAAGGCATTTAAAAAAATACTTTAAAACTTAATGTTTTAAACTTCAAATTCAGATGCATGATTATTCCTGTCAAAACAAAGGGAACTGCAACATTAACAACTATTTTAGGTTTACTCCTGTGTGCCACACTGAATTAAAAAAAAAAAAAGTATTTCGATCTGTGCAATAAAATAGATGCATTAAAATAGATGCAATAATTTAAGAAAATGTTTTTTTTTTTTAAATTGTTGTCTTTATTTACATAGGAAACCTTTTTTTTAATCTAATGAATCAAAGTAAATTGTATTGTATATAAACTACAAAGCAATACATTAAGAAGTATCAAACCCTCGTTATAAAGTTTGCTTTTTTAAAATATAACTTTATTATCTGATATTAAAGATACAAAAAAAAGCCTATAGAACGATCAGTTTTTTGTTGCAGAAAGGAGTTTATCTATCATATGACAGCCCCATAAACCTGCACTTAAAAACATGTACTGTAAATTACAATTATTAGAAATTTTGTCTTTGAAATGTGCTTTTCCTTCACTGTTTCAGACTGCTTACAATCAACATAGTTTCCATTTAATATAATTTCAAAACATGATGACATGTTTACTAAACCCTGCTTCGGCGTTTTTATTTTTATTCCGGTTTAAAACACACAAAATACGCATTCTAGTTCCGTTTGAAGGCGTGTGGTGTCACACAGCATTTCCGTTTCCTTTTACTTTGGGCATGTTGCGCTGTGTTCTGGTGACGTTTGGTTCCGTGTTTAGAAAGAACGCCGAGTAAATATGGGATATTGGTTGTTTGGGTAATTTGTGTAGATGAAGGTAAATGTTTGCCAAATCTTAATAATATTATACATTTCAAATAAAAACATGGATTTAGGTGTGTTTAAAAATATAACAATTGCAAAATGCAGGACGAGTACAGTCGTCTATTGTTGCATAATATCCTATATATATATATATATATATATATATATATATATATATATATATATAGTTTTACTGAAGTAGGCCACAGTAGCATTTTTATTTTGTATTTTATTTTAATCATTCCCATCCCATTTTATTTGGCTGTTGTGTTCGCTGCATGTTCAGTTTCCTGTATGTGCTCTGTAAATGGATAGTTTTTTTTTTGGAAAAATCATGTACATTACATGTGAAATCTGCGTACAATAACGACCAATAATATAAAATGTCCTACTTGACGCAAGATCCACATTACATATAATTAAACAAGTATGATTATCCATAAATGGGCTACAGTTAATCAGATTTAAAAATTGCCCAGATTTTTTTTTTTTTTTTACACACTTAATATGTAGTTCAAAAACTAATAATACACCCCACCCCACCCCCACCCCCACCCCCAAAAGGATTAACGTTGTTTCTGTTGTTCTCTTTCAAGGTTTTATTTCGTACCTGGGATAAAATTTAAATCTGTATCACAATGAATCGCCCAAAACCGACTGCAATTAGGCGCCCAAGCAGTGCTGCTAAAACCTCCGGTGAGTAACTGACTCTGTTGTAGAAGTATTACGAAAAATATAAAATGGAACCAGTTCCTAGTTACGTTCCTTTGGGTGTAAAATAAAAAAATACAAAATAAGGATTAGTTACTGACGTTGATAGAGGAGACAACTGTAAATGTATGCCAGTATTGTAAAATCTGTACTTTGCATGTAGACAAAATACATTCGCAAGAAGCAGTAGACGAGAACAAAATTACCATCAGTGGCAAAATGCATAGCACTGTTATGATGCAGTAAACTATTGTACTGATGCACTAAGGTCTGCCTAGCAAGACACAACTTTGGTGCATACAGGAGGCCTTCTCAGAACATTCTGAGTAGAATATTTCTAGTTTTGAAAGAAAACAACGGTGCGTTACTGATGTCAGTGAAGAAACAATTGAAGTTGTACATTTGCATGATCTAACCATAATCTTACACACTTATTTTTCTTTTAGGGCATGCTCCACCTGGAGATTTTATAGCACTGGGCTCTAAGAGCCAGGCCAGTGAGCCCAAAGCACCCGCTGTTCTGCTCAAGCCAGCCTCGACTGGTTTACCTGCTGATAGGAAGAGGGAAGCCACATCAGCCCTTCCATCTGCCTCCGGGTTGTCTGGTCTCACCAAACGGCCAAAACTCTCCTCCACACCACCACTGAGTGCCCTGGGGCGGCTGGCTGACGTCGCTGCAGCTGACAAGCGAGCCATCTCACCTTCTATAAAGGAACCCTCAGTTGTGCCAATTGAAAGTAAGAAAGCAATCACACAAAGAAGCAGCACCCTTAATTCACCTCGCCTCCAATTAGTTCAAGAACCTAATCAAATAAATCAATAAAAAAAAAACAATTTATTAGGATTTTGAGCTTTAAGGCCTGAGGAAAAGAATTTGAACCAACTGCTTAATTCTGTTTTCCCCACTTCCCAGTTTCTCAAATAAGAAAGTACTGGTCTGCAGTATTTATTGTTGTCTTATTTCCCCCTAAAAACACCACCCATTTAATTTCCAAATGAACAGTTTGATTGCTGTGCTGTGTTCACAGTCCCTCCTGCACTGCTGCTGGATGAGATTGAGGCTGCGGAGGGGGAAGGCAACGATGATCAGATTGAGGGTGTGCTTTGCGGGGCTGTGAAGCAGCTGAAAATGAACCGAGCAAAACCAGATATCACCTTGTACCTGAGCCTGATGTTCCTGGCTAAAATCAAACCCAACGTTTTTGCTACAGAAGGCGTCATTGAGGTAAGTGTTTTCTAACAAACTGCTTTAGACCCTTGATGATGATGGTGCTGTGTGTGGTGAAAACAAAATCTTCTTCTTAATTATGTTGTAAATGTCGTACTTCTGTTCCCCCCCCCCACAGGCTCTTTGTAGCTTGCTACGGCGCGATGCCTCTATAAACTTCAAAGCAAAGGGGAACAACCTTGTCTCTGTGCTGGCTTGCAATCTCCTCATGGCTGCCTATGAAGAGGATGAGAACTGGCCAGAAATATTTGTGAAGGTAAGAAAGAAGATTATTTTTATTGCTGAAAAAGAGCTTACATCTGTTTTGTAGAATTGCCAGCTTTAGCAATTTTTAAGTGGCTGTTTATCCATATTTTTTTTTGGGGGGGGGGGGGTTGTTGTCTGTTTTTTGTTTTTTTAGTAAAAAAAAAAGAAAAAATGAATGTAATTATTTTTCCTATTTCCTATTTAATGTGCAACAATGAAATAAGCAACTGTGCTTACTTCCTTAAGGTGTACATTGAGGACTCCCTGGGAGAGAGGATCTGGGTGGATAGTTCACACTGTAAAAACTTTGTTGACAACATCCAGACAGCTTTTGGCACCAAGATGCCCCCAAAGAGCATGCTGTTGCAGATAGATACAGGGCGTTCCAGCGGCGAACTCAGTGCAGGTACATTGTAGGGGGGTGTGGGGGGGTGGTAGGGGGACATTGGGGAGAAATCCATTTTCATTTAAAGTCGCTTAATTTGACACAACCGATTCTGCCCACTTACTGTTTTGTTTTAAACATGCAATGGAAGTAAAAAAAACAAGGTTATTTACTGCCATTTCTGAATTCATTTGTAATGCTGGTTGATTACAAATTTGGTATAAGGGTAATCCTTCACAAATCAATTGCGTACCACATATATTAGATTCCAGATAGAAATGAGTGAAGAGATCTGATTTTGGTAAATACAGTACCAGGGCATATGCTGGCCGTCACCAGTCTAATGTGTTGCTTTGTTTAGGCAGCAGTCCCCACCCTTCCAATCCTGATGAGGATGACAATCAAGCAGAGCTCCTGATTGCTGAGGAGAAGCTGAGTCCTCAGGATGAGGGACAGGTCATGCCCAGGTAAGACACCAGTCAGAAGTGTTTTATTGCTGCACAGAACTGACTCTATAAATCATGCACACTGTTAAATCCCATGTTGCAGATATGAAGAATTGGCTGAGAGTGTGGAAGACTATGTCCTGGATGTCTTGCGGGACCAGTTAAACCGCCGGCAGCCCATGGACAACGTATCCCGGAATCTACTGCGGCTACTGACGGCCACCTGTGGCTACAAGGATGTTCGACAAATGACTGTGCAGCGACTGGAGATGTGGCTTCAGAACCCAAAGGTGAGAGGTACAGAAGGGCTCCTGTTGCATTTGACATTACACCCTTTTAAAAAAAAAAAAGCAGGATAAAAGTACAATTGAGCATACTTACCACAGGTATGTACAGTATACACAGATTTATTTTAAATTGGTTAGAGCATTGATTTGACCTGTTGATAATAGGAGTGCACTACGAAAGTTGTTGAGAGTGAATTCTATTCTTGTCTTTTAGCTGACCCGTCCAGCCCAGGATCTGCTCATGTCTCTCTGTATGAACTGCAACACTCACGGTGCTGAGGACATGGAGGTCGCCTCCAGTCTCATTAAAATCCGCCTGAAACCCAAAGTCTTGCTCAACCACTACATGCTCTGCGTCAGGTAAAGGAAAGGGAATCTGACAGTGACCTATGCATTCAAGTATGCTGTGTGCACTGTGTCATTACAGAAGGGTAATACTGTTTTTTGCAGGGAGCTGCTGAATGCACACCGAGACAACCTGGGTACGATGGTGAAGTTTTTGATTTTTAATGAGCTGTCAAATGCCAGAAATCCAAATAACATGCAGGTCCTCTATACTGTTCTGCAGCACAGTCCTGAGCAAGCTCCGAAGGTGAGTGTGGTACATACTGTATACAGTTTAGCTTAAGAAATGTTTTGTTTCTGATTTATAACACATTACAGTATAATAGACTCAAGTTAATACTGGTGTACAATAGCTCACGTAAGATAAGAACTGCTACACCCCTAGAAATCCAACAGAATATTTTTTTAGTTTATTACTTCACTGACCTCAAACATTACAGTATAATAGACTCAAGTTAATACTGGTGTACAATAGCTCACGTAAGATAAGAACTGCTACACCCCTAGAAATCCAACAGAATATTTTTTTAGTTTATTACTTCACTGACCTCAATAAATATCGAAACCAGTGCTTATATGATTGCTTGCTTTTCAGAGGTACTGTACATGGGTGTCATGAAACTAGATCTTATGTATCTCCCTTATGTGTAGTGTAACCAGTTGTTTTCCCTCTCCCTCCCAGTTCCTGGCGATGGTTTTTCAGGACCTGCTGACCAATAAGGATGATTACCTGCGTGCATCTCGAGCCCTGCTGAGGGAGATTATCAAACAGACGAAGCACGAGATCAATTTCCAGTCGTTCTGCTTGGGTCTGATGCAGGAGAGGAAAGAACCTACGTATGTTGACTTGGAGTTTAAAGTGAGTACATCTTTCACTCTGTATCAGTTTGAAAACGTTAAGACACTTCCGTTAAAGAGTAAGTAGCGGGGTTCCGAAAAATATAGTGCTACACTTCCCCACATGTTGCTTCAACTGTTTAAATAACGTACCTGTTATTTTTCTTTTCATTATTAACATCCTGACAACTTTTTACACTTAGAACATTAAAGTCTGTTTCAAAGCTCTTTTCAAAATGTCCGCACTGATAGTGTAAGGATTATTGCCCACATTGTCAAATATGTAACAGAGTAATAACAATCCATGATGTGGTATTGAACAGAAAAGCCATAGCACTTGCTTTTTTTTTTTTTTGTTTTGTTTTTTAAATCTTTTTTTTTTTTTTTTCCCCATCGCTCTTCCTACGGTGCACTAGAGTGGCTGTTTTGAAAAGAGATTTGAAACAGACCTTAAAGTTTTAAGTTAACACATGGAGACGTGTCATTCTATATTTTTTGGAACCCCACTACTTACTGTTTAAACAATGCTTTAAGTCTAAAAAAAAATAAAAGAATACCCCTTTAATGAATTGTATTTTTTTAATTAATGGATTGAATCTTTACAGGAGCGTTTTGTAAGCCAGATAACAGATCTGCTCACTGTTTCCATGATGTTGGGAATCACCGCTCAAGTAAAAGAGGCTGGGATTGCCTGGGACAAAGGAGAGAAAAAGAGTAATTGTTTATGTTTTTAATATTGTATCAAATAAAGAGTTTTTATTCACTGGCCAGCATAGGTTATCAGATCTTACGATGCGGGATGTAACCGCTGTCAGTATAGTTGAATTGCATTGTTCCTTTTTATCCAGGTTTTCAGAATGATCACTAAAGGCACTGTTTTTAACCAGAAAACATGAGTCATCTTTCAAACAAAACTGTTTGTTTTTAATATATATGTGTGTGTTTTTATTTCAGACTTGGAAGTGTTGCGTGCGTTTCAGAATCAGATTGCGGCCATCCAGCGGGATACAGTGTGGTGGCTGCACACTGTCGTCCCCACCATCAGCAAAGTGGGAGCCAAGGATTATGTCCACTGGTACATGTTTATCACAATTATGAAACTCTTTTAGAGATAAAGATGCTTGTTTAGTTATAGGTTCTGTGCATATTCCAACATAGCTATTATGTTGTTTGCACCCATTTGAGCTGACCAAATATTCAACTTTTAAGTTTTATAACCTGTCCAGATATCTTTTATGTATTGCAGTGTGCCAAAGCCTTTAAAGTGCATGGAATACATAGTCAATTATGAGTTGCTAAAAACAGCAGGAATTATTAGCGTTCGGTAATGCATTGATTGCCAAGTTGTTTATTTAGTTTGCATATGTTGCTCATTGTACTCTATAGTGTTGTTTCTATAAATGAATTTCCCATTTGTTTTTTCAGCCTCCACAAACTCCTTTTCACTGAGCAGCCTGAGACCTATTATAAGTGGGATAACTGGCCCCCAGAGAGTGACCGAAAGTAAGCAGATTACAAGTTTTAACAATCGGCTATGACGGAGACCTTCTTTCTGTTTTGCATAAAAGATACACAAATTCAATTATATGTTTTAGACACTAATAATAAAGCTACATATTCTTTAATATACACAAATGTATAAGAAGTTTAAATACCAAAAAAGAAAAAAAATCACAAATCCGGAACTTTAAGCCCTATTTATTATCATTTAAAATGTTCAAGGGACATCAAGTTTTCCATATATGTCAAAGCAGATAAAACACATTATTTTAGTACAGTCTCTTTTTATATTTGCCAGTTAAGTTTCCTATATATTTAATATTTCTCAGCAGGTAACAGTCTATTTCTGCCTTAAAGCATTGAGCTAATAATCTGGTTTAATGAAATTGAACTGTGATACATTTGCACTTGAAAGAGATTCATGTGACACTGCAGTTTCTGATCCCTCTTTGTCTGTGTCGCCCCAGTTTCTTCCTTCGCCTCTGCTCTGAGGTCCCCCTGCTGGAGGATACGCTGATGCGCATCCTGGTGATCGGACTGTCACGTGACCTGCCACTGGGCCCTGCAGACGCCATGGAGCTGGCTGATCACCTGGTGAAGAGAGCGGCTGCTGTCCAATCAGATGGTATCCGGGGTCTGTATTCTGTGTGGCTGTGACAGGAAGGAGAATAAAGAAATGAATATCATGTTACAGTAGAATCGGCTGTATATGGCATCCTCTTCTAAGACCAATTCAATTTTACACTCCCCAAATATTTCCAGCTCCAAAAGCCATTGTAATACCATTTTCATTTTATATACAAAATTACATTATTTTTAATTTAACATAGAAGTAACAGCAACTCTTGAGTGGCTTATCTGGTAAAGGCGCGCCGCGTGGAGTACAGGATGCGCACTATAGCCTGGAGGTCGCTGGTTCGAGTCCAGGCTATTCCACTGCCGACCGTGGACGGGAGTTCCCAAGGGGCGGCGCACAACTGGCACACTGCCGCCTGGGGGGGGAGGGAGTGCTTAGGTCGGCCAGGGTGTCTTCAGCTCACCGCGCACCAGCGACTCCTGTAGACTGGCCGGGCACCTGCGGGCTTGCCTGGAAGCTGCTCAGCTGCGTTGTCCTCCGATGCTGTAGCTCTGGGTTGGCTGCATGGCAGGCCTGCAGAGTGAAAAGAAGAGGTCGGCTGATGGCACACGCTTCGGAGGACAGCGTGTGTTCGTCTTCGCCGCTCCCGAGTCAGCGCAGGGGTGGTAGCGGTGAGCTGAGCCTAAAAAAAAATCGGGTATTTCAAATTGGGAGAAAAATGGGGTAAAATCAATTGGTGACTACTAAATTAAAAAAATAATAATAATAATAAAAATAAGTAACAGCAACTGTCTTCCCTTTTTTTTTTTTTTTTTCAGACCTGGATGTTTTAAGGGTTGAAAGAATTCAACTGATTGATGCGGTTCTCAACTTGTGTACCTACCACCATCCTGAGAACATTCAGCTCCCCCCTGGGTATGTTGCAGAGGACATCTGAGGTTGTGACATTGGGATTTCTAGTTCAGAACCACATTACAAGCTGCATTGAGAATTCCTTTGGATAATGCAACACTGGATGAAAGTTTGGATGTGTTACCCATGTAATTCCCATTGTTAAACAGACTTCATTTACATATATATAATTATGAAAATTAGTAAAAGGTAAAAAAAAAAAATGAAAGCACAGCTTGCTTTGAACCTGAACAATAATAGCATAAAGGTGTAACAGTGAATTTAATTAAACATGACCTCCTTATTTTTTCGCTGTTATAGGTACCAGCCACCAAACCTGGCTATATCCACATTGTACTGGAAAGCCTGGCTGCTGTTGCTGGTTGTGGCTGCCTTTAACCCACAGAATATAGGTAATGCTTCATCATAAAAGCACGCAGTATTAAGTTTACACAAACCCCTTTTTTTCCTCATTTGATGCTCATTTGTCATTGATCTTGCAGGCTTGGCTGCGTGGGATGGCTACCCCACTCTGAAAATGCTGATGGAGATGGTCATGACCAAGTACGTTTGTTTTCACAACTACATACAGGAAATATTTCAGTGCATCCAAGCTGCAGAAACAATGTACTGTAAAGGAGAGTAGTGTTTATTTTGGCAATGCTGACCCCTGGTGGTTTTTAAAATGATACAAAAATATAGGTAACATCAGCCTTATTTCTCTGCAACTTTACCAGTGATTTATTTTATTTACACAATCTTGCATTACAATCTGCAGGTACTTCTTAGAAGAGGGCATTTTAAATCTCACACTTTCAAATTAAAAAGTTGACGTGAATATTCACATATAATAGCAGTATTTCATATATTCTTGTCCTGCAGCTCAATGGTAACCTCCTCTCTGTATTTCTCAGTAACTACTCGTACCCTCCCTGTACCGTGGCGGATGAGGAGACCAAGACAGAGATGATAAACCGGGAGCTGCAGGTTTCCCAGAGAGAGAAGCAGGAGATCCTGGCTTTCGAGAGCCACCTGGCTGCAGCATCGACCAAGCAGATGATTACAGAGAGCAACAGCCTCCTGCTATCGCAGCTAACCAGCCTCGACCCACAGTAAGCATCCTTTTATAGAGTCTGTCTGTGTGCACTGATACTTACAAGTCTGTTTCTTATTCTCTTTTAACATGTGAAATAAAGTGTGATTGGTAGACAGTAATTTGCCGTTTCTGATTTTGTTCATTTATTTATACAGTTAAATTGCCTTCAACTCTGTCTTGCTTAACAAACACAAGTTGCTAAGCAATGTAGAATGTTTCTAAAGTCACCAACGTTCACAAAAAAAAAGAAGAAAAATAATGAGATGCTATGAATCAGCGTTGTAGTGTAATTGAGAGACTTTTTCTCAGTATGTATTTACAATGGCAGTGTGCCTGGCTGACCTGTCAATTGTTCTGTTTTACCCAGGGGCCCTCCACGTAGGCCGCCCCCTCAAGTCCAAGAACAAGTGAAGAGTTTAAACCAATCCCTGCGTCTCGGACACTTGTTGTGCCGCAGTCGTAGCCCCGACTTCCTTCTCAACATTATCCAGAGACAGGTGCGTCATGAACTGAAGAAGTGAAACGGTTTGTAAAGCAGGCTGTATCTGTATTACTGCAATAAGCAAAATCTTCAATCGCACTGTATGTATCTTCAATCACAATGTTTGTATTTCAGGCCTCTTCACAGTCAATGCCCTGGTTAGCAGACCTTGTACAGTCGAGTGAAGGGTCCTTGGACGTGCTGCCCGTGCAGTGCCTGTGTGAATTCCTGCTGCATGACGCTGCAGATGACCCGTGTTCGGTTGAGGAGGATGAGGAAGGAGAGAGCAAGGAGCAGAGAGTTAAAAAGCGACAGGCAAGGAAAGAAGGAATACATGTTGGATTGGGATAACCGATGTAAAGAAAAGTGAAACGTTAGTAGCTTGTTAGTAGTTTTATTGTCTTTTTATTTTATTTTATCAGAGACTGCAAAAACAAAGGCAGCTTCTTGGGCGCCTACAGGATCTGCTCTTGGGTCCCAAAGCAGATGAACAGACTACATGTGAGGTGCTGGACTACTTCCTACGGCGGCTCAGTTCATCTCAGGTTGCATCAAGGGTTCTTGCCATGAAGGTATGTGCTTGTTTGCTTTGGTACAGCGGTGATTATTGTTCTGGTTATTAAGGTTATTACAGATATTATTACTGTGTCCCGGCAGGGTTTGTCGCTTGTCCTGACGGAGGGTGGGCTGCGTGATGGTGAGGAGCGGGAACAGCCCATGGAGGAAGAATCTGGGGATGCTGAGCTGCTTCCTGGCTATCAGTGGCTGCTGCAGGATCTGCCCAAACTGCCTTTATTTGATAGTGTTCGAGGCATGACCTCAGTTGCATTGCAACAGGTGAGATGTGAACTTCACCCATTTGTGTGTGTGTGTACTTAATTCCCCTAGCAATGTGTACAGAGGCAATAAGTTTACTTAATATTGTGCTTTTAATATAGGCTATCCACATGGAGACAGACCCACAAACCATCAGTGCATACCTGATCTACCTATCCCAGTATGCACCAGTGGAGGAGCAAGGCCGTCATAATGATCTTGCTTTGGTAGGAGAATTGTGTTTTCTTTATGAAAGTCAAACATTACATGAAATATTACTGAAGCATCAGTATACTATACTTGGATAGAAAGATTAATTAGAAAAAAATGCATTCCTCACTTTGTAACTAGTTGTCTTGTGCTGGTATACATATCCTAATCTTGGGACACCTGACTATACTATACCTCTGTTGTCTCTAGGATGTTGCACGGCTGATTGTGGAGCGATCCACCATCATGTCCCACCTCTTTTCCAAGCACTCCTACAGGCCAGAGTCAGAAGCTGTGCTCTCAGCACTTGGCTCTATCTTTTCCAAATACATCAGGAGGATGAGGAAAACCAAAGAGGGGGAGGATTTGTACAGCTGGGTGAGTGCAATAAGCTATAATGTGTATGTGGTAACTTGGGCATTTAAAATGGTCAACTATTGGAGTGAACAGTAAAACGATTTCCATTAGGATTCAATGGAAGGTTTGAATGATGAGAAATGTACATCTTTTGTAATCGGATGATCATTCGATGTTTTTTAGTGGGGGAATTAGAGCTTCTGTTTAATTGTCTTTTCTAATTTTATGGTGTTCTTTTGCTTTTCAGTCCGAGTCTCAGGACCAGGTTTTCCTGCGTTGGACGACTGGTGAGACTGCCACCATGCACATCCTGGTCGTCCACGCCATGGTCATTTTGCTGACCTTGGGGCCCCCGAAAGGTATGTGAGCATCGAATCAAATTAGGAGGCTGTGTGGTCCAGTGGTTAAAGAAAAGGGCTTGTAACCAGGAGGTCCCCGGTTCAAATCCCACCTCAGCCACTGACTCATTCATTGTGTGACCCTGAGCAAGTCACTTAACCTCCTTGTGCTCTGTCTTTCGGGTGAGACGTAATTGTAAGTGACCCTGCAGGTGATGCATAGTTCACACACCCTAGGCTCTGTAAGTCGCCTTGGATAAAGACGTCTGCTAAATAAACAAATAATAATAAAGAATCAACCACATTAATTTGCACTTGTCTGATAATCCTGTGAAAAAAAAAAAAATCTTTCTTTCTGATTCTTAATGAGGTCTCTCACTACTCGTTGAAAAGTTTGTCTGTTTATGTCCATTGGCAGGTGAGAGTGATTTCTACAGCCTGTTGGATATCTGGTTCCCAGAAAAGAAGCCCCTCCCTACTGCCTTCCTTGTGGACACCTCAGAGGAGGCTCTGCTGCTTCCCGATTGGCTTAAACTCAGAATGATCCGCTCAGAAGTCTCTCGATTGGTGGATGCAGGTAAGTGACAAGAGAATTATCAAACGCTAGTATACAGTACATGTTCCAATTTAAGAGCTATTTAACCAGTAGAATCTGCATGTATTCATGAATCTGTTGCACAAGTACTGCAGTGAAATGTGATGGTTATATTGTTTCTTCCAGCATTACAGGACCTTGAGCCCCAGCAGTTGCTGCTGTTTGTGCAGTCGTTTGGTATCCCTGTATCGAGTATGAGCAAGCTGTTGCAATACCTGGACCAGGCTGTGTCCCATGACCCCCAGACACTCGAACAGAACATCATGGATAAGAGTAAGATTTGTTTCTATAATCATCAGCTTTTTTGTCAGGACACTTTAAATTCATTTTCAAAGAAAATGCAGCCACAAATGTAAACTTGAGTGTACTCTTTTACCCAAAGAAAACAATTTACAGATATATGTTTTAAAGCATCACAGAGGAAAGTTTCTATTTTGCATGTGATTGTAGTAAATCATGACTTGTTTCCATACATGTGCCTGCTCATATAGATGTGTTCATACTATATAACAGGGAACACATACTGTATGTGTTGCGGGTATCGATGCCTTTTAAAGCGTGATAAAAATTGCATTCATTTAAATTTTGTTTTGCATGTACTGTAGACTACATGGCTCATCTTGTTGAGGTTCAGCATGAGAGAGGAGCAACTGGTGGGCACACTTTCCACACCCTGCTCAGTGCTTCACTCTCCTCTCGCAGAGGTAAGCAAGGTGCAGGGCTTAAACACACCCTACTGTTGACAATGTACTTTTTAGAAAGATTTGCTTTCTGATTTATCCATTAAATCTGTTTTCCTACTGCATTCTCAGACAGTGCTGACCTGAAAGGACCTAAAATGAGTGTGGAGGCCCCTCAGGGGCCGGTACAGATCCGAGCGGCCAATCAGATTCCAGTAATTGGACCCGACGATGACCTGGCTGGAATGATTCTTCAGGTACTGAGTGGCTTCATTGCATTACTACAAAAAGGTCTTAATAAATTATCAGCATGGACCAAAATGTTCTGAAATTAAAAACTACAGAAAGACGCTCGATAATGAGAGCTGGAAACACTTTGTGAATTATGTTGCGTTTTTTTTCCCTTGGCAGCTGTTTCCCCTGAACGCTGACCCACGGTGGCAGAGCTCCAACCCTCGGCAGGTATGTCTTTCTCTGCAGCAGGCGCTGGCCCAGGAGCTGGCCCGTATCCGTCAGGGGAACGCCCTTGTGACAGGCATCGCAGTGCGGCTACTCCAGGCCATCGTGGCGCTGCTGAACTCTCCGCACGGCGGGGCTCTCGTCATGGCCATGGAACGGAACCACGTCATGTCCTGCCCTCTGATGCGCCAGCTCTACCAGTACCAGGTAAAGAGCTTGAAGGCTTTTTTAACAGGAGCCAAGGAACGTTTAATATCAAACTTTATTTTATTCATAAAGACTAAGTTTTAAAAGAAACTTGAGTGATGTCTGCATATGTTCTGGCCCATTGTCTGTATTAGAAGCACGTCACTGATTGCAGTCCCCTGTGCGTTTCTCCTCCAGCGCTGTGTTCCCCAGGACATGGCTTTCTCTTCCCTGTTCTTCAAGGCAGTCATGCAGATGCTCACCTGGTTGGAGAATCCTACAGCGGAGGGGGGTGCCCTGCAAGCTCAGCTCAAATCATTCGCTGCTCAGTACTCTCTCAAACACCGACTCAGTGATGGTATGATTCCCTTAAATAAAGAAACTTTTTAAAACTTGTTACTTGTTTTTAGAGAAGCGTCAATTTCTAGTGTGAGGAGTTAAGTGAAGACTAAGTGAGGTTAAGTGAGACTTAATGAGAGTTGACATAGAGAAATAAAACGGTTTGTTTTCCTTTTCTGGGCAAAAGAGAAGTAAATGTAACTCCTGTATTTTTTCTTTTTCGTTAGTCCGAACAGGATTCCTTCATCTGGCCGATGCTCTTGCCTATCAACATGAATCTGAAGCCACTGTGCGTACAATTATTGCAACACTAAAATCTGGAGAGAGGTGCAATGCAGAGGCAGAGCTGATCGGCAAAGGTATTACAAATAATACATGTTTGTCTAACTGCCTTCCAGTTGGATTGCACTGCTAATGGAGCTTGTTCCCACAATTGCATAATCTATGGTAGTGTACCAAACTAATGCGTTTCCCAAGGCAAATAAATATATAACAACACCTATTACTCAATTTATAAATTGTAAACCGACAAATTAAACAAGCTAGATATAAAATATAAGAATTGCAAGTTGCTGCTTTTTCTCAGTGCTCCAGGGCTTGATTGAGGCAAAGTCCTCATACCTGGAGGAGTTCCTGTCCGTGCTGCTGACCATTGGCATGGAAACAGTTACCAAGCACACAGTTACAGGTCCCGTCGCCATGGTGAACACGCTACTTCTCCATGAAGGTGAAGAGACATCCGTCAAGATGGAAGCTGATGCAGGAAGGTATGAAACTGGTTGAATTCTTAAAGGTTTTTACAAATATATATTTGAACACATTTTTTATATATCTTTTTT
The DNA here is from genome assembly GCA_030684275.1 of Acipenser oxyrinchus oxyrinchus. NCBI lineage: Eukaryota > Metazoa > Chordata > Actinopteri > Acipenseriformes > Acipenseridae > Acipenser > Acipenser oxyrinchus. The sequence continues at coordinate 31,121,875 of CM060262.1, read as the reverse complement.
TTTTCAGCATGGAAATGGCCAATACAGTGTCCTCCTCTGGGCTACTGATTGATTGGCTGGAACTGCTTGATCCTGAGGTTATCTCAGTCTGTCCAGACCTGCAACAGAGGCTCCTGTTTGCCTGGATAAAGGTAGCTGGAAATCATATAATAAAAAGCCAATGTTCTTCTCTGGAAACAGCAGCAAATTCCCAGAGTATTGATTTGAACTACATCCGATTTACAATTTCCATATGTCTTCCTATGTATCGTGAGAATATAATAGCATTCTACTATTATTTGTATGAGCTTCATGCTTGCAGATCAATTCTCAAAAATACAGATCTCGTTCTGGTCTTGGTTAACTGGCATTGTAGATGACCTCTTGAATGCTTGCATTGAAGCTAGTAATGCATCTCCTGGGTGAATAACGTAGTAGTTTAATTCATCTCATATCTCCCATGTGCTTTTGCAGGGTAAAGAGAGCATGGGGGCACAGACACCCTCTTACAGGCCATATCTGTTGGCTTTACTGACGCACCAATCAAACTGGACCACCTTGCATCAGTGCATCAGTATTCTGCTCAGCAAGCAAAGAGAACTCAGGTGAAGTGACGCCCTGTTCATTATTAATCCCACATTAAATTTGGGGTTGTAGTTTATACCAGTGTCATTGATATCTACACCCTGTTACTCTGTTTGTGACTCATTTAAGTGTTTGGTTAGTGTGTACTGCATCATAAAGTATGTGTTAGAAAGACCTAAAGATTGTTTCTTCATTTCATTGCTTCCTTTCATATTTAGACTTGACCCCTCATCCTCACTGGATTTCCTCTGGGCCTGCATTCACATTCCTCGCATCTGGCAGGGCCGTGACCAGAAGACTCCACAGGTAGGGGCAGAAGATTGTCCGAGAACTTGTTAATAAATCTGTATTTACCAACAGTGTACTTGTTCTAGTCAAAGGTAGTCTCTGTGGAAATGTTTAGCTCATTTGGTACATTATTTCACTAGCCTTTATTGGGAGTGGTTCATCTATTCTAGACAAAACAGCCAACACCAGTGCGTGTTATGATATAAATAGGCCTGTTCCTGCTCTGCTGTAATCGTAGATGGCTGCTGAAAGCTTTATTCGCCTCAGTTGAAAAGCTTAGTGGTTTGCATTCCTGTGTTGTATCTTGAAAGTCCTTGTGAATTGTCAGTAATTCTGGTGTTTGAGGAATGCCATGGCAATGGTCTAGGAGATCTAGGAATTTAACCTTTTCTTTCTTTTAATAAACAGAAGAGGACGGAGGAGTTTGTTTTGTGCTTGAAGCCCCCTGAGTTGATCTGCCTGGTTGACCTGATTCTCTCAGAGTCTGAAATGAACAGCCGTAGCCCCTCGCAAAGCAAGAAGACACTGGACGAGGCGTCCTGCTCGCTTATCCAATCACGACTGCCTTTACTGCACAGCTGTTGCCACGGAGACCTAGAGAGTGTCAAGAAGGTGTCGGAGTATCTCATTAACTGCATCAAGAAGTGGGGAGACAGGTACAAGCATATACAGCACAGTGTTTTAGTTTAGTGAATCTATTTTTTTAGTTTTAGATGTGATATATATCAGAATTAGAAGTTAGAACTGTGTGCTTGCACCTTGCTAGGATGATTTGAAATTGATATTCATGTCTGTGATGATGGAAAAGCCTTGCCTGATTTCTTACCCTTTCTGCTTTTCCAGCGTGATGAGTAAACGTTGCCAGAACCTCCTGCTACAGATCTACCTGCAGGTTCCGGAAGTGATCCAACACGTGACACTGCCAGACGCCATCCTTAGCAGTGAGGGAGCAGCAGATGGCAGCATCTGTAAGGTACTGTAACTACAAGAAACTATGTTCTGCACTTGAACTTGGAATATGGTTCTATCTAGACTCTTATCTGCTTATTGGGATAGAGAAACCATTGCAGTCTTAACTATCAGAAATCTTCTACAGGTAAACAGTGCTTACCTGTACGAAAGGTATGAGGCGTCTCTAATAAGGCTTACACAAAAACGCTCATGCTGATATGCAGTCGGAGTCTATAAGATCTGTTTCCCTTTGAACTGCGGTTTGGCCAGCTCAGAGATGCAGAATTTGTAAGATTTTGTGTCCTTTGCCTTTTCCCGTAGCTGGATGTCCTGGTGCACCGTTTGATCACCTTGCTGGCTGACACAGGAGACTCCAAGTCAGCAGAGAACCGCATGTCTGACGCCAACATGGCTTGCAGGAAGCTAGCTGTGGCACACCCAGTGCTTCTGCTCAGGTAATGCACATCTTCAGAAATTATTGTTTATTTCTTTACCCAGATATCTTGTTAAAGTCACATGCATTGTACTTGATGTATCATAGGACCTTTTTTTTTTTTTTTTAATTGGTAGTCACTTTTTTTTTTTTTTGCAGACACCTGCCTATGATCGCAGCTTTGCTCCATGGTCGTATCCACTTGAACTTCCAGGAATTCCGGCAGCAAAACCACCTGTCATTCTTTACTCACGTCCTGGCCATTCTGGAGCTGTTACATCCACTTGTGTTCCAGAGTGAACACCAGAGGGCACTGCAGGACTCTCTCCTGTCTTTCATACAGGTCCTACAGGTAGGGCAAAGAAACAACATGAATGGTCTTATTTACTGTAGTAGTGTTGCTAGTATTACACTTTTATAAATATTAGACCATAAAGTGTGACAAAATTACAGTACAACAGGAAAAATAACTGAGCAAGAACTAATAACAGATATTAAGAAATGATAAGTATTTACAATAAGCGACCAAATTTACATTTAGTTACTGATTTTAAAAATTCATAAATATATAGACACCCTAACCCATCTAGCAAATTTAATATTTTCTTCTAAAAAGTAACATTTTCTTCTAAAACTGAGCATAATACTTGTATTAACATAGCACAGAGTGTAGACAATATAGTATATGTTTTTTTTTTTTTTTGTGGGCTGCTGCTAAGCATGTGTTGACATGCTAACTTATCAGCCAGATTGTTTCCAGTTGAAATTCAGGAACTCGCTAATCAGTTTTAAGTGAGCATTGAATGTATTTGCCTCCCTTCATTAAAGTGTTTACTCATGTCATCAGGGATTGAGTGCTCTGCAATTTTGTCACTTTTTAAAATGCCACCTGATCGCTGCTTCTTCCATAATTGCTGTAAACCTGCGTTTTGTTTGTTTGTTCGCCTGCCCTGCAGAACTTTAGGAGGTATTCCCGACAGCTTTCTCCCCTCATCAGTAAATTTGTCCAGTGCATTCAGAAATATTTAACGCATGATGCTGGGGCTGCAGTTCAATTCCTTCAGAAGCACTCGGACATCCTGCAGTGAGTATAGACAAGAAACGCACAGAGGTCAATATAAAACACATGAAGTACAATGGCAGTATGGCCTCAGAAACAAACTGCAAAGATCATGCAGTGATTCTCAGCGCTGGCCCTCAGACAGTTGCAGATGAGATGATCTATCTAAATCAGTGGTCTCCAATCCTGGTCCTGGAGGACCGGTGTCCCTCCTGGTTTTTGTTCCAACTGTACCCTAAATTACTTAATTGGACCAATTAAATGCTTATTAGAAGATTAATTGGTCCAATTAAGTAATTTTACGGTACAGTTGGAACAAAAACCAGGAGGGACACCAACCCTCCAGGACCAGGATTGGAGACCCCTGATCTAAATGATCCAAAGAGTTGCATATCGCGAAATTTAGTACATATGCAGTATGCACTCATTTCTGTACCGATATTTAATAAATCATTAGACATAATGATCTGTTTGTTCATTTGATTGTGTGTGCTTTATTTGATAATTTCTTGTGTTTATTAATTTCCTCTTCAGGGGTCTCTCCTCTGAAAACCCTGACATGCTGCAGTTAAAATCTCTCCTGACTGGCCTGACACTCCCATTGAAGAGTGAATCAGCAGACAGTGCTGCAGAGGACCGAGAGGGTAGGGGAAATGTTAACGCTATTCTTCTGATCCAGCGGCATTTCCAACAGGCAGCATCGGGCAGTACTCCTTCAATCTCATTCATACTTTGCTAGCTTTAGATCATTAAATAGGAAATCTATCCGTGTGGAAGCAAGCCATTTTATGGTTTGTCATTCATGCTAACAGTTTCTATCATGTCTCTCAAACGATCGTATCTATCATTAACTTACCAATAGTGTCTGTTCGTGTCATAGTCTGTCCTGGTATAGGTGTTTGTCTTGGAAGGCAGCAGCTTCCTCTCTTTCATAATCTGTGTTTCTTAGTTTTATAATCCCACTGATCTGTGTAACAAAAACTAGGATTATTTTTTGATCCTTAAATTACCCCGGTTTAAGTGGAGGGAATCTGAGCACTCGCTTATCAGATCTGTTGCCGTGCACTGTTTATGTAACAAGTCTTGCATATTCCTCTCAGTCATGGGGCCCTGGCTAGCTAAGTGAACCACAAACCACTTCCTCTGGTTACCACCATGGATTTTACATTATAGAGACCAAAGGGGCAAGGTGTGGAGACTAAAACAATTTCTTTTTAACAGAGGAGCCATCTACTGGGTCCCTCCCACTGGTCAACATTTCAGCTTCTGCACCCTTGACTGCATCGGACATGACAAAATGCCTGAGAAATATAGCCAGAGGAGAGGCGTTGGAAGGTAATCGTACCATAAAGAAAACGAATCAAAGAACTTTAATAGATTTCTTAAAACCAGATTCCTGGTCCACCGATTTGTTTAATTCCTTTGTGTTATTGTAGACATCCTGGAGGTTCTAAGTGAAGTAGATGAGAAATCTAAAAGAAGTCCGGAAATTCTACCTTACTTCGCTGTAAGTATTATCAGATACATGGGTGAATGAAACTTGTATAGTCACATTATAATAAATAATTTTATATGACTGCAGATGAGATATTAGTTAAAAATGCATTTTATAGGTTGTAGCAGGGTAAGACTCTTATTGATGTGAAAGTTTGATTGCAAGTTTTTTTTCCCTCCCAGAATGATTTTCAGAACCTGATGAATTCCCCTGAGGAGGTGTGCCGTAATATGGCTTTCAGCCTGGCGCTACGATGCATTCAGAACAACCCTTGGTAAGACACAAAAACACTGTAGAGATTTATGAAAAAAGGGTGTTGCCCATACCCAGTGTAACCCTAAGAGTAACAGTCATTCGAACAACTGGAGTTTAAGTGGTGCATTCAGATTTAACGACGTATTGACCACAGCTTAAGCCTCTCACAATGGATCAAGGTATTATTGTTCGTAATTTTTGAGCTTTAAGATTCTGTGTAACCTTCATGTTTCCAAGACTGTTCACAGACATTGCTGTTTCTGATGAGGTAACTTTTCCTTTCACATATTGCAGCTTGGCCATTGATTTCTTGCCGACATTCATGTACTGCATGGGCAGCGGAAACTTCGATGTGGTGCAGACAGCTCTGAGGAACCTTCCAGAATATGTGCTGCTCTGTCAAGGTAACAGGAAATGACACCATCTTTTAGTCCTGTTTGTTTTTTTGTTCCATTTCTTAATTTCAAATTGACATGTTTTTTTCATAGAAATATCTACCTTTCTTAAGTGGCAGTACTGTTAATTGAATGACAGTTTTGACACCATATGTATGTGTGTGTGTGTGTGTGTGTGTGTGTGTGTGTATGTATGTATATGTAGGTGTGTTTGTGTACAGTGTATGTATATGTGTGTCAGATTGGTCACTTTAGACATATGGTTCAATGGTCATTAATGTCTTTTTTTCACTTTTGCATTAGCAGAGCATGCTGATGTCCTGTTACACAAAGCATTCCTGGTGGGGATATATGGTCAGATCGACACCAGCTCTATCATCTCAGAAGCCATGAAGGTCCTCCATATGGAGGCAACAACCTAAAACCCCTTCAGTGTGGATGAGCTCTTTGCCTTTCACTCACTAAAGACTCCTATTCCTAAGTCATATTTCTCATTAATGTCCAGTAAGCTGCCCCAAACCAACAAGACAATGGACTATTTCCCCTTCAGTGTTTTCTATTACTTGTATATGTTTTTGTTGTGACATTGCTATACCCTATATTAAGTACTGGAAGATAGTCAGCATTGTACATACATGTGTAACACTTCATAGAACAGTTTTTTTGCATTCAAAACTTCAAATTAAAATAAAGAATAAATAAATGTCTCTGAAATAATGAATGCTGTCAAATCTGGGCAAATAAGTTATTTTATTTTTTGTGCATTTTATAGGGAATTAAATCTATATACAGTAGATCTACTAATAGTTCCCATATATATATATATATATATATATATATATATATATATATATAACTATTGTCTTAACTTCTAAACAGTGGGGATTAAAACATGAGAATACTAGCCTGGGTATTTAATTATTCACTGAGTGCTGAGCCTTAAAAATGTAAAAAAATGAATGTATAAATAAATAAATTAAATAAATAGACCAGCCCATTAAGGAGTTTTAGCACGTCATTCTGTTCCCATGTCCAAACTTACCAAGGACGTCTGAAAAGTTAATTTCATCTAACAAAAAAAGTTGTGGGAGAAGCCTCACCCCGTATTTCTACTCACTTAAGTGAATGCTACACTGGGAGGAAATGCAGCATGAAACTGTGAATTGTTTTGCAGACTGTCAGAGATAATGATCTAAAACTTCTTGCTATATATAAAAAAAGAAAAATGGTTGCAGAGCACAGGTCATGCCGGTATGTGTCATTTCCAAAGAAACTAAATTAGCCAAATCAGTAATTATTTGATCGAACCGATCAAAACAGTTTTGCAGGGTTGTGGGGTGGCTATTTTTGAGATTTTGAATCTCATCCTTCTCGTGCCAGCATGGAGATCATTTTTCATGGCAGAGAGAAGATAGGAGGCTCTTGTTTTTAAAAGAGGGAAATAATATTATCTAGGTGAGAAAAGCCCTCATCGAGGGAAGGGTCATGAAAAGAGTGACAGGCACTTAAATCTCAACAGATTATTAGTGATGAAAGCTGGTTCCTCTCTAATGCTTTGCTTTTTTTTTTTTTTTTTGAAAAGTTCAGTAGGATTGTGCTAATAATCTTTGCATTAAGATCTTCTTTGAAGACCAGATATCATTGTTCCAGGTCAATAAGGTTACATTTTAATACAATGACCTGTTTTTATAAAAAAAAAAAATCTTAGAACACAGTTTAACAGCATTTGGCAACTACTTTACAAATGCTTTAGGAATCTAATTTAAAAAATAATAATAACAATTATCCATACACTAAGATCAATCAATCAATCTATCTACCTATCTGGTATCCCAGTGTTAGAAAGATACAATATCATAATTCTATCAATGTTTTTAAACACTGTTTATAATAGATGCTGGATAAACTATTGATCTATGACGGTGTGCCATCAGGTCACTGATACAAAATTGTCAATATTGTGAGAAAGCAGCAACACTTTCGTTTTGTCAAAAGATGTGTACCAACTACTTACCGCAAGCTCACAATGTTAATCTTTTGTTATCTGTGTAGGTGTGTGTTTGTTTGGGTAATATTATAATAATCTGGTTAGTGTATAACATGATGTATTCATGTTATTAGTTACCATGATTTAAATACCTTGGGGAAATCAAGGTGTTACACAATACAGTACATTTTTAATTAGTTTTTTTTTTGCACAGCTTGCAACAGATCTATCTAGAGCCTGGGACCCGGGCAAGGAGCCAGCATCACATTCGCTGTCTGCCACTGAGGTAGAACGGAGAAGAATGACAGCTAGCAAGAAGCTGCCCTGTTTATCAGAAGGGAGGGAAGTGGTGGAGTTTAAGAGGGTTAGTGATGGTCCTGATGGGCTATTGCTACAACGACAGCCTTCTGCGTTTTAATCACCTCCTTGTTTTTGCTGTAACATTCGATCTCCCTGTCTCATCACTGAGCTCACCACCCTGACATGAGGCACATTAATAATAATATGAGACTCTGCCAAAGTCAACTAGAATGGAGCTAATAATAATAATACAAATAAAACCAGTTTTTAAACACTTAGACTAATTGAACAATGTTTTTTTTTTTTAATGGTTTCAGTTGCAATGTCAACAGATCTTGTAAAGGATTACTGAGCCGTGCTGTTTTCTGCAGAGCTTGTGTATGAATTCTCAAGATCTTTTTGTTTTTGTTCTGTTTATAGCAGGAAAACTTCATGTACAAGTAATAATAAATCAAACCTCTTTTGGCATTTAAAAACCAGTGAGGCTGAATTCCATCAAATGCCAAGGGGGTTGGAAATTACACCATAACTTGTTTTCTGTGTTCCTAAAACTTAAATGATTTCCTGCCATATATTTTTAGCTAGTTGGTTACATAATTACCATTGACGAACCATCATAATATAAATTAGAACAGGATATCCCTATGTGACTAATACAAACTAATTTAAATTATTTGCCAACAAAAAAAACCTTTAATTATACACCTGCATTTAAGTAAACAATATGGTGGCACCAGCAGAATATTGCAAACAAAACAAAAACAAAAAACATCAAAAATATAAATTGAATTCCATTTGATGTAAAAAAAATGTTTTAAGTAATGTCAATACTGCAATTGCATATCGATGACAGTACTATCCTTTGTGGGGTGAAGTGGTTGTGGGGTGAAGTCACTCATTTATAATATCCAAGGCTGTGTCTTGGACGCTGTGATTCACTCCCGGGATGTGCTGGTACCTGCACGGCACACCTGTCTGATTTGCCTCTTTAACTCAACGCCATTTTCACGTTGGATCATCCTAATTCCTCTTCCGCCATGCATGAGTTGCGCTTGGCTAGCATAGAAAAAATGTAAACTGCTTTTCGCAGCCTGTTTTCTCACTTTGAACTTTAAAGTGTGATTGCTTTTGGACCCTGGCCTGTTTCTCTTGAAGGTTTTGACATGAAAAGCAGCTTCATCTCTCACGTTTAGCTCATCGCCAGTGATCCAGGACTAAACCAATCAGCCTGATGACTGCAGGATACAATTACACAGTGAAAGAGAGAAACCACAGAAACAAATCTAGAATCCTTTACTTTGTCATTTAACAGCATCCTGTTTGAACATCAGTAGAACAGAAGTCTTCCACTGGACAATGCCAGGGTGCGTTTACTGAAATGTTTTATTTTTCGGACTAAATGCAAAAAATGAGAAAACTCAGAAGGTGCTTATAGAAATGGAAAGTGTCTGGATTTAAGCACTTAAATAAAATAGCTTGAAAACCAAAAATCACCATGAGGCATAAGCTTCTGAGTGACAGACACACATGTGTTTGTGTTAGCTGAGAAGTATGGTTTCTGAATAGTTCAATAAGATGAGCTTGTTGTATGTTTAAAGTGTTCTGTTAAATCGCCAGCTTTCGGACTAACATTTTTTTGGAACAGAAGTTCCAAGGAAATAAGCAAAATAGTTTCCCCCTGATAGAGCCAACGATACAGTCACGGTCTTCCTTTTATTGGTTTTGCAATTGAGTCTTAATTTTCCATATGGATAAGGTCACTTTGGTCTTATCAACTGACACACATGGTTTTGTTTGCTTTTTTTAAGCATGGCCTCACGTCAAACTCATTTATCTGCCTTACAGCTATGTAAACAAACAGACGACAGGAATTTAAAAAAAATGACAATGGTTTCATTTGGGTTTTGCATAAATGCAAACCTAATAGAAACCTAAACCCTGCATGTACAACCTTATCCGTAAATGTTACCATTATTTTAATACAATGTTTTTCCATGTTCCCTGAGCTTAATCATTCCTATACTGTGTTCTATATCTAGTTACAAACAGGCACACTTTTTTAGTCATTAATTTAATCTCAACCCTAATGAAAGTTAACCATGGAATTTCTGCATGGTATTTTTTGAAGTTTTCTCATGGTTATACAGTAGAATGCATTTAATATAGTTTATCCTGGTTTGCCATACTTCGCTATTCTTTACAATGCTTACCTGTGCTTTACAATGCTTTCACTATGCTTTATTACACTTTGCTATGCTTTAACGATGGTAAACCTGTATGAGTTGTTTGTTACTTTTTTCGTAAGATTAACACTTTACTTAAATGAAGCAGGGAGCATGTTGTTGTTAAGACCTTGATAAATGTGGCACAAAGTGTTTTACTCATATCCAAGCTAGCACCATATCCAAGTAAACACATGGTAAATGATGGTACACTGCATATCAACTGTGTGAACTTACTACAGCAAACTCATTCTGGAAACTTTGCTTGATTTCACACATTATGATCATGGTTTCTTAAGGAGGCTACAGCATGTTGTAACAGTCCTCCTGTTGGTCAGGAGATTCAGTTCATCCACCTACACCCTTAACCATTAACAGTTATTATGTTACGCGCTTCAAATAAGAGATTAGTGTAAGCACTGACCACCAGCATAGACACACACTCTCTTACCAAAACAAACAGCAACTTCCTCAAATGATTGCAGCAACAAAGCAGTGGTTATACTGTAACAATCAAGAAAAGTGTGCCGCAGATTTCATGACAATGTGAAATGGATTCCATTTTGCAAATTCATAAAGATACACAATATCTCTTCTAATATGTTTGTGAGAAAGTTGTGTGCAGGATTTGTTAAACCTCCATCATCAAACTTGCTATCAGTGGCGTGCCGTGACAAAATGGACTGGGGTAGCAAAGTCGTCTAAAAAAAAGATAAAAAGGACATTCTTCGACTTGCCTATTGGTTAAACTCACTTAAGACCTTCAACTGAAACGGAGAATACCCTCAACTGTTTTTTTTTTTCTGGCGCCTGGTCATTGTTTTAGACTTATGCGGGGGAAATGCAGATCTCTTATTGGCTGATCACATCCCCTTCAGGAAACCCCTAGACTCTTAAAAAACCTATAGTAAACCCTGTAAGTCATCTTGGATAAAGGCGTCAGACAAATGAACAAATAATAATTAGAGCAGTGTGTTTCATAGTATAAGCAAGCACACTGTACGCAAGTGAGTGAGGCAACGTAATGTCATTTGACTGACGGTTTACTTGGCACTGTCTGGTCAGCAGAGAATACCTTGAAGGTCCTGATGGCACACCACTGCTTGCTATCGATTTATCCACATTGTATATTCTCTAATGAGACCCCTATTTCAATTAAGTTGTTCATTTATTTATAAATGACATATTTAATAAAATGCCTTTACCTTTGGGCCACAGTCATCAACACCAATGAGGCTCATTGAATGAAATCAACAATCACAGTTGAGTCCAGAATAGTCCAGAGCTGATTTTGGCCAGTCAGTAGCAGTTTCATAAACATTTACCAATGCTTTAAAAAAAACACATGGCCCAGTGTACAGTCTACAACTTACTGACAAGTAGCTGTTTCATGCAATTCACGTAGTCTTTCATTAAAGTTACTTATTAACTTTGCCCATTTGCCTCTCACATGTTTAAAGATAAATGGTTTCAGAAGCTTATTCCTCTATTTTAAAGGCCAACATCCAAGTCCATGCCTTGGAAGTTCTTTTTTATATATATATATGTACAAATCCCAGTTAAACCTAGTTCATCTCTATCTAATGCCTCAAATGGAAAAAATTCTGGCAGGTATTTAAAATAAGAAAAATGCATGTCACTGTTCCATTTCGCAGGACACTGATATTAACGGTTCCTTTACCCTGATTGTTATTTAAGCCTTTCTATGGGTTTGAAAGGTTGCAATGTGATACAGAGGCGCTCAGCATAACTCAGTCTGTCTGATTAATGTCAGCCTGGACAACCTTATTGTTCCACTAATACCTCATTCAATTATGCACATGGAGGTAATTTGTACTTGTAGGTCCTCTAGCATGGTTTAGCAGTGCAGGCTTGTTTCTTTATTTCTTTACCCCTGATTACCTGGATCAGGGATCAGGTGGAATTAGTGAACACAGAAGCTAAACATTACATAAAAGCATCTGACTTTGCTAACAAAAAAAAAAAAAACTCACACTTTTCTAAAAATGTCAGAGAAAGCAGTGAAGGACATTCGCCTCTACTGCACACAAAAACGGTTTATTTACTGTAGGTTTAGGCATAGACATTCCAGAAGGCCCAAATCCTTTTGGGGAAACTTGAGAAACCATAGGCTGCACAATAGCTGCAGCAAAAGTAATTCCAGTTCCTTTGGGTGATAAAATGAGAAGCCAACCCTGGTACGACACCAGCAATGAAATGACCTTGTAGACTTAAGAATATCATCTTCATGTTTGCTGTGAGAGTTTCCGGTAGAAACATAAATGATATAAAGAGTGGTCTTGGAACCAGCAGTTATATTAATGAAGAGTTTTCAGCTAGAATCAATCAAGTGAAAGAAAAAAAGAGATGTTTTAAAATTGTCTATTTACCGAACTTTCCTGATTAACGTACACCCTTACTGTTATATCACATTAGTGTTGTGAATACTGTAGTATAGAAATAAAGCATGCATGTTTGAACTGCATGTACTTTGTATTACAGCAACAATTTGATGTTCTTTTTATTTGGATTAAATCATTTTTTTAAACATTAGTTAATCCTATGTATTGTTTATAGATTGTCTGTTGTTTATTTATAGAAAGTCGTTACAACAGCAGCTTGTCCTGAGACCAAATTCAAATTTTTCTTGTTTTGTTCCACAGCAGTTTGGAGTAGTGGTCAGGGCTCTGGATTCTTGACCGGAGGGTCGTGGGTTCAATCCCAGATGGGGGACACTGCTGCTGTATCCTTGAGCAAGGTACTTTACCTAGATTGCTCCAGTAAAAACCTATCTATATAAATGGGTCATTGTATGTAAAAAATAATGTGATATCTGTATCGTGTGAAATAATGTGTAATGTGATATCTTGTAACAATTGTAAGTCGCCCTGGATAAGGGCGTCTGCTAAGAAATAAATAATAATATAACTGCGTTGCTTTCCCTTCTAAGCTGCAATTTTCAACATATATCGCCATAAAATTGTATGACTGCTCATATCTCACATATATATCTAAGGGGGTTAATGTTTAAAGGTGTAATCCTTATACTAGTTTTAAGTTTAAATAAAACAAAAACCTGCATTTAGGAAGAAGATGATATCTTTAGTAGATGTTTTGCTTCCTGTGGTAAAACCTATCCCTTCACATTGACGTTTTTTGGAATTGCGTTTATTAGAAATCGTTCTCATCCACTTATCGTACTTAATATGTGCTCTTAATGGACTTTATTCGTATAAGCAAATATTGTTACTATAAATTAACTGCTCTTAGTCGAACTTGTTCTTAAATGTAATTATTTACTTTATTTTGCTCTTATTTTAATTTGATCATCTTTTCTACTAATTTTACTGTACTTTATAACTGCTCTTATCTGTAATGTGATATTTTATAATGTGATACTTTGTACTGTGATATTTTGTATATTAACAATTGTAAGTTGCCCTGGATAAGGGCATCTGCTAAGAAAATAATAATAATAATAATAATAATAATAATAATAATAATAATAATAATAATAATAATAATAATAATAATTGACTAGCCAGATTAAATTATTTATTCCCAACTGCTAAAACTACCTTTAGGGAATGTAAACACACTTGACTGTCAAGTAGTTTCTGCTGCAGTGCACAGACAGGTATTTAGGAATGTAGTAAACACACACAATAATATTTTATATCTGAAATTGAAACATAACTTTGTGCTCCAATATTTGTACAGCTGTAGCTATAACCTCACCAAATAAAACACAAATCTGGCCACCATGTAGTAAGCAAAACAATGTTTCCATCCGAGCCACAAACATGTTTGAAACAGCAATACATTCAGATGTCACGTCTGGATAAGAAGATCAAAGTGAAACAGGTGGTGACAGCCGTGACAATTATATCTGCTCAATGCGGTTTGATTTTATTAGCATTTCAGGTGTGCTGCTTGGTGTGACACTTGTAACATTAACTAATTCACACACCTGCAGGATATTCTGAAGTGCCACTCACGACAGAGAAAAGTGAACAAGCTCACAGAATCCTTCATCACTATTACTGCACCTGAAGTGTAAAAGACACCGTCTCGATTCTGTATTGACTTGTGGTGGCAGTAATCACGCAAGGAAGCCTTGGCATTGCAGTACAATCCAAGTTTAACCTGAAAGGACCTGCAGTGAAGTCAATGAAGTAAGCTATTACAACCATGGCCCCACATTGTCCTAAGCAGCTGTCAGTGTCTTCTGTGGTCAATAAATAATCGATGCCTTGCATGCTCAATCAGAACACACATCTCTTACAAGCAGGGCAGTTTAATTTATATAGAAATCACACTAAACTAATAGCAGTGCTAACACCCCAGCATTAAAGCCTCCCAATTCACCTTATAACAATTTGCTATAGTACAGGCAGTTTGTAGTTTTCTCATGTTTTTCACTTGATCATGTTACTCTGCAATGCTTAACTATACTTTATTATAACTAGGCTTTTACAATGGCACATTTTTTATCAAGGTCCAGCTTTTTAAAAAACAGCACAGTTAATGCAATAGTTTTAATCATGTGTGGCATTTGTTTAGATTTAGATTATTTCAGTTTTATCTATGTGATCTAGTTTTATGTTCCTGTTTCCCTTTTTTATGAGGATGTAACAGATTTTAAGTTTCAGTTCCAGTCTTGCAACAGGTGTATTATAAAGAATTTTGTCAGAGGTTAAAGGTTAAAGCGCTTGCTGTAGATGGTGCTGTTGGGGGTATTGTTTACGGATTGCTGACAACCCTACACAGACTGAGATTAGCTAATCCAAGTTGTCTGCATCATTTTGTGTGAGACGCTTAAAGAAGAATGAGTTAGAGGTAATACGCAGCAGCATTTTAAATTAGTTTGTTACCAATTTTACTATTTTTTTTAAAAATATAAATAGCCTACTCAAATCTGTTTCTGTTCCAGAAGATATTTAATTCTTAATTCACAGTGTAACACCTGACCAAGTTTTATATTTTATTTTTTACTAAAATTATGAATACAACTTTTTTAAAATCACAATTTCCTTTTTTGAAAAACAACTTGTCACTAACATATTTTCAGATATACAGTATGTAGGCTATTTCAATTGAACAGTCGTTATATATACTGAAAAAAGATTGTTAAATTTTATAATACCCCCCTAATTCATTATTTACAGTATTTTGCACATTTAATTCTAAAATGGTCCATTTTAGTTTTTAAGATTATATCATTGGCAAAAATTATACCATTGTATAATAATAATAATATAAATGGAACAAGTGTTTGTCTTTCTTATAAAAAACATCATTAGTGCACTAGAAATAATTAATTTTAAAAAGCGTCCAAAAGTTCAAATCAGTTGCTTCCATAATGCATTATTAGGGTGCATCTGTATAATTCCTGTGCAAGTTTATATTGAGCTGAATGATAGATACAGCCTGTGTACTTACCAATGCAAATATTCATAATTTAAGACTTGGGTTGGGT
This sequence comes from Acipenser oxyrinchus oxyrinchus, assembly GCA_030684275.1. NCBI lineage: Eukaryota > Metazoa > Chordata > Actinopteri > Acipenseriformes > Acipenseridae > Acipenser > Acipenser oxyrinchus. The sequence continues at coordinate 31,106,446 of CM060262.1, read as the reverse complement.
ATAAATGCTCATGTAGGACAAGGATAGAGGCCTCATTCGTTCATTATTATTGTTTTAATCTTAAAAGAAAATCTTGCATATTTAGCAACATTTACTATTACATGTTTTGTGTATTGGAAAACTGTGTTAAGTTGATTCAAGTCTGAGTGTTGCTAGGGTCAATGAACGTGATGCATTAGTGTGAATATTTGCTCAGAAATTCAATCTAGTCTCCGTGATCAGATTCATACTTTTCAGGTTGATTGAAGAGTTTCTTTGAAGCTTTTTTTCCTTGACAGTCATGTGATCTGAGAAGGAGGTACCTGGCAAAGAGATTGCAGGTAAGGAACACTTTGCATCGCACCTGGCTCAGGTGAAGCAGGCTTTGCTGGAGCCTCCTCTCAAACTCTTTTAAATGACCTGTCTCAGGTAGGATATACCACCCCGGTCTTATTCTGGGTCTTTTCTGCTTCAGGTAAGAGCTAAAGCTTCATCATTTTTGAAGCTTTATAAAAGAAACCGTGCATGCAAAACTCGCATACCTGGTCAACTGTTTTTTGCACTTTGTTACAAAACTATTAAGTGACTTATTTTAACACTTTTATAATATTTGTTTCAGAAAAGTGGTTTATTTTTGCAAAACATTATGCATTTGTATATATGTTAATAATATCAATGACTTTTGAATTATCTGTTTGCTAAATTTAAAACACTCGTGCAAGCAGGAAAATTGTCAGTTCAACTTTAACACACACGCATACAAACTGATTCTGTATTGTTATTCAATTTCAGCAATCAATTTAGATGTCGGTGCCTAATTTACATTTACAGTTCAGGTGTACGATTCAGAGTCCTGGTGAAGCTTGCTGTTTTTAAAGCTGTCCTCAGTCGAGCTATCCTCTGTTCAGAGTCTGGCCCAGGATAAAACCTGTTGGACAAGGAGGATGTTCAGCCCAAGGCAGCTGATGTCGCCTCTCCCTCCTGGAGTTTTCCGTGTTTCTGCAGCTCATTTGTACTCCGCTTTCCCTGCTCGCTTGGGATCATCGCACATCTCCAGCCTCTTCTTACCAAGCCCCTTATTCAGCTATGAGATTTTACAAAATTACCTTCAGCCTGAACCCTGCAAACAGGCTCTGATCCTGGCCACTCAGGCTGCTGGGCTGGCTGGGATTACAGAATACACAGGTAATATATGTTTAATAACTTTTTTTATTTCAATTAAAACAATTTATACGTGAAGGGAATTAAATTGGGTGGTCTAGATTCAAAACAATCCAAATGGCTCCCAGATGATTCAGTTTTTGCCTGCTTTGGACTCCTTGGACATTTTCACTGCAGACAGATTTTGAATATTAAAAATAAATACTGTATCTGGAAGTCTGACGAGTTTGTTTGTCGGCGTGAACAATCTGTTGTGATTATTAAAATTAAATAATAAATAATTAGGAGTAAACTGCTCACAAGTTATGCTACAAGAAGCCTATAATTGTAATTTATCTCAAAATTGGATTCCATTTTTGTGTTACTTTTTTTAATCTGTCTGTCGTAAGTACCCACTGCAGGCTCTCTGCCTTGTTCGCTTCTCAGCGAATAGTCTGTTGTACTTCAATTTATTAGATGAATCCCGTCCGGTGAAACAGAGACGAGCGCGAGCCAATTACAGCAGCTGGCAACTGGAGGAGCTGGAAAAGGCTTTTGAAACAACTCACTACCCAGATATCTTTATGAGAGAGGCACTGGCACTGCGACTGGACCTCATTGAAGCAAGGGTGCAGGTAAAGAGGCTTAATCTGCCTGGCACTTTCTCACCTTGCTGCCCCCATGAAAGGTTAGGAGAACGGGGGTGTTAACTTGCTCCTGTACTCCTTTACAAGGTTTAGAAGTCTAAATGTCACATTTCCAAATGTCCAAACAGCTTCCACCACCAAAAGTCATTCTGTTCCCACAATAGCAGTGGTTGTTGAGTGAGCTTTTATTTTGGGCGTACAATAAGCATCCAGATATTTGACTTTTATCCATATTAAGAAAATGAGCCATATTATACTCTTCACAGATTTAGAGACTCACTATAATTAAACATATATTTGATACAGGTCTGAATCAAATTTGAACCAGTATTTAAATTTCGCCAATGTTACCCAGGTGCTTTCATTGTAAATTTGAAAGCTATTTTGAATCCAGTGCATTCATTTATTTATTTATTTATTTATTTATTTTTGATTGACCCACAGTTATACTTGCTGTAGCTGTGGTGATCCTTTTTAGTGGTGCTCCATTTTCAGCTTTACTCTGAATAAGGTTCTACTTTAAGAAACTTCAATTTCAGGAAGAGTGTTAGTCTGCTCATTATAGCGCTCTGTTTAAAGCCAGGGTATATCTTTTATTGCAAACATAACTCAAGAGTGAAAGTGTGTCTCCCTCTGTTGGAAACAGTACTGCATTTGCTTTTATACTGCTTTTCTCCAGCAGGATACAGTCATTGATTTGTTCATTTGGGAAAACATGAGAAGAAAATAAATGTGTCAAAACCGCACAGAATCTAACCAACATGACAATGAATAATGTCACCAGCTTGTATGATATATTAGTTTTGCATGGAGCTGTGTAGGTGATTATGACTGCACATATTTAATTCATAATTAAATAATATTGTATAGGGTTAAATATTAAATTCTGTTGTTTGTCTTGTTACTTATAGGTTTGGTTTCAGAACCGAAGAGCCAAGATGCGGAGACAGATGAAACTGCAGGGGAAGGCAGTGGAGAAGTCTCCACGCAAGGACCCAGAGGGGCCTGTTGACAAGCCCAGTACCAGGACTCAGGACCTGGGCAGCTCTGACAGTGACCATTGGGAATGTAAGCCAGAGAAACCCAGCTACCCTTGGCCAGGAACTCAGCCTAAAGGAAAGCCAGCCCTGCTCGCTGCTCCTTTCCAGGCTGTGGTCCAGGGGCCGAGTGCACAGGAGAAGGGGCCGAGCACGGAGGAGTTTCGTTCTTGCAGTATCGCGAATCTGCGGGCGAAAGCAAGGGAACATGCAGCAGAAATCCAAAACTCTGCTGCCAAAACATTACCAGAGCCTGAAACAGAGACTTCCTCAGCAGGAATGGAAAGTGACTGATACAGACACACAGGCCTCTCAACTGGCACTTTTTTATGACCTGAAAACACTTATTCAAATGGACTTAATGACAAGTGTCAGCTGCATGAATGGATTGGTTTCTGGGGTGGGGTACAGTTATTATTATCAAATCTGCCTTTTTTACGTTGTGTATTGCTTTCTTGATAAATATATAAAATAAACATTTTTACAGTACATATATTTACCTATTCTGCATGCATGTTGCCTACCTGTCTATTAAGTGTCTGTGCACTTACTTGTTAGTGCTTTCTCAATTGTAAATATACTTCCCTGTGCAAAACAAAAGAACATTTAAATAAAACAGTATAGCATGAAAGGAATACTTCTAAATTTCTAAACAGGACTGAAATCTGTATTCTGGAGACTAGAATTATGTATTTGATAGCGAAAGTAAACTGGATCATAGTTCAATTCATGTATGTGTGTGCAATATAATTTGCTTGAACAGCTTCATCAGATATGAATTAAACACCCAAAGAACACAAAGACACATACTGTAAGTATTCTGCAACATACCTGCAATGTTGTCGGTTTGGGGGAAAAGTAAAGTGCAATGCCTTTGATCATACTGTAAGTGTGATAAATACCGTCTGGGTTTCCTGCAATATAAGATTTGACCTTTAAAACTTAGACTCTGCATGAAACATCCCTTTATTATCAGCCTTGCATTTTATAGCTGCCAGTTTTTACGCATGGTTTCTCTGTGATTTAATGTCGTCCTGAACTCTTATTGGGATTAGCAGAGCTCTTTTGGTTATGACCCTTTGCAATATACATAACTCCCTGAACCCCCTCCCCCCCCACACACACACACCAAATTCAATTCAGCACTAGTTGCTGATAATTCCATGATTCCATTCCAGTTGTACATCATAGATTCACTGCATACTGACAATCAGGGATCATATTGAATATCTGTTAGGCTTTAGAATAGTGAGAAGTGTTTTTGAGTCCCACGCATTCAGTGCTGTGCAAATACTTTATAAATATACTGTAGTTCAACGTCCTTAGGGCAGTTATACTAACTACACCAATGAAAATTGTTAAAGTCAGTGAGTGCAATTCACTTCATTGTTATATGATTATGCCTCCCTTGACTGGAGTGAAGTCTACACCTGGCCATAGGGTTGCAATACAAATGAGATATGTGGATTATAAGCAGCAGCTTGTTAGTTTCTGTTTTTTGTTGAAGGGCCTATACAAGTCTGATATATCATTTAGTACATTAAGATTTACACTGCAGAACTTAAAAGCAACCAGAATCTTAATTGAGCACCTGCATTATACATTTTTTTTTCTCCCTCAAACAGATGGGGAGAAAAACGAGTTCTTAGTTTGATACATTAATTGTTATGACAATTCAATGACAATGGGAACTGGGAGTAAGTGGTCTAAAAAATATGTGTAATGGATGGGGCTACCTTTTGAAACTGGCAGTTAGATTAGGCAGTGTTTTTGTATGCAGTACAGAGCAGCTATTTTTTAATGATTAAAGTGTGTTGATTTCCAAGCATTAACCCTTTAAAGTACAAGGGTCATTTGTGTCCCACAGATGCTAACTTTCTTCTTTTTTGCAATGAGGTGCACAACTGGGGTTTAGAATGGACTGACAGGTTGGATCTGGTCATCCAGTTTCCTCGTGTCACTCTCCAGTGTATTTTAAGAATAAACCGTTTGAACAACCACTTAAGAGGTTAATGTTTCTAATCCACATGCAATGAGAAAATATAAAAGACAAGAAATATGTTTTACTACGTCAATGTTAAACTACACTGTTATGTATCTAAATATTTCAGTATTTGTATTTTTTAGTCTAAGGTATACATCTTTTTGTGTAGGTGCAACATTTCAATTGGGTTTGTTCAGGAGAGAAATGCAAATGATTTTAATGAGAAAGTCTTCTTACAAGTCTGATGTCTCGATATTATCAATTTTCTGAAGATGCAGAACAATGGGATCATTTATATATTAAAAAACAGTCTCATGCATAATTTAATTAACTCGCATAAGGCTCCACCTTAAATTGTCGATACACACAAAAAGAGAGATAGAAAAGATCCTGGTCATACGGTCACAATAAATGAATGAATATAAAATAATGTTTCTTTATGTTATGTAACTGCAACCTGTGGTATTAATGTGATTTTCTGATTAATGACCAACAGGTGGCACTCTAATGTGAGCACTTTTCTAACAATGCTTTCCTTAAAGAAGAGAAGTAAAATACAAAATAGTTACTTATGGCTTTTTAAAATGTAGGTTAATTCTATATATCAAGGGTATATGTCAAGGATATTTTGAGCAGACGACACTGAAAAACAACCATTATTCAAAGTTACTCTTCTAAAAGTTGACCACAGTATTTTTTATACTATGTATACTATGCATTTACCGTAGTTTAACCTAGCTTGCCATGTTTTTTTTAATACACTTTTACCATACCTCACAATTCTTTACAATGCTTACCTATGATTTACCATGCCTTCGCTGCGCTTTATCACACTTTGCAATGGTTTTACTATGGGAAACTTTTATAAGGGTGAATTTACTATAATAATAATAGCAGGGTTGTGTGCATGATGTATTGGTCATATTAGTTACAAAACACTTTTTAACAGAAGTTAACAACAAAAATGCATTACATTTTGAATGCTCTTGTATCAACTCCAACTTTTTTTCATCCCCAGATTACTAAGTAACATCAACATTTTGATGACCTAATCTATTTGGATACTGTACTTTGTATCTTTAATACAGGTAGGGTAATGCAAACAAGGTAAAGTGATGGCTGTTTGTGAAAAGATGGAATTGGAACAGTTCTTTCCAGATGTGTGGCTTTTTGAATGGTACATGCCATCTGTGCTGAAACAGGCATTTCAGAATAACTGCAGTGTTTTTCCTTCCTCCTGTGGGGATTCAAGGCAAGGAGCTTTTATCATTTCAGACAGAAGTTTTAACCATCTGTGTGTCATACTAAGTATCCATAATTTACTTCAGAAGATTTACATAGCAATCAGACACATCTTTTGTGACAGTAACAAAAGACTGTCTAACTGCATACATTGTTCTTTATTCGGATTAATAACTCACATAAACAGACAGAAATAAACAGAAGCAGTGCAGTTTCATATCTAAATGCAAATTGAAAAGTAATCAGTAATTCACATCCTGCTCAGGACTTGACATGTATTGGATGTCATCTTTGTGAAAAAAATAAATAAATCATATCTTTAAGAGGGTACAGGTAAGCTGAAATCAGAGTGCTGCATGTCAGGAATGTCTGACAGCAGTCCAGCTTAAAACAACAACAACAATAAGAAACATACAGCTAGTGTTCAAACTCTTTGTGGGCATGTCTTTGCATTGTGTTTCCTGATTTTACTGTTTAGTTTTGAGGTGCTGCTCAATTCAAGTTTGGGTTGCCACCTGTTGTGGTTTTGCCTGGATTGTTCTCTTTTTGAGGCAGCTGTCATGGAAATCTGTAAGACTTCCCGGGACATTAAATGTCATCAAAGTATATGTTTTATTTATTTATTTATTTATTTATTTATTTATTTAATTTGTACGAAATGACTCTGGTGTCCCGGTTTTTTGTAAATCAGAGGTGGGAACCTTAATTCAAGTACAATGCTTGAGGCTTATTCAATATTTATATTTAATATCTGGTGTTTCATTTTTTTTTTCACGGGCTTGCGTATTAACCTCATGGTATTAGCCATCGTTGATTTCTTCCCATTCAGGCTATAGAAAAAAAAACAAAAAAAAAACAAGAAGATTTGGCACTGGCCGGCAAAAAAAGAAAAAAAAAAAAACAGAGCCACGAACACTGAGCCTTCCTTCAGTGATTGAAAGCATCCCGAATAAACACAGACAAGCTAATGTACAATGACTGGAACAGCCCTATTACTGTATATGTAATTAATAACATGTGCAAACAGCTGTCACAATGTTTAATAATTTTGCAAAGCCTTCCAGTAAATTAGAGTAGGGGATTTCAGCAGCAGAGTCTGGAAGCCAGCGTAGGCTGAGCTGAGAATGCAGAGTTGTCCTCAATCCCCAGCAGTTCAGTCATTCACCCTGGAAAATATTAGGATTTTCCTCAGACTTCGAAATGACTGATTTTACTGTATGAAGATTGATTCATAGTTAATGTTGTTGTTTTCAGCCTGTATTTTCTTTGTACAAGCATAAGCTCCTAGTTCTTATCTGCCAACGCACTCCCAAAGAATGATGATGTTGCTGATGATAAGGACAGAACAACATAATAAGAGGATTCTTGGAAGTGTATGCAGTGTTCCTTTAACATACTGTATACTGTATAATTTGCTATGTTAGATGAATTGCTAATGAACTTAGATGCACAGGAAGATAAGTGTCAAGCATTCTCTTTATAACAGGTTGGTTTAAATTTTGAACCATGACACATTGTTTGTGTCTTGTTTGAAACAACACATTTTTATTGCTACAGTTTTATTGTTTTATTGTTGAGTAACATGAGTTTAAAACCCCTACTATTTAGGCTTTGTTATAAGGTAAAACTTTAAGAAACTAGGCCAGAACGATTAGGCCATTGCCTTTTTCATAGTTTTGTTCTATGTCATATCCTTTGATAGAGAACATGACCTTTAGATTCTCACAACCTTATAATGTCAAAGGCTAGCATCATAAACGTTTACTACTGCATTCATGGCTCCTGCTCTTGTCACTATTTCTTAACGAATTCCATATTTATGGAACTAATTAAAATGGCTTGGTGTCGAGAAGGTAAAAAAAGGTTTCCAGAGAAAGATTTTCCTCATGATAGAATGAGTCACACATTCGTTTTCTTTCTTTCTCACTTCCTCACATGCATTTCAGTTCATGGCAATGCTGGTTCTCCATCTGTATTTACTTTAGGTTAACAAACAAGTCTTGGTACAATAAAATAATGTAGACCTTTAGTACCAGCACTGTTGATTACTTTTTCAAGTTCAGACAACAACGTTCTCAGTTCACATTTATTGCTGAGCACCTGTCAGAAAAGACTGACTTTTTTATTTATAAATCTATGTTTATTCACTTTTCATTTTCAGCGCACTCACCTTTTTGTGATTGTGACTAATGTCCACTAGGGGGTATACATTGCGAATGGAAAACTCATTTGGACTTTAACCTTGGCCTCTATGGTGAATTTAACACTGCCCCACCTAGCAATTTAACTGCATACATTATTGATGCTATGTTATTATTGCACACTTTATCTTGGACTTATAGAATAACCCGTTAGTATAATGTGTGTGCTTGTTGTATTATAGATTTCTGTACAAATTACTGCATAAGTGTATATTTGTATGTGTTTTTTTTTTTCTCCCCAAGGTGTTAACATGTGCTTTTTTTTAAAAAAAGAAAGCAGGAGCATAAGGCAAAATACTACACTGACGGCCAGTTTTAATCAATTAAAACAAAGCTGTTAAATACACAATTATTAACTTTGATTGACCTCAGTGAGAAAGCCAGGCTGGTTTCCTAGGCAGAAAACAATATGAACCCAATTAAGAGATTTGTATTTAGGTCATAGTCTTTATTAGCATAGATAAACCCCAGTATCTCATTAGCATAGATACACAGACATATTTTGAGTGACAAAGGAACATATTGATAGAGTTCTCTGAAAAACAAGGCAATATTCTTCAAATTGAGATGGATATCTTAAAAAATGAAAATCTAGAGTCACATATTTGTACACATAATCTGCGAATTGACCAAATCTATTAAAAGACTCAAAATGTGTATGTTATAAAAATAATACCTTTCCAATAAACTGCTTTTATTTGTATTTTCATGGGTCATGTTGGTTCTTTGAAGATTAGGTGTGAAAGACAGATCACAAGGAGGTTAAGTAACTTGCCCAAGGTCACACAATGAGTCAGTGGCTGAGGTGGGATTTGAACCGGGGACCTTCTGGTTACAAGCCCTTTTCTTTTACAACTGGACCACACAGCCTCATATATACAGCTGTAGTTTTTTTCTTTCTTTTTTTTAACATTGTAGCACATCATAAAGTAGAAAAAAGTGGGCATCCGCTTTTACCAGCCATTAAACCCGAGGACAGAGGGCAGTGTCCCTGCTGATTCAGGTTTCACTGTATTGAACAGCCCTGTTTGCACACAACTGGTGTAGATACTGCACTGATCTACAATTCCAGGTGTGTGTGTGTGTATATATATATATATATATATATATATAGAGAGAGAGAGAGAGAGAGAGAGAGAGAGAGAGAGAATGAGAATAATATAATTGCAATACAGAATACATGAAATACAACTCACTTTTAAATAATAATAATAATAATAAAATGAAAGAATGGTAAAACAAGGAGCATTGGATGAAGTAGTGAAAATACATACTTTTCAAAGAAAATGACTAGAAAATAAACTTTTTATTTTTTTTTATTTTTTATGAAGTAATTTCAGGGTAAATTAAGTACGTCTCTCCAGAGCAATAAGCTAACCAATTGCTTTGCAAGCTCCACCCATATGACGTCACTCAGGTATTGCAGGGCACTGCAACGTTATAACTCCAGGGCTGCTTTCATTTTCATAATCAGGGGTTTTCCGCAGACGAGAAGTCCGGGCAATTTCTGTTTTGCACTTAAGATTTGCATTGCGTGTTTAGTAGTTTTCTTCTCGCCTGGAATTTGTCTCTCTCGGTATCATGGCTTCCAGCATTAAGGCTCTGCAGCAGTGGTGTAAAATACAATGCGATGGCTACAGAGATGTGGCTATTACCAACATGACAACTTCTTTCAGGGATGGATTGGCTTTCTGTGCGCTTATCCACAAGCACAGAGCGTCGCTGATGTAAGAAACTCTTTGATGATAATACTTTTTCAGTCGCTACAGTGTTTGTCATAATTAAGCATTTAAAAATACAAAACGTCAAAACCAAAAAAAGTGCCTGTATTTGTTAACTTTGGCAAAAAGAAACTCTTAGTGGTTTGATAACAAGTTTTTTTGTTGTTGCATATTAATTTGTGTGGTTTACGCAACAGTAGACAGGGGTAAACATGGGGGGTCTGCGCATGTTATAAAAATAACAACATCAAACCAATGGCTTGTTGTTTTCTTGGCATAAAGATTGAGGGTCGTCGTCAGACACCGTTGTCTCCGTTTTTGCTACCAGTGTAACTGTAATTAAGATTAGCATCTAAAAAAGACACCAGTACATAAGTCGTTTTCACGTTTGTGGTAAGTTTAGTTCAGTTTGAATACCGTTTAAGTAACACTTTTGAGGTAGCATGTCTGTGTTGGAAAGTTTGATATGGTTTGCGAATATAACTTTTAGTCAAGGATACTGAACATCTAATGAACGGGAAACACTACAAGCAACCGTGGACCGCTACCTTTCCCTCATCCCATCCCACCAACCCCTTAGTAGTAGGTTGTGGTTTCCCATTTTAGGTGAATTTTTTTTTCTCTACTTTTAGTGTAAAAAGTCTATTGTAAAGGTCACACTTTGTGTCACTTTTTGCACGTTATATATATTGACGGCTTTTTCAGCGTGCTATTTGGCAGAGTAGATTTTAAAAACCTGAATAAACAGTTGGCTGGGGTGTTCCAGGAAACTATTTGAAGATAAGAAGGGTAGTACATCTTCTAGATCTCTGTGCAGCCTTAATGTTTGTTGTTTGTTTGAAACTGTACCTCATGACGAGAAAGAGATGTCACTCGAAGCAAGAGATTGATGGGCTGTCTGTATTTGCAGTACTTCTGGATTATTATATGCTTCACCAGACTTCTGTAATTGTATTTTGCTATGCATGGTGATTTGGGTTTGGTAGGAAGTTCTGTATCCGTTATTTAAAAAACATTTATTATTTATTTAAATCTTTTTTTTTTTTTTGTACTGAGGACACAGATAAGTTTAGATAACAAAATTATTTAAGGCATTTCCAGTTTTTTTTTTCTCAAAATAATTAAATCACAAAGTGACCTTCAACTGTGATTGAAAAGATGAGTTTTTTTTTTAGTTTTTTTTTATAAAGACCTTCACAATTAATCATGTCAACATACTGGGAGCAAATACCCTGGTTTCACATAGCTTAGTGCCCCATGTGATTGCCGTTGTTAGTCTTGATTTGACCAGCATTGTTGTCTTGGGGAAACTTCATTAAAATAACACAGGGCTAAAGACTTCCAAGTTGTGTAGAATTCGATTCAGAAGATATGTACAGTATACGACAAAGTAAATGGTGCTGGAGGTCAGGGTTAGGGTCAATTCTTTTTTGTCCATTCCAATTCCTTTTTAAAATCAATTCCCAATTCCAGTTCCCATTCCTCTTTAATCAATTCCAATTCGTTCAAAGGACTTGGAACTGTGGAATTGGAATTGCAAAAAAAGGAACTGACCGCAACCCTACCTGAGGTACGGTATTTTTATGCCAAGGAAATGGGAGTACCCCTTGAGCCATTTAGACCGCTTAGATCTGTTCTATACATATGCACTTTAAGATTTCATGCCTCAAAGGGTAATGGATTTTATTGTGTCCTGTTTTCTTTCAGAGATTTTGATTCCCTCAGTAAGGAGAATGTGTACGAAAACAACAGTCTGGTAAGAAAGATTTATTGCATTCTACACAAATCCATTGACTGGAAGCATATTTTGGAAAGCCCTCTTCATCAGTTCTTAAGACTACTGATAAAATAACTGTAAGAGCAGCCTCCTGTATGTGCCTTAGATTAGGCTTTATGGATCTTTTTTATAGTTCATTGTTTGTGCCTGATCTAGTCGTAATGTAGGATGGTACATTACATTAATAATAACATTGCCCCCTACTAATCGTTCAGTTTTACATTAGCCATTGAACTATTTAAAGAGAACAAAAAGAAAGTTGCTCACAATGGAGTTGGTCAGATGGCAAAATTATAGCAAGTACAGTGACTTCAGGAAAGAAAAGCAGACTCATTTATAAAACAAACAAACAAAAAAATTGTTGCCACAGAATCTGATGATATTGGTCAGAGGCCAGTGTAGCTTTCTTTCCACTGAACAAATCAATAATGTAGTAAATAACATTGCACATTAACATTTTAAACATGTTGCAGTTAAACATGTTTTAATTTTTATTGATACTAGTATGTGTATGCCTTGGAAGTTGTGCTGATCATATTCATGGTAAAATCCTTTATTTGACCATTTTTCTCTTCGTTCATCAGTAATTGTGTTTGTAGCACCCTACAGTATCATCAGCTCCTCTGACTCACTGTTGCTTTCCAACGGGAGACTTAAATTGCAGTTCTTTATGGGAGACAATTTTACTGTGTACACCAGTAACATACAGTATTGCAATATATTTGTTTAGAGAGATGGGATTGTATTAAATAAAATAAATGGGGAACTTTTTTGACCAATTTTTGTTTTTTGGGGTGGGTCTGCTTTTGATTTACCGATTCTTTATTTAAATCCTGTTTTTGGCCCACTAAAAGCACACATTTCTGGACAGGGAGAAGATCTATAACCACATATCAATTTGGAAAGAATGTACTGGGTCTGTGTTACTTCCAAGTGGGTTTTATATGATATTTTATGTTTTATATTTGATCTTGCCTGGAGACAGCAATAGTAAAAAAGATGTTGGACTAATATAAACACCAACATTTTCTCCTGAAGATTTTTTTTTGAACACATCCATTCACCTCATAAGTTACCTACGACATTACCCAGAAACTGTTCTTTTTATTTTATTATTTGTTTAAATGAAAGGTTAAATTATTATGATTTTTTTTTTTAATAAACTCTCCCGTCCCACGTATGTAGGGAGATTCCAGATACTGTTAGGGTTTTACAGGATGCTATTTGTCCTGAATTCTGCTTGGATAGTCTCAATAGTAAATTGTGTTTAGAATTTTTTTGCCATTCATTTCCAATTATAGTGTTGGCTAAAATATTCCCCTTGATTATAACAGGACATTCAATTGTAAACAATATCTCACAACCAACCAGGAGACATTTAGCTGAATTCTTTTAAAAGAACACCCTAGTTTACACAGACAATGCTATTTATATTCTATCTAGCGAAAAAAAGAAATATTGAATTAACCGGTTGGCCAATTATTCTGCATAGAAAAGACTTTCTGAGCAAGTAATCGGGTCATACAAAACGCACCAAACATACTATTATGTGTATTTGGAAATATGTAAACTCACACTTTGAATGTGAAGTCTGTCTTTAACCAGTTCATTGCAATCTTGGGGGGAAATTGAACTTGTGAATGAAATCAAAGAAGCCTGATGGCTGAGAATGGTGCAGTGGATTGATGTTCCATTTTTATATAGTCGTTAAACTGCCTATCGCAAGTGTGTTGGTATTTTGAATGTATAGAAATGCACAATCAATCCAGCTTGGAATTGAAGTGAACAGTACTACCTGATTGCAGAGGAACGCTCTGAAGTGTATCATCCAAGTTACATACAAAACGATATTGAAGCTGCATGTCCCGACAGGACATCTGCTGTTATTTTGGTTTCATTTTCAGATAGAGGTAACTGGTTTGTCCTGTGGTTTAACATTTTCATGAAAACAATTCCAAAATATTTTGTTTAATAAATTAATTGAGCTTCACTAGCCATGATGATCCAGGAAAAAGGTTTAACTAGCATTTCCTAAGCTAAATTAAACAGTAGTGTAGTTTAGGCATTTCGTTGCTAATATACCAAACCGCCTGTAAGTAACTTTGAGTAAGTAGCGGGGTTCCGAACAATATAGCGCTATACCTCCCCACATGTTGCTACAACTGTTTAAATAATGTACCTGTCATTTCTCTTTTCATTGTTAACATTTTGTTAACAACTTTCAAAGCTCTTTTCAGAAGGGCCACTCTAGTGCAATGGGTTTAAGATCTGTTCTCTAAATCACTGCAGGTAGTGACGTGTAACGCTGAATGTTTTGGAACCCCTCTTTAATGGAGTGGAATCTACCACTGGAACTTGTAGGAAAGATGGGAAGTGAGATTCCCATTGTGCTATTTTAATACATTGCTCATATGCATTTTAAACACTGTTATACTGTTAATTGTTTTAAAGTGTCACCAGTTTGCCCTTCCTTAAGTAGAACAGACAAATACTGTGTTTCCATCAACTGGTTCAAATGAACATTCTAGGATACTCCTACAATTTTGTTAGGACTTAATGCTTTCCTAATCGGCTATTTAACAGTACCTTGACTTTTATATTTATAACTTCAATTAATTACAAATGCCAAAACCAAACCAGCTTGTAATCTGAAATACAGATCACTCCAGCTTATTATTATTAAGAGGAGGGTGGCTGTTCGTATGAACCCTTTCAGTGACATTGTGTATGCTGTAACGTCATCTCTCTAAGTAGTTCAACAAGACAGTTCTGTGAAACTTAATCGACCAAGGTAAGCACATATTTAGAAATCATAAAGATTACAGGCTGTTGCATGTTGTATCCCATTAATAGAAGTGTTTGGTAGGGAGTTTATCATTGCATATATATTGAAAGAAGGTTATTTGATCTCCATACAGCCCCCATCCTTTCTCCAGTTTTGCACAAGTTGGGCTTTGTACATAACAAGACCAATCTGTTATGTATTTTTTAAAAATTTTTTTTTTTTACTGAAGCCGTTAAAGAATAAGAGAGGCTTTGTCCAACACTGTTCCATTGAAAGTCTCTGGGACAAATAGGCTTTCAGTTGCAACAGTATGCTCAACTGCTTTTTATTTCTTAAACGTCTGTAAAGAATCCTTGTCCTGACTGTGAAACCATTTGTGCAGTAATACCACACATGCTATACAGATGAAGGCAGAAAAACAAATTGTGTTTACGTTTTGGCCTAATACAGCAAGAGGACACAAATAGAAAATGTTTCCGCTGGCTTCATGAAAACGGCATGTCTGACTCTGCTGTCATTAGGGAAAACTTTACATGCGAACCATGATCTCTGACCTCCTGTAGTGATAAACCAGTTGCAACACCCGTTGACTTCCCTTTAAGAGAATCTGGAATGTCGTTTAGGTTTAACACGTGCAAGCAGAACTGTAAAACGCTGTCTGACTGACTCGCAGGGGAAATGCTGTTGAATTACAAAGCACCGTCTTTCCACTTTGCATGTTGTGATGTTCTGACAAATCTCGAGGTGGATTGCACTTGTCTCAAACAATGTTACACCACTTTTCCAGTGTTTTAGTAGTGAAAACAGCATCAGCATTTGTGCTTTAATGCCCTTATAAATACCCATACATTTAACATCTTGGTTGGAGTCTGGCTTGGCCAGTGTGGTTGTTTCTGCTAAAATTAGAATTCCAACTTGGAGCACATTTAGGTATATAAATTACTTGCTGAATGTGTCCATATTTCACTGTGGAGTTTAACCAGTGCTGCTAATTACATGAGCTGTGGAACTGGCTAGCCACTCTTTCCAGCTGAGGTTTGTTTTTCGAGTCGTTGAAGAACAATGTGAAGTAGCCAAACTCTCTGCCAGCATCTTCTGTAAGTAGTCTGTGGATAAATTGATTGATTCAATGATCCTTTGCTTTGAATGGTCTCCTGATTTATTAGCAGCAAAGTCATCTCAGCTAGACCGGGCCTAGTGCCCCAATTTGTTATGTATATATATTATTGGACAGGACTTTAAAACTAACTTTTTACAGCTGTTGAGAACAATCCATTTAAATGCTAGGAATGCTGTGTAATCCAGGATCCAGTGGAATAAATCTTTCATGCTACGGCAAGCACGTACAAAGCAGTTGCGAAACAGATAGTTACGCAATGTGCATGTTTACACTGACTTATGTTAAAAGGGGGCTCTGTCCTGTTGCTAATTTCCTCGTTAAGTAGCAGACAGGGCACAGCTTTTGTTTCAGAACTACGCCTCGCAATTCTACCCACATTTTGAGCTGCATTCCACTGCAGAAAAAAAGCATGTTGTGCATAGCTTGTTGGGAAACATACTATTGAAGTATAAGTAAGTGTGTGTGTGTGTGTGTGTGTGTGTGTGTGTGTATATATATATATATATATATATATATATATATATATATATATATATATATATATATATATACACACACACACACTCAGTTGTAGTCAAAAGTTTACATACCCCAATGGAAATTTATAATTTCTCGAAAACAAAAAATTTTAGGGAAAATCTTTTGTAGCAAAAGTTTTGTGGATGAGGAAAAAAAATTACATGAAATAGATGTCTACAATTATTTATTTTGGCAATGATTTTTGCAAAACTCCAAAAATCTAATTAAAAAGTATTCATACTCTTTGATGCTATGATAATATTGCCTACAAGATGCTATAAATTTCAATATGATAATGCTGGATTGTAGGTGAACATTCTTAGAGTATAAAAGGGTTAGGCATAGGGTGATTGTTGTCATTACCAATAAGTCAATATGGGGAAAAAGTAAAGGGTTATCTGAAGACTTTAGGCAGAAAATGATTTATTGTCATAAAGCTGGAGAAGGATACAAGAAGATTTCCAAGCATTTGAGTATCACAATTTCAACTATTCTTTCTATTATCAAGAAGTACAAGACTCATGGCACTCTCACAATGCTCCATCGGTCTGGAAGAAAGAAGGTTCTTTCACCAAGAACAAGTAGAAGAATTGTGAGGAAGGTTAATAACAATCCGAGATTGACTGCCAAAGATATTCAGAATGAATTGCCTGCAAGTGGGACTGGGGTTTTCATTTCAACAATAGGTCGAGTATTGCATGGTGAAGGTCTCATCTAAATCCGATTTGAGAATCTTTGGTATGAGTTGAAGAAGGCTGTGCACAAGAGATGTCCTCGGAATTTGGATGAACCGGAACAATTTTGCATTGAAGAATGGTCAAAAATCACTAAAGAATCATGCCACAAACTCTGGCAAATATCCTAATCATTTAAAAGAGATTATTATTGCTAAAGGTGACTTAGCTAGTTTTTCATTTTCCTTGTCCGGGTATGAATACTTTTAAAAGAGCATTTTTGGAGTTTTGCAAAAAAATTGCTGAAATAATTGTAGACGTCTATTTCTTGTAATTTTTTTTCCCCTCATCCACAAAAGCAAAACTTTTGCTACAAAAGATTTTTCCTATAATTTGTTTTCGAGAAATTTCTAGAAATTATAAATTTCCATTGGGGTATTGTTTTGACTACAACTGTATATATTTTTTTTATTTTTCAAAGCTTTTATTACATTTTGTTGATTGCACTACAAAATGGAAACACTTTGCGATTACTTGAGGTGATTACACATGAGTCCAGTGGTTAAAGAAAAGTGCTTGTAACCAGGAGGTCCCCGGTTCAAATCCCACCTCAGCCACTGACTCATTATGTGACCCTGAGCAAGTCACTTAACCTCCTTGTGCTCCGTCTTTCGGGTGAGACGTAATTGTAAGTGACTGTGCAGCTGATGCATAGTTCACACACCCTAGTCTCTGTAAGACACCTTGGATAAAGGCGTCTGCTAAATAAATAAATAAATAAATAAATAAAATAAATGCAGGTGAATAAGATCTATTAATAATTAGCACAGCTGCCTGTCCAATGAAGAAAAGGATACACTTGCACTGTGCCTGATAGTGCAGCCAGGTGGTTAAATTGGAGACTAGCCAACGCATTCTGCATTTAATCATTCCTCTACTTTAATAATATTCCAGACACAATGGCAGGAAGCAGTCGATGGAAATGAGGGTAATGAATTTAATAAATATATAATACAAATCCTATAATACAAAGTAATCCTATAGATTTACTATATGTACAACCATTTTTACATTATTTAAATGTAACACATCTAATAACAGTCCATTAATCTATCAAATGTCACTAGCTGTAAGGCACAAACAAACACGAACTCAGACTTCAGAATGCAGGCTGCTGACATACATTTTGTATAAGAATCACTGTCCTTGTAATATCAGGTGACTTTGTAAACACAAAACACTTCAGTATTTGTATTAATGGAGTTAAAGTTGACTATAAAAACAAGCAATTCTTCTTATAATGCAAAAGTTGGAAGTGTGGAATTGATCTCAAATGAAAAAGGTACTGCTGTACGAAATTGTATAACAGTTGACAGTAGTTTGTTTGTATGAATTCCCAGCCCTTTATGGATGTGTCGGCAAATGTTACTACTGCAAGGTAGTGCGCGTTCTTCTGTGTGTTTTATTAATAGGCTGCACTGTTCCGGGTGCTGCTTGTGTTTCAAACACAGTTCTCTGTTACAAAAACTATTGTATATCCTGTTTCCTGATCAATGTACTTGTTTCCATAGATCTCCTAACCCCACATGTGTAAATTCAAATCATCCTGCTTCTCAAAGTAAACCCCAGGGTTACACTGACTTGTAAATCTCCTTTTACAAATCCACCAATTTCAAAACAATGACCCAGTTCATTTATTTTCTTTTTCCAGGCTGACAATTAGAATAAAGTCTGCTATTCGTATATACACCTCTGCTCTCTATGTGGTCCACTTTATTTATTTGTTTTTTGGAATCGATTCAGTTGCTGTCTTTGTATGGTGGGGTAATTCAGAATTAACAGAAAACTGGAGCATTAAACATGAAGATTACAAAAATAAGTTTTTTTTTTTTTATAAGTTTCAAAAATATGCAGAAAGTTTTCTTTCTTTTTGTTGGTTGACATTTTTCTTAAATGTGGCCATGCTACTTTCATGATGTATTGTAGTTGTCGGTTCAAAGCATATTGGTGAGCAGAAATTTAACAGTAGAAGTTCTGACCAATTCTTCATTCACGCAGTTTAAAAAAAAAAAATGAATGAAATACAAAGTACTAGTCATGTGAAAGAGTATATTCATATTAAAACAGCATAACCTATGTTCCTAACCACTCTTTAACTATGGATAATGTCACCATTGTTATCGCTTTGTATACTTGTTGGTAATAACCAGCATTTAAATGCAGAAATATTTGGACCAACCTGCAGCAGAATTTTAATCTGACAATTTTTTAATTTTGTTCCCCCCAGGCTTTCCGTGTGGCTGAGGAGAAGCTGGGGATCCCAGCATTGCTGGATGCAGAGGATATGGTTGCATTGAGGATTCCAGATAGACTTAGTATCCTCACCTACGTATCCCAGTATTACAACTATTTCCATGGTCGCTCACCCAGTAAGTCTAGCGTTCAGGTATTGATTGTTCACATCACACCCTAATGTTTGCTGCATTCTCTCATGGATCAGAATCCACAGTCTGTACATGGTGTACACCAGGGAGAATTGCCTGCCACTATTTCTTTAAATGGAAACCGACCTCGCTTTAAATACTCAAGGGGAAAATCCACAGATCTTTACGAGGATCTGTTCATTAGGAAACTGCTTGCTAAGCCAGTTCTTTACTGAAGCAAACAACTGGAAAGTCATTATCTGGCCAGCCTAATGCTTTCCTAATTAATTGAGTTTTGTTTAAAGAGCTTTTCTGCTTCCTTCCAGAATCTAAAAAAAAAGACGTTGGGATGCTGTAAAGAATTAAAGCAACGGGCAGGCCCCCATCATTATCATCAAAGTCTGTAGACAAAATAATGAGGTCTTTCACATAATTTATTTGTTGCAAACTAGAAAGTTCAAAAGAAATCTCCTTGGGTTTGTAAAAAGGACTCCTGTTTTATTTTCCTTTGCTGTAAAAAGGACTCCTGGTTTATTTTTCATTGCTGCAAATCAGTCACTGTTGGACGTTACAAAAAACAAAACTGAATGTTATACACTGTATGTACTTTATTCTAAAATACTATTTTAAGCTTTGACTAGCCACAGTTTTCTGCACAATAGCCATGCCCGTCACTAAAAAGCCTCTACAGCTTTGTATCAGGATATGGGTTGAAAAGGGGTCATAAGATGTTTGCGCGCTCTGAAATTCCAAACAAAAATGCTTGTTTTTCTTGGTTACAACTGTCACCAGCTGTTTAGTAAATCAAGCTTGAGTCTGAGCAAAAACAGACTGTGTATGTTGGCTGTGTTAGAGCTAACTTGGTATTAAGAAAGTAGACGTTTGGGACTTTGAGCTCAGTGTAAAGGCAAGCTTTTATTAACTGCCTCTCTGACAGCATGCCAGATTTGTCAATGAGAATTTACTGTAAGAGGGTGTGTTCTTACCGGAACCTGACTGTGCCTGATAAACTTGAAGGCAGGCCTAGTGACAGATTTAAATAATGAGATATCAAGTTCTATGTTTGAGAGTTTGGAGACAATGCTATTCCATTAACATCTTCCAAGAGGGTTGAAATATAATTTATTTCCATCACTAAAATGTACATTTACTTTCAGTTGGAGGTCTGGCTGGTATTAAACGACCAGCTGAGGATTCCAAGGAAGAGCCAGCTGGAAAGAAAAATCTTCCAGTGGTGGCAAAACAATCCCCCACTAAACCAACAACAGAGACAGAGAACCCCCCCGCCATCATCACCACCGCTTCCTCCAAACCAGCACCGGCTACAGCAAAAGCAGCCGAACCAGTAAGAAGACCTCTCATCTTGCTGATTTTGAGAAAGCCCCCTATTCAGCACCCCTCGCGTTCTCAGGCTTCATGGCATGAGTGGGGTTAATAAACATTTGCTTGTGTGCAGTTTACATTTGCACATTGAATGAATGACTGAATAAAAACACCTCTTGTTATCCCTGCTATTAGGAGAGATAAATCAACACTTACCTCAGTCTTAATTGTTCCTGATAGGCACACATTTGCCTGAGCCAGCTTTGGTGAAGAGTTTTTAAATTAATTATTCAAATAAAATAAAATAACACAAGCATGCACACTGTTGCCACAATTGCCCATGCCACTACAACTGTGTTATGACAATGAGGGAAACAAACAACATCTAATGTACTGTAAATGCAGCTGTAAACAATACACGCTTCCATTGTGTTTTCAGACTTACTGTAGAAAAATAAATACTTGGTTCTTTTACTGGTAGAAAACACTACTTTCATTTTACAATAACAGGATTTGAGAGAGGGGCTTGTTTTAACCAGGTGAATTGTTTGCATTTGCAAAGGAGACCTGGCTAAGAAGCCTTACAAAAGCTGCAGCATACTAATAAATCATGTAAGAGACAATTTACAAGATTAAAACAATAAATACTAGAATACAAATGATATACTGAGAGAAACTCATTGAGAAAATCCCACTAATGCTTTTGTATTATGCATGACTAAATGTATCGACAGAGACAGTCTGTTTCCGTTTTGCTGTACAAATAAAAGGCAGGGGTTTGAAATGTCTTCCCAGTGAATCTCTTGCTCTTGGCGTTTTGCCTTTTACATTATGTTTCACTTTTAGCTCTTTAGTTCCCTCTAGTGTACATTTTAAACTGTCCAGAGTGAGTCCCAAGACCCCCAAGATAAAAATCTTTGAATAAGAATTTAGACTTTTGACCAGTAGGTGTTAGATGAGGAGAAGGAGGAGGAGGCTGATCACAGTTAATGATCTGGCAGTTGCAGTGAAAACTTTCGTTGAGTGATTATTTTGTTTGATTTGTTGAATGTACAGTATCAAATCCTCAATAAAAGGATTTGCATGTACATGAGGGATTATTTCGAGCCCAGGTGCAAGTTACAGAGTCACACGTTAAATACATGTTTCCTTTTTTAGAAGAAAGTTTTGGTGGAAAGCACAAACAAAACCAGCAGCCTTAGCAGTACCTGTGCTGTGTGCAAGAACCATGTTCACTTGGTACAGCGACACCTGGTGGATGGGAAGCTGTATCACAGGAACTGCTTCAGGTGAGTCACTTTCTGTAAATGGAACAACTTTATTAGAAAGGTTACAAACGAGAGGAGGCCATTCGGCCCATCTTATTAAAACCTTGAACTACTGTAAGTGTGTGTGTGTGTATATATACTGTATATATATGTATATATATATATATATATATATATATATATATATAATGTGTGTGTGTGTGTATGTATATGTGTGTATATATATATATATATATATATATATATATATATATATATATATATATATATATATATATATATATAAATATTTACCTTTTATATATTACACATTTTTACAAGGATGTTGCTTTATAGGTTTTAAGGCATTAAGCTTAAAAAAAAAAAAAAAAAAAACCATAGGGGGTAACAAATATGTCTGGTTTCTTTACAAGGACAACTTGCTGAATTCTGGATTTGTGTTTTTACTATTAACAGGTGCAAGCAATGCTCAAATATCCTCCTTTCAGGAACATACAAACCAGGACCAGAATCTGGAACCTTTATCTGTACCACTCACCAGCACAACCAAAACAAGAGTACGCCTAGTCCTGCAGGTTTTACAAGAGGGGGGACCTACAACAACACCACTGCTGTCCCAGCAAAAACTGGACTGACCTCTGTGGCTGCCAGAAACCAAAGCCCTGCAGTAACCCTCCCTACATCGAGTGTAACAACCACCGTTAGTTATAACGTCAAACCCAGCGTGGTGACAACTCCAGCCAAACCATGGACCCCAACAGCAGAGAAGACACAGGTGGCCAGGGAAAAATTCTTCCAGTCCATGCATGTGACTCCCATTAAACATCCAACGAACAGCTTGTCTGCTGTGAATGTGGAGATGCCTGGTAAACCTGCATCCTCACTGCAGACTGGCAATGATAAAGACAAGGCCCGGTCCTTTTTAACACAGAAACTGCCATTGGAAGGGAATGGTAATAACAACAACCATACACCATTGGCACCTGCAAGCTCTGGAGTGGTCAAATCAACAGAGTCGCAGTTCACTACCAGGTGTGTATTTAATGGAGAAAATGCCTGAACTGTGTATCTTTTCTGTTAATTTTTACTCTTTTATATTAGATACTGAAATATGTGGGGATCCTCAATCACCCCTAGGCTGACAGAAAAAGCAATGGATTGAGGGCCCAGTTCAACGATCTTTTTAGCTGGCAGTCGAGGAAAATGTCTGTTTATGCAATTTATGGAGATAATGTGGAGATTTGTTGTGTTTGGTCATCCATTCGCTCTGTCGATTTTTTTGTATGAACTTTCCTTCAGTATTTGCCTCCAGCTAATAATTTAATTAAATCAGGCCATTGGTAAATTAGATATAGGAAATAATTAGTGCAGCTTCTTTAAAATTACATTTTTTTTGTGACAAAAAAGAAAAGAAAAAAAAGAAAGTTGTTTGAACTTTTCTAGAGTGCAAGAGTTTTGTATTTGTATATCACAGTGGACACAAGTTAAAAATGTAGTTTCCCTCCCAATTCTTAGCAAATAGTCTCCGATAAAAGCTCTGAATGTTTTTTTTTTTATCAGGAACACAGCCAGTTATATTTTTGGGGGAAAAAAAGGCAACAAACAAAGGTGGTGACATTTTTGGTGAAAAGCACTTCTGCTGCCTCCAATTTAAAATAAAGGGGCTGTATATTTGGATATGTCTGCAGTTTGTCCCATCCTCATTGTGTACAGTATCGATCGGTTACAACCATCTATCTTCGGTTTTTAATGGATTGCTTTTTTAAAAGATTTTTTTTTGCAGCCCGATTCCCAGCTGAACTCTTCAAATAAATGTTTTAGTATTTTGCTCTATAAACCCTATCAATAGCACTCCTGAATCTAGAAGACAAAAATCCATCGCTGTGAAAATAAATGGTTACTTTTTTTTTTCTTTTTTAACAAAAAAAACAACTGGGTGTAGCTGTATAATACTTGAAGAACAGTTTAATTACAAGCCCATGTTTTACGCTTCCGAAAAACAATACGGACAGCAACATAACATGTGTTTATGCTTATTTATTGCATCAATACCCGGGATGTAGTTGGGGCATTGCAAGGCAGTGATGGATTAAGAGCATCAAAGTATGTCTGGCCACCTAGGTAGGGAAAAGTTACAGACTGGATTACTTATTGCTCCATGTTACAACCGCAGGGATGCTCAGTAACATAGCATTGTTTCCTTTACACTTGAGGGAGTAAACCTGCTCTGAATATCCTCCAATACCAGCAATCCTACCTTTTGAGCATCAGATTGTTCTTGTCTAGATTATCAGCTGCTAATGGAGCTTTAATACCTATTTAATGCGTTACTGGTGTTGTCTGCATCTTATTTTTAAGTGCTAAGTGGACTGGTGTCACTGAGTCTTTGCCAGACTTTAAATGATTTAAATATAGAAATCCCTTTTATTCCTAAAAACTAAAATCAATGTACTGTAGTAACCATTCGCTAGGGAATATCCTTAAGCCTTATTGACTTACTGTTTTCAATCCTTTTGGTTTAGTCGTTCAATCAAGATTCAAGGGCTTTGTGCTTTTTTAGTACACTTTCTATTTTGTTTGAAATTGAACATCAACTGTTACGGACAGACTGATACTGTAAAA
The DNA here is from genome assembly GCA_030684275.1 of Acipenser oxyrinchus oxyrinchus. Taxonomy (NCBI): domain Eukaryota; kingdom Metazoa; phylum Chordata; class Actinopteri; order Acipenseriformes; family Acipenseridae; genus Acipenser; species Acipenser oxyrinchus. The sequence continues at coordinate 31,081,984 of CM060262.1, read as the reverse complement.
TGACTGCCATACCTGTATATATGGTTTCTATTATATAAATGCCTATTAAGGCGTGGATGCACTTTGGAGTTCTAATGGCTATGTTGTTTGCCAAGCAAAGATCCATTTTCTGTTACAGATTTGGTAATAAGACATCTGAAGCAGATGTCTCCAGTTGGAAAAAAGGCAATAAAAGCTCAGGAACAAGTGGGCTGAGACCGGACAGGACAGCGTCGCTGAAGATCAGCGGGTCTTCTGGACTTCATGATCCTTCCAAGAAGGGTAATTTTTTTGTTGGTTTCTAATCAAATCAAATCAAAGTACAGTATATCTTACTCAACACCTGCAAAAATATACAGGATTAAGAAAGAGAAATGCACTGAAAACTACAAACTGCTCTAGTAGTATAGGAAAAATAACACTGTCGGATATGCTTATTTGTATTTATTTTTGTGTCTCAAGAAACTGAAACTATTAAATTAGTTATCCTCCGGTAGTCTTTCTGTAAAGTTACTTTTGTATTTTGACCAATGTAGCTTTGTCCTTGATAATATGAAAAGACAGAAAAGGGTAATTGATTCAGTGCAAGCTGTAGCTCTTGCTCTAGCTATTGCTCTAAGTATATTTGCAGTCTATATGTTGCAAAATACACATTGCATAATCTCCATGCTAAAACTACAGCAAATGACATGCATCCTGTTTCACAAATATTTAATTTAACATTGGATTCCAGATTCTCTTTGGAACACTAGCACAACAGAATCCCCAGCAGATTGGAGATCCAAACTGAAACCTGTGTCAAAGGGACCTGGTATTAGCCAGTAAGTGTTTAAATGTTGCACAGTAGCAAGCACTGGAGAAAGTGCATGATGACTTTTTGCATATAAACCACACTACTTGCCTTTTTGACCTCTTACATGAACAGACCTATTTTTTTTATTTTTAACTTGGTTCTCTAGCCTGCTTTGACACCCCTACCCGCCGTTATCTCTGTAATGACTAACTGGCTGAGCATGCAAGATGACCAAGATGACCAAGGAGTGGAGCACCTGAACTTGTCCCCAAAACCAGTAGGAAATCCTAACACTGAGTTTCCCTGAAGTTCCTACTCATCCTATGTCTTTTTTCTTTTGAACCTCTAATATATTTTTTCAAAAAATTGTTCATTTTGTCCCCCCTCCAGGAACACAGAGGTTAAAGACAAACCATCTACTTCATTCACCTCTAAAGTTAAAGATGACGTTCCCTCCAAACCGAGACCCTTTGGTGCTTCATTCAGTCCAACAGTCAGACCTGCATCTGAGGATGTCTCCTTAGCCAGTGCTGGATCTGTGCCTTCTACTCCTAGCACTGATTGTAATGAAGATAAATCTTCACCCAAGCAGACCAGCAATGGGACTGGTACCAACAGTAAGTGGTCCTTCATTCCAGCTACAGGAGTGTTATGTATTTACAGCTGAAAAGCCACAGCAATCAAGCATCATACTTGACTCTTGCCTACCTTGATTATCTAGCAGGTAATGACCACTGTGCTAATTAATTTGTGCAGGTGTCACCTGAGCAAAGGGATTTGTTGTCAGACACAGACAGGATCATATTCCTGCAAATCCATGGTAACGTTCTCTACAAGATTAGTTCTGTCATGTTTTTGTCTCTGGCAATTTGTGTTGGCATCTCTCTGTAGGTGCAGCACTAATGACATGAGGGGCACCCCACTTACCGTCCTCTTTTTCTCAATACCCAAAGCTATTCCTTTGACATTTTTGCTGACATTTGTGAAAAGTCATGGTCCCTTTTGGAGGCAAGTCAGTAGGGACGGTGGCAAGACTCCAGGATCTGAACAAATAAACAAGCCTGGAAATCAGCCAGGTTGTCCTTGAGACACAAAACCAAGCGGGGTTAATAGGATTGTTGAACTCGGTCAACACCAACTCCTTTTAGATTGCTTAGTTGTTTTATTGGCAGTGTATCCGATTTTGTAGGCAGCATTTACAGTTAACAGTCTTAAAGTGAAGAGAGAGATTTCTACCACCAAGTTTGAAAACCTTGTTGCTTTGTAAATATACTTTAATGTTAAAAAAAAAAAAAAAAAAAAAGTTGTCTTGTTGCACAGTTTTAGGCTAGGTGCCATTAAACTTAACTATCCAAAACTAGTACTTCCTATTCAGGTTCTTGTGTTTTGGGTCTGCTGCTGCTTCTTAGGTAATGAAATGTATCGGTAGGCATGTGCTGTTGAGTGTGCCATCTAGTGGCAGGTCAAGTGTTGGGGTGGAATCGTCAATGCATTTAATCCTATTCAGTTCTGTTTTCTTTACATTATTATTGACACTGTTTTTAGTGAACAGAGTCGTGGATTTCTCAAAGAGTCCATCTGATAAGGACATCTCCAGCTCTGAAGTGACTTCAGCAAAGGTGAACATTTGTTGAACCAATAAACTTAAATATACAGTTTCTGAACTTCTGAACTAAATATTTTAAATAAAGGTGTGGTTTATGGTCATTCCAAATTTGATGTTATGCAATTGAATCATTTATTAAATTTCCATATTAATGCAAAGCATGACAAACAGCTCGTCATCATAATGTTTGTTTTATTTTTAAATAAAGGTGAATAAAATATTTTTGTATTGTCTCTTTTAAAAAAAAACGGAACAAGCTCACTGTTTGCTCCTTGCTCTGTTGTCTCTTTGTCTCCGTCCCAGTCGGGCTACATCCCTGAGGAGGAGATCCAGGAGGAGTTGAAAGGTATTGAGGCTCAGCTGAATGAACTGGAGAAGAAGGGGGTGGAGATGGAGAAGGATCTCCGCAGCTGTGAGGGAGGTGGGTGCAGAGCAGCTTGCAATATCAAAACACACTGACAGAAGCTGACAAAGGCAAAGATGAGTCTTAAATTCAAGGTGGACTTGCACATGCATTCCCACACACACGCACACACACACGCACACACACACACACTCCAAAGCCTTGCGTTGCCTTGTTCTGTCACAGTTTAATGTATAGAATGTATTGGACACTGGGCTGAGTGATCTTACCTTGAACACATGCATTTCATCAAATGTAATTTGATACGAATGCAATTTTTAGGACACCTGATTTCCCCTTGAGATTTCTGTCCCAGTAATACATTGCATTTTATATATATATATATATATATATATATATATATATATATATATATATATATATTTCTTTTTTTGGTCTGTTGGTTGATGGGACGGCAGTTTTGCTTCTCATTCTCAATATGCAATGCAGAAGTTGGGGAGAAGGAGCTTGATTGGGGTTCCAATGCCGCCCGAAGGGGTGTGACCCAAAAAATGTTCAATTTATTAAAGCCAAAACCAAATGAGCTGTGCGGTGAGCTGCGCACTGAAACTGCTTCCTTTTCTGATAGCCTCCTCTCTCTCCAAGGGATTGAGGTGCAGGATGGAAATAGACTTTTGTGCCGACTGTAGTGGCCATCTGGAAAGGCACTCTGATTGTACCTTTGTTGATGACCTTGAAAAAAAAACAGTAACAGTGAAGATCTTTTTTTATCGTCGTCTTGCCTAGTTTCTGTGTTTTAGGTCAATTTCGACTTGAATAAAAACATGTAATAAATGTTATTATTCCAGATAATGTTATTGGTACATATACTCCTGTTGGCTGTGACAGTAGTGCAACACATACTGGTATAAATATTAAACAAACCATAAAAAAAACACTTGGGTTTTTATTTGAAATATAAGGACTAATTGTGTCATATTCGCTATTAAATTTGATAAGCAGATCTCCAAAAAGTGTTTTTACTTATAAACGTGATTTGTTATTTGCATTCACTTGACTTTTTTCTTTCAAAACGAATGATATGTGGCAGCATGGAAGAGAATTACTTTTTTGTCTGTTTCAGATGAAAGTGAAGAGGTTTTGATGGTGGACTGGTTCAAGTTGATCCGACAAAAACAACTGCTGATGAGAAGAGAATCGGAGCTGGTTTACATGTAAGAATCTGTCTAAAGAACTCCGGTGAGGGAGACAAAATCTAAAGAAAATATATCTGGAAAATGTCTTGCTGGATGTCAAAGGGATGTTTTATTAAATTAATGTATTGTCTGAATACCTATCGGGTCAGTGTCTGCATGTGTAGTTTCTGTGTTTTAAGTTATTATAAAATTTATTTGAAATCCCAGACAAGGTTCCTTGATTTTTCACAGGATTGATCTTCATAAATGAAATATTTCTTTCTCTCTAACATGGATTTTGCTAGTAAACAATCTGTGCTTGTAAATAAAATCTTTAAATAATATTGGTCCCTCCTGCAGTTACACCAGAGTACACAATTAGACTGTTCTTTGAATCTTTGTTGTCATGCCTGAAGCAAATGCGCTCCTCATTGTGTGTGTTGATTCTGTAGCATGCAGGTCTGGTCCCTGTTGCTGGAATGTGCTTCAAATCCTGGTTAAATGTGTAAAATGACGGCTTTCCTAGTTCTTCATGTTCTCCTGCCATTCTCTCAGATCAAAGACGCAGGATTTGGAGGGCCAGCAGCCTGGTGTGGAGGGAGAGCTGAGGAGGCTGATGGAGAAACCAGGTAAGATTAGAACAGTGTTTGCCTGCGCCAGAATGGAACATAGCAAGCTATATTGACACATTGATATTGTCTATATACCATATCCTTTCCAATTTAAGACGCACTTTTTAAACAATTTTTTCTCCTCAAAAATAGCCTCGTCTTAAATTCGAGTACAGTAGTAAAAAATCGTCAACACAAGCAGTCACGTCGCTGACTGCCGAGAAAAGACGAACAAAAACGTTACTGCCCGATCTCGAATCATCCATGACATACAGGCAGTCATTTTCAAAGGAGTGTCATTAGGAATTCAAAGAGAAGCTTTTACAATTTCAGCATTTCTAACAAACAGTACCAGCTTGGACAGATCGGAAATGCTGATCAGACCCCCGTATTTTTCAACATGCCAAGCAATACCACAGTTCACAAATTGGGAGAAACAGGTGTGAGTAATCATGACTGGAAATGAGAAGCAGCTCATAACTGTAATGCTCTGTGTGATAGCAGACAGACGCAAACTGCCTCCATATGTGTAATTGAGGTTGTGTCTTTGTAAATGCATATTTAATTGATGTTTTATTTTTTCCTCAAATTGAGGGTGGGAAATTTGGGCTGTCTCTTAAATTTGAAGGAGTACGGTATTCAATTAGTCTTCAACCATTACTTTCATTTTTAGGATGTCGGTGGCAGAGTGTTGGTTTAATATTCTTATTCGCTAAAATAAGAGGATGTTCGAATTGGGTAGTTATAAGGGTTTAATTTATGCTTTGGGTCATTGAATGTTTAGTTGGCATAGCAAGAAGAAAAATGTTTCTCCTGAAATGTTGTTTCTACCTGGTGGTATTGGCCTTTTTTAATTATGGGGGATGCAAAGAAGGTCACACTTGGATCTAGCCATATCTTGACCTAATGAAGACATTTTTCAGTGATATTTTCACAATGACACCTGCTTGACTGTTTAGTTGAATGTTATGTCCTTTGGAACCACTTTTCTGATTTTGTTTTCCCAGAATACTACAAACCATGTTTTTTAAAGTAACTTTTACCCTGCAGAACACCTGAAGACTGAAGCAGACCGAAAACGGGAAGAGGAACTCATGTTGAAGCTTGTAGACATTGTAAATGATAGAAATGCTATTATTGATGGTCTGGATGAAGACAGACTCAGGTGTGTAGGGTGTGCTGGAGCTTGGAATTGCCGTGGTCTGCATAGAGTTTTTTATTTATTTTAATTATGGCAAGCATGTACGTGAACATAGGATAGTGCTAAAACAACTTCCTTTCTGTTTGAATGTGTGAGTAGTGCTGCATTATAAAAGCTTCAATAAAGACGTTACAGCTGCCTGGCCTAGTTTTTAAATTACACCCCTCCTGTGGGTATTTGTTTGATATTAAGTGTTCATCTGTTCTTCATCTCACTTGTGCCTTTGTGTCTGTGTCTGTTGATTTTATAAGGAAAAAATGTATCTATGGCAACTGACTAACAATTAACTAAATTTCTTAATTTTGAATCTCTAAGGTACAATTTAAAAAATAATTAACTTTAATTACAGCACTATATTTAACAAGGAGGCAATCATTGATGTGTTGAATTCACAATACAAATGCTGTTTTGCTAAAAGTTTATGTATTTTTTTATTATTATTTTGTAGGGAAAAGGAGGAAGACCAAGAGATGAACGAAATGATGCAAAAATTTGGTAAATCTTTTTTTTTTTTTGTTTCATTTTGCAAATGAAAAATTCTAACCATGAGTTCTTACTCTTTGTAAGTAATTGGGTCTGTACGTTAGGTACATGAACCTTTTAAAAGATAAATAAATGCAAGTGTTGGCACATTGGGTTCTAACTTTTTAGGTTGTTTTTTTTTCAGCATCTGGGTGTCGGAGGTGGAATGTGACACGTTTGTCTTGTTTACTGTATTTATTTGATGTACAGATTCGTATACTGTGTTTTAAAATGCTAATTTACAAAGACTTCTCCAACACACTGACACTTTTTTTTTTTAAACAGAAATAAAGAAAGGCAACATAGGAAAAAAGAAATCCTCTCCTCTTGCCAAAATCTTTAGACGGAAAAGTAAACACAGCCCAGAGGAAACCATAAAGAACTAAAACCCAAGGAAACTCTTCACTCCACTCTTCATGAGCATTCTCATACTGAAAGCAGCCATACAGAGGTGATTACATCAGTCTTTGTGTTCCTGAAACATCAGTGCCAAAACTAAATGTAATGTCGTCTTCTTCTTTGACCAATCTTTATTTTATATAGCGCCTTTCATAGTGGACCACCATCACAAAGTGCTTTACAAGATGCAGTAACAACAAGAACATCCATAATACAATGATAGCTATTGTTACTGAACTATATGAAAACTGTCTTCTGAATTCAGTCATTTTTAATTTAAAATGCAATTATCAGATCACAAATGCATAAAAAACATTTATTTCATAAATGTGTTTAAATTTATTAAAAGTAATTTACTTTGTCAAACTTTGGGTGCTACATTTTTCATGGCCAAAAAACCAAAAAGCTTCTGGTCACACAGTGCTAATCACTGCTTTTCATAACATGTTTAAGATAATTTAAATTACAAGGATCACAATTGTTATAATAAAAACAAATACGCGTATATAAAAATTAATTAAATTCATATGCAAATTGAAATGTTGCTGGTGTGCCGTGCAGTTGTTTTTTTTGTCCTAATCGGGAAGAGCTGCTTGTTCAGCTGTTTTTTTTTAAATTTTATTTATTTTTTTGGTTGATTCCTGATGCTTTGTCACTTTGCAGACATTCACAAATGAAAGTCTTTGTGTAATGTGTATAAACTTAGTATTTTCTTTAATTACTTGTACACTTTATTTAAGACACTCTTGCTTTGTTCGATAGGAAAACAATGAAATTATATTCTCCAGTCAACATTAAAAGAAAAAAGAAAAAAAAAATCTTATAAACTTTAATTTTTTAAATGTCCGCTATAGCAATAAGGTTTATAGCCCCTTGCTGAACAAATTCAAGTTCCCCTGAGTATAGTAGTGTGATTTCATATTGGATCATATAGTCAAAGAGCTACTGGAGTATTATTCCTACTGTATAGTAAGAGTGGCCTGTATACTTTTCGGCTTTGAGTCTGTCCAACAGATGGTTATGTGCAGTTTTGTAATTCTGTCCAGAAATAGCACTGATAAGCTACTGAAAAGCCAGAAGGTGGCAGTGTAACTGCTAATAAGAAATATTAATTCAGTAAAAACTGTTGTTTTAGCCCTGCTTGAATGGTGCTCTTTTTAACCTAATGTAAATAATTTGGAGGGGGGAGGGGCAGGGGGGAGGGGCACCTGGCTTTGGTTTAGGGTATATTAACATATACAGCAATATCAGGCAGTTCAAATTTAAATTTTCACACTTTTTAGATGTCGTGCTTACAGTGTCCTCATAATAACAAACACTTTTTGTGATTTAAAAAAAAAAGTTAACTCTAAAATCTCCAATTTTCCCTTTTTTAAATGTTTTATATCATTGTTGTGTTTTTGTAAGAATGAAAGTGTAAGAATGCAGTATTGAAAATGGAAACAGAAATATGTTAGTGGTTGTACAATACAGAAAACTAGGATCCGTGTGTGTGTGTTTCATTCATTTGTATTTTGTTTTCAATCTAATAAGGGTTTACTTAGTTTTGTGTCAGTTTTGCATCTAATGGGTAATTGTCATGATGTGCTTGTCGATTTCTGTACATACAAGTTGGAAAATGATTTTGAACTGAAAATGCTTGCGAATCATCATATGATATCTAAGCTCGGCTGTTTTAGACGGTGTACTTAATTATAGGTTAGTTTCTGTTAAAAAAAGCCACAATTTATGAATATGCTATTTTGTATTTACCATGACTTTTCTATCATTTTTTTCTTTTGTAAACCTGCCTGCCTATTTGAAATGTTGGGTGGTTGTTTGGTGGAAATTCTGCTTTTACAATAAAGCTTGCCACACAGCTACTAGTAAGTAGAGAGCTGGGTTTATGCTTGCTTTCTATTGAATGCAATACAAGCTGACCACAAACCTAATAATAAATACTAATTTACATGGACTTTTCCTAAATGTACAGACCGGAGGAGTGGAGGCACCCAAAAGAGCCACGTGTTTCATGTGTTCAGATGTGAAGATAATTAGGACCTCTGCCTGCTCCCCCCTTGGCCGCATGGCTAGACTGCCTCATGTATCAAAAATACATCAAGACTTCCCCCTGCAACAACAGATGCCTGACCTGATTGCTGCTGTCATTTTAAAGTATTTATTCAAGTCCTTGCATCTTGGTAGCTCTCTTGTTTTAAACAGTCCATTTGGAAGTCAGACCTGCAGAGCGCTGGTTTTTAACCAGCAATGATTTGTTAAATAAGGGATTGGGATTCAGAGCTCCAGCATGTTTTAAACAGCCAGCAGATGGCACTGATGTCTGTAAAGCTTTGCCACCTTGCATGAAAACAAATCCTGCAACTTCCAAATTGCGTGTCATCAGATGTGGAAACACTCCTGCAAGAACGGGGCAGATTTTTGTCAGAAATGTCTGCATATATTTAGTTTTATTAAGAATATTATTGATAATGAGGCAGTTCTTGGTATTTAAATGTACCAGCTGACATGGAGAATGAAAAGTACCAGCAGCGCTCTCTGTCATCATAGCGCATATTTTAATTTTGGTCCCATTCATCACCTTTTAGTATTAAGTTCTACTGCAGCTTTGAACAGAATCCAATTAAGTTTATCCAGAAAAGAGCCAACCACCATTTGTGTTGCTCATGAACTAGTTTGAAAACATTCTTTGTTTGTGTACACCAGGGTAAAATTACAAAGCTTGAATTGGTGCAATTCTGTGTCTTGGAAGGAGGCTGCTAACGAGTAAGTGTTTTATTCTCTAGCTGTGATATAGGCTGGTCCCTTCAGAGCCCAGTCAATTGATTAATTCTGTGTAGGGGAGATTCAAGTATTGTGCCCGACCAAGCTTTCACTAGCCTGACACTTGCTTCTGTCTCTTATTAATCCCTCACCTTTAATTAGAGCTGTATTACTTAAAGCTTTTGAAGATAATAGATCAAGAATATGGAGAACAATTCCTAGGACTTTGTTCAGATGTATACTACTCCCTCTGAAATGCAGGGGAATACAGATGCTTCTGCAATTAGGAATCAAGGGAGGGGGGTTAATGTCAGGGGGTGTCTAACACATGGCTGTTACAGGAGTAGGGTCTGTTTTGTAGAGCTTCTGGTGACCAAACGGGCATTCTCAAATAAACACGACTAAGCACAGCATTAATAGTCACAAGTACCGTAAAGCGGTTCTTCCTGCAAATGTGTGATGTTTAGAATTAAATCTTTGGGGATCGTGCGCTTGTAACCTGCCCAAGTGTTGAACCTTCCACTTCAGAGATGAGATGAAAGCTTATAGAAGAGGGTGTAAGGGCAATGCTAATCGTATCATTCTATCATTACATGTTCAGATTGTTGGATTTAAGATATTGTGTATGATTCTGGTTTTGATAATTGTCTGGAAGAGTGTAATTCAGTGGCCATTACCCCAGTTGTGATGCTCTGTCAGGTACCTACAAGGGCTCAAAAGAAACTGAAACTCGTACATCAGTAGTGTACATCTTTATGGAGATGACTTTCTCTTGCATGGCTTGTTTTGCAAATGTATGCCCTGATATGCAGCCAGTATTCTATAAAACGTTGTCTGTTTTAGTCACAATAGGTAAGAGTTTTCTGAGATAAGTGATGAAGTCCTGTTCCTGGGAACATATTTTAGTTATGCTGTATTCTGAATTCCATCATAGCAATGCAATTACAAATGAACTAACACCCAATTTCCTACAAGCTTCTTCAGTTCATATTTGTGAATCATCCTCCATCCTCCTTGAACACTGCTTGGTATTATTCATTTTAGGTTTGGGGTTCAGTGTGAGTAAAAGGCATCAATATTTAATTCATATGCATTGTCATTTTCAAGCTGATACTATTGTTGCAGCCTATACCCCTCAGTGAAAACACTATAGCTGTATTTTTTAGAGCATTTTACAGCACCAGGGAATCCCCCTGTATTGCATCAACCACTTAATTTTCAGGGTAGTCTCTGAATAGGTGGTTGATGCCCTGGAACTCTAAAATCCAGCAGTTGCTTATTCAGCAGGGGAAAAGGTTGATCAAATCAATCCTTTAGTAATTACACTGTCATTTTAATTGAACTTAAAATAAACAATTTACCCCAGCAACTTTACTGAAGGGAAATAGGTTTCTATTTTTTTTTTTCCAGCCTCTATGTGTCCAATTGTGAAAGAAACCATGAGTGTGCGTCAATTGGGGCTTCATTGTCTTAATGGTTCCGAAATCACTGATTCTAACACCCCAAGTGCACTTGTAGTGCCAGACACTGTTTCGCCAATGGGAGAATGGCACAGCGGTCCTTGGTTCTGTGAGTTTCACACTCGGAGTGAGATTCTCTGAGTCTCTGCAGTGAGTTACCATAATTATGATCCCAGAGGTAATTTCATCAGGATCATTAGCACTGTCGCGTAAACAAAAAGCCTGCTTTTAATTATTGGCCATCCAGGCAGAGGAGCCAGCACTTTCATCATAATATTTATACAAAAAAGGGAGCAGTATACTGTGCAACTCAGTACTGGGACAAAGGCATTTTAAAAGTAATAATAAAAATCCATTTGAAGCCTGTGTTGCTTTAATTATATCTTGCATTTGAAGTAACAGTATGATCTGTAAACTATGTCCCAGTAACCTTGCATTCAGATTGCGCATACATTAAAATCTGGTCAACATTTTTTAGGACAAAAATATTAACCCTTTAATATAGCAAGCAACAGCAAAGCCAGTTTAATAACACCATCTGAGTTATTATCATATGCTCATAATATCTGTAATAGAAAAAAACATTTCATTACACATACATACTAAAACTACTAGTACATGTATGCTTTGCAATCAATCTTGTATCTTTTATCTGCTCACTGATCAGCTCTTGCATTTCTAGACAAAAACAACTTAGCTTCTGTTCCTTTAGTATTGTATTATTCTATTAAATCAATGTAAAAGCATGCATGCAAGTGTGTGTGTGTGTGTGTGTGTGTGTATATATATATATATATATATATATATATATGGTACATGGTAACACAATAATAGTCATGTATTTAAATATGAACAAGTGTATGATTACCTATCATACACTTATTAATTTATCCTTAACCCTTCGACATTATTAACCATGAATTAGCACACATTTAAAAATATGACTAACATGAGTATTGAATGTATCCTAAATTGATTCTTGCTTTGTGTGAAATCAATCAGAAATATGTTCAGAACATAATTATATGAATTATTGACACTTATTTTAATCTTGTGTGTGTAGAATATATATAAATGTGTGTGTGTGTATGTATGTGTACACACACACACATATATATATATATGTGTGTGTGTGTGTGTGTGTGTGCGCGTGCACTAATGAGTCTGGAAAATGTATGAACCGCTCACTTAAAAAATTACATGGGGACTGAAAGCAGCCCTGAAGTAGGAAATTTAATTTTGGTTCATCCCAATGTACCAGTCTGTCTCTTTATCTATTAAAGAAGGGCCATGTGGCTAATATGATATCACGTTCTTGACCTTTAACTAATTAAATACGTACAAAGGCCTTTGACCTTTGAACCATTACATAATCCTTGACCACATGTATCATTGCATACGAATTGAGACTGGCAATGATTAGCCTGTTACCACTATCGGGCATATTTATAAGGCTCTTGCATTTAATAAATACGACTCACTTACAAATTCCATCATTAATTAAAACTAAAGATACCTCAAAGACAAAAGTGCATTAATCAACATGGGGCATTAGCAATTAGCATTAGATGCTCAAATCACAAGAACTGTTTATTCATAGAATATATGAAATTATGCTACAAATGCAGTGTTAGTTTAGAATTTAGGCTGAGAAACACATTGACCTTCACTCACTTGATATTTGTAGAGAGAGGTATGGTAATGCTTAAGAAGGAGATGGTGCAAGTGCAGATTGTGCCTTTTTCATAATTGTAACATGCTTACAGTCCTAATCCAAATGTGTTATTAGCGGAGTGCCAGCCATCCGTGTGAGTTTTAGCTTGACAGGATCAGGACAGTTTCCATTTACTGGGTACTAAAGTAGATTTGTGTACCATATGTGCTGGCCAGGAACACTGCTGCCCTTATCCCTGCACAGGCTTTATGGATCAGTAAAAAGGCCCCTTAACACACATTACCGTGTTCCCGACACACAATGCAATTCTAACAAATGCTAATGTTCTAATTCTACCCCACCCTAGACTGGCTCGGTGGATTACTTGTGTTGCTTCTGATTTGCATTGGCACAAAAACCCATCTGAGCGCCATACCAATCCATTGAATATGCATTGAAGTGCCCCTTCTTCAGTACACGCTCTGCATTTGAATATTGAATAATCTTTCAATTATTAAAATGTAATATATATATATATATATATATATATATATATATATATATATATATATATATATAACGTGTGTGTGTTATGATGTGTATATATAGACAGTTTTCCTTTTTTAGATGTGTCAGAAAAGATTGATCTAGAGTATATTTCATATCGGTTAATTGACAGTAAAAAGCCTCGCAGAAATACAGATCTTTAAGGGACTCATTGAAAGCACAATAACTACATTAGAGAAGTTAGCCACAGTGTATGTTATCATAGATCCCGACACAACCCTATTTTGTTATTGTGGTTTTGCCTTGGTGTATCATACTGCTAACTGTGTTTTTTTTTCTTCTATACAATGTTTTCACTATGGTATAGCATATTGTAGTCCTCTTCTAGATACTGTAGGTAGACAGACAAAAAGATACGACAACAAAATGCTACACAATGCGGTGTCTGTGTCGGCTTTGGAAGACTTGTTGACAGAAGCCTTGCTGTGAAATCTATCAAACACGTTGCAACACAACTGTCAAAACTTGTTATGTAGGAAGAATTCAGCACCACAGATCAAGGCTTTGTTAACATGTAAATAACAATGTATAGCCAGGGGTGATAGCTTTACAGATGAGAAAAAGGAAATCCACTACGATTCCATTGGGGTCATGCTGCTTTAGTATATTTTCTAAAATACAAAGGCCTGGGGCACAATGCCAAGTAACTCTCAACACAATAGAATATTGGATGCATTCTCTCAGCCAAGTTGGAAAGATTTGTTTATTTTTATTATCATAATTATTGTTATTTTTTATATTTTTTAATGCAACCAGTGACTAACAGAACACCTTCATGGTTTGTTCCGGTATCAAGTTATTACTGGTGGTTCTCTTGTTTAAATCAAGACCACCTTCTTTGATTATCGGATTTTCACATTAGTTTGGGTGAGCACTGGGCATTGCCCAATTTGAACTGGAGTTCTGGTTTCAGCCAGATGTACAATTGGACACCAACAGGGTTGTTAAGAGGGCAAGCGACAGGGAGAGTGGGGAGTGGGGTCCGCCAATGTACAAACAAGCTGCAAGGTACTGTATCAGTATTAAATTGGTTGCAACGAATTGCTATTGGTGCCAAAAATGTGTTCTTTTAAGCGAAGTTCCTGTTCCTTTAGGCAGAGCAATTACAATGCGAAAATTCTGTTTCACCACAAGGGTGTTCCTATACGCAGAGACTACTGTGTGTATATATAGCTACACACACACACACTTAATTCACTACTGCATTACATTTATGCAACTTTCATGGACTGTCACTGAATGATGTGAATTAGGGATATAACTAAGGGTGGGATACCATTTCATAATTGACAATGGGAGGTATAATTTAAATCAGTGATTGTTACTTCATTGGAATTCAATAAAAAATCGTTTCCAGTTTGTGTGCATTGTATTTGATTCCTGGCCTCTTATTACAGGTCAGGTGACCCTAGGAGTTATTAAATGCCATGTGTTCACACACCTTTTTTTAGATCAGGGTGTTTGTGAAATGTTCAGACTAGCCTGCTTCTCACAGACAGCAGCAAATAGCATTTATAACCTTTAAAAAATACGCTTGATAAAAGCAGTATCTTGTGTAAAAATCCCCTCCACCCCCCAAAATAAAAGCTAAAAATGATCTGTATATGAAGAGGCGCCAGTATTCATTTTCGAGGATTTAGTGAGAGCTAAACTTGATAAGAAATAACCACCAGCACAAGCTAAACACATCTGTCAAAAGTGGTTATTAAGGCAGCATTCACTAGCACTTCAAACCACAGCTCTTTGTTCAAACCTGAATACAAGTAAAATTGCGAGCTGTGATATTGCTAATGTGAATATAATATAAGGTAAAGCACTAGTAATGCTTTATAGCCTACAGCTCCAGGTTTTTAATATTACAGTGTTCCTTTGCATTTCTAACAACAAAAATATTTAATAGGTAAACAGGAATCAGGGAAATAAATCTAGAGGGTATACATCCCAATGAATTAGCATATAAATGAGTTCATATGATACAAATACTGTGCTATTGCCTATAGCTGTCTGCACTCAGGAATATATCCTATGATATGGTGTTATGTGCTACTAAAACAAGCCAGAAAAATGTAAATTAATAAACATTATTGATTTATTAATTTAATTATTTACTATCCTCCTGTTCAACCTTTTTTTTGTATGCAAAGTCATTTTTTACCTTTGTATTCTTGTCGGTGGGATGGCAGGAGTATTATTAACACCCCGTGTCCTGGACGGCTTTATTCCAACACAGGTCAAAATCTTCCTCTCACCCACATGAAAAATGAACTGGGAAGCAACGACTGCAAATTCATAATGAATTCTGGCTGAATACCACAGGAATAACATCGGAATATCTTTTATACTTTCTCTAAGTTCTGAAGCAATTCATTCTGAATGCAGAGCTGTTAATTCATGTGGATTTAATTAACTGTATTTATTCCATGTTTATTTGTAACAAATTATGTTGATCACAAATATAAGGTATGTATTCATACTCACCAGGGGAATGTGAGAAGTGTTAGTTTATGCATGCAGGTGAATAAGTACATTTCAACATTGTGCCTAAAGTAGTTACTCAGTACTCTTACAAGTAAGTCCTGGAAAGTTTATGAAAGGGACTAAACGTTTTGGCTTTGCTCAGGATGCAGACTGTAGACTTGACGTTAATGTCTGTAGAGTCCCAGACCCACAAGGCAAAGAAATGCATCTGCAAATTACATACATTTGGTTGTTGTTGGGGCTATAATAATAATAATAATAATAATAATAATAATAATAATAATAATAATAGTATGATACCTTGTTATTTCATTTGATTTAGACAAAATTGAAAAAGTGAAATACTGTAGTAAAAGACTCTTATACAGTAAGGACAGTAAGTGGACATTTTACTTCCATCATGGCCCAATTGTGAATTTCTAGAATTTGTGAATTATCGAACAGTGGAATAAAAAAGTAGCAATGTTATACAAGCGTAAAAATAACACAATCTTGATGCTTTTTCGCAAGTTATTTTTCGTTTCTGTCCTCTCTGGCTTACTTCTCACAGAAAGCTAACGCGATTTCCTAGTTCTGCGTAAGGCAGTGATGAAGACAGATAGACTGAGCACGAGCAGATTAAACTGTTAATAAGTGTATATTGCAGTGCAGGGTTCGTCTCAGGGAGAGAATTGACACCCTTTCAAAGTACATTAGGGCTTAATCAGATTTTGTCTTATTCTGTTGCAAATTGAAATGATATAATGTTCCTCGTTTTATAAATTAAAAACGTAAAACCTTTTAGTTTTGCTTTTCAAATGCTCTTGTAAAACTTCATCAGCAGTTCTAATAGAATTATTTTTCAATATCGTTCCTTTCCTCCTACATTTATTTACAAGATCCTACTTCCTTGAAGGAAAGGTGATTACATTTTCAGGAGGATGCATCAAGCACTTAAGGATTTTGCACGGATTCATTGATTATTTTTTATCATGTTATCTTGCCTGGAGTAGTTTGATAGGGCCGCTCTCTCTCTCTCCCGCTCTCTATCTCCTATTTCACATAATTGTGTCCCTCTGAGCTTTTAAGATAGCTCTTTTTTAATGTGCGTGTTAGACACAGATAGGGATAGATAGCCTTGTCCATACACGTAGACAAATTAAGGAGAAAGAATTCCAATTAAGAAATTCAAACCCATACCACATTTCTGAATCACTACCAACTTCAACAATGTATTACAGTTAATGGTGCAAAAACATTTCAGTAAGCTGTCTTGTCTCTTTCTTGAAATGGCGCCTCCAGTGATAAATCATCACAGCTCAATCCCCTTCTTAAGAACTCCAGGAAGATCAATGGCAACCAGGAGGGTGAAACATCTACAAGTCAGGGATATACTTGACCCTCAAAGTCTGAAGATATCTAAAGAAAAAACAAATTAATTCAGAGCTAGCCGTTACTGGCGCCGACATATTGTGTGATGGGTCTATTTAAAGTAATATTGCCTTTCTTTGAACGATCAGCAGTAGGTCTTTTAGCATCCAAAACTGAGATGTTGTTTAAGTGACAGGTCGAGATTATTAAAAAGGCCTTAAGGTTCGACCACGTGCTCCTTTTGTACTGATTTGTGTTGAGCCCATTGCTCACAAGGTGAACAAAAACCAGCTGTTTATGTGGTTGCCATTTTTCCAGTACACGGGTCAAAGGAAAATTGCACACCGTGAAAATTCAGTAAGGAAACAATATTAGGTTCAGTACCATTTAAAACTGAAAGTATCAGCCATAACACTTGTACACACACAGAGGTTGTCATTTGTGCAGGTTTTAGTTATGAACAAAGCCAATTGCTAAACATTTTCATGAGCTACAGATTGTCACACCTTCTCGTCATTGAGCGTTTCATTTCGAAGTTCTTTGCAGGTACATTTTCTAAAGAGCACCCCTCTGCTCCATGTTGGTTTCTCAATTCCCTCTGTGCTGAACATGGTGTTCCTTTGAAGGGAAATATTTAGCTTGGTCTCTCATTCCCCTGTCCCACATATTCAATAAAACAGGACAGAGTTCAAAGCAAGCACAAGCTGTTCTAATAGATGCCGATTGCCAACCAAGAAAGAGGACAGAGCTGCTCTGCAGTGTTGTACCTTTGAGTGATTTTTCAAAGTGAAGATAATATTTTAGAAATTAAAAGTTTGACTGTGTGATGATAAGGGGTCAGGGAGAAATGGAGCTAATAGAGTGGTGGCTATTTTTAACTATGTGTGGAACTTACCAAAAATACAACAGAACTGGAAACAATCAACAATAAGACCAAGATCAATCAGCAACAGATTTTCTGATAAAATAAATAAATACATCAATAAAAAATCTTATGACATTATAGCAATACAAATCTTCTTGTTAAAGGGTTAACAGACATCCCGGGAACCGTGCTGACCCCAGTTAAATGTCATTTAGATGAGAGCCGAGATAAGGTCAAGATCTCTCTCCAAATATAAATTTAATCACACTGCTCCAGCCTTGCATCATATGCACCCTAATTAGCACTTAGCCACTCCAAGTCTGATTTGACCCGATCTAACTCCAGGATTGTTTTTCGCCATTCCCTGCTGAAACGTGTTATCTTTCTGTTGCCATTGCCATGCTAGAAAGTACAAGAAAGAATGATCAACTCATAAATAGTTTTACTTTAAAATTAGTAGTTAGCTAATGGTACTATGAAGAATAATACTGTGAATACAGATGTGTCAATTTAATGCCTTGTGTTGAGCTATGGGGCTCTGTACAGTAGGGTATTGTCAAGAGAAGGCAAGCTCGTTGGTTTGTTCACTGGATAATAAGCAACTACTCAGATGGCACACACTGAGCCCTATGCTCTGTGGCTTGGTGGTCACATGACCTGTCACCTGACAGCAGTGTGACGCAGCCAGCAGCTGCCAAGCTCCCCCAAAAAATAATGACAAAAACAATTAGCAATCCAAGCAGTAGCCTCTCCTTAATTATCTCCTCAGAGTTTAATTAACTAGCTAAATTATCAGCAGTAATGTAGGCATTAATTATGCCAAATTACAGTGTAAAAATCATGAAGTGAGGAAAATGTCAATTCAGCTCTGTTCACCTGCCGGGCTGAGACTGGTCTATGACAGCTGAGACATTTAAATAAAAAAAGAAAATTAAAATAATGATTTGTCATTTAAAATGAAAGTAACTTTTTAATATATATATATATATATATATATATATATATATATATATATATATATATATATATATATATATATATATATATTAGCTCAAAGAGCCAGCTGCCCTGTATATATATATAAATATATATAAATAAATAGGGGAGCAGGTAAATATATTCTATTGGAGCAGTTAGGTGAGGTGTTTCAGTTTCATCCTGTGGTTTAGGAATCTTAAGGGAAAGGTGTTTGACATGCCCCGTGATCGTTTGATTATATATATATATATATATATATATATATATATATATATATATATATATATATATATATATATATATATGGCTTCAATACTGAGATAGTAAGGTATGGTGCTCCCAAACCAGATGGACAGATGCTGAATTATTAAATTATGAATATTAATACAAATCAAGCAAGAAAGAGGTAATAATTTTGCTGCCCTACAGAAATAATTAACATAATTTTGATAAATTACATGATAGCAGAATCTCAAAATTGAGGTAGATTTATCTTAATTAATATCTTGGACCTGTTTCGGAAAAGGTAAATGGTTCCGCTGGGGACAGTGCTGGGGCGAGAAGCAGAGCTATCTGCATGTTTGAGACCTTTTTTCATGGTTTAGCACACAGCAGCAGCCTGAACAAAGTGCAGGCTCTCTCCTGATACTCAATTAACTCACTTCAGACACTTCATCAACAGCCTCGTGAAACCCAACCCCCAAATTACACACATTCATACACACATTCTCTGCATTAACCATCATATGTACAGTTCATAGAAACATGCATATGAATAACCACTGACAACAGGCAAGGAATTGTGGATGCATACGACATGTATATGCACACAAAAACTGCACGCATGCATGCATGTGGCATAAGCAAATTGGTTCCAGCCTAGAATGGTTCAGAAGGCTTGATCCATTCCAACACGTTCAATAATTCTAATTTGGTTCAAGGGAGTTTTAATAGTTTAGGGATGATCAAAAAGCAAGTTATAATTTCTTTCATGGCTTTTATAGACTTACATTTTTAATTGAATGGTGCCTAGTATCTGAAGCTACTAAACACTTCAACTACATATAAACTTTCTCAGAGATATAGTTCATAATTTAGTCACACAGAATACTTTACATTTGCCTTAGACCAATTCAATAAGGCACATTTAAGCAAAAAACCCTCAGGGGTACATTACTGAATGTGTGTAAATCAGACTAATTTAAATTGATGTATTACAGCTTCTCATCAGCCCATTGTATAGTATATATGTTTAAAATTACAGAGAACTTTTTATGCTAAGTGTTAATTACTTTTTCTCAGGAATATAGACATCTAATTGATAATACTGTTTTTTTCCCCGTTTCAACGCTAGAATATATTTTTCTGTGTTATATTAGTCAAGTTAATTCTCCAGGACTTAATTTAGTTTTGATAATGAGCAAATCACTTATACAAAAGCATATTATAAATCACAGAAACACTAATAAAGAATACATTTTAATTAGAATTTTTAACAAAATACACCCATGCGTGTCTGCAGGCATATTATCTTAGGTTTTAACTTTTATTTTAAAATTGTCTTGTTGAAGTGTTTTTTTGTAATGCTTTATTAACAAAAGTACCAACGACCTTCTGTCAACGAGTCAACACTATGTTATAGGGAGGGTGGACACCGTAAACTATAACCATTCGAAACTGCAAAAAATGTGAAAACTGAATCATATGGCATTTATAAACTAAACCATTTTTCACAAAATATACAGAGACAAAGAACTGCTAGTTTTGTGTCCAAGGCTAAGAGGGGTAGGTGTACTAAGATGGGCCAGTCGAAGCACAGACATACCACAATTTGCATTTTAAGTTGCGACACTTAGCAAGGTAAACATTTTGTCATATGTAAGAGAACATATGCTAATGAAAAGAACCGGAATATACTAATTTAAATATGTGTTGAGTCATCTTAGCGAGATCTCCATTGCGACATTGTATAAATAAACAGCGGGACTAGAGCTTTGGTTTGCTGCAGCAAAGGTATGGAACGACATCCGGGTCAAAAACACGTTATTTAGTTTATTTACTATGCATACTAATTTGGCCAATCTGATCGCTGAAAATGAAATGAGAACCATTTAATTTAAAGAATAGTATGTGTAATAAATAACCCAATTCTTGGCTGGTAAATGGACTTAGCATTGGATAAAGATGTGAAAAGACCCGAACCCTCCGAGACAAGCATCAACCGGCGTTTTCAGAGCCTTGGAAATCGCTTTAATTCAGTCATGACCCCACTGGAGCTAATGTGTAATTTTAAACAAGTGTTGAAAGATCTGACATTGCATCTAATATTAGCTATAGTAACTCAACATTTTAGTGTAAAATGATTGTGCACATTGTTATTACAAACTGAACCGTGTCACAGTCAACATTGTCTTTCTCAAGAAGTCGGCAGCATTCACCACCGTAGAAGAAAATTTCTCGCTACCATGAAATGCAATTTTCCTTATTCTTGATTTTTTTAAAAATGTATTTCATGTCTGAAATTAAAAAGATGTTATCCCGAAGGTGATTGGCTACTCTTGTAATTACACTGCATGACTGTAAAATGACCAGCCCCTATGTAGGTACTGCTGTAAAATGACCAGCCCCTACGTAGAAAATGCGTAGTTAATTTACATTTATTTAGAACGCGTGGCTTTTTATTTATTCTGATTGGTCCAAATCAATACGTCTATTAAATATTTGAATGCGTTCTAAATAACACATTCTGTTCCGTCTTTATATATATTAAATATATAAAAAATCCCAACAGATTCTATAGTGGGGCACCCACGTTCACCCCCAAATAAAAAATGTGTTTCTATGATACAGTAGCCTCTTGCTAAACCGGATATGTTTGTCCGACATTAGCAGGTGTCAGGTTTAACATTTTTTACAGCCTAGGCAGTTTACACAAAATAGACCATGGTGCTGCATTGACAAGTTATGATACTTACAGGACGACAGTCAATTCTCGTTAATACAAATTTCAAAGGACCAGCAACAAATGTTGCATTATGCCACTAATTCGTATTATCATTAGTAGCCTATAAACCAAATGTATACTGTCCATTTTTATTTTAGTTAGTCAGTGGTGCAGTGCTAAATTGTGCACAATTACAAACCACCTGCACATTAATAGAATAGGTGTGCTTCCTATTCCTATAAAGATGTTCAGAATGAGCTGGAGGGGTTAGTGGCACATGTGTGCAGTATATCGCTCCCAACACATTGGGGAAACAGAAATGTCATAGAAATTTGTTTTCAAGGCTTGTAAGTACACCCTGCTTTTAGGGGAAAATAGGTATTTGGCTGTTCGCGTCAAAAATGCATTGAGCAAACCTGGCAACGCATGAGAAAAAGCGGACTGGGAAATGCCAGCAACAAACATGCTTTCAAAAGTTCTTAACAAATTGATGCAATTGTAAGTGCTCAATTGCTTGCAGCTTTCCTAAATCTCATTATAATATTTGAGAACCCGCATCTCTGCCCTCTTTCTGCTAATTTATGCAGGAATGCCCATAATTACATATTCATCTATGCTTGAACTGCAACCAGAAACTGCAGCCGCAGTGCATTCCCTAAAAGGCCAATAGCTTTTCGCTTGTTTAGTACATTTCACCCAAGACTTCCGACTGGTTTGCCACTATTGCGACAGGCGCAACAATTTAGTAAACCTACCCCTTAAGGGTGAACTCTTTCCACTGGAAGTCAAACAACTGAACCACAGCAATTTGCATTCAGCTTTACTAATAAGAAAATATTATTCATGGACACTGCAAGGCTGCGATCCATAGTATGCCTTAACAATGCTGTTCCCCATAGTTTCTAAAAGTCTGTTTTTCATACTGAAGACAATTTAGTTTCTGAAGAAACCCTGGTGAAAATATCACATTTATTGGTATTTTCAGTAATGTCAATATAGGAAATACAACATCTGAAACAAATCTAAAAGGAGCTGACACCCATAACCTCCTGCTGCTGCAAGCAGTATCAGGAGTGTACCTGTTTAGTTCCTATTTTAATATAGGATTGAAGTTGATTGAGAGGCACTGCAGCTTTAAGTATAACATTATTCCTGTGCATAAAAATATTTTTTTAAATTGAGTACTTTCATTCTCACAGACTATCTCAAATAAAACCTAATAAAGTGTTAACTAGCAGATTTAAAACACTAAGACAATAAAGAGCCCAAATAAATTAATTTATCAGGTTGTTTTAATTAATTCATCTGGAGTCCTACTGTGTTGCATGATTATGCTAAAGTGTTTAATTACAAATTTAAATGTGATGATGGTCCTTAATTACTCTGGACTAATAGTATATTATTAACTTTCCTCCCGTGATTCCAGGTTTTGTGCTGCAGCAGGAGATATATAAAATATTAGATCATGGACTGTCAGAATTCTGGCAATTATCCAGTCCACAATCCCCCATAAATCCCTGTTAACCCAGCCAAAGCTCTCCACAGCAAAAATATTAATACAAAACTAACAGACAACATGATATTTACATATTAATTAAAGCTCTGCAATTGGGACCGAATTCAAATGAATGTCCCCTACCATCATCCTCTGTGCTTGTGAGTCCATTTGAGCAGATGCGAGACACACCACCAATGCTCTGATTTGACGCTTGACCCCAGCCCAAATACTGGTGACCTTTACTATGATATTTCACTGCTGTTTACATAACAGCAAAGGGAACACAAACTGTTATATCTCACCTCTCTAATTCACAATCTGATGCCCCGTGTCTCAGTTCTTTTCTGATCCACTTCATCTGAGCTGTTCAATCATTAAAGACTGGCATTTCTACTTTTCCCAACCAGCTACATGTGCATCTAGATAAACACACTAGCACAATGCAGGTGGGGTGTGGAGAGTTGTAAGGTCACAATCTTGCTTTTTTCAGGAATCAAAAGCAAAGACAATGGTCAAATAAATACTGCAGCTGTGAAAGTCAGTTTTTCAACATAAGACACAGGGTCAGCTGTACATTTTATTTGCTAATTTTAAAAGCCCCCCTCTCTTTTGATAATCTCCTTGAATGATCAGTAAAATAAATGCAAATGTTAAAACTTGACTATAAAACATAATTTGTAAAGTTAACTCTAATTAGTTATGAGAATATTACTTTTTCATTGCTCATATAGTGCCCTCGTCTTCCCTGTATGACATTTACTGGGTGATTCATAAGCAAAAAACATTATTACAGACTATCATTGAGCTCTGTCAAGGAAAGTGAGGTGGGGAAGCATATTATTCATTTCTTAGCAGACATCCTTATCCAGGGCAACTTACAATTGTTACAAGATAACACATTATTTTTACATACAATTACCCATTTAATCAGTTGGGTTTTTACTGGAGCAATCTAGATAAAGTACCTTGCTCAAGGGTACAGCAGCTGGGATTGAACCCATGACCCACCAGTCAAGAGTCCAGAGCCCTAACCACTACTCCACACTGCTGCCCATGTTAGTGTCATGCTGTGCGCTGAAGCCCAAAGGTGAAGCATGTTGCCCTGGAGTTAAACACTGAAATGCTAACCCAGCCATCCAACTTGAAGAGTCTTTTCAGAAGCATTTTTTGCTGCAATAGTTAGAAAACATCATCAATTATAATGGAAGCAGAAATAAATATAGAGAATCTAACACATATTATAGGATATTAAATGGGAAAGAAAAAGCAGATGACAAGAATGTGTTCTCTTATCAACTGCTGCATATTACAATGATACAGCACTAAGGACATAACCTTGATAACTCCAAGGCAGTTTTTTGAGAGAGGTTGTGGGTTATAATTAAGAAGCGGTAAACTGCTAACTATTTGGCAGTGGATCTAGTGTGAAAAATCAAGCTTTTGTTACTTTTTTTGTAACTGTGGATATAGTTACATTTTTATGGATGAATGTGTATTCAATTTAATTATCCTTGCTGTCAATTATTTTCCGCAGAGAGTCTATTGAAAACAATCCCACATTTTTTTTAAAATGAAAAACATTAACTTTATCAATGTTTTTAAGGCTATGTAGAAAACTGTATTGAGAATAGATCAGTCATAGAGAAGTATAAAAAGCTTTATGAAGCCAGTCATTCTAAAACACTTTGCATGTATTAACACCAATCTGCACTGATATAACAAGCAGGGGGTTACAATGGGTGCATTTAATTATCCTAATTGGGGCTCTTTATGCATGTAAAACTGATTTGTTTCAGTAATGTATGTATATTTTAACGTGTTTTAAATGTACTGCTAAGGTACTAAACACTCCTTCATTAACTTACAGAAGCAATCATTTCTAATTAGACAGACATAATTATTAATTTAGTTAGCAGATCCAGTAATTTACCTAGAGGAAAAAAAATTAAGTTATGTCCTTTATAATTAGAAAAAAATTTACAGTGCTTTTATCTGTAAAAGAAAGAAAGGGTGTCACGATGAACAGTAAATGAATTCAGAAAGAGTTTTATCCCTACCACTGTCCTCGCTGTTTGTAATTCGGATGATCAAAAGCTTCACTACACTGCCTAACATTCAGGTACAATACTGAGGTCTTCGGTTCTACCCATGCATGTGTCTGTTTTACAGGTGTGGTGAGGAGAAATCCTAGTTACTCAGCTAAATGTTCCGAGCAGATATCCCTGTTCCTGCCAGATGGTGTTTGTGAGTGAAGCTTGGTCCCAACGGAACACAGCCCTGGGAAACACTAAGAGCCCTCTTCTGCAGAAAGCCCCATCCAACTCAATGGAATATGATCTGCTCAGGCCTACACCTGTCGAAAGAATAGTCTACATCATCCTCCCCTGGTGCCACCTCTAACAGTGGTGTTAATCACACCTCAGTCGGGCACTTTCTAAAACAGGTAAATAACAGAATACAAAGCAGCTAGCATTCCCACCACCTGGATATGGGACTCTGGTTTGTAGAAGCAAGACTGTGAGACTTCTTAAATGAGGTGGCAACAACACACAGAGGCAAATGTAAACTCTGCCCCCACCAGCACCACCACCACTACATGAAATGTATGTATTTGAAATGCAAATATATTTTGAAGGGTTTTACTGTACTGCAATTTACACTCATTTTTAAAATGTACGCATTAGATATCATTTTTATACCACTCATTTTGTCATACATGGTAGCGTTTCCTCACCTATCCCGTACATCACAATGCGAACAAGATACTTTTGATATCATAGCTTACTCAATTCCGATTACTTGTGTGCTACTGTTGGATGCTGAATGCATTTTGTACAATGCTGAATGCCTGATGCTTAGAGTTCCATTTTTGAACGAGTGAAAGATAGTTTCCAATCTTGGCTGGTGCATTGCCATGCGTATTGTTATAAATATTGCTATTTTATACAAGCATGTGTAGGTGACCTGACTTGCGTTGGCTGAAGGGAGGAGGAGAAGCCATGGACTCCTCCTGGAAGCAGGGTCTGCCAATGCTAACTTCTGACCCACAGCCAAATTCGCAGTTGGGATAAAGGATCTGCCCGTTTCCATTCAACAGAAGGCGATGACTACCCCGCTACAGTATAAAGAGGCGCTCTGCAGCCTGTGATCAAGATCTGGGAACTCAGTTCAAGTAAAGGCTGCTCTGGATTACAGCCTGCCTCACAGAGCTGCACATGGGCTCACTATGTTCTGCTGCAGAAGGTCAAATTAGCAAAGAACTTGTGTGCTCCACAGAAGGCTAATGAATCAGAATCACCCATCAGATGACACAAACAATGGATCTCAAGAAGTGTCTTACAACCTATTGTGAACAGCACAGTTGCACAATTAACCTTTTATCTTATTATTTTTGTATCATTCTGGTGTTTCTTTTTTCTTCTTTTTTTTTTAAATTTCACAATGAAATGTGCAAAATACACCCCGAGGTAAACAGTTTTGGTGAGTATGGTTTTAGAAATGTAACTTTAACTCATTGAATTCAGTTGCTTCTGTCTGTTGCTGTGGCAGTCCAGAGGTTAGTCCAGCAGGGAATGGTGAGTTAACAGGTTTCAAGATTGGCAAACAATGGCCAATGAGATATCCCACTCCATACTGTAATTCCAATCGTTGTCGACATTTTGGTAAGCCTTGAAGATTAGAAACACACTGTTGGAGAGCCTTGCCTGGTTCTTGATCTGCAGTCCTCATTTTGAATACCACTTTCTTTTGCCTGTTCACTATTAGCTACCTTGATGAGTTTTAATTCTCCGAGCCACTCCAAAACAAATGTTCCCTTTAACCATTGGGCTGGGATACACCAGAGGGACACCAGTCTTCCTTCACCTTATCTGCCAGTGCCTCTCAATAACAATCCAAGCAAGGCAAGTCTCAAGGGGAGGGATGTTATTAACTGGCCTTTGTTCTCTAAGTAAAGCTTTTCTCTGGCCTTAAGCCTGATGTGTTCACATCTACTGCAACATTTAAGATCACATACTCCTATGGCAAGGCTACAGTCAAGCCCAGGGCAATCGCATTATCTTATTTGAACAGTAATCTGCACCAGCAGTTCACTTGTTTTCTTCTATCAGTGATACTCAACGGTTTTATATTAGATAGGCTGATGTTTGAATGAATTACTTTCTAGCCGGTGAAGTCATTACAGCAGCTTTTTGTTGTGCAAGTCGCAGTCATTTTGTTTGACTCTAGAGGGTGGATTCAATCAAGAAACATTATTTCCCTGTTCTATGGCAATATTCAATCAAGTTTGGTGGAATGGTAAGGGGGGCTCAAATCAATGGTCTTTCTTCAGCATGTCATTACACCATGTTTTATCAACATGCATTCAGGTAATATCTTTAAAGAGTTGGATTTAATAGTAAGCACAGGTGTCCACATTATGTCCATGTTCTACGACAGCATTCAATCCAGTTTTCCAGAAGGGATATGATGGACCCTTACACTAAGTGTCATCAAGGGTTGTATGATAAAACTTTTGCCATCACAGTGGCTTGTTCAGTAAGCATCCTCCTAGTGTATTTCTGGAAGCTTGCGACATACTGTACAGCAGGGAAACAAATAATGCAGTTCATAGGCTGACTGGTAAAACTGTTTTCCTACTTCATGGATTTAAGCATCTTTTATAGCTTGGGATTCTTTTATGGAGCTTTAATTGAGAATAATTAGTACTGGAAGCTAGGTGGAGGGTGGAATAAAGGCATCCCTGGATATTGAAGGACGTGGTCAAAATGAACTGAGATGCTTTAAAACCTGGATTGAAATAAGGAGATGAAATAAATACTGTAGATGAGGCTCGGCCAAGAAACTGGTTGGCAAATCAACGAAGTGAAACCCAAGTAAAACAGTTGGATAGGTCTGAGGGACGGTAAATTAACCTAAGAGATTCCAGCTGGAGAGTTAAAATCCAGCAGTGACAAAATTGTAGCTTTTGTTCTCTTTGGCAGGTCCTGGACTACTGAAATCCCTGTGGGCCATTAGGAAGAAATATGTTTTTTTTTTCAAAAATGTAGCCTACCTTAATATTGCAACAACCATTACTTAATGGTGCAGGAATTCCAAACAGAGAGGGACTGTAATTAAGCAGTTAATTGCGATGTAGTCCTTGATTAGCTTTGGGGGAAGGGAACGATCTAGCAGGCTGAGATGTTGTGTACACTTCAGAATCATTTACAGAAATTGAAGCTAATTTTGCTGCCTGTGCCTATTACTGCATTAATTTAATTTGGGTTGCTTTTAGCTCATTAACACGTCTAATTAATTCGTTGACATCACTGTTAAGATGTCTCTTTGAAATTGGCGTCTCCAGATAATCAGGATGGAAGAGGCTGACAGATCAAACGCGAAGCAGACTGGAAAAATAAAAACTCATCTAATGAATTTTCTGTCAAAGGCACAGAACAGTGTCAGTCTCCCATGAGCTGAGGGAGGTGTGCTGTTTACTGTGTTTATTTATAATTTACTGGCAGCATGTTTGTCAGGTTACCGATAGGGGGTTGTGCTTGTGACGGAAATTGGAAATGCTCAACAATGCTCATTGTTGTAAATTTGGTTAAAGTTACATTAGGGGTGCTTGTCAATCACAGTACAATGTGTGGTTGACTTTCCATAGAGTAATGAAAGGCCAGCCCTGCCTGTGTCCACTCTGAGCTGACTGGGCACCTGGCCAGCAGGGTTCTCTGTAGAGCGATGAGGAGAAAAAGTCCCTGCTGGTTTTACCTCCCTAACCCACGGGAGCGCCTGAACCAATGTGACTCTCCCTTCGGAGTCCCCAGCGTAGACCGGCCTTCTTCTCACAGCCAGGACGCTTCTACCAAGGGAGCCACTCAGGGGCCCCCATTTCTATTAATTTGAACCAGTTTTCTACACTACAGTATGAGACACATGATGGCTTTTTCATTTCTCTTTTTGAATGAATGTACTTGTTTGAATAATGTGGTCACTCACACTCTGCAGTCCAGGAGTAGACAACTCATCCACACCAGGATTTATAGGTTAAACAGTTGTCTGATTAAGACCCATATAGTGGTTTAATTGGTTCAAATGGGTAATTTGGTGTATAGCTGAAACAATACCTGGACAAGAACAGCTGTGCATTACAGAAATAAACCAATATATTGACTATATATATATATATATATATATATATATATATATATATATATATATATATATATATATATATATATATATATATACAGTACTGTGCAAAAGTTTTAGGCAGGTGTGAAAAATGCTGTAAAGTAAGAATGCTTTCAAAAATAGACATGTTAAGAGTTTATATTTATCAATTAACAAAATGCAAAGTGAGTGAACAGAAGAAAAATCTACATCAAATCAATATTTGGTGTGACCACCCTTGCCTTCAAAACAGCATCAAGCATCAATTCTTCTAGGTACACTTGCACACAGTTTTGAAGGAACTCGGCAGGTAGGTTGGCCCAAACATCTTGGAGAACTAACCACAGTTCTTCTGTGGATTTAGGCAGCCTCAGTTGCTTCTCTCTCTTCATGTAATCCCAGACAGACTCGATGATGTTGAGATCAGGGCTCTGTGGGGGCCATACCATCACTTCCAGGACTCCTTGTTCTTCTTTACGCTGAAGATAGTTCTTAATGACTTTTGCTGTATGTTTGGGGTCGTTGTCATGCTGCAGAATAAATTTGGGGCCAATCAGATGCCTCCCTGATGGTATTGCATGATGGATAAATATCTGCCTGTACTTCTCAGCATTGAGGAGACCATTAATTCTGACCAAATCCCCAACTCCATTTGCAGAAATGCAGCCCCAAACTTGCAAGAAACCTCCACCATGCTTCACTGTTGCCTGCAGACACTCATTCTGTACCGCCTCCAGCCCTTCGCGAACAAACTGCCTTCTGCTACAGCCAAATATTTCAAATTTTGACTCATCAGTCCAGAGCACCTGCTGCCATTTTTCTGCACCCCAGTTCCTGTGTTTTCGTGCATAGTTGAGTCTCTTGGCCTTGTTTCCACGTGGGAGGTATGGCTTTTTGGCCGCAAGTCTTCCATGAAGGCCACTTCTGACCAGACTTCTCCGGACAGTAGATGGGTGTACCAGGGTCCCACTGTTTTCTGCCAGTTCTGAGCTGATGGCACTGCTGGACATCTTCCGATTGCGAAGGGAAGTAAGCATGATGTGTCTTTCATCTGCTGCAGTAAGTTTCCTTGGCCGACCACTGCGCCTCACGGTCCTCAACGCGTTCGTTTCTTTGTGCTTCTTCAAAAGAGCTTGGACAGCACATCTGGAAACCCCTGTCTGCCTTGAAATTTCTGCCTGGGAGAGACCTTGCTGATGCAGTATAACTACCTTGTGTCTTGTTGCTGTGCTCAGTCTTGCCATGATGTATGACTTTTGACAGTAAACTGTCTTCAGCAACCTCACCTTGTTAGCTGAGTTTGGCTGTTCCTCACCCAGTTTTATTCCTCCTACACAGCTGTTTCTGTTTCAGTTAATGATTGTGTTTCAACCTACATATTGAATTGATGATCATTAGCACCTGTTTGGTATAATTGTTTAATCATACGCCTGACTATATGCCTACAAAATCCCTGACTTTGTGCAAGTGTACCTAGAAGAATTGATGCTGTTTTGAAGGCAAAGGGTGGTCACACCAAATATGGATTTGATTTAGATTTTTCTTCTGTTCACTCACTTTGCATTTAGTTAATTGATAAATGTAATCTATTAACATGTCTATTTTTGAAAGCATTCTTACTTTACAGCATTTTTTCACATTACTTTGCTGTATATATATATATATATATATATATATATATATATATATATATATATATATATATATACACTACCGTTCAAAAGTTTGGGGTCACTTAGAAATTTCCTTGTTTTCGAAAGAAAAGCAAATTTTTTGTCCATTAAAATAACATCAAATTGATCAGAAATACAGTGTAGACATTGTTAATGTTGTAAATGACTATTGTAGCTGGAAATGGCTGATTTAAAATGGAATATCTACATAGGCATACAGAGGCCCATTATCAGCAACCATCAGTCCTGTGTTCCAATGGCACGTTGTGTTTGCTAATCCAAGTTTATCATTTTAAAAGGCTAATTGATCATTAGAAAACCCTTTTGCAATTATGTTAGCACAGCTGAAAACTGTTGTGCTGATTAAAGAAGCAATAAAACTGGCCTTCTTTAGACTAGTTGAGTATCTGGAGCATCAGCAATTGTGGGTTCGATTACAGGCTCAAAATGGCCAGAAACAAAGAACTTTCTTCTGAAACTCGTCAGTCTATTCTTGTTCTGAGAAATGAAGGCTATTCCATGCGAGAAATTGCCAAGAAACTGAAGATCTCGACAACGCTGTGTACTACTCCCTTCACAGAACAACGCAAACTGGCTCTAACCAGAATAGAAAGAGGAGTGGGAGGCCCCGTGCACAACTGAGCAAGAGGACAAAATACATTAGAGTGTCTAGTTTGAGAAACAGATGCCTCACAGGTCCTCAACTGGCAGCTTCATTAAATAGTACCCAGAAAACACCAGTCTCAACGTCCAACAGTGAAGAGGCGACTCGGGATGCTGGCCTTCTAGGCAGAGTTGCAAAGAAAAAGCCATATCTCAGACTGGCCAATAAAAGAAAAGATTAAGATGGGCAAAAGAACACAGACACTGGACAGAGGAAGATTGGAAAAAAGTGTTATGGACAGACGAATCTAAGTTTGAGGTGTTCGGATCACAAAGAAGAACATTCGTGAGACACAGACCAAATGAAAAGATGCTGGAGGAGTGCTTGACGCCATCTGTCAAGCATGGTGGAGGCAATGTGATGGTCTGGGGTGCTTTGGTGGTGGTAAAGTGGGAGATTTGTACAGGGTAAAGGGATCTTGAAGAAGGAAGGCTATCACTCCATTTTGCAACGCCATGCCATACCCTGTGGACGGCGCTTGATTGGAGCCAATTTCCTCCTACAACAGGACAATGACCTAAAGCACAGCTCCAAACTATGCAAGAACTATTTAGGGAAGAAGCAGTCAGCTGGTATTCTGTCTATAAAGGAGTGGCCAGCACAGTCACCGGATCTCAACCCTATTGAGCTGTTGTGGGAGCAGCTTGACCGTATGGTATGTAAGAAGTGCCCATCAAGCCAATCCAACTTGTGGGAGGTGCTTCAGGAAGCATGGGGTGAAATCTTTTCAGATTACCTCAACAAATTGACAACTAGAATGCCGAAGGTCTGCAAGGCTGTAATTGCTGCAAATGGAGGATTCTTTGATGAAAGCAAAGTTTGAAGGACACAATTATTATTTCAATTAAAAATCATTATTTCTAACCTTGTCAATGACTATATTTCCTATTCATTTTGCTATATTTCCTATTCAAACTCATTTCATGTATGTTTTCATGGAAAACAAGGAAATTTCTAAGTGACCCCAAACTTTTGAACGGTAGTGTGTGTATATATGTGTGTATATATATATATATATATATATATATATATATATATATATATATATATATATATATATTATATATATATAAGATTCCAAATATGAATGTATTAATTATTTATTTATTCTATGCAAAAAAAAATCTAAATTAGCACATGAAAGGTTACATATTGAATCTCTGAACCCCAGAACTCTTACACAAAACTCCTTTGTTTTGGTATTTTCTTGTACAGAGAGCTAAAAACCTCTTATGTTTACCACTTCATTAAACACTTATTTTAATAGCACCCACCTGGGATTCATATGCACTGCCTTACGTGCAAAAGCGATCAACAGCTGCATCAATTAACCCTTTTCTCCCTGGAGTGCGATTAGAAGGTGGAACACCCTTAAAAACTTGCATATGGCTGCAATTAGGCTTGAAATACTGAATTGCCAATATGTTGGGTTATTTGTAATCGCAACTTATAGATTTTAGTATATTTTATACAACAACTACGTGGAATGTCTTTGCAGGCAATCAATACATTAATTAACTGCTGAATGATTCATGCATTTGTGTCCCATTTCCATGGTGAAATACTTGGAGGCAAATTATTTTTTCAGGGTAATTAGCTCAGAACCTTGTCAACTGTATTTATGTAATTGTTCAATGTATTATGTAAAAAAAAAAAAATATATATATATATATATATATATATATATATATATATATATATATATATATATATATAGATAGATAGATAGATAGATAGATAGATAGATAGATAGATAGATAGATAGATAGATAGATAGATAGATAGAGCAAACCAATGACTGTAAAGAGCACAAACAGTACATTAGTGTACAGAGCAGACCTTTCATTGACAAGCGTTTAAAGGTAGCAGGAAATTAGTAATGGCTCATTTTGTGATTGTCCACCTGAGACTGATTGATAGTTGAAAGTTTGACCATAACAACAACAAAGACGCATTTAGCGTTAGTCATTAAATCATTTGGGACACCGTAGATTCAGAGCTACACAGATACAATATTCTGGACTATAGTTTTAGCATGGAGCATCCAGACGAGCGTACATGTGGTCCTACAGTTTGTGCAGGCTTTCTAAGGCCCTGCCGTGGAAACCTTTTACTCACAGCCTGGAGCCTGTGGATCAAAACACGGAGGCCCCTTGCTTACTGTGGAGAGCATAGGAAGGGCAAATGAAAAGATCTTTACTGCCACAGCAGGAACACCATAGGGAGACATTTCAGTAGGATTCACTAGCCTCTATCCAAACTGTAGAATACTATCTTAATGCATGTTCTCTATACACCAGTATTTTGATATCTATATATATATATATATATATATATATATATATATATATATATATATATATATATATATATATATATATATATATATGGCTTACTGTTTATTAATTCACTGTAAATATAAAGAGAGAGTGACTATTTAAAAGGTATGCAAATCATGTTCACATAATACACAAAATGTATAAAGCTTTAGCCTATGGGTTATGTAAGGAATACAGTTTGTAGTATTCCACCAGCAGGTGGAGGTATAAACATCCCAGGTCTGCTGGTGGTGGAAACAAATTCAGAGAGATGAGTTCAAGGGATGTGGGGAGGTGGGACGGTGTATGTGTACAGTAGTAGTTGCACATTTTTAAAAGTTGTGTTTTTAGTGAGCCGGGTGGGTAATTACATAATGAACATGTTTTTTTAAGTTTAATATCATAATTTAAAAGTGGGTTGAGGTCTTTGTAGCAGCACCCTCCACCACCACCATGTTCATTAACTAGTTGGGGAATCCTAAACACTGCACAGATTCATTTGAATAATATCATTTTTTGTTTCCTTTGCAATTCTTGACAGCCTATGCTAAAGTTGAGCATAGTTCAAGAAATGCTATTTAAACACAGAACTCTCTACCCGTTGTTTAAATGTTTTCACGTGTGCTTCTTGCTCTGGCAATAGCATCAAAATAAAATAAACAGGTTTTGTCTTATCCTAGATCCACCTGTACAGTCACACTAGTATTCAAGCCATCAACAAATTCCCAGTGGCTACAGTATTTTCTATCCTCTTATGAAAGATGAATACACTTAAAGGTTCAAACTGTGATTATATATGATGTATTTGTCAAATAAACATACATTGCTCTACAAAGAACATAATAGATATCATAAAGTCCACACAGAACACACATACACTCACACACACACACACACACACACACACACATACAAACACAATTGCCAGATCAGGTCTTTGTTATGGTTTTCAAGCCTGAGTAAGGGGAAGATTAGCTGGTAAACAGAGACAAGTCTGTGTTATCTGAACCAGTACACACAATGAGCAGTACACAAGATGACAGGTTATATGATTTTTTTGGAAGTAGAAAGAAGGTAGAATATTGTCTTGATCTACTGATAAATTAATAAGTACAATAAAAAGGACTGTAAATGTCAATCAGGAGCTGCAGTAAAGTACTGTAATATAACAATACATACATAAATAAAGATGGTTAATGAATTAACTATCAAAATATTGCTGCTGCTACTATTACTACTACTGTACAACTACTACTGCTAATAATAATAATAATAATAATAATAATAATAATAATAATAATAATAATAATAATAATAATAATAATAATATATGCTTGGCTGATGTAAGGCTTTTAATAATCACTAGGACACCTTCTTTTCCCTCTGGTTTATGACTTGTTCTTTCCACTGAAGTTTCAGACAGTTAATCATAACATCATTAAAATGAGAAAACATCCATTTAAAAACATCTGTCAACTCCGAAAGCAAACTGTGCGGTTGTTTTAATTTCACTTATTCCTAATTGGTTTCTGAGAAAGATCTGATTTATACAGCAGTAGACAAGGCACTTTTGTATTTACAATTTTACCGGTAACCTCTTTAATACCCCTGTTTACTTATTAGAGGCAATCCAATTACCTCAATAAAGTCACTGGTTAAGAAGATAAAGGGTAGGATGTGGGCGAGTCAGGGGTATTAATTTAAAAGCTATCTTTATTCCCTTTAATTTACCTGTTTACAAGCATGTTAACCTAAACTCAGCTATTTCATTATTACATGGAGCATAACATTTGCATGTGTAAATTACAACTATAGAGGCTTTTGTTCTGTGTTTTGCGTTTGTTCTACGTCACAGAGGGCCTTCTGGTTGCTTGTCCTGGTAATGTGGGACACCCCCAAAGCGCCGTTGCTGTGGTACCCACTCAAGGGAGGGTTTCACAGGAGACAGGTTCACCTTTTTCTTTTTCTTTTCTACCCCCCCCCCCCCCTTTCTTAAAGTGGCATGCACTTGAAAAAGCAAACATTTCATTTTCCCCAATAAGCCGAATTAAACAATTGAATGAATTTGGTAAATGATTTATCATCTAAAAAAGCCATTTTCAATAATGATTTTGTTGATTTTGCACCTTGTTTCTATGGCACCTGCCTTTAAATTATCATAGAACCCCCCCCTCCCCCTCCACCTCCACTGCCTAGTTCACTCTGACACAAGGTGATGAACTTTGACCTCTGGGTTCCAGGGTGGCAGCTGGTGCTAAGTAGCATTTTATAAGTGCATCTGGGCCTTAATAAGCACCAATAAACTTGGTGTCAGTATACATGACTGCTTTACACTAGTATCATATTATTTTAAAATAAATGTCAACTATTTGAACTCCCTATATCAATGTTTATATTTAAATCATGATTGAAACCAAATTAGATGTTTTTGGTACGCTCAGTGGGAACAATAGTGTTTTGAGTGATTTACTGTAATGACTGGGGAATAGCCAATATCTGGAAAATAATGTAATATAAATACAATCTATTTAATTAAATAATATTTCCATTATTGCTATAGACAGAATGTCTTAATTGTCAAATGGTTTGCTTTTGCCCATATACTATGTAGAGAATATATACAGGACATTGGTGAAATGTGAAAACACACACACACCCATATATATATATATATATATATATATATATATATATATATATATATATATATATATATATACAATTCAGTATATAATGTTTCTCATTAGTTTTCTTCTCCTCTCCCATAAGCAAATGGTTGAATTACTTGATTCCCATGTGAGACATACAGGTAATAAAGAGATAATAGGTAATGTGAGCTGAGGTGTTTTCCAAGGCCCAAAGGAGACTGGAGCTCCACAGTTGTTGCTGTTGTTGTTGTTTGAGTTTGTATTTGTGTGTGTATTTTAGTTTTTTATATGTAAAGAGCATAATAAATCTAAGCAATTAATTTACTGGATTCATGATGCAACCCAACAAGACTTCACAGCTTATATCCAGAAATCTAGACAACAAAATATTGTTAAAAATCTCTCCCTCCTTAGTTATTTAAAAACAGTTATTGCCAATTGACTGCAATGCAGAAAATTCGAATATCATATTAGAAAACAAAAAGGAAAAAATAATGTGACTGAGATTTTAATTGTTCCTGGTCATGATGCAACATACATAGTTAATTATTATTTTTCAACATGGCTTTCATTTTATGACAGCTAATTACCTGGTGTTCATTTTCAAATATTTAGTGGAAAGCCCACTTTATCTCTGAATTACCTGGTATTTCCAATTAAGTGATTTTAAGTTAGCGTTACATACCTTTTTTAGATAGTAATCCAATAAGACTAGCAAAAAAGTTGCGAGTTAATATATATATTATGTAAATATATGGTGTTTTAACACCACAGACACAAGAAACTGGTACACAATATGTATGAAGAGATGTGTGTCAAATTATTTAATGAAATGAAGACTTAATATATTAATAAAAATAAAGAATAAAATTGTAAAAGGAAGTTAACTAAGATACGAATCTTAAGTCTTTAAATTCCATAATGCATACTCTACCTTTAGATGTAGCAAATACACAGGAAAAGCACAGAATTCTGTTAAGTTCACAGCAAGAAATGTTCTTAGAATTCCAAGCTTTGGGGAAAACGCATTTCAAAGCTAAGAGAGAAAAAAAAGTGTCTTAAACAGAATGGTGTAGAAACGTAATGAATATTTGATTTTATTTTTATTAAATTCCAAATTGATGACGACTGGCACTTTATTAAAGTGTCAGAGTGAGTGTTCATACATTCTAATTACTTATTCTAACAAGCAGGAGAATTATTTTGAAAATGTGGAGGCTTTTGTGTGTGCTAGGGCCATTCTAGTTAAGTAACACCTATTAAAATATAATTTGCACCTTGAGGCAGCTCATTAATACAGTGGATAGTGAAATCACACCAATAGATCTTCCTCTGACCTCGATGCATTGGCAGAATCAACGGTTCACTTTACCATTAAATTCACTAATGTGCCTCCTCCACAAATCATTTTGAATGAAAATAACATATTTATATATCGGTATATACTTTCTGGCAAAACCCACCTAATTGAATTTCTGATAAATTAATTTGCTGATGAAAAAAAAAGAAACCTTGCAAAGGAAAAAAAAAAAAAAACCTTTACTCGATGATTGAATATAGTAATAGCTGGTATGGAGTCTTTTTTCACCAATACTGAAAAAACTAAACTTTTTGTAAAATAACAATTTGCTTTTATGTTATCATATTTGTTGTATGTTTACACGAATACACATGTTACAGATCAATAGACAAGTGTAATTCCTAATGTCTATCCTGCTATATATATACAAACTGCATCTCCTTGTTGAATTTTGGTTTCAGTCAGGATGGGAAAGACAGCAGATTGGGCTTTTTTAGGGGGCTGATGGAATTAGAAATGTCAGTCACTAAGAAATGGAGAAATGTACCTTCAGAATAATGTAAACACCTTGTACACTCCTAGATAGCCACGTTGGCACTGCACTCTGTGTTTTATAGTACAACCAACACAACCTGAAAAACACGAAATAACATTTTAATTAAACATAATACACACATCTATCTATATATGCCATAAATTCACAACAACAACAAACAAAAACAAATACAAATAAAAATAAATAAACCCTTGTGAATGGGAAGTGATATGCTAAACCTTGTATGAACCCTGTCATTTGTAAACAACATGTGAGACGCTATAAACAAAAGAACAGGCCTTGCGTTTTCTACCAGGGGCCTGTCCTCTTTAAAAAAGGCTAACGACCAGTTCACTGAGCATCCAGCAGATGGCATCTTAACCCTCTGTCCCCTCCATGTGGATCACCCCGATGGACCAGTCTGTCGGAGTTCTCAATGAATTTCCTTCTCTTTTCATCACTCTCTGATGTCCAGCTGTTCCTGTCAACACCTTCTTATAGCGTGTAATTCATCGCTACACATTGGCAGCTGCGGCCTGGGGGCCTCTGATGGACTTAAAACTGCCATCCGCCGTGGCAGTAGCACCCTGGGCAAAAGTGCGGCTAATCAAGGGAAACACCCCCTCAAAAGGGGCCGAATGAAAGCCGCAAATTCCCTGGTAATTATTATGCAGCAGCCTTGTCTTACAAGCTAGAAACGAGCAAAACCATTTATGCTGCCCTCATGCTGAAAGCGACTTTTAACTTGCGGATGATAACTACAGCAGACAGGCCCCGGCCATGGAAGAGATGACTTAGACCGACGACAGTTTCAATGTCCCTTGCCGTGCATTTTTTATAATTCTCAGGGTGGTAAAATATATTTCACACAGAAAGTTTGTTTGCTGAAAGGTTGCATAGCCCTTTTAACTGGGTTCAACGTGTCTCTGCAAGGTGCGTGGCTGTAGTGCTATAGAGAGCTGCCAATGGAGAGCTCACAGGGTCATGTTTAACATATCCAGAGGCAATCAATCCACTGTAACCCCTTGCACCACTATTGTATTCTCACACTCCTGACACTCTCCAATGCTGGCCTCAATAAACTGAGAATGGTGAATTACTGATTGAATAGGAAGTGTGCCTGTCGACCTGTGCGGTCTTGTTTACAAAGCAGTCCGGTTTTCATGGAGAATGAAAGCATTTGGTTTAAGGCACTATTGTGGGAACACAACAACAACAACAACAACAACAACAACAACAACAAACAACAACAACAACAACAAACAACAACACCAGCAATGAAATTACAAAAAAACTGACTTTAGACAATCAGACTGTATGGGATCATATACCCAGGCAATTTTATTGCGGAAAACCTGGATTGCTTGGCAATCTGCAGGAATTAAAGACTATAAAAACCTGTACAAAAATGTTGGATACAGATCCATCCTTGTTCGTAATATGCCCAGATGTCTTTAGGCACTAAAGGGCAGTGAACTCAGCCAAGCCAGATATTAAGTAATGTTACCGGCTACAGCAGCCACAATATAAGTGCCTCTTTAGATTGGTGTGTTGAAATTATTCTGGCAAGTACACAGATCAAAATTCTGCCTCCTCGACTTTAATAAAATGAATTATTAGCTAACCTAAGCTTCTCACTGAGAGGGATGTGTATTCTTCTGTCTTCTGAAATGTTTAACGTCTTGTTTGAGAAGCTTAAAAGCCTATAGCGATATTTATTTAAGTCAAATGGAATATTTGCGTCAACAGCTTTTTTTTTTTTTTTCTCTCTGGCTGTTTCTTGAGCTATATGGTCAGAAGTTACAAAGGGCTTTTAATGACAACAGGAATTGCCTTTTCCTTTTAAGAACACCTGTGGAAGAATTAGAACAAGATCTGTTTCACTGGTCACTTCTCAAAAACGTTTCAGGTCAGCATACCCCAAAATTGTTGAAAATAGCTTTGATGGCTATCGTAAGAAATGTTAAAAGCACCCTCTTGGAAATGTAGTTTTATTTGTCAGGTGTGCTGAGTCAATAAATAAATACATAAATACATTGCTTTTGAGCACCGTCTGCCAACACTACTCTTATGCTGGGCATCGTAATGATGTAGACACTGAAGAGCATGTGAATCCATTCTCATGAGGTGTGGAGTCGAGAGCAGTTTGGATTGATTGCTAGTGGATTCCGTTTGCACTGGATTCCAACCCAGTAGGCCTCAAAGATGAAAGGCCTCCATCATAGCCAATTACCTCATAAGTAGTAACACTAACATGGGAGTTGGGGATGTCATTCTGGTGAAGAAAGCTGTGCTCCATTGGGGTCAGGTACTAAAATGTAAAGGCTTCCAGGCACTTTGTAGGTAATTGAAAATCTATTTTTCAATGTGAGGGGACTCAAGCACAATGTGGGAGGGTTGAGAGGCAGGAACATTTTATTTTGTTCTCTTGTGTCAGGTGAACATTTGGAGAGACCCATAACATATCATTGAGATGTGAAAGTGAAAGGCAAACGTGTTCAGATGAGTATGTGTGACCCATTCCCAAACACAAGGGTTAACTAATACTCATATTCAGAGTATATACTACTGAGTACTATTGACATGCAGATTTTTGATCTTGTGATTAAGTGATGATGATGTTTCAGAGGTCTCTAGTCCACTTATAGATATCAAGATCACCGTAATTTTCCACATGCTTAGGCTTTTGCACCATCCCTGTTGAAAATAATTTGATTTTCCTTTTGTAATCAACAAACTGTGCTGGATTGGGCAAGTTGGTCATATCCCTTATTTTTAAATGGCAACACAATGACCCTGCAATGGCCTTACAGCTGTTTTCATTGCTAGTAATGCTACGGTTTGCTCACAATTCTGGAATACACACACACACTCTATATTCCTCCCCTTTAAGGTGTTATTGATTACACACAATTTGAGTTCCAGACCAGTCAATGAAGATTGTCTTTTTGAGTGCCTTTTCTTTTATATCACTTTTTTCTGTGGCTGACCCTTTTTCTTTTGTACACATTTATGAGGAAAGGAATTACAATCCACTTAAATACATTTCAGGGCCACTGTATGCTCAGTTGTGAGATCAATATGGATTGTACATGTTCAACTACAAGCAGAAACCTGAAGGATATCACAGCTGCAGGCTGGCTTAGGTGATACTCAATTGTAGAGTTTCTCAGTTTGAAGAACTAAGCCTTTACCTCTCTAGTAAAAGGTTAGTCATATTTTTCCAGTTGTAATGACTGAACTGAAGAATTTGAACATCACTATTATTAGGAAGCTGCTGGGTACTTTGTCACTGTTGTTACTAGCAAGGTGCCATTGATGCCGCTCTCTCTCAAGCAAATACCAAGGAGCTGTTTTACTCTCTATTGTATAAACTGATTCTTTTATTGATTTTTTGTTTGTGGTTTTACTTTTCCAGGCACCATAATAAATACTTTAACAACTGCAGTCCAAATAGATTTATTTTCTATTGTTTCATTGTTTTACTGAAAAATGACAGACAGAAGACACCACACACACAAAAAAATCACCTGCTCTTTTTAAAAGGTGTAGATTAAAGACAACAGTAGACAAAATATGGTATACCTCCCTCAGGAAATCAGCAAAATTGATCACTACAGCTGTCAAAATTGAGGCAGACAGGTGGGTTTTTATCTTTGTACAATGGCTTGTACTTTGAAGATCGACGGTCAAAGAAAGTCTTGTGAGCATGATGTTGTTCCAAAAAGTTAAATATAAAAATTAAATATAACAAACTCAGTATTATGTACTTATGTCTTTTTTGAACTCATGAGCACTACATTTAGAAGACAATACACAAAGGTACAAAAACAAATGTGCAGTTTCGTACCTCGTGGTAAATTCTGTCATATTAAAAGGCAACACATATAGCTCCCTACCACTTCTTCCTGACGTGGGATTGGGTTACAGAGCATTGTGGGAGTTGTAGTTCTGACAAGGATTAGATGAGAATAGTGTTTTTTTTTATCAACTCATTTTAGTTTTTGTCATCTCAAAGATTAGCAAAAACGGTATTTATTTTTTTTAGGTTAGGGCAAAATTGGTTCAGACTGGGTCAGCTGTTGTCTTTAATGTGGCTCATCTCATATTGGCACTGAGACGGGCTAAATGAATTTCGCGGATACCTGTGCAGCTGTCGAATGGGAGGGCTGTTTGGACAATGTGGCTTCTGATCCCAGGACTGAGGACTAAGAGGTCAGGGAATAAGACAGAACATTAATCCGCCCGGTCACATAGTTCTCGTGTTACCAGCATGTTTTTATCAGTTCAGGGGCATGAGTTTTACCCATCAGGGACCTTTTCATAAACAAGCTTATCTGACTCTATCGCCTGTAAACAAGCTTGTGCTTATCATAGCTGCCAAAATATGGTATTGAAACAAATTACATTTTAAATTAAAAAGAGTGTAGCTGTACAGAGACCCAAAATTGTGCCTTTAAACATCCTGCACTGTTGTATAAGGCTCCTGGATTGCATTCATAACGCATTAGCTGCATTAAAAATGCAAAGTACAGCAATACAATTCTTTATTATTATGCCCATATTTTAAAATGAAAATGGTATCTGCAATTTCCATGTCCCACTAACCTCTTTGCAAATAATTACTTGAGAATCGTAAATATAGACTTAAAAGATGTAGATGTTTGTTTGAATATCTATTTAATATATAAACACATTCAAATAAGTTTTTTCCCCCTTAATTAATCTGCATTTCCGATTGCTAACTCAATTCCTAAAGTCATTTATATATATAAAAAAAAAACACTCAATTTCTTTTGGTTGAGAATACAGTACACAAGTTATCTAACATGTCTACACCAGGATGTAAGACAATGACATCACTTAGTTCGAACAACAGCTGAAGAATATTTATGTCGAGTGCTTTCAAAAAGCTCTTTTGTTTAAATGTCAAAGAAACAGGTCTGTCCAGCTTATTGAAACTGACATATGTATCCTTGTGAAATTTAAAACCAGGGTTGACCCTGTAAAGGAAGCAGCTCTGGTCGGTCATACACCCCTCCTTTTTCTATTTCTCTGTCTGTCTCTGAGTCTCTGGACAGGTTTGGATGTTTGCATTTTAAATATATTTGTCATGCCCTGTTAATAATAGATGAGAGAGCAGAGTTGGTATCCCTTCAAAACTTCCTTGCTTTAATTAGTGAAAAATAGCCTAGTGAGAACGCCAGCCTGACTCAATGTTGATAATTAAAACTGAAACCACTGAAAAAAAAGGCTCTATTTTTATCGGCATTGCTGTTTGGAGCTGAGTGCCCGTGGAAGGCTTTGCAATAAAGAGTGATAATGAAGGTGTGAACCTCGGGGGAACTACTGGGCGGCTGTACAATGGCTGATCTTACACCAGACTCAAATGGGGGAGCAATTAGAGAGAACTACACGCAGGCTGGACAGTGGAGATTAGTTAACACTTTGGGAGCATGGCATTGAGCTAAGATGAGGTTTTTTTTAAAGCAAATGTGACAAACAAATGGTAGCAAGACAAGAGGAGAGCATATCAGATTTTTTTTTTTTTATATATAATTATCTCCCATTTTTTTCTCGTGTGGGCTGAAATAGGCTTTTCCTGATGCAATGTATTTGAACTGTTTCCATTGCTGCATGCTGTCATTGAAAAGTTCACAATGACATCTGAAATGCACAATTACACAATACACTGAGAAGGAACACCTCTTTGGTAATCTGCATTCCTCAGAACACTGTTTGTAATATATGCATATAAGTATGTGATCCACTATTGTTCTGATGTAAGATAATAAGGATTTCTAGCAATGCCTTTTGTCTGTTTCGCGACAAAAGGCTTGATTATGTGATATATATGATCATAATAAAACTCTAAAGTTATGCTATATATATATATATATATATATATATGTGTGTGTGTGTGTGTGTGTGTGTGTTGACCCCTTACTGTTCTCAGACAGGTTTATTTAACTAGTAAGATTACAAACAGCAACAACACTTGCTACTTTATATCCTAGAAGAGAGCACAGTGAAT
Organism: Acipenser oxyrinchus oxyrinchus; assembly: GCA_030684275.1. Taxonomy (NCBI): domain Eukaryota; kingdom Metazoa; phylum Chordata; class Actinopteri; order Acipenseriformes; family Acipenseridae; genus Acipenser; species Acipenser oxyrinchus. Next base: position 31,037,452 of record CM060262.1, on the reverse strand, counting down.
TTCATGAACCCATGAAACTGTTTCTAACTGTGAAGAGGCTTACCATTTTGAAGTCTAAACTTGAACTGATAACAACAATATTAATATTGATAATAATGCACAAGCTAGCTTCCCTGCACACCATCATGTAAATCCCTTGAATCTGCATGCCGTTTTTCCTCAAAGAATGGGATTTCACTTGCAGGAGCATTTGTATAATGCTGCATCCTGGGTTTGGATGGACTTCCCCTACAGATACAATACATACCAAGCTACGAACATACAGATATGTAGTTTTTCAAACCCAGTATCATCAATTACTTGCTCTTGGTATAACCTGTATCTTAATCTGTATCTTTTACGATTTGCTTGCTTTCTGGGCATTAACTTTCTTCATCAATGCCTCCTTGAAGCAAACATTTTGTCTCACTAGAAGTCACTTGTAATGGATCTTCACACCATCTGGCTCAAAGCATCTTTTTTTGTATTGCTATAGATTTTCCCAGTGAGAAGCACAAGTTTTGTTAGTTTTCAAAAGTGTATATTAAACATTATTAAAATTCCCCCAAATCTGTATTAAAGTAATGCAGTTTATTATAAGAATAGGTTTTATGGGGGTAGTTACTTTGGTAGTGCTTAATTTACTACACAATAGAGAACATATCATTATAAATTAATGACAATCAGTATACACACAAGAATCATACAGCATCTGCATTAAAAGGAGCTTGAATGAAAAACATTTTTGAAAAACGAGAAATTGCCATTAAGCAACATGCAGTAAATCAGAGGAATACAATGACCAATATGGACTCTCCGAGTCCTATTTAAATAAAGCCAGAGTTGACAGAAATCTGAGAGAGAATTTCACTATAAAAATACGGTACAATAAGTGTTCATATTCATAACAATATACATATAATGTATCATTATTAATTCACTGGCAATCAATAGAAAATAACATTTAAATTCATATGAAATTACTTTCCGAATTCCCACCACCTATTGTAAAGAGCCCAGCCCCCCACCAATAAAAAAATGGAAACGGAAGCGGTGCTCTAATTAAAAATAAAAATAAAACTTTAATGGGGCAGGAATTATGAACCCAGTGATCATAACAAAAGACCCAGGATATCATTGAGAACAATAAAATGTAACCTGGGGATATGTGAGTCTACTTGAATTGATTGCAGAAGGAGAATGGATGATATTAATAATGTAAACAGTGGTCCAAACCAAACAAAGTACAGGGGGCAATCACAGAGCCCTAAGCAGACTAGAGGAGGCAGCTGTGATTTGTGCTTCTGGGGTATTGAAAAAAAAATAAAGTTAAGAGCAGTAATGTAATCTCAACCTAAAGGAAATATAGTTTATGGTTTGCATTTAAAAGCACTGTTTCCTTTCCGATCAATGATTTTTGAAGCAGGTCAGGTTTCACAGAATATAGTATAAATTAGAAAACTGCCTTGACCAGGGTAGCTGTTCAGTGTTTTGAAATGGGAGATTACTCTTTGTGAACCTGTATAGTTGGAACCAATAAAACAATTTTACAATCCCAGGTTTTAGTCTTTATGATTTTTAATTTTTTTTTTCCCAAAGTGATGTTTCTACTGGAAACCAAGAGAAAAGCATTAGGTTATTTTACATATATATATATATATATATAACCCTCCCCGCTACATTGCCATATTTATTTATTTATTTATTTATTTATTTATTTATGTATGGTTTGTCTTGGAATTAAAAATGAAAACTATCTTTAGAAAATCTGCTTATGTATTTGTGAAGTGCATTGTAGAATGTACTGTAGAATAACAGCTTACAGCTGCATGTGTACTATGGAATACTAGCCCGGAATGGTTCGTGGTCTACCCTAATTCTTATGGTTTACCCGTACCTGCCTGATGAAAGTACTCTTGTGTTACTCCATCACTGGGACAATAGGAGTTAATGCAATGCAATGTTTAATTGTAAATGTGTGTGTTTTTTGGCTTTTCGAGTTGCTGTTAACACAGGGTCTTGTATGGTAATGATCATACTGTGGCAGATCAAGATAGCGCTGCTGTTGGGATCATTCAGACAGTGCCTTTGTGCATCGAAGTTAGTCTCTTTAAGGTTTCTGTCTAGTATATCAAATGCCAAAGGAGGGCCTATTTTAAGGATTTAAATGCTGGTGTAATGGAGATTCTTGGAGTTTGCAGTCTTGGTTTGAAGGGCAAAGGGATACAGTCACAGGCTATTTGGCAAATACTACTATTACTAATAGTAAGAGTGATAATAAATATTGCACACCCCATCAGAGGTCATTGGAGTCCATTGCTACCCAGGACCAAGGAAACACTCAACACCTGGGCCACGTAATGCCTGACATTCGGCACTGGCAGTGAAAATGCGAGGAGACCCTAGACCCAGAACAAAAGAAAAACAAACAAGAAGACAGGCAACCAAAACAGTCAATTGAAGCAGACGCGCCCCTTGTGGTTTTGTATGTGAATTACGACCGTGGATAAATAAGTGCTCTCGTTGCAGTACACTTGGGCTGTGTCTTGGTTAAGATCAAGCAGGCAGTGCTGAACTGACCAGCTACCTGAATGGGGGAGTTGTGTCTAGAAAGCCGGAGGGAGGAGACTGATTTGTTTGTACAGTGGGCAGCTGGAAGAACTTAATTCATTAACAGACACTAATGGGAATGAGAGGCCTGACCTCCAATTTAGGTTAATGAAATAGAAAAAAAATGTCCTTGGTAATACAATAAATAATGGGTACACTTCAAAAAGCAGGGACATTAACTGCCAGTACCTTGCAGTTACTGTATCGTGCAATTGTGTAGTTCTGAATAAGCCATAAATAGGTATGGTTTAATGATCTGGATGAGAGAAACTAGAATCTGTACATGAAGCACGAAATGAAATAAATGCATTACTACAGTATAACTAAGCAAAAGATATTAATGAGTATGTATTAGAGTTTTGTGATGGTGGAATGTTAAACTAATACCCTATAAAGTTTAACGGAATTGTTCATGCAAACTATTTAAAAAGTAAACTATTAAACAAAGCAATCCTTATTCTATCTGTATTGAACACTTTGATTATATCTAATAATGCCAAAATGATCCCTTGTGACCTGTTTATCTTGCTTAATTAACAATATGTCAATCTAATACAACTTGTTACCAAATAAGCAAGTTACCAGTTAATTAAAATCAATCAAGCAGTCTTTGGTCATGCAGATTTGTATGCAGGTTATAGTACACATTCTCATATGTTTAATTAGTTTAATTATACTCCAATTGGTGTAATATTGGGAACAGGCTACTTTTTCATTATTAGCTTCTCTTTCAGAGAGCTGTTTAATGGTAAGTACTGCACCAGTAAGTTCTAGGAACAAAACATCTTTGTTTCTTTGGGGTTTTTTTGGTACAATCCTAAAAAGAACACATACATATATGTTTATAATGCATAATGTATATTGGTAAGGGTTTTTTAAGTTTTTTGTTTTGTTTCCTTTATTTTTCTAAAATAAAAGCATATGTGGAGGAATGTCAAGTCTTTAACCATGCCTGTTCAAACTGGGAAAAAAAAAAGGTTCTGTAAAATCGATGTCCAATTGAAGTATTAAATGCACATTAGAGAGTCATTAGCAAAAAAGCATAAAAAGCAGTTTTGAGAAGTTAGCAGTGCTCTCCAAGCTAAGTATAGAACATTGATGGGATTGTGCCAAGCATGAGTGGTTTGAGTTTTGGTTTTGAGTCACACTTTTTGACAGGGGGTGCCTAAACATAAACAAACAAATGAATGCCATTAAGTTGTAATGAGCTTAGCAACCACCCTCAAGCCCATGAGTAGGAGAAGTTCACGTGAAATCTGGGTAGCTGAAGTGGAGGTTTTTAGGGTGATATAAAGAAAGAACCTATAAAGAAAGAACACAAAAGGGGGAGAGGAAAGTGAAAGGTGATTGATTATTAGTAACTGTCAGAATGTCATCAGAGTGGAAAAAAAAAAAAAAAAATCTCCGGGTTGAAGCGTGTCCTAATCCATGAAAAATCACTCCTTCCTCTTCCTGTTCACAGCAGGGGGGTGAAGCCAGATCAAAGTACTGTGTCAGTGCTCCCCGGGCAGCCGAGTTATGACCTGCCAGGGTGCTAACCCATTAACAAACAAAAAAAGAATGATTCATTCTGGTTTAGAAGGAAAACACAACGTGTTAAATCACTCATTGTAAAACACACTCCACTACCCTCAACAGTAGTTATACATTGATTTACCTGACTGTACCGTTCATAGCAAGGACATGGCTCTACCACAGGGGCATTTCATAAACAAGCATACAAATAAGTACTTGAAGCCTCATGAAGTTGTAATAAATAGAGAGGGTAGCCGAGCACGACGTATTTACTGACCTTAAAACATCCTACATGCTGTTGATGTGCTATGGTATATTTACGATAATTTAAGTGGAAGTGGTTCTCAATTTAAAATAATGCAATCCAATATGCTGGGCTATTTGGGACATATATATGAGTGCGTGTGTGGGAGGGTGCATTTGAGAACAATATGAATGTCTGGATAGTGAATTACATGTAAATGTTCTCTCATAATGTGTGAGTCCACTTCCTTACATTTCTGTACATTACTAACTGCGAATTTAAACGTATGCTGTTTACAATGAAACATAATATACTTTTCAAAGTTAATAAGAGGGAAACAGAAGGTACCAGATATTAATACACAATACCAATATACCAAAATGCCTAATATTTCTGGGGTTCAAAATATATCCAAGTGTTGTGGATGGGTGGGTCAGGGATTCTCTAAACGAGAAGCACAAGTATATTGATCCGTTTTGATCCTTTTTTCAACCTGTAGGCTTTTTTAATTTTATTTTTTTTCTATTTTAAAAGTTATTGATTTTTTTTGCATATTTACAGTTTCTTTTTTTGATTTTCATTATTATGTAATGTATACGATTACTTACTCATTGCAATATAGTGCTCATGTGCCCCCAGGTCATATTGATCAATTGCAAATTCACATATTGCATTTGATCATATACTTTATGTTCACATATGCCAGGGGTAATATCAATCATTTATGTCAATAGACAATATATTCAAATTCCTGTCCCAACCATCAGCATGCATAGTACTTTCTGTAAGTTGTGCTTTTCTAAGTCCTGATGTTTTATTCACAACAGTGAACACTTGTACACAAGTATCTACAGGACAAAAATGGCCAAATAAGTAACTCATGCAATTCATTAGCATGTTGTTATATTAAATGCCTAATTATGGACATACCTTTACACAAAGTTGAGTTACTATTTAACTACATATTCTAGAAAGGCATTAGTGCTACATTGTAGACTGATGTTTCTTAACATGCATAATTCTAATGGAATAAAAAATGTAATTAGGGTCACACAGACTTTACAGCACAGCATGTTAGCATTTCTGTTTGTGCTTCTGAAACTATAAAAAAAACTGATAAGTAAAATAAATTCAAATAAATGAACCCAGGTAAAAAAAAAAAAAATCTATATCTATATATATGTGTATGTGTGTGTGAGTGCAGGTGTGGGTGTGTGGGTGTGTGTGTGTGTGTGGGTGTATTTTCCTCTTTTTGACCAAAGTTTATTTTTAATTTTTCAGTGCAGTGGGTGCAAATGGAAAATGTTTTGAATTACAAACAGATATTTGCTGCCTATTTAATTTTTAAACTTGTCAAAAACAATTGCCACTTACTAATATATTAATTTATATTAGTAATTGCCAATTATTTTTGACAAGTTATTTTAACACAAACACACGCAGAACTTTTAATCTATTGCAGATCAAATAAAATAAAACAATAATCCATGCTGTGTGTGGAAAGAGATCCCTCTCTGCTCTCACTCCCCATGCCTGGCAGCTCTCATTGTTTGTTTGTTGTTCCTGTGTTTTGACAAGAAAGGTCTTCCTCCAGGTTTCTTCGTGTTTATTTGTGAGAAAGTCTCTCTGCTCCTGTTTGGTGACGTGCACGGGAAGAACTCTGAGATTTTTTTTCCCACCTGGTTTTTACTGACTGGCAGACCCTGACAGAAATAAAACCCACCAGAACCAAATTTATTGGGCTTTGCTTGACTTGCTCCCTTTGTTTGTTTTCCGGGAACTCTCTCATGTTCCCTTATCCAAAAACAATTATCGCTGCTAATGGTGCACATACACATGTCCAGGAGATATGAGAGGATATGAGCACAGAAGCTCCTTCCGTACTCCAAGCAGGCTTCACATGCTGGGGATGTGTAGGGATCGTGAACTTGGTGACCTTTCAGGACCTCTGAGGGATTACTGGAGAAGGGTGAACAAAAATATCCAGCTGTTGGGATGATTTTGATTTGGGATGGGGTGGGGGTGCCTAGTGGAAACATGGTTGATCTGTAGTGCGGGTATCCAAATATCAAAACATTTGCCAAGACTATGACCTGGAAACAGTATATTTAAATAAAAAATCTCGATTACTGAGATCATCCATTTAGAGAGCAATAACTTCAATTTGAGATTTTCTTATTGTTTCAAATAAGGGGTTTATTCATAGTAGGTTAGTTTAAATAGTAATCTCGTCCAAAAAAACAAATACAAGCAATGCTTCTTTATAGAAGAGTGTATAGTTAAATGACCTTATACAATCAGGTACAATATGGAAACGTATTTTAATGTGAGAATTCCCATGCTAATGTCTCTGATATATATTTGAATGATAGCCATCATTTGTATTACCAGTAAGACATTAGTTCAGGGGTGTTAATCCCTTTTATTGTTTCCAATATATCCTGTTCCCCCTTAGAGAAACCATTGGCATTCAAGATATCAGCTAGAGTACCACTAAACGCTGATGACTGGAATGGTAATAAGAAACTGTACATTTTTTTGCAAGCAAAACCTAAACCTCCTTGTGTCACTGAGACGGTTGCATTTCTACACATTTAATCCTCAGCCCTTTCAGAGGTGTGATTAGCAAACGAGTGGCACTTAAGGCTTGGATTTTGTAAAGTTCAGGTGTGTACACAAAAGACAGAGTTAAGAATCCCTGAACTCTGTCCATGAGGGATCTTTTAGAGGGGTAAGTTCAATCCCAGTTTCTCTATAGATGGGCTCAGGGCATATAGGTACAGTAGTGGTTTAGTAATCCTTTTAATAAACTAGTGTACACTAGTGGAAATGTGTGTACAGCAAGGTATCTACACAATCCTATATCTAAATCAATTCACTACAGCGGTGCATGTGAATGGCCTTTAGTACCATTTACTAAATGATTTTCTGCATATAAATAACACCATATTTAGACAATTAGGAAGTTGATATAATCAGTATTTATACAAGAGATGTAAAGTCTTTAAAACTGAGATTCTCCACTTGTGTTGCATTGACACTTTTTTGAATAATATAATATACATAAACAACTGTACAGCTATGGCCATAAGTTTTGCATCACTTAGAATTTTAGGACTGAGACATAATAATTATTATATTATATGAGCATAATTTTTATCATGTAATAAAAGAAACTACCAGTGATTTCAAAATGTTACATTTTTCAATTTGTGTCAGTTTTTCATCAAGTGTATGGAAAACTACAAAGTGGTATATAATTCAGTATGTTAACGTAACATTATTCAGCAGGTTTCATTTGACTTTATTAAGTCAAATTAGTTAGTTCTATAGGGTGATGCAAAACTTTTAGCCATAGCTGTACAGTAATCTCTAGAACGTAACATACACCCTGTGCATTGCATGAAACACATGACTGAGCACCCTTGGGTTGTACCCTAATATAACATGCAGGCAACACTAATCAAAGCAGCCAATAGAACATTATAAACCAAGCATACTGCCTACCTCGTATATATCACGCTATTATATATAAAATGTAGGGATCCTATACTACAATAATTACGGTACTTCATTACATGCACTTCTTGCTGTGTAAATAAAATAAATGACAGACAAGAGATGTCAAGTTTTATTTCATATGTTTTGCAAATCTCACTAAAAGGCTTCGACATACAAACTGAAGTCAAGAATTGTGTTCGACTCTGGCCTAAATGTAATTAGACTAAAGTCATTAATACTAGCATATAGACACTGCCGTTGTCTGAATATGGATGTGTGGCTGAACAGAAGCATTCTTAGTGTTTTACATTCAGTTTTCTATTTGCAGAAGCACTAGATAATAATGCTAGAAATCCAAGCTGACATTTGAAATGCCTGTTTGGAAAAATATGTTATTTAGTTTTCTTGTATGAGCCTTCAGATTAAAACAGTACTTTCTATGCTCTCTCTCTCTCTCTCTCTCTCTCTCTCTCTCTCTCTCTCTCTCTCTCATTTTCTGTTCCTACCTACCATCTAAATATAATTTTAGTTGAGAAAATCAATTGATTATCTTGCTTTCCTAGCAACAGCTGTTCTTTTTCGCTCTCTCCTGGCTTCCCTTCCTAGCCTCAACCGTTAATCTCGTTAACTGTGTATGTGGTCTGCAGACAAAGTCAGAGTTCAAACAAATAGTTGTACTCTAAGCATTGAAGTGATTTTGTGGGAAGGTCCCTGGGGGCTGCTTATCGGTAGGTAAAGGCTGAAAGGAGCGTGTGAGAGAGACTGTGAGAGAGGGAACTCAACACATAGGCTCTGCTGAGTTTAGGGGAAGAAGGCTTGCATGCATGGTGTATTCTCTCCCTCCCTCTCTCCCTCTCTCCCTCCCTCCCTCCCTCTCTCCCTTTGCACAATGAATAAGCAGGGTTGTTGTTATCTAACCCCAGGGGTTAGAGCACACAAACCCCAGTAATTTGGAGTTCAGGGATGTCTGTCTATAAAAATGGTAAGAAGAACACAGAAATGAGAAAAAGATGATGATGAAGTACCATAAGAGAACTTATTTTGTGGTCTGACTAAGCTGTTTTTATGTGTATATCATAGCAAAATAATATGAAACTATAGTACAGTGTATAGGGTTACCATATGACTCTGGGGCAGTTTTGTATGTCCCTGTCATGCATTCAGGTACCAGCAATGAAAAAAGATCTGAGCTGATTCATCTGGGTCTAAAGCAAATTCAGGAACCGTACTATCATTCTTATTGTGGCGATGCTCCAGTGATGTAACACATAAATAGTGTATAGCCGTCCCAATCAAGGCTCCAGACTGATGGAATGACCTTTAGGGGTAGGTGTACTAAGATGGGCCAGTTGCAGAGCAAACATACTGCAATTTGCATTTTCATTGCAACACTTAGCAAAGTATAGATTTTGTCATATCTACTAGGAGAAAATATCTCAATGAAAACACTTTTAAATATTTATTGCGTCTTCTTAGCAAGATCTCTATTGCGAGAGTCGTGCGACATTGTTTAAATAAACAGCGGTAGTTGAGTTATGGTTTGCTGCTGGTGCCCAAAGGATAACGTCTATACATGCAAGGGTGCAAGAATCAAAATAACATTGTTTTTGTTAAATGTAAACATCATCTGACAATGCATTCTGTCCTGTCTTCATTTTACCTATTTTAATACTGTTATATATTTATAAAAATAAAAGGCAGTTTAATCCGGTCAGATTCTATACATAAAAAATGTGTTTGGGTTTTAAAAAAATACAATAAAATCGCACGCACATACATTTATAGTGCTCAATGTATTTTAAATGTATAAATCATTGCGCTGAAATAACACTAATGTGTTTTGGGTAGGTTACACATTACAATGAACCAAAATATAAATCTATACAGTATGTCTATACAGTATACAGTACAGCAGTAAAATTAAATGAACACCTAGCTCACTTCCTTTTTACTTTAGCCTGTAGACTACCGGTATGGTAACACAAAATAAATCATGCAGCTGCATTGTACACATTAGTGTAAAATGCAAATAAAAGATTATTTTAAATTGAAACCAAATTACTTTAGTGTTTTTTTTTTGTTTATTATATTATTATTACTAACTTGGTAGCCTTCACAATTAACACAAAATAGATCATGGTGCCGCAGTGAAGTTATAATACTTACACGAGGACAGTCAATTCTTGTTAATATGAATTTCAAAGGACCAGCAACAAATATGCATTATACCACTAAATCATCTTATCATTATTAGCCTATAAGCCAAATGTATGTAGTACTGTCGTTTTTATTTAAGTTAGTCAGTGGTGCAGTGGTAAATTGTGCACAATTACAAACCACCTGCACATTTTATTTATTTTTATTTAGCAGATGCCTTTATCCAAGGCGACTTACAGAGACTAGAGTGTGTGAACTATGCATCAGCTGCAGAGTCACTTACAATTACATCTCACCCAAAAGACGGAGCACAAGGAGGTGAAGTGACTTGCTCAGGGTCACACAGTGAGTCAGTGGCTGAGGTGGGATTTGAACTGGGGACCTCCTGGTTACAAGCCCTTTTCTTTAACCACTGGACCACACAGCCTCCTCTACATTAATAGAATAGGTGGGGAAATACCAGCAACAATTGTGGCTGTTTAAAACATGCTTTCAAAAGTTCTTAACAGATTGATGCAATTGTAAGTGTTCAATTGCTTGCAGCTTTCGTACATCTCATTATAATATTTGAGAACCCTCATTGCATCTCCACCCTCTTTTTTGCGAATTTATGCAGGAACGCCCATAATTACATATGTATGTACGCTTGAACCGCAAACAGAATCAGCTGCCACAAAGCATTCCCTAAAAAGTCGCAAATAACATTGTTTAGTACATTTCACCCAAGGCTTCCGACTCGTTTGCAACTGGTTTGCTACCATTGCGACAGACTCAACACTTTAGTACACCTACCCCTTAGTGTTGTAGTCATTCTAAGTAGTTCCATTTCAGTTATTATCTGACACCACCACTTAATTTGCATTTTAAAGAAGAAAAAAAAACAAGCACTGGTAGAATTCAATAACAAGCATCCATCCACAAACCGTGTGTTGCATTTAATCAAATTGCAAAAACATTGTTGTTTACATTTTTAAACCTATATTGGAAAATATAGGGAAAATGCAAGGGGATGTTGCAATTAACATTTCTTTTGTTTGAAAGTGAGTGCTCAGCATAACCAAATCTGGTATATAACCAGGGTTTCACTGCAACAGCATGAAACCAACTAAACGTCCTTGAATAGATTTCACATTTTAAACCTAGATCAAATTAAATCTGCACGAAAGAACTAGCAAGTAAAATTGAAAATCTGATACAAGAGAAGGGTGAGGATAAAAACAGGATTAGACTTTACAGGCCTGGTTTCCAAGGCCTATAAAAAAAGTAGAAATGGCACGTAAGCAGGAACTGTGAGTTGGCAGCTTGCATTCATACCCAATTTTCAGCATGTTTTCCACAATCTTGCCTGCTTCAGATAGGACCCTATCTACAGTACATGCAATAATAATGACTGTAATGCATGTTAAAGTCTGTTTAGCCATGAAAGATATTTGCATGTTTTGGCGAATGGAGGTTTAAGTTTTTGTAAGAACGCCAATGTCTGTTGGGCTGTCAGTAAAGCAGAAAGAACCAAAACAAAAGACTGAGATCTAAGAGTGGGAGAGGAAAAGGAATTCAAGGCCACGTAGCAAATACCCTTTCCCAGTAAATAAATAAGTAAAAGTTTCCAGATGTGTTGGCCAGGAGATTAAACTTTTTCTTTTTAATGGTTAAGGGGATATAGAGTTACTGTGGGACATATACTTAAATCAAGTCTGAGGAAAATTGACTGAATGCCTTTCACTGAAGTTAGTGGGCTCCCTATCCTAGTTGGATTTGTTCCATGCTATTTAAGGCAAAATCAATTACACAGATTCCCTCTGGTTCTTTGAAAATGGTGTTTAGGTTGGGAAAGTGTGTAAATGCTCATCAAGCCATGTAACTACTACTTAGTCAATATTTAATGCACGTATGCCAGAGTCAAACAGGATGTGATAAATGCACTTAAACACAGATAGCACTCCTCTAATACACTGTATACGACTGCTGTATTCCTCAGTCAACACAATGAGAAACCTGTAAACAGACAGTATAAATACACAAAAAAGAGAATTGAAGCCAATAAAATAAGTATGACTGAGCAAAGCATCCTGAAGATTTATTGGCAGGAATATTGATAGGAAATCCTTAAAGACACAAGTATGAATTACAAGCCATAAGAATTACTGAATAAAAGTGGCAAATAAATAGTATAAAGAGATGACAGGTGTGAAAGTAAGTCAGGTCCATATTTCTAAAACAGTAACAGACATGTCTGTCACAAGTATGCCTGTTAACATAGAGGCTGCAATGCCGTTATGGTGTAATGCATCTAACGGATATGTTATGTTCTACGATTACAACCCTCTATAAATCCTTTACAAATGTGAAGAGGTTAGACTTTAGAAACATATCGTAAATCAGAAAATACTAAATACCACTGCTACCCTTTACAAATTTCACTTTGACTTGTGACTCTCCAACAAGGGAGTTCTACTGAAAATCACCTGTTTCTTGACGTTTCCACAAGTCAAACACTGCCATTAATGTCACCTGCAAAACCCATATTGATGTCTAACACATAGGCCCAAATTTATAAAGGGAAAACGCCGACCGCAAAAAGCCACGTAATGTGCGTGTTCAGTACGGCCGCACTCAGCGTAAAAAAATAACGACCCATTTTCAAAGACTAATTATGTAAAGTAGGCGATGGCGCAATCAACCAATTTAAATACCCCTCACCGCAATTAGCGGTGAAGAATTACACACCTCCCACAATAAATAGCGGGTTTGGGTCAACCTTGTGTGTGTACTAGGGTGACCACCTGCTCCACAATCTTGGGACACTGAGACAGAATGTGATTTTGAACTTGTTTGTTGTGCGATGGGGGGGCAGTGTAACATGAGTGCTGATTGCACCGAGAACGTGTGAGAAATCGACAATGTTGAAAATATCAAATATAACTATACTAAGGCATCCAGCACCACAGGCAGTGCACCAGAAAATGAGGACTAGGAGATGCCAGCCACAGGAGCCTCTGTCCCTTTATATACTGTCTGTTTGCGGCAAATTAAAAATTCAGAACCCTCAGCGCCAGTTTTACGGTCGTAAAACATGCGCAATCCTTTTATAAATCAGGCCATAATGTCTACAATAACTAAATAAATAAATAGCCTTTTGAATACTATATGCTATCTATCCATCTTTATCGCTGTCTGCCTGTCTGCCTGTCTATACCACCCTCTGTTTAAGAACTGGAACATGCATAAAGATTTAAATAGGATTACACTTTTGGTGTGATGCCCATCTCATGTGTAGCCGTATCCATGGGACCAGCAGAAAACCAAACTGTGGTTGCCATGGTGATGATATTCAAAACAAGATGTGATACAAAGTTAGATACTGTATACCTGCCCTCCATATAGCCCCTGTTTGGAGATGGGGCTGTGTTTATAAAATTACTGTATTCTCCTTTTCTTTTCTTGACGTGAGTCTGGCTCCTGGGGTGTTGGGGCCTTGTCCTGAGGTATGAGCCCTGAGCCCCAAACAGTTTTTTCCCATGAATTTACTGTCTCGCATTATTTTCAAGGTTTGTCCATATCTGCTATGCCGCCAAGGCCTCGGCTGGGTCTTTGTTTTAGCTGATGGGCTAACCTAAGCCCTTTATACATAGCTATAGGATTAAGATAAACTATATGGTTCTTGTCTTGGTTTTCTGAATTTATTCAGGATTAAGGAACTGTAGTTAATGTTATTGGTTTAATAATGCAAGTTCTGAGTAATATGATTCTAAGGTAATTGGAGGATATAGGCAATTGCTGGTTTATTTTCTCAAATGAATCCTAAATAATGCAAAACAACAGAACACTGATATGATTCCCATTCTGCATGATAACATGACCTTCCTTCGCATAGCCCTGGAATATTTACTTTTTGCTCAAATAGAAGGAGAAGTTAACCCTTTACTTCAACAAAAGCCAGAAATGCCTCAGTGTTAGCATCAATAATATGCATACAACCTGACATGGCTGCTAAATTTAGCACAAATATTAAAGAGTGCCACATGAGTCATCTTAGGACATAATAGATATGAACCCAAAAAGAACAGTTTCTAGAAGCAGTTATAATGAACAAAATAATCATTTAATCACACAAACAACTGGAATACAGTGCATGGGGTAACTAAGAAATTGGACCCCCTATCACAGTCTCCTGGTGGACAAGCTTGGTGTGTTATCTTCTGTTTTTCTAAAATAATGTTTAAGGGAGGAGGCAAGGCTGGACGGCATGGAAACTCAATGTTTGTATCTATAAGCCAGGGTTGAAGGGATTGCTTTCTATTTCTGGACTCTTGCCACCCCTCGTAAATAATGCACATATCTAAAATGTGAAGGTGCACTTGATGTTGAAAGGTGTTAATGGGCATTTGTTGTGAAACTTCATGTTTTCACGCTGGTTCCAATTACTTTCTGCCTTTACGTGCTATTGAGGGCTTTCAGGCACAGGTGATTGGACCATATAAGGTGCTAAGGGCTTTTCATTAGAGTCCTGTGTACTAACCTGCCTCATCTAAGGGATTTGATTCCATAGAGATGAGGACTATTATAGTTCACAGGCTGATACATTTTCTTGATATTAAACAGAATGTTTTTATATGGGAATATTGTACCAGGGTGTAAATCAAATACATTATATTTAATCCATAGCAATAGCCTCAACATCTGATCTCAAACACCTTTATCATTGTTTAACACGACTGGGGTATGAGGTTTCCACAGTCCTATCATGTTCCTTCTAACCATAAGGTTAAGGCTTAATTTGTGGCTCACATATGAATCAGTTCATCACACTGTGTGTGTTTACATGTGATAGTCCCTGCTTGAAAATCTATAGCTAGTCAATAAATGCAGGTCAATTTAGCTATGCTAGCATCTCAAAGACACTCTGCTTACAGTACATAATCAAAGCAACCCTTCAATGTCTAAGGATGTAGGATGTAGTGGTTGTTTTTTAAGGTTGAGAGTACATTCAATGCTCAAACTGTACTTGACATCAACAGTGACCAAAAATAACAACACCAGGTAGTCCCATCAGCAAAATACACACCTGATTTCAGATTTCATTAAACTTTGTACTATACAACCCACTGAACAGCAAATTAGTTTAGGAGATCGCTACAACCAAGCATTGGTTACTGTTCTATGAATGACAGTCCATTAACGACTAAACTCCAGATATTTTCAGTCTTCTCATGAAGTGGCACTTCAGAGAGGGTTTAAGGTTAGGCTGGTTGATATGTTCCTGGTGGAATCATACGTACAGCAAGGAGCACACAATGCAACACATACACTATTTGAACTGACCTTTTATTGATTCAAAGACATTTAATATCAGTGATCATGAAGCTATTTCTTCTTTTCTGCACCTGTAAACGGTGATGTTTTCAGTTTCATTAAATACGTTTATGTGCATATCTCCTGCACCAGTGGGATGATTCTTATTCCTCTTTGCAGCAATTAACACATTTTCTTCAATGATTATGTGATCAGCCCTACTGCTGGCACCAGAGAATTTTAATGACCACAGCTAACATGCACAAACACAAGCAGTCACCTCTGGAGGCAGTTTCAAATCCAGCACACGAATGAAACTAGTTTGGTTGTCTCAACTTACAATGTACACGATCTTTGCTGCTTTATATATAGTCCTTGGACTGAATGCCCATGTATAATAATGCCTATTCAACAAGGTCATCTAATCAAAATAAACCAATATGTAAAGGCTTATAAAACAGGGGTGCCTATAATTTTGTTTTAAGAAAACACATTTTAAAACTACTACACTGTATTAGGAGTTGTTGGTTTGGTGGCAACCAAAAATTAAACTAGCTGTTTGAGCATACTATCAAATTTACATAGAATGTATTGAGCCACTCTTTTCTGATGCTTTAACAAATTCTATTCAGCCAGCATAATAAACCTTAATCCACTCTTCGTCAATACCCTCAGATCAATTTTTATGAAGCTATTTTTTCCATTCCTTGCAATAGATTAATCTTTAGGATGTTTCCTGAGTTGAGGTAAAATGAAATACAAGAAAACAGAAAGAGAGAGAGATAGGGAGAGAGTGTGAATGTTTAAAACAAAGGGAATCCCATTTCTCTGCACTGTGCGCAATCCCGTTCAGTGACATTGGGGAATTGGAAGGAGTTTAGAAACCTACACTGGAGAATTAATTAAATGAATTTCATCCTGCCGATTGTTTGTTATTTTTTGCTGACCTCACCGTGTGGATTAATATTTAATTAGCCTTTTTGGAGAAGTGGAAAGCAGTTATTAAACTGATCTGTCAATCTGCCAGGGACACGTCTTGGAATGGACACTGTTACAAGAGGGAGAGAGGAGGAGGTTCCATTTTAATTTCCTACTTTCATTTCCTCAACTCCCAAACCCTTACCTTATTCAAGGCATAATTATGATTTTTTATTGCAAGTTGCCAATTGGGTCAAATTGACCCACTTCATGATTACCTGTGAGTCTGTTAAACTGACAGCAAGGATGGACACTCAACAAGCTAGCATTAATTGGCTCAAATATTATCAGTGCATAAAGATTGAATTATATTACTATGTTAATTGGATAGGTGCAGTGGTTTGCTGTCAAGATGCTGATGGCTAAACCAATGTTGTAGCTCATTTACTCTTGCCAACAGAGCTTTTGCTAATCTGTTTTTTTAAAGACATTATTATGAAATAATTATTACATTGTAAACCTTTCTTTGAGGTTTATCACAGCACCATCCTACAAGTTCTCCCCTCTGACCTCCATTGTATATTGTTGACTTACTAATACACTAGTCTAGAGATCTTAATTTCTACTGCTGTGCCTCAGCACAACAATCTCTAAAAGTCCTAATAAAAGCAGGATGAAGTAATTGCAGGCCACATGCATTTTAGAACTGTTACTGGTATATATTATTGCTATTATCCACTTTGTTTATTCTGTTCAGTTGGTCGCTGTCCTAATCATGATAATAAAAAAATAAAAATAAAAACCTGAGCAAAAAAATAAGTTCATAAACTTTTTAAGAATTGGTTTAGTAATAACGGACAATAATGTAAAGTATAAACAAATACTAGATCTGTGTTGATAATACACACAGATGGTGATACATTAGGTGGCATTCCTGGTTCGTAGAAACAGGACTTAAGTTTGCCATGCATTGCCCAATCGTATACGATGCGTATTCTATGCATTTACCAGGTTTTACCAAATTTTCCTGTGCTTTACCATGGTTGATGCTTTATCATGGCATATACAGTACAGCAGTGAATGTTTATTTGGAAAGTTAACAAACTTCCATTCACAAATGGTTCATTTTGTTATATTTAGGTGCTGGTGGTTGATTTAAAAGCAGAAATGTCTGAAATACAGCCCCCAACTGCGTAATCAATAAAACGGCTGTAAAATGTAAACCTGGACGTGCAGTGATGTCTTTGTGTAAATCATATAGACTTGGAAAAGCTTACTGGCACACTGCATAAAGAAAAGAAAAAACTTGGCACTCTAATTATTTTCCCTTAAACGAGGAATGATGACATATTTGCTGAACAAAAACCATTTAAACAAACCATTACCATTTTTATGAAAAAAAGTTAAATACATAAGGAAAGACAATTGAATCTGTGGGTACTACTACTTAAGAAAATCATGCTTATGAAATGTATTTGGGAAATATTAATATGAGAATATGCAAAACATTGACACTTAATAAAAGGTGTTAATATATTTAATTGTATTATTGTATATTGTATATATATATTTCTCATATGAAAATATTTTTATTGTTACATTGTACAATATATTTGGTAATTCATAATATGTTACAATAAAAACACGTTAAAATATATTTTCCAAAATATTTTATACTCCATAATAACACATTACAATACTTAAGTAATTGTTTAAAAAATGCAGGTTAGGTTAGGTTCTCATCTCTCTCTCTCTCTCTCTCTCTCTCTCTCTCTCTCTCTCTCTCTCTCTCTCTCTCTCTCTCTCTATATATATATATATATACGCTTAATCAGAACAGACAGTGACACATTTACAGGAGAAAAATACAAGAACATGACATTATCAAATGTCTGTCAATCTCCCCAGTGAAAGAGCAACATTTTTATCAGAAACTTGCCTGAATCGACAGAGACATAGACTGACAGTCAGCACTGACACATGGTCCGGCACTACGAACCATCTGTAAAGGCTCTAAATGAAATTGCCTACAAGTATTGGAAGCATTAGAGATTTACTACTGGGCCATCTGAACACTACTGTAGGTCCTCATCATCCCAACTGTTCATTTAAAGATGCATTTTTTTTTAACTGTGTAGTTAATTTTATCTTTTCAAGCACACTACTGCATAATAGTGTGCTGCTGCTGTGTGACTTTATTCTTTTTTAAATAAATAAATAATTACCAGGTATCTTATAATAAACTACGGTGGCTCATTAAGGACAATGGGAGGAATAGAAATGTGAGATCACAAAATACATTGTCTCAGGATAAACTGTTAGGTGAGCTCATGAGATAATGTATCTTTCTGACTTCTGTTTAGATGTTTTTCCATGTCCTCTGTGAGCCACCGCAATAAACAGTACCCTGGTTTTAATTTAATAAATGCAATAAGCGTGTGTAGTAAATTTCTATAGAACACTGGGAAATAGAAGAATTCTACATAAAGACCTTTTTAATTTACTGACTTATGCAGGTGGACTCTCCCCACAAGCAATTTACTGATAATGTGGTCTTTTAAATTAAATGGTATGCAAAATGTTGCTATAGTAATTTCACATCCCCATAAGTCAAACCATTAATATAGTTGCTGGTATATTAGTAATTTTTTATGCATTTTACAAAGACAAATTTGTGTCAACAGTTGAAAATTACATGTGTTTTTTCTTTAAAACTGCATTCTCTGCTTGTAGCAGGAAACATGCAATGACAAGCGTAGTAAAATGGAATAAGAAAGAAAAGCCCTTTTTTCATTCAAAAGTCTTAACTTTGCTTGTGTAAACACAGCCGTCTTACTTTAATCTGACTGTTTTTTTTTCCTGATCTTTTGCCAGATCAGTTCCAGATCTGTAAGAGATTAGGGAAGGTCTCATAAAGCAGCTGTAGTTAAATCAGCTTAAACTTCACTCAGTGTTATACGCAAACATGCTGAGCCTGGATAGTGCTCGCAGCGGGCTTATTAAATCAGCCAGGCATTGTCCTTTGTCTTGTGGCGATTATCATTTTGAATAAATTAATACAATTAAAATCTACATTATTTAGTTTTCTACCTCCAATTTCATGTGAGGTACTATAAAACCAATACTTATACACTTTGTGATCAATTACTTCTTATAAAAACTGCAAACACAAACTGAAGTTTATTCAAAACCAATTTCTGCTAGAAAATGGTGTAAACGTGCTTAAAGATTAATATGCTATACAATTGAGGCTTCCCATAGTCCACACAGTGCATCGAGAATTTAAAGTTCACTCCGGAACAGCTGGGAATCCTGGAAGATAAAGTAATCAAGAACGATGCCAAGCTGTCTGAAACGGGCATGGAGAAACTCCCCCCAGGGGAGAAGGAGAGAGACAGACAAAATCTGGCTTCATCATGGAAGTAAGTATATCATGCCATGGACAAGAGGCACTGTTATTGAACACTGACGGGACCAGCTTCTTTGTTTATCAGAGGTATTCTCCCGTTCTCCACTTTTATTGGTGCAGAACTGTCTTTCACATAGCCAATCAGAGAATTGCAGAGGTAAGGAAGAGTTTTACAGGCAGGGCATTCCAAATCTGTGGACCAAGGACCGATAAAGTGTGAGCTCCAAAACATTTTTGTTTAAAATGTTTCTGACACAGGGACATGGTGTGCGAGGATCTCAGACTAGTAGTAGGATTATAAACCTGCAATTTCTCAGTCAGATAGTGAGGAAGTTGCTGATAGAGTGCTTTGTGAATTAAGCACAGAGGTAGTTTGAATTGTGCATGAAGCTCAATTGGGAGCCAATGTAAATCCAGTAAAGTTTGGGTAATTGAATCCCAACGTGATCGTCCAGTCAAGAGTCGAGCTGAGGCATTCTGAATGCCTGGAGCAGACTGACTCGACACCAAGGCAGACCCACATACAGGCCGTTGCCATAGTGGAGATGAAATGTTACAAGGGCATTCAGAATGGTGGCACAGTCTATGTCAGAGAGAAATGGTTTATCTTTTTAATTGTTCTTAGGTGGAGCATGCAAGTTTTTACTACTTGCTTTATCTGAGGCAGAAATGAGAGAGAATTGTCCAACACTAGAACCAGACTCCTAGTCCTATTTACAAATAGGGGAGAAGTTCCATTGATAGTTAATGATGATGACATATGCCTCAGATCACCAAGTTTGGACTCCAACCCAACCAGCAAGTATTCTGTTTTATCAGGGTTAAGTTTCAACCAATTGCCAGACAGACAGACAAGCAGACAGAGTATTAAAGTCCTGCTCATTATAATTTATCCTTAGCATAAATAACAAAAGTTGCAGTTATGATAATGTAAAAGTATTTCCTTAAACAGTAATCATAACATATTTTAAACAGTTTCAAAATGAGTTTGAAATATGATATATTTCCAGACATATTACATACTTTCTGTTTTCTTTCTAGAGTTCATGTTGTAATTCTGAATTGAAATGTTCCCTCTGAAAACATTCAGCCTTCCTGTCTGTATGACCGAGTAACGTTGATTGTGCGTGCAAGGTGTTTGCTCAGAAAGGGTTCAGCACAATTTAGCGTATTGAGTTACCTATTGTGTTCAGCAACACACCAGTGTATGGAAAGAAAGCAGTGTCTGGCCCCAGTTTAAGTGTGATTTATTTGTACACTTTGCATTTGTTATTTAACAGATATCAAAAAGGTATACGTGTTCTTGTAAAACCCAGTTGTCTTTTTTTGAAAAGTTTCCCTCAAGGCAATTAAATTCCACTATGAACAAAACCCATGCATGTATTTAATCATGGAAAAACTATCATTCAGTTACGATTTTCTTTTTTTTTTTAAGGATCCAGTTTGATTCTACACTAGAAAAATGGGAATTAAGTATTTAATTGTACAAAAATTTCAGTTTTTCTCTGGAACCTTTGTTTTGTTTAAGAACCTTCAGTTTGCCATTAATATAATTTTGTTATTTAAAACAGATAATCTTTTAATTAACCATTACACCTTAAGGGGTTTATAATTTGACCTTTAAAGTATATATCATCATCTATAGTTTCTTTTTTTAGAAACAGTTGTTAAAGTTATATAATCGTTCCTGTGCTTCCTCCTGTATTTCTCCAGTCCTATTATTATTGGAAGCCAATGCTAAAGGTTTAAAAGCAATTAGATGCTATTGGTGATGAATGCCTCCATTGGGACGGAGTAAGGTGGAATTTGTTTTTTCTAGAGCCATCCTATTTAATGTTCTTTTAATATTTCTTTTTTTTTCAACAAGAAAAACACTTCAGACCTAAAGAACTCCTTTTCTTCCTGGTGGTGGGCATTTATTTATTTATGCTTATGAACAAGTTATTGATTTGACCAATGTTGGTTCACCAGAGGTGAAAGTCTTTTTTTTATATGTGTAATGCTGAGTGATATATTATAGTTCCCAGTTATACAATAATAATTAAAAAAAAACAACTACAGGGCTGTTACTTTGCACGGTATATGAAGAAGCAGAATGTAACAATTCCATGATGGGATAAGCTGAACACAGTCCACTTCCCGATGGAGGAAGTAAGCTGAACTTGGCAAGTTTTACTCTGTGAGAAAGAGAGCAAGCGCAGCTATGTCAGACAGGGGGCATTTTGACCTTTTCTTAACAGCTACAAGGTTAAAGTAATGTGAAAGAAAAAGGAGACCTGTTGTACATGATACTCGTTATTTTATTATTGCAGTGTCAAGCTCATAAAAACTGTATTTTGGATAAATGATGAGTTTCTGGCAGTGAATGTGTGCAAGGCCCAAGGGCTCGTCTTTTGAAGAGTTCACTGCATGTGCGTGTGTGGTAAGATCCCAGTGGAGAGGCACCGCCATGCTTTGGCTATGAACCTTGTTGGTGCCTGCCGCAAAGGGGGGAGTAATCGCCCCTGATTTGTGGCAGTCATGGGATCCAGCCATTGACAGGTGCCCCCTATGTTTGCAGCTTTTTCAGGGTGGCTTTTGGCTCACGCTGGGGTTGATCGAGGTCTTTATCCAGCTCTCCCGAGATGTGACGCTCGAGAAAGAAAGGAAACTTTGTTCTTGGTTTTCCAGCTTCGCTGAGTGCATGCCGTGTGGGTCGAGACCTCTTCTAATGAGCTATACAGCGAAACAGGGCAGCCTGCCCATCCCACTGAGACAATATTCACATTGATGCACAGGTAATGACAAAAACAGACAAACCTTTAGTCTCTCTCTCTCTCTCTCTCTCTCTCTCTCTCTCTCTCTCTCTCTCTATATATATATATATATATATATATATATATATATATATATATATATATATATATATATATATATATATATATATACTGTATATGTATATGAATGGTGAGGATAACCCTAAAATGATCAGGCTATTAATGTTCCAGTAGTGGACCTGTGCTCAGGGACTGGAAAAGAAAATTGATGGATTTCAAAATGAATTGTGCCATTATGCTGTTAGAGACACTGTCGATATGCCTGCATACTAAATGGTATTTACTTAATGCCTCTTTATAAATGAACAACCTCTGATTTGATTGTCTATGGTGCTAACCCCTGGAGTCCATTACTTGATCGTGTTACAGAACAAATTGTGACAGCACTGATAACATACAACAAAATGAGATAGTTTAACCTTGTTGCTCCTTAAAATGGAAAGTAACCAAAATAAGTTCTTAAATAGATGTACGTGATGTAATTTAACAGCGATTCATACTTTTTCAGACGCAACCTTGCTAAAAATGTCGACAATAAGCCAACGTTTCTTTCCTTTTTCTTATTTAAGGTAAGCGCTTCTATAATAAATTTTGAATAAACGTATATACACTTTTCATGTGTCTTCATATTATTATTTGTTTATTTAGCAGACGCCTTTATCCAAGGCGACTTACAGAGACTAGGGTGTGTGAACTATGTATCAGCTGCAGAGTCACTTACAATTACGTCTCACCCGAAAGACGGAGCACAAGGAGGTTAAGTGACTTGCTCAGGGTCACACAATGAGTCAGTGGCTGGGGTGGGATTTGAACCAGGGACCTCCTGGTTACAAGCCCTTTTCTTTAACCACTGGACCACACAGCCTCCTATGTAGTGTTTAATTATTATTATTATTATTATTACTCTTATTATTATTATTATTACTATGGCAACATGCCAGCCCTCCTCTTCCAATGACACAGAGCTTACATTCAAGGGATATTATGCATATTTCCATCTTCTATGTTTGAGGCAGCTCCAATGCCCAGACCCTCACCTCAGGAGACTGCTTTGATTTTGTATATGTCAGCTCCTGCTGCTCCCCATCTCTGCGGTGCACTTATTTCCCTTTGCTTTATTAAATATTTACCATGTAAGATTCACACTTTCTACGTAACTAGAACTCCTCGGGAGGCTGGGTGCAGCGGTAATAACTGTGGTTTACAGTTGCATCGCAGAGAGGAGACAAGTAAATGTAAGTAAATGTAAATGCGGATTGATTTTGTAGGTTATACCAAATGATCTCTGCTATGTCAATAAGAGTAGAAAGGTTGAATCTAATTACCTTCTTAATTTATTTAACTACCAGTATATTAAACTATACAACATATTATATTTTAATGACAGTATATGGGTTGCTGTACAGTAATATTCAAACCACAATAAAACCTGCATATCATTGCCATATGTATATCTCCATTCAGGTTTGCAATGCCTTTCTGTATGTTCGGCACTGCAGAAGTACTGTATGCATTGAATAATGAAGCCAGAGGAACTAAAAGCTTCTGAACATTCTGCAGTCAACAGCATTAATTACTGATTCTTTGATGTGATATAACAGAACCCTGTTCAGATTGATTACTCTTTGAGCTGAGTTGTCTACCAATTACTCAGACAATTAGTCAACTAATTAAATACTTACCCTGTGCTTCAGAAAGAGAGGAACGCTTGGAGAATCTCTCTAGATATACGAGCTGTCAAGAATTTGCAGAGACTTATACAGTGAAAGGTAAAGACAGAAAAATACAGAAGTTACAGAGCGAAAAAAAAAAAGCATTTGATTCACCAAAGAAAATGGTAATAGAAATGTTACTGTCAAGTCACCTGTTTTACTCTTTGCAGACAGAGGATTAGCTGTATGTGATATGCCAATCTGTGCGGACAGCAAAATGGAAGGAATCCTTCATTAAAACAGGACAGTGGGCTGCATTGAGATGAAAAGGTTAAGTATGAGTAATTATCAATTGACAGTTGAATATTCTTAAAATCCTTAAATGGATCATGCTAATCGCTGACAGAGTCCATCCTCAAATACGTACAGCCAGTTATAAACCCTGGATACAAATGCACAGAGCGGTACATTTTTATTTTGAATATATTTTATTATGAAATGAGCTTTTGATAGCTTGGTTCACGAGGGATTTTAACATCACTGTTTCTCCTGAGTAAATGCTCATACTTGAATTAGATTAAAATGAAAAACACAACAGAAGTCCCTGTTCTAATGCTCTCTTTTTAATATGTTTTATACAGGCTGATAACATCATACTTATTTGAATATACCCATACCTCATGGTGTCTATGTGATGTCCGTTTATAAATAAGCTAGGGGTGAATGATTCCTGTTTCTTCCTTCCAAAATTGACTGCATTTTTTATAATCACTTGCAAATGTATTTTTACATATCAGAATCTTTGGTATAAGTGCCAGCAACACTCAAGGGATGGTGGCATAAATAGATTTAGCATGTTTCAAAATCATACAAAAGTGGTGTTACCTGAGCTCTAGTTGGTCTTTAACTGACTAAGTTACATTTTATATATCTTATTGAGTCAGCTGTTTCTATACAGAGACAGTTCTTGTCTTTTCAACCAACAGTGGGTAAAATGTCAATTTACATCACTGTTTCTGTATAATATTAATCATTCACTAAAGCTGTGCATTGGACGGTTTTCTGCAAGCCTGTGCTTAATTGAAAAATCCCATAAGACTGTGACATCACTAACTGGCACTGAGCTTTCTCTACTCTGAGAGGCGAGAGATTAACAAAATGAAAAGGGATTTTTTTTTTTTTTATCTAGTTCCATTTATAGGCATAACATGTTTAATATTCACCAAACCAGACGCCTAGAATTATTTTATTTCTACTATAGAAGATAACCGTCCATGTCACAAAAGCTTAAGCAGGATCTTGTTGCCAGTTTTATTAAATTGAAACACATTGCATAGATATATATATTTTTTCAAAACACATTCATTAACAATCTGCCATCTGAAATGGCTTTAGGTTTTCCTATTCACAAAGGTAGTCAAGGGTACGTTCATTTCTCTTTAAAAGTCAGAATTTCTGCAAACTGCCCTATTCAAAAGATAATATACAAGAAAAATGGAAGGAAGTTAATTACTTCTTGGTGGGAAGTCAATGGGACTTGATCAGCTTCCTACCACAAATTGTTTTATATTACTGTCCTTGGATGATGAAAATGGTGACATTAACAGCCCTCCCACTTAAAAAAATGATGTCTATTGTATAGTACTGAAAAAAAAACACTACAGCTGTTTAAAATTTTCTATCCTGCTCAAAAACCTTTTTTGAAGGTGCAGGCTGTTAGTGAATGTTTATCTTAAAGGGCATGCCCAAAGGAAGGCCCACCTGTAATCATAAATTTCAGGGATCGCTGGCAATAGCTTGTCAGGTTTTAAAGGAGTGAAAACCAAGCTGCTGCTTCCTTGTTCCTAATGGCTTCCTGTGCTATGCTGTATTTCAAACTCACTTCAATGGCTTAGTCGTAATCAGACCTGCATCACAGATGCAAAACCTTTGACCACAGCTGTACAGAGGTACAACTTTGTGGATCCCTGAAAAAAAAAGCAAAGAACCAAAAGGTTTTGGTGACACTTTACATTAAGTGTCTCTAATTGCTGTGAATTTACATAGTAGTTACTTAGTAAATACATGTCTACCTACACATAATTACAGTGTTATTATGCTTAGTTGCAATGTACGTAATGTGTACATCTCTGTACAGAATCTTACACTATCCCTAACCCTAACCCTTTTCTGATACAATTGTGTACATACGTATATCGTGCAAAAACATTTATACATTAAGTAAAATACACTGTAATTATGTGCAAGTACATTGTGCATGCAATTACTAAGTAATTACTATGTAAATACACAGCAATTAGAGACACAATGTAAACTGTTACCAAGATTTTCAACAGAAAATTGGGTCTGCTCAAGTGAGAAATTGAATTTTAACATCCGTTCTCACTACTTTAGAAGCGGACACAGCTTTAATGAGCAACACTAGTTTTAATGATGTAGATTGCAATGTTTCAGGAGTAACAGCAACACAAAAATCCATAGTCACTTTCAGTTTTTAAGTGCTGTCTTTAGTAAAGTAATTTCTGGGTAGCAGGTCATTTTAAGTGGTTGTAATTACACATTAAGTGCAATGTAAACACAGATATACTGCTCAAAATTCTTTATTGTTTGCTTGGTGGCGAAATTCAATTTACCAAAACTTTTAAAAAAAAGAAAAAAGAATTCACATTAGATACTTTGCAGTAATACTGTTTGTATAGGTGAGAATTTTCATATCTGTCAGTATTGTTTCAAACTGTTCTCAGCAAACTGGAAACCTGCTGCAAAACTTGTCTTTTCAATTTGCATGTGAAGAACATTATCTGAAGCAAGCACAGAGACTGTGCAGGTGGAAGAAAATGGCCAATGCATAAAAAGGTGCATATCTCTTGAAGATGTAAGATATCCAGTTGTCAGTCTCCACAACACCACTGTCACATTCGCATAGTACTTTTCTTGCTGACAGTGTTAGTCCACTATGACATCATCACTATCAAACTGTCAAGTGTTATCATTTTTTTTTTTTAATTAGCATCGCAAAATAGATTTGTTTATTGTCTGCCTGTTGTTTTGATGCAAAAAATGGGACTGGTGCTGACACTGCCAAATCTGACATTTGTGACATTGTTAAGAATACTTGCATTGATGAAATGCACATGCATTCTGCTTGGAAGAATGCTGAGAATGTTGTGATAATTGACTTGCACATCTGCATTTGAAAGGTCTCATAAATATGACACGGGTGATGATTGTATGCTAATTTATTTCTCAGAGAAGATAACCTAACATATTGCAATCAACAATCATTTTTTGGTCGAAAATCTGTGAACAAACTCCCTAAAATAATCAAACTGCCGAATTGTGGAAAAAAAGGCAACATACAAATCATTATAAGTGTGAAAATTACCTTAGGTTTGCCATAACCAATCCATCTAATCTATTTGTCTATATAACGTTATCTGATTAAATATTTGTAATATTAAACCTGCACTGCAGTTCTGTATTATTCACAATGCGTTTGCACTAAATGATGGGCTCTGAATCCCAGGAAATGGAATGCAATCTGATTAATTTGCCAATGGCGCTGGATCCAAGACCTTACTGTAGATCAGCCCAACGTTCAAGATCAGTTTTCCATTCACAGACATTATAAAGCAATCTAAGCACCAATTAACACAATGCCATTCTCTGACTTAATCAATCTGAAAGAGAATGGCAAAAGCAAATCTATTATAATTCACAGATGACCTATATTCCAGAGCCATTCATAGCGCTTTAGTTTTCCATTTCCAAAACAGGCCTGGCCAGTCCAGTCGCTGAAATGTTTTCTTGGTGTACCGATGTGAGTGGTGTACTGCTGTGCGATTATAGTTCATATTTGGCCCCCTCTGGGTGTGTCGGTTTAACATGGGTGTTGCATACCGGCTGGGTTTCGTGTTTTGATGTTTTCCATGGAGTAGGATGTGGGACCTCTCTGCACACCTCTCCCTCGTTTTTTTTTTTTTGAATGACCCATTTGTAGCACCAGAGACCCTTGACCCTTTCCGTGCATCCGGAGTTTACAGACCCTTCCCGACGATCCGTGCAGTTTAATGGACGTTCCTGCTGTTAGGGGGAGCCAAGGAGCAGTTCCAGATGACTGGCAGCCCATGCTCCAGGCAGCGTGGCTTCCGAGGAGGTGGGGGACGGGAAAGAAACTCCACGTTTCTGGTGTCAGGTTGTTGATTAATGAGAGCACACTGAAGCTTCCTGCTGTGGTGGAACCCCACATTTTTCACCATGTGCCTTTTCCCTCTCTGAGGAATTCATTGTGCCGATAGGAATTGATGGAGTGCTGCTATTATACGTTCATTAAAAACCAAAGAATAACAACATGGACTGCCTTATAATTACCTTTTAAGCTCTGATTCTGGGGGACATATGCCTTTTATAGGCTCAGTCCCAACTGCTTGCAAAATACAGAAACCAGCTTGTAATTGAATCCAATAGATACATGTCATTAATCAACTATATCCAGACTTTTCCTTCATAGTAATTTTGTAATATTGCTCACACTATGCTATGCTTTGTCTAATGCTGGATCTCTCTTTTTGGTCATTATTAAGACACTCCCCACTTTCCTTAAAGGGCATGTGCTACGTGCTATAGGGGAGGGTGATATTTACAGTGGCCTATGCAGTTGAGTAGCCTTATTATGTAGATGAACAGTGTCTGTCTAACGAGGGCTGATAATATGAAGCAGCAGACTGGCCACAGACCGACTTACAGTCCCATTTTTATCTCTTATCTTTATAAAGCTTGTTTACACTCTCCAGACTGTTTTGTAATGTTACATATGTTTCTGCTATAGGTAATGGAAGACTAAAAGCTACATACAAGATCTTGCCCCATAATAATAACAAATTAGCTGCACTGCAAATGTTGACATTTAACAGTAAAACTTGACCAGATTCAGACTTTTACCGTAACATATGCATAATACAGTCGGCACTGCCTAATCGGGATCCTGATAATCGGAATTGCTGCTTAAATGGGATAGAACTCCAGGTGACGGTTCTTCACTTCATTTAATTAGGATATAGTATTTTGAAATGATGAGCGGAGATCGCGTTTTAGAGCAAAACAGGTTGCGTAGCACAGTGCAGTCTGTGCAGGGAGCACGTGATTACGCTGTGACTTGCGTAAACCATGCTGAACTCTTGAAGAAGGAGGAGCTTCCTGTGGTTTCTCAGGCTGCTGTTGCAAAGAAAGTTGGCATGTCAACATTGCAGATGCGATTAATTTTGCTGATGAATAAAAAAAAAACATGGACTTGTATTTTAAATGATGTATTTAACATTGAATCATAATGTGATGTGATTTCATTCTTTTTCTTATCATTAAGAATCAACTGCCATCAGCTGCTTATTCGGGATATTTTTCTTTTTCCTGAGGCGTCCCGATAAAGTGGCTCTGACTGTACCTCTTTTTTTAGTTCTCCATATCCAGCATACATTTAATAACATAAATGTTTCTGGACGAAACCATCAGGAAATAAGGGATACAATTAATACACATACCTGCCCCTGCAGAATATCATAATTCATTATTATTTAAATTAAACCTAAATTCTGAAAACACAAAATGTGTTTTACAAGAGGATGTTGTTGACGTCCTTTTTTATTTATTGTAGCCCAGGTAGTAAAATGAAACAGATAATTTCCTTCTCTGGCCTCTCAGAATGTGGAAGTATTAACCCATAGCTTTAGAAAGAAAAGAAACTCAAGAGTTTGTTAATTAAATCTAAACCGTCAAGCACTGTATAAAGGAGGATATTGTGCCTTTAAGAGGAAGTTAATGTGAGTTTTCAGTATTTATTATAGCTGAGGTAGGTTATGAAAACAGACAGTTTTCCTTTCAACACTTCATAATGTCAGATTTAGAGCTCTCCCTCTCTCGATCTGAATGATTTCACAGCAGTTGTCGGGGACTGTAAGGCTATATATCAGTCCGGGGAAGAGGGCTCCTATATGACAGTGAAATACTAGCACTGTGATTTATGAATCCCAGCAAAACGTTTTTAACTGCTGTCTGGGTGCTGATTTTCACACACCTGTTACTGCATTTTGCCAATGATCTTTTCATTACTTCTGATGACTTGTGTTTAAAGCTGATTTAATCCCTGAAAAATATTTCTGTTTTTCAATAATACACAACAATACAAAAGAACGTCATCAGTGACTGCATGCTTCTGTTGTCAAAGGATCCCAATGATTCAGTATCTATAACATTCCATTTCCTGACCGCTCTCTCTGTGTAAAGAAGTCTCTCCTACCCTCTGTCCTAGGTCCACTTCATTTTCTCTGGTCTTGGTTTCTGTGTTTGATATATTGAATAGTACTATTTCTCTAACACACAGGCGCTGAGCCCTGTAGTTCTTTAGTGTGAGAGAGAGTGTGTAGTTTTTCAACTGTAGGCATTGTATGAGATTAACCCTACCCTAGATTTCTAAACACTAAAAATAAATTGCTGTGTTAATCGCTCCGCCAGTAGAGCATTCCTTTGCAATCTTTATTTTGGTGATTGATGCTGCTTTAATAGTTGCTTCCTTCACTTGCTGGGAACTTGTGGAGCACCAAACACAACAGATCTGTGGCCACCACCACAGACTACCATGCACATCCTGCAGTAGACCCCTTGAACTCAGTTTGAACTCACAAACCCCCTGGTCTAGAACATGAACCCAGCTCGCTAAGCTAAAGGAGCCGCATGCTGGGAGGAAATCCCTGTTTACTCAAGCAGACAATGGCAGCGGAGATCCAGGCTGTGGAGATGGCTGTGTTAGCTGAGATAGACAGTGACAGTGCACATGGATTGTGATGCTGGATTCAGTGCAAACAAGCAAAAGCTAAAGACGACTAATTTGCAGTTTAAGTTTTATTCACACAATAAAACTAAGAAACCCTCTTTAAAACTACTGAAACTCGTTTCATGAATTAGCTTCATTAAACTTGATTTAATTAATCAAAATGGCCTTCAATAAAACACTTCTTAAGGTTTTGTGAAGAGGGCCCAAAATGTTTGTTCTATAACCACAGTAGAAAATAGTTATGTGTTTTCCGCACCTGTAAATGTCAAATATACAAACACAGTGGGTTTCATATTCATTTTTTCTGTCAGTAATGTTATTTCAGTTTTTGTGATGTCTGATTTAGTTAAATTCCCAGCAGAGGGGTGTAAAAGTTCCTCTGGGTCCCACAGGTTGGAGTTTGCATGTGATTGTATGTTGGCTCACAGATACAGTTTTTCAGCTCCTTGCTAGAAGAAGACTTGAGAATTGAGCTAACTTGACTTTCCTTGAGAAGGCCTACTTTAAAAAGGGCTGAGTCCACTGTCGCAGTGCGTCATATTTGACTCTGTCATGTGCAGATGGCACAAGTGATGAACTGTTTTGTGGAAGCAGGACTTAATAATGAATGTCTGGAAACGTTATTCCAGGTCACTGTTTTCAGGACTGTACGAAAAGAGGGAAATGTATAATATGGTCTGGATAGCTATAGTGTTAAAATAATAATAATAATAATAATAATAATAATAATAATAATAATAATAATAATAATAATAATAATAATAATAATCTATTATGATTAATGATGAGGATGCTTATCTCAATAGACCTCTCTCCCATTAGAACTCACACATAATAGTACTGGGAGTCTTATCATTTTCCCAGGCAGCTGGAATAACCCAGAAAACATAGGAACCTGCCCCTCTGAATGCTATCAAAACTTAAGGAGATCTTAGATTAAACTTTGATTAAAATACTGGATTTACCAAGATAAAGAAATATAAAAAAATTGTATAATTATTATTAAAAACCGGAATGTTTCTTTGACATCCGACTGCAGAAAAAAAGATCCAACTATTACAAATCAGTAAGCATGTAGCATGGGCTGTAACATTCATTCATTCATTCATTCATTCATTCATTCATTCACTCATTCACTCATTCATTTTTAGTAAACAGTCTGGTTCCCAAAGCAGAGTAGTTAATGCTCCCTAAAAATAACTCTTAAACTCTAGGCTGTCTCAGGTTGGTTAACGATTTCCCGGTGTGCTCAGAGAACCAGCTGCATATTTTGAATGCTGTCGGTAGAAAACTCATAAATCGCCTTGAATTCTGTAATTTTATGCCTCGCGGGTTCCCTAGTTACATGAGTAATAGATAGAAGCCACGGGATCTGGATGCCTTCCTGACATAGGTTTTAGGTTTTACAAAATAAACTGGAATATTGCCTTTGCAAATGCAAGTTAATGTAACAGTGGAGCAGCACTGAAAGGTAAAGATTATTGATGACTTTCACCTTTGACCTGTCTGGAACATTGCCCCTCCCCCCTCCAAATATATGACAGCACCATAGCTTTAGAATGACATAATCCTTATGATTCATGACCCCCAGATCCAGATTTACTTTGGCTAGCCTGTTCTAACTTTTATTTCTTTTATTTTGTATTTGTAAACCCATCTTTCAACATTTCTTGTCCATGTGTTTTACTGCTGAATGTTTTGTTTTTTCAATGCTGACCTCTTGCAGAATCATATTTTACTTTTTTATTTAGCCACATTTAGCAGTACTTTTATTACATCTTATCTGGCCAGTGTGTGAAATTATAAAAAGCTTAGTTTTTTGGGATTGGCAGGCTTCATAAATCATTGAAATGTCACTTGAGTTGACAGGATGGAGCACAAGAGAGAGATTTAACAGGCTTTTATAACAATTAAATCAAAGGATGGATAATGTTCAAGACACTTTTCTTTCATCGGCTAGTCTATATTCTACACACGATGTTGAGATTCATATATATGTATTTTATTTTTTTTTGCTATATATTGAGTCATTTTTCTCCAGTATTGCACCACTCTAGACATTAATTACCTACTTTTGGATTTGTATGAGACTGTATTTCACAAGCTATGCATGTAGGTCATTGACCTACCTTTTATCTTATTACATACTTAAAATGTAATTACTGTAGATATAAACTAAGATTAGCTATTGAATTTAAATTAAGTAAATATGTATGCACGACCCATTCCACATTTCACGTCAAACCCCTTAAACTAACAGTAATTCATTATGAACCCCATCTTAGTGTTACGATAAACATACAGAACTTCTTCTGGTGCTATACACTTTTTTCCAAATTATATCTGAGCATGCACATGTGTGGGCTGTAACGGCTCAGAAAGCCCTTTTAGACAGTATCCTTATTACTGTGTAATGTTTTAACATTAAAAAGCACAGGGTGATCAGAACCAAAGGAAGTTTGCATCCACTTAACTTTGAAAAAATGTTGAACATAGTGAAGCCGTCAATTAAAAGATGATTAAGTGTTAACGGTAAAACACATGAAACCACAGTGCACGCCATAGTACATAGTACATAACTTCAGCGGGAGGCAGATGCAGGGCATTGTAGTGTTTACTGTTTGCATTGGCATGTTGTATTTACATTCAAAGACACGCTGTAGAGTGTGTATGTGTTTTAATTGTGAAACAGACTTTACTGGATGGCAGCCAGTCCTCTAGATGCACAATCTCCCAATCAATCTATCTGCCAATCAATCTTACTGATTGACATCCCCCAGGGATCTCGAGACACTGTAGAAATGATCCATTTGTTTGTGAATTTTAGCCATATGATGGGGATTTAATGCTCTGTCTGTAAACAGGAATATCATCTCCCTTTCTCCAAACCCCAAACAGTGAGCTGTTAACAAGTCAGGTAAATTAAACAGGAGGACCACGTGTCTAATGGGAAGCTGTCAACGCAAGATAGATGCACCTAATCACTGCAGGGGTGATGTCTCTCCCTCACTCTTTCTTGTGGGATACAAAAGACTGAATGTCCTGGTACAGCTGCCATTGTGTCCCTTGTGAGCTGATTAACAGTAGCAAATCAACGGCAGCTCATCAGCAGTTCGTCTTGGAGAATTATTACATTCTACTTCTGAAAGCCAAAACCTCACCACAATATCTTAAAAAAAGATGAAGTCTTTGCTGTATCTGTGACACACATTAAAGAGCATGAATCATAAACTAGTGGCCTACATTTAGCATCTACTTTTTTCACACAGTATTTGTTTCACTAGATATGTAAGGGGAAATGCAATCTTATTTTTTGGGTACATTGACATCACTAAAGTACTCAGTCACAAAAAAATATTAAATAGGCCCAAACATTCTGTTAGGCCTTGGCCACTGCAGAAGCCTTAACTGTCACAGAGATGTATTGTAGAAGGGATTTCTAGTTATAGTCCCTTTACTGAATAAAGTAAAGGGATCCCTAAAAAGTCTCCATAGTCTGAGCTAGTCTTCAGTAAAACTCTTGACAAATTATTTTAATAAGCATTAGTATTATAATCTACAAAAGCTTAAGGCCTGTTAGTTCAGAAATCCACATATAATTATAACGTCTGATCTAATGTCAAAAAATAAGTTTAAACTAATATTTTCTACTATGAGTATTATTATATTTCCTTTTTAGCATTATCCAATAAAAAAAATCTAAATGCATTGTGTATTATGCTTAAAGCATAGCTAACCAGGGCAAAAAAATGGCTAAAATGCTAGAAAGAACTAAATGCAATGTGAAAATATGGTAAAGAAAAACTGAAAATATGAAATTGTAATTTTCTTAAAGGGTTGGTGAAATAAAACCAAGCAAATCTAGAAAAAGCTTAGTCATGTACTTTTAGCATGGGTATAGGAAAGCAACTATTGGTTGAACCTTAGTTGAGTTCTATATTTTTCTGTTAAAAAAGTGGCTTAAAGTCAATATAAAAAAAATAATTTTAAAACAATCAATAAAAGCCAATCAAACTGTAATTGTCACTGCATCCATTGATGTTTACGAACAGGTATTTGATGGACTTAACCAGCATAGCGTTTTCAACTCTTCACGTTGATTATAAACAACTCTGAAAGTTTTCTTTAGTCAGCCTGATTGTAGTAACTCAGCAGTGTCACTAGTAAAACCCCCAGGGGGTGGAATAAGGAAGGAGACAGTGTTTACCGAGACTCCCACCTGGTTCAGTTTAAGGGTAATAAGCACAGCATCAGTGAAAGGTATCACTGGCAACAAATCAATTAGTTACAGAAATAAAGCTTTCCAAACACTTCCGAATACACAGAGATGGTGGGAAAGACCGAGCCAGAGCAGCAGGTTTGTTTATACTCGCACTTTCTCACCATCATGAAACCCTTTACCTTCTGAAAAAAATCAGCTAGTATCTCAGGGCTGCTTGAATTACAATGACCTAACAAAGACTTTTATTGAAACTGTCTTTTATGTAGCTCTGAAACTGCCAAGGTTATTTAAAATAATGGAACATGTCAGTTTCAGGATAAAAGAAAGAGTTGGCCCTTTTTGTAGGTGAACATTGAATTTTTAATAGAAAAATCAAATGTTGATGTCGTGCAATGTTTCAGCATGCAGTCGCTTTCCTTTAAACAGACACAGTAGATAACTTCTCTTTATTAGCTTCAAAAGACATTTTGGGGTTTGATGAGCTCAGGTATAATTATTCTGGTGGTGATAACATTCTTTTTATAAGATCAATATTTTGTAATTTAAAATACTTTACATGAAGAAGAAAAAGCAGAAGTAAATCATTGAAATCTATTATGTAATGTACCAAGTGGTACCTACTTTTCCTGTATGATTTATTTGGTATTGTTTCCATTAAACTGAGTATTAGAGTTACCAGGATACCGACTCATTCCGTTTCACTGTTTTGCTACATTAATATTAAAAGCTGTGTTGAATTTATACATATTTATTCAGAGCTGTCTTGGAAGAACTGCAAAAGTAATGAAACAGACGTTATCCTATTCCTGCACTTGTACTCAATTGGAGAAACCAGTATTTTTTTTCTGAATGGAAAAATTATTCGTTCCTGAGAGTATTTAAGAGTATTGTGCTGAATTTCACAAACTAGATTTCTGCAATTTACAGAAATACCTGAGAGATTAGTATATATTGTCATTGATATCACTTCAAATAATTATCAGCCTTTTAAAAGATATTTCTGCTTTTCATTACAAACCATGATTTGTATTACAGAAATATATGCCCAAGTAATTCCTCTGCTCTCACTGAATTATACACAAGTCACTGTGTTATGGTTATGGTTGAAGAAACCAATGAAAATATCTGCATTCTTCTATGTTGAACTACACAATATTGTTTTGGAAATACAACATAAAGGTAGCTGTTAGCACATCACCATTTATTAAGTTAGTTAGCTGTTTTTCTAGTTCATTTTTTTGCATCTCTTGCCATTCTGCCCTAGACTACTCTGGCTGCACTTGTGCCAGAATGTGTACTGAGTTTGTGAAATGGACTTATAAGAATCATTATTTGAATGTACTGCTCTATGAAACATACTCAGTATAAATGTTGTACTGCTATGATTTAGCTTAGTTGCTCTTATAATTTAAATGAATTGATCTCCTGGAATGTCTTTTAAGCAAGGCCAAGAGCAAATTAAACGTTGTGATAGTGTTGTGTAATAAATTTGTCGGAACATACGATGATTGCTTTGCATAGATTCTCTGGGTCAGTGTATTATCCCAGACTGGGGTCTATGAGCCAGATGGTGACTTCAGAAAGAAATTGACACACCGTTTCAAACTGATTTTATGCAAACTCTCTGGAGGGGAGACAGACCATCAGCTCTGCTGGGAACCAGGATTACAAAATATCCAATTAAAAAAGAAGGGGTTGAAATCTCTGACTGATAAGCAGAGATTCAATCAGTTATAGTTTATTAGGCTTAATGAGTTATAAAAATCCAGACCCTTCCAACACTGGTTCTGTTAAGATCCTTTTCACCTTACATGCCTTCTACCCCCAACAGAGTTGATGCAAAATAATAAAGCATACTAGCTTTTTAAAAAGATGGCAATTAGGTTTAATTTTACACTTTTAAACTTGAAAGAAACTACTGCAAAAAATATCTCAATGTAACAATTATTTAACTAAAATGGTTTCTACTGTATTCCACATTTTAATAATACATATTAGCCTTAATAAATATTTGGAAATATTTGTGTTGTTCGTTTATGTATGTATGTATATGTGCATGTATGTTTGTATATATGTATTTATTTATTTTAGCAGAAGGGAACCCATTAGGAATTTGTAAAGGTTTTCCCATCACCATGCGAGTCTTCAGTTTTTACTGTGCCAAATATGTCATCAATTGCTACTGGCATAACATTATTATCAGAGTACAGTATACGTTAAACATACACATCAATCAACAGAGCAAAGAAATGCTTCAGCTTGGCCTGTGTTATTTTAGAAGCTGTTGTTTGTGAAAGTGCATCATGGGACAGTGCTTGACATCTGTACCGCACCTGTGAGCAGCACCCTGCCTGCCTCGAAATATCATCTGTCACCCAAATCTAAGAAAAACTACAGGATGAAACTGGTTCCCAAAACCTTGGATCAGAATGAGGAGCCGCCCAGGTCAGTCAGGTTCATGAGAATGCCCTGCTCCAGCCCTTCTCACCTTCTTCCTTGAAATTATTCAAACTTTGAAGCCTTTGACGTTTCAGACTGTCTTGGATCACTCCAACCTGGGTTCTGCTTCTTTGACCTCTCGGTAGCCTCAGATACAACCTGAATCCTTGCAAGTCGAACCTGAAACTTTATCTGTAACACTGCAGAACAATAGCAGAACTTGAAAAAAATGATTAATAACAAAGAATTATTTTTTGTTTTTAGGACCACTCTCGTAAAACACACAAGAACCAAATTTCTAAAAATTATTTGCATCTTGTAGTGTGTAGAGCAATGAATCGCCAGTCAGCCATGTTTCTTCTGTGGAAAATTGTGTATTTCTATTATAAAAAAAAAAATACATAGGACTGCTTGTACTAATAATATGAGTAACACTATACAGCTTCCAAATCCCATTTCTATAAAAGCAAACATGCCATTGCATGTTTCATTGATTATATGGTGATACAGTGATACATTGTGTCATACTTATGGTGAGGCAATGAGGCTAATAAAGCTTGCTATAGTATATCACATGAAATGTAAATATAATGACAGAGCGGTGGTAACCTTTGAATGGTCCAGTTGTGCTTGCACATTTACATGTTTCAGTGTGTTTGATATAACCAATATGCACTGTATTCAACTTACTCTGAACTATAACCCCCTGCATTGTTAAAACCTCAGCACTACCATTATCTGAAATCTGATATGATATATTTGGTCCTACAGATTTCTCAGCCATGCAAGGTAACTCGCTGGCTTTGCTGTGGCACACATAGCTGTGGCACACAACTCACATTAACTGTTGAAGGCCATGTCCAATGGGTTTAGAAGATCTAAGCTCAATTCCCACTGGACCAGTAACCATCTCAAAATCAATGCCACAACAGATACGATAAGGATTGGAAAGGCATGGAAAACTCCTTCTTCTGAGTGACGTCCCATCACGCCTGGGTTGAGACACTGTCAGAGAAAACTGTTAATGCATTTATAATAAAGGTTTTAATTCATTTTCAGTTTATTATTTGTCCCTTTTCAATATACATTTTGCTCACATATCCTTGTGTTTTATAAGTTTAATTAGTTTTAAAATACATAAATAAAGACTATGTTGTGCATGACCAGTTTGATCACAGAAGCTGTTTTGAACAATACTTGGGGGACCAGTGGGAAAGAAGAAAGGCTTCACAGAACAGAGCTTGTGTATTTTACAAGACCCATTTAAAAAAAAAGATGTCAGGCTTTTTAATTAACAGTCATAATTCACAAAGGTATTTGTTTTATTTCAAAACACAGCACAGCACATCGTTATTATGTTTTAGTTATTTATAACATATTTGAACTTATCCATTTAGGAGGAAGCACTAATTCAGAGGCTGTTCACGGACAATTTTTTTTTTTTGGTATGGCAATTACAATATTGGTATCAATCAATCAATCAATCTTTATTTTATACAGCGCCTTTCATAATGGACCACCATCACACAGTGCTTTACAAGATGCAGTAACAAAAATAAAAAGCATAATGCATTAAACACAGTGGAAAGTGCATAATACATGATAGTAGCATAATACATGAAATAGTAGCAGCAACACAGCAGCTAATAGCAGATATCAGGCTTAAAGAGCATGGAAAGCAAGAGAGAACAGGTGGGTCTTGAGAGTTGATTTAAAGCCAGCGATGGTGGGAGCATCACGTACCAAAGCTGGGAGAGAGTTCCAAAGTCGGAGCCATGAAGCTAAACGAGCGTTCTCCAAGTGTGGTGCACTTTTGCTTGGGGATAACAAGCAGGCCAGAGTTGGAGGACCTCAGCTTGCAGGCAGGGATATAGCGGGTCAGCAGGTTGAGGAGGTACTCGGGACCTGTGTGATGAAGGGCATTGAAGGTGAGCAGGAGAGTTTTGAAAATCATCCTGAACCTTACAGGTAGCCAGTACAGCTGGGCAAGATGGGGGGTGATGTGAACACGTTTTTTTACATCTGGTAAGGATCCTGGCAGCGGCATTCTGAACTAGCTGCAGTCGGTTTATGGTGCGTGCTGGGAGACCACCATATAGAGAGTTGCAGTAGTCGAGTCGAGAGGAGACAAATGCATGACAAAGTATCTCCGCATCCAGGAGGGAAAGGTAGGGACGGACTTTGGAGATGTATGTTGCAAGGGGAGCAAAAGGGGAAAGTTGCTTGGCAGCCCCAGGAAGGAACAATATCACATGCTTCTTTAATTGCATTTACAGATTTATTTTGCTGTTTTTGGCAACTTCATAATTTCATGATAATGTGTGCAAGTAAAGGTTAGTATTAGGGTTTAGAGGTTGGTTTGGAGTTCAAATACAAACTCCAACATTTCTTTGTAATTCTTTATATTAATAGTATTTACTTTTGATTACTGCCTAGGTAATACAACATTTCCACACCTGATACAATCTTTGCCCTGCTGAGCTATTTCAATGTTATAAATTTTAATAAAGAAAGAAGCATTTATTATTACTTTGTGAACATTACACATCTCTTTATTTCTTGTATGACATGTACACGATTTGCTTAAAATGACTGCAGAAACAGTGAATCGTGTTTTGTATGAACATGAAATGTCTTGTTATATACAGTATATTTTGTGTTCTGGTTATATGCTACCTATCTGCTCTCCTTTCCTCTAATATAAATATATTAAAATGATAACACTCTTGTTCAGGAGATCCTGAATTAACGTCGCCCGTTTTTCAGAGGAAATACAAATTTCTTGCACACAAAAGGTGACATTAATTCAGCCAATTTGAAGCCCTGACTAACCTGATCTGAAGATAACAGAATTCAGCCAATAGAAAGTGGCTGGCAGGACTCCCTCTGATTTCATTAGAGAACAGAATTAGATGAGAATCTCGATCTCATAGGATATTAAGCAGTATCTCTTCAAGAATGACATCCATTATTCCCTGTGATTGGTTATTGGGACAGTCAAATGTTTGACAATCCGTTCTCTTACACAGATTGTTCCATATGATTTAGCAGCAGAGTGTTTACAGAAATTTAAATGTTTTGATGCATAATGCATGACTTGGTAGATATGTACTGCACCTGGGTTTGATTTCCTTGTTTGCAAAATCCTTAAATTATTCCATTAATATATGATAACTGAACGTTTTCCGAAAAGTGAGGTACCAAATAAATATTATTATCCAGTAGGGTGTGCTGATACTCATCTTTTCCAAGTAATTACCTTTAAGAAATATTTGTCGGCAGGTATTAACATCTATTTATTAATGTGCTTTTTCAAAACAAGAAAAGCTGTCCTTCCTTCACCTTTTAAAAGCTAATTGGAAGCAAACTTTCCTCTCATCTGAGGTGCTGACAATGTTACTGCTGTACTGCAGTACCAAGGCTGTACACTGACAATGAAAATATGCAACTGACTCGACACTACCGCTGTGTAAGCTGGGAGAGGTATTTCTTTGTCAAGTTTAATCAGAGATAACACTTTGCCCAGGAATACAATCCCACTTCAATGCAGATTTCTAAGGAAATTTATTAATACCAAATAGCTTCACATTTGTTAAAGGTAATTACTTGGAAAATACACTTTTCGGTGCACTCTTATTATCCAGAAATGAAACCTGGATTAAGTCATTATTTTTTTTATATTTTATTATCATCCAGTGTATCAACTTAAACAAAGTAGGAATCTACCTCACATAGTTACTGTGAGATATTTTGGAAGAACTTTATATTACAGGACATTAATTGTAATAACTGTGTAATTACCAATGACTCCTGATCTTACATGGTAATTACTGTGGAATTTCATGGAACAATAGCTTGTTACATCGATTAATTACATTGTAACAACATGACACAGGCCTTTTCCATGTAACTACACATTTATTCTACAAGCAGTTACCATGAAAGAACGGAAACCATTGCTAGGAACCTATTTTTGTACCATTGTATTACAAAGCTATATTTGACCTGTAATCTAAAATGTTACAGACGTTTTATTTCCACACATTCTCTGAGTAGCTCTAAAAGAGGCAGCTGACAAATGATTTGTAGTTAGGCCAGCATTTCTGATATGCCAATTTGTACACTGGGGTTGGGGATGGGATGGGTTAAGTATGTATGTACTCTTTAACAGTAAATTAAGAACCTTGAAATTGTCAGATGGAAATGATTTTTGGACACTTCGGATCTCAAGTCATGCTACGGTTGTAGCGGTGGCAGGGGGAGTATATGGTTACCACCTGTTTTCACCACCTTAGCCTTGATTGATGGCAAAATAAAACTGTGCTGTGCACAAAAACGCCAACATTTATGCAGTCTGCACTGGAGTGAAACAAACCATGGAAGCAACTGTTTCAGCATAGTTCTGCCCCTTATACAGCTGTACCATGGTATACTAAGCATAAAGTGTAATAAAGCAAAGGGATATTATGGAAAAGCATGTATACATGATGATCAATGCGATTAAGACAATCTATAGTTATCTATGGTATACAGGTCTTTTATAAGGGACTTGGACATCATCACTGTAAAAATGTTGTGTAATTATTAATGTAATTAAACCTATTCTCATATATAATCAATTGAAGCCCTCCATGTGATAAGTGCATGTTATCTCGTCTTGTAAACAGTAGGTATAGAAATGCCATTTCATGTGTCAAAGTGTCCAACCCCTTTCTGCAGTATTTCATACTACTGAGGCTTAGCAAGGACCTGTTAACATATATTACATTCCCAGACCTCAGACTTTCACTTGCACAGATTCTTCAATTGTCATATGTATTATTCACTCATTTTATTTTTTTATTACTTGGCACAAATAAATAATAATAAAACAAAATGTAATCAAATCCCTAAAAGTGGTGGTAAGATATTTCACATTGCATTGAAGACTGCACAGATAATTTTCAGGTTCTACTGTAAATGACATATTAACCAAAATAAAGAATTGTTTTAAAAATCATACTTTGTAGTTTTGCGCCTGTTTGAGGAATTTCCAGCCATAATACCAGATTGCTTTAACCGGTCTGATTCCACTTAGTTAAAGATGGGCTTTAATGTTAAAATTGTTGCTTTTTTCGCAAAAACATAGACTGGAAAGAATCAATAAACAGACCACTGTACCTGTAAAAACAGCATATCAATTTTTAAATTCATGAATCTCTGACTAGTTGGAATAAATAAGACAGTTTCACAAGCTAATATGACAAATCTAGTGTTCATTAAACTCGTGATGAAGACAATATCGCTTAGAAACAAAATCCCCAGTCACTTTTCCCTGTTATACCCCTTTACAAATTTGTTTCCACATGATGTGCCATTTCAACTGGCTGTCAGGTTCTACAGCAGTGATCCAGGGCTGACAATCACACTTTATCGAGAATGAAATAGTGACGGCTAATTGATTTTACAGCAATACCGAAGGACAGACAATGAAAGTACCATCAATTTAATCC
The DNA here is from genome assembly GCA_030684275.1 of Acipenser oxyrinchus oxyrinchus. NCBI lineage: Eukaryota > Metazoa > Chordata > Actinopteri > Acipenseriformes > Acipenseridae > Acipenser > Acipenser oxyrinchus. Next base: position 30,994,380 of record CM060262.1, on the reverse strand, counting down.
ACTATTTAATGGTTCCAATTTAGCCTCTGTAAACGCTCACTAAACTAATTTCTCTGGGTTCAGCAATCTGAAAAGCTATCATATCTCTAATCTCCTTCAATATATTCATTGGGAGAAGGGAATTTAGCCAATTCTGATGTGTGGAGATGATCTGTTAGCGTAGTGTAAATGTTTATAACACGGCAATCTAGTTCGTTTATAAGGATATGAAAAGTTTTATTGGGGAGGGCACTGGAGTGGAACTGTTGGATAATAGGCAGTTACCCAGCAGACTTTGAAAGCTATGGAGCATAGAGATGTAGAGAATAAAATACTAGGACTTACCTTAATCGGAAGCTAAACTGAAATTCTGAAACTGCACGGCACTTACATTTCTACTGATAGCAGGTTTGTGGCACAGACAATTTCTATCTGGAGCTCTTTTCTTTTCTTGATACATGGCTCTTCAATTTTACCCCTAAACTGGAATGCACAGAGCCACAGATGCCAAGGTCAGTACAGAGAAACAAACGGCGATAACAGAAATGAAGGTGCAAAAGCCGTTATTGTTCCATTAAGGTATCTCATGAATCCAGCTGAGTTGGGAAAATTTAGATTTGACTTCCCCTTTGAACAATCTCACAGTGCCCAGGTAGACATTCCATTTCTATTGTATTATTAGAAATATATATATATATATATATATATATATATATATATATATATATATATATATATATATATATATATATATATGTTTTGCCTTTGTAAGCATCTTAGAACATTTCATTATGTGAAAGGCGCTATATACAAGCTGTATTGTATTACGTTCTTCACTTGTTACAAACTATCAATGATGCATCTAAATGTGTCATAAAGCATGTTATAAGCAATATTATTGCACATCATTAATAATAAAAAATATATAGCAATACAGCATACAAACTTGCACCTACCTTCTTAAATGTGTGCAATGTTAAAACACATTAGAATGCTGTAAAGCACAGTGCAGGCAGGGTAAGTTGAATGTAAAATCATGATGTATGCTTTGTTTCACAGACCCTGATTAGCACTAGTCTTGGACTACTTTACCTAAGATAACATTAGGTTGTCCAAGATTGGTGCTAATCAGGGTCTGTGAAACCAGCCAAAACTGGATTTACCTTGGATCAATTTTATTAGAAATAGGATCCAGATAGGAGGCATATTCAGCTATGTTCAGCTGAATATGGCTATTGTCCATCAATATGTAGATAGATAGATAGATAGATGCAACACTATAGATTGATATCTTACATCATCCTGGCAGCTTGAATTGCAAGGCCCTTCATTTCCCCACACACGAACCCCATGCTGGGGTATTCTGAAGTAGGAGTGGATAGAGGTTATTCCAGGTCATCTCTCGACAGGATTTGAACCTTGACCTTTTGGCACAAAGGTGTTTATACTTTTGACTCATTTACCAAAACAGTGGAGTATTTCTTAGCACACTACAGCAGTTGCTACTTACAATAACCTCCTTAATAAAGATAGCTGTTTATGAAATCAAAATGATTGAGCTGCTATATGATTGTGGCACTATATAGACTTTTTTTCTAGGAAATATATTGTGGCTATGACTGAAGTCAGGCTGGGATTTTCTTCCTTGTGTTTTGCAGGCAGTAGTCTTTATTATTTCTAATAATTTGAGTCTTAACTCCTTTATGTAGAGATTCTGTGGACTCCCATGTTTCAACCCAGTCCTAAGGGAAACGGATGTAAATATAAACTAAATGTGTCAAACTGTAACCATAGAAACCACTCTCCAGAGTGAACACATACTGATTCTTATTGAGCTAGCACCTTAAGGTATTCTATACTCTTAGCCCCATTGAAAGTAATGTGTGTAAAAAAAAAAAAAAAAAAAAAATTCTAACAAATTAAAACAATTAAATTAACAAAGCTACTTGTAGATGACAGACCGTAGCTCATGCTAATAAGTTAACATAATTGATGGAAGTTAATTAAATAACAACAATAGTCATTACAAAATTGCACAAATCAGGGAATTGTCTAAATATTTAAAAGTCACATGACAAAATGGATAATTGTGTCTCTGAGTGGGCTCTGTGGTGATTTAGTACTTTAGGAGCTATTACTCTATATTAAAATGGATATTGCTATACTAATATAATACACGTACAACAAATACAAATGGTGACAACAAATACAGATCTCAACTTTTTTAATGTATAATTGTTTACGGCAATTTACGTTTAAGGATTTTTTTTCTTCTTACATAAATCGCCCGTCCGGTCAAAACTGAATGTGTTTCGTACTTCACGGTTTTCAGTGGACTTTTGAAACATGTCGCCTTTCTCTTTCGGTGAATATTTGAATCTAAATGCCTGTCAACAGCCGATTCTCAGTAGTGATGGACAGAAGAGCGTACCTCCATTGCTGTGTAAAACTCCTGCTGGATACTGCTTTAAGTGATCTGCTGCAGACACATTTTTAGCCTTTATAGAGACATCCATTTTCTTGTTTACAGTGTGTAGTATTTAAATTTCCCACCTAGATTGCATACAGCCACGTGACACAATCACTGCACAGCACTATGTGCATTGCTAAGCAGAGCTGTACAGTTTCGTTAATGTGATTTTTTTGGTATGAAATACAAATAATTATGAAATAATTTATTTTTATTTCTTAAGAATATTGTGAAAATCGCGGTATTTGGCTAATTTCACGTTTTCCGCGCAGCCCGTGAAAACACTTTCTTTAGACAAAATGTGAAAATCAAGATATTCTTTCTGCAGGAATTAACTTTCTTTTTTTATATAATTTTGATCGATACATATTATTTAATATATTAATTCGAATCTTTTTCTTTTTTTCTCTCTCTATAGCATCGGTCTAATAAAACATTTATAAAAATGTTATATACCTTAAAAGCCCTGCTTTGTACATATTTGATTATTATATCATTTTTGGGTTCATAATAGAGAATGTATCTCTTAAATAAAATGTAAAAAATATGTATTACATTGTAGCAGTTTTCATCTGCTGCATATGGAAAGTTCAATTTATTTCCTAGTATCATTATAATCCACTAAGTCTTCTATTGTTGAGTGCTTAAGTAATTCTAGTAAGGAATCGCAGCTTTTTATGCCTATAAAAAAATCTAAGCTGATGACAAGTCAATTTTAATGAAAAAATACCTTACTAAAAAATCCTGCTAAACGGAAAGTTCTGTTCTGTTTAATGCAATATATGCTGAAATAAAAGCTAGGGAGCACTGTACAGCTATATATCTTGAAGAAAAAAACAAATAATATGCTATGACATCTCAGAAAAATAAACTGTCAACCTCAACCAGTGAAGAGGCTTCGTGAAGCCAGGTTTCTGGTTTTCTATTCCTTGTGCTCTCAAATTGTGGGCTTATAAGCACTGTTACTTATGTGGTTAAATATTATACAAACCTGAATTGTTCTTTGGTTAATATCTGTTTAATTTTTGGGTGCTTAATGGTCTGGATTTGAGCGACTAAATGGAGAATGCCACTCAACTCAACCAAAACATGGGTGACCATAAAAGGCTCAATGAGCAGTGAAAGAGAGGACAAAAGCCGTGCCTTTTCTGAATTCTAATGTTGACATTGAATTCTTGACAGAATGTAAAACAATATGCCCTTGCGTTTCAATCTGACCTTACAACTATAGCAGATTCTGAGTGATAGGGAATGTAAAGCTGCAGAGTTCAAGAAAACTGGAGGGGCTGAAAGAGTCTAGTCTAATGCAGAGAGGAGATAGAGGTCATGTTTAAAATGACTTTTAGGTAAGACATCTATCTTTCACTATCCTGCTGGAGCAGCTCTTATCTGACTTTGGACATTTCAAATCCTGATGTGGATCTTTTAGCCCAAACAGGATGGATTCTCCTGGCAATACAATAAAACAAGAGAAAGGTAGCTGCACTATTGGCTTTGAAATTATCGTTTTATCCTTGATGTTTACACATTAGTGTCAGTGTAAGTGACATGTCTATAACATCTGATAAGCATGATAAAAGCATGTTGTGTAGTGTATTTAGGTGATGTTTACATAGTGTTTCAGCTCACATAAAATAACAGGACAGGAATGGTTATTCTATTTGTATGGAACACACCCAGTTGGGATCACAAAGTTGTTACATTTCAAGAAACATTAAGACTTGCTCAACATCATTTTATTTTTCAGGTACTGCATACATTTCCGACATTTCACAAAAAAGTTATTCGGCAAATCTGTTATACAGTATTATCTTTATTGAATCCTAAAGTTAGGCTGACTGCCTCGTTCAGGCTCAATTACTGGTGCTGTTAAGCAAAGATTCGTTCAGTAACTGTTTATTATTGTGTGAATAATTGCATTCATTTTTCACTTCAAAATAATTAAGCTAGTTAGCCCTCTGAGATGCTGCATTTCATTTGCACTGAGGCCAATTTGAAAATGAAAATGTTATCTAACCAAGTTTTTAAATAAAAACGTGCTTTGAAACTTATGGAGGTGATTCTTGTGGCTAAATGTCAGAGCCACCCTCAAGTGGGTTTTGTTTGCCAGTATTTAGACATAAAACCATCTGACTGTAAAGCAGCACTTTGAAACTGGAGCCTATTAATACACACTCCGTATTAAAACTTATTGCTTCACATTCAGCTAAGAGTTAAATGAAGAGGTGCAATTGAACCATAGGTTGAAATTAAATGCTGTCAATCTTGGCCCTTGTGTATGTAAGATCCCAACACAAATCTGCTTGAACTACCTCTGGGGTATTTTCTGTTAGGATATTGTCTATCTAAGTCCCTCATTAAGGAAGTCTCTAGTAAGACCTATACCTATAATACATATTTTAAGGGATAGAACCTGTTGGCAATGATTCATCTCTAAAAAATATATATACATTTTGCTGACCGTATGTATTCCTTTCTGCTCAGTGACTTGTGCACTGCACAAATGCAGATCAATTACAAGGTGAAGGAGTCAATGTCATATATGATTCACAATGTCAATTTCATGCTTTTGGTAACCATTTAAAGAGTGTTCTGGTAGTTTACATGTGGTAACCAATCAGATGCCTATATGTTTGTAAGAGACAATTTAATGGTGTGACAGTTTAGTAGAGATTGTCATGTAGAAAAAGCCTACAGCACCATCAGTCAGTCATGGCCCGGTATTTATTTATTTATTTATTTATTTCCACAGAGCACAAATGAAAATGTCACATCTCATTCACACCCTGTTACTGTGAGATGCAAAGGACCTGTTTAATCGGTTCTATCTTCTTTGTAATTAAATTGTTGTAATTTAAAGTTGTAATGTAAATCTTTACAGAAAGCAGTATATGTAATAAGTGGTAGGCGGTTAAATGCTCAAGATCACACACAGAAATCCTATTAGAAACCCTTTTAAGCTTTGGAAGGGGGACGAGCTGGGAGGCTGTTTACACTACATAATGATCAACCCTTATCTCCTAACATATTGTCAAGGAGCTGAATCTTTGCAATATCAGACACTTGGATCAAATATGATTCAACTGGGTTTCTTTCCAGACACCACTAATGAATTTGAACGTAAGTCGTCGTGGATACGAAAATATAAAATATACAGCTTGTTTCTACTCTTGGGATATAAACATTAAAACACAAATATTCTGCTTTTAAGGCTTGGATTTACTTAAGCATTGTATCTTGAAAATATCTTAAAGCCCGTAATATATAAAGATGGATTGACTGATAAGCATACACTACTTTTAAAACACAAGCCCAATGTGATCAATGTGGTCTTCTTTTTTTTGTGATATACTGTAGCTTTAGAATCTCTGACATTCCCAATTTTAGAAAGATTGACAGCTCTTATCTTACTTATTATCTTAGATTACGTATCTTTCCCAGTGTGATGAAGTCATGCTTATTGAAAATTATTGTTTACATCAATAATGCTCTGTAAATCATGTCTTCAGTACTCATGTATTTTGTTGTAAAATCAAAAGAAAAAAAATACAACTTTAAATCACCAGAAAAACCAGCAGGGATATTTATTTTTCTTTCAAACAGCTGTCCACAATCTGCTGTCTACTATAAACGTTTAACCAGGCAAGCAAAACAAGTGAATAAACAAGAAAATAAAGTGAATGGGATGGTTCACATAAATTTCTTTATGAAGGTTGTTTAATTGATTTCAATACAATACAATGCAATACAATTTGCTCTTATATAGCGCTCTTCAGGCAAAGCATCCCAGGGCACTTTACAGCAAGACCCCAAAACAAATGGCTAACAACCCATTGATTTCTTAAGAGCCCGAAATTTATGTTAATGGTAAGTGATGCCTTTTTCTTTACACCTTTATAAACAATGGCGTGAGAATCCCTTAATTTTATGCCACAGATGATGTTATTGCTGATGGCTGTACTTACGTTCAAAAAGTTATTAACATCTCTGAGTGCCTTTTAGTTGTAAAGAAGTCAGTGCCCTTGGTGTTGCCTGATTAAGGTTGAATTGAGCTTAAATTATATGTAGATGTAGTTTCCCTGGGCCATGTTTACATACTGTAATGCTCTTTTGAATTCTGTGCAGTAATGCTCTTTTCAATTCATGAAAATTATAAAGAGAAGACAACTATGGATGTCTGGGAATTAAACCAGATCAATTGATGATCTTACTAGCTTTTTGGAGGCAAAAATATTCCCCTTCATTGATTGTTATTATTAAACAGTCTGCACATATAATTCACTGAGTTTTTTCTCTGTGCACTAAAGAAGTGTAAAGCAACAATAACTAGAGCAGAAAATTGCCACTGTTGCTTAAAGTAGAGATTAATACATATTTTATTTCTCTCAGGTATATGCTGATTTATCATACTGATCATGACAAGGCTACAAACATTCTGGGCTTGTTCACTGTGTAGATCATTCTTGAAATAGGTTTTATCTGTAATATAAAATTACACATGCATATATTTTGAATATATCTATGTACATGTATTTATTGCAGTTCTAGCAGTAGCTGCAACCGCATTTTGCTTTGTTTGGGTGAATGCTGCTACTGAAATCATATGTAGGTGACATTAATTCTTGTACAGAGCCTACCAATTGTACCTGGATATTTTAATATTACCCAAATGTAGTTATTTGACAGACAGGTTGTTTTGTCATTAATTTTGCAGAATAAGAACACCAAACTGCACCTATATGTAAAATATCCTATATAAGTTACCGTTTTCCTCTTGAGAATGGCAGTGGACTAGTTTTGCATTTAATATATCATATTTTTGTTTGTATCACACATAACAATGGAAGAAAATAACATTTGTGAATGATCGGAATATTGTAGCGATCTTGTGTTTCTTTTACCGGCTGAATTGTGCTCAGGCCCCCTAAGTCACCCCTAGTCATGAACCATTTAACCACAGGAAAGGGGAATACTGGTTCTTTAAAGTTGTATTTGTGGAGTTGTCTCTCAGTGTGCTGACCCATCTGTGCAGTGTATTAGAATTGTAGAGTAATAAATGAACAGTGGAGAGGTTTGTAATGATGATTAGAGTCTGAAATTGGTTCAGATTTACAGTGTCACTCAGAAATGGAGGGAGAGGAAAAAGCAGTCTAAGCGGCCTAATGGATCCATCAACTCGTTTCAGCTGCTCAGTGGGCCGAGCAGGGTCACCAGCCTTCCGCTGGCAGCACAAAAGCACTTCAATTTTGTTAGGAAATGTATCAATTTAACTGACTTGAGCAGCACACTGAAAACCTAATGAATCTGGACTCAATTTTCCGCCAGGCTGCTTCTGTGAACTGTCGGAAACAATGTTTGCGGTGAAGGGATGAAGGAGGCATGTGATAGGCCGGGACTGGCTATATCTGCCTCCACCACGGCCAGTGGAGGAAGTAGGCCTGCCTCCTGAAATCTAGTGACAGCCCCAACACCAACCGCTGCCACTCGTCTAAAAATGATGTCATTTAAGGTAAATTGGCCTCTATTTCAGCAGGATGATAGTGCTAATTGAGTGGCAAAATATAATATAGGGAGCTGTTGTCTGCAGTTAAGGGGAGGAAGGGGACAGATTAAATGGCGGTACAATAGTGGGTGTCAGGCATGGCAGATGTTGCTTTATGCTGATAACTGCATTGACATATCTCCTGCTTGTCAGGCCGGGGCTTTAGGAGAGACTTACAGCAAATGGGACCAGATGGTTTCACGCTGAATCCGAATAAAGCAGTTAAACAGCCGCTGGTTTAAAAACTCAGCCACTAAAAGCTGTTAGTTTGTAAATAAAAGGAGTTGGAGTGCCTTATCGATCGTGCTGCCACACGCCGGCCTAAACTACAGGCTAATGAATGGCCCCCAATCAGCAGGCGTCAGGTTTATTTAGGGTCTGTGTTCTGATCACATCTGATTCTCCCCCTCAGAGGAGCTGTCGGGCTCCGTGTGTGTGAATGAGAGGAAGCAAGGAAACTGCTGCTAATACTAGGAGGCTTTCTGCACCAAATCCCACAATACAAATACAGCACAATTCCCACAGAATCCCCTTCTGCATTGTGAACATTCATTAACAAATTAAGCAGAAAAATATACTAATCTCCAAGTAAAGGATTGCCTTCAAGGTAAAAAGAGCAAAGACAGAAAATAATATTTTAACATTCACGATTTAAAATAGTGCAAATCCGTTTTCGGCATTAAAATAAAAAAAAAATAAAACTCTGTATATTGTGAAGATGCCGACACTTCTGTCAGGTTGTGTTTGTATTTCTAAATGTTTTCATTCAAGGATTTCATTTCTCTCTCTCTTTTTTTAAGTAGCCGAGGGCAAAGCAGAAACAGACAAGGGGATATCCCTGGTGTTTATAAAGAGCTCCGGTGAGTGTGTTGATAATGTACTTTCTCAGGCTTAGTAATTAGATCATTTTATTGAAATATTTAATTGTTTATGTGGCACATATGACTGCTTTGATTTTTCTTTAACCCTGCAATTTAAATTACTATTATTATTATTATTATTATTATTATTATTATTATTATTATTATTATTATTATTATTATTATATCACATCCAAAAATAAAAATAAATATTCTTTACTGTTGATACACCTCAGAATTCTACAATAGGAAGAATACTGTAACTATGTCCAGTTTTTTAATATATTAATTTCAATAACTTCATTCAAAGTACATATTGTAAATATGTTGACAATATATATATATATATATATATATATATATATATATATATATATATATATATATATATATATATAGAAAAGGGAAAGATGCATGCTGGGAATAACAAGAAGAGACAAGAAAAGGACGGAATGGATAAAAGAGCAAACAAAAGTATGCAATGTTATTATGGGAGAGAAAAAACTGAAATGGCAGCGGGCCGAACATGTAGCAAGAAGAACAGACCATCGCTGGACCAAGGAGATACAAGACTGGATCCCAAGAGATATAAAGCCACCAAGAAGAAGACATCCAGGAAGATGGCAAGATAAAATTAGGACACCTGCTGGAGCACCATGGACGACTGAAGCAGCAGACAGGCTTTTGTGGAAGAATCTTGGGCAAGCCTTCATCCAGCAGTGGATTGAAAAAGGCTGAAGATGATGATATATATAAAGAAGGATTATATTAAAAAAGTTATACCCTTATTGGTTATTAGAATGGGTTTGATGTCAAGTTAGACCTGAAGTTTCCTCATAAATATTACTTATTCTACATATCCATCACTGAAAAGAACTGCCCCAGGCAAGTAAAAAAACAACAACTGGGATTTAGTTAAGATAATATCTAATATGTTGTATAAATTATATTGCTGCACACAGTAATATATTCATAATTGATCAAATATAAATAAAATAACACAGGCCAGGAACACGTACATTATTAGCATATTGTATATCTGTGATGGACTAGATTATTGTAAGTTTTAACTAATATTTTTCACACCAAAACACTTTAAAATCATGTGTTATAATAACATGTGTTTGCCGGTATATTCCAATACAGCAGAAGAAAAACTAACATCAATCAGTGAATGCTTTTCTAACTCATTACGGTCTGCAAGCATCAACCCAACCATCTATGTGTTTAAAATTAAAATGGTTTCGCAGGCAAGCCAATTAAGACACATATTCTCATTTACAGTAATTCCCCTGTGATGTCAACACAGAGAAACGGTTAAGCATGAAACAAACCATGTGCACAACCCCAGCATTTTCAAAATACAAGATAGAGCAGAGATAAACAAAGCAAGCAAGAATGGCACAAGGCTGAAGTATTAATAACAGGATATCCACAAATATACAAATGCATATGGTTGCATATGTCAGATTGAGAGATAATGTTAAACAACCATTGAAAGCAACTGAGGTCCTTATATGTCAATTAATTTACGCACACTTATTCTATATTTAATTGACCATGCCATTCTTGTTTTCAGTTATTACTGCTATTTAACACATAACCACATTTCTCCTTAAAAGGACATGTGTTAAATCATCTAACACTGTGTTTAAAGTATATCAATCTGTCTTAAATATGCATCTTGTTCCTCATTGCGCAGCCCATGGTAGCTACCCCATGAACTTAGCTACAAACTAAAATAAAGTGAATAGCATTTGATAGAAAAAGGCAAGCTGTGAAATGAAAACTGAAGTTAAAATCTTTCATAAGACAAACACAGTAAGTCCTATAAGTATTGTAGTCATTTAATCACAATCATATTCAATATTAATTGAACACATCATACATGTAAATAGCTTTTTTAACAAGTGCTATTAATAATAATAATAATAATAATAATAATAATAATAATAATAATAATAATAATAATACATTTGAATGTGTCATCAAAAATATACATGTGAAGGACAGTTTTCAATAAAATATATTAAGTTATTTTATTTTGTTATTTATTTTACAATTATTATTATTATTATTATTATTATTATTATTATTATAGTATAATCTATAACAGCCATTTACTTCTGGAATGCATCACAGTTTAAGACAATATAGTTGTGTTGGGGAAAAATAGAATGGTACAACCTTTTTTTCTCACACTGAATATGCAGTTTTAGGTCTGGTCGAGGGTACTGCAAGTGACAGATTTTCCTTTTTTTAACTCTTCCACCTGATCTTCAGTAGCAGCAGTTGGTAGGTATCCCAGCAGGTTTATATCACAGAAAGATACACCTGCTGTTTACACAGACAGGGATTAGAGAGTGAACAGCATTTAAAATTGCACACTTCCCCACAAGGTTTATAATATAGGCACACATACAGCACACTGCAACACTGTAAGCAGACAATTTATTTTGTTTTGTGAGCTGGTGGAATTCAAATAACATTCAGGCTGGAACTAAGTGTGCATGTTTTTCTTGATGGCATGGATTAATGGGCACCTTGCTACGGCCTTTTGAACATTATAGTTAAAATGTAATCTATAAAAGTGTGTTTAGGTTGTCTAATGAATAATATTGTTAGCAGCGTTGGCTATTACCTACTGGGTGAACAATGCAGAAACAACGCATCTACCTGAGGAGGAAACAGCTGAACAGATTTATTAACATCATGTTAAAGAAATGATGTAGTTCTGCAAAAAATACTATAATGCCCATTGTTACACCATCAAATTATTTGTAGAGCTACATTATTTTCATATGAGATAACTGCCCAAGAATGTACAGTTATTTGAATAAGTAACATTGATAACCTATCATGTCTGAGATCCTGCCCTATACTGTACATCACTCTGCTTCATAGCATGTCTTCCTTTTATACAGCCTCCCCTACTAGGCCTCATGCCTATGCTGGATATTAAAAAACATTGCATTAGCCATCAGATGCGGTTCATGCTTCCAGGAGAAGTCAGCCCCCTCACACTGTGAAAGTAAATGTTACATTTTCAGAGCAATCTCAAGGCAAGTCTTTATTGACCGAGGTTTACCAATCTCCTTTATTGTCTAGGCAGCTATTGTAGCAGGCTGTGTGGAATATTGCCGTATAGCACAGAAGTGGCAATAGCTGGATTGGGTTTATGTTGTACTATATATTGTTATATCTGTAGCTGGAAGAAAATCTGAAGAACACCCCCATAATACTTGACCTTATTATGCTTGTAGTATTGATCTCATTTGGAGAAGACAGGCACAGACTGCATTTCAAAGTGTTCAAGATGTCTTTGTGGCAAATCCTCTTCAATTCGGGACTAATAGGGAATTGAAAGAAACTGGATTTTCTTTTTCTTTCTTCATAAAACATCAAGTCATGGCTGCATTAGTTAACAGTTATTAATACAATCAAACCCGGGGCCCAGCTTGCTGAATAGCCTATGGTAATTGTCCCTTGGGGTTCAGGAAATCTATTCATGTTTATTGTACCATGGTATGCCCTACCACGACACAACACAATACAACTGAATGGGTTCCAAACCCACATGGTACAATTCCCATGGTATAACATGGAACTTTCCATGAGGGGCCAAGAACACGTTTGTCTATTAAGATATGTTAATTTTTAATCCCTTTTTACACCATCCGTTTCTTGCAACCAAAAAAAGGATGTTAACAAAGCTATAATAGTAATTGTAAAAATACTGTTCGGTTTTATTTGTGAGCGACCCCTTCATACAATTACAGAGGAGAGGGGCAACAGTTAAGCTTTAATATATTTTGCATCTAAATGAAGTGCCTTGTATGTCAACAGTTCAGCCCTTCAAAATCATTACTTAATAAACAAAAACAACTGTGCAGTTTAGTTGCAGTATAGGGTTAATTAAGTGTTTTAGAAGAGTAATGAGTCGCTGTCCATTCAGCACCACCGAGTACAAACACTGACTTTTAAATATGTATTCTTTAACAGAACTATATTTTCTATGTTTCTGGGTGGAAAACAGTGTTGACTAAACACAAAGAGTCTAATGGGATTAGTTTATCCATTATGTATTATTTTACTGGGAAGTATACAGCTTTGCACATACCGAATGGATATGGAAAATATTTACCCTTCATTAAGATTTCATTTTGGCTCATAGGCTCATAAGATATGGAAAAATTCACGAAGATAATTGCAGCGCTAAGGAACTGTCCTGAGTTAATCAATAAAGACAAATTAAAATAACATTTAATATCACCAACAAGCATTCAGAAAATAAAAAACAACATATTTTTAAGGTTTTTTCAAAACACTCAAAGCGTCAACATGTAAAACACTGTCAGTATGTGTTGAATGAGAACAATTTTAGCTGTTATGTACAATCTATTTAAGTATGTCAACCCACTGGTTACTGTTACTTAAACAACACTGCATTTAATATTATTGTTCATATTCACAGTGTCCATGTAAATTGATAGTTATATATATTTCAATGTAACTAGTTAAAAAAACACTTCCCAGATACAAATATGTCTAGGTGATATGCATATTTCAAACAGATATATTTTAGACTGTGAGATTACTTTTATAAACAACAGCTTTAGGGCTGTAAATGCAAACTTCCAAAGCTAGTTCTCTGATACTGGAAGGAGAATGTGCAAGCATAAAGAAATCAAATAAAAACCGTTCAGATTACTTAATGAGTTAAAGCTTTGTGAAAATGGGGTCTCTGTTCCTTGAAACTAAATACTCTTCAACTGTAGCCCAGGCCATTGTTATTTATTTTTAATTTCAAGCGTTAATCTTTCAGTTGGTATAATTTCAACATCAAGACGACTTTCTCGTCCAGAACTCTGAACAAGGAGTGGTTGCCATCGTCACCCAATGAATCAACATCCCTAAACATATTAAGTCTGGTCTGTGTAATCGCTATAGTCTTTCATAATACAAGCAGCATGAAAAAAACTTTATTTTATTTTTTTTTTTGGGGGGGGGGGCTTAGATGTAAAATGAAACTGCAAAAACAACCAATGCTTATGATAATTGAAATTATCAAGAGGTTTTAACTAACTTGTACAATAAACATGGTTAAATATTAATTATGGAGATGATGAGATGGCTTGCTTGCATTTACAGTATGTCAGTTTCTTGTGAGGAAAACCTAATTATAAAATAGATGTTAAAAATGCACACATTTCAGAGCACATACATTTCACCACGAACATTATTTGATTTTTTGAAGATCGTGCTTAAATGTGATATCTTCTGGGTTACATTTTGAATGTTACTAAGTGTACAATTTGATAGAATATTCAGTCACTCAAAACATTAATGCAAGCACCAACTTAGTGTTTATGATTTTATCAGACATTTTCAAGGCACTGGGTAAATCGTACCTGCTCTGTGTTTCTGAGATGACCAATTTGACCAATATTACAATTGTGTGACTTACAAAATGTTGAAATGTAAGGCTAATGAAATCTGATTTAAATAGCTAATGACTAATAGGCATAAGTGGAGATTGCTACATTAAAGAGCATTCATTTCAAATTAATTGCTTGTGGTTACATCAATGTAAGCTGAATTTAAGCAAAAAAAAAAAAATTAAACAACGGTATTTGAAAAACCAAATGAGCTCACTTTTTTCAAACTTTGTCTTTATTGCATATCTTTTTTTTTTTTTATTACAATGAAAAGTGCCTCTTGGTTGAAATTTTCTTTCATTGAATCAATTTCAATCCGTTATTGGCATAGCCTATTGTTAATTATATATGACATTATTGAAAGACTGGTTTCTGTGTGCTGTTCATTGTAAGTGTCACACATTTCTATTTGATTAAATAGAAAAAGTACATTCACCCTGTTACAGCCAGAATAAAATCCCTTTCCTTTTTTTTATTTTATTACAAAATAAGGTCCTTTAATGTGGACATTTTACATACCTCAACCCTCCAGCACTAACAGTCTCCCCTAATTATTGCACCTCACGACTGGGGACAGTTCTCTTGCTCACGTTGCCTGGAGAGCAGCCCTCTAAGTGAGATTCTTAATGGATTCCGACTCAGAATCTTCTAGGCTACTAGATCATTGCACCATCTCATCATGGTGTGTTTGGAGAAAATAGCAAGCATTTAGTAAAGCTGATAGATTGTTGTATAACAGCAGATAGTTTTGTACTTTCCCCCTTTCTCTCTCTCTCTTTCTCCCTCAGTCCGCCTGTTCTCTCTTTGTTATTTAAACGCAAGGAAAAATAAATAAGCACAGGTTTGTGCTGAAAGACTTAAAGCCTGAGGACAGGAAAAGTTAGAGATATTTATTTGACAGGGTCAAGGTTGCTTCTTTCTTTTCTCTTTCTCTTGGTCCCCTAGGTGTTAGACTGTGAGACATTTAATCGAGGGAGTAGCGGTTTCATATCTATAACAAAAATCAAATAATGCAAGATGATTTACTCCCCCTAGCAACCAGGGAGCGTACTCTTAGCAACCAGCCTAGCCTCGGGCCTCGGTGTAATCAGCCTGAAAATATTTCAATTATTGTGTTGATTTTAGTGGATTTGAGAAGTGGTTGGTAAGTGCAGAGGCATATTCGGCCCACGACCCGGAGAGGAAGATATTGATTTAAACAGGTGTCAGAAAGGAAAAGTAGAGTACATTTAAATGGAATAGGATAGCAGAATCATTGAGCGTGTTTCAGTGTAGGTGTGACATTTGCCCGCTGTTGCTGAATGAATGTGACTCAACTGAACTAGAAATTTCACCTTGAAAATCTGCTGCAGTGGACTGATCATGCAAACAGAAGATATTCTGTGTCTTCCTCGTTCCCTAGCCTTCCTTTCGCATAATCAGGGTCTTAGAAAGCTACTCTAGGGCCTGATACACTTGATTGCAGTGGGAAATGAATCTGAACTGAGACACAAGTACAAACAAAAGTATTCGGCGAATAAGAAAAAAAGAAACTGTTTATTTAACAGCTGCAGGTCCCTCTTTTAAGCTCAGCAGTGTTATAATGTATACTGGAAAGGATATTAACTATGGCAATATTAACTGATGCCATTCACCTTTGAAGTTAGAGGGCCGTGTTTCTGCATATTTGTCACATGCTTTAATCTGACTCCGGTTTCTGTGGGGTGTTATTCACTCTTTGTTCAGAGGCTGATATGTTATTTATGATTGATATTTCAAGAAGTACAGAAAAAGAAAAACATTACATATCACTTCATGCTTAATAATATGCATACCATAGCATACCAATCTACCTTAAGAGATTGTGGTCTGTTTTTCAAGGGATAATTTTTATTACTGATGTATTTTATTTTTTCAACGGTGAGGTTTGCTTCTGAAAAGACTTCTATACGCGGACTCTCTGAAGAAATAAGAATCACAGTTACACAGGGGACTGAAAAGAAAACAGCTGCAAATCCCTAGTGCTTGTTTTTCAACCTAAATTCTACATTTGGGAGTATTTTCAGAAGCATCCCCTGTGGTAACAGTTGGTAAGCATGGTAAATAATGAGCAAAGCACAAACAAGCATAAGGGTTGGTGGAAACATAAATGGATGTTAAAGAAATGAGACATAAAACTGAGGTCCTACTGTAAGTGACTCTGCAGCAGCAGTTGTTACTGCATAGTTCACCCCCTAGTCTCTTTAAGTCGCTTTGGATAAAACCGTCTGCTAAATAATAATACTACTATTAATAATAATAATAATAATAATAATAATAATAATAATAATAATAATAATAATAATAATAATAATAATAATGGTGTAAGATGTGTATAACTAAATACCTCCACTATATTAATTTGTGTGATGTATTTACCTCCTTATTAACCAATTGCAATACAGTATTACAGTATAAAATAACGGCTGCATGCCCATATGGATTAATCCTACAGTGTTCTGAATAACTGCAAAGGTTTTCAAATTGTACTCTTAAACACTACCTAAGTGTGACCATAAAACACAGTGAAAAGAAATCTGCAACAGTGAAGGTTTACAAGTTTTAGGGCAGTGTTATTTGGAATTCACTGCTGCATGGAATGGACCCCATTGTAATCAAAAATTGAATATATCTGTAACTGATATAATTCACTATCCCCTCTCCCATATTGTTACTTCTCCAGTGATGATAAGTATCTTAATTACTACTTAATGGCGGAATTAAATATGCCAGATGGTTGATAATACTGGATATTTGTTCCATGCGTTAGTCAAAACGTATTTAAAAAATTGTTTTTCATGGTTTATTGTTTCTAAATGAACCTCTTTATTCTTAGATAGACTACTTCTATTAATAATTTTAATAGGGAAATGGTAATACTGCACTGCCTTCGTTGGTGGAATATACAGCATTATATTTACCATGCAAACTGATTTTTTTTGCCATTTTTTAAGACCGGTCATTTGAGAACAGCTAATGTGCATACATTGGGAACATAATTAAATAGTTGCTGTAGTTAAATAGTAATGAACTTTGCCCAAAGTGCACAAAGCCTTGTGCTCCACATCCTGCAAACATTACTGACTGTGTCACCTTACAAGGCTTATCTCTTCTAAACACTGGTGATACTGGGAGTGTTGTTAATTTGCATCTAACGCTCCACCACGTATATTTTTAGTTTTTACAAATAACAGTTAGTTTAGTCCATTCTCTACATGCCAGGCATTTAGAACATTCGTTTTCTTAAAATCCGTGTTTGGTATGTGACAAATCTTATGTTTCTAGATACAGATACATCTGTATACAGAGTGTTGAACACAAGATATGTGTATGGCATGTAAAACACTTCACTAACAAACCTGTTTTTTGAAATCCCAGTATCTCTGTCTTATAAAGAAGAACTTTCAAAGAGAAAATGCTCTTCATTAAGGCTTCCTTTTTGGTCATCAGAAGCCTGAAGGGTTTAGATAGCATCACAATCCACCACTGCATATTAAGGGGCATCCTGAGCACCAATATAATGCTTCAATCACCCTGCAGTTCCTCCAGAATACACAATCTTTCTTACCACAAATAGACAAATGACTATCTACAAACTAGCATAAAGCAATCACTTACTTTATATATATATATATATATATATATATATATATATATATATATATATATATATATATATAGAGAGAGAGAGAGAGAGAGAGAGAGAGAGAGAGAGAGAGAGAGAGAGAGAGAGAGAGAGAGAGAGAGAGAGAGTGTATGTGTACAGCATGGATAGAGGGATTTGCTAAGGATTCTTCACTAGTTAAAAGCAGACATTAATTTAACTTTACAACTGAGGCATAACACCAGCAGGATTAATATAGAGTTAATATATGCGATGATGAACTTGCCTTTTGTGAGGCATCGAGATGTCATCCTAAAAGATTTGATAGCATCACACTCTACAGCTCGGAATAATCTCAAGTGTGGATAACAATATAAGGGCTGAACTGAACTGGGAAGTGAAGAAGGAAATTAGTCCCAACAAGCCCACCCTTTTGCATGGTCCAAGTATAATTGATATTGTCTTTCTCCCTGCAGTGTGGCCCTGTTTACTCCCTTTTAGTAGCAGGGGCCTTTATGTTTATTAAATATTATTTTATTGGACAGAGTATTTTTTTGCCATTCAGACTGATTATCTTCCAATTTGTTCAAAGTGGTCTAAATACAGTAGATAGGTAGTTGCTCAATTTATAACCACAACAAAGAAATCAACACAAGACAATTTATTAGCCTGTGAAAATATTGATGTTTGCTACCTGCGCAGTCACACGTGGAGATCTGTATGATATTCATAGGGCTCCATAGCTACAGTCTGGGGCTACGTTGGTGATTTGGTGAAAGCTGATGATACTTTGACAGGCTCCCAGATTGAGCCACCATTTATCTATCAATTACATCTAAATTAATTTTGCTCAGTTTGACAGTGTAACAAATAAATATAAGACTGCTTGAACAGGAAAACCACAAGACCCAGCATGTTACCCTGAGCACTGCAAGAGTCACATTGTTGTGAAATGCTGAGCACTGTTCATGGATTTATAGTGTATCACATTTTATGTTGCTACTGATCAGCCTGTGTTGATTAGACTGGTTTATTTATTTATTGTTGTTGTTGTTGTTGTTGTTGTTGTTGTTTTATGCCAGGATACAGCACAACTAACTTATCATTACTCAACCCATCCATAACAAACATACTCAATGCAATTTAGCACAACACTAAGCATTTAGCTTGGTAATTTTTCATTGTTTGACCTCACTTTTAATTAGAGACTAAATTATTCATGCACTTTGATGGGAGACAAACAAGTTGACTGTGTTTTGTTCTATTGCCTGGCTCCACAGTACTGCTCAGTTGGGCTTTGTAAATTCCAAATAAAAAACAAGAGGCCACAATTGCAAAGCTCACATTAAGTCTTCTTTTCTTTTCAAGTCAACCCTCAAATAGAGTAAGGTTAGAAATGGATTTTTACTATTCACTTTACTCTTTTTTGTTCTTTCTTAGTTACTTGTACCCCAGAACAGCAAGGAGTGCAAGTGAGTGAATCCTCTGCTGTCAGAACTCATTGACTTAACTTTCAGGCCATGGTGGACATTCTAGTAATAAAGTGGTATAGTTTGGGGGTCCGTCATTACTCATCGATCAATAAAGTCTGAGTGAATGATTCTGATACAATGTCTTTTTCCAGAAATGCTAATAAAGTATATGTTTCCGATTTACTCTCATGTTACGCTTGCTAACAGCTGTAGTGACTGTGGTGAATTTAGTAGTGTTCTGACTCTGTATCCGAGAAATAAATTGTATTTGTTGCCATCTTACGAAATCGGGCCCTATTTAGCAATGTTCGCAATCCCCTAAGGCAATCGCAAAAAACTTTTGCGGACAGTTTGCGCACCAAAATCAGGTGGATGTGATTTAGCAACTGTGTTTCAGTGCTTACCGGCAAGTCAGCATTAGCACTGGACATGGGCTTAACTTTAGGGGAGTGTCCTCATTTACATACAAATGTAGCGATTTAGCATCAACAGTGTTAAGGGTTTGCGTTTCAATTGACATGTGAAAAACAGGTTTAAACTGTGTGCAAATTACATGGTCGACTATAAATACCGCTGAAACTACCAGGGAAGCAAGTAAAGAAAAGAGAGAAAGAAAAGAAATATGGAGTGCGCACTGGATTTCTACGTGGCCAGAGAAAGAAAGAGGAGGAGGAGGAGGAGACGTCCCCAGATATTTAGAAGTCATCTGTCTTTTCTGAGCCTGTCTGACACACAATGTATGCAGCAATTTTACCTCAACACACAAACAATCACTGACATGTGCCAACTGCTTCAGGCTGACCTGGAAGGAGACATGCGGAGAGCACACTGTTCGCCTCTAGCACTAAGAGTACACGCTGCACTAACATTATATGCCACTGGCTCGTTCCCACTTACTGCGGGTTACTGTAAAGCCATAAATACTTGTGACCAAAATATTTGGCAAATCACACCCATAAAACCTATTTTGCTCCAGAAATGTTGGCTACTATGTATTGTTTGTGGAATTTGATTTTGTGCCAAAAGTGTTGTTTTTTTCATATGCGAAAAATGCATACAAAAAGACTTGCAAATATTTATGGCTTTGCAGCATACTGCGGTCATGAGCCAGTCGGTTGTATCATGTGCAGTGTGAGATGTACCTGCAGCTTTAGTAACGGGAGCAGGAGAATTCATCCATTTCTCTGTCTCTTACGAGCTGCAACCAAATACAAAGTAGGGTTTTCTTGGGAGGGTTTCCAGGTGTTGTGGGAACCATCGATTGCACACATCCAAACCCTATAAAATATGCACACCAACACAGAATAGGCACCTCTACATAAATCGTATGGGGACCTACTCTGTCCACGTGCAAGAAGTGTGTGATGCCAAGAACTACATCGCAGATGTGCATGCAAACCATCCTAGCTCTGCTCCGGACTTGTTTATCCTCCCTAATTCACAGGTGGCAGCTGTGTTTCAGTGCGATGACAGTCTGAGAGGCTGGTTGATAGGGGACAACGGGTACCCATTGAAGCGGTGGCTATTGACACTGCTGCTCAACCCCACGACCCCTGCCAAACAGAGGTATAACCGTACCTTTAAATGTGCTCGTACTGTAATTGAGCAAACATTTGGAATCCTCAAAATGCGATTCTGATGTTTGGATGTCTCTGGGGGAGGGAACACTACAGTACACTCCTCAGAAGGATAGCAATATCATCCTGGCTGGTTCTGTTTTACATAACATAGCACTCCGTAATGGATGTGATGTTGAACTTACAAAGGAAAGATTACAGGGTTTGAAGGAAGCAGATTCTGAACTTGAAGCCCCGGTGGTGGAGGTTGCAGATGCTGCAAGTGCCAGGCAGGTCAGGCAAAGCCTTATACATTATTGTTTTTATTTTGTAGCCTTGCTTGAGGGGCTTGGCCATCCTCCTCACTTGGACTGCTGGAGATTTTTTAATTTCTTTGCGCTTTTGTCTCCTTCCTCCTTTTTTTATTTCAAAATGCCCTCCATTTGCTATCGCAGATGCACAGAAACTCTTAAAGGGAATGTGGAATCCTTACTCCCCCACACATTAATTTGTGACTTTTTCTTTCAAGGTTCACATTTATTTGTCATACATACAGTGCATGCATGAATCCACCTTTACTTATGTTTAAGCTAAACTAGCAGAGGTATCCATTGATTTGATATTGTCAACCATGTTCTGTTTTGTTTGCATCCCCACAGTTCACATTAGAAAAAAAGAGTAAACCATTAAATCAGTTAATTACATAGATGAGCAATCTTCTTTTGCCTGGAGAATTGCTACCGCACAGAGCAAGTTCATTCAGCCCCTTTATTTTATAAAGGCGGTTTCCCTTGCACCTCCCCTTTCAATGTGATCAAAACCTGAGTGTCAAGGACGAATGTATAATCCATTGGGATTATACAATAAGAAAAATAAATCAACGGTATATTAATAATAATTAATAATATATGAAAATTTATGCCTGAAATAAATCGGAATATATATATATATATATATATATATATATATATATATATATATATATATATATATATATATATATAATGCATAAATACAACTAAAGATCACAGATTTTTAAAAATATATATATATACATTACAGTATCTCAAACTGTTTAATGATACTGTTTTACATTACCGTAGCTTGTCTTATTCGCTTTGTTTTGACTGCATTTTCGTCAGGTGAGACTGATTTGGCATGTGGGAAAAAATACAAAATACACTGTATCAGAAAACCGGTGACGGAAAATGGAAATCGGAAACTCGCGTGTGATGGGTAAGTGCATCAATTTGTTACATAGGCAATTGGGAACTCATTTGTTTCTTAATACAGGGACGGTAAAACGCTACTGACGTGTATCTGACCTCTGGCACTAAACCATAGCGCCGATACCGCTGTACAAAAAGCCGCTCTTTTCGCAAGAAGCGTATATCGGGCTTATGTCTTCGTGTGTGATTACGTCACCTACCAGCCTTGCTGCTGCCTTCTCTCGTGCATGTTATACTCTCCCCTTTCAGCCTCGTCCGCCCTGGACTTGCTCACCAGGCTACAGTCCGACGAGCCCGCCCTTCGCCGATGTGTGGATTGTCTTACCCAGTGTGATGCACCTGCCTGCGTTAAGCGAGAACACCTTCTTGGCACCGATACAGATGTGTTCACAACGGATAGTACTGTTTTATAAACTAAAGAGAGACTTGTCATCGCGAGAGTGTCTTGAGGCACGCTGATTGGTTTATTAAATCTTTCCAGAACTGCAGTTATATCATTGATTTGTTTTGTACTCTGATTTCCCCGAGTGCACCTCATTGCTACAAAATGGCATGTAAACAAACGGCAAAATGCATCGCTGTTTCTCTTGCTACACAAAGTTAGAAATTGTTCGAGCTCTTGAAAAAAACCCTGAATCATACACAAGTCGCCAAGCAATTTGACGTTTCCCGTTATGGTGAGTTGCTTCACCATTCTGTTAAACAATGTTCATGTCTTTTGTATATCGCTGCTGCATTTTGTAACGTGTGTAGGGGTGCTGTGTTAATTTAGTTTATTAACGTTAATTTAACCCTAAGTAACGCCCATTATTTTTGCCTCTGCCATTGTGATAGCCAGAAACACACACCGGCTGCTAATTTCATAGTGCATAGCGATTCAAGTTTTTTGACCGTGTTGTTTTGCTTTAGTTTTATTAACATTAGTTTGTCTGTTACTGCGTGGCTGGGCTTTACTAAGTAACCACAAGATAGAATTAATTTCCAACGCAACTAACAACCAATAATCATCTCGCTGATAAACTTTGACATTTTGTGCAGCCTGTCAAATGCTGCGTGGGCGGTCTTAACTGGGTACAGTTCAGTTACAAAACACCAACGGCACCAATTTTTGTTCTTTTTTAACATAGTCTTTCACACACACACACACACACACACACACACACACACACACACACACACACACACACACACACAAACACCAAGTGCAAAGAGCTCTCATCAGTCAACAGTTCATGCTTTTTTTTAGATAATGACACACTGTTTTGTTCCATTTAATGATACAAAACGTATTTATCCAGTTGTAAGCTAAATATACATTTGTTTAAATGTAAAGAATGACTAAACGTACAGTATTAAAACGCTGCTCTTTAATTCACCGTTAGTTCTTTTTTCCCCTCACACTTGTAATCTGCTGTCATAGGCAAACGTGAAACCCGGCTTATATCACTAATTATGCCTGCACGGCAATCATGATATAAAGCGGGTTCATCTGTATATATAACTAAGTAAACTCTGCTTTATTAATAAATAACCTGTAGAATTGTTAAATGCATCACAGAAAAAAAAAACATTTAGAAAATTAAAAGTTGAGGAATAGGGTCTGACATCTAATAAAAAAAAGGAATTTTCATCTGCTGCAAGTGCTAATATATTAGGCGACACATTGGAATCATTTCAGCTCTCAGATTTGAGGATCCCGTCTATGAATAGCTACATAATGGAAAGGTTAAAGCTTCAGGTGTCACAATTTAATTTTACCAAGTTTCATATTTTTAAAGCAATATTCTAACTTTTGAACAGTTTTATTTGAGTCTGTCTGAGGATCATTTTCAGAAATATCCATGACTATATTAAACACTCAATAGTGCTGAATTTAGAAATACTAAAAGAATCTTACTAAATTCAGTGACAAACAAGACAAGTCGAAAGGTTTGCCATTTAATTTATTACTTTCTTTTAGTATTTCTAAATAAAACAGGAGAGTATCTAATTACTGAGCAACATGTCTGTGAGTTTCCCAGAATGCCTGGTTATCAGAGGGTACTAAACAAACAGATGAATGGGTAGAAGGAGAATAATTCAGTGCTCAGTACTGGTTAGGAAACTAGAACAGGCATTTCAATACCAAGCTTCCTGTGCTTTCACAGCATGATTGCAGACGTAGCCCCCAATGACTGCAGTGTGTTTCTAAATATGAATGCATGGCATTGCCAATTGATGTCCGTCAGTGATTTTAAGGATCAACACGTGACTTCTGTGCAGAGGGCATCCTGAAGCTGGTTAACAGATGGGATTGGTGAATCAAGCTCCAGGGATGCAGAACTGAAGTGACTAACAAGCAACAAGGCCTCTTATTATGGCACAGTGTTACTGAGACATGACTACAGGTCTTAATATTGTACCGCTGAATAGCTCAGGTGACATTTTCACATGCTTTGAAAATGTTGTTTTATCCATTGTTATTAAAATAAATATAACCTTTATTACCGTTCACTACATACTCCGTTATGGCCACTTTTAATGTTACCTTTATTAGATAGAGTGAGAGTAAAAGTACTACTTATCAGCTGAATTCCAGTAAATACAGTCCTTCAAGCTTTTAACCACTACATTTGCCTCCCTCCCTCCTTTAAGTTACTTTTTCACTTTTGCATTGCAACCTGGAGAGCATCTCAAGTTTTCCGAACTGAAATGAACACCTGTGAACACCTGTACTGTATCAGCAGTGCAGCCACTATGGAAGGTGTTTTAATTATCTTGTATGTTGACAGACTGGGTTGTGTAATGTCCCCAAATGTTCCTTCCTCAGCTCTTCTTCCACCTGTCGATAATGTGTTCAGAAAAAGCGATCAGTTGTCTTCCTGAAGCTAACAATAAATACGATCCCACTTCAGATGGGTAAATAGTATTGATTGCTTTCTATTGCCACCTCTTCTTTTCCTCTGGTTGTTCCTCGTGCTACCCTATATGAAGCAAGCCTGGTTAATCACACTCAGTAACAAGTGTAAATAGGTGCTTTTTTCATTTTAAGCATTACGCCCCAAGCAATGTAGCAGATAAGTATAGAATCAAAGAGTTTTGTGGTCTTTTTTTATAGGCTTTCATGAGTAGTCTGAGGGCATTAAGCAAAGCTATTTCTCCTGTCAAACTGTTCATGAGCCCGGCATAAAATTTGAATGTGTATATCTTGTACAATTTATGAATCAAAATTATCAATAACCATAAATAAAACATTTCATTATCTTGTTATTCTTTATAATATAGAGAAATGAAAAGGATTTAAACAGTAATGATGTCGGAGAGACTGATATTATTGTAACATTTGTTACCCACCTCCTGGCACAAAACATTACAAAAGTAAAGAGCAGAGTTGTGGGTCAAGACACCGTGAATTAAAATCTTATGTCAAGCACATCCTGCCAACCAGTTTAATTGCAAACAGAAGCTGCCTATCAACTTGCACTACTGCAAATGAGATTTGAGAAATGAAACACTATTGGCACTATTTAATTTAGGTTGTAAGTAATGCCAGCTCAAACCCATTATATCTTGTGGACCTCTGCCAGTGTTACTCCGGTTTAAATGGAGCATTTTTAAATAATCTGCCAGTTTAATATTTACCAAAGTAATAACATTCATGGAGAAATGTCCAAGTCTGACTAAATGACAGATAAAAAGAACAATTTGGAAAATGGTCCGCTAGCTTTTTTGACAAACTTTGTAGTGGTAGCTTAAACACTGGGAGTTCTTGTGTTTACATCATTGTATTCGGGGGTCTCAATCTTCTGAGTGACCACCGAATTGAACTAATCAAAGTACAACTCTAGAATATGAATATACATGAAATATAACAATGCACATTTACTACACTATATATGAAAAGGTTTTATACTGAGAATGAACTACAGGTTTATATTTTAAAAAAAAACTTATTTAAAGGTTATTGGGTTCCTGTCATTTAATACATGTTTTTTTTTCTTAACAGCACTATAGCTTTCTTTCTTATATATATATATATATATATATATATATATATATATATATATATATATATATATATATATATATATATATACATACACGTCATTGAGTGAAATAGCTTGCATCACTTGATACTCAAGGTATGGTATCCAAAGCATAATCAACAAGTACAGAGAAACATCATCTGTAATTGACAAACCCAGGACTGGAAGACCACAAAAGCTGTCTAACAAGGATGAGCAATACTTGAAGATAATATCCTCAAGGAATAGAAAGAAGACAACCGTTGAATTGACAACAGACCTGGCAGAAAGCACAGGTGTTGTTTTCCATCAAATGAACAGTACAAAGGTCACTCTGAAATCAGGACTTAAAGGATGTGTTGCAGTAAGAGTACCTCTGATAAGAAAGGGGAACAAGACTAAAAGGCTAAAATATGCACAAAAACACAAAAATTGGACTATGGAACAATGGTCAAAGGTGCTTTGGACTGTTGATGGATGGACAACGACACCTGTGCCTTCTGCAAGTCAAAGTTGTTATAATGGTAGAAAACACAAGTGGAGGCTTTGAGTAAATTGTTGATGCTCATAATGCATCAGAGTAGAAAAACTCAACATGTCTAAGACTTTTACACAGCAGTGTATACCCTATGTAAAAAAGGAATTCAACCCCAGCCCAATAAAATCAATCATGTTTAATTATGTACTGAAATAAAAACAATGTTAACCACATAGTCCACAAAATGTACCTTAGCCATCTATAAGATATAGGAGTTTAAGCAATAAAACAACACAAAACAATAAACATAGTGCTAATCATTTTAATTATGGGCTCTACAGTGAAAGAAATAAAGCACAATTCAACTATATGGCAATACATTTTGCTGAAGATAAGGCATTACTGTCAGTATCTGTACCCTAGCGAACCAGCAAAATTATATTGAACTATTCCATCTTTATACCATGATGTTTCTATCAATAAAACTGATGAGGCATGGAGAAAAGCTACTGTAATATTTGATTACTACTATA
Source organism: Acipenser oxyrinchus oxyrinchus (assembly GCA_030684275.1). Lineage (NCBI taxonomy): Eukaryota > Metazoa > Chordata > Actinopteri > Acipenseriformes > Acipenseridae > Acipenser > Acipenser oxyrinchus. The sequence continues at coordinate 30,967,197 of CM060262.1, read as the reverse complement.
TTGGTTCAAAGAAACAGGAATTGGTTTGTATGAAAACTCTCTGGTTACCCCTATAATGCTGTACATTATCTTGTCTGCACTGGAAATGCAGCATGTAGCAATAACAGACAGCTTTTTTTTTTTTTTTTTGGTAACTTTGTACATTGCTAGTTTACAAATATGTGTTTCTGTAAATTTATAGAAAACTGACTGGTATAGTAATACGGCTCATTTTTTCTTCTTCTTTTTAACAGTGCACAGTATAAATGGGATTGATTCACAGTCTGCAGATATAATTACTTTGGTTATAGGACATCAGAATGGGTTTGAGGTTTATTTTGATGGCCACTGCCATGTTAAACAATTATTGGCTGAGGTAAATTGGGCAGGTGTTATATTTTCTGCTGGAAAGATTTATTGATGCAAGTTCCCCAGCACAGAGTTGTTTCTCACCATGCTACCAACAGCTAAGCAAAGCCCCTGTGTCTGCTCAATAGTCCGTGATAAATACAACCTGCCTGAAACACTACTTTGTAAGTGCTTACATCAAATAGCATTATATTTTACTGTTTGTAACCAAAAACAAAGAATATTGAAAAACTAAATAAAATACAATAAAATGACTCTTTCAAAGAAAGCAGCATGGACGGAAATCTTAGTTACATAGTTATAGCTGACTTATATTTGGCACATATGTTTTTTTTTCAAAAAGGTGTTCAAATAAAATGTGAATTCCATAAATGTGATCTTATCCAAAGATGTACACATAAATTATTAATTTATTTAAACCAAAAAAAAAGAGTTAAAATAATGATAATGACATGTATTATTCAGATGATGTTTAAACCCAGTACATTCCTCATTATGAAGTTTTACAGTAACTAACCAATTACATCAACCTCAACATCTTCATTCGTATATTTAATTTTTGTGTTTAACACAAAACATGCAAGAACATATTTCAGCATTCCTAAAAACCCTAACCTTAACCCTAACCCAGTAGTCCAAGCTGGGATTTCGTTTTTTAAAAAAGGCTATATATCTCATCAAATATAGTAAACCCTATAAATCAAACAAAATCCTGCAGCAAAAGTTTTTTTTTTTTTTTAACTACCTGCCATCAGCAATGTATAGTTTTTTAAGTTCTGGAATCATCTCTTTCAACAGCCACACAAAGACCCAGCTGACCACATTGAACCAATCTGGATTACTCTTTAAGAAGATCAGGAACAGAATGGGACCATTTTCAAGAACTTCCAAGATTGTTTGGTTTGTACCCATTTGCTGTTTAAGTCAGTAAATCCAAATATTCCTTGTGCAGCAGCAACGGCAGCAGTAACAAACACCTCCTGGCCCTTGCAAGCATTCATTTTACAAAATCATGACCTTATGGGGGTAAATTACTATTTCAATGGCCTTTTATTCAGCGGTTATAGCAGACGCTTGGAAATGCCAATCACTTGGCAACTGGCAATGCAGATATGAGTTATGAGGATCAGTCATGTGATTCCGGAATAAATAATTACAGAATTGGCTTGAAAAGGAAGTGTGAACAGATATGTTATTATTTACGCCAGATTAAGGTCACTGTGCAAGTGCTGGGCTGGCTTGTCTGCAGGGAACTGGCATCAATTGTATTATTGGAACTCTTATTTTAATAATATCTACATTGATTACTATTGAACTGTGCTGTTAGGCAGTAATTAAATGTAATTTTAAGCAGGTTTGTTTTACCCTCTTTAAGGAGTCCATTTACACCCAATTGGTAGCCTTTGTTGACAGTTTTAAAAATGTAAAAATCAAGGATCTACAACATATCAGTCATTACATGCCAAGTGGACTAACATTCAGAAAGTTGGTGGCTTGACTCCAAAGTGTAGGAATTTGTAAGAAATTGCTTAATCTAGAATGTCACCCCCCCAACATTTCATGGATCATATCCCTTGAAGTTGGGGGGTAAAAAGCATTATCTGGAGAATAGTCAAGCCTAGAGATGCATCAAATAAAACCTCATTATGATATGACATTTCTGTTTCAGTGCTTCAATAAAAAAAAAATACAAGATGGGGGGAAAAAAATCCCAAATAAGCTGAACTTTGACCTGTCATTCAGAGTGCTTGAAAGGTCACATGTGTATTAGATACGCCACACATTAAAGCGTTTTTCAAGAACCATCAATTGGTACTAGTTTCATTTTTTAACCTGTTAATTTTTTTATGTCAAGTTTTTTTTGAGTTATTTCTGGTTTCCTTGTCTGTAGTTTCACGCAGCTGTGACTTACAAAAAAGTAGATCCTTTTTTTTTTTTTACTAGCTCTGTCACATAGTTACATTACATGCACAACTCAAACATGACGTTTTAAATTTGCACTTTGTAGGACGTGGTCCTAAAACATTCTTGCATAGCTGTTAAATCCAAGTTGTTTTATAAATAACCACTAACAACACTCAGGGTTACCCACTACGATACCACTTATGAAATTATTGCAACACATTTTTTACAGGGTTTCTCATAACTAAGCTAGTCCAAATTCTGTTGCTTGGGTTCCTATATTAATATATAGTCCGATGGGCCTCTGTTGTTGGCCATGTCTGTTGTCTGATTGACTACTGATTCAATGGGATTATTGTAAAGTGTGTTTAAGTTCATATGAAAGAAAGAATTCTTATTATCTAAAAGCGTGTTTTACGGTTCCTGATGTATGTATTGCACTGTGTGACGTGGTAAAGGCGCCTCTGCTCCTCCATTAATGGAGCCTGGCTCTTTTAGAGCAGAAGCAGCTCATTCACTCTGGAGTGCTACCAGCCCTAGTTTACTTCCTGTCCCAGGCATGAGAAATTCATAAGTGGCATATTTAAATAATGTAATTTACTTACAGGAGATAAGATTAGCCACCAACAGTTGCTGAATCTGTACTGCAAAATCTATTCATCTCCAATTGTAGACATTCATTTTCAATATTTATCAGTTAATCATCAAAATCTGTCCCACAGTAGTTGGTCACACATAAATGTTTATTCTTCATATGTGTTATCTTTCACAATCAGTTTGATCTTGCGAGAACCACTGTAATGGAGTAATTCCTTTTTTTTTGAGGTATTTAAAGACAGTATTTGTCATTATCTAACCAGGGGCATTTTTCAAAAGGCCATTCACAAAGGCATTAAAAGTCAGGTGTTAACTAAAAGCAAGTATGGTATGTTGGAAGTACAATATTTAAAATGGCAATCTTGATTACAGGTATTAGGAAATGATCAATTAAGTATCAATTAAATATAGTGAAATATTGAATTTACAAAGCATGTACAAAATAAAGTCTCCTGATTGAGATTCTTAATAAACAGCAATACAGCAGAAATCAAGTGGCAGCTCACGGAAGGTCCACATTGGAAATTAGACCTTCAAACTAACCCCTTTATTATTATTATTATTATTATTATTATTATTATTATTATTATTATTATTATTATTATTATTATTATTATTATTATTATTATTTTAATTTTATGTCAGCCTTCATTTTTGGTGGCATAACTTAAAGAAAGAGAATGTAAGCTGATATTGTGTTTTTTTCTCATTTTCCAGACACAATGTACATTTTCTTTCTGGTTTCAGATCTTTATAGCTATAGAACTGTGTGGTTCGGAGACACTTTAAAAAAATAAAAAGTGTATTTCAATTTCAGTTAATGAAAGCCATGATATTAAAATGTAATCTACAAACAGCACCTTTAAAATAAAGCAGAGAGAATCAAAACATGGTTTTCATTTGAAACCGAGCGAAAACGATCTTCTTAGACCCCATCAAGTGGGCATGGTGAGTGGTACACATAGATAAGAATTATACCAAACTTCAGCCTGGGTTTTAAATTATTTCGAAATTAGGTCTTGAATATTTATCCAGTCATCTGTTTTATGCTTATTCCATTAAGTGCTCTAGAAATCCAAGACAAGGTATAACTTAAGCTTACATCAGATATCCTAGGGTCTTACAATGGAAGTTTTGTTTACTCCGTGTACAGTACGCAACTGCTATAAACCACTCACTTCACTTATAAGAAAAATAAATCTTGTGCCTCTCCAGCTTGATGTATGAGATTCACCTGGCGTCCACAGTAACAAAAATCAATATGGATGGTTATTAGTATCACTATTGGGAAGATTCAAACAAAAAGTATGGCACCTGCATTGTGTTAAATGAAAGAATAGCATGTTAGTTTGAGTTTTAATTACTTTTTGGGCTCTGCGTCCTCCTATGTCTGACAGTTTGATTGAATAGCACCCTAAAAAAAGACAGTTGTTTATAGCTGTGCTATGTTTTTTAATTGAATCTACCCCTATATGATACATTGTACTTGTATGTTATTTTTATTTATATTTTTAGCAATTAATAACATTCTTATTATTTATTCATGGTTTTTAAAGTGGTTTTTTTGGTTCATTTTTTCCACGATCAACAGAAAACAAATCAAATACACTGGCAGATTATGAATCCTTACTACGATACCTACATTTCAAAAAGATTTAATTCCATCTGGTGAGGAAACTTTCCCAAATGATCTTTTTTTTTAAGCTCTGGAGAATGAGGTCTGTTGAATAATAATTTTTAAAAAAAGCTATTCAGCATATTTGAAAATAGTCTGTGATGCTGTATAGGAACTATTTCCATACTGGCATGGTGCTACTGTAATTGAAAAGGCTTTCTATTGGGAAAATGCTTCTTCTGCACTTCACAAGGAGATATACAGACTCTCTGAGTGTCTATAGTAGGAATGTATTCACACTCTGCTCTCTTTAAAGGTATAGTCCTGCTGAAGAAGGTACTTTCACTTATAACACAACTAGATCCGACTGCTGGGGATCAGCACATAATCCCTGGATAAAATGTAAAAGGTCAATAAACCCTTGACGTTTTCAGTGTTAGTTAATTAGCTTCAGGTGAACACTGAATACAGTATATCTCATTTTTTGAGTCCTGCAGTGTTTTTGATTTGACCTATAGGACTGGAACCTCTGGAACAAAATCAAGTTCAAGTAAAAGCAAACAAAATGCATGCTGTTTTAATACAGAAGCCAGAACTTAAAGTGATATAGGTGTTGCTTAACTTGAGCAGTCTCCATTCAAATGCAGCTTTGATTACCATTTCAAAAACTGGTCATTATTATTATTATTATTATTATTAGTAGTAGTAGTAGTAGTAGTAGTCGTAGTAGTAAGTAGTATTTACACAATATCAGATAACTTTCTTCTTGTTTGTGTAGGTTACTAGAATGTATCACTCAGATACTAAAACACATTGTATAATGCAATAAACCTGTCAGCACAGTTGTTAAACTTTTTTGTCAATACAGCCAATCAGAACACTGGTTAATGTCGCTGATTTTAATGTATACACTGGGTAATGTCATCTATATTTACAGCGAAGGACACAGCGCTCCTGTGTTTCCTTCAGATACCACATAAGGCCTCTTTTGATATGGAGTTCAGAGTTCTAAGCATCTGCCATACGAAGAATAAAATAAAGTTGGATAAAGACTTGCAGTCAACAAAACTTGGGATTCATTGGTTGATGCGGGTGGGGGTTTTGACAAACACTGATAGCCTCCATAGCGTTTACATCTGGAAACACTATTTAACTCATCCCAACTCAGGAAGTTTTCATACTTCACGATTCATTAACCTGGAGGTCTCAGATTCCTTGGGAAGTAGGGATCGGGAAAACCTGTTTCCACAGAAATTTCTAAATCATTGTCAAGCGGTAAGTAGTTCCAGCGGCAAATGAGCACTGCTGATAAAGCAACCGGGATAAAAGCTGTGCAAAATAAAGCTGACAAGATATTTGTGCCTTGTATTGCTCTACATTTCTTGTTTTTGTATTAGGGAGAGAGAGACGAGGGTGAGGGGGGATTCAATAAAATAAAGAAATGATTTAGGACTGAAAAAGCACACAAATATTCCATTCACTTTTGACCAGAAAGCATATTTCTTTCAGTTCGTAATTACTGCATTCTGTTATAGGCCTACAATTTAGTAATAAGTCTGTCGGTTGGTCTTTCGGACCTGTACTGCTATAACTAGGACTGAAATTGGAAAGGGAGAATACTTTCAATACTCGGTTGGGTATTTTCTAAAGAATCCTAAAGTAACTAAAGTAATGTAAAAATTGTATTCCTGTCAAACCGTCTAAATGCCCAAAGCTTAAAACAGGATAAAAAAATATGAATTTAAAAGCAGTGATTCATTATTAGATATCCATGCAATAAACACAATAAAAAAAAAAGAAATTGAAGAATGTATCACTTGTACTAGAAACATAAGACCACTGTTTTACTAAATGAATTACCATACCATAGCCTTATTCGGTATCTTGACATACTGCCGGATCGGAAAGAGCCTTCAAAGTTGATTTAATGTCCTAAGAATAACAATAGCAAGAAATACTTGCCACAATTTGGGGAGTCAATACACTGTACGCGAAGAAACGTTTTTAAATTAACCAAACCCCCTTGGAAATAGTAATTCAAACGTTATGTGCCTCAACACAGCCACAATTTTCACACTAAGCCAGAAAACCAATGAGTTACACACCCTAACGGTTTGGGTAAGGTCCTTGGCGCTGCCTGCTTAGCAGTGGGTAACTTTTTTCACACCCTCTTTGCTCACCTTGAAGACCATATGTTATTTTTATAAACACTTTTTTGTTTTACTTTTTAACATAAAACTCGCAGCACAGAACTGGTGTGTTGTTAGTGGGCCATTGGGTCATTGATGGCTCTAACACTGCAAGAAACCTGTGAAGGCTTGAGTGTTTGTTTGTTTGTTTCTTTTGTTACTGTATAGTTTCAGTGGATGTCATTCTTGGCCTGCCATTTCCAGTGATGGTGATAATACGTGGAACCAAAAGTATAACCTATTGCTTCTACTAGCTTTAACATCAGTAGGATTAAAACAATACAAATAAAAATGATTTAATGTTGAAAATGAAGTTCATAATAATTAATAACTGTATGAACAAAGGCCATGGCATGGCTACCCATCTCTGCCTAACCCCTGGGTATTAATAATGACTGAAAGGTTTTTGGCTACACAGTATTTTCTATTAAAATTCTAGTCTGTGTTTTTAATATTAAAAAGATATATGATTAATTTTCTGTGGTAGTCATACAGGGTCAGGGATTAATTTCGCTTTTTGTTCCTGGTCAGCATTCTGTCGATAATTAATCAAAAGCAAAAGTTCTTAATGAAACACTTTTCATAAGGTGATAATTAGCAGGGA